>CM012450.1:20875285-22201118 GCA_003999625.1 Oryzias javanicus
GCCTTATTATTGCATGAGCATTTGTCCAAGCACTACCTTTAACTCCTTGTGATTCATTGGATAGTAAATAATAGATTATATATCATCAGCGAATTCTATTTGTGTAAGACTTTTTCGTAATTTACGATTTTTCGCAAAACACATTTTCTACTCCGTGTGTCAGTCTTTTGACAAATCTTTTGCAGTTTTCTGCACATTACCTATTTGGACTACCACAAATCCAATGGTAATATCGTTTTATGTAGTTCCGTACGGTTTTTGTATGACACGTTAAGCACAATTAAGCAGAATGAGATTGGTAATGTTTGCAACGCTGCAGCTCCTTGAAAGTTTCACATAACTTCACCAAACTTTCAAAACTTCTTCCACAGTTGTGTAGATAAGTCAGCGACAACTTTCACAACGTGCTCCGTAGGTGGCGCTACGCCAATTCCTGACGTTTCTCTATATCTCCAAAGTCCTTGACCTATGCGACGAAAAACTTGGTGCGTGCGTCGTACGGAAGGTCTTTAACGCTTGCAGCTAGAAGATATTTCAGATCGGTATTGCTTTCAGCAATCAGCGCAATTTCTTCAGGGAATTGCAAATAGTTGTCTGATTGCTGAAAGCAATCAGAGTATGTTATCCTACTACTTTATATATTTTTTTCTTTTTCTCTTTTTCTTATTCCGCCAAAAGTTTGCCGTGTATCTCCTCCTACAGTTTGTAGCTAGAAAGTTGAAACTTATACAGTTTGTAGGGTTGTGGTGTGACGTGTGCTTGTATTCAGTTTTTTGATTGGACCTATGGTTGATTTTTATATTAATATTTTTATGATTTTTTTTTTTCCCATTGACTTAACATTGGGAGCACCTTTAAATGCTTGTATCTTCAAAAATACTAAAGATAACTTCATGAAACTTTCCAATATCATAGGGTATAGTAAACTACACGTGCTATTAAAATTGTAGCTCAATCACCTCTATATAGCGCCACCAGGTGGTCGTTTGAAAAGTATTTTTGTTTTTGGCCTCTATCTTGAATACCGTTAGTCAGAAATTTATGCTTTCTTTTTCTGTGTGTTCCTTGGATGCTAATGAACGTTTTTCAAATTGGGACCATGGACTTCCGTCTAACTAGATTTTTCGCTATTTGCGATTTTTTGTAAAACACGTTTTTGGCTCCCTATTCAACATAGTTTAACCAAACTCGACAAAAATTGGTACATACCCTATTTAGAGTACCCCGAATTCAATGGTATCACTCAATTGGATAATTCCTTACCGTTTTTGAGATAATTGCATTGCTAATGAGGTGGGTGTGGTCCCCGATTTTACATGCTCTAGATCCTACAAGATTGTCAAAACTTCACAAGTTTTGAAATATAAGTTCATCCCACAGTGATAAAGAAGTCTGAAAAGTTTTTTGAAAAATATCCAATAGGTGGCGCTATAATTTAGGAAATTGTGTTTAAGCCTCTATCTTAAAAACTACTAACCTAGCAACATAAAATTCAACACATAGGTTGCGGAGGGGGACTTGTATAACATACTAGAACAAGGACTCTGCTGCGCCACCTAGTGGAGACTTAAGAACGATAAGCTAACTTTGGATGGGTCCTGTTATCTTCCAAATAGTTGCATGTATCAATATGCAAACACTTGTAGTTTTTAAGCTGATCAAAACATGTTTGGTTTAAAATCTCGTACCATTTGGTTTATGGTTGATTTTATATGAATTTTTAAATTTATTTTTTCCTCCTATCAAAATACATGGGACAACTTTTAAATCCCTATTATCTTGAAAAGTAGTTGATCAACTGGTATGAAACTTTGTAAGTAGATACTTCAGACCAATCTTTAAATTCTCAACAAATTTGGCACTATTGCGCCACCCAGGTGGTCAGTTGGAGCACTGAAGTGTATAGGCCTTATTCTCCAAGTGCATTTGTCTTAAGCCCTACCTTTTAACTTCTGTGATTCATTGGATAGTAAAATAATAGCTTATATTTATCAGCGATCTCTATTGTGTAAGACTTTTTCTCAATTTACGATTTTTTCGCAAAACACTTTTTTGACTCCCTTTGTCACGTACTTTGACTAACCTTTACACTTTTCTGCAGCATACCCTATTTGGGCTACACAAATCCAATGGTAATATCCGTTTTCCATAGTTCCGTACGGTTTTTGCGTAACACGTCACGCAAATTAGACAAAGCTGAGATTGTAATGTTTGCAACGCTGCAGCTCCTTAACAGTTTCACATAACTTCACCAAACTTTACAAGACTTCTTCCACAGTGTAGATGAGCAAGCACACAACTTTCGCGATGATGCTCCCGTAGGTGGCGCTACAGTCAATTCCTGTCGTTTTCTTTAATATCTCCAAAAGTATTTGACCTACGCGGACGAACTCGTCGTGCGTGTCCACGGAAGGTCTTTAACATGCTGCGGCTGTGCAGGTATTTTAAATCGGTATTGCTTTCAGCAATCAGACGCAATTTCTTAGGGAATTGCAAATCTAGTTATTCTTACTTCTCTTTATTTCTATTCCGTCAAAAGTTTGCCGTGTATCTCCTCCTACAGTTTAGCCAGCAATACATGTTGAAAGTTATACGTTTTGTAGAGTTTGCTTGTGTGACCTGTGCTATTTACTCTTGTTTAGCCATTGGCACTATGGTTGATTTTATATTCATATTTTTTATGAATTATTTTTCCCATTGACTTAACATTGTGAGCACCTTTAATGGTTATATCTTCAAAAGTACTAAAGATAATTTTATTGAAACTTTCCAATATCATAGGGTAGTAAAACTACACATTTATTAAAATTGTAGCTCAATCGACCTATACAGCGCCACAGCGTGGTCGTTTGAAAAATGTTTTTTGTTTTGGCCTCTATCTTGAATACCGTAAGTCAGAAATTTATGCTTTCTTTTTCTGTGTGTTCTTTTGGATGCTAATGAACGTTTTTCAAAATTGGGACTATGGACTTCCGCCTAACTAGATTTTTCGCTATTTGCGATTTTTTGTAAAACACGTTTTTTGGCTCCCTATTTCAACATAGTTTAACTAAACTCGACAAAAATTGGTACATACCTATTTAGACGACCCCCGAATTCAATGGTACCACTCAATTGGCAAATTCTCTTACCGTTTTTGAGATACTCGCAATGCTAATGAGGTGGGTGTGGTCCAGATTTTAACATGCTCTAGATCCTACAAAGATAGTCAAAACCTCACAAGTTTTAAAATATCCCTTCATCCTCTAGTGATAAAGCAGTATGAAAAGTTTTATGAAAATATTTCAATAGGTGGCGCTATAATTTAGGAATTGTGGTTTAAGCCTCTATCTCAAAAACTACTCAACCTAGCTAAATAAAATTCAACACATATGTTTGAAAGAGGGGACTTGTATAACATACTAGAACAAGGGCTCTGCTGCGCCACCTGGTGGTGACTTAAGAAGGATAAGCTAACTTTGATGGGTCCTGTTATCTTCCAAATAATTGCATGTATCAATATGCAACCACTTGTATTTTGTTAAGTTGATCAAGGAGATGTTTGGTTTAGAAATTTCGTACCATTTGGGTTTACGGTTGATTTTATATGAATTTTTAAAAAATATGTTTTTCCCCTATCAAAATACATGGGAGAAACTTAAATCCCTATTATCTTGAAAAGTAGTTGATCAACTGTATGAAACTTTGTAAGTAGATACATTCAGACAATATTTAAATGCTCAATCACTGTTGGCTCTATTGCGCCACCAGGTGGTCAGTTGGATTACTAAAGTGTATAGGCCTTATTCTCCAAGTGCATTTGTCTTAGGCCCTACCTTTTACTGCTTTGTGATTCATTGGATAGTAAAATAATAGCTATATTCATCAACCATCTCTATTGTGTAAGGCTTTTTCGCAATTTAAGATTTTTCGCAAAACACTTTTTGACCTTTGTCACGTACTTTGACGATCTTTGCAGTTTTCAACACATACCCTATTTGGGACTACCACAAATCCATTGGTAATATCTGTTTTCAACAGTTCCGTACAGTTTTTGAGTAACACGTTATGCAAATTAGACAAGCTGAGATTGTATGTTTGCAACGCTGCAGCTCCTTAACAGTTTCACATAACTTCACCAAACTTACAAGACTTCTTCCACAGTGTAAGATGAGTAATTCACAACTTTCACAGCGGTGCTCCTTTAGGTGGCGCTACAACGTATTCCTGTCGTTTCTTGATTATCTCCAAAAGTACTTGACCTACGTGGACGAAACTTGGCGTGCACGTGGGACGGAAGGGTCTTTAATGCTTGCGGCTGCAGAATGTTTCAGATCGGTTTTGCTTTCAGCAATCAGACGCAATTTCTTCAGGGAATTGCAAATCTAGTTTTCTCTTATTCTTATTCCGCCGAAGTTTGCCGGGTATCTCCTCCTACAGTTTTAAAGCTAGAAAGTTGAAACTTATACAGTTTGTAGGGCCTTGCTGGCTGACGTGTGCTTGTATTCAGTTTTTTGATCCACCTATGGTTGATTTTATATTAATATTTTTATGAATTATTTTTCCCATTGACTTAACATTGGGAGCACCTTTGAATGCCTCATATCTTCAAGAATACTAAAGATAACTTCATGAAACTTTCCAATATTATAGGGTATAGTAAACTACACGTGCTATTAAAATTGTAGATCAATCATCCTCTATAGCGCCACCAGGTGGCCGTTTGAAAAATGTTTTTGTTTTTTGACCTCTATCTCGAATACCGTAAGTCAGAAATTTATGCTTCTTTTTTCTGTGTGTTCCTTGGATGCTAATGAACGTTTTTCAAATTGGGACCATGGACTTCCGTCTAACTAGATTTTTCGCAATTTGCGATTTTTCGTTAAAACACGTTTTTGGCTCCCTATTCAACAGAGTTTCCCCAAACTTAACAAAAATTGGTACATACCCTATTTAGAGTACCCCGAATTCAGTAGTACCACTCAATTGGCAAAATTCCTTACCGTTTTTGAGATAATCGCAATGCTAATGAGGTGGGTGTGGTCACAGATTTTAACATGCTCTAGATCCTACAAGATTGTCAAAACTTCACAAGTTTTGAAATATAGGTTCATCCACAGTGATATAAAGAAGTATGAAAAGTTTTATGAAAATATTCAATAGGTTGGCGCTGTCATTTAGGAAATTGTGTTTAAAACCTTTATCTCCAAAACTACTCAACCTAGCTACATAAAATTCAACGCATAGGTTGAAGGAGGGACTTGTATAACATACTAGAAAAAGGGCTCTGCTGCGCCACCTAGTGGTGACTTATGAGGATAAGCTAAATTGGATGGGTCCTGTTATCTTCCAATAGTTTAGCAGGTATTACCATGCAACCACTTGTAGTTTGTTAAGCTGATACAGGAGATGTTTGGTTTAAAATTCGTACCATTTGGAATTATTGTTGTTTTTATATGAATTTTTAAATAATTTTTTCCCCCTATCAAAATACATGGGACAAACTTTAAATCCCTATTATCTTGAAAAGTAGTTGATCAACTGGTATGAAACTTTGTAAGTAGATACTTCAGACCAATCTTTAAATGCTCAATCAATTTTGGCTCTATTGCGCCACCAGGTGGTCAGTTGAGCACTAAAGTGTATAGGCCTTATTCTCCAAGTGCATTTGTCTTAAGCTCTACCTTTTACTGCTTTGTGATTCATTGGATAGTAAAATAATAGCCTATTATATCAGCGGTTTCTTTTGTGTAAGACTTTTTCGCAATTTACGATTTTTTTGCAAAACACTTTTTTGACTCCTGTGTCAACATTACTTTGGACTATCTTTTACAGTTTTCTACACACACCCTATTTGGCCTACAACAAATCCAATGGTGATATCCGTTTTTGCGTAGATCCGTACGGTTTTTGCGTTACACATTATGCAAATTAGACAAGCTGAGATTGTAATGTTTGCAACGCTGCAATCCTTAACAGTTTCACATAACTTCACCAAAATTACAAGACTTCTTTCCACAGTGTAAAGATGAGCAAGCGCAACAACTTTCACAACGGTGCTCCCGTAGGTGGCGCTACAGCCAATTCCTGACGTTCTCTCTAATATCTCCAAATGTACTTGACCTATGCAGACGAAACTTGGCGCGCGTGTCGTACGGAGGTCTTTAACACTTGTGAGCTAGAGGATGTTTTCAGATCGGTCTTGCTTTCAGCAATCAGACGCAATTTCTTCAGGATTGCAAATCTAGTTGTTGATTGCTGAAAAGCAATCAGAGTATGTTGTTGTACAAATTTATTATTAGTTTATTATTATTCCGCCGCATTTTTGACGCGCTTCTCTCGTAGTCAAAAGCAGTTATAAAGATGAATCAAAAAGTACTTTGTAAAGCTCTATTGTGAGAAGTGTGCTTTATTTTGGTATGTGTCAGATTATGAATGATTTTATATTGATTTTTTATGAAATTATTTTTCCCATTGACTTAACATTGTGAGCACTTTTAAATGCTTATATCTTCAAAAATACTAAAGATAATTTCATGAAACTTTCCAATTCATAGGGTATAGTAAACTACACGTTCTATTAAAATTGCAGCTCAATGCTGCTCTATAGCGCCACCAGTGGTGATCGTTTTAGTAAGCAGTTTGTTTTTGGCCTCTATCTCGAATACCGTAAGTCAGAAATTTGTGCTTTCTTTTTCTGTGTGTTCCTTGGATGCTAATGAACGTTTTTTCAAATGGGACCATGGAATTCTGCCGTCTAGATTTTTCGCTATTTTGCGATTTTCGTAAAACACGTTTTTGGCTCCCTATTCAACATAGTTTGCCCAAACTTGACAAGATATCTTACATACCCTATTTAGACTACCCGAATCCAATGGTACCACTCAATTGGCGATATTCCTTACCGTTTTCGAAAAAACGTAATGCTAATGAGGGGTGTGTGGTCACTGATTTTTTAACATGCTCTAAATCCTACAAAGATTGTCAAAACTTCACAAATTTTGAACATAACTTCATCCTACATGATAAAGAAGTACGAAAAGTCTTATGAAGATATTCCTATAGGTGGCGCTATAATTTACGAAATTGTGTTTAAGCTCTATCTCAAAACTGCTCAACCTAGCTGCATAAAATTCAACGCATAGGTAGCAGGAGGGACTTGTATAACATACTAGAAAAAGGGCTGTGCTGCGCCACCTGGTGGTGACTTAAGAAGGATAAGCTAACTTTGGATGGTTCTCTTATCTTCCAAATATTTGCAGATTAATTACATGCAACCACTTGTAGTTTGTTAAGCTGTCCATAGAGATGTTTGGTCCAAATTTCGTACCATTTGGAGTGACGGTTGATTTTTTATGAATTTTAAATATATTTTGCTTCTCTATCTAAGTACATGAGACGAATTTAAAATCCCTATTATCTTGAAAAGTAGTTGATCACTGGTATGAAACTTCGTATGTAGATACTTCAGACCAATCTTTAAATGCTCAATCAATTTGACTCTATTGCGCCACCAGGTGGTCAGTTGGATTACTAAAGTGTAAAGGCCTTATTCTCGCAAGTGCATTTGTCTTAAGCACTACTTTTCACTCCTTTGGGATTCATTGAATACGAAATACTAGTTTATATGAATTTGCGATCTCTATTGTTTAAGGCTTTTTCGCAATTTACGATTTTTCACAAACACTTTTTTGACTCCCTTTGTCACGTACTTTGACGAATCTTTGCAGATTCTTTGCAGAAGCTTGGTCTCTGCTGAATAAACAATTTATTCTCAAAGTTTAAGAATTTGCACATAAAGACTTTAGGTTTCTGTGAACAGTGTTAATGCAGCAAAGCTAAGTTGTCTGAAACTACAGGAGATAAAAGAAAAAAAAACACTTTAATAACTTTGTCACTGATTTTGTTTTTTTTTTTTTATAAAATGTAATTTTAAAAGCTTTGGCGTCATCTAGTGGTGGTCTGATGAAAGTTTGAAAGGCAATTTCTCTAGAGCTGGGGAAACTGACATATGCGTACATATAAAAGTGGATATTTTTTGGCTTTGATAGTAACAGCTTTAAAATTGCTTTAATACGGTATTGCTTTCAGCAATCAGACGCAATTTCTTTATAGGAATTGCAAATCTAGTTATAGTTTATTATTATTATTCCGCCGCATTTTTGACGCACTTCTCCTCGTAGTCAAAAGCAGTTATAAAGATGGAATCAAAAGTACTTTTGTAAAGCTCTATTGTGAGAAGTGTGCTATTACTTTTGGTATGTGTCAGAATTATGAATGATTTTATATGATATTTTTTATGAATTATTTTTCCATTGACTTAACATTGTGAGCACTTTTAAATGCTTATATCTTCAAAATACTAAAGATAATTTCATGAAACTTTCCAATATCATAGGGTATAGTAAACTACACGTTCTATTAAAATTGCAGCTCAATGCTGCTCTATAGCGCCACCAGGTGATCGTTTTAGTAAGCAGTTTGTTTTCTGGCCTCTATTCTCGAATACCGTAAGTCAGAAATTTTGTGCTTTCTTTTCGTGTGTGTGTTCCTTGGATGCTAATGAACGTTTTTTCAAAATGGGACCATGGAATTCCGTAGGTCTAGATTTTTTGCTATTTGCGATTTTTCGTAAAACACGTTTTTGGCTCCCTATTCAACAAAGTTCATCAAACTTGACAAAATTGGGTACACACCCTGTTTGGAGTACCCCAAATTAAAGTACCACTCAATTGGCGATATTCCTTACCGTTTCGAAAAAACGTAATGCTAATGAGGTGGGTGTGGTCACTGATTTTTTACATGCTCTAAATCCTACAAAGATTGTCAAACTTCACAAATTTTGAAACATAACTTCATCCTACAAGTGATAAGAAGTACGAAAGTTTTTTTTGAAAATTTTCCTATAGGTGCGCTATAATTTAGGAAATGGTGTTTAAGCCTCTATCTCAAAACTACTCAACCTAGCTAAATACAATTTCAACGCATAGGTAGCGGGAGGGGACTTGTATAAAATACTAGAAAAAGGGCTGTGCTGCGCCACCTAGTGTTGACTTAAGAAGGATAAGCTAACTTTGGATGGTTTCCTGTATCTTTTAAATATTTACAGATACAAAATGCAACCACTTGTAGTTTGTTAAGCTGTCCATAGAGATGTTTGGTCAAAAATTTCGTTCCATTTGAAGTGACGGTTAATTTATATATGAATTTTTAAATATATTTGCTTCTCCTACCTAAGTACATGAGACGAATGTAAAATCCCTATTATTCCTGAAAAGTAATTGATCAACTGGTATGAAACTTTGTATGTAGATACTTCACACCAATTTTTAAATGCTCAATCAATGTTGACTCTATTGCGCACCAGGTGGTCAGTTGGATTACTAAAGTGTAAAGGCCTTATTCTCCAAGTGCATTTGTCTTAAGCACTACTTTTCACTCCTTTGGATTCATTGATACGAAATACTATTTTAGATTAATTTGCGATCTCTATTGTTTAAAGGCTTTTTCGCAATTTACGATTTTTTCGCAAAAACACTATTTTGACTCCCTTTGTCACGTACTTTGACGAATTTTGCAGAAGCTTGGTCTCTGATGAAAAACAATTTTTTTTCAAAGTTTAAGAATTTGCTTTAGGTTTCTGTGAACAGTCGTTAATGCAGCAAAGCTAGTTCTCTGAAACTACAGGAGATAAAGAAAAAAAACACTTTAATAACTGGTTCACTGATTTTGTTTTTAAATCTTTGGCGTCATCTAGTGGTGGTCTGATGAAAGTTGAAAGGCAATTTCTCTTGAGTGCTGGGAAACTGACATATGCGTACATATATAAAGTGGGTATTTTTGGCTTTTGATAGTAACAGCTTTAAAATTGCTTTAATACGGTATTGCTTTCAGCAATCAGACGCAATTTCTTTATAGGAATGCAAATCTAGTTAGATTTGTATTTAATAATATAATCAAGTAATTTTATGGTTTATTTGAAGTCAATCTTTGTGGGGTATGGGGATAAATCATACATGTGATCATCTCAGACATTTATTTTCACACCGAACAGGTAAACCACAGTTGTCATGCTTAACACAAATTAGAATCCTAAAAATATTTATAAGGCATTTTGATAAATACTTGTGTGGTAATAAAACAAGCACACTTCAGATAAGTTTCAAATTAAATAAAACTGTAAATGACATTCAAATAAAGTGCTAATTAAAAGATGACCTTATAACCTGCTGATGAACTTGACAAATTAGTAGTTTTAATTTTTGTACAAGATTTTTCACAAGATGTTTCTCTCCAAATCTGTGACAAATTAACAACAACAGTCACAACAGCCTGATTTTTATCATGCTACAAATCCCACTTCATGTTCAGCTTCTTAATGAGACACTTGGGCCTGTCTCTGAGACATGATCAGATCCAGTCTGGGTGGGATGGGGGAAAGGCTCACTCTTAGAGTAGCCTCCAGAGATGCTCGGAGTCTGCTGCCAGCTTTGGTCTTAGTTGTGGCCACAGTTGAGAATCCTGATTCACACAGGTATGTGGTTGTGAAAGGAAGAAGGACTTCATTAGCCCTCAGTGCTAGATGTGGGTACTCATTCAAGACAACAATCCAGAAGGAGCCTAGGTTCCAGTTTGCCCCACTGCCCTTTTAAAGGGAAGTTCAGTAACTACCTTACTCTGTCATGTTTACATGTTGTTGTCACACTAGACATAAAAATCGTTGCAAAAACAGAAAATTCTGTCTGGAAAATTGGATTCCTTTTGCTGTGGAAATCCCAAAATGTTAAATGAAATGTTTTTACAACATAGAATGAATGTTTTATGTGTTATTTCATAAAAAAAACAATAAATTGAATCAACAAACTAATCAACGCATTTTGAATGACACCAGTTAACACCAGTTACCTGTCCAAATATCACACTGAAATACAGCAGATTTCTTAGGGGGAGGATGAGAGCGTTTAACCTTCCAAGATGTGTGAAGTCTGAGCTTGCCTGTGAAACTTAACGAGATAGTGGAATCAACAAGCATATAACAAATCAACAACACAATCAGCATCTTATAATTATATTGAAGGATTTTACCTTTTTCTCTGCTTGTTCTAACATTTGTTAGGAGCGTTAAATTGATCAACATGTGTTAGATGTATGAGAATGAGTACTGCATTGGATAGCAATCTGTACTCCCACGTTTTATTTTTTGTAAAGATTGGGGGGGTTGTTTTAATTTTTGCTTGCTTTTTTTAATATATAAAAATGTCAATAAAATGTTGCCACCTCTTTTTTTCTTTAACTACTGTCATACTTTATTTGGTAACACTACAATTTTTTCACTTTCACAAGTTTTATTTTATACTACAGATCAAAAAGGACTTTTCAGAAAAGTTGTACACACATTTGTAGAGATTTAAAAAAGTACTTTAATGATATATACTAAATTTAAAAAAGAATAAAATTTGCAAAGAAAATTGAGATCAGAAGCAGATCTCAAAATGTTGAGAAAGCAAAAGTATTTGAGAGCTGGTAAAATTTAAGTGGTAATTGTAATAAGAAAGTGTTACATTCAACAAGTTAACGATGGGATTGTGATTGGAAAATTAAAACAAGAACAAGTACATACATTGCAATGAAAGAAAAAGTTTTAAAAAATGTTCAGAGAGAACCTCTGACTAGATTTGTGTAATAAGTTACCATGTAAATTTATGAGCCAATCATCCAAATCCCTGGTTTCAAAATTGCAATAATAAAAAAAAAAAATCTTTTATGTTTTATTAAATACATGCATAAAATTTAAATTCCAAACACATTTTTTTTCAAACAAATCTAACAACTTCAGTTTTGTTTAGTTTTTGTCTTTCTTTTCCTTCTGCAGCATAGACATCTGAAAACAGCATAAATGGAGTAAAGCAGCACCGTTAGTACAGCCAGCAGCAGAAGGAGAACATCTAAACTGTGATATGAGTACCAAGGCATCTTGTAAGCCTCTGAAATCAGATGGCGAGCCCCTACATACTCTCAGAAAATAGCCTGATCCATGGGTGACATTGGTTGATCTTTGTGCAAACGAGAAAGTCTTTGAATATTCTGCCTGTAGCTAGTATTATGGAGCAGTTCCTGAAGACCTTCTTCAAAGGTGTGGCTGTTCAAGTCGGCAAGTTGAATGATTTTTCCCAGAAACGTATAGGTTGTCGTACTGATCAAAGAACAGTGGGATGCCCAGCACTGGCACTCCCTCTTGGACTCCGTTGGTTCCTCCATGAGCTACAAAGACTTTAACCTGTGGATGACCAAGGAGGTCTTTCTGTGGCATCCAGTCCACCAGGAGAGTGTTACTGCCCAGTGTAGAGGGACGATCCCCTTTGTGTTTCCATATCACCTGAAAGCACAACAATAATCACACAATTATTTAATGTTTTTTTTTGTTTTGTTTTTGAATGAACACATTTATTATGTGGACAATAATTAGTTTTTCAATTGTAAAAATTTACCATGAATTAACACTTCGTCTCACGTTTTTAATATTCATTTTATTTTTTTTATCAAACAACGTCATCCTACAGGCTAAGTCATTTTTTTCTACACTATAAGGTTTTTATTTTTTTCATTTTCTTTTAAAAAGTCAAAAATTTAAAGTGCATTTAAAAAGAGAGATTTAAAAAAAAAAAAGACACTATAAAAATACATTTCAACTATATATTTCCATTGTTCGACTGAAGTAACAAGCATCTAAGTATGCTGTAAATAAATAACTGTGGCTGTCCAGGAGTTCATAATTCTATGCAGAGCAGCTCTAAAAATCCCTTGATTTTTTTCTCAGTCTTTGTTTACATCCAAAACTTAATGTCAGTAAATTTTAGACTGTGATAAGATAAAATTAGTAAACCAGGGAAATATCTCAGCACTATGTGGTATTTAAGTTTTTGGCGTTTTCCCATTCAGTACAAGATTCTATTTAGTAGAGTCTTGTCTATTAGTGGTTTCCATTGTGCTACAATATATAACAAGAATACCACCACAATTTTTCAACATTTTAAAATACTTAAAGGATTTTTTTTCTTGGAAATGGTTGTAGAGTTGGTTGGTAAAGAACACTGCAGTGGATGGAGTTTATCTTTCAAGAGCATAAATTCAACTGGACTTTCAGCACTTCCCAAAAAATAGCTAAATACACAAAACTTGTAAGAAAGCTGGATTTGCCACAAAGCTGTTCTTCTAAGTAAAGGTTTGGTTTATTCAACAACATGGATCCATGTATATTCCATACAGTCAGGAGTCAGTGCTTTGTCTCCCCCTCTGGTCACAAACAGGAGCTGTCACACATGAAACTTAAGCACTGTACAGATCCTGTACTGTTTGTGCTACCCTGCCTGCATTACTGACCGTTTCTATCTGGACCTGATCTTCTGTGTACCTGACCCTGCTTTATTTCTGATTGCCTGCCGCCACCTGCCCTGACCCTTGCCTAGACTATGGCAACTCTAGTGTCTTCTTTGATGCTCCTCTGCCTGTCTGACACTGATTTAGCTCTGTGGACTTTTAGCTATGCTTGGCTCCTGTCTTTGTGCCTGAATTAATAAATCTGCTGGAAGTGGAGCCAGCTGTCTACCTGTTTGTGACACATAAATGAGTAGGAAAAACTATAGAATAAGAAATAATGTACTACAAAACTAGTGTATTGCAGCGATACAATACTTTTTGCTGTAATTAAGCGATGTAAGACCTCAATGAAGAGTTGTATTGTAGTTTTGCTCGAAACATGTTCAGTAACTTGTTTATTACAAAAAAAAAAATAATAAAAATATAATTTTCAAAGCAGCAAGACTAAGAGTAATAAACAGATGGAAAAAGTTGGAAACATTATAAATTTTAACTCTTATTACTGAGCAAAACAAACTTTTTAGCTTTGTAGATCCAAACATTTTTTCTTTCTTTTGTTCCTAAAATGTGGATCTAATCCTGTTTTTTTCTTTTCTTTTCTAAACCCAATGTCTGTCTGGTCTGTTATTTTAAGGTAAGTCAAGTCATTTTAACCTGCTTTACTAAGATAACATTTGTATTCTGAGAGACAGTGACTCAGGATTCTTTATTTAGTCATGTATTTTTAAAGTAAAAAGCAGGATTTTCTTTTAATGAACTAAACTGTCTAAATCAATGTTATATCATACTATTCCTTATTTAATTGGCAAAAACTTTGTAATACACTTGTTAGTGTTCAACAGACGGTCCCTACTCCCTTCCTCTACTACATCTCCCATGATCCATCACTCTCTGTTGCAAGCCTTCCTCAGCTGTCTTTCATCATCTCATCAACCACTCTGTATATATTTCACTCTTCAGCCTCTGCTCTATGCAAAGTCTGAGCAAACCCTCTTTACTGTCTGAGCCTCCGCGTTTTGACTCCTGGCTCGCTCTTTGTGTTTGACCCTTGCCTGGACTCTGACTACATTCATGTCTTATCCTTGCTCATTAAACCGTTTGCACATGTATCCAAAGGTCTCAGCCTCTTCGTCACACTTGTCACTTTGAAGTTCATATGCAACAAATATAAATAGGGGTCATGTGATCTCTTACATTCCTATGCAATTATAAGAGATTCATTTTAGATTACAAGTAATCTGTAATGTATGATTAATGCTCGTTTTGACAATATAATATATAAAAATGTATTTACCGGGTTGCACTAAGTAATTGGAAACCAACCTGTTAAAGTCTACAGAACAAATGTAGAGATTTCTACTACTTGATATACATTTCCAGAGTTGTTTTCCATTTCAACTCTCAAATATAATCAATTTGTATTAACATTGCCTCCTGTAAGTGTACTATAGTAAATTGTGGTATATTTGTGCTAAAATCATCAGAAAGCAGATTGTAGTGTCATTATGTATGAAAGTTATTAAAAAAAAAAGCTGATTGAAATGTCTGTAAAATTTGACATTAACCTTAATAAAAAGTAAATGTAGTCTGTTACCTTCTGGGGCATCTTGGAAAAGACCATGGCAATCTCATCTGCAATGTCTTTTGGCAGAGCATTGACTAGTGTTCCCAAAGTCATGATTATCACTCCATGTTCTCCAGAACTTTGAACAAACTTCTCCAGATCCGCTGGCAGAGGTTCAGCTGGTTTGCACTGGAATCCTCCGATGTAGACCACGTTTGGCATGGTGGGTCGAGGGAAGTCAAACACAAAATCTGATCTGAAAAGCCAAATGTCTGCTTGCTGAAGCAGAGAGGCGACACTACATCCCCCCTCTATGTATTTACTGCAGATGTCATCATAAATGGGTCCCACCAAGACAATTTCCTGAAACTTTGAGATGCCGTAAAAAAATATGTTTTTCAGCCTCTGAATAAAGTTCATTTGATCGGTTAAGCCTGATCCTGGTAATGGGATATAAGAAAGTGGAGAAGGAGCCAGAACAAGATGGCCTTCTCCAAGTGGGATCCAACGTACATTGAGTACCAAAGGTAAATTAAAATATTTGGCTAAGACAAGACCTCCACCTATTGCTGGATCAGTCAGAACCAAATCATACTTTGAATCAATTATTTGTTTTGCCAGAGTCTTATTTTCAAAGATGTCTTTCGTAACATCACACCACAATACATGAGCCTGGGTGAGCATAGAAAGAAAGTCTCTGTTGAGTTTGAGGAACGTCAACATTGAAGCACCTTCTCGCTGCACCTAAGATAGTAAAAAAGATCAAAAGTCCACATGAGAAGGAAGAGCAAATGAAAATTTGTACAGTGTGTATTTATTACATGAAAATAAATAATTACATACCTTAATTTGCTCAGCTATGAAAATATCAAAGAAATCTTCAAAGGCCTCTTCCATTTCAAGATTGATGGATGAGTAGAGAGGAGACTTCTCTTTAATGTACCAGCTGCTGGAAGCCCTGATCACAGTGATGTTGTGACCCCTGGCATGAAGTTCTTCTAGAAGAATCTTCATGTTTATCCAATGGCTTCCATCAACAGGGTACACCAGAATGTTTCCTCCACTGCATGATGGCACCAAGAAAATGAGGCATAGACTAAAGAATACAACTCCTCCACATGCTTGATACATTTCTCCTAGAAAATAAGAAAATATATGTTGAAAAGGTTGATAAAACGTTGTATAATTTAAATTGAAAAAATTATGTATCTAAATTTGGTTGTAATTCAGAGATTATAAGGTTTATGAAATCGACTCACCTGTTCTCAGCTGTCAATGGTTGTCCTTTCTCACAGAACATACTCATGGACAGTACATCCAAAAGGGAATTACGAGACTTGGGTTCAAACTCCATTCTCTGATATCACCTGCCCTTCGAAAGTAAATGAATTACCTCATTGGTTGTATACTGTAGACAAAAAAGTGGCGATTGTCTTTTTTCATAAATTTACGATTTGATGGTTAAAAGTCTTACAAAACCCTGGAAGAGTAAAATGTAACAAAGTTGTAATGCAAATGTATTCCAATGCTTACATAGGAAACAATCTATGACCTGTCATTTGTTAATAAAGATTGTATAACCTGCAAAAGATTGTCAAAAATAATGTTGTGTGTGTATATACATATATGTAAAAATAGATATATCGTTCAACTATAATACTTAAACAATTATTAACTTCTTAAATTTATGTATATAATCCATATATAAATATAAGAAGTCAATAAATGTTTTAGTATTATATTTGTTTGATGAATTAGTGCCAAATGGTTTATTAATGTTCACTTAATTTTACATCTTATGTAACATTTTGTTTTGTAAAAACATTTGAAAAATACATTATTATGGGAATTAAGGGCAAAATTGGGTTAAAAAAATTAAAAAGTATGCAAAAATTGTTTTGAATTGTATTATTATTTAGTAATATGTATAATATGTCTCAATGAGTATTTATTGTATATGTTTTAATCTGAAGCAAATAAAGGCAGCACAAATATGAAGTAAATGTAGAAAGTGGCAAAAAGGCTGACAAAGCAATGAAGAAGTCCAGTAATAAAGAACAAGAAGAACTGTTCAGTTTTTAAAATAAATGTATTCATTACTGAAACACCTACTGGGTCCCTGTACTTTTTGGTTTCTAAAGCTTCCCTTGAAAATGATGAATAAACATGAATTATTCTTTTAGATAATTTTGGCTATAAAAAAAAATGAAGTAAAGGGTTGCCTTATTGGTTAAATCAAGTCTAAAGAATAAAAGATTGCAAGAAATTCATAGAAAAAAAATTGCCCCATTTTGTCTGTATTGTTTATAGCAGCAGTGACCAAATTGTACTCTGGTCATGCAGTTCTTAACACTCATTGTTGGGCCCAAACCGAATTCTTCCCTTCACCGTTCACCACCATTTGAAGGAACTTGTGAGGTGCCAGTGGTGTGCGAAATATATTTTTTAATATCCTCCCCTCCAAGCAGTTTCGCGTTGCGCTGTGGTGCGGAGGAGAAATACATGTCTTCACAAGAATGCTCTGAAACACAGAGGTTCAGATTAAGATGTAAGTAATGACTTTTTTTTTAAGCATAACCTCTTTAAAGTTATACAACCACTGTTGTTATGTATAATCTGGTACTGGAAGAGCCGTGCTAACGCTAGCTAACCGGGACTGTAGATGAGTGAAAGTGACGAAAATAAAGCTACAGTATTATTTTTTGCATGTTGTTGTAATTCAAAGAAACCTTTCTTTTTTGGTTTCAGGCAAAGAAAATATGTATATTTATCTTTTGCTAAATGTGTCAATGCCATATGATCTTCAGTTATAATAAAGAAAAAAAACATCAAGCCTAGTTTTTAAGCAAAGACTGATGTAACACAAAATTGAAAAATTCTTGATTTTGGCAAAATTTGGTTTTAAACCAAAATTTAAAATATATATATATTTGTATTTTCATTTGATTGTTTTATTGTAAAAAGTTAACATCATTTTTTAATTTAGTCTTTATTTAAGCAGGTAAGTTATTAAGAACATGTGCTTATTTACAATAACCACCTGGGAAGAGAAGAAATTGTTTCTGCAGCCAATACTATTAACCCTACTCCAACAGATCTTCTGAAGACATTGTTAAAATGCAGAAAACTTAATATCATTAATGTGTTAGATATGTATATACAAGCGTTTTATCTCTTTCACCTGTTTTCAGACAAATATTACATTAAAATCCCTATTTTCATTGATAGACCGTTCCATACATTAATCCATTACAAAAATTTACCCAACTGGTTAATTGGCTTCAAACTTAAAAAAAACAACTAGGGAAAAATGTATTAACAAATCTCACAATTTTAGTTTTGTTTAGTTTTTGTCTTTCTTTTCCTTCTGCAGCATAGACATCTGAAAACAGCATAAATGGAGTAAAGCAGCACCGTTAGTACAGCCAGCAGCAGAAGGAGAACATCTAAACTGTGATATGAGTACCAAGGCATCTTGTAAGCCTCTGAAATCAGATGCCGAGCCCCTTTGTGTCGTATCACATACTCTATCCAGAAAATAGCCTGATCCATGGGTGACATTGGCTTATCCTTGTGCAAACGAGAAAGTCTTTGAATATTCTGCCTGTAGCTACTTTTATGGAGCAGTTCCTGAAGACCTTCTTCAAAAGTGTGGCTATTCAAGTCGGCAAGTTGAATGATTTTTCCAGCTCCTCTTTCCTGTAAACGTAGCAGGTTGTCGTACTGATCAAAGAACAGTGGGATGCCCAGCACTGGCACTAAATGGCCTCTTGGACTCCGTTGGTTCCTCCGTGAGCTACAAAGACTTTAACCTGTGGATGACCAAGGAGGTCTTTCTGTGGCATCCAGTCCACTATGAGTGTGTTATTTCCCAGTGTAGAGGGACGATCCCCTTTGTGTCTCCATATCACCTGAAAACAATCAATAGAAATATAATTATATAATGCTGTCTGCTTTATTTTTTTTAAAGTAGAACAACTTATAAAAAGGAAATAGATAAATCAACAGTTATTCTTTCAATAAACGTATTGACAAAACCTGTATGAGGTCTCTATTTAAAAGATTAGGTTTAGTCTTACGACTTTATTTCTGTTTTACATCAACTTTTAAAAGGAAAGATGTTCCATATGTTACTATTCATCTATACTTTTCTTCTTATTATCTGGGTCACAAGGGAAGCATGAGGCGATGCCAAGACATTATTTCCTGTAGTTATTTTCTTCATATCTTTCAAGGAAATTCCAAAGTCTGTCAAGGCCAGCCGAGACATGTGGTCCCAACAGTGTGTCCTGGGTCTTCCCAGGGGTCTCTATCCAGTTAGACATGCCCAGAACATCTCTGTAGAGAAATTCTCAGGAAGGCTCAGGAAACATCCAAACTAGATGCCTGAGCAATCTCAGTTGGCTCCCTCAATGTGGAGAAACTGGAGCTCTACTCAAGGATCTCTATACGTTTTCAAGCTTCTTACCCTTTCTCTGAATCTTTTATTTTCAAGACTTGGTCTTTTTGGTCATGACCTAGAACTCATGACCATAAGAGGGCATTGGAACAAAGATCAACTTCTTTGAGAGCTTTCCTTTTCCTTTCTCTTCACCATGATTTACCAGTGGCAACATGGCAACGGATACTGCACTAATCTCACACTCAAAGTTTCCTTCACTTGTGAGCATAAACCTAATATACCTAAAATTCACCTGGAGCAGAAGCTTTCCAACCACCAGAGAAGGCAAACTACTGTTCTGCAGTTGAGAACTTTGTGGTGCTGACCCCCATACCAGCTGCTATACACAGCTCAAAAGACAACAATCTTCTCCAAAAGCAAAGATAAGTCCTAAACCTGACCTCTCCAGGCCCTGGATGTGACAAGAAATTCACATAAAAGTCATGAACATCATCAGAGGGTAACCTTGCCAGATTCCAACATGTAGTAGGAGCAGGTCCGACTTACTGCTATGTGAACTAAGCTCCGATCATACAGTGACCACACAAAAACAGTTGTTGTTCACCTTTCAGCTTGTCCCATCAGGGGTTAAAGTTAAAGTTAAAGTCCCATTATTTGTCACGCACCTGGGTGTGTGAAATTTGTTCTCCGCATTTGACCCATCCCTGGGGGAGCGTGAGCTGCAGACACAGCCGCGCTCGGGAACCATTTGGTGGTTTAACCCCCAGTCCAACTCCTTAGTGCTGAGTGTCAAGCAGGGAGGCACTGGGTCCATTTTTAGAGATAACTCGCTGGAATTGAACCCTCAACCTCCCAAACTCAGGGCGGACACTCTACCACAAGGCCACTGAGCTGGTTGCTGCAGTCTATCAGATTTCACGGATGCACACAGGTGGTTTGGTAGAGATTTTTACCCTGGATCCCTATATTTTCAAGGCACAGGCAGACCTCGATAGGTAGCAGTGTGAAGGGTCCTAACTAAGAACCCACACTGACTTAGACTCATTGCATACAAGCTTGGACCTAAACTGGTCCAACCATCTCAAGAGATTGACTTCCAGGAAAGCATTAAGGTGAGCCCAACTATATCCGACCAGTATCCTTCAACCTCACACACAAGCATTGGCTCCTTCCATCCTAGAAACGTGACTCTCCATGTCCCAAAAGTCAGACTACTGAGGCATTTGCCTTTGGCCTCCTCTCAAACCACATTGCAAGAACCTCTTTTTAGCTCTCCTGCAGGTGGTGGGCCTACAAAGAAAGTTTGCTACCAGTTAACAGCATGTAATATGTTGTAAATAAATATATGAAAAAAATTTGTCCTAAAAAAGTTAAGATTTGTCTTAGAAAAACAAAGAAATTATATTCATAGACTAAAAAGATTGATAAAATGTAGTCTGTTACCTTCTGGGGCATCTTGGAAAAGACCGTGGCAATCTCATCTGCAACATCTTTCGGCAGAGCATTGACCAGTGTTCCCAAAGTCATGATTATCACTCCATGTTCTCCAGAACTTTGAACAAACTTCTCCAGATCCGCTGGCAGAGGTTCAGCTGGTTTGCACTGGAATCCTCCGATGTAGACCACGTTTGGCATGGTGGGTCGAGGGAAGTCAAACACAAAATCTGATCTGAAAAGCCAAATGTCTGCTTGCTGAAGTAGAGAGACAATATCACATCCACCCTCTATGTATTTACTGCAGAACTCATCATAGATAGGTCCTACCATAACCCATTGTTGAAACTTTATGATGCCAAGAAAAAATATGTTTTTGAGCCTTTGAATAAAGTTCATCTTATCTGTTAAGCCGGATCCTGGGACTGGGATATAGGAAAGTGGAGAAGGAGCCAGAACAAAGTGACCTTCTCCACTGGAGATCCAGCGCACATTGAGAACCACAGGTAAATTAAAATATTTTGCAAGTACAAGCCCTACACTCATTGCTGGATCAATCAGAACCAGGTCATACTTTGAATCAAATATTTGCTTTACCAGGCTCTCATTCTCAAAAATATCTTTTGTAGCATTACACCACAACACATGAGCATGAGTGATCATAGAAAGAAAGTCTCTGTTGAGCCTGAAGAAAGACGACAGTGATGCACCTTCTCTCTGAACCTAAGAAAATAAAGAAAACTAGTGATTAAAATCCAGTTATATCAACAGCAAAGACAGATAATGTAATCAAATGATTAATCAGAGTCCAGTACCCTAATTTGCTCCTTTATGAACACATCTAAAAAATCTTCAATGGCCTCTTCTATTTCAAGGGTGATGGACGAGTAGAGAGGAGACCTCTCTTTGATGTACCAGCTGCTGGAAGCCCTGATCACAGTGATGCTGTGCCCCCTGGCATGAAGTTCTTCTAGAATAATCCTCATGTTGATCCAGTGACTTCCATCAACGGGAAATACTAGAATGTTTCCTCCACTGCATGGTGGAACCAAGAAAACAAGGCATAGACCAAAGAATACAACTCCTCCACACACTCGAAGCATTTTTCCTGTAGAATGATAACAATTAAATTTGCTTTAATACTTTAAATCACTCTAATTAGGGTTAACATTAATTAGCATTAAAAAACACACTGTAAAATGTGTGACATAAAAGTTCCAGTTAAAATTCCTACCTCTTTTTCGGCTGTCAATAGTGGCCCATTCCCACATACTGATAAAGTATCAAGCGGGCATGCATTATATTTGCGTTCAAACTCCAGAGAGATGATCACAAGTACCTCTGGCACATGTTGAATTATGTCACCAAAAAAGGAAAAAAAACCTCAAATTTGCACAGATTAAAACGTTCACTTAGTAAAGTACTGCAAAGCCAGGTATGAACAATAATTTGTGAACTGTGAATTGTAATTTTTGAATGTTGCTCTGGTTTGAACAAAAAGCTACTTTGGGTCATGTTTACATTAAAACTTAGAAAGCTAAGCTAGCTAAACGTTTGCAAGCTAATGTCCACTTTCAGAGTTATAATGATTTTGTTGCAAGTTCCCCTCTGTGAAGTAAACTAACTAAGCCAAATGACACTCAAATATTTGTAGCAATCTGTGGGAAAAAAAATCTACTGTTTGCCTGTCAAAATATAATTTGGAGAAAAAGAATCATTATAGCCTTCATTCCACAGAAACAGTTCTTTTTTTATCTTTAAGGAATCACAGTAAAACTGTCTTTAAAGACCAAGTCCAATAAAAATAATGTTTTTTCATGTTTTTAACATGTTCTTGTGGGATTTTTCAAATGATGGAGGATATACAAGAAAATTAAGCTCAATATAGTGGGTATTTCATTATACAAATTGTTATGAATCATAGAAAAATACAGTTTGAAAAAGCATATCTTACTAACTTAAAATACACTTCCATGGGAAGAGATGTGGGGATGCTCCACACCAATAGTCCCAGCACCAATTTAGAGGGAAATTTCTGCTCTGCAGAGACAATGTCCAAGAAAATTGCTTTTTTTTCTTTTATTTATTTATTTTTTTTTAGTTGAGCTAAAAACATCATAATCATAACTAAGAGACCACTGCATGTTTTTACAATAGTTAAAAAAAATGATCAGAGGTGGACTTTGAAGTCGGCCTGAAAAAATACAAAATTTGCGTTTTGTGAATATTTGGACAAATGCCTGTCTGATGCAACAATCGAATCCCATAATATCACCTGTGATATTGATAATCTGTTGTTATTTTTCTATTTTTTTAGTTTTTTTGTGCAGTTGCAGAAAAGCTGCTTCCTGCAAGTTTTGCAACTGAAGCATATAAACCTTAGTGAGTTCTGTTCATTCCAGTAACTTAATTTTCAATAATCAGCCCCAGGACTCCAGATGATGTAAACATTAAAACAGATTGATGGCATATGGACCGCTGCGAGTAGTTTCCGAAATGGCTGATCCACAGGGTCTTTCATTCACAGCCAATTCAGGCAAAACAAAAACTGTGCACGCATTTGTGCACGCACAAAAGCAAGAGCATGCCACTGAGGTATGTAGTCAAGCATATCTGACAACAAGAATTAGAACAAATTTATTCTGAGTTCTAATAGGAGCTCAAACTCATGATGGTGCAGTAAATGTTGTGGGTCATTATAGTGGTTCAGACTAAATGTGGATGTGAATTATGTCAGTTTGTGGTAGTTCTATCTGTTTCAGTGCTAATAGTTTTAAAATTATGATCATTATTCAAGAAAGACCAAAAGCCTTGCAGGGACATTTCCTGGGGAAAAAAAACTCAGAGTAAGATTTAAAAATGCCAACCCATCAGGTCAGACAGGAGAAGCCTCAGTCTGTCAAAAAGAAGACATTCCTGCCCTTTTCTTCTCATCACCAGACATAAAGTGAGCAGGTACACGCTTGCCAAATGACTGTCCTTGCAGGTGACAGTTTATAAGTGGATATTTTTGGCATAAGGGTGCCAAAATTCCACCTGGGGTGGTGGAACTTATGATCTCAGAGCGTTACAGCGGGATGCCACAGCTGACAGACAGGCCTGTAGAGCAAACACAAAAGCAGGGATCATCCTCGTGAACGTTCTAACTCTTGTGCCAACCTGTTTCAGGGTGAGATCTGTTCGTTTTTGGATGATGAAAATGTCAAACTGTTTGTACTCCTTTATCTTCAGGATTAGAGATGCACTTTAGTGGATTATGGTTGTAGTCTCTTACAAAAGAGACCACAGATGCAAATTAAATGCACACTCCTATCAACAAATAACAGCTGATCTTGTGAGATGACTATAATCCAATTTTTTGGATTAAAAAGTGGTTAACTTCCCCTCTTCATTTTAATATTTGGTGTTGTTTTTACCTTTTTTGTGTTTTTCAAAGTGCTTAAACTGAAACGCTAAACAAACCATAAAACACTGTTAAAATAAATCTTTAGGTTTGTTGATTTATGGTATCTTAGGAAAGCTTACAAGGACAGATGAACACACTGCTTTTAAGTGAGCCTCAAGCAGAGAAAGCTCTCAAGATCATTCTAAGTGGGGTCACATTTTCTCCTCAGTGGAAGCACAGATTTAGTTTTTGAGATGTGATAAGATGGCAGGAGCTTTAAAACAGTCATTAGAGTGATCATTAATCATGGCAGCAATTTGTAAAACTGGAAGTGATCAGCTGATAGCAGGAAGGAGGAGAAATTATAACTCCTGGTCTATGTAAGCATGGGGGCTCGGGGGAGATATTTCAGTGACACGTTCAAGACAAAATATGTCTCTGAGTTCATTTTTGGAGAGTGTGAGCATGCTAGCACCGCTTGAGAAACACCTCCACATCCAGGGTTGTGAATCGGATTTTTTTTTTGTTTTGTTATATTAGAAATTTAACTAAAACTACAAGCACAACCACAGGTACAATAGTAATATCTAGATCTATACATAACTTAGCGAAATAACATTAATAGCATAATTAGCATGTGCTTTTTTTTTAATGTATCTCTTATGGATGCAATGAAAGCCTGGAAAAGCAACAAAAATTGTTTGGATTGAGTGCAGTAGAGAAGCCTGATGAACAAGTTGAATCATAGTTCAGTAGAAGCAACTTTAGACCTTTTATTCTTATGTAAAATTAAAAACATACACAAAAAGAGACAGTAGTGAAAGTTCAGCTTACAATAATATATGGAGATCTCTACGGATAATACCGCATGCGGCTACTTTTCACCATTAGTTGGCAGGAGGACATTGTTTTCTGGCCAACATTTGCTGGCTAACAAAGAGCAGGAAAAGGAAAAGGTGTGTCCATTGTTTAAATATCTCGCAGGGATTGCTTTTTTTGCTTTTATGTTAAACTGCAGTTACCTAACCACCTTTTAAATCCAAAAGCCAGTAGATTAAATCTGCAAGAACTTGGATGTCAATTCAAATCATCAGTCTTGTCTTGTGAAACATCATTATTCACTAAAAGAAAAAAAAAACTACAAACGTATCTAATAAGCCACAGTTTGCTAATGATGGAGAACTGTTTTGAATTACAGTTTGTAAAGTTCAGAGTTCAAAGTATGTATGTGAGAGGTATTGTAATCATCTTTGGTCTACAGTGGGAACACCTAAAATTTGAATTAAAAGAAATTTTAGGTTAAAAAAACAAAACAAAAAACGTAATTTAAATTTTGATGTTGCGTTAATGTAAAAAAATATATTAAAAGAAGAATGGTAGTTGTTTGAAAGGTCCAAAAGTAATAGTGCTTAATTTTTAAAACCTTTAATTTAGTCGTTTTAGCAGCCCTGACTGACTGAATATTGATTTCATTGATTACCTTTTTGTTCTGAGTCCGCTGGCTAAAGAAGTTCCTACTTAAAAAAAAATAATTTTTTGATTAAAATTCATCATCGAAAATTTTAGTCTAACCGATGACAATTTGTAAAGTTAGCTGCCTGAGATGTACATATTTCGTGCATAATGAAAGTATGGAACGCTTTTTCTTTTTCTTCGGATACTTTAAGGTTGGTCTTCTGACCTACTGTACACCAACTCTGAGCAACAAAATATATACAATATTTTGGATTTTAGCTATGAAATATGTTTTTTTAAGCTTGCACAAATGTTTAAACTGATTTAAAACATATCCATATGTGTAAATTCTAAAGAACTGTCTGTGGTTTAGAAGACAAAAGCCCTATCTTGTGCTCAAGTTATGTCTCATATTATATGAAGGGCTGTATTCATATTGAAATATGTTTTGTTCGGCCCCTCATAGTCTCAAAACAAACACTGACACACTGAACTTTTTCTTGACACTAACCAGAGTGGGGAAGTGTCCACATTATCTTATCCAAAGTGTGTTCAAGCACACTTACTCAACATGAAAACATTTTTATCAGCCTTGCTATTAAGGCAGATGTCTTCCTGTCCTGTACAATCCCCTCTTGACCCGCTTTCAGTTTGCAACACAAGACTTGAATAAACCACCAAAGTAAACAATATTGTACTAACCTTTGTTTTGAGCAGATATAAATATTTTTTTTCTTACAACTATTTAATCATCAACCTAATTTATAATAGAATAAAAAAAAAAAAATTGAAGTTGCCACAAACCTGGCAACACTCCAGCTTGTACTTTATGGAAACACTAATGCATCTTTAACTGGTATAAAGGTTGCACTCACTGTATCATAAACTGATGCGTCATGAGCAAAAGTCTTTGTGCTTTCTAATTTCATGCATTATAAAATATATAAAATCCTTTAAAAGGTCTTCAATTGCATTTATCTGTCAGGAGTTACTTCAAAGTCATTCATTTGTGTTCAGAACATGGTTATCATGGGGTTGCTGGAGCCTGCCATGCTACTGTTGGACGGAGGCGGTGTACTTCCTGGACGCACAATCACACACAAAGGGGCAAGAGAGAATCTCAGATCAACCAGTGAAAGCATCATATTGGACTGCAGGAGGGAGCCAGAGAAAACCCACAATGCACAAGGAGAACATGAAAACCCCAAGCTGGGATTTAAATCAGGGCCTACTACTGTTAGACAGAAAGGCTAACTACTACACCACTATGCAGTTCACACACCAGAAAATCCTTTTACAGTAATCGGTTGATCAAATAAAATAATCTGGGTTCATTAAAATTATCTTGATTGAATTGGATTGTAACAATACGAATAAATGTTGTTTTATTCAAATAGATTTCCTCAGGTCTGAGCTGGTGCTTCGCAAATCAATTGACTAGAATAATACTGAAAAAAATTATAAATAAATTAAAATACAAGAGTACCTGTAAATGTTTTACTATATTTTGCTTAAAGTCCCCCTAAAACAATTTTTTTATTTTTTAAATGTTCCCAGTGGGGTTTTAATTAGGACTGTGAAGTTTTTAACAAAAATTACACATCCTGATTGTCTTAAAATGACATTTTTCCTGTTGATCTGAAGCCTTCTTTTCAAAAAAAAAAAATTCCTCTGTGTGGGCGTGGCTTATGGTGTTGAGTAGTGTAACCCCGCCCCTTATTCCCTCCAGATATACTAGCGAGAAAATAAAAATAGTATAAAACATGACCATTTAGGCTGCATTGCACCAGCAGCAGCACTAGCTGGGGCACATAACTGATTTCATGCTACCACATGCTGATTGTTGAATTCACTTGAACAAGAAATCTAATGAAATGCCAGAATATACAAAGGGTCCAATCGTGCATCAGTTCTAAATGCATGCAGACATGGCTATATGGCTATGTGGAGGCGAAGGGTTACGTTTCTGGTGTCCGGTTAAACCACCCGGTGGATCCTAAGCAGACATAGCATATTTGTGACAACTAATAGTATTTTACTTTCAGTTTCTTTTTAAATACGTGAGGCAATTAAAATACAAGCAGGCAATGCAATCACCCGCGGCTCTGTCCAGTTGAAAAATGACTCTTTTTTTTTCAAATAATCAAATAATTATTGACATAATTATTGACCAATAAATCCAGTCCATTTTTTCCTCAGATTCCTTGGGAAAATAATGAAAGCTAACATCAGTATGGCCTTTAACTGAATTAACAGTCCTTTACAGCCCAGACGTGGGACGATATATTATCTTCTATGGCACCTACAGCTGCATCCGGGTTAGCTAGCTTTTGTGACTTAGGCAAGTTTCAGGATTCCAGAGTTTTTCTTCGTGCACTTTGATTGACAGCGACTTAAAAGGAGAAATACTCGGAAATGCAAACACGAAAGGATTTCTAATTATATTTTTTCTCTTTCAGAAGGAAAATGCCACACATACATGTTAAAAACTCAAAAAACATGATTTTCATTGGAGGGGGACATTTTTTTGTAGTCTTCAGAACCCTGTACTTGCTTCTATTTGCACTCCATTGCAGTCACATGCAGGAACACAGTAAATATTCAATCACTGTACTTTGTACTTGCCAGTATAAGACTAGTGTGGATCCAGCTGGTCAAAGACCAGCACATCGCTGAACCTTTTGTGGTGACACACCTTCATTTTTGAGTTTCTTGCTCACTCTTTCAATGTCAGTTAATATTGTGTTTTGAAGTAGAATTATTAAATTTTTATAATGATTCAGAAACGCTTAAATTTAAATAGTTCTTGACTGCAATAGCATCTGATTCTATTCTTAGTTTGTGCCAGGGGAACCCTTAACACCTGGACACCTATTGATGCGAGTATGCATCAGACCATTTTTGCTCCAAAATTTCCTTAATTTAGCATACATAAAAAGCATAAACTCAAGTGTTTTTATATTAAAGTTAGAAATAATTTCAGGCATGAAAGGGTTAAATACTCTCACAATCCCAGAATGATTACCATGTCACAGAAACACTGCATGTTTGAGGGAGGAGGGGATTTATGAGTCTGTTACTGTAAAGTAGCAGGATCTACACATTAAACTTGTGTAAAGTATCATGGTGTTTTATTAAACTCTGAACATTTTTAAATTTAACTTTTTTTGCTCAAGATGCACGGTTGTCCTGGTTTGCAGAACATTTAAGCAGAGTCCTTAAAGAATTACAATGTCTTCACTGCAGTAGTAGAATATGTTATCTTAGGAGGCTGATGTAGTAAGAGGACTACATGTCCCATGATGCTTTGCTGTAGCACTGGGTGCTGGGAGTCGGAAGTTACAGAATAAAGAAGTTGCTAACGATAGTGGACAGAGTCCCGTGTCATCTTTATACATGGTGTCAGAAGCGACGAACTTTAAGTCTCCACAACGTTTAATATTTATAAACGTCCGGCAAGAAGTCCGACGGAGGTCCGGGACGTGCCGAAGGCTGCGTGCGCGGGGGAAGGGAGAGAACTCGCCGCACGTGAGCTACAGAAGCTAGCATACAGCCCGCGAAGTGCATGTCAGCTGACGGAGAAGTGCAGGAGGAGCGCGCATCTGAAAGTTTGGATCCTGAACGTCAGGAGAACGGGGATTTACCGACCAGGATGGCGACAACTGTACAAATAACACCCCCAGAACCGTTCGACTTTTCATGTCCCACAGACTGGCCAAAGTGGATCAGACGATTTGAAAGGTTTCGGATTGCAACAGCTCTCAATGAGAAAACAGAGGAATATCAGGTGAATTCACTCTTATATGCCATGGGAGACGCAGCTGATGATGTTTTAGCTGTTTTACCACTGTCAGATGCAGATAAAAAGAAATATGATGCTGTGATATCGGCGTTTGAAAGACATTATGTTGGAAAGCACAATGTTATTTTTGAAAGAGCACAGTTTAACTCCAGAAAACAACAAGAAGGAGAAAGTGCTGAGTCTTTCATAACAGCTGTACATAAACTGTCTGAGAACTGCGGTTTTGGAGTGCTTAAAGAGGAACTTATAAGAGACAGGATTGTGGTCGGGATTAAAGACAAGAAACTGTCTGAACAGCTACAACTGGACTCTGATTTAACGCTAACAAAGGCCATACTCAAGGTCAGACAGAGTGAAACTGTGAGAAAACAGCAAACAATATTGCACAGCAGTGTACAAGAGGACAAAACTTCCAACATGGACGCCATACGGACAAACTCAAAGAAAACAAAGACACAAACTTGGAAACAGTCAAAGACCGGACTAAGACCAGACAAGCAGAGCGGAAAGGAGTGCGGGCGCTGTGGACGCAAAGATACACACTCATGGAAAGACTGCCCTGCTAGAGACGTACAATGTCGTAAGTGTCTTAGAAAGGGACATTTTGCCGTAGTTTGTCGTAACAGTAAAGCAGCAGGCTTACGTGAGGTCATAGAAAGTCAAGACGACGTAGACAGAGAGGACTTTGTGTTTCTGGGAGAAGTAAACAGTGAGAGATCTAGACCATGGGTTGAAAAAGTTCTAATGAATGGGGAAGGGTTGACTTTAAGTTAGATACGGGGGCAGATGTCACTTCTATTCCTGAGAAGTGGTACACGCCAGATCGAGATGGTAAATTGCAGAAGCCACAAAAGTCATTGTTAGGCCCAGGAGGATACCCACTTCAGGTGAAAGGCTGCTTTAAAGCACAAATGGTATCAAAAGGCCGCAGCACAACAGAGAATGTTTATTTAGTGTCAGGGCTAGTTCAGCCACTATTAAGTAGACCAGCATGTGAAGCTTTGGGTTTAGTGTACAGAGTACATGCAGTCATAAACTCTGAGACAGATTTCACTGCAGCATACCCAGATGTTTTTCAGGGGCTAGGCCTTTAAAAGAGCCTTACAATATTGAGCTAGAACAGGGAGCTACACCGGTGGCTTTGTCAGCACCCAGACGGGTCCCCTACCCTTAGAGATGCAGTGCGTGCAGAGCTACGCAGAATGGAGGAGATGGGAGTTATTTCCAAAGTTACTGAGCCAACAGCATGGTGTTCGGGTATGGTGGTCATCCCCAAGCCAAACGGCAAGCCACCAAGGATATGTGTCGATCTCACACCCTTAAATGCAGTAATAAAAAGGGAACGTCATATCCTCCCAGCAGTAGAAACACTAGCAATGATGAAAGACGCCAAGGTGTTTACAAAGCTGGACGCTCGATCAGGATTTTGGCAAATCCCTCTAACTCCAAAGTCAAGACCCCTCACAACCTTCATCACTCCGTTTGGGAGGTATCACTTCAACCGCCTCCCATTTGGAATATCATCGGCTCCAGAGCATTTCCAGAGGAGGATGTCTCAAATGCTCGAGGATTTCGAGGGAGTCATCTGTCATGCTGACGACGTGCTCGTGTATGGCAAGAACAAACAAGAACATGACAAAGGCTCCACAGAGTTCTCCAAAGTTTCAAAAAGAAGGACTCACTCTCAACGAAAAATGTGAGTTTGCAAAGACAGAAATCATGTTTGTTGGTCACAAAGTTTCCGCAAACGGGATTGAGCCAGACCCCAACAAAGTAAAAGCGATTCAACAGCTGCCACAGCCACCTGTGTGGCGGATGTACGACGTCTTGTGGGCATGGCCAATTACCTCGCAAAGTTCATGCCACAGCTCGCCACAATAACAACGCCATTAAAGGAGCTGCAAAAGGAAAGGAACGAATGGATTTGGGCAGAGCCCAGGAAACATCTTTTCAAAGACTAAAAACACACTGAGTTCACCAGAAATACTCGCACAGTATTCCAACGCAGCAGAAAACAAGAGTCGCAGCGGATGCTTCACCATACGGAATTGGAGCCGTTCTCACACAGAAGCAGCAAGATGATTCATGGCGACCAGTTACATACATTTCGAGAGGACTAACAGATACAGAGAGGCGCTACGCCCAGATTGAAAAAGAGGCGCTAGCAGTCACATGGGCATGTGAAAGACTGTCATCATACCTAATGGGTCTACAGTTCACTTTAATGACAGATCACAAACCCTGGTCCCTTCTCAGCACAAGGGGCTTGGATGATCTTCTCCGAGGATTCTGAGGTTTCGTTTAAGACTTTTACGCTTCACTTTCAACATCATTCATGTTCCAGGAAAGAACCTCATCACAGCTGATGCCCTGTCGAGAGCACCACTGGCAGGTCCACCCTCTGCAGGTGATCTTCAGTTTGAGAAAGAGGTGGAAGTCTTTGTTGACAGTGTGGTTATGGGGCTTCCAGCTTCAGACAGGAAACTAAAAACAGTAAAGACAGCACAAGAAGAGGATGAAGTCTGCAAGAAAGTGATGGATCACTGCTTTGCAGGATGGCCGGAGAAATGTCAGTTAGACCAGGACATCAAGCCATACTGGCAACATAGAACGGAATTTCATGTTGCAAACGACCTTCTGATGAAAGGACAGAGACTTGTCATACCGCAAACACTCAGAGCAGACATTCTGGAGCGTCTGCATGAAGGACATCAAGGGATTTCAAAATGCAGAGCCAGAGCCCGAGAGTCTGCTTGGTGGCCTGGCATCTCCACAGACATTGGTCGCATGGTGGACAGGTGCGAGATATGCAAAACACACAGACCACAAAGCAGAGAGCCACTCATACCAACTCAAGTCCAGACCGCCCATGGCAGAGGGTTGGTATGGATCTTTTTGAGTGGTCCAAGAAACATTATCTTCTGATAATAGACTTCTTCTCAAGATACATTGAGGTAGCTGAACTTAGGAGCACAGTGGCAGAAGTCACCATCAGAGCTATTAAAGACATCTTTGCAAGACATGGAACAGCAGAGACGGTGGTGTCTGATAACGGCCCACAATTTTCATCTGAGTTATTCAAAAAGTTTGCGGAGGAGTACCAGTTCACGCACATCACCAGCAGCCCACTTTACCCTCAAGCCAACGGGGAAGCTGAACGGGCTGTGCGGACTATAAAGGACTTATGGAGAAAAGAAATGGACCACAGCAAAGCACTGCTGGCATACAGAGCCACTCCGCTGGAGCATGGGTTCTCGCCAGCCCAACTGTTGATGGGGAGAAACCTGCGCACTTCCCTACCCCAACCAACATCTAAGATGGATCCCGAGTGGCCCGACCTTCACGCTTTTCGAAGGAAAGATGAGGAGGGAAGGCGTCTGCAGGCAAAACACTACAACAAGAGACACAGATCAAGACCTCTACCACAACTGGCATCTGGACAGAAGGTTTGGATCACTACAGAAGGAACTACTGGTGCAGTCATCAGACCTGCCAGTACTCCCAGATCGTATCTGGTAGAGACAGACAGAGGTACTTTAAGGAGAAACAGAAGCCATCTCCGACCCACTGAGACTGTTACGAGGTCAGGCCGATCAGTGAAAATACCTGATAGATTGGATTTGTGAAAGGACAATTAACTACAATGCAAAAGTGCAATTCAGAATGTGATTGTAGGTGTTAAGGAAAAACAAAAATAACAAAAAGGTTCAGTATAAGTTCAGTTATTTTAAAGAAAACAGTATTTTTGTGTTGATGAGAAATACTTAAAGTTAAGGAGTGTTTTCATGTGTTTTCTCAAAAGAAAGTATGACTCAAGCTAAAAGGAGGAGGTGTAGTAAGAGGACTACATGTCCCATGATGCTTTGCTGTAGCACTGGGTGCTGGGAGTCGGAAGTTACAGAATAAAGAAGTTGCTAACGATAGTGGACAGAGTCCCGTGTCATCTTTATACAGCTGAGTCACTACTTTCATATGAGGGGCTTGTTTTGTCTGCATATACTGTACAAAACAAGGTTCCATTGTGGCTATGAATCCTTATTTCTGGAAATAAAATCTGCGACTGTATGTGCATTTTTTCTCATTTTTCTTAAGCTGATTGCAGATGTAAAACATATGCATTTTGTGACTTTTATGGTTGTTGTGCATGACAAGGCTTTGAAGAACAGTCACCACATTTATTGTTTTGCTCCTTTTTCTTCCCATAAGCAGTATTTATTTTAGCACGCTGGATTTCTCAACTTCATATTTTTCCTGCGTAAATTCCTGAAATGCATGCTTCAAAAAGCAGCTTGAATTGATCACCTCCGTGGTCCCGGAACACTCATCAGATGTAACATCTCTATTAATGAGATATATGTAGCTGACTATTGGCACAAATCTTCTCAAGTAGTCATTGATGGATGGATGGATGAAATAATTAAAAAGTAAAAGAAGACATACATCCATGTTTATCCACAAGATATATAAATGATGCCATAATAATAACTCTTCATCATAAATATAAATATTTGTACTTATACATACAATACACAATGATTTCATTTAATGCGAAGTTTGGCAAAAAGAAATTCATTCCTTGAGTGAAAGAAGGTGGGGGAATATATAATGCCACCCCCTTTTAAGCTTGACTTGTTAAATATTTATCATAACATAATAAACTGTATTTCATAACTAACTCAAATAATTTATCAGCTTCACCAAGTTTTTCATTTTTTTAACATTTTTTTTTACAAATAAAATCTCAAATAAATACAGATGTTCTTTCAAAGATTTGTCTCTTGTGCTAATAATTAAATAACAATGTTTGAAAAAGTTAACTTCTTTCTCTAAACTGAAATAGTTGCGCTAGTTTTTAATACATCCAAAATGGCTTTGAGATTTCTTCATCTTCTCTTTCACACATCCATGTTTTTAAAAGTGTCAAAGCTTCATGTTCTCTGTCATCTGCAGAATTTAAACTCCCACTAACCCTGCTGGAATAAAACAGCGCAGATTGAAAATGGCAGAACTTTCGGTGCATGAGCTGTTCAAGCAGACATGCACATACTAGCAATCACTGCAGCCACGTCACTGGGGTTTTGCTGCTGGCAGTGTGGTTGTACTAACACTGACATTCTTGCCCCGTGAGGTTATGTGACAGAAGAGGTAAAGTACATATGAGGGGATCAAAGTTTGCTAGCTGTACAAACTGATGTTTTGCATTACTTTTCTCCTCTCATATTTAGACATCCACACCCAAGCTCTCACTTTTGAAAAGTTCTTCCACTTCTGCTTCAAAAATGTTTGTTGGGAGCAGAAATCTTTCCTGTCTTTGTCAGGTTGCCATGTCTGTTTCAAACCCCGCTTGAGAGGTCCAAATGTCCAATGCCAACTAAGAGATCCAAGTATTATTTTAAAAACCAAGGGAGAGATTTCTCTTGAACACGAGAACAGACACCTGCAAAATGAGATACACATGTGAGCCAGCTCTATTGAATGTTAAACAAAGGAAACTGGAAAAGAATTGAGAAGAGAATCTAACTGACAGCTAGTTCATTTACGTATAAAGAGTAATTGTTTTAAATTTATGTGAACGTGGGTCTTGACCCCTTCAAGCCGCATGTCGCTAATTCTCAATGTACCATTAAATCCAGGACTCCACTTAATTTAGCATCAACTTGAACAGAAAAAATTAAAGAAGAATATATTTTTTCATTTAAATGGAAATAAAATCAGGCATGAGGGGAGAAATGTTTCAATATGCATTTTTACACGAGAATCCATTTTTTTTTCTTATGCAAAGTGTTTTATTTACTAACTGTAGAAGATCTTGGAGTAGAGCCGCTGCTCCGTATTGAGAGGAGCCAGATGAGGTGGCTCGGGTATCTGGCCCTGATGCCTCCTGGACCTCTCCCTGGGGAGGCGTTCTGGGTGTGTCCCATTGAGCGGAGACCCTGGGGAAGACCCAGGACACGATGGAGAGACTATGTGTTTCGGGTGGCGTGGGAACGCCTCGGGGTCCCACCAGAGGAGCTGGAGGAAGTGGCCGGGGAGGGGAAAGTCTGGGCATCTTTTCTTAGACTGACAAACATACAGACAAATGGATAAAACAGTGCGAAACTGGGAAGTTGAGTTGCTCTTTCGTAAGACTTGCAAGTCCCTCTCGAATCCTCTTAATCTATTTTCAAAGTGGTCTTTTAATCAGCTGGAGTTAACCAGAAATTCACCTCTGACTTGTGGGCGGGACTTTTGTTAGCCTTCCCCCTTTTCCCATCAGCATTTTGTTTGCACTCTCTCTCAATATTGGAGCTATGCAGCTGTACAGTTTCGAGCCAGGTGCTTATGGCTTGTGGCTAGTCCTACATCTGGGGTGGGCAAACTCTTTGATTTTTGGGCCTCAAAGGGTTCTAACATCAAACAGAAGGGGCGGGCCAGGAGTAAATGTGTGGCATGTTTTGGTAATCCACCTCATAAGAGAAGGAAACATGGAATTTAGTCAAAGACATGCTATGTTAGATTAAAAATCTATATATTTTGTATCAGAATGTTTTAGAAGCTTTTTATTTTTACTTTTTTCTCTCATTTTAAAGTCAACTGCACGAATGGGATGATGCTCCTCAGAGAAAACCACAAACTTAAAGAAATGCTGGGTTCATGTGCTGATGGAATAACCAGAAAAAAGCCTGTCTGACTTAGAAAACACACATTAACTTCAGAAAAGCAACAAATCTTTAAACACATGAATGCAGAATAACTTTATGAACCTAGACAGATGTCGATGTTACTATATTGCACCATGTATGGGGAGACATCTGAAATAAAAACAATAATTAGAACGGTCAATATAATTTACTATTCTACTTTGGCGGGTTAAACGGGTCACATATGGCCCCCGGGTCGTAGTTTGCCAACCCCTATCCTACATCACAGCTGCAATTTTTCAAACTGCTTTTTTCTGTGTGCTCCTGAGTCACGATTTGAATAAAGAAATACTCAGAAATGCAATTTTAAGCTTCATTTTCTTTATATGTGTTTTCCATTGTGAGAAAAATGCTACTAAAACACATTAAAAACACCATTTTCATTGGAGAGCATTTTTACGAGGCAAAGAAAAAAAAGAAAGAAAAAAAAATCTCGACCCAAATGAACTAAATCTGCACTTGTTAATTGTGCAAATTTCTCTCATGCTCTGCTTGTTTTTTGATGTCATCTCAAGCTCTTTCCAAGCCACAGTTTTTACACATAGGCGACTTCTCACTAATGCATGACAGATGTGATTAACCGGTGCTGGCACTGATCCCTGAGTTACTGTGTTACTGCTCCCCCTGCAGCAAAAACCACACACAGTCATGAGGAATCGTCGAGTTCAACACTAGATTTCTGAACCCTTCATTGCAACAGCAATCTGTCACGATGCCAAGTTTAAAGAAGACTGATGTTTTTACAAGCACGACAGCAAACATTTCGTGCGGTTTTATGTTGTTTGGATTTCAGGAGCGGCATCTGACTTTACACTGGATTTGATGGTTTTTACTTTTTTTTATTATTTTTCAAAGCAATTTAATCTATCTTATATAAAAGTAGCATTTATATCAGTAGATCATTTTGAAGTTCATGTTGGGTCTTTTACATGCATAGAACCTATTAATGGGGTTTTATAGATCATTTTTCACCGTCCTTTAACTTGATAATTTAGTATCATCAATATTTTTACCCTAAAAGCTGATAGCTTCATACCACTACATAATTAATTCATTAAAAAAAGGTTTTCCTCTTGGGTAATAGTCATTAACTTGTTATTGAAGGGAGATGACTTTTCTGGGTGTGAACATGCACGCTTAAGCAGGTTTTGGGGTTTCTTTTTTTTATCTTTCTTCTTGATACTTTTCTCTTAGGCAGCAATTATTATTGTGATTAAAGGAGTAGAAAAAAAGCACATTGATGCCAAACATCTCTGCCTCCAACATCTATAAAGAACAAGACCTCACCCAACTCCATCACAGGAGTGCTGGAATGGAGACCTACATTTTGAAATCATATCAAACAAAAAAAGTCAGGGCATATTTTCAATTTTCCACTGACTTGTTTTGACATGTTTAAGCAACTGAATGAATCGTTATCAGTAATATATATATATGTGTATTAATATTTTTTAGCTGTCAAAAGGCCTAACAAAGCAGTTCTTCACTAGGATCAAATAATGATTCATCATAAAACCATAGTAATTTATCAAGACATCAACAGTTTTGTTGGGAGCGTCATGAAAGGAACTCGTAAAAGGCAAAGGTCAAAGCAACAGCTTAATGGAACAGGGAGCTGTGAAGTTTGGCTCTTCCAGTTCCCTGAAGCTGCTGGCAATCTGTCTCTTAACAAAGCTGGACCCGTTAGTCAAAAAGAAGAGAGAAACATTTCTGTCTTCCTGAACATCTGGAGTTTCCTTTCTTGTAGCTTCAACCAGTTTTAAAGAAAAAAAAGCAATTAAAGCTAAAAGTAAATACATTTTAAATACTTCTATGTTTTTTTTTACAATAGTTAGAACAAAAAAGTAAAACATGTAAGACATATCAGATGATTTTCTGGTTTACCAAATAATACTAAACTAAATAATTATTTGAAAAATGAGTACTTTTCTTCAATCAAATAATTTGGAAAAAAAATTAAAATTATCTTATTTTCCATCAACAACTGAACACATTCCCCTTTTCTTTATATCTTAATATGCAAACAGTTGAAACTGAATTATAAAGGTGTGTTTTATACTAATTTTAGAAGAAAAGCAAGCCTTAAAAAGACACTTTAAATTATTGTGTTCATCTAACTTTTTTTTTTTTCCTTTTTTCACCTTCAAATATCTTTGATGAAGGTGGCCAAAAATTCACAAGCACAACAAAACGTCTGACTTTGTAAAGCCCCTTAACGTAACTTTTTTTGGAATCAATTTAAAGTTAAAAGTAAAATTTAAGCAAAATTTGTAAAAAAAAAAAAAAAAAAAAAAATGTTTTTGTTAAACAGCTCTAGCACATGTCAGACAGTTATGGATCTCAAAAGATGATTCCTAATCATGACTTCTCATGTTATATAATGGAATTTTTTTAAGCACGGTCATTGTTCACCTTTCAACTTTTCCCATCAGGGGTTGCCTCAGCCAATCACCTTTCACCGACTTGCACAGGTGACGTGTTAAAATTACACTTCCTTCAAGGATTCTTGTTAAATAGCTAAAATTATGTAGAAACATTAATTAATTTAATCTACTTTTGACAAACGTAATATTTAAGAGTTTCAATGTCTGATAGATCGTATAGGTAAGAGCTGATATTTTCAATTTATGTTGAAGAGTAATAATTTTATTTTTTAGTGTATATAGATGTGTTTTCCAATCAGATTAAGGATTAATTATCCTAAGTTTGAAATAACTGTGAAGAGATTCATGCTTTTGTTGTTTGTCTTGTTTAGCTTTTTTTTTTTTTTGATTACTTGAAATAAACAATTTCCAAATCCAAATTCATCAAAATTAGTTTAAAATAACATTGTGAACAATATTTTAGAAACAAACACACACAAGTATCAAAATATTGTAAAATAAATCACCAGTTTAAGAGAGTAAACTTTTTAATGTCTCGCCAAACTTGTTGTTCCAGTTTTCTGGATCCTTCATGTTTTGTCTGAAAATTCAAGAAATCACTTTTTTTTCCATGCATCTTCCAAAAGAGCACCTTTATGTAAGATGAAATATAAAAAGGTAATTGTTTTGTTCTCTATCATAATCTGTTATTTTCCCCCACATTTTAATGAAAAATTGATTAAAAGAAGCCATTCTTTATGAAGTGATGTTGAGTTTTCTTTCTGAAAGTCTCACAAATGCTGATAAATGTTATGCTGAAGATCCTTTTGCTGACAGAATGAGGACACTTTCCATTGTTGAATTCAAGACAGCTGTGCTGGTTTGGAGAAGCGCTGCAGGAACGCCGACAGGAGAGTAATGGAGTAAACTTGTCATTGTCTTGGAAACGGAGGACAAGCGTTCAGTCCCTGGCCTTCGGTGTGTTTCTTTTGGCCAAAAACCTCATGCTGCGCTGCTCTGCAAGACCATTCCAGTCTGACATTGTTTCTAGCTTTCCCTCTGTCCCTTGCCAGGTCTCACACACTTGCCTTGGTTGTGTTACAAGCTTTAGTGACCGTGAAGCTCTTCAGTGAGCTGTGTATTAATAGTGAGCTAACACGTTACATGAGGCTCTGAGTCAGACATTTCCAGACTTGTACCCTTGAAAGACTCGCTCACCTGTAGGTTCCACTTCATCACATCTCATGATAGGTGCCTTAGAGCTTAAAGGCCCTTTAAATCACTCTGCAGAGGAGGCATTTCAGTCTTTTACAGTGGAAGTCATATTGTTTGTAGTCTTGACACAGATTGATTTCCTGACCTTAAGGGGATTACTGATCTAGTTTGCTCAGAGCTGCAGCTTTAATGCTTTGCAATCTAATCACATCTGATTAAATACATCTCCAAAGCAGATTCATTAAAATGAAATAAGATATGGATGAAGCTCATAGCCGCTCTGTCTTTAATGCTCGACTGTTTGATTGGCACAATAATGGAAAAGAGATTGAGCACAAATTATCTCAGTTTTATCTATCTTTTAAAGTGCTGAAACTAAAATAATTTAGTTTTTTTTCAATGATGGTAAAAAAAGAGAGATGTAAACAAAGAGCTGCTGCATTGTTCAGGATCTCCTCATCAGTCTGCCAATGAAAAATTTAAACTGCATAATTGGGGCACAGTACGACACCCGTATGTCAGTAGTGTGTGTAACTTACGTTATCCATATAGATACTCAACAATACAGTTACTACATCCATGACAATAGTACGTTCCGATTTTGCTAAACTACAAGAAGTAGTAAACTTTAAGAAGTGCCCACACCTGTCAACAACTGAAAAACTAGAACCTGTACAGATCAACCTACCACATACCACATGGGTAGTAAAGCATTATTACAAATAACCAAATCTTTAACCCTTTGAGACTGTGTTTGACCAAATTCAAGTGTCTGGGAAGAAATGTGAAAAAGGTCATCTGCTTGGAGTGACACCCTTAAGTCTGCAATAAAAATATTCCTCCAGAAACGGTTTCCGTTTTTCTATTTGTCAGTGAGAGTTCTGATGGAGAATGTGTCATCTTTGAGATACCAGTTAATATTTTTAGATCAAAGATGATTTTTTTCCCCTCACAGTTTGGGAAATTCCACAAAGTATATGAACCAGAAAATCCGTTTGGATGATAAATAGTCTGATGAAACAGTTTTGAATCCTGATTTAAAAAAACAGATCTTAAAGTGAAACAGATGAAGAAAAAGGCCCAATTACTCTGTAATTTACAAAGTACATCAATCATGGCGGCTTTTTTTTGTACTTCCAGGAGGGAAATACATCAAAACTATTTTAAGCTCTTGAAACTAGACGCTCTTTCTGGTTCCAGTCACTATTTTCTGTCTTTATTCCCCTTCCAACCACAAACCCCTCATCCCTTTCCACCTCAAGTTTCTGATTTCATGTTTTGAACTGATTATCAGTGGTGACACTCTGATGAGATAAGACCAGATTTTTTTCTGTCTCAGAGTTAAAAGTGTTTTTGATGTGTAAACCGCAGTCAAAGCACAATAGAATGATGGCATACTGATGACAAAATAAGCCCCAGAAGAGAATTGAAGGAAGGTTAAAAGCCGGTCTGAAATGTGACTTCCTGCTGAATTTTAAACTGTATCAAATAATAGAATTTTCCTAAACCTTGTGGGAAAAACACAATCTTTGCCAACCCTGAAGCTGGTTTTCCCCGTAGGATCTCCCATCTGAAAACTGAATATTCATTTTATTCATTGAACCTATGTAAGGTTAAATGATTACTGACTTTAGATGTTTTAAGTCTACCAAACATATATTTTTTTCTGTATTTAGTGTCGATAGTTAGACCTCATCTCATTTTAAGTAGCTAAAAGAATGCTTGTAAAACTTTCTCTGAAACACGCCAATTTATAGTAAAAAAAAAAATACACATGGATCTGATTAAGAAATCTATAGAAAGATTAAGTAACACTGAAATGAAAGCAAATTACATTTCAAATGGATTGAAACTTTAACCAGCAAATGTCACATCTTCATGTTATTTTTTTTCTCTCCAGAGTAATTGTATGACACCGTCAAATATTTCACTGTTAGAAAAGAGGAGCTAAAGAGTTTAACATGATATAAGAACATGTACTGCAGGTATTACATTTGTCTTACAGGCTAAACTCACTGACAGATCAGAAACTGAATTTTCTCCTCACTGAGTGATGTTTCTTTGGTTTTTTTTTTAAGTTTAACTTACCCTTGACTGTAAAAACAGAAGAATGACTATCATATTAACATTTATAGCCTATGTTTTGGCTCCAGGTCATTTTTTTATGTGTCAATAATGTTTGATGTGCAAAAGTCCACAAGCTAAGATAAAAAAAAAAAAAAAAACTGGCATGTTGCAAAAAATCGTAGATGTTATTATTCAAACACTGAAAAGCATGCGAATGAAAGACTGCTGTTTAAAACTGAAATTTTAAGAGACTGAGGCACTGTGGTGGTTGCCTGAAAGTGCCCAGATTTAATGCTTTTTAGATTTTGCCTTTTTCTTAGAATCAATAGAACTTCTTGGAAATTAAAATCAAATGGGATCTTTTGCGGAATACACTTCCAGGAGTATACACTCGCCTGGAATTGAGCTGAGAGCATCTGGAGCGTTCTGCTGAGGACACAGTGCTGATAAGATTGTGGCAAACCGTCAAACACACCAGTCAGGCTTGTGTAAATGATTGTGTTGTGTGGCAACTATTAGTAAAGAGCTTCTCCTCTCCTCACTTTGATTCTAGCTGCTAAGAAAAACCATGAGTTAATTACAATACAATCAAAGCTCATCCTGCACAAGGCATCTGTGCTGGCCATTTGCCTCTTCTCTTCTGCAGTACTTGGAGATCATCTCACCAAGCATTTCTATTGCAAAACAGGCGATCAGCAGAAAATGTTTTTGGCTTTGAGGCCTTGTGTTAGTGTCTAAAACAGGAGGGTTTGAGTCCAAATCCATGGTTCTTCCATAGCAAAGACAGCAAAAAATTACCTCCAATGCTTCTGGTTGGAATAGGGCAGGGGTGGGAAAATTAAGGTTAAATGCCTATTAAACTATTTCAGATGGAATAAACTATATTGATAATCCTAATTTATATCTTATTTTACCAGTAATTTTGGCATCTCACTATAGATGATGCACTACTACTACATTATTTTAGGTGCAGAAAGTTGTTTGCATTAATCTAGTGTTAATTTTTCTTTCCATTTATATGGGTTTTCTAAGTTCGACTGTCATTTTTTCACCGCATAAATTTTATAGTTTCTCAAAAATTTGTTCTTTCTCCCAAGGGACATCAATCCATCGGTGCAATTTGGCCCTAAAACAAAAAATACAATTTTGAAATAAAAACTCCAAAATGTTCTGTTTCAAAATCTATATATTTATTTTAAATCAAAATTAAAGGATTTTTTTTTAATCCAGATTCCATGTTATTTCTTTCTCTTATGAGGTGGATAATCAAAAAATTAAATATGAAAAAAATATCCCATCTTATTTGCTCCTGGTCCGGCCTTTTCATCAAATTTCAGGACCTTTGTGGTCCACAAGCCAAAAAGTAGCCCAATAAACAAATGTCTGTGTCCCCCGGGGGTCAAATGAGGGGAACAATTTTCATAACCTAAGTGTGTGAGAGCTAATGGGACTTAAACTTGTACTTTAATAGAACAAAAAGTTTTATCCAAGTAAGATGTTTTTTTTTTTTTCTAATGTAATTTTTCACGCAGGCCGAGCACATATAATACCTACACCATCCCCTCCCCTCCAGCAACCCTGAAAGGGGTTCGTCAAGTTCAGAAGATGCACATACATTAATTGAGGTCTGTATCAAATCGAACAATAGTAATGCCTAACTGACTGCCAAAATATTTTAAAAAATAAAAATAAAAAAAGTTCATTTCAGTTATGACATCCTCATAAATATACTCCTCTAACGGTTTTTATGCAGCTGAGATTTAATTCGGTACAGTATCCAACATCCCAGATGTTTGGCATTAAGTGACTGTTCATCTTGAGTTCCACATATATCCTTCTGGGACAAACACATGAATGTTTAGCAACATCCTGGATGGGATAAAGTTGGAATAAAAGAGAACTGGAGCTCATTATGCTGTGCGAAATAGGCTGGACATTTTTTTTAATATATTTTCTTTATTCTTTGCAGTCAAAGAAGTGAGACAGTTTGTAGTGAGATTAAAGCATACTTTCTAATCACTGTCCAACTTGTGAAGTCATGCTTCACTTCGGCTCTGCCTCTTAATAAAACTTTTGTGAATTTTGAGTCAGAAGAGATCAATTATGCAACAGCCCCCTCTAAACCCTGCCTTTTGAGTGGATATGAATGGCAACTGCACCCTTAGTTTTGAAAGCTGATTTTAAACCAAGCCATGTGGGCAATGTGCTTGGGTGTTATGGCCTGCTAGATGGCTCCTAAAACATTAAATCACTGAACTTATTGACATGACCACAAAAATGTTGTTCAATGGGGGTGACTGGCTCATTTTAATAATCAGATCTCATGCTTAAGTGTACTTTAGACGCCAAGAAAAGGGTTTTTGGTGATGATAAGAATTATATAAAGGTGAGTATATTTGTGCTTTAATTTAAATGTTTACTTATGTGCATTATTATGCTGTTCATTGTTTTTGATAAAACTGATTTAAATGTTTTCTATCTGCTACTCATTAACCCTCCCTCACATCTATGAAGGGATTTTTAATGTACTATCCTACTGTACCACCTACTGTTCAGTTTGGGAATTGCAGGCAACATCTTTGCTAAAATAGAATCCTTTAGGGCAGGGTGGGGACCGAGGGCTGCATTCCTGCTTGTTTTCCAACATACCCTGCTCTGTCATGTTCTAATCATCTGGAAGCACGTGAACCAGATAATAAGCTGTGAGTGGGACGCTGATATCTGGAAGACATGCAGGTATACCAGCCCCCAAGGTCTGGAGTTTTCCACCCCTGCTTAGGGCTCCGAATTTCAAGTAGAAAGTTTTAGAAAGTTTGTCACTTGGAAAAATGACTTTTTTTGTTCTATTTTGTCTTTTGGCCGCTCTATTTTTGCAGCATATTGCCATTGTGAAATTGACCCATTAAACAGTACTGAACTGCATGAACTCATTTATTGGCAAAAAGTGATGACAATATTAGAAAGCACCGATATAGCGCTGAGCTAACATTACCATTTTCCTCTTTAAGGCAGTATTCTTTCTAGACCGCAATCTTCTTTCAAACATTAATTTCTGTTACACACGATGTACCAAAAGTAAAGCAAGAAAAAGACGAGTTGTTGGATGACCTCCATTGTTGTTGCTTTCAGTCACACAACAATGAATGCTACGCTAGCGGTCTACTCTACATCCCGCACGTACCGTGAAAACAAACCGCTGAGTGGAAACTCTCGACAGACTTAACTGGACCGAACCATAACACTCTTTACTAGACTGTACTGCTCAGGGGAAATTAGGCTAAAATGTCTTTCCTAGTAGTAGCTCCAACCTCAGTATCATTTTACCAACATGTGGAAAAAATTAGGACACCCGAAAGCCTGAATATTTTCCCACGTTTTATATGACCATTTAAGTGATCCAAGCGATATAACTTGACCTTAAAGCCATTTTTAAACCTGTTTAAAACTTTCTATGAAATTTGATTTTTTTTTAAGCATATTCAATGTGTATAATTTTTCTGGACTAATATGATATTGTATTTTGATGATAATCAATGAATATTACATATCTGTAACACAATGTATGATCGATAACTGTTTACTGAAATCATGAAATAATGTTTTATGAGATTAATCAATAATCAACAAGTACTTCTCTTTGCTAAGAAAAAAAACGTGCATTTGATCTTATCAGAACCAGATTACAAAACTATGAAACACTGTCAAATAATTATGTAGAGGTGGGATTTTATAAATTTGCTTCTTCCCACTCCTTTTCAAGGAATCAATCAAACTCTACTTGACTTTAGTTAATATTTATGATATTTAATGAATGTGGCATAAGTGTGTTTTGTTTGTTCTCTATTATATATTCAATGCATTTTTATTTTTTTCTGTGATGATTTTGAAATATTTATATATTTTTTTCCATGTTTATGCTTGAAACAAACCAAATCAAACTATCAATCAATCAATGTAATTTCTGCTTATGTTTAAGTTCAGAAACTTCACACTTAAGACACATTTAAGGGACTGGTGGCTGCCACAAAAAGAGTCTCAATGACACAATTTCAGCCAAAAGAGCAAAAACTAGCTAATATGAGGCAGGAGGTCCTAACTTTGACCACCACTAAAATATGGATTTTTGTGAGTCTAAAAGTCTAAATATTTTTTCCTATATGTCACTGTCCTTAAATGTTTTCTTACACAGAATGGAGTAGACATATTTTGTGGATATTTCCATTATACTTCAGTACTATATTAGATAGAAAAGTGTACTGTCATAAAATTAGAGTAAACTTAGAGTTTATTGTTAGTAAACTAATAATACACAAGAGAGGTTACTTTAAGTATACTTTTTCAAAAAGGAAAAGTGGACCAAATTAGTCCCAAGAAGTATACTTGTTAGTAAACTAACGTAGGTATACTTAGTAAGTGTACTTAATTTGGGAAATATAACTAACGTCTCCTGAGAAATAAGTCTCACAGTGAGCACTATCTGAGATCTCAAACTTCTCTCACGACTGTCTCTTCTCCAGATCTCAGTTACGAGAAAGATGAGACGTACTACATTGTTCTAAAGCATGTCTCATTTTGATCTCTTTACTGTCTCAGCTCTGTCTCACTGAACTATTTGCATAATGGTCTCTCTCGTTGCTCAGTAAGGTCTCAATTGAGATCTCAAACCTTTCTCACGACTGTCTCTTCTCCAGATCTCAGTTACGAGAAAGAGGAGACGTACTGCATGTTCTAAAGCATGTCTCATTTTGATCTCTTTACCATCTCAGCTCTGTCTCACTGAACTGTATGCATCATTCTGTCTCTCGTTGCTCAATAAGATCTCAATTTAGTCTCAGCAAAAAAAAAAAGGTGAGACCTGGCACAAGATCTAAAATTAGTCATTTGTTTCTTGCACACGATCAGTTTATCACAAAAACAAATCAATTATGACGTATTTATATTCAACTTACAAAAGTTGTTTATTCTTTAAACATTTCAACTCATTCACATTTTCAAGCTAGAAGTCATACATTACTGTAAGACATGTTCCTAAAGATATCTTTTTGAACTTAAAAAAAAAAAAAACATGAAATTTCACAATAAGCAGCTTTGACAGCTGTGTAAATAAATACAGTTGAGATTAGTGCTGGGTGATATGACCAGTGTTGGGCATCTCACTTCAAAAAAGTAATTAGTTATAGTTACTAGTTACTTCTCCCAAAAAGTAATTGAGTTAGTAACTCAATTACTGCATCTTTAAAGTAATTAGTTACTTGGCAAAGTAATTCGTTTTAAATTTCTCTTTAAATATGGTAATATTTTTGTATTTTTTCCTGCGTTACAAATAAAAAATAAATTACATTCAATAATAGATGATAACCGACAATAGTATACTGGTATAGTTTTCCAATGGAGTCATAGTTTAGGATACACATGAGGAGGGTTTAGGGAAAGAATTTTCAATATTTATTGTCAGAAATTATCCCACAAAACACTGCCAACAAGTGGTATATAAAAAATGTAACTTCACACAAAAAAGGTAAACGTTTCAACTATTAACATACTTCAAGTATCTTACTACAACTATAATTAAACAAAATGGCTTAAAAAACTGAAAGTGCAAAAACAATAAATAATTATAAATAACTGTCAAGTAACAAAATCTCTGCTGTCTTTATTTATATCACACCACAGCTTTAACATTGTCTTTATAAAATTTTAACAATAATACACGCAAACTATAAATATCAACAATAATAAACTTAGATAAAACCAAACTTTGTATAAAAATAAAAGTAAAGGTTCCAAGTATCAACATAACACAAGTATCCTAAACAAGAATATTTAGGAGCACAGTAACAATACTTTATGTCTGATCATTTAAACATTATTTTATTGCACCTTAACCTGAACTTTAACAATGTCACCAGCATAAGCAGCCAGTTGAATATGGGGTTTAATTTTTGAACCACTGATTGTAGCGCAAAAGTAGCAACTTCTCAAATCTTTGTCTGAGATGTGATCATGTTTTTGTTATCTAAACATAGACACGGATATAAACATACAATCACATCACAAACGTGCGCACGCGAGCACAGAGGACACACAAAAACAGACAGACACGCACACTTTTTTTTTTTTTTCACAGACACGTACACACGCAGATCAACGTGGATAGACTCCGGTGTGGGGTGAGAAGTTTCGGGAGTTAATAAAAATGACAACTGAGAGGCAGAGAGCAGCTCATCTTAGCAGGAAACAGGGGGTAATATTATAAAACACACCACAACACAGACAGACACGAGCGCGCACAGATCAACGCAGTGAGCTGACTCCGGAGCGAGTGGGCGGGGCTGCGGGATTTTGGAGAGAAAAAAGAGATGCAGTGAGCTGCTCCTCTTAGCAGAAATATGGGTTAATAATTGTAGTTATTATAATTTACACACACACACCTGCGAGCGCGTGCGCACAGAACACACACAAAACAGAGATGCACACGCCGCGCGCACACAAATCAATACAGTGGACCGACAGAGCGGGTGGGCGGGGTTTTGACAGAGCAGTTTTTCTTAGCAGAAACATGGGTTAATGTCTTTAGGCTATGAAATTATCAACCATGATGGCAAAAACAAAAAAAAGCTCTAGCAGAAGCGCCTGTGGACCGCCGCGGAAAAATGCCCGTCTGGTGTGAACTAAAGAGCGGAGCGGAAGCGGCGCGGACTCCGCTTCGCGGCGCTTCCGCGTCCAGCGTGACCCCGGCGTTATGGTGACGGGTTCATGCGCGCGAGCTAGTATCCGCCCACTTGACACTTTAACCAATCACGATCTCGCATTCGAGATCTCCCTCCGCATTACACAAGCAACTTTCGGGTGCGAAGCACCCAGCTCCAGCAAAATCATCAAACTTTGAAGTAACGCGCCGCGATTTACACGAAGTAACTATAACGGCGTTACAGCGAGGATGAAAGTAATTAGTTAGATTACTAAATTACTTGATTTATAACGCCGTTAGTAACGCCGTTATACTTAAACGGCGTTAGTCCCAACACTGGATATGACTATATATATAATATAAGAGAAAAGTGTCTATCGTGGCATTTCTCCTCTATCATTTATATCGTTGCCAATTTTGATCAATTATTATGTCAAATATGTTTATCATCAGACCCTCCAGGATTTTGCGCGATTTGTTTGCGCATCCTTCAAATTTGACTTTCACTTTAACTTTACCCGATCTACTGTAACAGTCATGAATGACGATGCAGCTTCAGGACCGTTTCTGACTCCTTACGAGAGTCGTGCTCCCTTTTATCTCTAGTCCTCACTTATTTTCTTTCAAAATTGTAAGACATGATGTGCAAGAAAAATATTTTTTTAACTTAAAAAACCCCAACGAAATTTAACAATAACATTGCAGTGTCAATATATTATTATTTTTTATAATATATATTTTATTTTTTGACAGCTGTGTAAATTAATATTGAGATATTTTTTTTTAAAACAGAAGAACACAAAGGTTTTAGATGCAGAAAAGGCACAATATAAATGTAGCCTATATGTCTTGTTAAATGTATAAAAATAATATTGGAACTATAACATGCATTACATTTAGCCAGTGGAAGGAGAAGACGTTATACTTTTTCAAAAAGGAAAAGTGGACCAAATTAGGCCCAAGAAGTATACTTGTTAGTAAAGTAACGTAGGTATACTTTCTAAGTGTACTTAATTTGGGAATGTATACTTTTTTACAATAAATATACTTCAAAACATATTATTGAAGTATACTTATTTTTGGTAAGGGTAAGTTAACAGGACCATGACGGTAGAGTGCTTTTGGGCCTTTGAGAAAGGTAGAAAGCGCTATTCAAGTGTTTACCATTCATTAATGCTTAAGAAGCTTGAAATATATTTTTTAAATCTTTGTCAAAAAAAAAATTAACTCATAAATGAAGGGACAAAGCCTTTTAACTTAGGCCAGCTGCCCACCATACTCCCCTGTAGCTACGCCCCTGGAGAAACCCCATATTTTAATTTATTAATTTTCCTCTTTGAACAATAACTGTTGTGTATGTTTTTTAACTCATATAAAACCAAAACGTTGTACGTTTTTAAAAATATTTATTATGAACGATAATGTGGGAATAACCTCCTCTTAACCCCATCCTGTGGCCCAGAATAGTCCTTATACTGATTTGCCCTCATTGACCACTGATCAGCTCATGAAGTCGGCGCTCGGCGTGGCCCCGCCCACCGCCGACCGAGCCGGAAGTTTCGCTGTTGTTGTCACACTGGAAGAAAATGGCTGCTGCTCCGACTTTTTTTCAATGAAGACACTGATATTTCAATTTCATTTTGTTTTCATGCGTTGGAGTCCTCCTCGGCCGCTATGCAACCTCGAAGGCAAGTCAACCGCGGTCGTCGCGGCGTGCGTCGCCCCCTCGGGCGGCGTCTGGGACGCCCCAGGAGCGTTAGCGTAGCTGGTAACTTGCAGCTCAGGAGGAGGAGGAATGCTAACGCTAGCAATGTGATCCTGAACGGTCAGGCATCACCGGGCTTGTTGCTGCTCAGCCTCTTTCTGCTCTAGCACTAGTGATACTTACCACTCTCACTTCGCTTCGTTGACTCGTTCCATTTTGTGTGTGTTTATTTTAAAGCAGGATTTCATGTTTAAAAAGAAGATCAAACAACTTAGATGAAACAGTTGCACTCTCCAGCTCCTCTAGCTGTTTGTATGTGGCGTCAGTGTGTCAGTTTCTCCTGGCATCAGTGTTGTTGATCCAACTATCTAAACTTGGAGCTTCTGCATATATTTACTTTAGTCGGAGCTGTGACCCGCTGCTGACCCGCCGGTGTGGCTGCTTGTTTTCCCCTGCAGGGTGTGAATGGTCTCTCTAGGCAGGTAACAGTGTGGGGCAGAAAGGACAGCATCACTTACTGTCACTCGCCTTACTGCTGGCGGCAGACCACAATGGTGAGTTCAGTCATGAAAATCAGGATCTGTTAAGTATATTTATTCATCTTGTTGAAAGTTCACATCTACCTGAAGCTAATTTTTTTTTCATTTTTTTCTTTCTGAAAAGCAACAAGTTTTGGAATATGCATTGGATCGAGCCGAGGTAAAGTAAAACAAAGATGGATTTTCAAAATAAATGTTGTGAGCTTCTGTTGTTGTTGTTGTTTAATGTTGTTCTTAACAGATGTCTGCCTTTATGGATAGGGGTGTAACGATTGATCAATAACTGATTTATTCAACCAGATCAATCTATCTGCAGCAAGTTGTTAAACAAATCAACCTATAAAATCCTTTCAAAATTAGATAAATTGATATTAAAAAATACACTTTGGATTGAGACACGTTAGGTTTATTATACTATAACATAAAAACAACCAAGGGCCAATGGCACAAACATGATTACAGCAAAAACTGATCAATTTATCATTACAGTCCAATGTGTGGAAATGCTTTGAATTTTAAAAGATGATGTGATCAAACAGTGTGGTATAATGTTCAGTTTATATTATTTTGATGTGGAAAAACAACAGTGGACTGAACTTTCCGAAACTAAAATGTTAATGCATTGTCCATTAATTCTTGTTTACTTGTTTGTTTGTACACATATTTAATTTTCACTTGATTATCTTGCAACGAATATAACTTTATCTGCACTGTTCGGTATTTATCTCTGAGTCACACTGGCTAAACTTTCAGTTTGATATGTCCTGAATCGATTTTAGCTCACTGAATTGGACGCCTTCAAAGTGAACCAGTATCAGCTATGAATCATATTGTCAACACAAATTATGAAATTAATCAAATTTTTTAAATGAATCGTTACACCTCTAGTCTATACCCAATATGTGTGTTTTAAATATCTATTGATGGAGTGTTTTTGTGTCTTTTTCCTCAGTATATTGTTGAAAGTGCTCAACAACGACCAGCCAAAAGAAGAATTTCATCTGGTGGGAAAAGAAGTTTGTATCAAAAGCTCTATGAGCTTTATATTGATGAATGTGAGAAAGAGCCGGAATTAAAGGTTCGTATTTGGATGCTTTGCTTTGACTAACATTTGAGCTATAAAAACTGAAAGCTGTCATAAAAACGTGTGTCTATGTTAAGTACTACACGTCTTTGAAGCCGATTTTGGAGAGAAAATCCCCCACACCAATCATGTTTTGATCTACTATATATATATAAAACTATATAAAATATATTATATGTTGTTTTTAAGCATACATATTTAAAAAAAAAAAACTGTCTTTTTTAGGACAGAATTTCTACATGGCAGCAATAGCTCATCAGAAATTTGCCTCCGAGTTGTGGACGAGACTGTAAACCCCCTCTTCCCATCATTGATCCATCTCATGCTAGCTTACAGCCCCTCACAACCCAACCTAACATTACCAGTGCAACAGAAATGGAGCTCAATATTGGAGCTATCTAGCCGTACAGTTTTGTTCCAGACGAGGAAAATAAAGTTTTACAATTAAAGCAAAGTCATCTACAAGTGAAAGCACTGGAATGGCGCGGGGCATGGAGCTTGTGGCTTGCCGTAGTGGCTTCCACCTGGCACTTACAAGCTTTGTCCAACAACATTTTTCGGTCTGCTCCTGATTCACAACAGTTTGAATGAAGAAATATTCAAAAATTTACATTGTTTTTTTTAATATGTGTCTTCCAGTATGAGAAAAATGACACAAAAACCTGTTAAAAACACTGAAAAGATGATTTTTATCTTAGTTGGTCTTTAAGAAATTGGCATTTCTTTGACCAATATTAGCAGGAAATGAAATAATTGTAGTGCTAAATTTGCATAACGAAGTAAAAAGAATTAGGAATAAGCAAAATATTCAACAATATTGTGTCAAAAGGACAGAGATTAGTTATTTGTTCATACCAAATAACACAATAACTAATCAAATATAGAGGACATAGGTAATAGCAATGCACTAAACCTCTTCAGGACTCTTAATACAACTTGTGCTTTTACATTTGTCTTATTTTTTTAAAAGAATCTAAGAAGAAATGTGAATCTACTGGAAAAGTTGGTGTCTCAGGAGTCTGTGTCATGTTTGGTGGTCAACCTGTACCCTGGAAATGAAGGCTATTCGTTAATGCTCAGGGGCAAAAATGGGTCAGGTAAGACGCGCAACAACTTTTTGCTTGTGTTTTTAAGCTACGCAATTGCGTTATTCATGAATCTTGTTCCTTTTTTTTTTTAGACTCTGAAACCATCCATTTACCATATGAAGAAAGAGAGCTGCTGGAGTACCTGGATGCTGAGGAGTTGCCCCCAATTTTAGTAGATCTGTTGGAGAAATCACAGGTTCTGTTAAAAATTCCTTAAGGTTCCTCTTTTTTTGCAAGAACAAGGTGTTAAACTGGCTAAATATTGAGAAATATACACAAAGTTCTATTATATTGTCATACGTGAGCTTATTATGAGCTAAAAGTTCAAGTTCTGATGTTTTTTATTTTGTTTTTAGTTTGCTCTGAGTTCTTTGCAGGATTTTAACACTTTAATTTTTTTTATTTTACTCATTTAATACCAGCATAAAAAAATGAGACTTTATAGCTCTGTTTACAGCATTTAGCTCACTTCTGCTGTGCGTTTGCTTCATTTCAGGTGAACATCTTCCATTGTGGCTGTGTAATAGTAGAGGTGAGAGACTACAGGCAAACTGGTAATACCAAGATTCCCACCTATCAGAGCCGGCACATTCTGCTTCGACCAACCATGCAGGTGCTGTTTGCAAAATTTAAGAAAAACGTGTTAAAAAAGCACAAAATGAAAACATCAGTTATTAAATATATTTGCATACATTTACTCTGCAGACTCTAATTTGTGATGTCCATGCCATGACCAGTGACCACCATAAGTGGACACAGGTAAGTTATCCTATTTGTTTGTTATTTCATTTGAAATATGCATCACAATTTAATGTATGTTTTTGTTTTCTCTTCAGGATGACAAACTGCAGCTGGAGAGTCAGTTGATTTTGGCCACAGCTGAACCTCTGTGCCTCAATCCCTCCATTTCTGTTACTTGCACTGCCAACCGCCTGCTCTACAACAAACAAAAAATGAACACCCACTCTATGAAAAGGTACAGAGGCTTCCCCGTTCGGAGGATTTGTCACAATAACTAAAGACAAATATTTTTCTGAAACAGATTAGGAGACAAAGTGTTTTTTTTTTTTTCTTTTATTTTTACTGCAGGTGCTTCAAGAGACACTCACGAGCTGCACTGAACAGACAGCAAGAGCTGTCCCATCTGCCCATGCCCCCGCAGCTTCGACTCTATGACTACATACAGAGGAGAAAGGAGAGAAAACCTGCTCCAGTCATTGACCTAAAGATCTCTAAAGCTGGAAATGTAAGATTTCAACTTCTGTGCTTGCTCTTAGGCCATCTAATTTCAGACAATATAAAATACATTTTACAATTTCTTTAAAATGTATCTGGGTTGTAAATAGAATTACAAGAAATATTTTGATTTGTCAGTTGTGGCCCCCACTGTTTGGAAAATACACTTTCACTAAGACATTTGTTTATCAAATTTACCTTTGAAATATTTATAATTAAATTACAAGCATGTTATATTTTTCTGTATATAACTTTTTAAATGTATTTTACTTTCAACATCACAGACAAATTCCTTTCAAAATAAAATACCCCCATTTTGATATAAATCTTCATATAGATTCTTCAAAGAAAGAAAACAATTTCTTCTAAATAAGAGAGCATCATTTAGAAGTATATTATTTTTAATAACATGGATGAAAGGACTAACGTGATATTTTTGTTGACTATTTACATTGTGAGAGGGACCAGTGATGTGTTCTTTTTATACATTAAGTATGTTATTGTGTTTCAGTTATTATTAACTGACTAATTTGTTGCCCAACTTGTACATGTTTTCTAAAGTGAACCTTTTATTTTTCTTTTATCACTCTGCTGCTGTAATTGTCTTAACAACAACAAAACAACACCCTCAGTGTGTAGACATGTGGAAACAGAACAACTGCCAACTAACCGTACCAAAAGAGATTGACGTAAGTAACTCAGCATCACATTATCAATAAAAAATAAATAAATAAAGGTAGAAGATTTGATTGTAGCAAACATGTGAATACAAATTATTTTTGATTCTTTTTACTCAAGGTTGAAAAGTATGCTGTGGTTGAGAAATCCCTGCAGCTGGAAGACCCTCAGCCCACTGTGATCTGGCCGGCCGAGGTGAGTGTGCCAGCGGCGTTCCGCACCAGACAGTTTTTGAATAGTTAGGGATTAGGGAGGGGATTCTGACACAGCCTCCCTCTTACATTTCTTAGAGGGGGGGATGAACACCCAAATAACTGGCTAGCTTGCTTTTTTTTTTACATCTTTGACACTGTCTGTCAGTTTGCAGTACCTGTGCACCCATGTTCATAACCAACTGTTTATATAAAAATATTTCATAAAGAAAATCTGAACAAAATGTTTGTATCTAACTTTAATTTTTCATTAATTGATGCTCTATCGAGCATTTTTGCTAAAAACAAAGGGTTTTGCTTGTTTTAACAGGAAGTTATAGATGACTATACGTTTGAATGTGAAGTTGGGGGGCAAGCCCAGAAGACAAAGGTGTCCATCTTCCAGTCAATGGGAGACCCGATGGTTTATGGGAAGATTTACTGTGCTAAAGAACCAAAAACGGAGGATGACGGCACAGACCTAAAGCTTATACATCCGCCGTAAGAACAACTCAAGAGTGCTTTCATATTTTAAATGTAGCTTGAAACTCTGCCTTCACTTCTTTTTGGGTTTTTTTCCTTCATATTCAGTTTTCTAATAGGGTCAAAGATGGATGCTGAAAGGTGAGTCTTTTGTTTCTGTTTCTTATCCATCTTGGTAGTTAGAACTTTTGTGGAGACTGATTTATGTATTTTATTGTTTGATAGGTTTCTTAATCAATACAAAGGAGTGTATGAAAGAGATGTAAAATGTCAAGTAAAGATGTCCCGGAACTCAGGCAATGTGGCACAGGGGCCTCACTCCCCCAGCAAAGACGAAGTAAGAAATGGTTCTCTTCTTGATTCATCCGAATGATGTAATCTGAGATAGCCTGAAATTCCTTTCGTGCTTTTGAGATTCATGTTTGTGTGTTCTGCAGGGCGACGGTGTTTCTCCATTAGTCCAGACATCCGTATTAGGAAAAGGAGTGAAACACCGACCCCCTTCTGGATCAGGCAGCACCTCCTCAGGTAGAGGTTTAGTGACTTTCCACCTTAGTAGATGTTTTGAAATTTAAAGGAATATCTATTTAAAGCAATACCTTAAAGGGCATCCAAACAGGGAAGTTGGAGTCTGACTCCACCCACAGCTGAAATTTGAAAATCCAGTCAGAGGGGCGGGGCTGGAGAACAGGATTGTTATCATTACTGCAGCTGCAGATCATGATGTGGGACTTCTGAAATGACGTGGGACTTAAATTATTTGACCAATCTTGAAATTCAATTGTAATACCTTGTTTCGACCTATAGGAGGCAGCACACAGATGGTTTTTGACTGTTTTCAAGAATGAAATAAGTGTATCTTAATTTGTCAAAAAATTTGGCAGTGACCCCATTTATAGAGATCAGCAGCCAAAAAAAGTGGATTTAGGGTTTTGTTACCCTTAAGAGAGCCACTGCTATGGAAATAGTGTTCTTAACATATTCTTGTGACTTTTTTTTTTGATAAAGGACATATATTTAAAAAATTAAGCTTAAAAATTGCATTTCTTATTATTGAATTTGTTGTAAATTATGAGCAGACTAAATACATTCCATTGGAAAAAGAGCTTATTTGTGAAGTAGAAAATACACAAATTTGACAGAGCCAAATTTCTAATGAACTCCTGAAACTATATCCCAAAAAAAAATTCAGGATTTTTGGTATTGGCTAAAAACAGCATAATTAAAAGACCACTAGGAACACTTTTACAATGACTCAAAAGATGATCGGAGTGGATCTTTAACCCGAAATAAGACATTTATATAATAAATAATATGTTATTATACTGTCATCCCGCAATAATCACACTTAAAAGAATGCTTTTATTTCAGGAAATCCCTTTGGTTCCCAAACCAGTGGTCTACTTAAGTGTCCTACGCCGCAACCTCCAGCCAAAAGCCAGTCTCTAACAAGGAAGCACTCCATGGAGCTGAGCCAGGTGGGCCTGTTGTCGCCTGCCTCTCTCTCTCCAATGGCATCCTCTCAGAGTAAGTCTGCATGTAGCTGTTAAGATGATGAAGCGTCTTAAATTTTGTTCGTTTGTGACCTATCTCTCACCAATTACCGAGTGAACTCCTTAAAGTCATCTTCTGATGAAAATCATGTTTTTTTTGCTTTTTAACATGTATATTTGCCATTTTTCATCTGAAAGAGAACAGATGTAATGAGAGATCCTTTTGTTTTTGCCTTTTGGAGTATTTTTCCTTTTAAATCGAAAATGACATCTTCCCATTGACTGCAGTCAAATGAGCCGCCATTCACATTTCAGTGGTCAAATCATCTGTCGCTGGATTTTTTGTGAGTTTCATACAATGCTTACGATAGCAGGGCTGAAATGCAGGAAAATCTCTGCAAGGCTCCATGGAGCTTCTTGATATGAACACGGAAATGTGAACGGGGGCTCATTTAACCGCAGTTAGAAAGGATTGTAAATCAATGAAAGACCATTTTGATGTAGCTTTCATTATTTTCTGCTCTGAGAAACCAATGGATTGAATGGATTGGTCACACCATCGTCAATAATATTTGATAATTAGCTAAAAGAGTCTTTGGTGAACTGGAAGGAGAAAGAATCCGGCTTTTGGAGGAAGTTCGGTCCCTGAAGCCTTTCACTTCCTCGTCCGAGCTGACATCCGGATCAAAACGATACGGCTGGACATTACCGATACTGCTTGAAATTTTTATGTAGCAGCGGTGAAGATTTACGCTAGCAAGACACAGAGCTATCATAATCAGACAGGGGGGTGATCAGGTGTGGAGCTGCTCAGCTCCACTCTGATGGCCCCGCCCCCTCAAAGGAGATTTTGGAAAAAGAAGCTTCAGATCAGCATAAAAATGGCTTTTTAACAACAATATTTAGGTTCTAGGATTTTGGTTAAAAACGGCATAAAAACACTACTGGGAACATTTTTTTAAATTAAAAAAAATTGTCATAACGTTATGTGGACTTTAAACCTGCGAAACCTAAATAACACACACTCTTTGACGTACCGTAACTCTTCAACATGATCAAAGTTAGAAAAGCAGCTTTTCATATCAGCTTTGCACCAATATGCTAAGCTTTAGTAGTGTAAAGTGTTGGCTTAAAGCCGCTTTTAAAGTGTTGTAGCTCTAGGCTTCTTTTCTGTGCTTCAGAATAAATGGTTGAAAAGTTATGGTAGTTGAAACAATGTGAATGTGTTAAAAGTTTTGTGGCCACGTCATTTCTTGCTTCTTCATTTGTCTTTGTTTGGCCTCTTTAGGATCTGGGACCCCCAAGCCATCAACCCCAACTCCAACCAACACGCCCTGCTCGACCCCGCACCCCAGCGACTCCCTCTCAGTGACCCCCGCCCAGCAGGACCCTGGCATGGTCCAGAACCAGACGCAGCCCACCCTCCTCACGCCGTTCGCACAGCAGCAGCTGGCCATAAGCCAACCCCTCCCCGTCATGGCCCTGTCCACCATGGGCACGTCCATCACCACCGGAGCCACCTCGTCTCAGGTCATGGCCAACCCAGCTGGACTTAATTTTATCAACGTGGTCAGCTCGGTCTGGTAAGGAGATGGTTTGTGAGAGCAAACTGCCATCCTACAGTCTCTGTTGTCACACGCCGGTCTTCTTCTGCACCTTTAGCAGTCCTCAGACTTTGATGAGTGGATCCAACCCCATGCTGGGTCCAGGACTTAACTTAAGCGGAATCTTGCCACATGGAGGGCTGATGTCCACCATGCAGTCTGCACCTCAGACTGGTAAGAGCTGCCTTGTCTCCTTCATTACAACCACTCCTGCAGGAAACAGAGAAAAGAAGAGTAACTTTATTCTGTATTTTTTTTGTCTAAGCTCTTAAAAAAGAAAAAGAATCAAACTTTTAGTTCTAGAAGTGACAACTCTAAGATAAATGTCAGTAATCAGGACTTTTAGACATTCTTTGTTGCAGCAGCAGTAACTGAAATTTCATATTTCGGAAAATTAAATATGTATTTATGTTTTAAATACTAGCCTATTTAAATTTGTCGCATTGTGTTTTTTGTGTTCCAGGGAGTCCATTTGGTCTGAATAGCAGTGCTGGTTTGAGACCACTGAACCTTTTACAGGTAAATAAATCTCTCCCAGTTTGTCTGTGTGACTGTAAATGCTGCAGTATTTATAGACATGGTGACTCATGAGGTCTTAGCTCTCTTTATTCCTGATTGCAGGAAAAGTCCTCCATCTTTTTATCCATTATATCTTTTCTTATTTTTTTTATTCTTGTGGTGTCCGTTGTTTATCTCCAGATCCCCTCTGGTCCTCTCTTCCTAAACTCTCTGCCACAGCAGCAGCTGCCCCAGTTCTCACCTCAGCAGAGTCAGTCTGCCACTTCCAGTCCTCAACAGCAGGGGGAGATGGTGAGACACGCACATGGTCTGACATTATACAACCACTCAAGTTTTAATCTTTTTTTTCATATTTTATACTATTAAAATATCACAATTATCAGTTATTTATAGTATTTGTGATTTATTTGTAAATTTTAAGTCACCATTCTAAAAGGCTGCAGTTTGGTCCCAAATGCAAACATTCAAACAAACCAATAACTGGGTGAATAAGTTCTGAAACTGCTGGCCTGCGTATATTTACAAACCAAGACGTTTTACTGTAAGCAGTTAAGCATCTCTAACTTCATTTATGATTTAGGTAAAAGGCAGACTGCTCTGAACAAACCTTCAATTTATAAAAAGAATATGTGAATATTTCACATTATGAATACCCCATACACATTACATACACAACCGTTCTACCATAAAGATGTTTGCTGGACAGTTGGGAATTTGTGAACTTTGTTTTTAAATGATGCCAGTCTTTTTCCTGCTTGAACAATTTTTAATTTATTGCTCAAAATATACATAAATGTCCATAGAGTATTAAGAGAGTCAGCGATATTCTCTTGTGTCAGTGTTCTTACACCTCTAACAGAAGTACCCAAAAGTTTCTTTTTGCATAAAAAAGAGCCAGAGAAGAAACGGAAGAAGAGCCTTTGACTTCAAAATAAAAAGAAAGCTGCATTTAACAGACAAAAACCAGGAGTCTTTTAAAAATCCACTTTCTTTTTTTGTTTTTAAATTGTATTTATTTATCCATTACACCATAAAAGTTGAAGGAAGCTGAAGTTGGGAGCTGATTTTTTTTAAATTTTAGGTTCTACTTTGGAAGTTGTGGGTTTACAAAAAAAATAACATCACATATTAATGGTTCCTATGTGAAATCTAGAGTACAAATGAGGTTTAAACCAACTGCAGATATCTTACAGAAAATGAAGACAAACTTTACCCTCGAACGTCAAGGATAACTGGAGGCTAAAGAAAAAGAAAAATCTGACGCCTTGTATAGGGAAGTCTGTAAAAATATTGCCTATCATTAAACTGTATGGTTTTTTTATGTTTTATTTTTTAGAGTGATCCAGGGTCGGATCAGAGTTTAGGAAATCAGCAAACAGCCGTCATCAACCTGGGAGTGGGAGGCTTCATGTCCTCACAAGCAGCAGGTACGAGTCTCTGGTTCACAGACGCCCCTTTAAACCTTCATCACTGCTTCTACACAAATAACGCCAGCTAACTGACCTTTGCAAATAGAATCCGATCTACTCGTGTGTTCATGATTGTAACTACTGTGCATCAGTCTGTAACTACATACCATCTTTCTGTTGACGTTAGCTCTAAGTAAAGATTGTAGAAAAAATAATATTAATTATGACAGGAGAGACTCAACTTCCCCTTCTTCTCTGCTACATCCTTTTCTTGCTTTTTCCCCCTTTTTTCTTAACCACTTTTTACTTATTCAATAATTTTCTTCACCAATCCCTGCTATTTGTCCAAAATCTATCCATGCACAATCCTCGTCCTCTTTTTCTGGTTTCATCCGACACGATTCTGCCCCCATCCCCTCTATCTTAATCCACGTTCCTCCTCTCGGCTGTTTGTGCATCTCCTCTTCTCTCATCCTTTGCTCTCTGCTTTCCTCCATCCTGCCATCCAAACCCTCCCTCTGAGGGCCCCTCCCCTCCTCCCCCTTCCCCTTAGTGCTGTCCCAGTTGGGCTGTGGGCTGGACGGGTCTGGGTCCCCGCTGCCTTCCCCAAGGCTTCAGCAGCAGCAACAGCCTCAGATCAAAGTAATACAGCAACATTAACATCCATATACACTTTCCTAAGTTTATAGCCACAGAATATTGAGATGGGGTCAGCTGCCGTCTCCCCTATACCCTTACTAGTTTGTGGAAGGAAAAGCTGGTTAAAATGATTTTAAAATGCATTATCCTGATTGGATATACAAAATGAATAAATGTTTTCTGTTAATACATAATAATTTTAAGGTTTTTTTTAATATATTTTCCCAAAAAGGAATTTAAATACATTCTTAAAGACCCACTCCGATTATCTTCTGATCTATTTTTAAAGCAGTGATCTTTTAATCCTAATTATGATTTTTTTAGCCAAAATCAAAAAATCTTTTTTCCTTTTACAGGACAGTTCCTGAAGAGCGGTGTCCAAATTGTTATGAAAATAAAGCTCATAAATTAGAAATTTGTCTCCGAGTTGCGAGCAAGACGTAGATGCGGAGCAATCCCGCCCCTCTTCCCCTTTCCGTTGCTGAGGGCTCGGAGCAGGAAACTTGTGATTTTCTACATCACAAGTACCACCTTCTTAAATTATATTTTTTTCCAACTGCTCCTAATTCAAAACAATTTAAATATAGAAATACTTAGTATTTTGCAATTTTGAGCTCACTTTTCTTTATAAATGTTCTCCATCATTGGAAAATGCCACAGGAACATGTTAAAAACAGTTTTTATCGGATTGGGTCTTTAAACTTTGGTGTAAAAGTTGAATACATTGAATTTAATTCAAGATCCTCTGAAGTTTTGGTTAATAGAACCAAAGTAGGTTTGGTCCCTCTTCCCCTCACACACACACACACACACACACACACCCCCACAAATGCCAGTGGCTCTGAAAGGCAGCAACTAACCCGACGTTAAGCAGGGTGGCAGGCATGTCGACTCCAAACTATTGAAAGTCTGCTGCTTGCATCACAAGATCACGATCTTTGATTCCTGCGTCAGCTTTCTATGATTCTGCATTTTTAGTTTGTGCTATTCTGAAGTTGCTGACTTGCTTTAAGCACTAAGCTGCATGTGTGTTTTTGATCATATTGTTTGTCTCCAAATGACACTGGTGCACCTCAACTCCATTCTCACTCCTTCACCGCTACGTCCCTCCCCTCCACAACACCTCCTCCACGCTTTTCTGCACATTTCTCTTGTATTTAACAAGCTTTAGTTCAGCTTTACTAACTCACATAAAAAAATTAAACTGATATTCACGTTTTATTAAAGTAGCTGTATAAAAAAAAAACAACAGTTTACCCATGAAGGGAACTGTCAGTTTGACTTAACCCACAGCTGCTGTGTTTGTGCACATTTTCCTCTAACATACAAACAAATAAACTGTTTTTTTTTTCTTTTCTCTTTCTTGGCGGAATAGTTGCAATTCTTGCAGCACCAAATGCAGCAGCATCAAATGGCTATGGGGGCAGCAGCTCCGCAGGGGGGAGCGCCGCAACATACCGCCAGCCAGCCAAGAAGTAAGAGGAAGAGAAGCACGCCACAACCCCTGCCCAAGTCGTGACCGACTGAACTCACACTAAAAGCCCTTTTCCCGGTCCAGAAGGACTCCAATGATCTATACTGTGCTCTTTGTCTGCTTTCAGAATGAAGACAGCAGATGAAAGAAAATATAAATAGTTCTGTCTTTTTCTAGACAAATATTTGTACATAATGCTTCTCAGAGGTTTTGTTTTTTTGGAAAAAAAAAAAAAAACTACAGTCCTTAAATCCCAAAACGAGAGCCCTAAATCTCCAGAGAGCTGGGATTTTTTTAAAAGACGACCGTTCTCCTTAGCAGCGGGCTTCCACAGACATGAATTTTCCCCTATCAGAAAGGACTTTTCTCTGCGGAGGCCTCGCGGACTGAGAGGATCGAGAGTTCAAACTCCCAGAGGAAGCCTGGTCCTCCGCCCCCTTTCCCCGACTCCCTGCCTTCGCTTGGTAGAAACTGCCCTTTAAGCACAGATCTCAGCTGACCGTGAGACCACATCCAACATGTAACCGTGACTGATCTGATCCTGGAGCAGTGCCTGGGGGCAGCTCTCTACCTCTGTCTGTCGGAAGTCTTGGTTCTGTTGGCGGTTCCAGCACAGGGCTCGCAGGAGGACTGGAGATCAGTATGCAAGATGGCGCTGCTGGTTTTTGTACAGCATATTTTTAAATGACTTCAGGAGCCATGAGCATATTCTTACGAGACATCAGCCGAGCGTGTGTGAGAGAGGTTTCTGAATATTGAGAAATAATTTTTTAAGCAGTCTTTGTCAGCAGTTTTATTGTTATTAAAAAAAGAACATATATATTGACAGTGAAAATACAGCTTTTAGATAAAAGTCCTTGTCTGGGTGTCTTTATTGTGCTGCCTTCACGCTGTTCAGAACCTTCTCCATAAGTTTCTGGATCTCTCTTTGTCGGGCTGTCGCTCGGTTGATGCAAGTTTGCAGCTTTTCTGCTGACAGGGACGTCCCACCTGAGCCGCAGAGAAACAGGTTACAGATCCAAACTCTTGTGTCTACTATTCTGTCAGCTGTCTGTCTGACCTGGTTTGTGTAGAGAGCAGAGTCGATCCTCCTCATCTGTCACCACGCTGAGCCGCGCTGTGGACAGACTCTCCTCATCAGCTGTGGGATCTACAATCAGGATGGAGCTGCACAAAGAGCACACTCGGTTTGTACAGATGCGTTCAACAAACTGAATCTTTCTTAAAAATGTCAAACTTACTTCTCAAAGATAGAAAAAGAGGTGCTGACTGGATGTTTGTGTAGTGCAGCTCGTGTCGCTCTTTTAAATCTACTTCTGGTTTGCATGTCACTTTATTGATGGTGACCTTTGGAAGACGAGCTGTGGGAAGTAAGAAATGCAATCCAGTTGATCGACTCCTTTTGCTGCAATTTCTATTTAAAAAAACTAACTAGGCGGTCAAAATGTACATCATTTCTTTTTAATATGATTTGTACTTAATGTCACATACTGTTCTTCAGCGCAGCCAGCAGAGCAATGATGCATGCGTCCAGAATGTTTCCATCATAATCCAGACACATTATGTCACAGTACAGCACCCAGCAAAGCTGCAACAACCAGAGTAGACTCAGTACAAGTGAACCTTCAGTCATAATAGCATCAGTCTGAATTTACCTTTCCTCTGTCGATGCACAAGTCTTCTGGTTTGATCATTTCAGAGCTGCAAAGGTGAAAGGAAGTTTGTAAAACCATGGAGAGAAATGCAGAAAAACTGATGAAAATAGATATAATTTTTTGAGAAACCTTTCAATGACATCCACAATAAATGGCTGGCAGCTGGGCCTGCTCTCCTGGGGGGCCAGGTCGAAATCGAGAGGAGCAGAGAGGGGGCAGGTCAACATTGGGCACTATGAATGACAGGAAAAGTCAGGATTTATATATTTTTTTTAAAGAAAATCTGCAACAAAAACTTGCCTCTTTCAATGATGATCCATAAATAGAAAACTAAAAAACTCTCATCCATTGTGGATAATCCCAAGCAATCTCTTTATCATGTACTGTACTTTTCCAAGAGGCTAAGACAACTTTGCTGGAATGACCACCCCAGAAGATCATTTCTGTCTCAGACCATAAGACTGTTTAACTCAATATCTTGAGGCCAGAAATAAGATGCTTTACTACTGCTGATTTCTTTATATGTGCGTGTACATATATTTATATATCTGTTTTCTTTTCTGCACAAACTAAGCCTGTTAATTGCCGCGGCAAATATCAAATTTGCCAGTATCTTCATCTTTTCTTAACAGAAACTTACCAATATACCTTTACCAGGAGCCTCCACTGTAGGGTTTGTCAGTTCCTGGAGAACAGAGGAAAATGGTCAGTTTGCTAAAAATACAAACTCTGAAAGAATGTTAAGAAATATTAACTTAGATGTGTGTTTTTTAACTGTATCCTTCTAATAAATTTGGAATAGATTTTCAAAAATTGAATATTCAGTGTAATAGCATGTTAACACACCGCTTTGATGCCACAGATGATTGTTGTGCTTCCTAGCTTCACCAGTGCAGAGCCGTCTGCTGTGGATATGGACCCTGAACACAAACCCAGAATCATTTGATTTTTGTTTGTTTGTTTTTTTTTAATATGCTCAATTCTACGACATTGTGACGCTTCACTTCACCTATGTTTAATGTTGTGGTTCTGAATTCAGACAGCTCCCGTCCATCAGGTCGACAGTTGTCTTTCTGAGGAAAAAACGTTAAGATTAAATTTGATGAGTATCACATTTTAGTGAAAAGTAAAGTTCAATTAATTTGACAAACCAGAAAGCTCATGTGATATTCCAGAGGTTCTGCGATCCTAAAAAGAAATAGTGAAATAAAGAAAATATTAATAAATTAAAATGTGAAATGGACAGAGTAAATTTCGTGTCAGGTTAATAAAATAAAGTATTTTAGAGGCAATGGAAACGCATTTAGCTAACGGACAAAAGTTCGACTTTATAATGTTCTATATTTTCATCTAAAGTATAGCCAACGAGTCATATTTACTGTGTAACGTTAAAAAAATTTATATAGAAAAAGGAAACCCCGTTAACTAAACAAAACTTTAGCCAATTTAAGCCGCTCACTTAAACCCAGCCGCCATGATGTTTTGGTATCCCACGTGGGTTTGTACTACGGAAGCCGCAAAGGGGAAACATAGTCAACGCTAAACCATTGACTCAGTGCGCTAAACTTGTAAGACTTCTTAAAAACATTTATTTATTTATTTATTTATTTATTTATTTATTTATTTATTTATTTATTTAATGTGTGTGGGGGTGGGGGAGCGATAAAGAAGACCACTGATGTTGAGAATTATTCAAAATTCTTATATTAGCCAACATTTGCAATAAAAACACACACTCCAATAATTACATACAGGAAATTTAAGCCTATAACTTATTTAATGTAGTCATTTTAGCTCGCTGGTAATTTATCATTATGCTAATTTTATCGAATTTTACTTTACATTTTAAAACTGTGCTTGAATTTGAGAATTCATTTATTTCACTATTATGTGTTTTGTTGAGTTATATCTTCCTACATAATTATTAACATCAATTCTATTTATGTTTGAAAACACCCATGATTTTTGTTGATAAAGGAAGTTGCAATAAACAAAAAGATGGAAATGTGGATTGAATTGCCATTTTTTGAACATACTATCCAATTTTTTTTTTAATCATTATCTTTTTCAGTTCTGTTAGAGGGTTATTTTTATCCTTATTTTTTCAGACTGACATCGCTTCTATAAATTTTTAGATTTTAAGATTAACACTGGCATTAGAATTTTTGCATAAATTATTAAATAATTAATTGAATATGGCAATAAAAAATGTATTTAGTTGTACAAACAAATCAAATAATGCCTGTTTATTTCAGTACCACCCCTGACCAGCTGGTGGCAGTATGCATTTCCTACAGCCCATCATGTGGTGTTCTGCTTAAAAATGATGATGTGTCGAGAAGTAGAATTTACTTCCGCGTTGCTTTTGTGTACAGCTCTGATTGGAAGTGGAGCTTTGAAGAGTTATGGACTCATAGAGGTTCAGTCTCTACATTTCACACATTTCCGTTTACATGTTTGTTATTATAAATTAAGGGAGCAGGAAACGGAATTGAACAAAGACAAGGAGCTAGCTTGTCGGCTAGCCACAGGTGTAGGTGTTAGTTTAGGAGCTGCAGGACGACTTGAATGGGAACATGGACTGTATTTGTGAAATCGTTCAAGCTCTCGTAGCATTAGCAGCTCTGGGTTTCATTGTGGTAAGTATCTGGTTGCTTTTAACATCTGCTGTTCTGTGGTTAACGTGTAAGATTGATGTTCTCCTGTGTATGTATTCAATTCCTGTCAGTGACATTGAGCAAATGTTACATTTTGTTTTGCACCATGTCTGCATGACTCTAATTTAAACTTCGATCATATAAAATATCCAATAAAAGGAAAAGAAAATCAGTAATTTACTGTGAAAACTCCAAATTGCTATGAAAATAAAGCTTATAAATTAGAGTGAAACAAAACAATTATGGTAAATAAAACTGGTGCAACACTGACCTATTTATTTATATTTAAGGAGTGGACATTGCTATTATTGGTTAAAAAATAAAAATGAAGTTGAAGTTATTTTAAAGAGGAGGTTCCTGGATGTAGTGAAAGAGAATATGGAATTTAGGTAGTGCGAGCGAGGAGTGTGCAGATGATAAGTTTAGATGGAGCCAGATGATTCACCTTAGCAATCCCAAAAGAGAGCAGATAAATAAAACATGGTTATAATTTGGGAAAATTATGTCTAAGATAACTCTTAAGACTTTCAAAGAGGATCTCACACCTCACTGTGGGCCATCACAGTGATCTTTAGCACACTTACAGGTCTACAAAAAATAAAAAAAATTGTTTCATGATATTGCCAAATTGAGTTCTGAGCTTGATTGAAAGTTTGTGGGACCTTCAGGTGGATTTGCAGATAAACAGATGTACACAGAATCCTAAAAATTTTTTTTTATTTGTTTAAGACTTTGATTATGTCACACAAAATCACTTGTTGCTGCTAAAGGTGATTCTACAGCCAGAAGTTCAAAAGGTGAACTCGAGCCCAGTTTATTTTAATCATTTTTCTTATGATATTAATTTATTAAACAATAATTGCTTTGAGCACATTGGGAACATTAGCACACTGCCTTGTCACTACAAAAACAGTTTGTTGGGACTCAAAGGTATCAAACAGAGCTCTGTTCTTCTTTTTCAGGTGCTTGTAATCGCACATGTAACAGCGGGGATGGCGAACCTGTCGCGCCACGAGAAGGAGAAGTACTTCGTCACGGCCACAGGAGAAACGCGGCCCTTCCCCAGTCTGCATGATCCTCACTCCAGGGAACTCTCTGTGGTGATACCTGCTTACAACGAGGAGCTTCGAAGTTAGTGTCAGATACTGTAGCCAAATGAAGGGTGTAAAGAATCATAGTGTAATTTTTGTTTTAACAAAACTGATATTGGCTGAATGTTTTAAACATCGCCTTTGCTTGTCTTTTATTTTTAGTGCCTGTGATGCTCGATGAGGCCATGGAATACCTGGAGAGCAGACAGGTAGGAGAAACTCTCTTTAAATTTGATCTGCAGAGTTCATCTGAGTCAAACATTTTCACTGCCAAGCATATGTTCCTAGAACCCCCACTAGGTGGCAGCATTGCACAACCAGCTTTCACTTAAACACCTACCGGTACATTTACAATTGGATTTTAGGTAGAAATACTTTTTTTTTTCAGTAGTTTTCAAAAGAAAAAAATTTTAGTCAATATTTATCACTCATCTAGACAAGAACAACTTTTTATGATATTTAAAAAGGAAGTAACAATATTTAACATAAAAACAAACCATTCAATACATGTTTGAAGGTTCAATATTAAATTTTTCACAATACGCATTTTATTTATTCAGTACCACTGTGAGGTGTCTTAAGCGTCTCTGTGTATTCATGTCTTCATGGCTGAGACAGTCCACCGCAAAAAATCGCCACCCGCTCTCCCCCTGCCTGCCCCAGAAATGACCTTGCCCATCCTACAGGAGTTGAAGCCCAGGAAAAAAAAAATTTTAGCTAAATGCTAAAAACGACAGAGAAGCTTATCTTTTTGCAAAAATATCTATAGGTACATGAATAAGTGACTGACAGCTAAGGGATACCACACTTTAGTTGTGTTGCTGTTATTCATTTAGACTTAAATATTAAGAATATTATTATGAAATTGGTTCAGTTTAAATAGTGTATGACATCCTGCTGTTCAAAGCTGCTTAAATTGTTGCAGTTCATTGTGTTGATGTTTACAAGTACTGAAGAATGAGACACTTACATTCCATTATAAGTTGTAAAGTTAACAAGAGTTCTGATTCTGCAATAAGTGCAATAAGGAGGCATTACTGAAAGCAAAATTGAGTGGTTTAGTAGTTCTTGAAAAAGCTGAAAAAAAATCCAGAAAACTCATTAGATCAAATGATAACAGAATCTAATATAATAAAGTGCGAGAACTAATTCAATAAGTTCAAAATTGGAACAACAAAGTTTGAAATGAAAGCATTTAATGTTGAGACTCCACTGTTTTTATACAGTCTGTCATTTATGTCGAGCTCTTTTCTTGCTTTGATTTAGTGGTAATAAATATAAATGGCATGACAATTGAATAAAAAAAAGCATGAAAGTAGGTTTTCTGAAATAAACTTGCTACTGTCTTATCGCTGTAACCTCATAGAGGAAAAACCCGTCTTTCACCTATGAAGTGATTGTGGTCGATGACGGCAGCAAAGACAAAACCACGGAGGTAAGAATGGCAGCTGTGAAGTAAAAAAGACAAAATTAGTTAGAGAAATGTATTTTCGTTCTACTTTAACTTTTCTTTTTCTGACCTATCAGATTGCTTTGGAGTACACTAAGACGTACAGTGCAGATAAAGTGCGGGTGCTGACTCTGGTGAAGAACCGAGGAAAGGGGGGCGCTGTGCTCATGGTCAGAACTTGGAACTTATTTTACTTTTTATGCCCACAATATTTCACATCTTTTATAACCTGTTTTATTCTGTTTTCCCCCCGTGTGTGTCATGAAGGGCACTTTGAGCTCCAGAGGGAAGCTGATTCTAATGGCCGATGCCGACGGAGCCACTAAGTTCTCAGACATAGAGAAAGTGGAGGCGGGGCTTAAAAATGTCAATTCTGGACCGGTGAGGTTTTAAGTTCTCGCACATTTTAAGGAAACGCCAAATCGTTGACACGTCCTTGTTGCGTGTTAGGAGAACATGGCTATAGCGTGCGGCTCCAGAGCTCATCTAGAGAAGGAGTCTGTGGCTCAGGTGAGTTTGTGTCTCTTTAAAGACTTCTCAGAAACTGAAGCATTAACCATTCTGAAGACCATTCTGAAGACCATTCTGTGTTTTCCGTAGCGATCTGTTTTTCGCACATTTCTGATGTACGGCTTTCACTTCCTGGTGTGGTTCTTCTGCGTGAGAGGGATCCGGGACACGCAGTGTGGGTTCAAACTTTTCACACGTGAAGCAGCCCTCAGGACTTTCTCCTCCCTCCATATAGAGCGCTGGTGAGAGCAAAACCATCACAAAACTCATTAGAGTTGAGAACCTTTGCATTGAAGACCCTCTGCTTTTTTAGTGTTTTCTAATTTGTTTATTTGAACAATTGGGTTAAATATTTAAAAACCTACACCAATCATCTTAGCATCCAATAAAACACTAATTTGTGGCCACAAAATACTCATTTGTACAGAATGGTATTTTGTGCTAATTTAATGCTAATGTGTCCACAAAATTCAAATTTGAGTCCAAAAAAAAACAATAATCTGGGCCCACAAAATGCTAATTTATGTGCATAAAATGCAGATTTGTGGCCACAAAGTAATAATTTTTAATGGTAATTTTTGCACATGAAATTCTATTAAAATGCAATTTTTTATTCCACACAACAAAATGCTGATTTGTGAACACAAAACATTAATTTGTGCACATAAAATCCTAATATAAAGCTAATTGGTGCCCGTACAACATAAATTTGTAAACAAAAAATGTGCCCACAAAATGCTCAGTTGTGCATACCAAACACTTATTTGAGCCTACATACAACATGCTAATTTGTGGCCGCAAAGTACTAATTTGTACAAAATATAATTTTTTTGCACATACATTTTTTTGTCCACAAAATCCTACAAAAATGCTAATTTGTGTAAATAAAATACTAATTTGTGACTAGAAATTTATTGTAAATCATTTTTTTTCTACGCAAAAACTACAATATTTTTTCCAAATGCATTTTATTGTCTGTTTTAATTCATAACAGTTTGAACAAAGACTCAAAAATGCAAGTTTGAGCTTTTTTTTTTTTTTTTTTTTTTGTCCTCCATCATCAGCAAAAGGCCACAACAACATCTTAAAAAATGTTTCACTGGAGTGGATCTTTACAATCAGATATCCCTTTTTTTTCCGTCGCAGGGCTTTTGATGTGGAACTCCTTTACATCGCTCAGTGTTTCAAAATCCCCATAGCAGAGGTAGCGGTCAACTGGACTGAAATAGAAGGTACATCTGTTCACAGTATCTCTTTAGTACATGTTTACATGTCCTTTATGAAATCTGTTCTTCCACCACCTCTCCTCTTTTTGTTTTTTTTCCTGACACTGGAGGCCCCATCAGCTGGAGAAATGCCATGTTTCTCTTTTTTTAACGCCTGTGTTTTGGTTCTGTCAGGGTCCAAACTGGTCCCGTTCTGGAGCTGGCTACAGATGGGTCGAGACCTTATTTTCATTCGCCTGCGCTACTTCACTGGAGCCTGGAAACTGCGGTCACCGCAGAAGACTGACTAGCCAGCCGGACGGACGAGCGCGTCGGTCCACGAGACGACCAGCGATGGACCCGTTCTGCCTTCATCATCAGAGAGGAACAATTTCCCAGACTGAGAGTAAAATATGGACACAATCACAAGTTCCTCATGGTCCTGCCTTTTTATGTGAATATTGGCTTGTAATGGCCACTGTTACACATATTTTTGTTGCCTCGATTGTCTCATTCAGAGATCCATGTGCAGACTTACTTACAGACGCTCCCTCTGTTGGAAATGGAGGGAGCGTGTAATGAAGTGTGGAGAATCCTATTATCTGTCATGGTTTCGTGAAGACGGGTGGCTATTTTGTTTATTTGTTTGTGTTGGGAGGGGGGGTTACAAGGAAGCAAAATAAAGATCTAATGACATATAATTTGATTATGTGTTTTGCTCTTTTAGTTTGAAGAATGGAGACTGATCTATGGAAAGCATCTTTTATTGATTTACTGATTTTAAGAAGTTAAACTGTTACGGAGGCAAACATTTACTTTTGATTCTCTGCCTTATTTATTCCTGCATTACCAAAACTATTCTGACATTATTTTGTGAGAAAAATGCGCTCAGTCTCCTATTTAACCTAATTTAAACAGCTTTGTTACAAAACCCTGAACATGAAATTTGAGCATAATAAACTGTTCCCTCAAATCAATCATTTGCAGCCACAAAATAATCTTTTAGGCATTTTGGTGGACTCAAATAAGGTCAATTTATCAATTTGTACTATTAATTTGTGCAAACAAAATCCAAAATAATGCTAATTTGTGGCCACAAAATGCTAACGAAACACTCATTTGTGGCCACAAAGTAGTAATTTGTACAAAATGGCAATTTGTGCTCATTGAATGATAATATAGCCACAAAATGCAAATTTGAGTGCAACAAAATAATTTGGGCCCACAAAATGCTAATTTATGCGTATAAAGTACTAATTTGTGGCCACAAAGTAATATTTTATTAAATTTTTGCACATAAACTCTATTAAAATGATAATTTGTTCCCACACAACACTAAATTGTACGCACAAAATGTTTATTTGTGAACACAATACATTAATGTGTGCAAACAAATCCTAATATAAAGCTAATTGGTGCCTGCACCAACATAAATTTGAACACAAAAAATGTGTTTATAAACATCCAAATTTGCAGCCACAAAATGCACATAGTATGCTCATTTTCTGTCACAAAGTACTAATTTGTACACATTGCTATTTTTTCCACATAAAATGCAAATTTGTGCAAAAATATGACGCAAACTTGTGCAAACAAAATATTAATTTGTGACTAGAAATTATTAGTGGGAGTGAACAATTTCTTTTTAAATGTTTGTGTTTTGGTTGTCATGTCCAAAGCTCTAAAAGACTCATTTTGTTGCCATAGAGTTAATTAAATCTTGTTTACTTTTTTAAAAATACTACATTGTGTGATTCATCATTAATTTGTACTTGTGTCAGAGTAAACAAACTTTATTTTCTGTTTTTTGGTTTGTCTTCCTGTTGGTATCTGAAAACAGGCTTACAGGCTGTGAATCATAAAATACCTATTTCTAGTCTTTCAGAAATTAAAACATTTGTAGACTTTATACGAGATTGATCTGTTTGTAACGAGTTCGATTCCCACTATTTTCATCAGAAGCTGGAGGCACTTTTCCAGCTCGGAGGATCTTGTTTTTCCAGACAGGTGTGCACTTTTATTGAAATGAAACGACAATGCAATGATTGTAAGAGCGGCGTCGGTTGGGAATGTTCCCCAGACAAAATCGACTTTTATCAAACACCTTGGCGGTGGCACGCCGCCAGCGCGTACATTTCCATGATTTACCTTTCTGGCGGAGCTGCTGGAGGGGTTTCACCGTCCTAACGTCCAGCAGCAATTGCAGTAAACTGCGAAAATGTCAAACTTGTAGACTGGCTGTCGCCAGACAGGCTTGCGTCATTAACTGGACCAGTCACAGCACTTCCAATAACGGGTTGTATCCATCCGCGGTGACAAAGAACTTTGCATGGTAACAATGCAATGCAGTTTATTTACAGTAACGGTGCAAGGTATTTATGAATTAATCGATGAAAATATTATTTTAAAAAATTGAAAAGTTGTACTTTATAAACTCTAACTCATATACAGACGTTTTAACCAAAAAAAAAAATGCAACTTTCCATTAGTATAATCAGAAATAATAATCAGAATTAGGATGGCATTTATTTAAGGCTGTTGAATGGTGACGTAAAACTAAAAAACACAAAAGTATTTAATGTGTATACTAATATTGGTGCGTGCAAAAACTACTTAAAATTTGTTTATCCTATCAAACACAACAACAACGCGACTGTAAACGATAATAAATATGGAAAATGACCTATATTTAACGTTGTAAGAGTCAGAACGAATGGCAACACGCGTCCCATCACCCCATGCCGCCAGACTGAATGAATGAAGGTCTGGGCGTGACACAGGTGACACGCGGGAGAGCGCGCGCCGCTGCACGCGCTGAAGGCACTACAACTAAAAACCCTGAAAACCTGGGAATGTTCCAGCAGGGGGAAGGCGGAGGGATCTGGCAAACAGGCGCTGAGGTTCCAGTCAGACTGACGCCGCCAAGGCTGCGCGGCGCTCCACTGTGGCTGCTGAAGGAGGGGAGCCGGAGCTCTTCAAACCTGCGTCAATGGCGCGACAGAAACTTTCACCGGAAAAGAGGCAAATCAGACCTTCACAACAAAAAAATAAAACCATACAACTTCCGGTACAAGTTGTAAACATTTTTTTTAATCAAAAACAATAATAATAATGATGATTATTATAATTATAACTATAATGATGATAATAACAACGATAATAATAATGATAACAACAATTATTTGTTTTTATATATAGTTTTAAAAGGAAAGCACCTTTTAAAAGGGCCAAGTATCAAATTTAGGAAGTCTATTTAATTTGATTTTGGTTCTCATTTACATTTTTTGTTTGTTAATTTAAACAGGCATTAATTTAGCAAATGACAACTCTAAAAAATATGTATTTGTTTGTTTATCTGTTTGTTTGCTTGCTTTTTTTTTGGGGGGGGGGGGGGGGGGGGGGGGGGTGTTTTCACAATCAAATACAAATAACCAGTGTATGACTTTAATTGGTCCCTCTACTATCTTAGAACAACTACTACAACTACAACAATAATAATAAAATTATACTTTGAAACATGATAAAAACCCACTAAAATACAATAAACAATATTTTATTATAAGACATTTTAGAAAATTTAAAACATTTTAAATAAACAGAAAAAGCTACGTTTAAAGCAAAAAAGAAATTTGAATTTTCCCATAAAAAAAAGACAACGGATAAAAGTTTTATTGGCTATATAGATGAACAGCAAATGGTAGGCCTATTAATATAGTTATTTCTTTGATTTTATTATTTTTTTTATTTTTGGTGTTCATATTTTTGGCATTTTACAATGTAAATAAGGCAAATAAACAATCTCTCTTGAAAACACACTTGTAGCTCTAAATTTCATACATTTTCACATAGTTTTTATAGTTTAACATGCATTTAGAAACATTATATAGAAAAATAGGGTTTTTTGTATGACTCCTAACGACAACTGCATGCTTTTATTCTGAAATGAAGGATTTCTAACAACTTCCCGTTGACGCTGCCTTTACACTCCCGCGTGGACAGACACAACACAACACAGTGAAGAGACAGACGCGCTCTTCCACAACTCTGACTGTACGGGGAAGCTGCTACACTCACGGCCGTCTTCTGTGCACTTGTTATCACAACAGAGGTGAGGAAACAAACCGTCTTCCTGTTTGCAGAGATAAAATATTTGATTAACTTGCTATAAAGTTGTATATTGATTATACTAGTTGTCACCTGAATTTTATTTTGGGATTTTGCGCAGTATGTTCTTACCAGGTAGTGCTTACAAGTGCAGAAATAAAATATTTTGTAGATTTTTTTTTAAATTAAAACTTTAGTACTGCATAAAAACAGAACATTTTTTTATATAATAAAAAAGTTTACTTTAGTCAAATAAATCAGTAAAATCAAAAATTCCTGGTGATTGCACATTTTACAAAGCAAAGGTGTGTTTACATTGCTTGGAGCTGAAACCGGATTTGGCTGCGGGGTAAAGAGAACCGCGTGGAGTGATAGTAAAAGGAAGCCTGGTGTTTACTTTTTTGGGAAGGGGTGCACTGGCGATAAAGCATTAGGTAATTAGTCTATCTGAGGCTGCAGACTCGCTGACGCCAGGGTTCCATAAAGCAGCAGCGATGGACTGATCCTGCACTGAGCTTGGGCGCTTTTGCTGTCATTGTAAAAACTCCAACTGTCTGCAGAATCCAGGCCAGTGCTGGACGCATTTTTGGGGGTGTTTCAATCACTATCCCAGCCCATGTCACCTGTGATCATTCTAGACTCACCTGAGACAATACTGAGGAACTCCATAAGAAAAAAAGCTCAAATTTAGGAGTTTTTGTGGACAAAAACTGCATTTAAAATCAAAATGTGCAAATGCACGGAGAGATAAAGCAGATATTGTTAAGGATAGAGCGATTCCTTGGGGACATGCTGCTCCAGGACCCCGTTTGTGTCATTTCCAGGACATGCCCAGAAAGACACAAGCAGAAGAAGTCTCCCTCCCGGTTTCCCTCTCCCCCTCCTGTCCTGTGATGTGTTCTGGCCAGACAGAATGGCTCCTGGGCGTCAGTGGCATGATCATAGAAACAGAGGCCAGAAAGGACGTTCCCTCATCAGTGGTGAATCTAGAAATGAGTTTTGGTCTGCTTTTTTTTTTCGGAATTATTCTCTGGAGATTTTTTATTTTTTTAACTCAACAGGGGCTTATGTCATTGTGCAGCATGTGGGAGAGCATTCCCAGAGAAAGCCTCCTGATTATGGAAATCCACATTTAATGCATATTTTGTAAACTCCAATGAAAGTTCTTATAGTTTTTCTGATGATGGACATAAATTAGGAATACATTTGCATTTTTGTTGCACTCGTAGTTGCTAGCGGAAGAGCATGCAAACAGATGGATGATGGGAAAGGGAGGTGGGGTTACCCCCACATAGACAGCCACAATTCACAGGCAAACTTCTAATGAATAAGAAACTATGTCCTAAAAATTAACAGTTTTTTTATTTTCCCCAAAACTGCATAATCATAATTAAGAGACCGCTTTTAAAATAGATCAAAAGATGACGGGGGTGGGCCTTACTCATCTTTCCGGGCCAACTCACCACCAATGTGACTATGTCTCTGTGGTACCTGACCGTCCTACTCCTCCTCACTCCTGTCAGTTGATGCAGTCTCTCATGTCTCTCTTCAGATGATTGAAACCTGACCTGGACCCCTGGCTCTGCGAGGAATAACCTTCCCGCCAGGAGACTCAATCCAGAGCTGCCAGATCCCTTTTGTGCCGGCACAGAGACAGGATTCAGAGCTGGCTGGAGTCCAGCGTCTTCACTGAAGCTCCTCGGAAGAAGCAAAGGAATACAAACAAAAACATCTGCCCTGACTCAACATCTCTTCTATTCTTACCTCCTTTTTTTTTTTTTTGGTCATAAAAATTCCTGTCCTCAAGGGAGCTCGAATCCAACTTGACCTATCCGTTCACTCTCAAGATGAACTCCTCCACCTCCTTTACGTCCCTGTTCTCCTTCACCAGCCCTGCAGTGAAACGCCTGCTTGGCTGGAAGCAAGGCGACGAGGAGGAGAAGTGGGCCGAGAAGGCCGTCGATTCTCTGGTGAAGAAACTCAAGAAGAAGAAAGGAGCGATGGAGGAGCTGGAGAGAGCCCTGAGCTGTCCCGGGCAGCCCAGTGAGTCCCAGCGATCAATGTGCTTGAAACATGACAAAAAAGTTTTTCTAGAGAATTTTTATTTAAAAAAAAAAAATCTTACTTTCTTTCTCTATTTTTTCCTGTCATGAAGCATCAGGAACATCAGAAACACAAAAACAGAATACAAACAGTCCTACAACTTCATGAATGAAAGGGAGCAGACAGAAGAACAATAAACTTATTTTTTACATTTCAGAGGTCAAATCTCACATCGATGGTTTAGTCGGTTTAGAGTTTTGTTCATCAAATTCCAATATTTATTTATTTTTTTTAAAAGCAAACCTCTCAAACATACCTAAAACGATAAATAATTAAATTAAACGTTACCATTTTTTTGTTCATTGCTTGTTTTTTTAACTGACTTCTCCCTGGTAACAGACATTAGATGTCCATAGGAAGTTAGCCGCTCTGTTTCACAAAAACAGGTCTGACTTTGTAGATCTGATTTTGGGTGAAAATGTATTTCTGCTCAGGTTCATCTGGTCACAGAAACTTAATTTTAAACATCAGCTTCACTTCCTGAAACAGAAACACACAGATGCCCCAGTAATGATGATAAAATGGTGATGTGTGAAAACCAGCAGGTTTTTTTATATTACATTTATTTAACTGAAAAGCAATATACACACATATATGTATATACATTTAAAAGTAACACTGTAGAATTTGCTGAGAGAAACGCATTTCTTGTTGCTTCTAATTTATTTTATTTTATTTTAATTGCGGCTCATTCAAAAAACATTTTTTTACATTTCCTTTTATTAAAAACAAATGTATTAAACCTTTTAAAATAATAATTGAATTTAGTTTTTCAACACTAGGATTTGTTGAGGGAAAACCAAAGTATTTAATTTTGCTTTGATTTTTTTTTTTTTTTAATTTAAGTTCAGTTAAACATGGCAGCGTCTTAAAAAATGTAAATTGATAAAAGTTTTAATAGTTCAAAAACATTTCTTAAATTAGAAAAAAGTATATGTTTATTTAACAGTAAAATTGGGTGAAATCAAAGCATTGTTGCTTTATGTCATTTTTTAAAATTAAAGCTCAAGTAAATACTGTAGCTTCTTTTGAAGAAAAAGTCAAAAGTTAACATATTATTTTTCAAAAAAACATTTTTTTTACATTTCATTTCTTAAAATAAATTTGGAAAACCTTATTTTACATTATATTTAATTTCACTGTAGAATTGGCTGTGAGTAAACAAAAGTATTTATTGTTGTTTTTTAAAGCTCAGTTAAACATGGCTGCTTTTGTGGAAAGAAAAATGTCAAAGGGCATTATTTAAAAGTGACAGAAATGTAGATTCTTGGCATCAACATTTTAAAAACTACAGAATTTTATCCTTCAGGTAAGTGCGTGACCATCCCTCGCTCGCTGGACGGCAGACTGCAGGTGTCCCACAGGAAGGGCCTGCCCCACGTCATCTACTGCCGGGTGTGGCGCTGGCCGGACCTGCAGTCCCATCACGAGCTGAAGCCTCTGGAGTGCTGCGAGTTCCCCTTCGGTTCCAAGCAAAAGGATATCTGCGTCAACCCGTATCACTACCGGCGCGTGGAGACTCCAGGTGCGCTCTTTCACAGCCGTGAGCGTCATGACGGTTCTTTGTTTTTTGGGTAGTTATAATTCAAGCTTTCCTCCTCAGTGCTGCCTCCGGTTCTGGTTCCCCGTCACAGCGAGTTCAACCCCCAGCACAGTTTGTTGGCAAAGTTTCGGAACACATCCCTCCACAATGAGCCTCTGATGCCCCAGAACGCCACCTACCCGGACGCCTTCCCCCCGCTGCCCGGCTCCTCCTTCTCCTCTTCCACACCTTCTTCCCTCGCACAGACCCCCAACTCTCAAATTTTCCCCAGCTCTCCCAACAGTTCCGCAGAACCCGGTAGCCCCTATCACATCACAGGTAGGAGTTCTTCCACAGACCCTGCAGGGGGTTACTGTCACGGCTTTGAGTCATCATACAGGCTTTTGGTCACCGTTTTTCAATTATTTTTGTGTAGTTTTGATTTTTCTGTAAATAAATTCTATTTTATTTTTATCCTGGGTTTTTTTTCTACCTTTATGTTACATCCTTTAACAGGCCCCTATACAGGGGTGTTATACAAATTGGGGTTTCGTCCGGGATTTGAACCGAGATAGAAAGACACTCCAAAAGTATATATATATATTCTTGATTTTTCCAGCAGAGACTCCTCCGCCTCCTTACAGCAGCATGGAAACAACCCCTCAAGAAGACGTTAAGCCCAGCAACTCCACAGAAACCACTAAACTCACCTTCTCAGCTCCACATAGAGGTAACCAACCAGCTCTGGATCAGTACATACATGTTCTCCTGAGTATTTTATCCGTCTTCATTTCAATCCTCCCTTCAGATTTGAGGCCAGTTTGCTACGAAGAGCCCAAGTACTGGTGCTCCGTCGCTTACTATGAGCTCAACAACAGGGTGGGGGAGACTTTCCACGCTTCCTCCCACAGCATCCTGGTGGACGGCTTCACCGACCCGTGTAACAACAAGAACCGCTTCTGCCTGGGCCTCCTGTCCAACGTCAACCGCAACTCCACCATCGAGCACACGCGCAGGCACATAGGCAAAGGTAGAGCGGAGGGTTAAAGAATATTTCATTCAAGTCTAATTCACTTGAAATATAATTTATTTAAAATTTAAGTAAGGCCATGCATTTTCTATACAAAACAAAAATTCAGAATTAAAAAAATATTTAGTTAAGTCTAAAAAATGTAATTGTATGTTTTTTTTTTGTTGGCTAAGAGATATTGTGATTTTTTAGCTGGTTTAATCTATAGAAATGTAATTTATCTGGAGCAAACTTATTTTAATATTTACTTTTAATAAATATTTGTGTTTACCTTTGAAGACAAAAGCAGGCACACCTTTTACTTGCTTCCAGTTTCAGCTGCAGCTTTTATTTAAAAGATCTAAGAGCAAAAATGGTTATTTTAGGGTTGACCATCCTCCAGTATTTCAGTTTTCTCTGTTCAGGCTGCCAGAAATGAACATTGTTTTTAAAAAAAATTCAAGTGACAACATTTTTTGAGTGATTCTGAAAGATTCACTAAATTCCCTCTTTAAACTTTGTTATATTAAAAAGACAGATAAGTTAAGGAAAACAGTAAATTTACACTATATGTAGAATTTTGTGGTCCTTGGTACCTAATTATTAAGGATTTCTTTTTGGAAAAAACTAAATTGAAACAATTTAACTTTTATTTTTAACAATCTTTTTTCTTCGTTCTTTCTAAATTACTAAAAAGTGTGAGGAGCAGTATTAAATTCAACAACAATTTAAATGAGTTTATATGTAAATGTATAAATTTAATATTCAGTGGGTTTGCTTAACCTTATTTTTGTTTTACTTCCTCTTCCCTCAGGGTTGCACCTGTACTACGTGGGCGGGGAGGTATATGCCGAGTGTCTGAGCGACAGCAGCATCTTTGTCCAAAGCCGCAACTGCAACTTCCAGCATGGCTTCCACCCCACCACTGTGTGCAAGATCCCCAGCGGATGCAGCCTCAAGATCTTCAACAACCAGCTCTTCGCCCAGCTCCTCGCCCAGTCGGTCAACCACGGCTTCGAGGTGGTGTACGAGCTCACCAAGATGTGCACCATCCGCATGAGCTTCGTCAAGGTACCAAATCCAACCAAATGTCATGTCGGGAAAATGTCCATCACCCTCTGGCTGACGGCTCTTGTGTCCTCTCTTCAGGGATGGGGTGCTGAATACCACCGCAGGATGTGACCAGCACCCCCTGCTGGATTGAAGTGCACCTGCACGGGCCGTTGCAGTGGCTGGATAAGGTTCTCACCCAGATGGGCTCCCCCCACAACCCCATCTCCTCAGTCTCGTAACACCAACAGGTGTGTTTATCGCTGCAGGTAGACGGCAACCGTGTGTTCGCCACGTCAAGAAGCAAAAGTGAATATATTTGGGCTGCAAAGTGTTTCTTCATTTCAAGAGGATGAAACAATACTCTGAGTCCAGAAAAAATGGGATGTATTTATAGGTACTTCAGTGCTGTAGTACATGTTGTAGTGATATTTGCCGTCTTGACCAACGTTTGCTGTTACAAGTTTCTTTCCTTCCAATGATTTCTAAAGCTTTGGCTGTCTCCCGTACAATAAAAAAATCATTCTGAGAATTGCTTTCATGTATTTTTTTTGTTTAATGATCAATATTCAGGGGTACAGACTACAAACAGACCCTGAAACGGAGAGAAACTCTTCTCCCATCTTACCACACGTTACAAACAGATGCACATTAGCCTTAATTTGTTGTCTTTTTGTGCTACAGTTTGATTAGAACCGAAATAAAGGAAAAAAGTTAAATAAAAACAAGTCCTTAAATATGAACTTTACAGAGAAGACAACTGATTGTCACATGTAACAACATTTAAGGAGGTTTCAAACACTGAATATTCATATAAAAGACACATATTCAAACCATTGTAATCCACAGCCTTCGTTGCTACTGGTATTTAAATAGAAAGTGTTGGAAAAGTTGGTTGCATGTAAAAAATGAACTTCATTAACCTTTGAAGACTTAGCTACATAAATATGACCACACTTATTTGAGTGACCTCTTCGTGTATCAGGAATCGATAAACTTTATTTTAAGTTAATATATTAATTTAACTCCACAAGTCTCAGCATGCCCCCAATTTGTTCATTAGTACCTGCAATATTTTTTTTACATCTTAATCTAGATCAGTGGTTCTTAACCTGGGTTTGATCGAACCCCAGGGGTTCGATGGGTTGATCTCAGTAGGGTTGGGCACCGAAGTCCGGTTCCAAGTAGGAACCGTTATGATTTATGCGGTTCTGCCAAAACCAAAAGAAGCTGCTGCAAACGGTGCAGCATGTCGGTGTCAAATTTAATTTGTTTGTGGACATGTCAATCATCTCTACTCACATCAGTAATATGAAATCCCAGCCAGTCTCTTTTATGTTCCTACAATTGTGGGCGGGCTCATATAAAGTCGCTGACTTGACAAAAACGGGTGCGCGCCGCGCAGCTCTTCCATGTGTGTCTGTATATCACAGTTTGACAAGTGCTGCATCACATTTGCCAATCAGGAACTCATGGGCTCGTGATGTTTTCACGGACCCGATCATCGGACAGAATATTGATCCTATGCGAGTGTTTTTGATTGTTTGTTCTGCGGCGGTGTTGTGTACATGAGTTCACGCCATTTCCCGTTAAGGAAGGTATTAATGTTTTGGAGACCTGCAGTCAAGGAGTTGTTTTGTCTATTCATGTCAGAAATGAAACCAGAGAAAACCTGAAGACGTGTCATCCTCCTTTAACCGAACACAACGCAGAGAAACGGGCGAGGCGTTCAAGGACCAAAGGAACGTGGGAGACGCCCACTCGCTCCATACGCTGGGAGACAGACAATTACTGCGCAGGGCGCAAAGCTGGAAGCCCGGAGCGACTCCCTGGCCCAAGAGCGGGGAGCGCAAGCACCCAGCTTGGCTCTCCTGCACTGTGATGTTTAATAGTTTTCGTCGAAACAATAATAAAAAGTCCCCAATATAAAAAAATTTTCACCAAAGAGGGGTTCGGTGAATGCGCATATGAAACTGGTGGGGTTCGGTACCTCCAACAAGGTTAAGAATCACTGATATAGATAAAGTCATGCCTGGATGGAAAGGTGTCAGTATTTTTTTTTCTTCTCATCAGTCTGATATTTTTACAAAAACTGCTGCATACTGATCAGTTCTGGTCAACAGCCCTGGAACTGCTGCTGTGCTTGGCTGCGGCTCTGTGAGACCAGGAGCTGCTGCTGCTGCTGCAGGAAGCTGATCACCTCCGGACTCCTGAGCAGAGACTGGAGGACACAGAAACTTTATTTAAACACTAAAAGTGAACAACTCAATTCAGCTTCTGGAATTAATGCAATGTGGTTGAACTAGATTGAGATAAACTAACAAAAAATATACTAAAAATCAATGTTAAATAATGAATAGTTTTAGTCCATAATAAACAATATTTTCAACTTAAAGAGTTCTAGTGTTTTTACTGACATTAATAAAGTGCTTTTTTTTAAAAAAAAAGATATAGACGACAAATCTGTTAATCATTTTATGGGAAAATGAATAACTCTAAGTTGGTGTTTGAAATAAAAAGGAACAAAAGCTATTTATATGTAATTTACATTTTTAGATAGCCATAAAAAACTAAATATATATCATGTTTAACTACTTGAATTTAATATTAGCTGCAACTACAAGATTTACTAAATATATCACTTTTTCCAAGAAAAGAAACCTCAAAAACTGCATTAGAAAATAAAATAAAAATAGCATAAAACAATAATTAAAACTGATGAAAGATAGAAAAAACAATTAGAACATTTTTGCAAGATAAATTAAGCTAAAAGCTCACTGGAACTAAGGTAAAAATAAAATAAAAGTATAATTGCATTTGTATTTTCAAATAATGTTTTAAGTTGGGTTCATTTTTCGAAAACAAAAGGCAGCTGCACACAAGCAAAATCTAGAATAAATAAATATAACAGAGTTTTTACTTCCTATTTAGAAACTTGTTTGATGTTTACATCAGTACTTTTACTGCCTCATATTATATGTTGCTCTAATCCAATCAGTATCTGATGCTGGTCACTACTTGGACTTACCAGTCGTTTCTGATTCAAGACCTGCTCTATGAGTGAAGGTCTGGCTGGTCGGTCCCCCATGGCGCTCAAGCGTTGTTTGTTCACTGACACGGGACGCTCTTCGGAGTTCTCCTGGTCAATGCACAAAACCAAAAGAGGCACAGTGAGATCTGAGAACATTTCTACTACACTCTAGACTCGTGCTTCACTTTCTACTACTTTATACATCTTTTTAATGCATTTATTGTGAAATGCTGTAGGACAACACATTTTCCCTTGCAGATTAATATAATTTTATATGATCTATTCTCCCACCCAAAAATGTTAAAATGTTTTCAAGTTAATAATATAGTACTCCCCCCACCCCCCATTGGTTCCACACATTGACTGTATAAGGGAGTATTTTTACAGTCAATGGTTCCACAGTAGGCTGCAAGTCACAATAGCTCCTTGTGAGCTTACTTGTTGTAGTGTTTTCCTATTTTTTTACATGTTTTTGATGGACATTGCCTTTTTTCCTACATTTAATGAGTGTGTTGAAATACCTAGTACTCCTTTTTGGATGATGCACCTCCTGAGTGCATCGCTTACACAATCAGCTGTTGTCGTTTGGCAACAACAAAACGCTGCTGGAGAAATGACCAGATATTGCAGGAGAGGCTGAGGAGACTGAGATTCTCCAGAGTTTGTAGGACTTTTAGGAGTTTTTTTCTTTTTTCTTTCAATGTTGGATCTCCCCTCTGGGTCAGAGGAGGATGTTAAACTGGAATCTTTCATGGTCAATCATCAGTCAGTGACACTGCAGGATGAAGCACTTTCACAGATCTTTCCTGCCAGACTCTACATTTGACACTTCATTGTGTAATTTGTTGTATTTTAATGTTATCTATTATCTGTTGTTTTTTTTGAGCTATGGTAACAAAGCAATTCCCCCATTGTTGGATCAATTAAAGTTCTTTATATCCAAGACTGTGTGTGTAATCTGTGGGTTTTGTAAAGTATCAGAATGAAAAGATTGCTGCACATAAATAAAATCAAGTTGTCAAATACTTTTACATATAAATTGACTCGTCTTACATCTAATTTCCCGCTGGACATGGCCTGGTCACTCTTCTTTTTCTTGTACTTGTCTTTGTACATCTTGTTGCGGTGTTTTTTGCACATCCACGGTTTCCTCTGCTTTGCCACCTGCGTCGTGGTTTCTTTGCATCCCTCATAGATGCACTGCTTGGGGGCGTTGTCCCCCTCCGAGGTCTCCTCGTCGTTCAGCTCCTCCGGGCTTGCAGCGCTGTCTCGGGGGTCAGACGTGTCCAGAACGTCGCTCTCTTCGTCCGGATCGTCCGCGTCGCACGACGAGGCATTGTTGTCCGGCTCGTGCGGCGTTATCACGTTCCTGCTGTCGACGACTCCGCTTTTGCTCACATAGTACCTCTGTCCGTCCTTAGTCAGCAGCAAAGTGGAGTCTTTTTCTTTACTCGCGGCTGGAAGCGAGTTGTCTTCTTCGCTCATGACTGGAGTCGAGCACAACTGAAGCGGAGCTCTCCGGTCGGTTAGCAAGCTAACTCCTTAGCGTAACAACACGTTACCGAGCTAGCAAACTCTTTACTTAAACTCCAAAAGACAACTTTCGGTTTCTAACATTACATTTATTTATCAATATATATATATTTCTACATTACGACCCAATAACTGAATATCATAAATTCTAATCGGTCATAAACAGATTTGTTTGGCAATCGTAGCGGCGCCTGTCTTCTTCTTCGTAGCAAATGAAACAATACTTCAGTAAAGCGACACTCAGTGGTCAAAGTGGTAATTACATATCATTTGAAGGCCAACTCAGTTAAAACGTTTTTTTTGGTGTGTGTGTGTGTGTGTATGTGTTTTAAATAAATTTTTATGGCATTTTTCTCATGATAAAATGCATATTTAAATAAAATTTAGCTTTAAGTTGTATTTCTGAGTATTTCATTATTCAAATCATTGTAGCTGTGTCGTAGAAGTCTGGTTGAAGAAAAATCTATGAACATCTTTATTTTCTTTATCCAAGATGATATCTGGATCAAAGCATACAGTTGGAGTGCTCCATTATTGCTTGCCATTTTTGTTGCACCGGAAATATTAGATTGGCTGTACATAGAGAACTGGACTGAGTAATCCCCTCCTCCCTTGTGCTCCAAATAGGAAGTACCTGCTGGTTCCAAGAAGCCAAAATCCAAATAGATTTCTATGGAGAAAAAACAGCTACCACTCAGTCATTCTGTTTGTCAGATTTACCATTCTTCACACATCTACATCTTGCTAATCCAATTTTTTTTCATCTTTTTCTTTTTTTGCAAGCTTTTTATCGTTATAGTGAAGTCAATGCCCAATGCAGATGCCGTTCAGCACGTAACATGTCTGTATGCCTTCGCTGGCCCCACTTCAAACACTTTATTGACAGATTCTCCTGAGAATGCTTTCAGTGAAAGGGGTGCCGAATTTCAATAAGTCTACTCCTTATTGGCGACAGTAATTGTCATAGAAACGTTGACTGAGACGGACCTGGATCAATCGCTGTTGTATGGCTCCAACATGGCGACGTCCATGTCTCTGAAAAATGGTGACTCTATTTGCTTCATTTCGCTGGAGTGGATGATGTCACACTCGGTCAGTCCAGTTTTCTTTATACAGCCGGCGGTGTAAACAGATGGATGTTGGGAAGTATGGGTGGGTTTACTCTGCATCAACAGTCCCGCCCACAACTCAGAGGTGAATTTCTAATGAACTACCGCTACTTTGTAGAAATAATGACACAAGTTTTAAAATTTTGCCTAAAAACTGCATAAACATAAATTAAAAAATAACTAGGAACACTTTCATAGTACATCAAACATGATTAAAGTAGGACTTTACACCAAAGCACAAACACATAAAAAGTGAACAAAAAAAGCAGAAAATTATGTTTTTTTCACCATGTATTTATTATTTCTATTGTAATTGACAGGGTATTTAAACAGAGGTACAGGTATCAGCATTTGGAACAAACTGTAATGTGGTGGTGCAGCTGTGAGAGCACTTTGGTAAACCACTTGTGCTAGAGAGAGTGGACTTCAACAGCACAACAAATTAATTCTGCTCTGCAGCACATCATCGTGTGACCAGAAGCAGAGGAAGGAGAGATAACTTCAGCTAGATCCGAAACAAGAAAAAAAATTAGATCTGCTCTTCATTTGTCTTAGTCAAACATCCTATTAGCTGTCAGGAATCTCATTGTTCTCAATGCCGATCGCAATATAAGCATTTCTTTTTAACTCCCGTTACACTTTTTTACAGCTGTCATTGACAAACAACTAGTAAAGAAATATACTGTTTTAAGAACTATCAAAAAAATAAAATTGTTATTTACATAACATATAAATAATTCTTCATCACTTTTGTCTCATAAGAATAGGCTACTGTATGTCTGTCATGCGTTCATCTGAAAAATGACGTCATAAATGAGGTTGTACAGAGCAGAAATCAACCCTCCTACTACCTTTCAACTCTTTTGAACAAGTACTGCTGGTTTTCAGTCATTCGCACCCTCTCCATCTGGTTTATTGGTATAAAAATGTCCCCATACGCCTAAACTGTTGTGGTAACCTTTCAATGCTGGAAAATGTCAATGAATTACACCTGTAGATTTGGCAAAAATGAGGAGTCTTGAGCAGAGTGGTTGTGAAAACATGTGCGTCAAGGAAAACATGTCAAGTCTGCTACAAGCACCCAGATGCTGCTGGGGTTTTGTGTAACAAGCCGTCAGAGTTGCAGATAACAAAGCTTTTAAGTGGAAATAAAATGCACCATTATTGTCTGAATAGCAGTCTGTAAACTGAAAGCTGTAATACTGCGATTCAGTGTTCCAGAAAGGCAACGTCAGCAATATGTGAACAAGAGTCAGAACCGTTTTATTCCTCTTCTTTTTAGCTCTGATTTTGCAATATTACTTCATTCATAAAGTCTACCACAACCTTTGATCTAGTACTTCTTACTTCCTATCATACTCGCAACACAAAAAACATTTTCTATTAAAAAAGGGAGACACATATATTGTTTTTTAAAAAAAATGCAGTGAATAAAGTATGAATAAATAAGGTTCAATAAAACATGAACATTGGTCCATATTCTCGTATTGCCTCGAAGAGCTGTTCAGTCTGGAGGAAGGTTCCATGTTTAGCTCGAATCATCACTTAAAGGTCAACAGTGTTGTTGACCTTTCTTGCTCCTTGAGCTCTGCAACATGTGCTCAGATGAGAGAATATTCAAAAAATTAAATGTCTTCCGCCTCACTTAGCATTTTTCCCTCTTCGTAATGTTTATTTTTTTCTCTTGCACCAACAATCTCTTTTCCAGCTTCGGGAAAATTATTTTAGGCAAAATTTTAATTCACAGATATCTCATTTTTTTTCTCCCTGCCATAGTTTTCCAGTGTTTCCAGCTCCTGGATGATGGATGCTTCTTCTCCTTCTCCTCCCCGCCGCATCCTCCTTTAAAAAGGTGAGTTGGGGGAGTAGATGGTGCTGACTGAGCCGATGGAGATGTCATCCGAGTCCGATGGGGAGCTGTGGTCTAGAGAGGGATCGGAGCAAGTGTCAGGGGTCTGAGAGAGGAAGGGGGCAGGAAGGCCAGGGAGGCAGTTGGGAGGCTCCGCATGTTGGGTTTTTGTTGTCTTCTCTGTATTCACAGTCTGCATCGTTCGCGGAGGGCGCCTTTTCACATCCGAGTGGCATCCTCGTCTGAGAACCTGCCTCTCCTTATCAAAAGAGGTGGCCTAAAAGAAAGAAAAAAAACAGGAAAACAGTAGGATTAGAGCTCCAGGAAGCAGAAATAGATAAAAAATGGAAACCAGTGGACTGTCAAAAGAGGAATTAAGAAAGCAAAAAGAGTAAATCTTTACATTTTTAAATTTGCCAAAGATTTTTGTGCACCAAAACTCTTTTAAATGTGTTATTCAGGACACACTTGCCAGCAAATGTAGAAATAAAGTTAAATTCTTAATAATTTTTCCCAATTCCTCTTATCACTCGTGCCACTGCTAACTCAGGTTCTCCAAAAGGAAGTGGAATGACAGAAGCAAGGCAGCAAAACCAGTCACAGGAAGCAGCCAACCAGAATGCATCACAAGGACAACATAAAAAATAAACAAATAAATATGAATTCAAACAAACATCAGGTTAGGTGAACATTTTTGTAAAATGTGGCACTTCAAAACACAAATGCATTTTTTTTTCCATGTTTTATTTCGTGCTTTAAGAAGCAACTAAGACACAACAATGACAGCAACCAGACAGCAAAATGCAGGTAATGGCAGGTGAGCGACCTTTGCCTAAAGCGAGGGGGAGTTAAAAACAAAAAGCCGTGCGCATAAAACTGCATTGTTCAGACACAAACAGTCAACAAAGCTGCACTTAGGAGAGGGGATTGGAAAGGTAAAGGGCACTTTTGTGACTTCTGCAATTCGGTCTCCATGGAAACCTGCCGTACCTTATCCAATACATGGCCGGGTGCTGGTAGAAATCCAATGACCCGGATCTCTGCATAGAAAAGCTGTCATCCAACTGAACAAAAAGAGAAACCAGTACAATCAATCTGGATTCTAGTGTCAACCACTTTTGGGTTCTGTAATGACTGCATCCTCTGAAGAGAAGAGGTTTAAAGAGAGGAGTCGTTCTTCATGAAAACTTACAGAAATGACTGACACGCCTGCAGTGGTGTCGTTGACCTTCGGATTAGTGTTGAAGTGCTTCTTAATCTTCCCTGCTACTGACAGCTGGTGCTCGTTCTCACATAGACCTTCATTCTGCGTTGAGCAAAACCAGAAAGGTTTCATGGGAAATAGAACACTAGCAGGAAGTAGATGCTCTATCTCTGTCTGCTGCAACACTTACAGTGACCCAGGGGTGCTCCAGCACCTGAAGGGCGGTGTATCTCTGATCCACTTCCACCTCCAGCATGGATCGGATCAGCTCCTGCACAAACAGCATCACTGGTTTACTCTGGCGTTAAAGTTTGTATGTGACACAAAAAAGGAACACGCAGAAGATGCGCACCTTGGCGGTCTCTGAGACGTTATCCCAGTACGGAAAAGGAAATTCTAGTTGGCCCATCAGAATCTGATCAAAAAGGGCTTCTTGATCCTCACTGCTCCTGCAAACATTCATTAAAGAGGATATGAGAAAACAGTAATCAAGGATCAGTCACAGACAAGGGGCTACACTATTACTGACCAGCAGGGGGACTCAAATGTTAAATTTAAACTTCTAGTCAGCAGAACCTAACTAAAATAACAATAACCGTTAAAAAAATCAAAAAGAATCTTTACAGGATGGAGAGTTTTCTGTGACCCCTCCAGACTTTAAATATTTGCAGATATATTTTGAATACTAGGACAATATAAACAGAAATTCTGCCAAAATTTGACAAATTCAACTTAAATTGATTTTCTTTTTAACAGAAAATTCTGTCAGTTCAATAGATTTTGTTGCAAGCTTACCCTCGGAATGGTGGGAAACCACATAGTAGGATGTATGTGATGACTCCGGCTGCCCAGATGTCCACTTTAAGGCCATACCTGCGTAAAGTTAAAGCAAAATAGTTCAGGATACAAAAAGAGTCACTTCCTGACAAGATGGCAATAGTTTGTCTGGCTTCTAAACATTGCACACCTTCAATAGAGATTCGTCTACATCACAGGTGCTCATCTTACCCAGTTTCTGAAATAATTTCAGGTGCTACATATGTTGGGGTCCCACAGACGGTGTAGAGGGGTCCATCCACCACGGTCGCCAAACCAAAGTCTCCCAGTTTCAGGCTCTTGCTGCCGTCGGCGTGCTCATACACCTGAAGACAAAATTAAAAACCGACATCAAAAATTTCTCTGAAGTTGTTGACAATATGGGTTTTAACAGAAGGGTGAAGGCAAAGTGTGCAGGAAGTGAGAAGGCAGCAGGAATGAGTCATCCCTCTGCGAGAGTTCAGAGTGAGTAATATTGCTTCATCGTTCATTCAGAAAGCCGACAGGAAACAAGAGAAGGGAGGGGTGCACTGCGGCAAGATATATAAGAATGTATAGTGATTGAACTCACCAGCAGGTTCTCTGGTTTGATGTCTCTGTGCACAATATTCAGGCTGTGGAGGTATTTGATGGCATTGGCCAAATTGTGGAGCATGCCGCTCGCATCTCTCTCCGTGTATCGGTTGGCAGAGGTGATGGCATCGAACAGATCTCCCCCCTGTGGACAAGTCAGAAAGAAAAACACAATAATGCATCTTCTGTTTTCAGACTTTCACAGATGTATGTGTTTTTGCTGATGAGTTTTCATTTTTTTGTCTGCTCAGCAGCTGGAGGAACAATCTACATCCTTGGTTGAAAACATCTCCTCCCTCTTGTCTTGATCGTTTCTATTTCCTCCTCTCCTGTCTCTTTGTCTGAACGGACCAACTGGAACAGAGGCTTAAAATAGGGCTGGATGTCTCTCCCGTTCCGACTCTGACTCAGACGGACTGTCACAGCCCGACCTGGACAGTGACTGTTCTTTAATTATAAGGACTGTCAAATGCCACAACTCGGCTTCCACTGTACCCGTCCTTTATTTTTACCTCTTGTGTGGATGTGCATGCTTTTAATCTAAGCGTGGAGGCTTTAACATCTCATTTGAAAGTAAGGACATTAATAAACTGCTGGTAAATGAAGCGTGGCTTCAAACTGACAGCCCAGTAAGTGTTAATTAAGGATTTGTTGTTGCTATTAAACTATAGATTTATTGAGGAAAACGTTTGACGTAGGCAAGACTGCTTTATTGTGTGGTGAAGTTAATCCGATTTAATTCCCGACATGATTGTGAACATGTTTTGTGTCACACAGAGAGGATTTGAGATGACCTTTGGAAGACTCATCAGGAGCAAAAAGGCAACACAACGATGACGTGAAGATTTAGGAAACAGGAAACTAATCAGTTGTTCCTTTCAAAAGAACTCCTTTTCAATGATATGACTCTTGATAGCAGTGGCGGAGCTAGAACATTTTATAAAGGGGGCAGGAGGGGGGCAGAAGACTTTGGAAAGGTGGTAAATAAGTCAGTTATGGATAAATACTTAAAAACATGCATTTTAAAACGTTTTATTAATGAGTTTTTTATTAATTTTTCTTTCCTCTTGCCATAGTTTGGTGACTGTACAAATTTTGGCTGTGGCCATGATTTTTAAGACTCAGTACAAGGGCGTAGAAAATAATTTGAGGGGTCTCTTTTAAAAATATTGATGTTTTTTTTTTGAATGCTGAAAGATGCTTTTTTTTTTTTTTTTTTTTTACGATTTCTTAATCTTTGTCAATAATGATACTAATATTGACTAAAAAATGTATGTGTGTGTAGGGGGGGGGGGGGACCTCCACCCCCGCATTTAGTTAAATCTTGAGGTAAAACCATACTGTAAATAAACAATATTAAAGAAGATTTGAGACAAAAATGTTAATGTTTTATTTCAAAATAAAATTGTTTGATGATTAAAACAAATTTAAGATTACTGCAATTCTTTAGATTTATTGTAGTACTGTGTTTTTGAGTTGAGAAACATGGTGGTGGCGGCATCATGATCTGGGTATATTTTTGCAGCATTTAAACCAGTTATTTCTGACTAAAATTTACATTTTAATTATTATCTGCATATTCTGAAGATACTATTTTTCTTTTCTAACATGAAATACATTCTGTGACTGTGTAAACAGAATTCTAATAAAATTACAAAACAGCAACGCTCAGCAGAGAAATGTGAACAAGAAAAAGCAACACGAGGAAAAAATGCTAAAATAGACGTCCAAAGACATTTAGTTGAAGCATTTTGTATTTTGTGGTAAAACTCATTTCAAACTTGATAAATAATAGGACAAATGTTTCTTCATTTTGTTGTTTTTGAACTGATTTTTGGATATATTTTAATGAAAGTATAGCTGTATAGATAATGTTGTCAGATGTAACCATTTCAAAACAAAGTTGACCATCTTTTCAGCCATGATTGTTTCACCCAACATATTACCAAATAAGTGTATTTCCAAAATTAATCCAACAAATGTAAAATCATTCTGCAGGCCGTTTTGAAATTTTGCAGACATTTTCCAGTCACTGTCTTGGATTAAAATAGAACTTTGTTATCCACTAGTACTTTGGAACAAAAACAGACTTTGGCTCCCCTCTTTAATGCTTCTGTTCCTTCTATCCTGGCATCAACTCTTTCCACCTCGTTCATCCACAGCCTTCTCTCTTGATCCTCCTACTTTTGGACACCCTCACTTGTACGCACATTTCTCCCACAGATTGCCTCTCATCTATATTCTGTAGTACTCCACGCCACAGCGCGAACAGATGGATCCCATTCCTGGCTCCTAAATTATGCACAAACATTTCTTGACTCAGAAAGCAAGAGAGCGAATGAAGAATGTGAACACAGCGGCCCCTGGGGCCACAGACCGATTCTCTCAGTCCCATACTGTGCAACTTCGTCATTTGCAGCACAGTTCTCTTGATGCTCCTCTGACTCTGCCACTATTTCTGCCACACTTCCGGCTGCACTTTAGCTCAAAATGACGGTCACCCTCTTTCGGAATGTAATATGTCTACCAAGATAGATGCAACACATTTTAGCGGGGAGACAAACCTTGACGAGTTCCATGACCAGGTAAAGCTCGTTGTAAGTGTCCACCTCCTCTATGAGTAAGACGATGTTTGGATGTTTGACCCGGCGGAGGATCGCCACTTCATTCTGGATCATGTGTTCCTGGACAGCAAAGATTTTGCAAGGAAATTACAGATTTGTTTGAAGGACTGAACTATTCAAAAGATGATTCAATAATTTTTTTTTTTTGTTTTTGGTTTTGATGTTAAGTTTTTCAGGAGATGTACAATATTTTTCAGAGTTATACTGATTTGACAGATGTCAATCTTTTATGAAAGTAAAAGTTTAATAATTTTGCAATAACCAAAAGCTAAATATTTTTTTAACTGAATAAAAACTCAATTTTTGAACTCACCTTGCCTCTGCACTTGCCCTTGTTGATGATCTTCAGCGCATACTCCCGTCCAGTGGAGAGCTCCACACATTCCCGTACGACAGCAAAGTTTCCATCTCCTAACATCCGCCCACCTTGTAGCGGTCTGATATGTAGGATGGCACTGCTGGAACCTCGTCTGCTAGAACCTCATCTGCAGTGAAGAACCATCAATCAAATCATTGTTTTGTGTGCTTCATTTGTCCACAGGCATTTAAAATGTACTTAAACTGGATGTGGCTGGAACGGACTGGTAGCCTCACATAAAAACAAACTCCATGCTGATGATAGAATACTTTTAGTGATAGTCACAGATTTGATAAATTAATGCATTATTAAAAAAAATCAGTTTCAAAGACATGATAACTTATTCTCCGCATTTGACCCATCCCCTGGGGGAGGGGTGAGCTGCAGACACAGCTGCGTGTACGATACATTATGCTGAGCAGAACTAACAACTAAAAACTTTAGTCTGATTAACTTGATGTAAACTTGACGTAGAAAAGGAACAAATTGATATAATCTTGAAATGAAAGAGAATTTTAAAAAATAATAATTTGTTTTTATTTATGCTGCATCCCACTGCAAATCTGTCAACGCACTGGCTTCCTTGTCAATGATGATCAATCTGGCAAAATCTAACATTTTATGTGGAACCAAATGGTGATTCAAACATATACAGACAATATTTATATTATTCATGAACAGATTTAGAACATTTTGCAGGATTTTTTTCCCTTCTTCAGCGATGGTTCCATTTAACCATGTAAAGCCAAATTCATTAAATAATTTACTAAATGTTAAAATTCTTTGGAATTAGGATTTTTTTATGAATTCCCCTTTTTTGCAATAGTATTGCTTTTATGGGATAAAGAGAGTAGCCTATACATTATGATACATTGGATACTTTTTTTTTTTAAATCACAGCAATGTTATTTTAAGATGCAAATATATTAACATGAGAGTTCAGGAATAAAGCAGTTTATTGACCCAATGTCTCAAATTTGATCCATATATTTTAACTTACATGGTATATTATAAAGAATAACAATAAATTAGTTTTATATAGTGGGTTTTTAAGAAAAGCTTGGATACTAATGACATACAGGTGTCAGAAATACATTTATAAAATGTGATACAAATGGTTATGCAGGGTTCAAGAAATGCTGGAAATTTTAGATGCTTCTTAGAAATATAAAACAAACAAATCGAATTTCTTTATGTCTGCAAGGGAGTGAATGTGTGAGAAATTGAGAGAAAAAATAAGGGAAGACTGGTCAAACATCAAGACACTTGTGTGTTTTACTCACCTTCAGTAATGAGTTCGTCACCATCTTCCACTGGGCTGGGAACTTTAGCAGAAGACAAAGAGGCGGAAGAGTCTTGGGAGTCCTGCAAAGAAAGACACAGCAAAAAAAGACCATGATTATCAAAATCTTCTTTTTGTTTGTTTTTCTTTCCCTGTGCTGAATCTCTAATATCCTAACAAGCAAAAACAAAAATATAAACCACCTACTCATCAGTAAAACTCAAGTGGAATCTCATTTAGGACTATATCATCCAAAAGAGGCGTTGCCACTGCCCTAATTGTAGTATTCTTCTGTATTATCTTAATAAAAAAATGGAAATACAGCTCTTTGAAAGACTAACACATTTACATAGAACTGATTAGAAAGTAAGAGGCCATTGATGCCAGAAAAAAGGCTCTCAAACTGAGGAAGTGGATCTATTTAATCTGGTTGTCATGGAAGCAACAGGGATGCAAACCAAGTTCATAATTCTGAGAGTCTACTTGTTACAATTTTAAGGGTTCCTCCACTTTAATATCCTTGCTAGATGTTTTAAGACTTCTAGATATTTTGTCATAAAATTATCATTTCTGCTAAATAATGATATTCTTAACTCTTTCTCTCCAGCCTCAATCTCAAGATTTTAGGTTAGAAAAATAAAAATCCCACTGATACAGTTAGGAATCGCAGCCTTTGAAATGACGAAAATGAACGTCATCCTTCTCTCTCAAATGGCTGTAAATTATTAACAAGTTTTGCCTGTAAATGTTGCCTCTGTGCGAGGCATACACGAGCCGGTCCTTGCGTTCAGCCTTCTTTGGATGTTGAATCCTTTGATTTCCGAGATGAAAAAATGTTCAAACAGGGCTTTGAAGCTGTCAATTAAATCAAATCACAATCCCTTCTTTTCTAATGCGTCTAGAGCGATGACCACAAAAGAACGTATTCATTATTAGAAAAATAATAATAATAATTAAAAATAAAATGTATTCTTGATAAAATAAATTGTGTCGGAAAAAGTTGTTTAAGAGAAAAAAGATGGATTGCTAGTCTGGAGCCTTTTAGTGCTGTGGTAATACAACAATATAAAGTTATTTCTTAGTGATTTGGTGAAACTTTTCTGACTATTTCCAAATAATGATTGTGTTCTTTATCAAACTCTGAGAGAGATTATCTCCAAAACATTCAAGGTTAAGACCAATGCGACCCAATGTTGCGTCGCATTGGTCTTAACATACTCTTTCAGTGAACACGTTCAATGAAAAGTATGTAAACACATGTACTGTAGATGCATATTTTGGACTAACGCACTCAAAACTCTTCTGTTCTGAACTATGAAAGTTCATTTTTGGGCTCTACATTCAAAACACACTACCATTGAAAGCGCATTGAAAGTTAAGCCAGGTGGAACATTGACCAATCAGGGACTTGGATTGGTCAAATGAAGGTTGTCCCTTTCATTCACGGAACTGTTTGAAATTTAATCATGGAGGAGACATTAATAAATGGATAAGTGGTCCTCCAATGCATCATCACTCCTAACTCATCATATATCCCTCCCGCTATCCTAGGTATGTTGTCGTTGTGCCAAACTTTTTTTCCTAATGATTTTCAATCTTAATTGGTGTCCAATGACAGACATGAAGTCCTGTCCGCATTTGTCATGGGAGGGATAACACATCAGTGTGAGGGTGGGGGGGTCATCTGGACCCCACAAGATAGCACGAGGGATACGAATGTATGGTTTTGGCCCCCTCTGTGTTATTTTTTTGACGTTTTCAGTGTTTCAAACTGATCATTTGACGTGGTTGTTCATTGCGTTCTTGTCTTCCTGAAAAATCATACCAAGATGGGACCCCAAAATTTGCTCCTAAAACCTCTTTTTAACAAATTAAACCAAAATGGATATTTTTAGTCAACAACCACGCCTCCATCGACCCTCCAGTGTCAAGCACAGCAGGTGGTATCGATAGTCTGCAACTGTAGGACTCAAGCCACTTACAGTCATTCAGATCCTCTATTTAACGTCAGGACGAAAGAATGTCTACAATTTTCCAGAGGAATTATCAAAGACAACTACAGGGAATTTATTGACGTACCTGAAAAACAAAAGGAACATGATGATTCAATTACCTTAAAGTCCAAACCTCACTCTAACTGAAGTTGTCTTTGCTGTTTAAAGGAGAGCTTAGCTTCTCTGCCTCAACATTTAAGTAATAATATTGTGAAACGTGTTTACTTTAAGTATTATTTACATCATTAACACCTGCCACGAACAGAGTGGTTTTGATTTTCTGATATGTACAAAGGCTTTTCTCATTTCTCAGAAACTAGAGAACTGATTTGTCCTGTATCACTGCCTGAGTAGCTGTCAACACTCTTCCTCATCCCTGCTGCTGCTGCTGCGACCTGAAAACCACTTAGCCGAATGTAGCTGTGAGTCAGACCGAGTCTGGTTTATGTAATGCCGGGTTTTGTCTGGCACTCATCCCAGAAGAAGAAAGCCCACCTGAAACCCATAAAGACAACTGCCGCAATTTATCTCAGGAGCCTGCTTGTTCTCCTTCCTTTACTTTCTCCTCAGGACTCCGGCGTTGTTGTGCCCCGATCACACAACCCGCCCCTGTCTCATTTTGAACTCCTCTTTTCCTGCCACGCAGGGAAACAAAATGCTGTTGCTATGGAAACAGCTCTCAGAGACAAGAACAGCAGCTTATGAGACTTCCAATGTGGAAACAGAAGCCTATATATGGTCATTTCCTGTCTGCTGGATGGGAGGGGGGAGGAGTTCGGTTCATCCTTCGATGAAAATTTTGTCTCGTTGCTTTGTGAGACAGATGAGGTGACAGACAGTGAAGGGTGATGAAGAGGAGAGAATGCAAAAAAAAAAAAAAAGGTGTGGCCTTTGGTAAACGTGAAGAGAGATTTGGTGTGAAGTGTTCAGGCCTTCTATCTTCATTGCACCACAGTGCAGACAGTACTGTTGGCTCTGCACTCCTGTTCTAGCAGTGACTCACTCCAGAGAAGAACACACCGATCAACCTTCTGCATCGCGGTTGGAGGCAGGGCTCTTTCAAATCTCAATGGGAACACAGAGTTCAGAAGGTGTCATGTTTGACCTTAAATGTAGAGAGCTTCGTCGCAGGTATTGCAGCAGAATAATGACAGGAAAAGCCGAAGACTGCCCGCTGTAGTGTGGGAATTAAAAATGCAGCGTGCATTTACATAATCAACTTAAGGATGGATTCAGTTTGGTCTCCCATGCTGCCGCCTGAATCTGGTTATGAAAAGGCAGACTTCCTCCAGCTGAGTTTCTTCTCACTTGCAGAGAGAATCCAGCAAAAAGAAAGGACACATAATGTTTGTTTGCTTTGGTGTATGAATCTGATAAAAGCAGTCCTTCAACCAAACATGTTTGCATTATCCCAGCTGACCTTTCTTCATTTCACAGGAACAAAATATTACTTTTTCCTCTTTATTTTGTCGTCTAGACTGAGAGGGAACATAATCTACTTGACTCTCACTGGGAAAAGATCAAATCTCAGCGGGGGGGTTGTGTCTTGCTGCACTACCACTTGCACACAGCGAGGGCTTCAAATCAAGTTTCTCATTGACTGCAGACTCAGGGAATCATGGGATTAAACGCTTTAGGGAAAATTGGAAAAAAAAACAAGATAGGATCTTGGACAAGCCCAGCTAAAGGGAAAAAATACTTATGAAACTAGTCTAACAGTTAACTTGAGCGCAATATAAATTGAAACTTCAATTAAAGTTATTTTTAATGTTAGACTTCCCTAAATAAAACAAAAACAAACAAACTGAGTAATTATTTACTCATTTATTTGCCTTGCTTAGAAAGATTCCAGATGCAGACAGACAGCTGGGAGGATGGGAGAGATGAATAAAGCTTTCATTTCTGCAATAATAGCTGTTCTGTAAAAACTAAAACATTTTAAATTCTCATTCCGGTCATCTTTTGAGATATTCTGAGTGTTCCCAGTGGTCTTAATTTGCCAAAATCAAAATCCTGTTTTCTTTTTCTAGTTTCGAGTTCATTATAAACTCCTCCCGTTCCCATTACTGAGAGATCTCTGTTTACACTGTCTCCTGCTAGCTTACAGCCCCTCACACCCTTAACCTAACATTACTGCTGCTACAAAAATTGAACATTTTAGCTACCCAGTTGCACAGTTTTGTTCCAAAGGGAAAACAAAGATGTACGTGGATCGAGTCGTCTAAGGGGATGCATCAGAATAGAGTGGAGCAGGGAGCTATATATGCTCTTTATCGGACTTTATCCCTGATTCACAACAATTTGATGAAATATTTACTCACAAATGAAATGTTAACCTTATTTACCTTAACATACATCCTCCATATCATAAAAAAGCCAGTGTTAAAAACACCCAAAATACAATTTTCACTGAGTTGGCTCTTTAATTACAGTGAAACATGTTGAGGGTGGAGAGGGAAAAAATAAAAGACCACAAATGAAAATGAAATGAAAATGAGTTTAATGACATCAACAAATAAACACATGAAGCAAAGAAAACACAAACGGAGAGAAATGCGCCTGAAAAGGACTGGCAGTCTTGCATGAAAACAAAGATGGAATACTTTTAGTGAGAGTTAAAGATTTGCTTAAAAAAACTGTTTCAAAAATAAAAGAGATGATTTGACTTTTCCATATAGTTTAGGTAAATAATGTGGTCCATAATAGTTCTTTTTAAAATGCTAAAATGACAGCTTTCTCATGCAGAGACACCAGTCTTTATGGCAAATGTGAAAACAAAATTAGACACGTTATCTAACAGAGTCAACACAACATGGAGTAAGAAATATATTTTACAGTCCAAATGAACAAATACAAGCTGTGGTGACAACACGCACACATGGATGAAGGAGACAGTTGCATGCATTCATCCTCGGTTTAGGCTTTTTCTTTCACAGACACGCAGATGTTGTAGTAATGAATCATTGACTCAAAAAAGACAAAACAAATCACAAAAGGAAAATAAATGTTAAAAAAATGGAGCATGCAATTCAATGGGTTATGGATACGACTTAAAACTGAGAGGAGCAAACAGTTGGTGTAACTTTTTGTACCAAGAAGCAGACTTTAAACCTGTCATGATGTTTAAATTTTAAAATAAATCTCAAGCTTTTCCTACAACAACCGCCCATTTCTTTAAGATGACAAAAAATGTGATGTGTCAGGGAAATGGCTCTGTGCAGAAATAGAGTGGGACATTGTGAACTCAGCCGTTTTCCTCACGCATCAGTTGTCATTCAAAAAAAAGGGGGTTAACAGGGTGCACGGAGCGTGCAAAAAAATGTTCATCTGCAAGCAAACCCTGATTCTGCTCATCAAAGTGTTTGTAAAATGTTATGGAACGCACCTCTGAGGGAATTTAGCATGAAATGTAAGGGAGGAAAAAGGCACAATGCCTGTTTGTTCTGCTCGAGTAAAATATGCGGCAACAGTTTAAGCTGCAGCGGAGAGTCTGCCAGCGTTTAAATGTGGAGTCTGGTGAGGTGAACTGTTTAAATGCATCAAGCGATGTAGGTCACAGACTGTGTGGCTGCTTATGAAACGGCTGCCGTTTAAATTCATTTTGACTATCATTTCATAAATATACATTTAAAAAGGAGCCTATGTCTTTATAAGGAAATAAACTACTGTTAACTTTAAAATGATTGAAATAATTCACAATAAAAGACAGTAACAGCGTTCTGGACTTCCACTAAAATGTTTTTAACCTGCAAAGAAAAAAACAAATTTATGAAGAATATGTTCCACTATGAAAGCAATGCTCCTTCAGGCGCACAGGTATGTCGGAGTGAGAATGGCTTGGAGAGAAACTGTCAGGCAGAGTGAAGGAATCGCTGACAGGCTGGATGGAAAAGTAAGACGGAAAAGAGAGAATTACATCGTAATAAGTCTGACGAGTGTGAGGCTGCAGAGTGAAGAGGAGAGATAAGAGGCTGAGTGGCTTCCTTCCCTCCTTCCAGCCGAGCCGGTGCAGCTTTAACATAGCACAAACCCTCCAAAAAGCTCTCTTTAACAAATGTGATTCGTTTAAAAATAAAAATAGAAAGATGGAAATATCTCGTCCATGCTTCAGCTTCAACGCTTTTCCCAGAACTGTAACAGCGATCACCTATTTCCCCTTTTTTTTTATATTGAGAGAGCAAAAAGTTCATAAACACGTGCCAACCCATTTCCTCACAAACCTGGGATGTATGCTGACCCAGATTTCAATGAATGTGGATGTTAGCTCTCAGTAGCTGCAACCCAAATCTGATCTGTTCCTGCTGGCATGGCTGACCTTCACATCGAATCAGCGCAACAATACCGCTGATGGATTCCGAAGCCCGAAGGCCTGCACTCTTCAGCATCCTTTGTGAAAAGTAGCTCAGGACGGAGCATCCTAAGCTCTCCGTTAAGCACAGCCATGAATGCGCATCCAAGCATGTCAATTATTCACAAACCACTCAATTACCAATTTGTTCTATGAGAAGATATTGACTCGGAATGTCAATGGTCATGAAGGATGGCGTCTGGAGCGTAAACCGCGAGGCCCCTTGAGGGGAATTTGTGGGTTTAAGTTGCCTTGAAACGGACAGTGGAAAATATTTTTAACCTAAAGAGCTGTGGAATAGCAGCAGGAGACTGAGGGTTTATTCAGACTGGAAACATGATTGTTCAAGACTAAGTTTGATCTTAATTTGGTCCGGTTTGAGTCCTAAACTCAGACTGGGGTCTGCCAGAGATTTCAGTTCCGGGTCAAAACTTGCCAACAAAACCATGTGATTAAAGATCTCTTCAGTCATTGGCCAGCAGTTATGAAGATGGAGGTGCTGCGGTTTGCCAGGATTGTTCATTTGTTCCTTTAATCAAACTTTTGGGATTCAAACTTTTTATTCAAACTACAAGGCGGCGCTGAGGACACTGCGGATAATAAGTGTTTCCGACATATAGATCGTTGGGATTACAGTGTGACAAACAATGGGTATTCTGTTAAAAGTTAATTTTTTTGAACCTGCATTCATCTGACTCATCTTTTAATGAGTTCCTGGTCCTGTGTATTCAGACTGAAACTTTGTTGGGGGAAACAAACTTTGATTCACTTTAAGTGGATCAAATGTGTCCTGTCTGAATACACCCCAAGAATCACGCTACATATGAAGATGTTCACAAGTGAGAAGAGCTTTATATCAAACTATAAACATATAAGCTGCATTCACACCGACCTCTCAAATGCGTGCTCAAGTGACCACTTAGAATTAAAAGTTTATCTAAAAAGTGCACGTATATGTGCATTTTAGGCTTTTAAAACTTAAAGTTCACGCTCAGCTGTGCAAGTTTCTACAACCATTATTGATTCCGTTGAATTGAATGAGCGTCCATTGAGTCCCTTTGACCAATCAGGGACTTGGATTTGATCGTGGATAGTGTCCCTTTTAATTGACAGAAGTGCTAACTGTTGGAAAATTGATCATGGAGGAGATCATGGGGTTTTTGCCCAGCCAGAATTACGGTACATGACACCAAGTCTTTCATGTATCAGAACAGAGCAGTGAAAGAAAAACCCAAGATTTGCACCATGTCCATATTTTGCAACTGTAGTTGCCAAACATGTGCTAGTAAACAGTAAAAAGAGAGGAAGAAGAAGCCCCTCCCTGCTTGTTCAGTGTGAATGGCTTAAATGTACGAATAGATGTCACATACACAGTGTGAACGTAATATTAGCATGTTCAGGTACCTTTTGTCAATACAGCTTCCCGAACCTAAACATCATGCATTTCACAGAGGACAGTGCATGCTCCCACTGTGGCTGCATGTGCATTTTTTTTTTCAAAGTGATTATTAAGCAGGCAGAAGGAAGCAAATTTGCAGAAGGCTGCAGACTGAAGAGCTGCTGAGAGCAAACTGAGCCTGATTAGGATTTAAGCCCCCAAACATGGCTCGAACTGTGGATTAAGAAAACGTTGATCTTGAACACAAACGTGCATGCAAGATGCAATAACATGCAACATTTGAGTGGATTTGAAAAAAAAAAAAAAAAAAGGAACAATTGCCTCTGTGGTATGCATGCTCCTGTATTTTTTGTGCTATGGCATTAAATGCCTTTCTGTGAACTGTATTTTTCTGAGATAAAACCAATAAGACAAAAATCTACACAGAAAAAAATAGTCCAAATCATGAACTACACTCGTAAAAATAATTCTAAACTGTTTACATCAATGTACAAAATACCAGTGCTTGTAGTTATTGTTGTATTTACACCTAATTTTGCCCAAACTGCAGGCTTGACAGATCAGGAGGTCTCTACAGGTCTGCGACAGCATCAATTACTGGGAGCTAACACTTGCAGGTAGAGGTCTCCATGAGGGACAAAAAGGTTAAAGGTCAATATATTAGTGTCCTAACATGAGCCCTCCATTCTTGGATTCCCAGAGCTGCACCGGCCGAGGCCAAAGGTGGATGCTGCAGCCTGCTCTGAGATGCTACACATGTAGGATGGTGCTTCTTCACATTCTAACAACTCTAAGATGTGGTCGGCCTATGCTCAGTTGCAGCTTTGTCCTTATCCTGAGAACATAGAGGGAATGTGTTACAAGCACGAGTGTTACTAAGAGACTACTGGGTGATTGTGTGTGAATGTTTGACTATTGAAGCGGCGGTTCTTTTTTAATTTTTTTATATATTTTGGATTTACCCGGCGTTGGCTGAGGCTCCCTGGGCTGGTCGGAGGGGGGCTGGGAGATTTTCCGGAATGAGGAGTCGACTGCTGACTGGCCGGCATCCCATTCACTGGAGGGAGAAGAGGAGATTAAAAGTGGAGCATGTGTCGAGATAGGAAGGAGCAAGGCGAAGAGTCATTGTTTCTTTAAATATGTTTTCCAGAACAGTTACATTGAAAGGGCAGCCCACATTTCTGCCCTCAGCATCCTTCCATTCACAGGAATAAAGGAAAGAGGGAGGAGGAGGAGGAAATCGAAAACCATCTTAGTCAAAACCACTATTTTTCTTTTTTGCATGGCTGAAGGTCAACTGTTTTGATTCAAAAATTCTGTGCATTTATGCTTTTTTCTGCTGCAATACAAAAACCCAGCAGTAGCACTTCATTAAAAAAGACATTAATCAACCTCTCTAACATGTGACCAAGCAAGAGAACCCTAATGGCATCATTAACCTGCAGCAAATCATGAGTCCCTCTTCCCCTTTCCTCCAAAACGCCAGCTGTTTCTCGGCAACAAGACACCGCACAGAAACCCTTATTACCCAGAAACTATCAAAAACACAAAATAAAAACATTCAAACCTGCTGGACTCATCGGTTTGTGTCATTTTTCTAATCCTCTGTTTTCATGGCAGAGACAGTTTTTCTATCTGCTGCCTGAAGGATTGCTGCATGTAAACACTAATAGGTTTTCTGAGACTTAAAGCTGTATTTTCTGACACTTGCCAGGCTTTTTTTTCCCTTAATCTTTTGCTTCTTTTTTTTCAGCTTTAGTTTTTTTCTTCACCCTATTAATCTTGAAACCAACCAAGATCAAAGAACTTCTTTAGACACATTTAAAGATGATTTCAGATTGTGTTTTCTTATTTTTCCTTTTTACCAGGTTGTTCCAGAACGCATCCATTGATAAAACAATTAATTAATAATTAATTGAAAACCAGCACTATAGTATTGAGCTGACACTCCTTAGTTTCGTTTCGATAGATCTCACAATCCCTCAGTATAACTGAATCCCCGTTAGTCAAGGTCATGGTTCCGCCGAACCGAACAGAGCCCGCTTCCATTCACGCGCTCCGGCGCTCGCGGCTGAAACACCGCGGTCGCGTTCGCCGCGTCGGAGGCTCCTACCTTCCGCTTCCAGCATGACGCACAGTGTTATTCCGACGCGATGGAGGGAGAAAGAGCGGCACCTTCTGCAGAGCGCTCCAACCGACTGTGGTAGTAAACTGAGATGAATGAGAGACAGAGCAGCGCTGTAGTACACGGAGAGGCGGAGAGGCTGCTTGCGCAAACTCTGACGCGCGCGGGGACCAGAGAGATGGATGAGAGAGCTGGAACGGAGATTTGAGGATGTGCTGCATCCAGAAAGATGTTTTCGCTTTAGCTCGTGTATTTCTACAGCAACAAAGGTTGCATTATTTGTAGTTTGAATGACTGGTTGATAATGGTGAAGATAAGGAGTGCCTTTTGAAAAAAAAATCCATCTATTATTAAAGCTTAATTGAGACTAAATTTCAAATTCACATGCTTTGAGGGAATATAGACATTGGTTAGCAGGTTAAAATAATTTTCACTGGTGTCCATGGCAGACATTAAATCCTGTTTGTCCACTAGAGGGATGACACTTAAATGTAAGGGTGGGGTCATCTGGACCAAAATATAGCACATGGGCTTAAGGTGCTAACTCACTGGGAACAGTTTATTTGCATTTAAGCTGCCACTTTCAATGAAAAGTCAATGCAAATGCAATCCAATGCACGTAAACAAGAATTTTGGGTTTCTACGTCCAGAATGCTTATGAATGCACATCACACAAGTTAGTCTGGCAGGCTTACTTTGTATAAATTTGGTGTTCTTTTTTTTTTTTAATTTAAAGGGACAGGAAAAAAAACAAACATTATTACAATTTCAACTGCATCCTTGATGCCACGTCCACAGGCCGTCTAGCTGACAGCTAATGTGCAGACCAGGTCCCAGCTGTCCTTGAGCGCTCAAAGTTCAACCGGTTTAACTTTTTGACGCTTAAACACGGCACTGTGACCAATCAGGAACGCGGATTTGGAAGTGACGTGCATCCTTTTCTTTTTTATTCATTCATAACGTGTAAATCTTTCTTTCTAAAAATACACAAATTGGATTTTAAAAAAATGCAGATTATATATCATTGACAGATGAGTGTTTAAATACGTTTGTTTCTGTCCTTTTCTTTTTTTTTTTACATATTTTGTGTTTAATGTTGTCCAGAAAAAAAACATGTGCCCCTTTCACAGGTCTAATAAAGCAAGAAAAGCAATGAAGGCTGGAAACATGTTCAAAGATAAAAAAAAAAAAAAGAAGAGCCTCAGCAGAAGCCAGTGGTTCCTCTGGAGATGTATACGGATCTACTTTAGGATCAACCGCCCTCCTCCCTTCATTATGAAGTGTCCCCAATCGTGCAAAGTTGTTAACAGAAAGGTGAGACCCAGAGGCATCAGAGTGATACTTGCAGACACCACTTAATTTTAGCAGACATGAGGCATCAGCAGAAAGACAGATGGCGAGATGGAGAGGGAAACTACAAGTGCAAATTGTTCTCTCACATTATCTTGGGTGTGTGTGCGTGTGTGTGTGCATATGTGCTCTGCAGGAGGCATGACATCATTTCACGATGAGTGATGACAGCATCCGGATGAGGAGGAAAACCGTCCAACATATAACTGCATGTGATGCAATCCTCTTTTACAATGAGGGAAAAAAAATAATAAATGTATATCTTATAAGTTTGTTTTTCAATGATCCATGTTGGTGTTAAATATAAAGCTTTTTTTAGTTTTAAATAATTTGTCTTTATGTATCAAAGACCCACTCCAATGAAAATAGTGTTTTTAGTGTTTTGTAATGTGTTTTGTATTATAGATAAAATTAGGATTAAAATTAATTTCTGAGTATTTCTTTATTCAAATTGTGGCAATTCCGAATACACACACACAATAGATCCATTAACGTCTTTATTTTCCTAGAAAACAACATGGATTCTTAATTTTGGTAAAAAAAATTGTATAATCATAATTAAAAGACCATTGGGAAGGTATTTAAAAGTGGGACTGCAAAGTCATATTTTAAAGTTTTCTGTATTCCCATGTTCCAGGTTAGTATAAAATATAAAAATATGTGCACAAACATGTACATTTTTAAATGATTTTTCTTTATTTATTAAATAAATTGCAGTATTTGTTCATATCTCTGACGTGTTTGTATGAACAAAGTATAACAGTGACTAATAGGAACGTAAAACACGAAAGAGAAGAAAATGTGTCTGAGTTAAAGGAAATTGTCTCTTTGGCATGTTTTGTAAAATGAGGTACAACTTTAAAGGAATCTTTCAATTTACAGCAAACAACAGCATAATCCATGTATGTGTTACATTTGTGTTGGTCAGGCTAAGCTACACATTTCTGAAGAGTGTATGGAAGCAGTAATAGTTATATTTATTTGTATGTCTTGAAACTATTTAAAGGAAAAAAATATATAGTTGAAACAGGTTTTACATTCCATCCATCCATTTTCTTTACCTGCTTTATCACTGTCGGGGCCACAGCCTAACCTGGCGACTATCCAGTGAACTCTGGACAGATTGCCAGTCTGTCGGAGGGTCACACACTCACTCAAAACCACGCCTAGAAATCATTTAGCGCAGGGTAACCCAAATCCAGTCCTCGAGGGCTGGCATCCTACGTGTTTTCCAACCAACCTGCCATTGAAGCTCTTTATTGGCCGAACACTCCTGATCCAGATAATCAACAGGAGATAAGGCAGAGTTTCTGGAAAATCAGCAGGAGGCCGGCCCTCGAGGCCTGGATTTGGACACCCCTGATTTATAGTAATTGATCAACCTAAGAAGCGTGTTTTCAGACTGTGGGAAGAAGCCATAGTGCCCAGAGAAAACTTAAACATGCTCGGGGAGAACATGCCAATGCCAAACAGAAAAGACTCAACTGGGATTTGAACCTAAATCTTCCCAGTGTGAGTGCAAACCACTGTGCCACCATTAAGCCAAAAATGTGCATTATTTTACATTTATATTAGAAAGAAAAAATAACTGTCACATTTTCTAATAAAAAGTGAAGCATCCGTGGAGTTTCTGAAATTAACATTACCTAACTTTAAATATTTTTGATGTCTTAAAATTTTTAAGAAGTTGGTAGATTACTTTAAATGTTACTTTATTGTTTACAATTTTTTTCTACATTTTTTATATCAAAATTCAAAATGAATCAGTTTCCAATTGTGAAGCACAGAAAGAAAAGCAGATGTTTCAAAACGAGTGTGAAATCTCCTGCATCCACTTCCCTGAGCACAAACACACCTCAGCTGTTTGGCGAGGTCCAGGCCTCAGCTGCAGACTTACACAATGGTTGGCCAGCCAGACACACACAGAGACACCGGGGGTGTTTGAAAGAACACGTGTTGTGTCGCCAGCACACGCACCGTCTGCCTTTGAAGAGAACTCACTTCAGCTACGCTCCGTTAGACATCTTTGTTCCGGGTTATTAGATTCTAATATTTTAAGGGAGTGCATTGGCTGAATACAAAACTAATCTGGAACTTTAAGGCTGTTTGTAGCTCGAGACTTATAAAAATAAGGCTTTAGTTTCAATTTCACATCTGAATAATCTTTAGAGTTTATGATTTTTCTCTGAAATTGATGTTTGTGGACAGAATTAACATATTTTTTAATTATAATTTCACAGCAGGGAATTGCAGTAGATATGGAAAATGTGCAAATCCCTTCCCTACTCCCTAACCACTAAAAGAGTAATCCAGCGCCATTAATTTAATGCATTTTGAACACATCCTCCCTTGTATTTTTTTTAATGGGAAATATGATGTCATCAATTTGATTTAGTAAAAACCTAATAAATATGAACATTTTATGAAGACCAATCATAAGTTCACTGTGTTCTGATGATGAAAACTTGGATTATTTAAAATAAATGGCAAAGTAATTCAAATGTAATGCATTGTGGGATACATCTTCCAATTTAGTGAGCATTAATGCAGAATAGTTTTTCGGGAAGATTCCAGGGTGCTGGATATTGGATTTGTAGATTTTGACACTCTAGTGCACTAACTAGTGAGGTATAGTTTATTTTTTTGACAACCAGGTCATTCCTCACAACATTTGCATTTCTGCACAACTTCACCCTTCTTCTTGTGGGTTTACGATCCATGCTTCCATGCCATTATGGCGTGAAAACTATAAACAACACAGCACAACACATTTGAAGAATATAATACTTGATACAACAAAAGAAAGAAAAAACAACAACATGTTGTTTCTGCATGTCAAGAAAAGAGCGTCTTTGGGTTCAAGGTGTTGAACTTGCAACTCAGTTGTCCAACTTAAACTTTTAGAATGTATTCAGACTGGACAAATATGGTTCGATGAAAGTGTATAAAAGGGTAATATGGAACACATTTTAAGTTTGAATACACCCAGGAATCCCCTGGTCCGGGATCAGGAACCAATCTTGGACTCATCTTCCGAGGTTAGTTTCCAATCAGACTGAGCTTCAATTTGCTATAAGTTTCCTCAGTTCGAATAGGCTCCATGCTTAGAGCAAGAAAACTGGACCAAAATGGCCACCATAGCTGACATTATGGGATGTAAACAGTAGCGGATGAGAAGACGCAGCATTGCTTCTTCTTACTCTGTTTTCCTGACAATCTCTACGTCATAAACACTTCTCAGCGTATCTTTATAGCCGTGGTCTCCTTAGCAACCGTCTTGCACAATGTCTCCACTATAACCAAATTAGTAAAAGTAGGTGTTGTCCCTGTTGTTGATGATGTTCATAATTGGCCACAAAATATAAAGTTTGAATAAGTGAACTATACTGACAACAACTGCAAAGTTTTGAATTTACATGATTCTTTTTCTCGTGGCTTCACCCTGCCCTCATAATTCCTGGCCAATCACAAAAAGAGATATTTAGTCACATGTTTTGTTTGCAAGCTTTGGTTTGGAGCAGATATTTTCACTTGACGGCTCTCTGAATACCGATCAAGCGCAAGGTTCAGGACTCAATCCAGTCTCAGCGCATCTTTAATTGCTGCAAACCTCATGAGCAATAGATGAGTTCACCTGTGAACAACAAAAAAAGTTCACATTCTCCCAAGATTAATCACATTTTTCTGAACATTTTTAAACCAATTCACAGCACACTCCCTGGAGAAACAAACCAAAAAACCAATTTTAAAATTTCACAACACATAAACAAAGAAATATATATATATATATATATATATATATATAAAATAGTCTTTTTTTAGTGATCTTTGTAAAATGTTCAGGTATTTTATATCAGACGACAAAGTAGAGACAAAAACTATGTTTCCCCTTATGATTCTGCAAACTGTGGTCATCCTTTCATCTGATTTTCAATCACAGAAATCTTCATATTCATACCAACACTTCTTCTCGGGATTTGTCAGAAACTATTTAGAAAATCAAGAGAAATCACAGCTAATAATCTGAATTTTCAAATCAGAGTGATGAGATTGAAGTTCTCCCAGAATAGGCCCGGCAGCTGAGCAGCCCGCTGTAGCAGCTGCCAGCGACAGTCCGACTCTGGTACAAATTGTTCTGTGGGGAAGGAGACACGCTGTGCTTTTAAAGAGCACTAAAAAAAAGAACAGATAACCCTAAACAAGAGAGAGGTCACTCACAGCAGATCCATCACTTATTCAGCTGCTGTGTTTTGGTGAGCACTTACAAAATGGACAAACACAAACACCGGGGAGCGTTCGGCGGCGCCGGCAGGAGAGAAAAACATTTCAGGGAAGTGAAACGGCAGGACGGTGTGACTCAGGGTTGCAGCGGGGACTGAGCATCAGTCAGTACCCCCCCTCCAGTGCAGACCGTTTCACAGGAAGCCGGTGCCATATTTGGTTGTTACACAAGCTATTGTGTCTCCAGCTACATGCTCCGCTGTTTCCATGGAAACCAAGAGGAGTCAGTCTCCCCTACACCTTGACTCTTGTTTCTCTGGCTCACACACATAAACACACCTTCATTTCCAGGCTTCCGATGGGTTCAGATACAGCATGACTCACTTTCATAACCTTTTCCCCGAAGCATCCAAAGCTTGCTCGTCTCTCCTCAGCATCTTCTCCTTACTATGCCCTCCGGATCTCATCACTAAATGTTTTTTTGTTTATATGTTTTGCAGTGGATAAGCGTGGATGTTCATGTCCTCCACCAGAAAGTGCAAGTTATTCTTTCTAGTGGATGTCCTGTGTGTTGCATCAGACGTTGAATCATCCCTGACCCAGGAGCCTCCTGTACAGACAAATAACTGAAGAACCACAGCGAAAAAAAAATGTTGCATAACTGCTCTTTTGCATGAAATCAGGAAATAGATGTATTAATATTTGTTAAAGCCAGAAAGTGTGCAGCAAGTCCACAACAGAAATGAACCATTCTGAATGTGAAGCACACTTCACTGTCGGTACACTGCTCACACTCGATTCTTGGAGTGAATACTTGTTTTGCGTGAGCGTTTGTGGTGTGCTATCAAACATGAACGCGTCCTCTTGTGATTTTTCGTGGCAAACCAGGTGATGAGCTGCAGGACTGAGCTGTCTTCTTAACCCCTCCCTCTTTTTATCACAACTCTCATCCCTGTTTTTTCTTCCTCATTTGAATTCATGCTCTGTATGCGAGACAACTCGCGTTTGCACAAATTTGCGTTGCCAGACACTCAGCGGGGGTCGGGTCTCGTCATAGCGTTTACTTTGCCCTTTGCAGCACAAGTTGATGGAAATAATGAGGCCAAAAATCCAAAACGATCACAGGGAGAAGAAGCGCTAGTGCTCACTTTAACAAGCACATTTTTTATGCAAAAGAACAAACATGAAAAGAAACACGCTCATTTGAATTTGTTACAAGGAGGGGAAAAAATACAACCAAAAAAAAAAAAAAGGAGGACAAGAAAAAAAGCTTGTCAACTTCTTTACCTGCTGCTGGGGACTTGCTGCGACGTGATTGGATGCTGGTCCTCGGGGAGAAGCGGTTCAGAGAGCCCGACATCTTCCCGTAGGTAACTGACTTCATCATACGGCACTCTGTGAGCAGAGAAATATAGCTTTTCACACGGTTTGGATGGAACAATTTCTCCCCATTTTTAACTTCCTTTTATTCCTCCTATTAATTCCATTTTCACTTTAAGTCATTAAAGTAACCTCCCCGCTGGTTTAAGCAGTTCATTATATGAATGTAAATGTAAATTAAAGTAACACTGCTCCATAAAAGGCAGTAAAGTTATTAAATTGGAAAAATTGATTTAATTAGTCATTTAATTTGTCACTTTTTAGCCTACTTTGTTCATGAAAAATGACTGTTGTGCTTAAGTTTAAGCTCACTTTCTAAAAGTTATTTTGGTAATTCAAGACTGACAGCTATGACTCATGAAGGTCTGAGCAGAGACACAATCCAGATAAATGAGCCATAAAATAGTATGCGTGCACCCCACCCCAGCCTTCTCCATTCCCCCAAACTTTCCTCTTCTCTTTGTAATTAACTCAGGCCCATTAGAACTCATTAAATGTTGAGGCCTGTGGGAGAGGGAGAAGCTCTCCAGTCCAGTGATTACTGTAAAATGCAGAGTGGTAACATGATGGCCGTCTGCCAAGGATTAGAAGAAAGCCCCCGTCAAGCCACATGACATTATTGGTTTCATCCATCATCCTAATGTGATGTTAATCAGTCATTCAGACAGCCATCGATTTAATAATGTTATTCATATTTTTATATGAAAACAAGAAGTAAACTTTAATAATAAATTATATTATACCTGTTTGCACTAAATAAAGAACATAAACGATGAAGATTTGTAAATAGTTTTTTGGGACTCTATATTCAGTGTTTACATTTTTAATAAAAACAACAACAACATGGAAAAACTATGGCCCGGGGGCTATTTGTACCCCGTTAAACTATTTAATCTGGCCAACTAATCAGGAAAAAAATAGTTTAATTACCCTTTTTAATGTCTATTTTCCTTGTATTTCTGGTATCTCCCCACAGATGGCGCACTACAAATAAATTCACCTTTGTTTAGGCGCAGAAACTTATTCCGTATCCATGTAGTGTTTGAAGATGTGTTGTTTTTCCTGATATTCATATGTGATTTCCGAGTTGGATAATCATTTTTTTCAATTATTTCAACACCACATGGACACAACATTTCCCTTTGTGTTATTCTTTAAATGTATTGAATTCATTTTTATTGGATACAATTTCATGAGATCTTTCAGAAAATAAACAATTTTTCTTTGCAAATTTGTCTTTAATTTATTAAACTAAATGTACTCGAAAAAACAAAAAGTAAAACCTAATTTTTTTCTATTTTTTAAACTTAAATATGTTGAGTTAATTATTAACTGAAACAAATATTCAAATACATTTTTATAAATTAGTTAAATCAAGTAAATATACTAAGTTCATTTAAATAAATATACTTAGAATATAGCTTAAAAATGATAGCAACGCCAATAAAACTCTAAGCAAACTACAGTAAAAAAAAAAGAGAGGTTATAATTGATATGATTAATTATTAAGATTGTTTCCTTGGACCAACTCTAATGAAAATTGTGTTTTAACATGTTCTTGTAGCATTTTTCTCATGATGAAAGAGATCTATCAAAGAATTTAAGATTACATTTTTCTCAACATTAACATTTTTCTCCATTCAAATTGATCAGGAGCAGATAAAAACCGAGGTTACTTCCTCGCCAATAGTCCCACTCATGACTCAGAGGTGAATTTCGAGTGAGCTACTGTCGCTTTGCAAAAAATAAACATTGTCTTTTTGATTTTGGCTAAAAATTGCATCATAGTTAAAAGAAGACTGGGTATTCTTTTAAAATGAATAAAAAATATTATTGGATCAATTGTTTAATGTTCACTTTATTTATTTACTGTTCAGAGATCTCAAATTGAACCTGATATGTGATGATTGGGTTAAGCATTTCGAGCATAAACATAGTATTGCAACAACATGTTTCATCTTTGTGATACAAATCATGGGTGAGACACATCCTCTTACCAAAATAAAGGAATTTCTGGCCCTATATAAGATGTTTTTTATTTATGTTTAGGATTTTTTTGCTTCTTTTTTTTAAGGCAACATTTTTGCTCGTGAAGATTCTTCTTTTTTTCACTCAAAGAATGTGTCTGGGTCTCATAATTTCTGCTTCTCAACACTTTAAAGTGCTGTCCCTCTATCCAAAATCTGAATAAATGAGTCACTAACTTAACAGGCTAGTGAGGCTGCAAATATGTCTGAAAAAGACCTTATGGTGGCGAGGTGAGGGGGTGTCAGAAGTTTTGAGTCAGACGATGTCTGTGCTTCATTTGTTACTCATGTGTTCCATCTGTCCGTTCCTCTTTTCACTGTCCTTCCCACCATGATGCTGAATCATATTCTCCCCCTCTACATACAGAAGATAGTACAAGTTTTTTAGTATTATTTTTAAATCAACAAAAATTTGGATTAATGTAAAATATATATATATCTTTTCTACATATATTATTTTGGCTGGTGGCCTTTTGTAATGCAAAGGAGGCTCACACACTGATAGGTTAATAGACTCCTACAAAATAAATCAAAGACATTCCAGAGGTAAACTTTGATAATTTCTTGAGAGGCTGATTTAACAGAGACTTTATTTTGGGAGATTTGAGGCAAGAAAAATGGTGGGGGCAGAGATCACAGCATCAGACCCCCTTGAGCAACCGACTGATTCACTCACTCCCACTACAGGACTGATTTTGAAAGAGGCTAAAAATGGAAAAGCATTTTAAAAATCCACCTGAGAACTAAAGGCTGTAAAAACATCTATATGTATTTTTAGTAAAGCACTTTCAAGGACAATCAAATGTAACTTTCGCTGTAACCTACATTTGCAGTGTTTCCCTCATTATTCACTCATTAACAGTACAATATTCATCCAATGGTATTTTTTAATACTTGCTCACCTTTTCTGTTTAATGCAACCGCTTTTTTTCTTTAAATAAAAGCAGCGTAATTTCTATGGTTTTATTTTAGGTTAGTCGAGTCTTTCAAGCTGATTTCTTGCTGACTAAAACCCAAGAGGAACTATAAAAATATAACTTCATCCTTTAGAAAAATAAGAGACCTATTTTTATTTGTGTTTTTGTTTGTATTATAATGAATGTAAAATAATTTTTTTGTCAAAAGTAAAACATAAATATCAAGAGAAAATTGACATTTTTACATTTTTAAATAGTTTATAACTTTTAATGAAAGGTTCACATGGATTCCTTTCAAAATAAAAGACCCCCCTGGCCTGTACTGTATCATATTAAAGTAGGAAATTTGGTTATAGATAGTGTCAGCAGTGCAAAACAATACATGCACAACTTGTTTTACCATTATTGGTGCATCTTGCCAAAAATGTGTATATCAGAACTGACTTACTGACCCTCAGTATTTTTCAGACCACGTAAAATCCTTGAATTTTTCAACTTTAAGAAATTTGTCTTTTATTTTGACATTTGTGATTTCTGTCTGTTATTACTGATCTTAAATAATTTTCTGCAATACATGGCACTCCAGAATCTGTTAAAATGTTTAAGTCAGACACTGATAAACTACAATAGCTGCTGTTCTTAAAGGATTGTTGGAGCAGTATGGATACTTGCAGAGTGGTACAAACAACTCAACGCATTCAACTGTTTGCAAATGAGTTCAATAAAGTTTTGTTTTGGTTAATGCACCTTGTGGCCCAAAACTATGTTACTATTTTTAATTTAAAAAAAAGACAAACTTATATTTATTTAACCAGAGAACCACAACGGAGGAGTCAAAGTGCCACATTTGGGTTCGGAACATCAGATTACCTCTTTAACTACTAGATAAATTTGGATTATTCTTTATGTGTCATTTGTTACTGTAATTGGAAAATACAATTTCACTGCTGAATGTTTGTAACTAACTTTTTGCAGTGGTAGTAAATGCTTCTAATCAACCTATCATATTTAAATTGTTAAGCTGTGTAGAAAACAGAGAATTAGCTGAAAGGGATCCTAAAACTGATTTTCATCATCAATAAAAAGAATATTACTGATACAAGTTAGTTAAAAACTATGACGGACACGTTTCAGGTATGCACTGGTCAGCTTTTTGCAGCAATTAAAAACAGAATAAAAACTGAAGTAAAAAGCAGTTTTTAACTGCAGAATCCAATGTTTTTTTGTGGGCACAGCATGAATCCAAAAACTTTAAGGGACAATTTGACCATTAAAGCACAAAGTCAATTATATCTCAAACAAATGACTTTCGCAGCAAATTAAATTTCACAATAAAATACATCAAACCCTTCTGACTTTAAATATAACAAATAATAAAAACTGACTCATCCCCCGCAATTGCAGTATTGGCTGTCTTCCCGCAGGGGTTTCACAGCCATTAACACCTGGAATTATGTAACCAAAACAACTCGCACATTGGCCACGGAGGACATTGACTAATGGCATGCTGCACGGATGGATGGATGGGTTGGAACCACATGTTTTCACAGCTTACACATGAGGAAGCCTCCAAACAACAACCAAAATGTTTTCAAAGTGTAAAATCTAGAAGGAAGGAGTTTAGCGTTTTCTCTGAAGATGAGGGACACTACAGTCTTTAAGAGAAATACGTTTATCTAAGCCCTTACAGGTTCCAGGGGTGTCTTTGGCAGGGCCTGAGCAACAGGTGGACAAAGGGGGCAGCTGCCCCTCCAGCAAAAAGCTTTGCTCCACACAATTTTTGGGCCAAGATTACTTTTATTATTGACAAAGATTAAGAAATCGTCAATACAAGCCTCTTTAAGCATTGCAAAAATAACAAAAGCAATACTTATACAATTAATTAAAAAAAAGCAATAATAAAAATGTTAGAAATATTTATTTTTTATTCTTTCATTTGTAATAGCCTTACACTATGATGTTTTATCGCCCTTCCAATGTCTGGCCCCTATAAGAAATTTTAAGCTCCGCCCCCAGTCTTTGGCATACTTCTACATATTTAAAGAACTACATGGTTAAAGGGTAACCAAACCAGGAAGTTGGAGGCTGGCTCCACTCACAGCTGAAATTTGAAAATCCAGTCAGGGGGGTGGGGCTTGGGAGCAGGACTATTATCATTACTGGAGCTGCAGATCACAACGTCAGACTTCTGAAACTTACATGGTTTGACCAATCAAATTCAACTGTAATACCTCATTTCAGACCCAGGGTGTGGTTACCCGTTAAGTTGTCCCTTTAGAAAATATATTTTGTCAAAATTTTTTGTTAAATCAATTATGACACTTAAAAAATGATTTTACAAGAAACTTTACAATTACATTTATTTATTATAATTTTTCTTGTTCGTTCTCTTTATTTTTAGCATATTCAAAGCATAAATGTGTTGACCTAAAAATTGAAATAAGTATTATCTATATTCCTTTTTGCCATTTTTATCTGACCCTCACAAGTGTTCTTTGGTGGCGGAGCTAGATGATAAAATATACAAATTTCTAACAGTGTTATCATTATTATTATTATTATTTTTTCTATCTATAAAAATGTTATTGTTATTGTAATTCTTGAAGAAGCTTGTATTGACCATTTCTTAATGTTCGTCAATAATGAGACCAATTTTGGCTCAAAATTAGGAGAGCAAGGTTTTTTGCTGGAGGGGCAGCAGGCTCCCTTTGCCCCCCTGTAGCTCCACCCCTGGTCTTCATTCCAGACATTTGAGGTGAATGTTGAAGGTGAAATAGGGCAACGGCTGAGAAACAAATAACACATTGTCCACAGTCTGCATTGAGACATACTGGCCACAAAGAATTGCTGGTTTCTAACCACAAACGTGTCATTTCAGTCTGCCACTTTTGCGTCTGGTATTCTAAACACCCCGGGGGTAAATATTGCTGTTTTCCCGCATGTGGGAGGCTCTGTGGCTTTAGGGCTGTGTTGGATGTGGCATACGGGAGACGTGTATGTGTCAGTCTACAAAACCTGACAAAAGCTCTAAATAAAACATAGCGATAACCTTGTTTTCCCACATTCCAATTAGTGCAGGTTTAGACACAGTTAGCAGTCTGTCAATGCTCGCTCTTGTTTGTTCGTGTCAGATATAAAATAATGATGTCGCAAAAGGAAAAAAACAAAAAGCTATGAAAAGACAAAAATGAGGGCACACAGAAGAGTTTCCTAATTCCAACACTGAAGTGAAAACAGTTCATAGCTTGTGGCACTTAAGACCTTTAAAGAGTTTAGAAGCTTCATAATTACAGATTTTTGCACTCAATTCTAAAAACTGATATGAACATGTAAACTTTGTTAAGATACAGATCTCTTATAACCTTTCTACATTCAGCTCTAAACCGTAAAAGTGTGAAGACATTTTTATTCAAAGTGTGTTTAAACTGCTTTTTTGATGATAAGTTTAGAGGAAGATAAAATACTTCTATTTCTTGACTTTCCCTACTTTGACAAAAAGAACCTTTCAGTGTTTTATTTTTGCGGACAACCATTTTATGGAGAGAAAATAGACTCACTCTGATTTGCGCGTTCATCTTTCTTGATTTGTGCATAAATTAGGATCTGTGCGTGCGTATTCTTGATTCTTGCATGCGTAATTCTTGATTTGTGCATAACTTTGGATTTGTGCATGCTTAATTCTTGATTTGTAACTCATATAATACATTTTGTGCAAAAGTAAAAAAAATGGCAAAATTTAAAAAATTTACACATGCACAAATTAAAATTACAACAACTTAAAACTAATTAAATACAAAAATCTTTAAAACACACGTACGAATCACCTCTTACGCACACACAACACATCAGTTACGCACAAATATATCGTGAGACTCTTTAACAAATCCTTACAAAGTTTTGTCAAAAATAAAATAATCAGGCATCAAATGATAGATTGTTTGAAAGGGAGTGTGAGAAAGCAAACTTATATGATCCCACCTCAGCTCTACCTTACTTACTTCTTATTTTCTTTACATTAATTATCCTTATCCAGTTCATAACTTTTAATCAGATATTTATACCTTACCAATCACAGCTACAGATCATTTAGAATCTTTGAGTATAAATAAAACATATGAATATCTAAATATTAATATAAATCAAGTTTAAAAAATCAAAAATATGAGCAGACTACTTTTCTCCAAAAAAAAACCTTAATGAGGCCCTACCATGATTTTCTTCAGCCATTCAGAGTCAACTATATCCATACACATGATCATATATCACTTTTGGAACACCAAAAAACAAATCGTTTATAAAATATTAGTCATTTTTGTGGTTCGTTTTAATACCCAGAAGTAAAACGACTCGGTTTCTGAGCCTAAGCCTTTCGCTCCTTGTCGGTCCCGCCCATTTCTCCACGTCATCGTTGAACCCGCCTCCCAAGCATGAACAAAATTTGTAAACAAAACTATAAGAAAGATGGATGTACTGCTGTCTTCAAAATCTTGTCTGGGTTTTTCCCTTTTTGAAACTTTTTATTTTGCTGATGGATTTTGAGTGTCTGTAGGCTATATTCAACACTGTTTGGTACCGCGGAGCAATCCCGCATGAGGTTAATGGGGAAGCTGCAGGTACAAACGCTAAAAGACATGTCGGTAGAATCAATGTGGATCACATTAAAAGTTGTTTTATTGAGCATGAATTCATCCGACCACATTTAATGTGTTTCCGTGTCTTATTGTTGTAGTGTTATGGTTTGTTTTTAAGAGAATTCTGTTGAAACTACAATAGAGCTTTCACGGCAGCAGCCGGCATACCGCGTAGGAGACAAAGAAAAGTGAATTATATGATTTTTGGTGGTGTTCAAAATAAACGTTCTAACAAGTAAACAGTTGGAACAATTATTTCCTTTTGGATAACATGACAATCAATGCTCTACATTTGTCCGCGGCTCACCAATCACCTCATTTCTCTTTACATCACGTCACTGTCAGGTACGATGGCCGTTTTGGTTCAGTTGTTCCACTCTCGGTTTGTTTTATATTAAGACTGAGGAATCTCAGAGTGAACTGAAGTTCGGGTCCGATTGGAAACGAAACGCGACTACATTTAAAAAATGGGTCAGAGAGCGGTTCCTGGTACAGGAAGGTAGTTATCTCCTGCCAGGAAACAGAATCCACAGCTCTGCGGAGAAGATAGAGGTGTGTTCGTTGTAGTCTGGGGGCGGAGCTTCCAGCACAGACTCTTCCTGGAGGGAGCTGTTGGCAACGATCTTACATCAGTGCGTTTTGAACCGCTCGTTTTTGTGGGTATTGGAGGGGCTGCTGCAGACTGTGCAGGTTTTTAAAGGTACGTTACATATTCAAGTCCCTCAAGAGAACTGCAAAACACACTTCAACTCCCTTAAGGTGTAGCTGTTCATTTTTATGACCCTATACAGGCTTGGATAACCCAAAAATCCACAGCACCCATGCAGGTCAACCCCTGTATGGATGCATGTGATACAAGAACGGCCTTACAACTAGCATTTTGATTTTCGCAGGTGGAGCCAAGCGTGAAAGCTAAATCCTAAAACAGTCAGATTTGTAATCAAGTGTTTAACAGTGATGAGGGAAAACTCACTTCCTTCTGTGTTTTACTGTTTTTGAAGTTAAAAATCTGGCTACAGTCACAATTTCTCAGTTTTTATCTCATGAAATCAGATCTTGTGTTCCAACATAACAAATGATGGTAGACAGGAAAGGAGTTCATGAATCCTGAAACTTTTTGAGCACTCCAAAGACTGCAGGAGTTTTATGGCTATGCTTGAAGAGTTAAAGCTTTATCATTAATACAGACACTTGTTCAACCAACATAAAAGTCATGTTATGTCAAATGTCAAAGACAAGATGCGCTTTTAGTTGGTAAGTAGGACATTGATTACAGAGATAATTATCAGGAATAACAATGTGGTTGCAATATGCTCTGTGGAGTCGAGTTCTGTGTGGGAGGTGGTTTTGTGATATTTCTCAAGAGAGAAAAGGTTAAGAAATTTTGGCTAATGGACACAGCTTAGTATTATGTTTTTACAAATGAAAGGAGCGGGAGGAGAGGAAGAACAGAGACGAAAGGCTGAAAGAGACGGAGGTTAGTTGCAGAGGTGAGACGGGTATTATTTACTGGATGAGGAGACATTGAGGGAACAAATGAACTGAATAAGCCTTTTGACAAAAGACATGGAGGAGACACTGGGAGGGATGAGGCAGAAAAACACAGATGAGCACAAAAAGACAAAAATCATGAGAGGAGAACACTGACAATCAGACAGAGTTCTACAGCGGGAAGACTATAGAAGTTGGGCAGTGATGTAGGAGAACAATAGTGCAACAGGTGAGATGATGGCGTGTCAGTGCGCTCATTTCCTTAAGAGAGGAGAAACAACTCAGATGAACCAACAAAGTTAAAATCTAAAACAATAAAAACTAAATAAAAATTCATATAAAAATGAATTTTAAATGTTTTATCCTAAAATTCATGTTTTAATAGAGCTTTTAAATATATATAAATCTGTGTTGTGGTCAAATAAAAGAGACTTTTAAAATTTTTTAACCAAAAAAGTGGGCACAGCATCATTAAGAACAACCTTTTCCTGTTGTAGGAAACTGACGATTAAGTCCTTTGCACAGAAATTGACAGACAAATTAAAAAAATGAAAAAAAAATATAGTACTTTTGCTGTCTTAATGGAATTATTTGGTAAATTTGTGATTTTTTTCTTGTTAAAAAATGTAAAAACTCTTCACAGGAAGTGTATGTTTTTGGGATAACTTTGCAAATGTGGAACAATTCTCTTAATGCCTGTTGGATATATTATTTTAAATAGTATCATAAAAATATAGAAATTTTATTTTAGCCCAATGGTTAAAGTATTTATTCTAAGGTCTGATACATTACTTTAGATGAGGTTTATTGTCACTGTATACATGTACAGTGAAATTAAAAGCAGTCACCATTTCTATGCAAAATAAGATGTACAAAATATGTTGGTTATGTGTAAAAATAATGAGCAAAATGTAAACATGTTTGCCATTTGCCTCCAGTGTTTAAACAAAAAATTATCCAGATAAAAAATAATGTTTAAAAAGTGCAAAAAATATTTGCTGTATCCGGATAAAATCAGAAAAATTAAATAACAAATCCAATGTGAAATTAGATTAAAGTGAAACCATTGAAATATTAAAGATAAATGAGCAAGAAGGGAAAATAAAAGTGGAACAAAGTTCAGTCGGAGGCTCTTGTAAATAGGTGAGTAAAATATAAAACTAGACGCACACAGAAAAGAAAATATGAAAGACAATCGGCTTTGCTCAAACAGAATTTTGGAGACTTTTAAAATGTCTCAACTTTAAAGAAAGAAACAGATATTGATGGTAGCTGCATACAAAGATAAACTCTCCATAAAACTCATAGAATGCTTTCTCAAGGAGGTGATAGCAGTAAGAAGTGAATGATGCATTTTTTATAATTATTTTTTTTTCAGATGGGTCAGAAGAAACGCGGAGTGTTGTCTCACCGCTCTCATCCAGCATCAAGTCATCTTGGTAGCGGAACTTCTCGGGTCCACAAGCCACAAAAATATCCTCATCTCCAAAGAAGTCCTGCAGGCATGACACCTAAAAAAGAAACGCACATTCCATGAAGTCAGTTTGTTATAATCACATTTGAACACTTTTTAAAATGTTTCTTCAACAGAAATACACATTAAACCAGAGGTCAGCAAACTGAGATGTGGCTCTTTTACCTCTCCATTGTGGCTCTCTGATTAAATAAAAATAAAGTTTTTCATTTTAGAAAACAACTAAGGTAAAAAATAAGTAGTTAAGTGAAACAAGTAAACTCAGTTGAATTCTATCCATTCACAAACAATTGAAGAGCATCATGTATCCCTCTGTGAGCCTCCTGACATTAATACTCTCCATAGTGTTCCAATAATCCATAAAACAATTGGCAGTTTATCAAAATTAAGCTGTATATATTTGACAGATTTGTTTATTGCCATGCACTAAAAATAAATAAATAAATAAATCTGAGGTCAGCAAGCAGAACCAAAACTTGTATTCAAGGGTTCTTAATGCTTCAAAAGTTCATTTATATGGATCATAATAGGAACACTAACATAAATACGAATCAGTCCTTTTTCTCTAAAGGGTGAGCAAAGACTTTGTGGCTCCTGCTGGGTTGTGGTAAGCAAAAAAAATCAATTTAAATGACTTTTTAAGTGTTGAAGGTTGCAGACCCCTGCGTTAGGCTAATGGAAAAACATTGAAATGTATTGTATTGAAACATTGCATTCAAAACTTTTTTCATGGTAAAAGTTCGTTATTGACACAAAAAAGAGATGTGAACACAGCAAAACAAAACAGGGTTTTTAATGTGAAAGCTCTTTTCACCATCTAACACTCAGATTCCTGATCAGCAAAAGCCCCAAAATTTAAATATCTTCTTTTGCAAATGAAGAAAAGTTTAAGTATTTCCATATTTCTTCTTATTAATCACAAATTTACTTATAAATTTCATTAAAAAGTTGTTGTCCTTGATTTTTAAAAGTTTTTTTCTAAATTATACAGCATAAGTAAATTATACCAGGACATGCCAAAAGGGTTGTCTTAAAAATGTTAACTTTTAACATTTTTTACAAAAATTATTTTAAATTATAATTTACTAACTTTTGATCCAGTAAATCAACTATTCTATAAGAAAAGAAATTTATCAAATCATAAACAAAAAAAAAAATCAAAAATAAATGAATGACTTTTTTTTTTTTTAATTTAAAGTGGAAATTATAAACAGGTCCTTTGCTTTTGGCAAACCGTCTCCATACAGAATAGTAGAATTAATGTGGAATTAACTGAAAACGACAGTTTGTTTATTTATACGTGTAAATTATTCTTCACCCTAAAGCAGGAGTGTCAAAACTCACACAGGGGGTCATATCCAAAACATACATTAGGTCACAACATAATTATGAACTACAAATATAGTATTAGCTGCAGTAATGCTAGTGTGAATGCTGTAAGCTGAATTTGGCCGCTAAAGACACAAGTGCTGATAGCTGAAAACGTTGAACCTGATAGTTAAAATCGCTAAAGTTGACAGCCATTAGCTAAATGAAAAATTTACCTAAAAAACTAAAAAAAAAAAGGAGCTTAGATTAACCAAAACTGCTAGAAAGTAGCTGAAATATTAGTTAAACTCCAAAACAGCCTAAAAAATCTTAGTAAATGCCAAAATAAATACTGTAACTTTTTAGCATAATTATGAATAAAAAAAAAGGCACAAATATTATTCCAGAATAAATCAACTTAAACCTCAAATAAGTTTCAATATTTTGCCATCTATGAGAATATATTCTGTCAAAATTTTACAAGTTAGAAATAAGTGCAAGTTAACATCGGGCCATTAATAAAAATAAAATAAAATGATCTGGAGGGCCGGGTAGAATTACCCAGCGGGCCGGATCCGGCCCCCAGGCATTGACTTTGACACACGTGCCCTAGATGAAACCTGTCTGTTTTACTCTTAACTGGTCCTTTGATCTGAAATATGAACACTGATGTGATTCTCTATGTGAAGCAACCAACCAGAAACACAAACCACTACCTTAGATTTGCATTCAGTAAAACACAGGTTCATCTCAGCAGAGCTACTGTTTGTGAATGCGTGTCACCTGTGAACACCTGATGAGTCCCTCAGCCTCAGGGCTGCGCTGTTTATCAGCCTATCACCGACTCTAATGAGACGTTGCTGACCTGCTAATTTGCTGATGTACAGCAACATCCGAAAGAAGCAAGCGGGGCGTCTCTTCCCCCAGGACATTCGTCTTAGAAAGGGCGATGAATGACAAGTAGGAGAGTCGGGGACGAGGACGTGGCTGGGACTGACAATGAAACCAAAGAAAAGTGTGTAGGGAATTGAATGAAGGAGCTAATTGTTGAATAAGGGAATAACTGACTAAATATTCATGTGATGCACTAAGTTTTTAGGGGAGAATACAGTCTGAAAAACTCCAGACTCCTAAAATTAGACTAAATAAACTTCAGTTACACCCTACAGGCGGCCATAATTTTCATCCTCATCAAAAGTACAAATCTAATCCTCTTTTAATCTATTATAAAAATAAAAAAAAATGTTTTTCTTGGACATAGTTTCTGCAGAGTTCATTAGAATAATTTAGTTGTTCATTAGAAATATGAAATGATTGTTGGTGGGGAGTAAGCCTGTACTCATTTCCCATCATCCCTTTGTTTACACTCTCTCCCGCTAGCTTACAGCTCCTCACACCCTTAAGCTAACATTACCGGTACAACAAAAATGGCGAGCAATATTGGGAGGTACAGTTTTGAGCAGGATTCCAGCTCAGACGAGGAAAACAAAGACGTACATGGATCTAGTTGTAGAGTAATAGAGTAACTCCTGATTCACAACGACTTAAATACTCAGAAATGTTCATTCAGGCTTAATTTATCTTTATATATGTCCTCCATCATGAGAAAAATGCTACAAGAACGTGTTAAAAACACTAACAGCACTGTTTTCCTTGGAGAAAGTCTTTACAAATGATGAAAAGCTGTCACAGATACCCCCACCTCGTCACCTCAATTCAAAACAAAGCAATGGTTATTGCATTTTTGTTGCAATTAACTTGCAAGAATCCATTTAGTTTCTCATTAGCCACTAATCAACATTCCAAAACATTGTTCCAGTTGATGTAACAGCATTAACAAGACATTCATATGGAATATCTTTCAATGAGAGTGAGTGGCAAACATCTGCAGAGACCAAGTTTCCTCTCAGACACACATCTCTGAGTTTGACTCATTCCTGTAGAACTTTTCAAATAAAAAAAAAAATCACAATCTGTGTGTTGCGATGACTTTCTTTGTGTGTCTGTGCTCTCATGGAAGGAAGTTATATTCCAGTTTCATAACAGAGTGCATATTGCTTTGTTCCCCCCTGACAGCGATGTGATTAATTCAGGGGCTGGTGCCTCTGCTTCCTAACAACATGACTGTCATGCAGATGATTGCTGTGTTTCCCTGGTTTGTTGAGCCTGATGGGCAACTTTCCCCATTTAGAGGCTCATGTTTATTGTTCCTTTTTACATTATTTTCATGGTTTTTCAATTCATTTTTCTTCTGTGTTGCATAACAGCAGCATGTGCAAACCAATGTTAATTAAGCATGTCTGTAGTCACATGTCTCTGCAGGCTTGTTTGCAGCACTCCACCCCAGGGAATGGGTTTTGCTGCTTTTAAGATGTTATATTACATATTTGGCATTGTTTTTGTTCATTTTATTTCTACAGATGCATCCAAAATGAAACAAATTATTTGATTTATTTGCTTATTTATGGAATAGTTGAGAATAATAAGGCAGTAAATCATTATTTTAAATAATTATTAATAACAAAATGTTTACCACACAGCAAAAATAGAATCTTAAGAAAGTAAAAATGAGTATCACTTCAAGAAAAAAAAATTGGTAACACTTCATAATAAGATTCCATAACAAGCTTTATGAGCACATTAACAAGCATTATTAATGTGTTTATAGGATGTTTATAAGGCATTTATAAGATAATAAGCCAAATTAGGTTTATTAACATATTAGAAAGATGTATTACCATCTAAATTGAGACATATATCTTACAAAGCCATATTAATAAACTGTTTACAATCTTAACAAAAATATTAACAATCTTTGTCAATAACCGAGTGTTTTGCAGCACCTCATCTAAAGTGTTACCAAAAAATTATTTCTTCTTAGAAAAATAATATTACCAAGAGAGGTTTTTTTACAAAAACAATTTCAGTAACTCAATTTTGTTCTTTAAATTGTGTGTAAGACCATTTTTTTTTTATCATATTGACCTCTTCTTTTAAAAAAAGTCACATTTTAGGGATTTTTTTTAATCTATTTCTAATGGGCTTACTATGAATGTGACTTTGTAACAACTGTTTTTACAGAATAATGAAAAGTTATTTCATCTAACTGTCAATTTATAAGTAAATTTAAAATAAAAAATAATGGAAAAAAAGGTTTTCTGCCTTTAAAAGAAAAAAGGACTTTTGTAAAGAAAAGATTATGATAGTATACAAGAAAATATTTTGTCTTTTCAAGAATTTTATCCCAACGTAGCTTTAGAAAAGAGTCTTTCCCTGGATTAAATATAAATTTTATATGTGTTGCTATACCTTTAAAAGTTTGTTGCTCCCCAAAACAGACTAGATGACTAAAAGTAAAGTCTGTGAGAAGTGGAAAGGTTATCAAGGACAAGTGACTTGTGAAAACGCTTTTAAGCAAATGTTAAGGTGTGAAAAAGTATGGGTGCAACAGTACTTGTTTCTATTGATTCATGACTGGTTTATTAAACAGCATGATGTAAAAAATATTTGATAAAATTGCTATCTACCAGGGACAAAAAAAATTGATCTACAATCTTTAAATGCAGCCTGGTTATAGCAAAAAAAAGAAAATTCAGTTTGTGTTGTTGCACAGAGAAATCCAAACTTTAAGGACACTTGAAAAAACAGAACAACCAATGAAGAAGAAGAGATGAGCTGTCAGAGGTGACTAACCTCAAACACAAGAAAAAAGAAAAGACTTGAGATCAAATCCAACTGCAAATCCCTCTGAGTTACAGCAGGGAAACAAACAAACAAACATACAAGGAAAGAGCAACAAAAAATGTATTCTTGACTTCTGCTTTGAGCTGAGTGACAAAACAAGCTGCTTGCCTTTGATGTCTCTGGTGCCCTGTTCTCCAGAGAGCCACAGCAGTTACATAACACCAGCAGAAGAAAAAAAAAAATGACTAAACAACCTGAAACTGGAGGAAGATAATTTCAAACAAGATAATGAGAAAAGGAAGGAGGTGTGGAGCGTGAGTCACCTTTCCAGACGGAAGGAGAAACTGCTGACCGGCACTTAACTTGAGGTCAACAGCTGCTTTGACTCTTCAATTTGCATTATTTCAATAAGCGAATAAAAAAACATATAATTCATACATATTGTATTAAACTATAATCAAATCAATAAAAGATGAATTGCATGAACATGCTGACACAAAACTCTCGCATTTGACTAGTAAGGTGGGAGCATCCTTTTTAACTCTGCAAGATTTATATGATGCTACTATATTGCCCTCTAGTGGACAAATTTGCAAACTTCTCCTTCAGATTCACAAATGTTTTACAAGTAGTTTTTTTCCCCCATTTCATCATGACTTTGATTTTCTATCACTTTAGAAAAATGTGTAGGTTCTGCAAATAAACGCTGCAAATGTGAAAAATAACAGCAGGGATAAATTGCAAGAGAAAATTATATCATACCACACGGTGGCGCTGTTTTATAACCATATCAGCCATGAAGATAAAAAGGAGGGTTGGCTTTTTAAAAATGATTTCAAACTGAGCTAATTAGCTGTCATTGAATTTATCGACAATTTAGAGGTGACCCAAAACCTCCCCTAAACAAGATGGAACAGCTTTTAATTTATTTAAAAATATATATATTCATAAACTGAAAAATGTAATGTGGACTAAACAAAGAGTAAATAAATAAAACTGAAGTTTATAGCTGTTAAAGTATGCAAAAACAAAGTAGTTAACTGACTAAGATGATCAGTGACAGCTTGTCTCACTGAATCCTTTTATATCAGCTATTTCTGTCACTCCTGTCATTTGCCAGGCCCGCTCATTTGCCAGCTCCTCAGTTTTTAGTGACAGTTTCTGACAGGAACTCCCTAAAAGCTGTCATGTCACTGTGTAACCATCTGTTCATATGCAGATAAGAAACTCAGAGTGGGGAAAAAACAGGCAGCTACATGACAGCAAGTAAAAAGAAAAAAAAAAAAAGGAGATGTAACCACTAATCTGCTGTACAATAGACTCAAGTGCGGTTAGACAGAGGACATTCTGAGGGCAACCTAATCCAGGCCACAGAAATACCACAATTTGGATGGATGAGCTCTGTGACTTCTGCCAGAGGAGCTCAGCTCAGAGGATCTGTCCGCGGTGCTGAAACCAAAGACGCCAGCAAACAGGACCTGGAAAGTGACGTGAAACAGAAACCTCTGAGACAGACTGAAGGGGAAACCAGAGACGCATGGGCAGACTCTCACAATCATCTCCTGATATTCTCTTTAGATCGGAAGCAAACTTAACTTGTGATGAACGAAACAACTGACAAATTTGTCAGAAGCAGTAGGGAGTTTGAAGCCGTTCGACAGGTTCAAACGTGCTTTAAAGGACTAGTAAATGTGGGAAATCAAAGAAGAAAAAAAAACAGCAGCGGGTAATATCGACATCAGGCTTGTTAGACAAGCTGTAACGGCATTCACCTCAGACCAGCATGGAGCAGCCTGCAAGGCTTCCTGACTGCTCTGTTGCATAAAGGCTTATGTAACAGCCCTTGCTCTAAATACAGGGATAGCAAAGTTTCTTATGAAGCTTTGAAGCTTTCTTCTTTAATCCTGACAGCATTTGTTACAGACTAAAGCTGAAGTTTGCCGTCTTAACACACATAAAAACAAGATCTGTTTGAAACACACCAGGGATTTTTCTCGCACTTCTCTTCCTCCAATTGAACTCACTTCAAACTGAGTTTTTAATTAGATATGGAAGCATTTAGAAATTTCACTAGCCCTTTAATATATACATATATATAATATATTGATTAATAATTGATTGATATGAAAATGATCAATCTGCAAAAGTATTTTCTAAATATATATATATATATATAAATATGTGTGTGTGTGTATTTAGAATATACTTTTGCAGGCAAAGTTGTTTATGTAAAAAAGCAGTTTGTGACATTTTTAAGCAGCTCAAATGGTTGTCAGATTTTTGATAAATTCAGTTTAAATTTATGCAAGAGTTATTTTTTTTACTGTCAGTTTAATTTAATTTTTAATTTAACTCACTTTTGAAACCAACCTCATCCAATCTCTCCTCTGTTGCTAAATATTTTATGTCAAACATATTTTTTCAAAGAGTGAACAAACCAGTGAGGTCTTTCTGTGTTATACATCAGAAAAAAGGGTAAGAATAAAATGATTACATGATTTTTACATTTATATATAAAGACTGTTTATAACCAGTGTAAATATTGTAAAAAAAAACAATAAAAACAGCATTTAATCCGTAAAAAAGAGCAATAAAACAATTATGTTGAGTTCACCTTTGTCTGTTTTACTATTAAATGCAAAAGTTTAAATAAATATAAATAAAAAAGTTAAAAAGATAAGGCTGCTGAGATTTCTTCTTTTTTTTTTTACATAACACAAACAAGAACAAAGTTTTGCCAGCACATTTCAAACACTGCAGTGACACTAAAAAATGCTGCATAATGATGCATTTTTAATTTTGGAAATAACTCCAAGAGAAGTTGTTGCTCAGCATAACTTTTTGACCTGTCAGCTCTTTGAGGGAGCTTTTTTTTTCTCTGTTGGCATGACAGCTGAGAAATGTCATCAATGCATCAGTCAGGGGCCAAAGGGTCTGATTTTAAAACATTTGTTGCAGACAGATATGACAGAGTGAGTCAGGAAGTGAGTCAGACAGTGTGTTGTAGCTGTGTTCTGAACAGTCTGCCAGTGCTGTGAACGTCTGCCATCGATCCTCGTTTTGGCAGCAGATCCTATGAACAGAACCGGCCTTCCAAAGCCACAGTCTGTCCTCGCTGCGAGTCAGACGCTCACTAGATGCCTAATCGAATCAGCAAAAAAAAAAAAAAAAAGAAAAAAAAAAACATGCATTAAATCACTTATCTATTAAAAATCTAAGAATGTAAATTATTTTGTTTATTAGATAACGGACAAACAGATTGTTAAAAGTGTCATTTGGTGCTAAAAAAATAATAAAATAAAGGCTATAAGTATATGAAACCCCCAAACACTCACTCCCATACACTTACAGCTGGGTAGCTGTGACTCAGCAAATCAGCCAGACCAGATCTACACCCCAAACACACACACACACACACACACACCTTCCATTTCAAAACAGAACATCATTCAACATAAACATTCTAACCATGTAAAGATACATAAATTGATTGAACATAATTGTGTCTTAATCCAAACACGTCATAACAGATCGATTTTTTAAAACGTGCTTTGCAGATGCATCCTCTCTGCAGTGTCTGGATGCAGACCAAAGACGAGGCAAAGTGAGAAACAAACTAAGAAATCTGAAAAAAAAAGGAGTAAGAAAGGATGATGAAGAGCGAGGATGAAGGAAAGGATAAGACTTAAAGCAAGGACAGACGTTGCAGCTCCTGGCTTTGGGGCAGCATGAGCGTGCTAATTAAATGAAGACTAAGCAGCCGTAAAAACTATAATCATAAAGGGAAAAAAAAGAGGTTAGAGGAGAATGGGGGATGGTTAGGAAAGAACTTTTTGTGGCAAAAGCCTCATATGTGGATAGAAGCTAAAAAAAAAAAAAAAAAAAGCACAAGAGAGACGATAGGAAGGAAAATATGTTCGGGCTTTCTTGCAAAGAAGAGCAAGGAGCCAACATTGCAGTCAGAGAAGTGAGAGCTGCACTGCAGATTGTGAACAAGTGGCTCTTCGTCACTATAATTCGACATATCTTCTAGAGCTGCCATTTCATGAGCCGAAAAAGAAGAAATTTAAAGAAATTAAAATTGATTGCTTGAATTTATATTTGCTGATTTTTTTTATCAAAAAATATATGAAATAGATTAACTATAATTAACTAAAGATCCATACAAACTTTCTTGTCTTCTTAATCATTATTTAAAAATAGGAATTTAAATATGAATTTGAATTTTTTTTTATTTTACATCAAATTTTGGCCCTTCGAAATTTTATGTTTCCAAATAAAAAACACAGAAATATTTAAGATAGAAAATATTTTTTGGAGCATAAAATTTTGCTGTTTAAAAAGCAAGGGTTAAAAAAATCTGAATAAAAATTCAAAGGTTTAAAAAAATTAGAAAAGAAATTCAAAAGGTTAAAGAATTTTTAGAATCTGATATACCTGAAAAACAGTACATTTTTTAAAGATTTTCTCCCTTTTGAAACCTGCCTGTAGTGGTCATTGGAGGAACTGCAACTTTTTGGTGCTTCCTAGTTTGAATCACAATCAAAATTTTCGGGGCTTCAGTGGGAACATGGATCAGATATGACCTTGGCAAATTGACAAAATTGGCCAATTGGGTGGAACAAAGTAAAAGTAGAGCTTTAGCGAGTCAACTAAATATGTCCTTTCTGTCTTACAATCAAATAAACACAATTCAAAAAGTGCTAAAATACAAAGTCTAATAAAGTTAAAACAACTGATGTCCTTCAATGTCAAATACATATCAAATAAAATCATCAATTTGGTCAAGAAGAAACTGGGCCAAATGGCTCTATAAGCTAAAAAGTTTGCAGACCCCTGGTATAGTCACAAAGATGACAAAACTACAGAGGAATTCTGAAAGAACTTGACAAAGTAATTTCTTCTTCATCTGCTGACATTTAAACCCCTCCTGTCTGTTTCTGCATGGTTAGCAGCTGCTTACAGCGAAGGGTTAGTTAGTGATGCGTGAACACAAATCTAGATTACCAGTGGTGAATCTCACTTTCTGTGTCTGCATGGACCTTGCAGGGTTCCGGGCCGGCAGCTGGGGTTTGACATGGTCTTCTGTGTGTGTAAACAGAGCTTAGATATATTAATAGGCCGGCTCCATCGGCGCCCTAAGCCACTTATAGATCGTCTAGCTTCTTGATCAATCCTGCGATGGCGCTGTGTGACATCACCGCGGGTGAACCAGTTCACAGCAGCTTACGGTTATCTCGTTGACTCGTGAGGGGAACAGGAGGGAGAATCGAAAGACAATCGGCCCGCTTGTGAGGGTGTAACTTGATCCGGTCTTCCTCACTCAGATTCTCATGTTACAGGCGGGAATCAGAGAAGGGCAGATTAGGTGATGAGAGCGCATCAACGGGAAAGTAGAGTATTAAATAGTTACAGAAATACACTCACAACGTCGTACGTGTGATGTCCTTTTAATCCCAATTTATGGTTTTGGACAAAAAACTAAATTCCTGAAAAAAAGTATAAAAAGAGAATTTTTTACAGGTTTTGTGCTGCATAAAAATGTCCTTTTTCTTTACCAAAGTAAAGAGAAAAAAAAAATCAGGAAATTTAAAGGTTTCAGTTCAAATTTGAACTTTTTAAAAGCCTTAAATAAATATATTTAGACCCACCACCTGTTTCTGGCCTGATTAAAGCTGGAAGGATGACAGAGATAATGAAAAAAAAAACTTCCTTTTTAGCCATGCTGGGACTCAGAGATCCTGACAGCAAGGCCTAGAAACCTATTTCTTCTGAAGGTTCAGTGACTGACGAGGATCAGCCGACACACACAAACACAAAAGCGTGTGTGCACGGTTGCAGCACACATAGATTTGTGCGCCTTACTTAACCTTTGCAGCAATCTTCTCCTTATACGTGCATTTAGAAATTCATGATCTAATCCCATTAATACTAAGTTTATGGTTGTAAATTATAAAATGTAGTAATTGTAGTACCAGATTACAACAAATTAATATTCAATCTGCATCAATCAAACTCCAAATGATTCCTTTTGGGGTTTGTTGCGATATTTCTGCTTTATAATATTGCTCTCTTTTCATTGTCATGCAATCTAACATGTTCCCTCCAGCGCTGCCGTGAAGCAGCAGCACTGCACAAAATCATAAAAACACCAAAGAAATAGTTTTTTTTCTTCTCTTGACTTGGTTCAGTCAATCCGTCTGTGAGAGTGTTACCATGCCTACGAGCCCGATCAATACCGCGTCTAAAAATAGCTCCGAAATAACACTCTTGCTTACAATCGCAGAGGGGTGAAAAAGGCAGGAGAAGCATTCGTCGAGATGTTTCAAAGAAAGCGCCAACCGCAGACTCATTATGCAAAAGTGTGGGTTCAACTCCTCACAGGAGAAAAACCCAACTGGGATTAGATTAAATGGATTATAAACCGGCTTCTAGAACCACTTGAAAGGAGATAAAAGCTGACGTGAATCACTATAAAATGATCATCGAGCATGAGGAGCCCTGAAGCCAAGAACATACCCATAAGTCCACAAATCGTTTATTACCGCTCTATGACACAAAGTGGCCGGCCGCCAATGACATCCATGAACGTTCTGATATTGCTGATGGGGATGGAGCTGCTCTCTCTGCTCAAAGCCTCATAGAGGCAGAGGGCAAAATGAATGACAGAGATCAGGGCTTTTCAGGATATCACACTTCTGTTGTTTTTCCAAATACATGCAGGCATTGAGAAAAAAAATTGTTCAGAATGACTCAGCTGCTGTGTAAATCCAGGTTAGAGCCACACATTCAGAGCGTTCTTTTTTTAGCCGTACACCGAGGAAAATGCACACAGCTCTGTGAGAGTAGGAGCTGGATGAGTGGGTGGCACCGTGGGGTGATGTAAATCTGTGTTTGGTGACAAAGGCCTCATTCATAGATTTCTTTCACCCTTTTACCTCCACGTGAACTCTGGCGGTCTCATCGGTTATGAATGAGTGAGCGCTTAAACGTTGTTTATTCATAAACAGATGCAGGATGAAAGAGGCATCATGAAAAATGTACCTGATTGAGGCCATGATCCACTCCTCACTGCTGCTCCAGTTTGACTGCAGACTTTTTGTTTGTTGTCACTCCAGATGTGTCTTTTGTACTTTTTTAAAAGGGAAACCTTTGTTTTTTTTTAAACTATTATTTGCCAAAAATATTTTGTTTTCTAGAATATGGTTTCTGCAGAGTGACAGGAGTTTGAGTTGTGGGCGGGACCGCCACCCTTTCCTGTCACCCGTAACTCAGAGCTCTCTGTTAACATGCTTTCCTGCTATCTTAGAGCCCTTCACCACTCCAACCTAACATTACCGGTGCAGTTTTGAGTCGGATGCCAGCTCAAACAAAGACATAGATGAGTCTAGTGTGGAGCTTGCAGCTAGCTAGCTAGCTAGCTTCTACATCATGGCAACAATCTCTGCATTATTTTCATCTGCTTTTGATTCAAAACACTTTGAAATAATACCCAGAAATGCTTCTTAATATACATTTTCAATCATCAGAAAGTGCCATAATACATATTAAAAACACGATTTTCCTCCTTTGAACCCATAAACTCTACAGAGAACAAAAGTTTGACTAGTTTGCGAGGAGTGGATCATTCAGGCAATCAGCTGGAAAGTCACAGAGGCTGACATTGCAGTTTGGGGGCCCCAGGCGAATGATACCGCGGGGCCCTCTGCAGCCGTTTAAAAAAAAATTCTTATCGATGGTCAAACTTTGAATAATTTCCCGACTTGTCCACTTTTAGACAGCTTTAGTGTCAAGAATCTAAATGTTTTGATAAGCATTTAAAAGCTGAAATCACATTTAAATGTTAAGTCTATTTTATTTATCCTTTTTTACTTGAAAAAAAGACACTAAATGTATTGAATTTGCTAAGTTATTAATCACTTATTTTCTAGTAGAAAGAAATGACGCAAAGTTTTGCATGCATTCACTGTCTAAAAGAACTTTTTACAGACAACACTTGGGGGTCTCTCTGACTCACTAGAATATACCATTGCAGCAAAGGGACGGGGGAAGACATAAGCACAAACACGTGATCGGCATTTTCCCATTTCAATACTTTGAGGTGTTTTTTATTTTTAATGACAGAGTTAAAAATATAATAATGAGGGTAAAATTTATTTTAGACACTTCTATTATTAGGTGTTCAGCTTGGGATTGTTGTGGGCCTCAGGCAATCGCCTACGTTTATCTAATGGTAAGTCCGCCCCTGTAAAGAAGTTGTAACTTTGGCTTGTTATCCTCAAATCAACGCAAAATGTGTAGGTTTTGTAAGATGGATTCTGTTGGGGAAAAAAAGTTGTGAAAACTTTTAATTTCTTATATAAAGTTTCACCTCAGACCTCACTGAAGATAAAAGAGGTCCAAAAGCCAACTTCAAGAATGTCCAAAGTGTGGCCCACGTTCAACTTTTTACTGCCTTAAAGACAACTGGCATAAAATCAATAAGTGGCCACCACCATGTCCTAAAGCCTATAATTTCTTGATTGTGAATGGGTAAAAGGACATCATTATTTGTTGCAATAACCTGTGGCTGCTTGACCTTCAGAACCAAAAAAGATCTATTAGTTTCTGTGATCAAGCCAAAATACTTTTTAACTCTGAAAAAGATAACTATTTGTTATTTTCCTGTTTATATTATTTTAAATTAAAAGTTTACAGTCTATATTTAATACTGAATCGTCAATTACATACATTTCATATGAACACAGATTTAATGTTGAAAGCAGAAATTTACAGTAATTTTACTAAGAAAATGTTTTTTCTCATTTCTGTTCTTTGTGAAGAAATAAAATATATTGAAATATGTGTTGTCTAATTAGGTTCATAAAATGTAGACTGAATGGTTGGCTTTAAGGCTTTAACCCTTGTGCTATTCCAGGCATGTTTACATTAAAAGTGGGGTCATCTGGACCCCACAACACAGCACACTTTTTTTCCCAAGGATTTTTTATCTTTACTGGTGTCTGTGAACAATAATTCCCGTCCACGTGGGTGGGATCACACATCAATATAAGGGTGGGGTCATCTGGACCCCATAAGAGAGCACAAGGGTTACTTGATCCTCCGACTTCCTTAAAATGGTCTCAGACTGTTAAGGTTCTTCAAGCTGTTTACCAAAAGCTGTCCCTGAATACAACAAATCAAATGAATTCTCACCAGTTTGCCCTCCAACGTGTAGATCTTCTTCACCACCCCAGAGTCCAGCTTGATGGCGTCTGTAATGTCAGTCAGGACCTGCTCGTAGGAGTGAGCGGTCTTCTTGTTCAGTAAGATCCTCACAGCTTTGCGAGGCTTAACTCCGCTCCGCACCACTGTGACCAGCTTGGGGCGGATGAAGTCTTGCATTCGCGCCCGTCAGGGGCGCCGCCGGCCTTGGAGCTGCTCAGGGAGGGAGGGCCGCGGGACGAGGTCGACGAGGCCTTGACGTTGACCGACCAGTTGGGGTTGACGTTCTTGGCGTAGTCGAGCTTCTTGTAGGCCTCGGTGGAGCTGCACACATAGCTCCCACCTGTTGGGGTTGGAGAATGGAGTGTTTTCTGAGTTCTTCTTTGCTCATTTCATAACTTGGAGGTTCTCATCCTTCAGGTTTGATCTACTAATCTGAGTGTGAAAGGTCACATTGTTATCAACTGCCCCCAAAGAGCTGATAAAGGTGATTGCTCACCTATTGGCACATCCCCTCAGGGGTTTGGCAGAGAGATGTCCTTCCTAACACAACCCTGAATTTTATCCGTGCTAGGGACATGCACAGGGATATGATCTTCTATCTGGAATCAGCACTCACCTTCCACCAGCTGCTCGATGCTGCTGATCTTCCTGGATCCATCCAGGGCGTAGATGGTCCGAACCCCCTGGGGCAGGTTGACGTTGTCCGACAGAGAGCGTGTCAGGTCCGCCAGCAGAGCGTCGAAGGTTCGAAATCTGTCCGCCGAGATGGCGTACACGATCCCGTTAAAGTACCGGTCGCCATTGCGATAGAAGCGAACCTTCTTGGCTCTCTTCTCGGCGCTCAGGGTCTTCAGGGTCCGGGTCCGGTACAGGCTGCAGTGGGCGCTGTGCGTGGGGCTCGGTACCCCGTTGATCTTGGCCGTGGAGCGGCCGTGCCTCTGACCTTTGTCCCGCTCGTCGAAATGCTCCATCTCGGTACCGAGGCTCACGAGAACGGCGGTGCTGTCTGTGGCAAACAAAGACGGTGAATGGATGAAAAGTTTCCAGGGAGGAAAAAAGTCACAGAATAAAAACAAAGAGGAGATGAAGCCGGCAGGCTGGTGCAGTCACCCGCCGTGGTCTGGAAATAACCCTAATTACAGATTAAGTGCTCTTAAGCTGAGCGTGGACGGCGCTCCGTGGGTCCACTGAGGCTGCGCGTGAGCGCAGGTGGAGGAAAGTGACAGTCACGAACCACATCAGCATCCTCCCCCCTCCCTACCACCATCACTCCTTTAGCAACGCGGAAGTTTGGCTACTTTTTTATTTTTATTTCCCCTGTAACTTAATCCTTATTAATTATACTAATAAAAAATGTAAAAATAGATCTCACTTACCCACGCGCGTAATCAGCGCCTCTGTGGTGGTCACCTCCAGCTTGAATGATGCGTTAAAACCCCGCAGATGAGAGAAATGTGGGACCCCTGAGCCCCTTTCTTGTCCGGTGGAGTCTCGTCTCTTCAGCTCCAAACACCAGAGTTTGTGTGATGAAGACTGGAAACCGACTGGGAGGCAGCAGCTGCCTCCGTCCTCCTCCTCCTCCTCACCACCTCCTCCCTCACGTCATTCTGTCGTGATTTCCATTCAGCACCCCCACCCTCGATTACGATGCGAGCCCACACCTCAGCCCCGAGCTCGGGATGCTGCTGGCCCCGCCCCCTCCTCCCAGCATCAGCTGGAGTGATCTAACGTGGGCTTTTTTTCCCTTTGAACACATTTAGCAACAATTATTTAAACAAAGACACTATACTGCAGGAGTTATGCAACACATATTGCTAGAAAGACAAACCAAAAATACTTTATTTTATTTGCCTTATATAACATTTTTAATCAATTCTGAAAACATTGTTTTTTCATTACATAAGTTCACAAAAAAGGTGGCAAACCAAAAAGCTTATAGATGGAGATAACACGTATATTTTGTTTATTTCTTTATAAGATCCAATTTCTAATTTAATCTAAGATACTAATTTCTGAAAAATTTTCCTTTAAAATACTTGGTAATGTTTTATGTCTGTAGTTCATTATCATTCCACTAGGGGCAGTAGAGGAGCTTCTCCTGCTCAAATAAAAATGGCGCCTTCCATGAAATCTATAATACCATAAAACTTTATGGGAAAATGCATTGCTAATTTTTAAAACTTTTTTTTTATAATACACTAACACCATGTTTAAAATATAAGTATCAAATTTGAGACAGTGGTTAAATAGGGTGATTTGTTTCATGAACAACATTTTTACATCGTAAATATCATCATAATATTATTATCAATATATATTATCAATAATATTACCAAAAATATAATTGATACCTCATACAATAGAGTGTTAGGACCAACCAAAAAGAAAGAATAATAATATTACAAGATTAAAGTCGAAATTTTACAAAAAGAACAATAAATATGGCAATTTTCTCGCTAATTTATGAGATTAAGAGAAAAAAAAAGTAATATTATGAGATCATAGTTTTAAATTGGTTGGCCTTTTTAAACTTTTTAAGTTTTAAAATTTGAATTCAGCAATTGTTTTTTTTAGTTTTTTTAAGATTAAGATACTTTGTAATTTTATCATTTTGTCATTGTTTTTATTGGCTCTTATGCTTTTGTTATCATGAGTTTATCTTTGTTTTATTTTTACATTTTTGTTGTATCAGAATCAGAATCAGAAAACTTTATTGGTCCCAGAGGGCAATTCATTTGTAGAACTTCCAGTCAGTTTCTCACACACACCATCACAAAAATGTGTCAGCCCATCACAGTCCAAAATGAGTGCTCCACAGCTCCGTAACATCAGCATACAGTAATACGTCACATCAGCAATAACCTCAAAGAAAAACACTTTTATCTAAATTCAGCAACGTAATTGCTGAGGGCACAAAAGACTGCGAAAAACGATTAGTTTTTCGTGCCGGAGCATAAAATCGACACCCTGAAGGCATCAAAACAAAATCAGGAGTCAAGAGGATGCTGGGGCTGTCCCAGGATGTTTTTGGCTTTTTTCATCACCTGTTCCTTCCACAGAGAGGGAAGGTCCCTCAGACTAACACCGATTATTTTGGAGCAGGTCTTGACAATGCTCTGAAGTTTGTTTTTGTCTTTCAGAGACAGTATATATATATATATATATATATATATAAATGTATAATTCTTTTAAGTCTTTTATCTGTTGCGTCTTTGTGGCAAATGAACCTTGGGTCTGTAATAATAAGTATTAGTCAAAGTAAACGCCTTGTGCTTTCATTCTTACAATTTAGTTTGGCCAACCTGGCTTGGATTTGAACAAATAAGATGAATGTTTATTGATAAAATGACAATGGTTCATAGCACCTGTGCTTGATTTATTGTTTATTAATGTTTTATTTATTGAATAGGTGGCTTGCAGGGTCTCTGCACTGCACACTAATGAATACATTGATTACCCCTGCAGCTGTCCACTATCACTTCTTCCTCCAAAAAAAGACAAGATCTCCTGTAAGTCTGTGTGATGCCTCCATCTGAAGAGGCCAGATTTTTGGCATGTTTTTTTTTTTTAATGTTTTAATCCTAATAATAATTATTTTAATTTGAATCAGGAAAAGGTTTAGAATTTCTTTGTTTTTGGAACCTATCTGGAAAAAAAGCTTCCCAAAATGCTCCACGTCTTTATTGCTTTTTCCTCATAAATGTATGACATTTTTCTTGTAACTTTATGTAATTTTTCTTATACATGTACATGTACATGTTTTAAAATTGTTAATTTGCGACGTTTAACGTGATAAATTCAAAACTTAAAGAGGTAAATTTACCCCCCCCCAATCAATTTAGCTCATGACTTCTGAAGTTGTAAACATACGACTATTCTTGTAATTTAACAGGACATTTTTTATAAATGTACAACTTTAAATTTGTAATAAAAACGCTTGTAAACTGGCTATAACACTTCATTCTATCACTAAAAAAATAATATAGTATAGACAGGACAAGTAAAAAAAAAAAAAAAAAAGAAAGAAATAATATGGTAGTTTATTTATCTTTAATGGATTCCATCAAATAATTTAACAAATATTTTAGTTCCAAAAAAGTAGAATTTTCTGCCAATATTTTTGCTGGGCTTTACAAGGCTAAAGGCAGGAATCAGTCTTTTAGAGCAGGAAAAGATAAAGCCAACTGACCCACATTACAGCCTCTGGAGACCCTCCTATTCATTATGTCATTGCCCCTTCCAGTGACCTATAGGCAGCATATTTCACCTACTGAGCCACTGAAAGTTAAATATGATACTCATTTAGCTTAACTCCAATTTCTGTTAACTTTTTATATGTTCAACTAAATACATTTTTTCTTTGAGGAGCCAATTTATGAATGTATGAGTGTTAATGACACCACCCCCTCCCACTCTAGATTGTTCTATTTGAGGATACACTCAAGGCGACCCTGTGTGCGTCACAGGCAGACTAGGTGGTGCTATCTTAATGAATCCAGAGCAACCAGGACACATGTGACGGGGACGGTCTTTTAATGACAGCCTTAGATTTGAAGACCAAGACAAGGTCACTCCTGTGACCTTCTAAACCCATCCAGTTATGAAAAAAAAAGCTTCATTAAGCACATTGTTGTCTAGTTGTATGACATTGGATGATCTCAAAAATGGGATATTGATCCAACCACCTGAGATCCAGAGCTGCAGTTCAACCTGTCATCCATGTTTTGAGGGCTGTGGAAAGAAAACATATGCAGGAAATGCTAAAATGTGTGAATTTCACAAATAAAAGCCCCATCTGAGATCCAAGCAGAGTACGCTTTTGCTGTGAAACAACAGTGTGTAGTAGAGCCATTTACAAGTCAAATGTGGTGTTTGTCCTAGCAGAAGAAGAGAACAAATGATATGACGAATGACGAATTACATAGTGATGCTGTGAACGTAATTAGTATAAAGGGTTGAAATTGGTCGATGTATTTAATTTAAAATATATATATATATGTATATATAAAATTATCTTTTCTTCCATTCATCAATCTGTCAAATACAGCAAAATCTTAAAGGCTAAAAATGTTTTCAAAAATAGAGTCAGATTTAATTTTCTAAGTTAACGCTTCACATGTAAAATAAACAGATTTAATATTTTTTTCTTCAATATAAAAAAATGTACTAGTATAAGTGAAAAAAAAATTCAAATTAAGATTAAAGTTACTCCAAAATTAAGATATTTCCAAATACTTGCAAGCATATAAGTCTTTCCAATGACTAATACACCTCAGCATATTTATATGCTGAAACTGTAAGCATGTCTTGATGTTTTAAGCAAGTTGCATTAAAACTAACTTGGAAACAAAGAAAATAAAAATGTTTTTTATGTGATCGATGGATTCACTCCATCATCACACAACGTGGATATGGTAATTTAAAATGATACCATTAATCTAAGACAAACGACCTGCCACTGCAGTCCATTTAGGACAGCATACCAAGTCAGCAAACCGTATCAGAAAGCCAATACACAAATCTCTCCTGTCAAAATGGACCAGAGAATCTCAACTGGATTGATGGAGTCATTACGTGATACATTTAGAACTGTTTTTTAAACCATTAGTGGGGGGTCGTACTTGTTTGAGATTTTAAATGAAATATTTGATAATATATCAAAAAGTAGTTAATGGAAATAAATGTTCAGATGTTTCCAATTGACTGACAAAAATGTTGCGTGACTTATTTGAACAGCAAGACTCTAATAAATATAATTATTTTAAAACATTTTATTTTTTGAAAATACATTTAAAGCATAAAAAAGAAAAACAAAAATATTAATTGTTGGAAATAGAAAAGTGTTAGAAAAATGCTGATGCAGAACCTACGCTTCTAAAGGAATTCTGACCAAGATATTTCATTGCTTTGGATGACCAGTAACACATGGAAAAATAATAACCATAAATCTTAGAACAGAGAATGTCTAGAACAGTTAATTACATTTTCAAATATCTATGCTTAAAATTTAGAAATAATGACTAAAAAAAATAAAGAAAAGCTGTCTTTGTTTCAAACACGGCGGTGGCAGTTTCATGACTACTGTTGCATCTAGCAAGAATGTTAAGATACTAGAAAATGAACAAAAGTTACAATAAATAATTCCAATATATTGTACATTTGTGTAAAATTTCTATGAATAGACTCCTTAAAAACAAAACATTTTCTGAAATTTGTGTGAAAATAAGTTGAACTCGAGGAAATTTAGGAATTTCACATAAAACTCAGAAGTTTGTTTACAAGTGTTTATACATTTTATTTTTTTAAAAGGGAGAAAATCTGAATATATTTCACTAATCAAGTGTTGACAAAGGAAATTTAAAGACAAGCTAAAATAAAACATTAGAAAAATGGCAGAAAGTTTGTTTAAAGACCTACTTCAAGCAAACTTCCCATTTCCCATAAGTGAGAGCTCATGGTTAACATGCTCTCCCACTAGCTTACAGCCCCCCACACCAACCATTTTGGGTGCGGGGCAATTTTGGAGCTGCGCAGTTTAAAACCAGATGCCAACTAAGACGAGAACAACATGGGTGGACCCAGTGGTCTACAAGTGGATGCATTAGACTAGAGCGGAGCAGGGAGACTGTACGTCACACATACGATCCCTCTAACAACATTTAAATAAAAAAAAATTCTCAGAAATTCCATTTTAGGCCAAATTTTCATAATATATGTCCTCTATCATGGAGAAAAATGTCTTAAGAACATGTTAAAAACACAACTTTCCTCAGAGTGGGTCTTTAAGTATAGAAAAATTGTTTAAATTACTACTGATCCTAAAAAGTAACGGCTGTACTGAAGCTGGGAAAAGAATTAGCACACTTTCAATTTTCCAAATTACTGTTTATAGTCTTGCGTGGCTAGTTCTCTTCCACCCACACGTGTGAAGGCAATCAGAAGGTAGGATGGGGTGACAGCTTGCTCTCTGGTTGAACTACACCTACTGAGAGGGAGGAGGATGTGTGACTGCTTTCATGATTATTAAAACAAGTTCTTAGAAGAAATGATGTAGTCCCACAAAAACAGTTGGCAGATGTAGACAATGATAACACATTCATACTGCCTCTGTTATTGTAGATAGTCAAAATAATTCGAAAGTTAATATTCACAATTAAAAAATTAGATGGATTTTTACTATTTGTATTACTGATAAATGTACAAAAGCAGAATAAAACCTAAATTCATTTACTTACAAAGACAAAAAGAATAATATTCCCTATGTATATCAATTCCTACAAAAAACAAAGAAGCTTGGGTGCTAAAAAAAAAGTTCAGTATTTCCTAGTATTAGTTGAGGTTTGAGTTTAACTCAGTGGTTAAGAGAGTGTAACCAGTTTTCTCTGAGAAGTCTTGTCTCCTGGCGTCTTTGTGCAGCTGAATCACCAACACCTCCTCCTTTCAGATGCTGTCCTCGTCCTCCTTCTTCTTCTTCTCCTCCTCTCTCTGTTCCTTTTTTAGAATCGGCCTCTGCTTTTTTGCTGCTATGCCTCCCTCTATGTGCCAGAAAGTTGAGACGTATGATGATGGTAAAAGCAAATTATGAAATCTAACAACTTGAATAAAATATAATAAAATAAGACTATGGATTCATAGATGCTCAAGCTTAAGCACGCTACACTGAAACTTTTGCTGCCTTCAGTGTGTAAGAGTGTGATAAATGACCACTTATTTCACCAATGGAGACCAATACTGCGCCAAGTGTTGGACAATAATGGATATTCAGTTTTTTTTGTTCTTCTAAAAACAGGAACACAAATGGATTTGGTAACCTTTTAAAATATTTACAAGGAACTGGTGCTGTATGAGAACAGCTTTCCTTTGAGACTATTTGGGATCGTAAATGTTAATGTGATTTTCTACTGCAGGAGATACTGACCTCATCTGTTTGTTCGCCGGCGTCTTGCGCTGCTGAGTGGAGCGTTGCCTCCTTTGGGCCTCGTACGCAGCAGAAAGCTGCGGGACAAATTTTGAGTAAGGTAAATTCCCTCCTTAAGGGAACATTTACATCAGCTGTACTAAAATCTGCCACTGCAGATTTCAAAATGCCTCAACACAGATTCAGATCCAATCATAATCCCTTTATAAATTATTTTTTTTGATAATTATCTGTTCAAAAAATACATAAAATAAACACAGGAGGAAAATTTTCAAAATACTTACGTTGGCAATTTCAGAAAGATACGCCCTCCTCTCATCATTGGTTTTATGAAATGCCTAAATTGTGGGAAAGACAGTAACACCATATACTACTACATATTTCTACTCATTTTTTTGCACATACTCTATCCTCCATCCCCTGATTTGCATTAGGCTTTGTATGTTTAGTGATTACAAACTCAAGATTCAACTCTAATGAGCAAGGGATTAAGGAATTACTGGTTGCACATGTTGGGTTCTAACCTTTTTTAATAAACATCTCAGTTTGCTAAACAGAACAATAAACAAAGAGCTAAGTTGCTAAACTAAAGCACATACCTCAGCATGCAGGACAAAGGTTTAGGATCATGTCTGCATTAACATAAAATTGTCAGCCAAACATTTTTTTTTCCCTCAATCCAGGGCTAATCTTTGTAATTTGTAACTAAAAAGAAAGACTACCAGGAAAAACCTAAAGCTGCTTGTCTAAGACACAATAGAGACGCAGACAAATCCTCTGCACAAATCCCTCGCAGCGCGGGAACAGTCCATGCTCCCACCTTTCCTTCCTGCTGGATTTGAAGATGACAGGCCGTCAGCTGACGCTGGAGCTCCGACTTCTCCTCGGTCAGGAACTTTAGCCGCTGTCTAAGCATTTCCTGTGACAAGGACTTCCATTAATAACATCTATGTCTTTGCAGCAGAGAGTGATGCTGATGATACAGGCTCATCAAAAAGCAATTTGATTTCCCTTCTATCTACAAGGACGAATCTGAGGGGAACTTAATGTTGAAAACAGGAGTCCAAAGATAAATAGAGGTCATTTATTTTTCATTAATGAATAAAGAACATTAGTAAAACGACATACTTAGGCAGTAGGATAACCACAAAAGGCAAGAGCAATAAAAAGTTTTAGTTTAATTTGTTGCATGGTGTGTCTTGTTGAATGTACATCTTGGCCATTACCTTTTCTGCCTTAAAGACCCACTCTGATCATGTTTCCGCTATTGCTCGTCATTTTTGTTGCATCAGTAATGTTAGGCTGGGGTGTGAGGGGCTGCAAGCTAGCAGGAGAGTGAGTAAACAGTGAGCACTCTGTTATGGGTGATGGGAAGGGGGGTAAGGTTGTTCTGCACAAACAGTCCAGCCAACAAGCTAAAAATGATTTTTCTCTGCAGAAACTATGACCTAGGAAATGACACAGATTTTTTTATTTTGGCTAAAAACGGTATAATCATAGTCAAAAGACCACTGGCAATGTTTTTAAAATGATAAAAAGATGATCAGAGTGGATCTTTAATAACTATATGCTTGTGCTCTCACAGACAAGTTTTAACTAAGAAGCTTTCAGTCTGTTTACTTAAATCTACATTTGTGTTAAAGCACTGTAATCAGTGTTTTACTCTCCAAATGTTTCTAATCCCACGATTACAGAGTTGGGATTAAACTCAGGTTTATTAAGCTGCATCCACAGGAGGATGGATGGCAGCTAGCATCACAGTCCTCTGGACCCATTCTGTGTCTCTAGCTCCCTCTGCTGGTAAAAGTATCTATCTCCACTATCTGTAGCAAAAAGGGGTGAAGTAGAGGCAAAATAATAAAAAAAATCTAGGACAACCTCCAGATAAATCAATATTGGTCCACTCACTACTGACATGTCATCATATGAGCGGACAGAGGCCAGTCGATCTGTGAAAAGGGAAGAAAAACTGTAAAACCAGGGGAACGACAAACAATGATGCATCAAAATCAGATCTTTTGCTTTCTAACTTTTTTGTACAGAAAAGGTAATTTCATCCAATGTAGAATGGTTGACAAAAAAAACAAACAAAAAATAAAAAATAAAAAACACCCAAATGGCTTGGGTAAATTACATTTCTGCCCACAGTAATGTAACAACAAATGTCAAATTAACATGTAGATTATACAAACGAAGAATGACATTTCTTTTGACTTAAAAATGGGAAAAACAAGAATTTTTACAGTATTTTAAAAATACATGCAGCCAGTGCTTATTTTTGCCTGCATGAACCTGGAGGAAGGGTTGTTGTCATACAAAAAAATTCAAGAAAATAGGGATAATGGATTCATAAAGGGTGACATCTACTGAACAAATGAGTTTGGAAAATAACCAGTTGTTATTTTAAATGATGATTTTGCAAAAATTAGTAATAAAACGTAAAATAAAATGTATTAAAATGTTTTCAAACACTGAAAAGAATTTAAAGATAATTAGCTTTTTCTTCATATACACTCTTTCCAGATAGTTATTACTCTTTTGCACCATCTAATGATTTTTCTTGAATTTTTGGTTTTCTTTTCTAAATGGACAACAGTTTTATTTCTGTGCTTATTTTGAAAACAATACTGCAGAAATTATGTGTTTATATATCTTTATATATATAAAATTTCACAACAGTTCAAGGCTAGAATTGTTGAAGAAAACCAGACCGTTTACAGAGGCAATTTAAAAGGGACAAAAGCTTCAACAATGCATTTGACTTTATTTAGCTTTTTCTTATTCATAATTACCCATCTTTAGCCTATTTTACATATTTTGTCACAATTGTGAATGTGTAAAATTTATTGCTCTACTGCAGTCACTCACATTACATTTAGTTGATGGTTTTACTACATTTAACACACCACAGAGAATTATCAAATTGATCTTAATCAGCCTGAAACATCAGCCAGCTAAATAGGCCTACCCTCAGCAAAAAGCATTCTATTTAAGTGTATTTCGTCTATAAAGTGACGCAATATACTTGAAGTTTACTTTGCATACTATTGTAAATTTAAAAAGGATCCAACACGTATGTGATTTAAATACTATAATTGCTAAACTTATATTTAAGCATGCTTAGTACAAAAAAACCAAAAACCTTCAAGTGCTACTATAGCTCCAGATTAGCTAGCAAACACAACAGCGAAACAGGTTAGCGGTTAACGTACCTACGGGGTTTCCTCGCATGCTCTCTAGCTTCTCACGTGCCACTACAATTTGTCTTTCCAGCTGTCCATTTAACTCCAGCTGGGTCTCATATCTGGTCTTCCATTCATTTCCTTGACAGCAGTGTAAACAAAGAAATCTGTGATTTGATTGGCCAGCTTTATTGTGAAGAGTGTGCGCATGCGCAGTGGGAGGTAAAAAATTGCTAGTTCTACTTATTTTACGTACCTTCCCCATCGACGCTCTGCAGCCTCTTTTGAAGTTCACACATCGTACTTTGTAGATCAAACACAGACTCTTCAAGTGATCTTCTACAAGAAAATAGTTATCTTCTAAAAAATAATTAAGTCAAGCATTTCAGAAATTATTGGAATAAACTCACGTCGCTTCGTTCTCTTCTTTCAGTTCTGCCAGCAGTCGTGTCAAATCGCATTTGTGGTATTCGGTGCGTTGAGCCATCTTTCATAAGGTTTGCTAAACAACCATGCGCTGCTGAAGTTTCCATGGAAACCGCCTCTTACTTCCTTCCTCTTTCAAAATAAGTGCTTGGTCCTTGCACAGACCGGCCAGAATTTTGCATCGAATTTTCATTGTTAGGTTCATTGACAGTAGAAAATAATTCAATGGTTAGGCACCACATTTTTAAAGTCTTTATTCCATTAAAATATGAGACAAGCATATTAAAATAAGTCATAATTATTTAATGCACGCAATATTTGGAATACAGTACAATTTTATTATTTTTCAAACTTTTCAGAAATACTTTTATATGACAATTTCAATTTAAAGCTTCTACTTCATCCCAAAATGTGCTTGAGTACCAAATACACATTATACAATATGTACAGTACCAATCAAATTTTCAACACAGTGCTCACAATTCCCAAAACAAGGACTTTTTTTTTTTTTTTTAAGTGTAATTGCACAACTTTTAAGCTGATGCTACACACTTTTCAAAATAGAAGAGTACACACCGAAATCACACAATTTGGTAGGAATTTATAATAGAAAATAGAAGACAATCAGGAGGTTATGAATAACTTAAAACTTATTTTTTATTATTTTTTTTTTTTAAGAACATGTAGTTCATCATCAATATATCTGGAAATTCACAATTACATATTTCTTTTTTGGAAATTACTTCTTTTCCTCCTTTTTTTCCTCTGCAAATTCTTTGGATCTGCTTCTGTTTGACTCTTCTGTTTTTCCATATCCTTCCCTTTGGCACATTGTTCCCTTCTGTCCTTCTCCTCCTTTTCCATCTGTCCGCGGAGTTCAGCTTTCAGCATCTCTTTCTCCTCCGTTTCCACTGGCTGTATGTCTTTGACATTGAGCACCGTGTAGGCGGATTTTTCGCTCGTACTCGATAGGAACGCCTTTAGGCCCAAATTATCAATGTTGTAAGCAGTCATACCAATATTTGCCACTGATTGGAGAGCGGTGTCTGTGGCGTGGCCTACATTGTGACCATACCTTCATCATTAACAACATGAAAAAGAGAAGTGTTAGGGAAAAGTGGTGTTGCGGAAGAAAACATAAAATAAAAATATGCTTGATTTTCAATGCAAAGATTCATTTCACTATGATTCAAATAAAAATGAGTATAGATTTTCATTTTTAACAATTTTCTTCACAAATATAAGAAGGTGTGAATATAAGGAGGCAATAAGGTGCAGGAAATGAACAAGAATTGGTTGTTCTAGCTTTCAAACTACTTTAAATAATTTATTCATTGTGTAAAAATGACAGAATCTTTTTAAATAAAATATATATATATATATATATTACGAGTCATTACACAACCTGTGCATGCAACAACTTGCAGACCTCAAAAGAGAATATTTGAATTTCAAAGCAGCTTTGTAGTGAAAAAGTGGATATTAAAGGGTTAAGCAGGATCTGTGTGAGTTTACACCAATGCCTTACACCCCATTGAAAGTCATTCGTTGCTAGATAAGATTCTGCAAGCCCTTAAATCTGAAAGAGAACAGGTGTGAAAACAGGTCAGCACACCACCAAAAACCCAAGAAACAACAGAGGATAGATATGTTTCAAAATGATTTTTTAAGCAGGCCATTGTTACTGTTTAACTAGATTTGGAGAAAAAAAAAAAAAAAAAAAAAAAAAGAGTCAAAACCAGAAACCAGGGGAGAAAATATGCACTTACTTGTATTTCACTGTTGTGACAGTCTCAGTTGCAACACCTTTGCAGACTTTCTTTGCTCCATTTTCCAGACTCGTCCAAACAGTGGAAAAACCTTATTTAAAACCATTTTATTAGATTTTCTGGCTGGGAAATGATCATTTCATGCATCTAACTGACACAATAATGATTGATTTATTGTCAGATTTTATAAAGACACATGAGGACAACATCATTTGATCAGAAACGGATGAATTCTCTTACCATGAAGGCCGCTGGCTGCAACAAATTTAGTACCATCCCAGTTGGAAGCGCGACCATCTTGGCTCTTCTTCAGAGATTCTGGGACCAACTTAGATCCGTGTTTTTTCACATGAGGCGCCACCTTATCTGCTACATGCTCTGCAATGTTACTTAATCCATTCACTATAAAATCAGATGACACACATGAACAACTGATTTTACAAATCAGAGTAAAACTTTTGGAAAATGCAAACTGGCCTTGTCCTCACCTAAGAACTGACTGACTCGAACGGCACCCCCAGTGGCTTGCTTTGCAGCCTGCAAACGTTTAGCAACTTGAGGGCTGACCTCTGATGGAGTTTCCTCAGGTGTGATACGGTCTCGAATCTTTGCCGCTCCTTTGTGGATTAAACTTCCAGTGGCCTCTGCGCCTTTTGTTAGTGACTGACTTAATCGTGAGGCTCCTACAGAAGGAAGAGCTTTGCTTCTAAAACTTTTTGCAATCAAACTGACAAGAGGAAATAAATAACATTGTCTCCCCAATTTCAGTGAATGAGAAAGCCTGAAACAACATTTACCTATTTTTATTTGAAAACTCACCTGACATAATCCCTTGGGCCATCTTCTCACTCCATCCTGGAAGCTGCAGTTTTTCCTCCTCATCTGCCGACACTGTCAGCCGTGTCTGTTTGCTGAGGGGATCAATAGGCACTTTTGTACTCAAATTGATGATATCCACTCCAGTTTCCTCTGGATCCTGGAATAGAAGCAATTACATTTCATTTCTGACATTGATAACAGCAACATTCAGATGTCTTTAATAATCAGTGGCAATCAGACAGATCCCAATTTTACTGGGATCAATGAATTGTAAGTTGTCAAAAAAATCCCATAATGCAGCACAATGTCTCCCGAATTCTGTTATTTTTTTCCCTGCCCCTCATTGAGCATCATTTTCAAGAAAAAAACAAACACATTCTTTCATATAGTTAATTAAAAAAAAAAGCCTTATTTTTGAACTCTCAGGCATACATGGAGAAAAATAAGCATATTACTGATAATTCGACAGCTTGAAAGTAAAACTGTGCTGTTGTCTCGACATTTTATGTACAAAACTAAAAGTTAAAAGAAAGATTGGCAGAAGATTCACTTCTCAGGTGTTCTAATGATCTGCTTCAGTAATTCTTTATGTGTTTAATGTGTGTTGTACAGTTAAATCAACTTGACCTGGTTAAGTCTACAGACATGTTAAAGAGTCAAATTAAAACGTATGTTCTTGAAATGCAAAGCTCCCAACGAATCAGCTTTTCTTTGTTTAGAACGCAAACTAAAATTTAAATAAACACAAGAATTAAATGTAAAAATATAAGAAAAAATATACAAGTATAGCAAACAATGTGTTTGAAAAGAACTGTGTAGAAGAAAAGTCTTATCAACACCTTATTTTACATGTTTCTATTTACAGTTTTTTCTCAAAACACTTCAAATTACCCTTTGATTGACATCTATGCATAATGACATTTGCTTATATGTTTATAATCATCATTTCAGGCTTTGTAGAGATTCAGAAGTGACATCTTTTATGTTTTTTTGGAATAAATGTAAACTTTTGCTTTGTTTTAAACCTTCATTCAACCCATTCCACGAATCCACTCCACAAAATGATAGGCACATTTTCTTTTTTGTTTTACGAGTACGTTACTTTTTGAAATTCAGCTGTTTTTTTAAAGTCGTAACCTCCATCTCTGTCCTTGAACATTTGTTGTATGTTTACTGAAAGTAATTTGTTTCTGGCTTTAAACATAATGAGGGCTGTTTTAAGTTTCACTTTTTCTCAGTTTCAATAAACCAGACTTTAAAAACAGTGGATTCGTATGTGTCCCATCATCTACATCATGGACTATTCAAATAACTTTTTTTTGTAAGATGTACAAAGATTTTAAATTTGTTTTATAAGTATTTCCCTAAACTTCAACACTGTACAATAATATTATGGATGAGTGAATTAGTAAGCATGCTTTATAAGTGAGTGTGTGACGTGTTTTTCCTAGCACTGCTGTGCCTTTGGCAATTTTGGTTCTGACTTGCTTTTTTTTGTAGCTTCCAACTTATTTTGTGGTCCATGATGACTCAGAGGAACTCAATTTCAGTTACTCTTTCTATAACGTGATTGTCTATAACAACTTTAACTTCTAAAGACTTTAAAGACTTGATCAGTAATTGAAACATTTAAAATTCTAGCATCGACCCATTACTATCTGCATTAAAACTCAAATAAAATAAAGTTTTAAGTCAGAAAGCTTTATTATCTTAGATGATCTCCTTCACGGTTTGTGTACAATATTCATGTCAGACGCTCCTGCTGACTCTGGGTTTGGTCAGTTCATCTATTTTCTCTCATTATGTTCTACTGCAGTCACTAACCAGTTTGTCTGCTGCATTTTTGTCCGTCTCTTTATTGTCCTTTTAGATCCCAAAGTGTCACAGAACCTGCTTACCCTTATGCCAAAGCTTCCATTTAGAGTAGGGATGGTAACTAAGAGTCCCATTCCCGCTTGTTTTCCAAGATTTCGTGCTCTAGCATGTTCTAATTGGCTGGACACTCCTTTACCAGGTAATTCCCTACGAGTAAGGAAAGAATATCTGGGAAACACACTGGCCCTGGAGGTCAGGAATTGCAAACTCTTGATTTATAAGACATTTTCCTCTAATTTCTGGTCACCTTTTGCTTGCTCAGAATCAAGATTACACAGGAAACCCTTTAAATCAACTAGATTGTCAATTTTTAAAGATGTGATATTTTCTGCTTCTGTGTTGTGCTTTGAGACAACTTCCTTTGGTGCTTTATTAAAAGTATAAATTAAAATTTAATTAAATAAATCCACATTAATTTTCTTTTTTTTAATAACTGACCTGAACTTTAAGATCAGCAAGCTGCGATAGGAGGTCCTGGAAGATCTCATGGTCGGCAGCAGGCAGTTCAGAGGACAGCACGATGCCTACATAGGACCCCGGTACCTCAGCCATCGTGTCAGGAAACATGAAGATCCCGGAGTTTGCCAGCAGCACCGGAGTGTCTTTCGTCAGCGGGTACATCTGGTCACACACCTGACAAATGACACAAACGTTTTCATGCGTTTCAGATAAATATTCAGCAGAACAGTTATCACTAGAAAGGCTATGATTTTCTCCTTTAGTTTAAATCTTGTGATGTATAGATATTTGTAGAGCTACTTATTGTTATATGAAAGTTTACAGAATATTTTTGCAGCATCATCCAATGAGGTTCTCTCTTATTTTCAACATTTTATATTTTTTTATTTTGTGACTGTAATTATCAAAATAAATGTCAAAAAAAGCACATTTTGTGATCTGGTAAATCTTTCTCAAATGCAGAAAAAAAATAAAACCTGCATTCTGTTTTAGCTCTAAACACAACACAAACAGACTTGTGGCGAACCGTACTGCTGGTATGCTGCCTGAGAGAGTGACCCCTGTGAGGACACAGGGACGGGGGGGTGCAGCAGAACAACAGAAGCACAGAGTCATCTGTTAATGGGACCATTGTCTTGTTGGGAAACAAAGCAACACCAGAATACATGACAGATGCCTACAAGCTTGGACTGGTGGAAAACCATCATGAGTTGGAATACAAAACAAAGCCAAAGATAATGCATGCTTTGCATTGCAGTTTTACATTTTATATATAATAAATAATTGGGAAAAATAATAAGCTAATTTTTTTTTGTAATTAAAAATTGTGCGAAAATTGGAATTTTTTTGTTAAAATTGATTATTTTGAAAAATTTTTTCCCTTTTTTTTTTTTACATAAAGTGTAACTTAAAATATTTTTCCTTTCAAAATAAATTTCCACAAAAGGATGAAGAGGGCTTGTTTTAACCTTAAGGGATAGTTTAAACAACTTTTGATGTCAGCTGTGATTCTAATTTAATCAGGTTCTGTTAAATAACTCTTATGTAAAATTTAGTAAAAAAAAAAAAAACAAAACAAACATCAAACAAGCAATAGATCTTTTAGTGAACTTTTAGACTGGAATTCAATCAATGCACCAACAGTGAGTCAGCTGTGAAAACCTTTAACCATGAAGTCAGTGGGTTTTGTGACTGTACACACCTGCGTGGAGTTAAGACACGCACTTGCAAAAGAATGCTCTAATAAAAGATCAAAAATGTGCTTCCAAATACTCACATGTAGAAAGGAGGAAGGCTTTCCAGAAGCCGAGTCTTTGTGTTGACTTTCAAAGGTGATGATGCGAAGGTAACCGGGGCACAACAGAGAGCTGACCTCCCCGCTGGGATCCACAAAAAAAAGCTGCACCCCGGATGAAATGCACAGCAGCTCGTGTTCGTCTCCTGCTGCTGGTGCTCCTTTTCCATTCTGGTTGACAGACCGGATGAGTCCAGCGGGACCATAACCGAGGCTGCAGTGGCCGTCTGTGGGCTTTGGGGTGTATGCAGGAGGCTGGTCGGCGGGGTCATCCATGGATTCAGTTCTCGCAGCTGCTGCGGGGAGTGTGCCCGTCTGTCCAGTAGCAGGAGAAAGAGGCGCTGTGAAGGGGGCTGGAGCTGTGCTCTGAGTGGTAGCAGGTATAGACGGGTACAGATGGTGGACAGAGCTCTGGGAGGGCCAACTGGTGGCCGCCAGGTCAGGATAGCCGTTCATCTGTGAGCTCCTCTGGTCTCCTGATGTTGACTGGGAGTTTTCAAGTGCAGAAAGGTGGTCCTTGACAGTTCTCAAAGTGTCCCTCATTTTGTGTTGAAGCTGTCTGGCTGTGTCCCAGGCCGCTCCCAGGTGGCTCTCCCCACCAGTAGGAATCTCCAGTCCCTGAATCAGATGCAAGTGGCCCTTCCTGAAGTAATCCAAGGCTTCTGGTCTCTGGTTAGAGTCTTCAGCAGCCAGACCGCAACTGAGCGCTTGTAAGGCCAACTCATACTGGCCCCTGATGAGGAGAAGTTCAGCAGGTTCTGCCATGCTGAGGAGAAAAAGGTTTGGATACAGGAAAGTAAGACGAAACACTTAAATAGTTTAAAAAGAAAGCAAGTCATTTGATAACACAATTATTTTCCTAGAAAGCATCAAAAGAAAACATTCAATTAAACTAAAATCTTAAGTCAATCAGCTCTGTACTAATTTAAAATAAAACAATGAGAAAAAGAGAAGAGCTCACCTATTTAGAAAAGACGAAAAATAATGGGGTTTTTTTCAAAGTAGATCATGAAAGCAAGTACAGTGTTAACTCTATGAAGTCAGACAGCATAACTGAAGCGGCTGTGGCAAATTCCTGGTTATGTCATTGGTCTTTGAAGCACCCGGTATGAAAAAATAAAAACCTATCAGGTTTTTCTTGTACTTCTAGATCTTTCTGGAGGCCACCTGACGTCTTAACCAATTGCAGCTTAACAAAGTAAATGTAAAAAAAATAAAATAAAATAGTCTTAAAGTTTGTCTATATTCAGCGAACTTGATAAAAAATATTTACTTTAATAAAGAAATATAATAATGTATTTCTGATCTTAACAGTATAATTCTTACATAAGACAATAAAATATAAAGTGCTGAAAAATATGTAAACGAATAGTAAGGTTTAAACTCTACTCGTCCATATTTATACGTTTTTACTGTCTTTAAAATATTTGAGTACTTTCTTGGTTCGACCTAAACGCCTATTCCGGGAATTGACGAACACTTCCGAATCACAGGACCGTGGATTTAAACTTTACGTCAGAAAAAGAAGTGGCTTCCGCTTTGAAAACTTTCAAAATAAAATACCGTTCCTGAAAAGCAGAATCTTCTCCATGCATTAGTCTTGCAAACGCGATTTTTTTTTCTAATGTGAACTTTTAGCTACCCTAAATCATTTATTTGTCATATATTATAGAAGATTTTGTTTATTAAACAATTAAGCAAATATATTCTTTTAACTTTGGCAGCAGTAATCATAGTAAACAACCACTGACAAATGACAAAAACATATTACAAGTACTGTATGCACAACAAATATTTTTTCAAGTGTTTGATCAGATTTTTAAATTGATATTAAATTATTAATGTACAGTATGTGTAAATTTACAAAATAAACTAAACAAAGAAAATAGAGGTTTCTTGCATTATTTATTTTTTTCATTATTTTATTTTATTTAGAAATGAAAATGTAATTTAAATTCTCTGAAAAGATGTAAATTGTTCTTTTTTTCTGTGGTTATGTCCTCAAATTGTCTAACTTTCAGAAGCTTTAAAAACTGGCTAATACAAGTTTAGCATCAGCTGGTTTTACATTTTCCTCCTCATGTTTTGGAACAACCATGTTATTTTAATTTTTTGGATTATTGTTTTTTATGATTTTTTTTAAATACATTTAATGGAATAAAAAACATATACAACAGGGGAAAAGGTCAGGTTCAAATCGCTGTACAAACCATTACAGAAAACTTGTTGAAATTCATAAAGGATTGTTCCCACCCATGTATTGAGTGATGGGTGAATCAGCACCAGAGAATTCTTTATTCTTTTTTGGTGTCATATGGGCTGAAAGAACACAATTTGCCCTGAGGCTTTCTTGAACTCTGGTTCTCCAAGAGTATTTTGTGTCTGCGCTCCTTTTGCAAGGATCTGACTGATCTTTGTGGTTCATTTAATATTCAAAACCCATCAATCCTCTTTATTTTGACTCTTTTATTTTATTTTATTCTTTATCTTAACTCTTGTGCAAACTCATCAAATAATATCTTGAGCCATCTTAACATTATATAAAGGGCATACTAGATTTTCACTCTTTGAGTCGATGGCCTCCTCTCCTGTTGGTTTTCTAATCTATCAAGTCACATTGAAAGTTATAGTGAGAGGATATTTAAAACCTGCTAGCAATCAATAATTGATAATTTCCGGTGGTGTATTGTAGATGTTAGATTGATTATGCTTACTGGTGTTTTTGGAATTGTATCTTCAAAATATGCCCTTAAGTGTTAAGCGTATTGCTAATTATGTTCGGTCAAAGGAAAGTAATTTCTGGGGCACTGAATCTATAACTGAGGATTTTGATGTCATCACACGCTGCAGCCTCCAGGTGGCATTGCAGGATTAAGTGTATTTTGGTTCAAACTGATATAGAATGCTAGAATTATCACTCTGCTTTCCAGACTTCTCCAGCTAGACCACAAGCATAGCTGCAGATCTCATCAATATATTAGCTCTGATGTGAATGCCAGGAGCTGAACTGCAGGATGACTTCTGGCTTTTGTTTTTTTTCCGTGTTTATCTCACCTTTCAACTTCCTCAGCAGCAGAGGGCAACATTTTTTCCTCCAATCGAAACCTCAAGTTGCCAAAATGTGATTGATGGCTCATTTTAAAGAGCTCCAGTAACTCTGGTCTTCTGTGAAGTTTTCAGCAATGTAGTTCTGAGACACACTAGTTTATTCCAGTCTGACAAATACAGTTTATACAAGTGTAAAAAACTTCAGAGAAACAAAAGAAACATAAGACCAAAAAGAATAGAAGAGAGTACATACAAAAAGAACTCAGACACCATGAGATTATGTAATAATCCTTATCTTTCAGTTAGAAATGTTAAAGCAAATCTATCCGGTTTTTCCTGAAGACTCGCATGGATGTGTTTGGTTGATAACTCTTATATAAAACAAAAATTATAAATGAAAAAAGAAGGCAAAACATGGTTTCAGAAAATGTGTCATTTTGGAAAATAAATCAGGAATCAAGAGAATTCTTTTTGTGACAAGCAGTTGGTAAAGTAGGAATTTAGCTTGGAATACAGAGAGAGCTGAGTGTTGTATACAGAACAAATAAACTTAATTCCTAGAAAATGTAACCGAGGAGAATAATTCTGATGGCAAGAAGGGAGACCCCAGTACAGAGCTCTGGGGTACACATGAAGGGACAAAGAACAGCTGTTCAATTCAATTTCAATTAAGTTTTATTTATATAGCACAATATTATAAAAAAAATAGCCTTATTGGGCTTCAGGCCAGTAATTTTGCAGATGCAGAAGTTTAGTCATAAAATATACTCAACAGCTAAAAACTAAAAAGACTAAATAAAACTGGTTATCCCTGCGCTTAGACCCTCCCCCCAGTAAGGAAAAACTTGTAAAAAAAACAGATTCAGGACAAAAAGGATGTTGTGTTTTTGTCAGGTAGTATTGGGCTAAATTGCCCCCAGAACCGTTGATACAAGGCAGGATGGATCCATGTTTTCATGTTGTTGGTGCCAAATTCTGACCCGACCATTTGAATATCACAACAGAAGTCATGACTCCTCAGACCAGAAAAGTTTTTCCAATAGTCTATTCTCCAATTTTGGTGATTCTGTGTGAATTGTAGCTTCAGATTCCTGGTCTTTTGCTGACAGGAGTGGTAGCCGGCGTGTTCTTGTGCTGCTGTAATCCAGCTGCCTCACGGTTAATGGGTTGTGCGTTCAGATATGCTCTTCTGCAGACCTTGATTGAATGATTATTTGAGTTCCTGTTGCATTTCTATAAGCCGGAACCAGTGTGACCATTTTTCTCTAATATCTGGCATCAACAAGGCAAATATGCCGACAGAATTGCAGCTCACTTGATATTTTCTCTTTTTATTACCATTCTTTGTGAATCTTAGAGGTGGTTGTGGGTGAAAATACCAGTAGATCAGTAGTCTCTGAAATACTCAGATCAGCCCGTCTGTCACCAACAACCTTTCCACATTCAAAGTCACTTGAATCCCCTTTCTCCTCATTCTGGTGCTTAGTTTGAACTGAAGCATATTGTCTTGACCATGTCTACATACCTAAGTGCATTGAGTTGCTGCGATGTGATTGAATGATTAGAAATATGCATTACTGAGCAGTTGGACAGGTGTGCCTGTTATCGTGGCCAGTGTGCATCTCCACACATAATTAAGTGCCTCAATTGTTCTTCAAAAGTTTTTTAATCCTGTCAGAACAACATGACATGATCATAATGCATTTGAAAAGATGGAACTCACAAGAGTTTTCAAAAAGATGGATTATTTCTGTCACCAGAATAGCAACTGCTTTACCAAATTTTCAAAGTCACTGTGTGATAATATATTAGTACTAAATCTACATTGTACAGTTAAAAACAAAGTTAAATGAGTAACCTTAAAGATAACAATTCAGAGTATTTGATAAACATAGAGGCTGCATTAGAAAACTAAACGTATTGTTCACTGATACAAAAATTTTTGTTTTAAAGCTCTTCCTTCACTGCTGTTCTTTATCGCATTCTATATTAAATAAAATGTTTTAAATTTCAGTTTCTTTCCATTTGTTTTGACCAACAAAACGACTTAAATTTCACAATAATGCTTTACAGTATTACTGTCAAAAAATAAAAAAATAAAATACAATACAACTCAAAGTGATTCAGCAAAAGACTGAATAAAACCAAAAAAAAAACTATTTCTCTTTCCTCGTAACTTTGGCTCAAATGTTCGTGAGTTCGAGTGTCCAGGAATGCTCTGCGATTTGCAGGGGAGTGAGGAAAGTTCCTACCGGTTCCAAAGGGAAAAGAAGTTGTCAAGTGTGTCCAGCAGAGGGCGCTTGGTCCTTTGCTACATCAAAAGGTTCAGGGTTGGCTCGCCATCTTGTTCTGTCTCGCACATGGATTCCGGATTGAGGAGTCCGTTTTTTTCGACCCAATCTTAATGGCCTATCATTCCAACATAAAATACACTCAAATAAATAAATGAAAATACAAAGGCAATCCATAAGAAATTAATAAAAATACGGCAGTTTCGGTTTAACCGAGCTCTCAGTTCCGCAGCACGTAATGGCGGCTGGAAAGTCTGGGCGAAGCTTTCCTTTTACCGCGCCAAAACTTCCACAACTCCACAAAATAATTACTAAAAACAACATAAATTCACCGCCATAGTCTGTCGTTTAACCAATTTTACAAAAAATAAATACATTAAATATCAAATTAATTCAAATAAATAACTCACCAAGTCCCGTTTGGTAAAAAAAAATGTTTTCCAGGCCACACTGGTGGAAAAACGAAAACTACTTTTTCTCAACAGAGTAGAAATTAAATAGGAAACTGAAAAGAGGTTTCTCGTTTTCGTCACTTTGCTCGTCGTCTTCTCCCTCGGGCTGCGAAGCTGGCAAAGCACGCTACGCTCTAGCACCGAAGCTCTCAGCTCAGCAACAAACCCGATTGGCTGTTGCCAGTCACATGGGCTCCGTCAGCAGGAAGAGACGTCTCTTTTCAAAATAAAAGTCATTAACAAGTAAATCAAAATCCAAAAAGTTTACAATTTCCTTTTTTCATAAAACATTAAACAAAAACCTTCAAACAGTTTTTAACCCTTTTCTTTATTATTATTTTTATTATCCCTTTTTCTAATTTTAATTATTTTTTTTCATTATTCTAATTTTATATTTTCATAAAGATCTTTTTTTTATTTTATAAGAGCTTTTCTCTACAGGGTTACATCCTCCCCTCTTAACTCTATGCAAGTCTCTTTGCATACTTAGATTAGTTTGATTTCATGAAGTTCATGGGTTTCAAGTGAACTTGTAACAGTGTCACTCAAGCTCTGGAAGAAATTTTGCACTAAACTTATGAGCGGTTTTCCCAACTCAGGGTAAGTTAACTTTCTAGGTGGCTGTCTTTCTCTAGATGATTTTCGAATGGAGTGGTCCGTCTCAGAATCATATTTCACACAGTTTTCTTCATCCATAGGTTCACTGTTCCCTGTACTGGATTCTGCAGTTTTCTTTTCAGAGGTTGCATTCACCATGGGTGCATCTTCTATTTCACGTGTTGGTGTTTTGTGTCCTCTGACTTCAGCAGGTTTTGCTGCAGGTTCAGGTACACTGTCCATCTCAGGTAAGTTTCTGTTGTCTTTCTCAGGTAAGTTTCCACAATCAGGTAAGTTTCTGTCGTCTTTCTCAGGTAAGTTTCCACAATCAGGTAAGTTTATGTCCTCTGGAGCATCCTCAGGGGTTGTGGCTTCATCTGAGTATAAGTGCTCTACAGCTGGACTTGACTCGGTTCTGGAAGGAACAACACTTGGTACTCTTTGATGGTCCTTGAAATCTCTCGAGGAGAATCTGGGGAATAATACAGTGGATAGACATCCTCTTCCTCAGAACTGAACTCAGGCTGATGTTCATCAGGATTGCTATCTGGTCTGTTGCGTGTGCTAGGTCGGCGAGGTTTTTCTACCACTGCTGGGGAACTTGTTGGTACTGTTGTCAGGAACCCACATGGTAACAAAAGATCTCTGTGGAGAGTTCTAGTGGGACCGTCTTGATGTTCAGGTTTGACTGTATATACAGGTAAGTTGCCTTTTTGACTTTGCACAACATAGACTATGGATTCCCACTTATCGGCCAACTTGTTTTTCCTCTTAACCGAACATTTCTTACAAGCACACGATCACCAATGTCAAGGGCTGATTCAATGACATGTTTGTCATAGCGAAGTTTGTTTCTTTCTGCAACCTTGGCAGCACTTTTGGTTGCTAACAGATAGCTCTCTTGGAGATTAGATTTCAGTGATTCAACATACTGTGAATGTGACTGTTGTTGACGCCGATTCAAGGGAACATTGAAAGCAAGATCGATGGGTAGTCTGGGCTGCCTACCAAACATTAATTCGTATGGCGTGAAACCTGTGCTGTCATGTTTCGTACAGTTGTACGCGTGTACCAATGGCTTGACAAAGTCACGCCAATGCCTTTTGTCTTCATCCTTGAGTGTTCCGAGCATATTTAACAATGTTCTGTTAAATCTTTCAACAGGGTTTCCCCTGGGATGATAAGGTGTGGTTCTGACCTTTTGAATGTTAGCGAGGTCACAGAGCTCTTTGATTGTTCGGGATTCAAAATCCGCACCTTGATCACTATGAATTTTTTCTGGAACCCGTAGTGACAGATGAAATTTTCCCACAGTGCTTTGGCTACGGTTCTAGCCTTTTGGTTAGGAGTAGGTATTGCGACTGCATATTTTGTGAAGAAATCGGTGATGACAAGCACATCTTTTGTGTTACTTTGGTCTGGTTCGATGGTAAGAAAATCAATACAGACTAGTTCAAGGGGTCTGGAGACTTGAATATTTACAAGGGGCGCTGCCTTCTCTGGCAGTGTCTTTCTGCAAACACATCGTTGACAGGTCTTGATCTTTTGTTCGACATCCAAGGCCATTTTTGGCCAGAAAAACCTGGTCGTGTCAAGTCGAGATCCGATCCATACCAAGATGGCCCATGTCATCATGAAGACTTTCAAGACCATGGGTCTCAGATCTTTCGGCAGGACGAGTTGAAACTGATGTTCTTTACCAACTTCCCTTTTCCTGTATAAAATCCCATTTTGCAACTCAAGTTTGTTCAGCTCTCGCAGATAGATGGGCAATAGTGGGATTTCTTTACGGACAGCAGGAGGAGAAGTTTCACCAGTTTCAAGTTGGTGAATGATTTCATTTATGGCAGGGTCGTTTCTTTGACTTTGTCTCAGCTCTTCTTCTGTGACGCTTGGAATAATAGATGAACTATTACAGTGATCGAAACTTTCAGGAACTGCTTTGACAGATATTGACAAGGAAGTCACGAGTGGCAAAGCAACTGTGTTATCGCTGTTAATGGGCTGGAATACAAGGTGTTTTTCACAGATCGCATTAACAACATTCTGAGAGACGCAAAAGAAAGGATTCGTGTCAGGTGAGTGATGCTGTACAAACTGGCGTATTCGCTCTTGTTCTTTCTGAGAAACCAAATCATTTATTGGTTCTGGGTGTGGACGGCGGGATAACCCATCTGCGTCCATGTTTTGCTTTCCTGCCCTATACTGGAGCTGGAACTCAAAAGAAGACAAGGCTGACAGCCAGCGGTAGCTTGTCGCATCCAACTTAGCCGTGGTCAAAATGTAAGTTAAAGGATTACTGTCTGTTACAACAGTAAAAGGACTTCCATACAAATAGTCGCAAAATTTCTCCGTTACAGCCCACTTAAGGGCTAAAAACTCAAGTTTATGAGCGGGGTAACGGCTTTCACTTTTTGACAGTCCTCTGCTTGCGAATGCAATGACGCGCATCTCTCCCTCCTGTTTCTGATAAAGGGCTGCCCCTAGCCCGGTTGTACTTGCGTCGGTGTGTAGTACATACGGCAATTTTGGATTGGCAAACCCCAACACTGGAGCAGAAGTGAGTTTTGTGATGATCGTCTCAAACGCCTGCTGGCAACAGTCTGTCCATCTTTCCCCAAAAGGAGATTTTGGCTGAAAATACTGAAAATCGGTTGTCTTAGAAACATTGCTCTTTTTCAAAGGAGGATACCCGGCAGTCAGGTTTGTTAGGGGTTTCACGATTTTGGAGAAATCTTTTATGAAGCGCCTATAATAACCCGCAAAGCCTAAAAACGAACGGAGTTCTTTCAGCGTTTTGGGACTCGGCCATGTTTTAAGGGTTCGATCTTTTCAGGGTCTGTTTCAACGCCATTTTCAGAAACAATATGTCCTAAATACTTCACTGACGTCTGAAAAAATTTACATTTTTCAAGTGACAGTTTAAGACCATATTCTTTCAGACGACTGAGCACATGGAGAAGGCGAGTTTCGTGTTCTTCAAAAAAAAAAAAAAAAACTATAAGGTCGTCCAGAAAAACTAGAACTTCCTTAAGGTTGATGTCCCCCATACACTTCTCCATCAGCCTTTGAAAGGTGCTGGGAGCATTCGTAATGCCCTGCGGCATACGATTAAACTCCCAGAAACCCATCGGCAAACGAAAGCGGTCTTATGTTTGTCTGTCTCATCGACCTCAATCTGGTAGTAACCGCTTTTGAGGTCGAGAACTGAAAAACCATTTCGATCCGGTGAGGGCTGAAAATGTTTCTTCCAAATTTGGAAGCGCGTAAGCGTCTTTGATTGTGCTTAGATTTAGCTTTCGATAATCTACACAAAGCCGTACGTCTCCATTCTTCTTCCGTACAACACTATCGGAGAAGAAAAGGGAGACTCCGACTCGCGGATTATGCCTGCGTCACTCAGTTCCAGTAAATGTCTTCGCACCGCGTCAATATCTTGAGGGCGTATCGGTCGGGGTCTGTGTTTAAAGGAGTTTCGTCACTTAGTTTTATTTGGTGCTTTACTTTACTTGTGCATCCAAAATCTGTGTCATGCTGTGCAAAAACTTCTGGTATTGCATTTAGTTTTGCTGTGATTCGGTCTTTCCAATCAGCTGGAATTGGAGAATCATCAAAGTTCAGATTTAATTTGGGGGAGTCATTTTGTTTTGAGGTTTGAGACTGATTGGGTTAGTCTGGCTTGAGATCACTTCCTGTATGGCATGAATTTCAGCAATGACACTTTTTGCAGGGACAACTACATCATGTTTACTTTCATTGCGCAACACTACAGGAAACTTTTGTGAAGTGTTATCAGTGAGAGCAAGTAAACAATTCGTGACGAGTATGCCACCTGGCAAAGAGGAAATGGAGGGTGGGTTCAATGGTAACCCATTTTTCTGGAGTTTTGCTGAAAACATGAACTGACCCTTCTAGGACAATACTTTGGCCTCTGGAATAGTTTCAGACTTTCTTCCAGATAGTTTAACTAGACCAAGGCTGCTGTTTTGTTTTTGGTTTGTCTCTGCTGTAGCACACTCAGCACCGCTTTGTACCCATAGGGTAAGGCTTGAGATCGGTATTGGTCAGTGAAAGACTCTCATAAAGGAGGTCCAGCGTGTTGGTGCCAATTAACACGGAGGACTGACTGTTAGAGCGTGTGTCTGGAACAACTAGCGCAGAAGTTGATACTTTTATTTCAGATCCAAAAACAGTTTTTGTGGAAAGATGATGTCAACAGAAATGAAACCTGAATATGGAACACTTTGACCATTAGCAGCCTCCACTTCCAATAGTTCATTTATGGGGTGGATTTCCAAATGAGAAAGATTATCCTGGTAGAAGGTTTGGTTCACAGTGGTCACCTGAGATCCGGTGTCAAGAAGACAGTTGCAACTTTGTCCATTTATTAGCACTTGAGCGGTATATTTAGCTCCAATCAGACTCTTGGGTAACTTTACAGTAGCTGATTTGTTGTGGGAAATTTGCGTCTTAGATTTAGTTGAATGTTCAGAGTAGGGACTGGTTTCATTTGTAGCACTCATCTGTCCCACAATGAGGGCTGGTTTCAGTTTAAAGGAGTGTTGTTGTTCTGCCTGTCCCATTGAAGCTGTTTCTCTTTTAACTGTTGTCTTTCTCATTAACTAAAGATGGGTTTGGGTTGCTAGAACAGGCTGATACAATGTGACCATCTTCACCGCATTGAAAACAATACCAGGGTCTTGGCCTTTGCTTTGCAGCTTGAGATGTTGTGGCTGTTTGGGCAGGTATTTTTGCTGTAGTCTTTGTCTTGGGATTTTCCTTTTGTGCGTTAGCTTTCTTTGGAGAGTTTGGTGGCTTTAATCTAGCAAGATGACTTTGAATCTCTGTGATTTGCGCCTTGAGTTCTTTGACTAGGTTGTCTTGAGGAGCTTTACGCTGGTCAGAAATTTTGTGGTCTGCTTCTTGTGAGTTGATTTTGCAGCTCAGTTATCTGTCTTTTCATTTCAGCAAGATCATCTTGGATTGCTGTTCAGATGTCGGAACATTTGCAGAAATGTTATGTGAAGCCTCTTGGTCGAGTGGACGCAAGATGTTTTTTCATTCTGTTCTCTTTAGTTGCATGTTTATCTTCCTCTACCCTTAGCTGTAGAAGTAGCTCTGAAAAAGGAGGAGGATGATCTTTCTTTCGTTCAAGCTGGAGGCTGCGAGAAGAGCATTATCCCAGCACCCACGACAGAACTGACGTAACAGGTGTCGATCTGCTTCACTAGCTGAAACACCTCCTCTTTTCAAAGCTTTGGTTAGAGCCGTCTGCAGTCGATGAAGATAATGTGATGGTCTTTCACCTGCATCTTGAAGTGTGTTTAGAAATTTTGCAAAAAGTTCATCACCATCTTCTACAGTGCCAAAAGCTGAATTTAAAAGCTCAATGTATGCCAAGGGTGATGCTCGAGACCTAATGGTTTCACAACATTTGCAGCAGGGAGCACGAGGCTGTCCAATATCTCGTGAGCGTTGCAGGTCAGACAGATCTGGATCTTGCAAGACAAGGTCAACGCTATTTCGCCATGTGTCAAAGTCAACTTCGTGAGTGGGACATGGTACTTTGCCCGAAAACTGTCTTAAACGAAAAGCTACACTGGCATGTGATGCAGTAGCTTCGCTTTTCACTATGTGTTCCACCACCACTCTTTGCACCTCGGGTGTCGTTATAAAACTTTGAGAGATGTCTGAACTGAATTGATGATTCTTGGAGGTCTTAATGATCCGTGTCTCTTCTGGGTTCGAAATTAGTTTGTGTTAGAGTGCACTTCTTCATCCTTGGTACTTGTGAAGTGGTTTGGTTGACACCCAGTGTTCTTTGATGGCACACCTAGGAAATGGCTATATGCTTTGAGATTCTTGTGGATGGAAGGGTCCTCTTGCTAGCAGATGGTTCCTGGATCACTGGTTACTTTTTGACTGCATTCACTAAGGTCGCTCATGTAAAACTGATTCAAAGAGACTTGCCACTTAGTTTTGCAATTTTCTCTGCAGTTCACTAAATAGACTGTGGGTGGCGCTGTTAGTAACTTGCGGCCCACATATTGATTCAACTGATAAGGCTCGGATTTGATATTTCTTTCCGTCTTCAGACTACAAGCGTGTAAGGCAGCACAGATTCAAGGGCTGCAACAGCTGCACCCGACTCATATTCCACAATAGCTGTTGTTTGTGTGTGGGAGAGTTGGGATTATCTTTCTTAAGGTTTCAAAATGTGCCCATACTTCATCAAAATCTCTTGAGAACTTCATCAGAAGTCGTGTTAGTAGCCCACTTACTATCACTGAGTTTTGGAACTTTTATATTTTCTCGCGTCTACAATCTCCATTTTTTAGCCGGACTGTCCTATTTAAAGGTCTGGGTCAAAAAAATACAAAAGTTTAAAAATCTAATTTAGCTCCTGGCTGGCTCGCCACTTCTGAAACCCACCTCTAAGGGATAGCTACAGTAACCCGGACCAGTAGGTTCGACTATTCAGAAAATTAAAACTTGTAGCTTGGAGACAACAAAGGAAAAAAGACCACAGACCACAATGTAAATGGAATTAGCCGGCTTATTTAATTAGACACACCACAAACAATACCAAGACATATAACATTAAACACATAAAATCCCAGTTTGTTTAATCCTATGGTTTAGATAAGTTTGAAAGGATTTTAACCTTCTATTATCTTCTAGTGTCATAGTTATGTTAATTCAGTTTTTGTTATAGACTTTAAGTATAGATTGAGATTTTTCATTTGGTTTTTTTCTATTTAGTTTACTTAGTTCTAGTTTATACAGTTAAGTTAGTTTCAGTTGTTTATAAGTTCAAGTTATGTCAAGGGTTTCAGTATTTTTCAAATATTGTGTTTTTTATACGCATTCTATATGTTCTTTATGCATTTCTATAATTCAAATGTTTTAAATTTTTGAGTTTCTGTTTATCCATTTGTTTGACAAACAAAAGACTTAAATTTTCACAATAATGCTTTACAGTATTACTGTCAAAAAATAAAAAATAAAATACAATACAACTCAAAGTGATTCAGCAAAAGACTGAATAAAAACCAAAAAAAAAACTATTTTCTCTTCCTTCGTAACTTTGGCTCAAATGTTCGTGAGTTCGAGTGGTCAGGTGCTCTGCCGATGGCAGGGGAGGGGAAAGTTCCTACCGGTTCCAAAGGGAAAAGAAGTTGTCAAGTGTGTCCAGCAGAGGGCGCTTGGTCCTTTGCTACATCAAAAGGTTCAGGGTTGCTCGCCATCTTGTTCTGTCTCGCACATGGATTCCGGATTGAGTGAGTCCGTTTTGTTTCGACACCACAACTTTTGATGGCCTATCATTCCAACATAAAATACACTCAAATAAATAAATGAAAATACAAAGGCACTCCATAAGAAATTAATAAAAATACGGAGTTTCGGTTTAACCGAGCTCTCAGTTCCGGCAGCACGTAATGGCGGATGGAAAGTCTGGGCGAGGAGCTCTCCTTTACCGCGCCAAAAACTTCACAACTCCAACAAAAATATAAATACTAAAACAACAATTCACAGTCCAATTTGCCATAGTTCTGTCGTTTAACCAATTTTTACAAAAATAAAATACATTAAATATCAAATTAATTCAAAATAATTAATAACTTCACCAATGTCCCGTTTGGTAAAAAAAAAAAATGTTTTCCAGGCCAAAACTGGTGGAAAACGAAAAATACTTTTTCTCAACAGAGTAGAAATTAAATAGGAAACTGAAAAAGAGGTTTTATCGTTTTCGTCACTTTGCTCGTCGTCTTCTTCTCTCGGGCTGCGAAGCTGGCAAAGCACGCTACGCTCTAGCAGCAGAAGCTCTCAGCTCAGCAACAAACCCGATTGGCTGTTGGCAGTCACATGGCTCCTGTCAGCAGGAAACACACGTTCTTTTCAAAATAAAAGTCCATTTAACAAGAATCAAAATCCAATAAATTTTACAAAAATCCCTTTTTTCATAAAACATTTAACACTCAAAAACCTTCAAACAGTTTTAACCCTTTTTCTTTATTATTATTTTTTATTATCCCTTTTTCTAATTTTAATTATTTTTTTTTCATTATTCTAATTTTATATTTTCATAAAGATCTTTTTTTTATTTTATAAGAGCTTTTCTCTACAGGGTTACAAGCAGTTGGACAGGTGTGCCTGTTATCGTGGCCAGTGTGCATCTCCACACATAATTAAGTGCTTCAATTGTTCTTTAAAAGTTTTTTAATCCTGTCAGAACAACATGACATGATCATAATGCATTTGAAAAGATGGAACTCACAAGAGTTTTCAAAAAGATGGATTATTTCTGTCACCAGAATAGCAACTGCTTTACCAAATTTTCAAAGTCACTGTGTGATAATATATTAGTACTAAATCTACATTGTACAGTTAAAAACAAAGTTAAATGAGTAACCTTAAAGATAACAATTCAGAGTATTTGATAAACATAGAGGCAGCTTTAGAAAACTAACGTTGGCCGTTTGTTCCACTGATAAAAAATATTTATAAAGTCTTTCTCACTGCTTGATGCTCTGTGTTTTGCTTCTCCTTCTCCCCTTTTTATGGACGTTGAGTTTCCTCTTCAGTTCCTTTCTTCTGTCACATTGCACATGTGCACGCTCTTTGTGGAGCTCCCTTCCTTCAGCTCTCTCTTGGTTGTCTGTCCTCGTCTTCAATCATTTCCTTAGCTGTGCTCTTTGCGGTATAAAAGACTAGCTTATCTACGGTTAGGTGGTTAAAGTTGTATGCAGCCAAACCAACGTTTCCCGCTGCCTTGAAAGCCTTGTCTGTCGCCTGTCCTGCATTTTCACCGTACCTTGATCAGAAATGAGACAGTTAGGAAAAATGAGCGTTTAATTATTGTTAATATTTTTAAGCCACATTTTATGAAAGAATGGATTAATCGCTAAAAAAAAAAAAGAAAAGTATTTTTCTTTTACTTAGTGGCTTACACTGGGGTTTGGTCTGTTATTAACGTTCCCAAATGGCTTTTTCAGACAACAACGGAAAATTGGTGAAACAGACTGGCAACTTGTTCTGGGTGTACCTCGCCTTTGCCCGACTGCAGCTGGATTGGAACCAGCAATCCACTAAAGGGGTTCAGTGGGTTCTGAAGCTGTTTTGTAAAAAAAGTTCTCTAAAATCTAAAAATATCCCAACATGAGATGGCCAGGTAGATGTGTAGGAGCTCATATGTAGATATCTTTGATTGGTGTTAGAATGCAACATAAACGGCATGATGGGACTGCAACATGATGGGGAAAGTCGTCTGCTACACAGTGACGTGCAATAGACTTCTATGAATTCATGTCTGTCAGATCCATAGTGCACATCTCTAGCTGTAAACATTGATTTAGATATGTAATGTGTCCATGCCTAATCGGTGGTGACTTACTTGTATTCCACAGTTGAAGTGGTCTCACTTGCAAAACTTTTGCAAACATCTTTTGCTCCAGTCTTCAAACTGTTCCAAACAGTAGAGACACCTGCAAAAAAAAAAAAAAAGGCGATTTAGGAAGAAAGATTCTTGGAAAAGATCTAAACAGGGAGTATATTGAAATGCGTATGTATTGATTGAACTTCTTGCCTTGTGCGCTACGGGCTGCTACAAACTTAGCACCGTTCGCCTTGGAAGGGCGCCCATCACTGCTCTCCTTCAAAGACTTTGGGACCAGTTTGGGTCCATAATTTTTTACTTGTGGTGCCAACGCTTTTCCTGCTTTTTCTGAGACTGCAGTCATACCATCCACTGTTAAATAAAAAACAAAAAAACACAAGAAAAAAGCTAAAGGTCAGAACCAAATCTCAATTGATGTATCACTTAAATGCAAAATTCAAATTTGTATAAGTTTCTTCTCTCTTACCCATGAACCGACTGACTTTTAAAGCTCCAGCAGAGGTTGTTACAGCCACATTGAGACCCTGGGTGACTTGGGGACTGACTTTTGTCGGAGACTTCTCAGGTTCGATGTTGTCTCGAATCTTGGCTCCTTGTTTATGAATGGACTTGCTTGTGGACTTTGCTGTTTTTGCAAAACCATCACTGAATTTTGTGGCTCCTACAGAGAAATTCCTAATTTTACTCCACTATTGTAAAAGTATTTTAGGGGCTCTCACACTTAGATAGTAATGTAAGACATGCTGACAATCCAATCTTTCATTTTCTAGCGTCAGAGAAAATCAAAACAGGCAAAAATCTGCATTGCATTGTCTGCACTGAACAAAAGCATTTCCTAAATAACAGCTGTCATCAGCTTTCATACAGAAAGTTATGCACTTGTCCTTAGGCTGATGTTCTTATTCACTCTGAATCCATCTAGTTTCATCCCTACAAATGGCGTGAAAGCATCAAAATGTCAACACTAAGCTTTATATTCCCTTTATCTCAACTTACCTGACAAAATTGCATTGCCCGCCTTCTCGCTCCATTTGGGTCGCCGTGCTTTTTCCTTCTTCTGGTCCTCATTGCTGGAGGCAAGGGGAACTTTTTCTTTTAAGTTGATGCACTTTTCTTCAGCATCTTCAGGGCTCTGTTAGTGTTAAACATTTTGGTCATATTTTATTCCAAAATGTATATTTGCTGGGTTAAGATGGAAAAAAGGTCTCACTTTCAATCTCATGGAGGCCTATTGTCAAGAACCTGAAATGTGAGCTTCTGACTCTTAATTCTTTCCTCTTTAAATCATCTGCAGTATGTGACTGTCAATTAGGAGACACACCTTTCACAGTAAATGCGAATTTTGAAAGGAACTTTGATCTTTCACTCTGCATGCCACTCTTCATCACACTTTCATTCTGAAGTTTCTTTTTTTTAGTTTAACCAGAAGCTCAACAATCCAGCTCGGTGAGAAACATGCGTGTCTAACGTTTCCAACCCCTTGATGATACGTTTAGGTTTTCTTTAGCCTTCATGTTTAAATGCAATACTTTTTCGTAATTTTTTTTTAAGGAAAAGAGTTTTTTGCTTGTTAAGGTATTAAAAAAAACTTTTGATTCATTCCAATCCTGTTTTAAAAGTACAAAGTAAGCTGAATTAGGCTGACAAACTGGATGCTGTTTTTCCAGTTGAGATAACGTGATTAGAAAGCAAAACACAAGGGAGTTCTTTCATGGCAAATTAAACAAAATCTTATTTTTGTAATAAATTGATATGTCATATTGATTTATCGATTAAAAAAAAAAAATTAATCGCAAACCTGGAAAAAATAATTGCGAATAATCGTGATTAATATTATTTTTGTTTAGTGACAGTATTTGCCAACCACGTATTTTCTGCGATGTGAAAACAATATATAACAATATGAAAACATAAACAAAACTGTACATTTAGAATATTTGTTTTTAAATGGTGCTTCCAACCGATTAAAAAATAAAAAAAACAATTAATCGCATTTTTGTGTTATACTGGGTAAATTTTAGATGACAATATTGCGCCAGACTTCGGATTAAACCGTCCGCTTTTTGTAAAGAAGCAATTCAAACAAAACAAAATAGCAAGATTAAGAACTAAAAACCAATGTAACATTTACTTCTTATGTAAATAGCCGTGGTGGGCCTATATGTAGGAAAATACCCAACAAAGTGTTTTAACGCACGCCGTAGAAGCCTTGACTGCTAAATTAAAAACATGCGTTTTCCAGTTGAGATAACGTGATTAGAAAGCAAAACACAAGGGAGTTCTTTCATGGCAAATTAAACAAAATCTTATTTTTGTAATAAATTGATATGTCATATTGATTTATCGATTAAAAAAAAAAAATTAATCGCAAACCTGGAAAAAATAATTGCGAATAATCGTGATTAATATTATTTTTGTTTTAGTGACAGTATTTGCCAACCACGTATTTTCTGCGATGTGAAAACAATATATAACAATATGAAAACATAAACAAAACTGTACATTTAGAATATTTGTTTTTAAATGGTGCTTCCAACCGATTAAAAAATATAAAAAACAATTAATCGCATTTTTGTGTTATACTGGGTAAATTTTAGATGACAATATTGCGCCAGACTTCGGATTAAACCGTCCGCTTTTTGTAAAGAAGCAATTCAAACTAAACAAAATAGCAAGATTAAGAACTAAAAACCAATGTAACATTTACTTCTTATGTAAATAGCCGTGGTGGGCCTATATGTAGGAAAATACCCAACAAAGTGTTTTAACGCACGCCGTAGAAGCCTTGACTGCTAAATTAAAAAGGACTGCTTCCTTGATTAATTTGCGTTGATAAATTATAAATTATTAACGCCTTCATTCTATTTGATTGATCACGTGCGTTAACTTTCACAGCCCTAGTAAAATTAAAATATCAGTGGAAAACTGAATTAATTAATTTAATGGAAAAATCCTTTCAAGGTTTCCCAGAATTTACTGCTTTCTTTCAAGTATGCACAGACAAAACAATGTTTCCCGTCACATTCTGCAAATAGAAAGTGTTCTGTGCGCTAGAGCAACTTCGGCATTCCAAGACTGCAGGCAGCACAATGCAGCATGGGCGGTAAGCTAGCAAGATTTGTAAAACATTGGAAAATTAAAAAAAACAAATGTTTTTTTTTTTTTTTTTTTTTTTGCTTTGGTTCTGAAAAAGGGCTGATAGAGTAAAGACTGACTTGGATCTGGAGGTTGACCAGCTGTGACAGGATGTCCTCGAAGAACTCGTGCTCTTTTGCAGGCAGTTGAGAGGACAGCACTATCCTACAAATGAATCTGAAGCCTCCGGCTCAGGAAACATGAAGATCCCAGAGCTGGCCAGCAGCACTGGAGTGTCTCTTGTCAGTAGGTACAACTGGTCGCACACCTGAGAAACACACAGATACAGAGGTTGCAACCTCAACTTTTTGTTCGGCCTCAGAAACAAGGTGCTGCTTTAACCCTAAAGAACTATCGCTGAGGGTTTTTTTTTTTTACCCTAGCAAAAGTATTCATATGATGTTCAATATGTAGCATTTTTCTGAGTGTCATGGGTCACCAAAGTCTCACATGTCACAGGAGTGGGTGGACCAAAGACAGAGTCTCCAGTATCATTAGTTATTTTTAATGATTTTTTTCTTCTCAAATTCCTGATTTTTCAGTAATTTTCAAGCATGTTCTTAGGATCTTTCTGTGTATTTATTTTCCATTTTGTCACATAAAACACAGTTAAAAATAAAATTAAAAAAACTACTCTAATTTATCATGTGTTGTCATATTTTGAACTGTTTTTTTTTAGCAATACTTTTCTATTGGGTATTTCATATAGGGTAAGTGATGGTGTAACTTTTTATAGCAAAAGTGTTCTAGGGTTAAGTAGCATTGAAACTTTAATTTAAGATAAATTGTTACACAAGATTACATTTGAGATCTTTTTAAACAATGCTAAGATTTTTTTTTTTTTATTTATAAAAAGTATAAAAAGGCCAAACTAAAAGATCAATTTAACTGTAAAACCTCATATGATTGACTTTTTATTTATTTTAGCCACTTTTATGATCAGTTTCCTGTGTCTTATATTTTTTAAATCAAGCAAAAAGGCAATTTACTGTAAACAGAATATTTCATTCTAAAACACACAGCAACTCCATCACACAAGAATGACCAAATACTCACATCTAATAGAACCAAACAATTTTCGTCAGTGGGTCTTGGTCCTGATTGCTGAACGTGATGATTCGAAGATATCCTGGAGGGAACGGAGAGCTGACCTGGCCGATAGCATCCACTATGAAATGCTGCACGCCTGAGGAAATGTGCAACAGCTCGTTTCCCTCCTCTTCTCCTGCTGCTGCTCCTTCTGCACTCTCCTTTCCAGACCCAGGGGCCTTTACAGCGGGACCACAAGCCTGGCTGCAGAGTCCATCTGAATTCACCGGTCTGCATGCTAGAGGCTGAACTGCAGGAGGACTTATGTGTTGAGTTTGAACAACAGCTGTAGGAGGGTTGTGTGAAAACTGAACGGTGGGGTACGGATAAGGATAAGGATGGGGAGGAGGGTAGGGATGGGAATAAGGATGAGGGGGATAAGGAGGTGCATAAGGAGGTGGTGCATTTGGAACTGGGGCCTGGATGTAGGTGGGGTAAGGCTGATACGTGTAGTTGTAGGAGTTCTGGTAAGGTTGACCGTTGTAACAGTAGACCGGATGAAAACCTGGAGAGGTGGTATTTGCTGGGAAAACATTTGCCTTTCCTGTTGGCACCTGGGTTGCAGAGAATTGGTCGTTCACAGTATTGATCACTCCTTTCAGCTTCTTCTGCAGCTGTTTGGACATGACTGCTGCCTCACTATCCCGAAATGGGATCTCAAGGCACTGACAACTGTGACAGACCCCTCCTGTCTGCAGAACTCCAGACAGAACCTTTGGTCTTTTGGGAGGTTCTTCAGCATCTAACCACAACAGAGAGAAGACACCCTGACTTACATTGGACCAAAAAAAATAAAAGCTACATGAAGACATCAAAATGTTTGTCAATAATAAATAAGGACAATTATAATACTGACTTTAGTTAATAATCACAAAGAATGAATGAACCAAATGTAACATAAGCGTATTTTATTTTTGTTTGTTTTCTATTTTCTAATCAATGCATCTTATTTTTTCTGTAATGAGTTTGAAATAATTGTATGTTTTGTCCTGTATTTTTCAATCTATGCTTGAAATAAACCAATCAATCAATCAATCAATCAACAATAATAATAAAAACTATAGAAAAGAAGTAATACTTTGCACGTTAATTTGGAAAACAAGCAGAGAAAGACAAGAGCACAACTTACCTGCAGAGACGATAAACCAGACAGATGTCCTTTCTGTTACACAGAAAGGAAGTACTGTTCCAAAAAAACCAAAGACGTCATTGGAGGGCGTGGCAGTGGAAGGCTGTAATCTCTGATCGGATCTTGCAGGGTTACAGTAAAATGTTAAAGGACTTCATCAGGTTTTTCCAGTGGAAGACATTTGTGATGCTTCCTGTTAGTTTATTGCAAATATTTGTCTTGAAACTGAGCTGCTCGGGACTTCCAGAACTGCTTCTATTCCTGGGAAAACGTCTCTTAAAAAATAAAAAAAAATCCAAGTATGCACACTCAAAATCTTGCACACTGCAAAAACAGGCCCCGCAGAAAGAAGTCATGTTTGTTAAAAAGGTTCTTTTGCTAAAATGTTTCACCTGAAGCTTTTGCATGGAGCTTCAAAGGACTTATTGTGCATCAATAATGGGTTTGTTAGTTCCATTTGATCATTTATATAATAGTAAAATAAACTTGTTTTTAACCACTTCTGATATGACACTAAATTAAGAGACCTTATGTGTTTTATCAATCATCCAAAATGCACACATGTCAGATAATATGATTCAGTCTATTTGTCATAATTCTGTGCTTAGGTTTTCTCATGTTCTGTTTCCCCTGTCAGTTTCACCATGTTCAGGTTAACCATCCACAGCTGTTTTCATTTTGTTAATCAACCTCAGTGTATTTAAGCGTCTGGTTTTCAGTTTCTCATGGTCAGGTCATCTGCTCTTCTATGTTCCGTTGTCTCACTGGTTTGGTCTCCTGGGTTTTTGTCATGTTTAAGTTACTTTAGTAAATGTTTATGTTTCTGCCACCAAGTCTGGTGTCCTGCATTTGGGTCCTCCACCACAATCCCTGACACTATTGTCAGAACTATTTTTTATTAGATTAAGTTTAAAGCACGTTCTTCTCTTCTGCATAACAGTACATCATTTCTGTTAAGAACCAAAGTTCTTACATGAGAGAATTACATTTTAATAAGTGCAAGTAAATTTACTGGATCTTTTTTGACACTGAATTTTATTTTGAAAAGAACTTGCAGGTGCTGCTTTCAGATTACAATAAATCAAAATGATTACATAGCCTATTGAAAAGCATAACTCTGTACAGTTTAATCATTCTGAACATTTAAAAGTTACAGTTTATAAATAAATTGCAACAAAAAATTGTAATTTTATAAAAATTGTTTGGATTTGGTTTTGTCAGTAAGAAATTGGATCAAATGGTTCATTTAGAGCAGGGCTGCTCATTCCTGGTCCTCAAGATCTACCAACCTGCCTGTTTTCCAGCTCTCCATGTACTGCTTGCTGCTGATTACCTGGACCAGGTGTGTTCTTTCAATCAGATTGTGGAGACATCTGACTGAGCCAATCAACAGCTGGCAGGGCTTGGAGATCTGGAAAACAGTCAGGGTGGTAGATCTCGAGGACCAGGAATGAGCAGCCCTGATTTAGAGGTTGTAGATTCCTGGTAATAACACAATTCAAAGTACGCTTGTACACACTTTATACATAAAGACGCGGATAAGCTGACAGTGGATTTTTTTTTTTTATTTACAATGAATTCATATTATACTTTAACATATTTTCCAGATATGTCAAATGAAACCATCATTATTCTTTCAAAAATAATTCAAACGGAATTACAGCATTGGTGAAGAATCTGAGTTGGAATCTCTCTTATCCAGATCTCAGCCCATCAATCCCATGATTATTTCCAGGATAAAATGAATAAACTCCAGGCTGGCTTCTTAAAGGGGATTAAATATAAAAAAAGAGCCAAGGATTTGGCTCCTAAAAAAGAGCAATAAATCGAAATATTATTTCAAAGTAGTAAAAAGCCTAGCATACACAGTTAATGAATCACAGATTACATATTGAAAAAAAAAACCAATGATGTATATAAGCTGTAGTTCATTTTTATTAGTTAAATATTTGGTAAAAAAAAAAAAAAAACATTAAAACATGAAAGTATCTACATATTTTGCATGGATGAGGTTGTGGAGCTGTGTGGTTGAACTGTTTGTGTGGAGGAACAGGTAGATGGGGAAGTTTCTCCTAGCGGAGGTAAAACTTCAGGTGGAGCGATCGACGAAACACAATGAAACCTGTAGATGAACATTTGATGATTTCCTGTCACAGAGGTTGTATCAAGAGACTTACAACTATTTAAATTGTGGAAAAATTAGAAACCCAATAGAAAACTTGATGCTTATGACTTACTTTGAACTCTTGAACTTGTCCCTGACGGCCTGCTGCGGGCGGCTCTCCGCGCTGACGTGCAGTTTGTGGAGATGGGTCAAGCAGGGCATTATATCAGCCGTAGTGTATCCAGTGAAAGCAACTAAAGCATCAGGCTGAGATAAAAACAGATCAAAATTGAATTTTTTGTGCATGTTTATAGCAGAGAACATCATTTAGCCACAAAAACTGACAAACATACCCAGAGAACTTTGTGTACGGTGTAGCTGGCTAGACTGTAGGCTCCAGCTGCCAACATTGATGAAGTGTACTGCAGGAAGGGATTCATTTCCAACAGGCTTAACTCTGCTATGTACTACCGGTTAGAAAAAAAAAATCCCCTTTAAAATATGAGCAAGTCCTCGAGAGAATTAGTGGTCTGTGATGCTCACCAAGGCGAGGTTCTCCGTCTTCACGCATGAAGAATGGACGGACAGAAAAAGGCGCAGGAACAGGTGAGGAGTGGGCGCCGCCAGCCTGAAGGACAGCACCTTGAGCACGAGACTCTCCATGTGAAGCAGCTGCTTCTGAGAGAAGGTGCTGTCTGTGATGTACACAAACTCGCTCAGCTCAGGGGGAGCAATCTCCTCGTACTTTCTGCACAATAACAAGCAAGCTGAGTTATTTAAAGTTTTAAACCCTCAAGTACAAGATAGAAAAAAAAAGACCCACTCCAAGGAAAATTGTGTTTTAACTGTTCTGTACTGTATTAAGACTAAGAATTGCATTTGTGAGTATTTTTTGTTGTTGTTGTTGTTGTTCAATATGTTGTAAATCAGGAGCAGACGCAAAAAAAAAAAAAAAAACTACAGTTAGAAAAAGTTCAGTTCTGGGCACGTGACGTTGTCAGTGACTAGATCAAGGGGCAGAAAAAGAGATTCAAAATGGCAGCGCAATGCGAGGATTTTCGCCCTAAACTTCCATCCATTTTCTTAACCCTCTGGGCACGCAAGATTGACAGAGACTGTCCCGGTTACTGTTTGGTAAAGGCAGGATAAAGTTTGGACAGGTCGCCAGCCTGTCACGAAGCTGCTGGAGGCTTTCTAGCCACCTGGTAGACAGTGTAGCAAGTGCTGCCATTAAAGGTCCAGCAGAGTAAGCGAGCGTCCCTGCTCAGAGTCCAGAGAAGCTAGCATACGCCACGGCCCAGACTGTCCATTCCCAGGCAGAATGGCCCGCTGGGGGTTGGTTTCTTATTTCCATTAAGACAATAATTAAAAGATCCCCACTTTTTTTTTATTTATCTCCTCTCGGGATAATGCTCAAACTTGGCCACAGACGGATGGAAGAATCATCCATTTTTTCCATGATATCCAACGAATGAATTCTAGAACAACTGTAGGCGGTTTCTTCGTGGCAGGGTCGTCAATTTGTTAAGCAGTAAATGTGAGAGGCGTCAAAAGATGCAAATTTGATGTCCCTGCCGTGTTGGGTGTGAATGCAACGTTGGAGGTGAATTTCTAATGAGCCTCTACCGCTCTGCAGAAACTATGTCCCAGAAAACGACACAGCTTTTTGGATTTTAGCTAAAAACAATCATTGTTAGCTCAAAGAATGATGGAGTGGGTCTTTTATCCAACTGTCCAAAGAGGGATTTTCTTACGCGGCGATCAGCAGTGAGGCTGTGCCAACCAGCTGCAGCTTGTTCCGTTTCACGTTGGATGTGCAGGACATAAAACGGTCCGTGTAGTTCACCGCGAGGTACAGAGTGTCGGAACTCAGCCGGTATTCCTGAGAAACCTCCACCAGCCAATCTACCAGAACCACCCGCATCCCACTGCTGATCTCTGCGTGTCTCTCCAAGTAACCTTTTCTCGCTAGAAACCTTTTCTAGAAATCCAATCAAAACAGTGACCAGAAAAATGTAAACATGAAGTTTTATGAAATGTGTGAATAATAAAAAATAATCTTACTTCAGTCCTCTTCAGGTTGTTATAGATATCTTCTGCATAGTCTGCGCAGAATGTTTCCATCGGCAACCAGGATTCCTCATGTTCAGACTGACCTGAAGCCTCCTGATGTGAACCTGAGCCGAGAGGAAGTGAACACTAAAGCTTCTCTAAGGAGAACGTCTCTTGTGCGTGGCGTTTCACAAAAACTCACTAGAACTAAGCTCAAGCAGGAGCCGCATGGACTGATTCTTGTCCTCAGAATCAGAATCCTCTGAAACCAGCTCCCCACCAGAGGCTCCGACTACAACTTCACAGGCCTCTTCAATGTACACATCACACCCCGAGCTGGACAAACCGCAGAGGAAATGGGGCTGGGAGTTGTCGGAGACTGAACTGTGTCTGGAGTATTGGCTTCCCTGCAGAGGACAATCAGAGATGTTCAAAAAAAGGGGGAAGATTGAATCGGAACAACATCCCTCAACACCCTCTGTGAGTCACCCACCTGACTGAAGGATCGACCGCGCTGCTCATTTTCGGACAAAACACCAAGAACCGTGCGCGGCCTGCTCCTCTGGTGCTGGAATGAATCCCGCTTTGTGGAAGGAGGGACATTTTCTTTGTGAGCAGGACTTCCACAGTGGGCAGCACTGCTGTAATTCATCTATAAACCAGAAGGGGGAGTAAAAGAAAAGAGGTGCACAAACTTTGAAATTAGGGCCGTAACGATTAATCGATATATATTCCTAAAATCCAACCAGATTGATCTGTGTTGACGAATGCCAATACAAATTTTTTCAAAATTTGATAAATCGATTTTACTAAAATGTAAAAATGATCATTACAGCTGACAACAGATGTGTGGAAACACTTGGAATTTTGCAAAGACATATGACCATACAGAGTGGTAGAATGCTCTGATATTGTTCAGTTTGAGTCCATTTAATAAAAACAACAGTGGGATCACCGGGCTGCACGAAACAAAAATGTGAATGGATTTGTCATTAATTCTTTTTTATTTGTACACATAATTAATTTACACTTGATTATCCTACAAGAAATACACCTTCACCTGCACCGTTCGTACCAAGTATTTATTTCTGAGTCAAAGTGGTTGAATTTTTAGCAAAAAATGTCCTGGATCAATTTTAGGTCAATGATTCGGATCGTTCAAAATGAACCAATATCGACTATGAATCGTATGATCAACGATCAACCACAAATTATGATATGAAATTAATTGTTTACAAAATGACAAAAATAAAATTACGCAAAATAAACAAAACTGGATTTTTAGAACACACAAATCAACTTTTACAATATAATTAAAAATAAAATTAACATTAATCGAAGGGAAAAAAAAGCATAGAATTGTGTGCGTGCATGAAATAAATTCCAACAAAAGAGTTTTGACACGAGCTGCAACCATCAGTCATCCCAGTCACGCATGTTGCCATGGTTACATAAATACACAAAGGTTCACTGCGCGCACCGCAATTATTATTAGAAATATGAAGAAGACAGACCAGATGAAAGTCTGAATTCAAGCGTGACAGAATACCACCCAAAACTGTTTTAAACTTGGTTCATAATCAACTCACCGACATCACGTGACAAATCAACGGGAAATGTCCACAAACCAAACTCTTCCTGTCTGTAGAAGCTGAGACGAACAGACTTCTCCTCGTTTCCTATTTAGTGACTCAAAACACTTTTTTTTTCTAAATCTACCCGCTTTGAAACCAGTTTGACTCGCTGTTGTCAACAATAAGCCGTTATGGATTTTGACGTTCTAAAACGGAGGTTGTCGCTGTCAACAGCTCACGACTTTAACTACCATTTAAACCCATATTTATTTATTTATTTACTTATTTATTTATTTATCTATCTATCTATTTATTTTTAAGTAACATCCCACAATACACCACAGTATTAATGTGCCCTAAAATAAGTAATAACATGTTTATGTATGTGTTTGATTGGCTGTGATCTATATTTATTTTATATTAAAATGATTTCTTTAACTTTCCACCAGAAACGTTTTATTTACTGATTGTTTGTTTATTTATTTAGACAAATTAAAACTGGAATGCTTCTTATCAAGGGTTTTCAATTAATAATAAATTAAAAATAAAATTGATTGTGTTTATGACAGTTTAGTCAGACAACACACTAAATGTCTATAAACATAGAATACATGTGTACTTTTACAGCCTCAGTGCTTAATTAAGATCTTTTACGTCTAAAATTTCTTAAAGTTGTAATCCTTTTTTTCCGTCAATTATTTGCTTTCCTATATTTACCAAGTATAAATTCAGCTACATGAGCAACATGGATGTTATTATTATTATTTTTTTTTTGCAAGGCTGATGATTTAGAGTAAATTCAGGTTGAAGTGGGATGGTCTCAAGTTCATGGAATGTAAAACAACAGGTTTGACATGTACATGAGATCTTTACATTAATGCCCACTTTTAACAGAATAAGAAAGCCAAAATCCTGATTATTGTACTTTCTAGAGACTACTACTAAATAACCACACTTAAATTAAATAATGTATCATAATTAAGCCATAAAAAAAACATAATTAAGCCATAAAAAATAATACTACATGTGTTAGTCAGTCAAATACTGTGAAAACCCATACTTACTAGTTTTTAAAAATGATCACAAGTGAAGTGTTATAGCTGATAGTATATAAATAAAAGTATATTGTTTTCGTTTTCCCTCTTTGCCATGCATGAATTTTGGGCACAGCCATGCTTCACTTTCAGATGATTTATCAAACTTCTGCTAATTTTTTGTTTGTTTTATGAGATAACTTTTTGACTAATTAGTGGTATCATAAAAAATGATCTCAGTTTACTTTATTTCAATTGATTCTGAGATTTTCTGACTGTATCACTGCATTCAATTTTTTTGATACAATTTCATGACAGCAACACACAACCTACATACAGTAGAAAAAAAAAAAGATTATTTACATGAAATTAATGTATAATGTGAAATGCATTTTATGACAGAAAAACCTGGAACACAAACCTTAAAACATGTTCAAGCAAACATTGAACACATGAGGGGCCTGTTGTTTCTAAATTGTCCACCAGGTGGCAGGCTTTCTCCTGAACAACTTTGATCAGACTCGGCAAAAAAAAAAAAAAACTATCGTCACAGTTTGGTGACCCAATTAAAATGAAAAGTAAAGTTACAAATCTTCCGTGAGCTTTTGCACTCTGAGAAAAGCGAGATGGTGCAAAACAGTGAAATATCCAAAATGACTCAAGATCAAAGAGAATCTCATCAGGTTTTGCCTTCAAGCAAACACTTAAACGCCTGGGGGAACATAATTAACATCTTAACTAGAATTACAAGAGCTGCATCCATACTTGAGGTGGATAAGTTCAGGCAGATATACTGCAGACTTGCCAGCATTTCCTGCTGCTGCGGAGCGGCTCTAGTGGAGCAGCTATGGATTTAGGATTCCAATTTGCAGCTTTTTTGCCTTCAAGCCGCTTCTTGAACCTTCAGCCAACCGTCAGTCACAACGCTTTTCTGACAGCTGTGTGTAATAGCAAGCTCTCACATTACATATATATTTGCATTTTCCATGAAAAGTTGCAGTTTTATTTACCAAGAGAGTTGCAGGATGCTAAGACAAGATCGACAAGGGTAGAAATACTTATTTTTGTTTGAATTTTTCCTTCACATTTTGCTCCATTTGCAGTAATTACAGCATCACAGACCTTTGCCCCTCTAGCTGTTAGTTTGTTGAAGTAATATGGAGAATTATATTCCAGAAGCTCCTCCCACAAGTCGGATTAAATGGGTGGGCAGTTCTAGTGCACCATGAGGTCAAGCTGCTCCCACAACAACTCAATATGGTTTAGATCTGGTGACTGCACATTGCCCCATCTTACTTGACAGATGAACTGTTTATTTTTATATTTTCAGTTGTTCTCTTTCTCACAAATGTTCCTCTGGGTTCCTTGTGTTTGAGTCAAGTGTTGGATGTCTCAAACACTTTAAGCTTTTTTCGTCCATCCACTTTTTCCCCAATCTTCTGCTGTCCAATGTACGTATATCTTCCAATAGTATCCCCGGTGATCATTACAAAAATTTGGCAGCCGGCTCGACGTTTATTAGAGGCAGATGTCTGTTAGAGACCGGGCATTTGGTGATGGTGATGACCAATGGGTTCATTTTGCTGTGAAAATCAGTCAATAAATGAAGACAATGCCACCAGACACCAACAGCAATAAAAAATCCCCTTTTTTTCATGTGCATCATTTTACTGGAAACTCGCATCCGTCTTTGTTCAATAATTCATGTTGAAACCAGAGTTCTTCTAATCGTCGCTCGCCTTCTTTGCACCTCCACCAGGAAAATGTTTTCTTGTTTCTGCAGCCATCTGTTTGCTCCCTTCTTGGATACGTCTAGGATCTTTCCCAAAATGTGGTGCACATTCTTCACCAGAATGTTCTTTGGTGTATGCCACCGCACAAAATATAAATGTTAAATGGAATGAGCGATTCCTGGTCATCGCTGCACAACAAAAACACTACAGACTCCTGGGACAATGTGGCCAGATTTGGCAGCTTTCTACTCAAATCCGGTGGGTTTGCTCAAATCAGGTGTTTTTTGCCCAATCTGGCAACACTGCCACCATTTGCAAGACATGGTGGGTTGTCGTAAAGAAGCCTTGTCACTATTAGAGACTGGCATCTAAAGTAGTGAATACCTGTTGGACCCAGGGTTCATAGGAGACTGCCGGTTATTACAAACCAGTCACTCTTGGAAGATATACGGTATAAATCTTTCTCTTTTGTTAGCCAGTCTCAGCTATGGCTTTTTTTTACCATTCTGCCCTGAAGGTCACCGTCCCAAAGTCACCTCTTCACTGTAGATGTTGAGACTGAAGTTTTGCAATTGAGAACCTGCAAGGCATCTATTTCTCAAACTGGAGATTCTAAAGTACTCTTCATTTTTGCTCAGCGGAGCCTCCCACTTCTTTTTCTATTCTGGTTAGAACCTGTTTGTGCTGTTCTCTAAAGAGACTAGTACACACTCTTGAAGGATATTTTCCATTTCCTGTCAATTTCTCGCATGGAATAGCCTTTGTTTCTAAGACCAACAATAGAGTGTCAAGTTTCACATGAAAGTTCTCTTTTTTCTGGACATTTTAAGAGTTTCATTGACTCTACAAAGGTGAGGCTCCAGATACTCAACCTACTCAAAAGAAGGTCAGTTTTATAACTTGTCTAACCAGCCACTGTTTTCTGCAGCGCCAACATGATTGCACAAGAGTTTTCTAATAATCTGTTATCCTTCCTACATAAATATCAAACACATTGTACCATTAGAACACTGGATATAGTCCTCTAGTCACCTATGTAGATGATGCACCAAAAAACAGCAGCTAGAGTAGTCATTTTTTAATCTTTCACCACATTAATAATGTAAAGAATGTATTTCTAAAGTTATCTTCATTGAAAAAAACAATACTTCTCTTTCAAAATAGGAAAATTTCTAATAGAATCTAAATTTTGAACGCTCGTGTATTTTGTAATTTATTGTATGCATTGACAATATACATCTTGATGTACAGAAAAACTAACTTTTACAAGATAAATTATTTGCTTTTATTATAAGCTTTGGGATTTTTATTAGTAAGACCTAAAGATTTAAGATTTTCTAGTACAAAAAAAGTTGTTAAAAAAAATAAACCTAAATATGGTATAAAAACGAACAGTGTTATTGTGATGGAATTCAGCTCTATTTAAAATATTTATTTAAATTATGAAAAATGACAAGTAAAATATCACTAAACGTGTTTTATCATCATCTATAACAATGTTTTTATTTTAAGGTGGAGGAGATTTTTCTCCTTGACAGAGAATATGCATAGAAACGTTGTTCTATAAGGACCTTTTGAAGTCTCCTCTCTTATTTTCTCCAGCAGAGATGGGGTTTAGGGAGCCTGGTGTGGCTACTTCCTCTGTCAAAATAAAATCAATATCTGCTCATGGCGCACTGAGAAGGAAGACAGACACACAAAAAGCCGACACCCTCCCGGGGACACGCGTCTCTCCGTCTTCCTCCGTCTCTGCATCCCTCCCTCTCATTTCCGCTCTGGCCTGAAGCAGATGCAGATTGCTCATGACAGATAGCACGGAGCTGTGGCCATTTCATTAGCGCGATGCATCACCGCTGACAGACAGAGACCGGATCCACTCATGGCTTCAGCATCACCTGTTAGCTGTCTGCAGCATCAAGAGGACCTCCACCTGAGGATGGATGCATGGCGTCCGCGTTTTTATCAGTATCTAAGAATACTAACCAATTCAACAAAAGTGAAGCAGCAAAAGTTCAGCAAAAACTTTCACTTCTTTCATAAGTTATTGGATTTCAGTAACATTAATTCATCAAAAACACATTTTTAACATGTTCTTGTAACATTTTTTGCATAATAGAGAGGATGTAATAAATAATTTAAGATTAAAGCTGCATTCCTGAGTATGAATTTGCAGCCACTTGCAGACAAATAGATTCTTTACTGTCTTTGTTTTCCTCATGTGAGCTGCCATCTATTTTAAAACTGCACAGCTCTGATACTTTTTGTCTTTTTATTTTGCTATGTTAGCTTGAGGTTGAAGGGGCTGTAAGCTATCTGGAGAGGGTAAACAAAGGAATACTGAAATAACGTAGAATTACTTCCACACCAATAGTCTTATCAAATTTTTGAAGTACTACTGCAGTTTTGCAGAAAATGTGTTAATAAAGGACACGTTTTTTTTTTATTTAGGCTAAAATGACATAATCATAGTTGAAAGATTACTGGGAACGATTTTACAACAGATCAAAACATAGTTTGAGTGGGACTTTAAATTCTTTGGAAAGTTCCTCCGGTTCTCCAAGCGACAAACAATTTGACTGCACAATCTGCTTTTCTTTTCTAACAGCACAATATAAACATGTGTGCAAAAGTAGACTTGTGGCTTCAACATTAAGACTTTAGCTTCATTTTTGTTTTCTGTCAGGTTCATCTCATTTTTGCAAGAGGCAAAGCCCATTAACCTAATTGAACACCAAATATCATGGATGGTTCCTGCTTGATATTTCAAGGTGGGCAAATCAATCTGCCAAAAACAGAAAACAACATTCAACGAGGAAAATCTTGAAACATTTTCATAAAGTACTCATTTGTAATCATGCAACTTTGTCATTGTTTTTGTAATTGTGTGACCAAGTCATTACCGTCCCCGTCTTTTCATCAATATGCAAATTTTCTTGAGCATCTAAATTATGCAAATAGTTCTTCAATAACTTTGCAACTCACATATTCTCAGACTGACAAACTAAGCTGTAGCATTATTGAATGAACAATTAGGTTAGGTTAAGGCTTGATTTATTCCAGTAGTAAACACTCTGTGGCATCTACAGTTTTTACAAGGACAGGCGCTCAAAATCATAAGATCTTTATGTTCATAACATGTGTGTAAAGTACTAGAAATTAGCAAAAGAAGAAAAAAGTAAGCAGTGGCAGGCGGGGGATGGGGTTGCAACAGCTCAGCCACCATGCAATGCTAATTATTTGAAGAGATTTTTAGGAGATTATGACTGAACATAATTGAGTCTTTTAGTCTAATGAAAACATAGATTGCAGTAGAATTCCTTTCCTCGTCAAGGGTAGAAGAGTTTTTCGCTGAAGGACTCCACAGTCCTCAGGGTCCCCCACATTGTGGTGTCGGGGTTGGGAGGTGTCGTTCTTGATGGATGTTAGCCAGGCTAATATCTTTATGCCCCCTACCTGTTTGATGAAGTGCTGGGGCAACTCAGGACACAACTAGCTTTCTACACCATTTTATTGAGTTTGGGTCTGTCTCTGTCTGCACTGCCCTTCCCCTCAGCACATAACTACAGAAGACTGCAGAGGACACCACAAAGTCACTGAAAGTTCTGGAGAGGGCTGTGCTCACCCCAAAGGACCTCAACGTCAGGGGCAGATGAATGCGCTTCTGACCCTTCTAACTTCAAAATCTTGCCTGTTTAGTGACTTTAGTCACAAAACTTTTGTAACCTTCCAGAGACTGGTTGGTCTTCTGGAAGAGCAGGTTTAGTGGATGATATATTTTTTTAAAATGGTGCATTTTGTTGTACAAGCATCAAATTTGTCATGGAAGTACCCTGACCTCAGTTTCTGAAGTCTGACCCCTGAAACTCCTCATTCACCTCTGCCTGCCTGACCCAGCTTTAGCTTCACAGACTTTTATTGGTGTCTGACTCCTGCTCTGTCCAATAAACTGCTGCGCTCGGATCCAGCTGTCTGCCTGTCTGTTTGTAACAAAACCAAGTCAAACACACCTGACTTTTCCTGTATCTCCTGAAAGTTAAGGTTGGACCAAGGATTTTGGATTCCAAGATCCATCGACTTGCAGAACAACTGCCTGAGCCGAGAGAGACTTCCATCATCACTTTTAAAATCAGTGGGAAAACATTTAGTTCCAACAGCCTTCATGTGATTGTTCAGTGCGTCACCGATAAGAGAACCGGGCGAAATGAAAATGAAATATGGCTTGAGCAGGAATCCATTTGCTTTCAAACGCAGTACAAAAGGACACAGATAGTAGGAGGGAAAATAACAAATGTTAACCGCCAGCTTTCACAGTTGTGTGCAGTGGAGTGCAGATTCATTTACTGCAGGTAGTCAGGTGTGAAAAAACATGGTTAAACCCTAAGTGCTGCCAGGGAGGAAATAAAAAAAACACATTGAAAGTTAAAAATTAGAAATGGGGAGGTAAGGGGGGTGTTTAAGTTGTGGCTATCATTAATTGAACGCAGGTTTGGACAGGGAGAAACAGAGGGAGGGTTCTTATTAAACTCCTCGCTTCAGTTATTTGTTTGTGGAGTTGTTCTGATTCACCCACTTTAAAACTGCCAATGATTCATTCTAAAGAGACTATAGCTGCTTGTTTTCCACATTAATCTACATGAGTAAAGCAGCATTCATATGATTCAATTAATGCAATTAATTCTATTAAAAATGATGGATTAAAGCATAAAACCAAACATGTGGGACTGCTGCAGAGCAACAGTAGATAACATCCAACGCAATGTTTTCCTTTGTTTGTTTTTCAAACTACTTTCTTGCTAATTAAACATGCTAATTGCACATGATTTGCCAAAAGGCAAAGAGGAAAACTGACAATACTTTTATTGTAAACTCTTCAAACAATATCATTAATGTTGTGAAGGAAAAATAAAAAGTATGTCCTTTAGGCCCTCAGCTCATGAAATACTTGCATTGTTGTGAGCACTTTTAAGCTAAATCATGCTTAGCTAAAGACCTATTAGCAGTATTGACACTCTCTCAAACTAGCTTAAATTTATTTTTAAAATAATTAAGTTTTTGTTTTAAAGACCCACTCCGATCATCTTTAAATCTATTATCAGAGCATTCCCAGAGGTCTTTTAGTTATGATTATGCCATTTTTAGCCAAATTTTGAAAAAAAAAAAAAAATTTTGTTTTCTAGGAATCAATTATACTTTTGGTAGTTTATTGGCAATTCATTCCTAAATTGTGGGGGAGAAACCCCATTTCCTATGATCCCCTTGTTTACACTCTCCTTCTAGCTTGTGCTTCCAACCTATCTTTACTGGTGCGAGAAAATGGCGAACAATATTGCCGCTATCCAGCCGTACAGTTTTGAGCTCAAATAAAGAAACAACAACGTACATGGTAGTAGTCTAAGTAAGTGCATCAGAATGAAGAGGAGCAGGGGGCTTGTGCCCTTCCTGTGTGTTTTCTACATCACAAATTTTCTAAAAGTATTTTTTCATCTGCTCCTGATTCACAACGATTTGAATTTTAAAAAAAAAACAACTCAGAAATGCAATTTTAAGCGTAATTTTCTCTTTATGTGTCCTTCATTCACAGAAAAATGCCCAAAAACATATATTAAAGTTTTTCATCCAAGTGAGTCTTTAAAAAAAGAAAAAAGACAAAGACGTAGAAGACTATTTTCTACCAAGGATTTCTAAATAAGTCTGGGTTATTTTTATCCACTGAATGGGTGGATCTTTTATTTTGATGGTGCCAGTCTTTACTTATGAATTATTTTTAGACAATAATGTGGATTAAAGTATTTTTTGCTTTGCCTATGAACATTTGACAATATAAGACAAAAACACTGATTGTTTTTAATGCCAGAATAGTTCTAATGCTTACTTCAGGAAACTGTGGCTCACATACCCTAAGGGCAGCACTTTATTGGACATTACTCCTTGAAGAATTTTTTTAATTTTGCTTCCTTACAAGCAATTCGAAGAGAAACAAAGGTGAAAAGTAAACAAATGGAGTGTCAAAAGGCCAAAATTGCATTGTAATTGTGCTCTAAGACAAAGTGCTACGTGTCGTCCTGTAAAGACGAGTTTGTGGCTTGCTTCTGCCTCAAGTGCGTCTCCGTTTGAAACTGCAAACACATGAATTATGAATATGTGTGAGGGGGTACAGGCTGTTTTATTATTTTTTTAATATTTTTTATTTGCAATTTAAGGGTCCCAAATCTTTAGCACACTAAATTATTCATATATTCAAATGAATCTGACTGTGAGCACATTTTGCCTTTCTTCTCCTCTTTCATGAATTTAAAGTGTACCCTTCAGAGGCATTGCACCAAACGACCCAGAATATTAGTGGTAAAATATAATGGTGCTCTCAAAATCTTCCATTCTGCAGCTGGACACTTTTTTTGGTGCATAAATTCAGCTGTTTTTGCTTCACTTCCAAGTCATAAGGGATGTTTCTGAGACAGTGCCAGTATCAATTTGCCCTGTCTTATTGTTATTCTGGATCTGTACTCGCCTTTGAGGCAGCTGTCCCATGTGTGTGGGCGGCGTGTCACCGTTTCGCCTCAGTATGCCGGCTCCGCTCCGTGCCCTTAAATCCGAGAGATCTTTCTGATTGGCATTCTGTTGCTGTGAGACAAAAAGCCGGGCCGCACTACAAACACGTCTCCTCGTGTTTCGTCTTCAAAGATGTCTGAAACTAAAGTTTTAAAACAATTCTTTGACTGTTCGAGACAATGGAAGCATAAACACAGTTTGATGTCAGCTTCTTTATCGGACTCTATTGATCTAGAATTCCAGGACACAGTGATCATCTCTGGTGGTAAAATTCACAAAACTAATTTAGCAGCATTAGGGAATCAGAGTGGAAATGTAAGATGAAACAGAAACTGTGATATTTGCATTTTCTGGGTTGCTGAACATGAAGAAGTCAGCTCTAGCTTCTTTAATAATCTTATTATGACTGCAACAAGCGCTCCCAGAACCACGTAACAGTTTCTGTGGTACAAACCAGATGTGATAGGCCAATTATGAAACAATTTACTGGAAGTCTTTAGAGAGGCAGGCGTGAATGAAGATCCTAAAAATGTACAAACTCACGGCAGGTGTGGAGAAGGTGCCAAACTGACAGAAACAAGTCAGAAAAGAATGTTGTGGGCTGTGTTGAGGTCACATTTTTTTCATTAGCTGGACAAGAAATACAACGTTGATCTGAAAAATTGATAAACTTAAAATTGATTTTAATGAGAACAATGTTTTCATTACATCCATTACATTTGACATTTATCCAGGTGGTGTTGTCTTAAATTAATGGTTAAGACTTTATAATACCTCACACTATGAAGCATAGTTATGCATTGCGTCAGTTGAGCATGAGTTAACACTTAATCATTTATAAAGCCTCTCCTACTTTATTAAGCATTAGCAAGGAGCTTATATATGTTATTAACACTTTATTCATGATTAAAAATGATTTATTATGTTTTTTTTGTCAACGCTATGTTAATATCATGCTTAACTAAGAGACAGTCCGGTGTGCTGTGGGAAATTTCACATTTTCACATGTCTAAAAACATTTACCATTGCCAAGGATATAAGTTCTGTGCTCATTCAAACCGGTCCTGATTTAACAGAGTAGTTTGGAAAATCCAAGATCATAAAATGTTTTTTTTCTTGAGTTTATTTTATTCTACAAATGACTTTTTCATAAGAATGATGGTACCACGATCTGACTGCCAAATTAGCCGCTTGCTCTACTTTCAGAAAAGTCCCGCCCCTTTAGTTGTCTCGGCCAATCATTCTTGGAGGTTTAATCACATTTCCATCTTAAATAGAGGTGATAATAAAATGGAAAGAATCAGGGTGAAGGTTTAGTGGCCAACAGATACATTTAAACTAGATTGAAACCATGAATTCACCCGAAAAAAGAAAACATTTTTGTTTCAAGTTACATTTTTGTATCTTTTGTATCTTTTTGTGCTAAAAGCAGCACATAGCAGCTATAACAAAAAAAAAAAAAAGATTTACCACAGATGAGAACCTTTTTATTCCTCAGTATCACTAAAAAATGCCCTTTATTTAAAGATCAGAATTCTGATGTCTTCTACATTGATTCAAAGATTTTAAAATTGGAATCATATTTAAGTGTGATTGCTGCTTTTTGTAACATGTGATGATCCACTGACCAATGCAGCACAACCACAACCTCCTTCAAAAACTGACCTGACTGTGGAAAAACTGTTAGTGGATGTCCTTTTCAGTCTGCATGACACATACAGTCCAGTGGCTCTATATACTCTCCAGAACAACCTCTTGTATTAAAATTATAAACTTTTCTTTGAGCTGACAGACAGCAACATTTTATCTTCAAGAAAACAAACATATTTGCTTTCTTTTTGTAATGACTTTTTCCTCTCTTTCATCTTGGAGTTCAAACTTTTCAAACAAGCCCCTCCCCTTCCACGTCTCATTGACATGCACCACAGAGCCTGGCGTCTTTACAAGGACAGTGATGACACCAAACCAGAACTGACTTGGATACTGGTGAATGACATGGAGTCAGCCACCACTTTGCCCCGTGGGATTCGTGACAAAAGCCAGCTGAGGCCAAAGCTCTTATCTTTATCCTTCAGTCCTCTCTTGTTCGTGCACATGAGCGACACAGGGCCGTCCATGTGCTTAATTAGCTTTACCAAACATTTCTCCTCTCCAGGAAAATGCAAACGGAGTGAGTCTTCCACGAGACTGATTAGCACAGTGAAGGTGAGGGGAAATCATTTTAAATAGTTTAAATAAATGTGTCCTACAGTGTTGATAATGTCAAGTTACTTGATTTTTGCCTCTTTCGGAGCACATAAATTATCCCTGATTTAACCTTAATGTGCATAGAACAATAATTAAAAGTTGACTTTTGATGCATCATCCTTTGGTGCTCTTCCTCTCTGATGCTCGTGTCAGCGGGCAGATGGTGCAAGCGTCTGTAGAAAAGAGGACGTTACCTCTCCCATCTACAGAGCAGGGACGGGTGTCATCTGCCACACAGCTCCCACCTTTATGAATACCATTAAAGTGCTAACAAGCTCATTGAGATTCCGATGCCGCCGCGGAATATATTTTCCATCAGATGAGAGCAAACTTTATCTGAAGAGTTTCATTGTTAGCCCTGTTACCTGCTCTTACATCACTATAAAGACCTCGATCAATTTGTCAAAAAAATGAGATATAAAGACAGATGGGAGGGAGAAAGATATAAAACTGATTTTCTGTGAAATAGTGACAGCAGGTTTTTTTTTTTTTTTTTGACTTTGAAGACTTTTCTGGAGACAGACCTGATTTTGAATTTTTAGCTGCTGCAACAGCTCCAGGGATGGAGCTGGAGTTGGGTTCTTCCCAGATTTAAATGGATCATAAAGGGAGTTTGCCAAAGGGGTTGAGCTCCCTGTTCTGTACAGAGTTGGGAAATACATTTCAATGGAAACGGTGCTAAATACAGAAAATAAGCGCATCCAATTAGCATTTCTATTAAACTGACTTTGTAGAAAAGTGCTTAAAACAAAACAAAAAGGTCATATTATATAGTTTTATTATATGTAACAAAGCTCATGTTTTATGTTTTGATCTGGCTGGGGCTCTGTAGAGACATCTGTTGCTGTTATCTGAGCTACATTTAAAAGAAAATGTATGTACAGAGTAGGAAATAACTATTTGCTGTAAGTTTTCACAGATAAATAGAAACTGACAGTGTGTCATCCTCATGGTTTATTTGAACAGTGAAAGGTAAACAAAAAAATCACACATAAAATCAAGAAATTGACATTAAAGAATGTATAGATATTTATTGCATTTCATCGAAGTAAAACAATTTGATCGTCCAGTAACCAGTAAGAGTTCTGGTTCACACAGACCAGTTAGACTCCCCTAATCAACCAGTCACCTGAAGACACCTGTTTGATCTGATCACCTGTAGTAAAGACTTCAGTCCACAGAACCAGACTCCAAACTCGCCAACTTAGGAAAGACTAAAGAATTTTCAGTAGATATCAGGGAGAACATCGTAGACCTGCACAAGATCAGAATGGAGCATCATCAAGAAGCTGGGGGTTAAAGGGACAACTGCTGCAATTGTGTCAAAATACAAGAACATGACCATCAATCCACCATGTTTCCATGACCATGAGAACAGTGAGAAATCGTCCTAAAACAGGATTTAGTAGATGATCTTAAAGCAGCAGAACTTCACGCCGCAATGGTTTGACATCTTGAAGGGGTTGCAAAGTAGCTCTGCTGAAGAAGGTACACGTGCAGGCCCATCTGAAGTTTGCAAATGAACACTCTCAAGATTTGGGAGTGAAATGGGGAAGGTCAGATGAGACCAGAACTGAGCTCTTCTGCATCATTACATTGTGTTTGGAGGAAGAGAAATGCTTCCCATGACCCTCAGAACATCATCCCCTCTGTCAAGCATGGAGGTGGAAACATTAAGTTTTATGGGTGTTTTTTCTGCACATGGCTTCTTCTTGTCAATGGTAGGATAGACGGAGGTATGTACCATCAAAACCTGAGTGAAAACCTCCTTCCCTCCACCAGGAGGCTTAAAATTCATCATGAATGACTCTTTCATGAATGACCTGAAATAGTACAACCAAGGAAACCAAGAAATGGCTGAAGAAGAAGCACATCAAGTTCATGGAGAGGCTAGAGCTACTGAGCTAGTGAGGTCTGCTCCTCAGGCTGCCGGTCCCTGGACGGTGGAGCTCACTATGCTCGCTCGCTGGCGGTTAGCTGCCCGGCAGGTGCCGTCACACGTGCCATCGTAGCAGGTGTGATTTCTCAAGCTTCATGGGATTATGATACCATTTTCATCAAGACAAAAATAAAAATATCCTCTGGTTTATTTTTGTTTTTCCCCTCTTGGATTAATGCTCAAACTGAGCCACAGACAGACAAGTAAATTAAAAACGTCCATCAGGAGTAAAGTTCACCCCACCAGGAGAGACTCTAGTGCCTCATTTCCACCGAGCGGTCCAGACCATCTGGTACATTCTTGTCTGGTTTAGAATGGTCCGGGGAATTCAAGGGGAATGTTTTCATAAAGCATTGTGTATGCGGGGTGTAGACTGATGACATAGCTGTGCATCATGACAGTGGGACTACAGCGGTTCTCTATATTCACGGTGACATGTCTCCAGTCCCTGCGACACGGTTCAAAGATGCTTGATTTTTGACATCATTCCTGTACCTTTCACGTGTCTCTTCTGGGGGATTAGCACCACCAGATTTGCGTGGCTGCTGCCCACCATTGGTAATATATCATGTATGTGTTTTCCACCAGTTTCCCTTGAGATAATTAAAGAATGACTGACTGACTGATTGAGCAAGAAATTTGATTTAATTTAAGAAAGGTGGCAGACTCAAATTTGACACATTGACAAATTTTACTAATTTAAAGTCATTTTCTTGATTACCATCAAGATGACAGACTGTCAATTTATTTTTCTTTCTACCTTGGCAAACCCACATATTCAGTAAATGATCAGATATTTACATCTTCAACTGGACATCTAATGTTTTTATTAGTAAAAGATTGCTAATTCATAGAAAAAGTATAGTAGATCTTTGGGAAAAAAAAGTGAACCCTTAGGAATTACTTGGTTTTATGCATGAACTGGACACACGATGGTGTTCATTAAAAACATAAATTGGCTTGATTTAAGGAGGCAATATTTTTCTCAGTTGTTGTGATCTAGATTTAAATAAAAAACACAGACATCATTTGTCCATTATGCAGAAATTGAGATACTCCTAAAGGGTTCACACACTTTCTCTCACAACTGTCATCAATGCAGAACATCATGACTGCAGTGGCACCCAGCAAAAATACAAATCAATCGAACATCAGACTCAAAATAGATTTTTTACAGTGTTGTATGATTAGAATATTGACTTTCTGACAAATGAACAGACAGTGACTAGAATGCAATGGACCAAAGAACTGGTGGGGTATTGGAATCGCATGACAATAACTATCCTCCAGAACATGATTGAACCAGAAAACGCTTCTCCTCTGAAAGACAGAGGAATCTGGGGACAGGATTCCAGACAGCTATCCCTTTTGTCTAAACACATTCAGTCGAGGCTGCAGACTTCTATTTCTAAAACTTGTCCCAATAAATCCAAATCTCTTGACACCATTCCCGAAGCGAGACAAAGCCACGGCCCGAAACCGAAAAAGCTTCGACAATGGAACGATCCTTAACAAGGAGACAAGCAGTGAAAGAGTTTGTGAAGCATTTTTTCAATAATAATCACATTTCATTCTGTTCTTCTGTGGAGCCGTTTCAATGAGAGCTGCGTTTTTAACAGACAGAAATGGCCATTGAAAGAGGGATCAGAGAGCAGAGAAGGGAGGGGAGTGAAAACACAAGATAAGAGCTTTAAGAAGACGTGAGAAGAGAAGAAATTGTTTCTGTCTAAGCTGCCCTTTTCTTTTATCCCTCTATCAGTTTGGGGTCTCTCTTGAACGGCTGGTTTTTGCTCGCCACTGGATTATAACAGCGTGTAAACAAGAGGGTTTAATGCCTGATAACACAAAGTGAGTTATCGTTCAGTTTATCCCAGAACTAATACGGCTGTTTGTCGACTAACTCGGCGATTTGTATGCCAGTGATATCCGGCTGTGAGGAGCGTGCGCTCTTTGAAAAGGAGCACAGATGTGACCCAGAGGAATAGATTTGACTGTTGATGTGCTCATCGCCGAATCTGATGAGCAAGCAGAGAGGAGAGAGGAAGGAGGAGACAAGAGGGGGAGTGAATGGGATCAAAATGAGTACTACAACCCCCTCGTCTCTCCTCTTTACCCATCAAGGAAAAACATTATAATTCATTAACGAAAGCCTCCGCCGTGTGTCGTGTCTGTGTGGGTATCCATTCACAGGATAGAACCCACATCTGAGAGTGTGTCTTCTCCAGCTGGAGTGGGTTGGGGTGTGTGTGTGTGTGTATGTGTGTGTCACTGAATGACAGGGAGGCAGACGGAGAGAACAGGCTCACAGAGAGAAAGATCTCTGGGGTAGCGGAGCTGGTTGAGTCGAATGCACGGCTAAACACAGGATGGATTTCTGCACAAAGTGACCGAGAAACACATTTCAGGTCAGTAACTGTTTGATTACTTCAATTTTTGCAGTATAAAATGTATGGTTTGCTTTTTTTTTAAGTACAAAAACATAACAAGAGAGTTTTGTTGTACTAGAAAAACAGGAAAAATCCAACAAAGAGATTTTATTTCCAGCTGCTTGCAACTTTGTGTTTTTGAAAAATGAAAAAGGGAAGAAAAAAATGGTTAAATAGATTATGCAAAATATTTTACGCGGGAAAAAGTGGATGGGGAAAAAATAAGGAAAATAATTTCAAGAAAGAAAATTGAGAAGATAAAAGTGAAAAATGTGTAAAATTTACATTTTTTGCACGTCTTGAGACTAAAAGACACTTTGGATTCATCAAAAATAAAGAATCAGAGGCTGTGTCCTTGTCAGAAGTTAATGTCTGCTCTCCTCTGAGAAGGAGGGCTAATAACAGATATTAGAAAAAAAAAAGTGCAAAATAACCCTTCACCAGGGGGTTGAGCTAACAAGCACGCACACACACTCCAAGACACTCCAACATCAAAGCAATAGAGCTCATTAGCCACACTGGCCACTGGCCAAAAAAGGCTCCAATACCTTCTGCTGGACTCGCATCCAGAAGCTGTGAGCGATGTTTGGTTTTAGCTCGTGTTACCTTCCTGTCATTTTTAATAAGCCTTTTTCCAACACGTCAAATAAAAAAAATAAAAAAAATCCCATCCCGAATCAGGCACCTAAAAATGTTCCAAATATCAGAGGGAATCAGAAAACAGCCTGTAAGTTCCATGTTCTTGGAGTTTTTGATTTAAAAAAAAAAAAGGTTATTCTGTCTGCATTAATAGTAATTTGTGCAGAATAAGAGACGTCTCGTTCAAGAGAAGTGAAGTTGCACAGACTCTGACCACACTGAGCCCAGAACTTTCTTCATGCTTTCATCATTCCTGCGTCTGTGCGACCTCTGTGAGGGTTATCTGTGGTATTCCCGGCTGCAGCCGGTGCTTGAAATTCACAAGGTTCGGCCTGACTTTCAGCTGATCTGGCTCCCAGTATCAGATATTGTCTTTGAAAATCAGGATCCTTTCATCTTCCTTTCTTTGAGCTAATCATCTCTGGATTTTATTTATTAGTTTTTCCCTTTTGTTCTGGTATGTAGTTTGATGACAGGGTGGGGTTGTGGGGGGGTACACGTTAATGCTCTAAGGACACCAAATGTCGTGACATTTTGCCACATAGAGATTCTGTCCATAATTTATGAATTGCACTATTATAACAGATAGGTTTTGTTCGAATTTTTTCCCTGCTGACTATACAGTGCAATACCTAGTACGTTCACTATTTTCTAGTTCTGTCTGAATCTATAATTCCAACATCACGTGCCCTAGAAATTTCCCAGAAGTCTTTGCGAAAAACTATCATCAATTCTCTCTACATTTGCAGATATAGATCACAATATATTGTGGTTGAACGATTTTTGCAAAAAAAAAAGCGTATCTAAATGTAAGTTTTTAATTATCCATTCACATTTTTCATCATCAGAACACAGTGGAGTTATAAATAGATGTGAAATGTTCATATTGATTTAATTTTCATTTTGTGAAATCGGTGATATCATGTCTGGCGTTTAGAAAATCGAAAAAAAAGTAGTGAGCACTTTGTCAATTTTTTTTTCTTCATGACATCCAAATTGATTTTGAATTCCAAGGCCCTGTATAATCCCACACTATATAGTTTTTAGTTGTTAGTGATTCGGACTGGAATTATTATTTTTTAATACATTTATTTTTTTCAACTTTTGCACTTTTTAGGTTTAAATAATAGTAACCAAACTTTTCTAAACCCTGATCTGACAGTAATACACAAACAACATTTCATCAAATCATAATATTGGATATGTTCATATGTTTTAACCCCTTATTTCCAGCTTTTAAAAAAAAATTCCTTTATGTTTTCGCTTTTCATCAGACTAAATTAAGGTAATTTTGTTTTTTTTACATATTTTAATCAATAGACGTAAAGGGGTTAAGCAGCTAAAAACAAAAAAACTGCAAAGATTTAGCAAAAATAGAGGCACAAAATGGAATCAGAAAAAGTGGGCAGATAGAAGTGGTAAAATGTCAAAGGAGGAGTTGGACTGATCCAACCTCACAGGCAGAGCGCAGGCCGATTTGAGGGCTGACTGTACAGATCAAGGTAAAGTTTGATCAGGACAAAAAGTAAAGCCAGCTGTCGCCGGCTGTAAAAACGTAGCTGACAAAGTGTGAACTCGACACGAGAGGAAGGAGTAAAGGTAACTTTAAAAGGGGAGAATAGCTGAAGGACTCGATTTGTTTGAGGGAGGCAGGCTGTCAGGCTGTGAAGTAGACAGCCAAGGCTATGCAGAATTTTCTTAAAGCACTTGACAGAGCAGAAGCCAGTGCCAACAGAGAAATAACCTTAAAAGAAGGAGGCATATCTGACAAAGAAAGGGAAGAGCTCTTGCTAAAGAAACCACTGATGAGCTGCAGGCTGGGAGGCTTAAAGGAAGAATGAGACGGCTGACGGGCAGAACCGTCTTAAACGCTTAAATCTGAAAGTGAAGTCAAACTGCGGGTTTTAGGAGCTCCTAAAGATGGAAATGACTTAATGGAAAGTCCAGACATGTTCAACTCAGTCGGTCCGAGCAGAGATGATATTTTAGAAAAGAAAAGGTCAGACAGGAAGTGTAAGTGCAGACAAAAACCCTGTCAAGTAAATCAGAGCTGAGGCGAAGTGGATTTCCTCTGATTGGAGTGACAACGAGAAGAGCAGGCAGGCAGCAGCGGTCTGTGGATTCTTTCTGACTGTTTCAAATGTTTTTCACTGAAAGCCTCAGGAGAAAGTGAAAAGAACGTCGAATCTTGATTTAGTGTTTGCCTCAAACTTACTTTATAAACCTTTAAACTCAAACGTTACAATATAAAAAGGATTAAATTTGAAGAGAACAAATAACACATTTAAAAACAATAAACGAAGACTCACAGAATAATTACATTTTTAGCACAGTTTTAAAGACCCATTTTAATGAAAATTGTGTTTTTAACATGTTCTTTTTTCTGATGATGGAGTACATATATTAAGAAAAATTATAAAATTCTGTTTCTGAGTATCCTCTGTGGTCAAAATGTTGTGAGTCAGGAGCAGATGAAAAAATACAGTTGGAAAAAAGCATATTTGTGGCCAAACTATCAGCAAGGGGAGGGGAAGGGGGGCGTGGTTGCTCTCCGCTAAAAATCCCACCCACAAATCAGAGGCAAAATTCTAATGAACTACTGCCGCTCTGCAGAAACGATGTTCTAAAAAACAACACAGGTTCTTTGATTTTTTGGCTAAAAACTGCATAATCCTAATTAAAAGACCTTTGGGAACACTTTTAAAGTAAATCAAAAAAGGATAAGAGTTTGTATTTAATAAAGTTGTTGAATTGGCAATGCGATACATATTGTGATATATCCCAAGAATGTAGCAGAACAGTTTTTCACCTTTTTTTTTTTTTTTAAAGGAGTATAGCTTAAAAAAACTCTACCTTGATAGTAAGTACATCTTTCACTGCTTTGGCCTCCATCATCCCAGGAAACTTACCGAACTCCTTACGTTGACTGATTTTAAATCCAAGTTGAGAGTAGGACAGAAAGATTCTTTAGTTCGTAATTGCTTTTAAATTTAATTATGTTTTTATTTTTTGATTGTAATTAATAGGTGTTTTAATGAATTTAAAAGCCACAAATTTTGCATTGAAATGTGTTTAGCTCCATTTCTGAAAGGACTGGCTGTAAGTTCAATGTAACATATGTTTAGAAAAGCATGGAAAACTTTTAAGATCATGAGGCACAAACTCAACAAACAGGTTTTTTTTTTTTTTGCCATGTGAAAATTTTCGTTTTATCTGATCTCATCTGCTGTGCCGACTGAAGTCGCAGGAATGAGGAAAAGTAGGAAAAACAACTTCTGAGTCTTCACGCCAGCGCGTCAGGCTGCAGGCGGTTTGTCCACAGCCTGCAGGAGAGGAGCAGAACTCAAAGGCAACGTTGTTGCCTCTTCACCAACATCACATTTCAGAGCCGACTTCTGCCGGCATCAGGACACACATGAAAAACAGGCAATCGAGTTTGGATGAAATGGAATGTTTTTTCAGCTAAAATCCCAACGCTAAACAACATGAATGAGCATTTTCCAAAGCTAAATCTATTCAGTTGAGGCACAAAGTTGTAGCAGTTTAAATTTTGATTTTGCAAGTACCAAGAGGTTATAACTTTTACTAAAAGACTAGAAAATGTGTAAATGATAAAATAACTGTTGGATAAAATCTCTTTTCCATTAACTAAATGTATTTATTTCTCTCTCATATGCATTCATTTTTTTTGTTTCTATTTTCCAAAAGTATTAAGCCTCTTTCTAGCATTCTGTAGCTTACATAACAGCATCTAAGAATAATTTTAAACAAAACATTTCGTTTTTTAATCATCAAATAACAACAGCTTGAGTATAAACTCAGATTAAGTTGAGAAAGTTTACTGGAAATAAGATCAGGCCTTCATATGAACTTCCGCATTCTGTAAATTCAAGAGAAGTGAACTATTTCATTAAGAAACAGCCTGAGGCAGTGACACTCCTGATCGTGTGTCTGATGCTCAGACTGTAAAACGTGTCTTGAGATCATGTTTGGCTCATTTGCAGCTGGCTAACTGAAAAGTCAATAATGTTGGATGAATTCCTGCTTGGAATTAGATTAAAAATAACCTAATCTGGGCTAATCCCAAAAGCTATTTTATTACAACAGATTGACCTAAAAACTGACAAACTTTGTTAAAGAAATACAGCAAGAAGAGCAAATTAGAAAAGAGAGAATCTGGCAGGAGACGGGAATTTGCCAACAAAGATAGACTGTCAGAAATCATTAACTCAACAGCTGAAGGAATGAAGGAATCTCTGCCATGTTTCTCGTCAGTCACATTACAATGCCAGCCTGAGGGAGTAGCTCTGAATTCCTCATCCTGTAAGATTGGCTCATTTCTGCAGCTCTTTGCGGAATTTTTCTATGATTCCAATGGGAATCTGGGTCTTCTGACACCAAAAATCCTGGAGCAGACATTAAACAAATAATAAAAAAAAATGTTCCATTAGTTAAATATTTTTTTTTATGTGTTGATGTGTATGTGTGTGAAGATTTTTGGAGCCAAAAAACATGTTTGTAATATTTGAGTGTGAGTATGAGTCCACAATTGACAGTAATAATGATAAAGCTCCAGTAACTTCTTGCCTATTTTCATAATTCCACCCCTCCTACTTTTTAATCATCACCAACATCTTCAACCATTTTTTCTTCTTGTTTATACCATTTCCCCACATCTGTTGCATCACATTTTCTCTTTCTCTTTTCAGTTTTTCATTTATATAAATATAAAATATAAATAAAGCTTAGTCCCAAATACAAAAGGAGTTTATACTAGTATACTCCTCATGTGTCAGAAGATACATAATCCCTTATTGTAACTAAATCTGTCCAACACATGAGGCTTCAGCTCTCACCTGTTCATTACTGAGCTTCTGGTCGGGACAAGGAAAAACAAAAAAGTGTTTGCAACTCATATAAAACAGTAAAATACACTAAATGTGTGCATATTTGTAAAATTTAATCCCATATTTTTAAAACACAGTAAATCTTTGTGTGGTCTCTGCATAGTTCATAACAAACACATTTATAATTTAATTGAGATTTTTTTTTTCACATATATTTTCACTTCTTTTTTTGTCCTCAATTTTTTTAAGGTAAAATTTACTTGATAAATACAATTTTTTTCTGATTCAAAGCACAACCCCCTAAATCCAGTTCTGTGCATGTTGCCACAATTTTTTTAAAAATCCAAAATCCTTTAAAAAATGCCAGAAACTTTACAGTGTATTCAGTTTTTTATCTAGAGTTGGGAATTTTAAATCCCACTGATGAAAACTGAGTTTTTTATGTTTTCAATGTGTTTTTGTAGCATTTTTCTGATGATGGAAGACATTTATAAAGAAAAAGACATTTACAATTGTATTTCTGAGTTTTTTTTTTTGTTAAAATCACAGTGAATCAGAAACAGAATTTAAAAAGCAGCTTGAAAAAGATCATATTTCTTATGTAGAAAACACACCGGGCGAGCCACAACTGTCTGCTCCGCAATAGCAAAGTCCTAAAAATATTATTTTTTTTTTGGCCAAAAATAGCATAATCATAATTAAAAGACCACTAGAAAGGCTTTTAAAAGAATTTAAAAGTAAAAGTAAACGTTTGCCTGTTTTTTGTGGCGTTCATTTCTGTTTAAAGTTGTCCCTGATGCTTTACACTTCAAAACCATCTGCCTCTTTGTAACATAATAGGTTATAAACCATACCTTTCGGGCCTTTAATATAGCTTACAGAAAAATACTTGTAACATTTGTCCATTTTTCTCCTCAAAGTTTGAAGGAAGTTTACACCAATTCTCTGCCAGCTTGTGGCTTTTATTACCCATTTATGCAGTTGTCAAAGGAAGTTTTCAACCAAACAACATTTCTAAACATGAAGGTTTTTGTGTTTTTTAACATTTTGCAGAGTTCACTAATAGATACTCATATTATTAATAAATAAAGTGACCTAACTTGAACTGGGAAGTACTTAAAAGCATTTAGGCTGAAAGAAGTCTATTTTCAATACATGATTTTACTGCAAGGAAAGTTTACAAAAATTGTTAGCTCATCTTCATAGAGACACTTGTTTATATTAAAGCATTTCATTTGTTTATGAATTTCATTTTTACTTTTTTGTTCATATGAAATGTCAGTTATGCTTTCTTCAGGATAAAAGCAGAGAAAATGGGTTTAAATATAGAAATAATTGTTCTAATTAGCCCCCTTGCGTTCTTGCATTTGCAGCGATTCCTAAGGAAAGAAAAAACAGGCAGTATTTATCCTGTGTGGGCGGGTCTGTGAATGCATGTCCATGCCTAACCTCTTCAGACTCTGTGGGACTGCATGGCTTGCCCTTTTAAAGTAGATTAGCTGGAAAAAGAACTGCGCATATGTCGTTGCCTGGATACAAAAAGCATCATTAAGCACAATTATCACCACTTCAGCTCCAATGAACAAGCTTTATTACAGATTCCCAAAACAACACATCATCAAGGACGCCAAGCTACAAATCAGTCGAAAGAAGGTCTTATGGAGGACCAGGACGGTGGTTAAGTGATAAAAATCTGTCAGAGAAGGTGCAAAAGATGAAAATATAGCCAACAATTTTAAAATGCAGACAGTCAAACCACTTTAGAAATGACATTGAGGACAGGCTGAGGTAATCCCAGAAACCGGATTTAAAAAAAAAAAAAAGCAGAAAACAGATTGCCTGCAGTAAGTCATTGAAGGAGAGGACTGTCTCCGTGCTATGAATGTGAAAACTTTCCGAGAAGAGTATGGAGAAAAAAAAACAATAAAAAGTGATCAAAAGCTCAGCCTAACACTGTGCTGGGATGACCTCAGGGGGTGTTTGATAAAGAAAACACAGGCAGGGCAGACGCAGCCCACAGCCCCAGAAAGAGAGCAGCCCAACGCATTCATCCTCATTAGGCTGGGACTCTCCCTAAAGGAAGTTAGGGCTGGAAATTAAAGAGACCAGAGCTCCTGTCAAATGAACGATCCAGAGAGAACATGAAAGAGCATGATGAAGACAGTTCAGGGACTTAAACTGAAGTAAACTGAGGGGAGTTTTGTCTAAATTCCTCACAATGATTCTGGTGGTTTTTGAAAGTCGTGTCTGGAATTGTTTTTACACTGAATTCAGTGACGATCCCACAGTCCAAAAACATGCTGCACAGGAGTATTGGTGACTTTATACTGTCCAATAGGTGTGAATGTGTCAGGCTGTGTGATTGTGGCCATGCAAGGACAGACAGGCGACCTATCCAGGGTACCACACCTTCACCCAACGGTAGCCAAGATAGCCTTATGAGACGAGACGATGGATGGATGGATGGATGGATGGATGGATGGATGGATGGATGGATGGATGGATGGATGGATGGATGGATGGATATTTTCCAGAATCAAAACAAAATGTTAAAAATGAAACAAAAGAATAAACTGGAAAAGGTAAGTTCAGTTGAACATTGCTGATTGGATGAGGACGTTTGTCCGTCATCTCAACAGGAAGTTATTTGCCATGAATACTAGATACGCTCCTTACTAATCATTAAACTTTTATTAGTTTATACGGACATTGACAACACATTAGAAAAAAACTCAAATCTCATCAACAAGTCAGCGATATCACTTAGTGCCAACCTTTTTTGGTTTCTTATTGTGTTTCTTAACATTTCTTTTTAATTTCGGTACTTACTTTGGTTTTACGTTTATTATTATTTTTTTTTATTGTGTTTTGGTTTCTGGAATTTTGATTTCTAAAATGTAAAGTCCTTTTTTATTATTATTATTTGTTATATAATATATATAATAATATATATAATATATATGTATATATTTAGAGGCAACGCTTCCTTTGACAGTATAGTACTTACAGGGTATTTAAGTGGTTTTTGAAAGTTACTTTTTATGGAGCCTACTGGGTAATTACATGGTATTTTTACTTTTGTGGTTCATACTTATGTGATACCTAGAGGGTATTTATACTATACTTGATAAATTCAAAGTAATACTCATGTGAACATACCCAGCATCTATTACTACAAGTACCATGTAGTAGAGTGGATATGGGGCTGACTTTCTTTTACAGTCCAGTTTCATTGTACTTAGGTATTATCTGTGTAACTATGATCTCCTTTTAAATGGTAAGTACCAAAAAACACTCTATAACTTAAAATGTAAATTTCACATACAATAAAAGGTACTTTATGTGCACCTACTCAGCTATCATTAATAGTAAGTACCAAAAACACTATAAGTACTATGTAATCTTCTTAGATATGGTGAATACAATGAAACACACATAAACCTGATGAGTAAGTAGAAAATAAATTCTGGGTCATTTTTCACAGTACTTCAAAAGTACTTTCTGCTTACCAACTATATTGTTGCACATGATAAATACAATGAAGCAAAAAGTGAAGAAGTACATTCAGGGTACTTTATTTGTACTAGCATGTGGTAAGTACTACAAAAAACACACAAACACATCATGTAAATACCCATTAGGTACTACATGAAACCCAGTAGATACCACATAAATACAAACCAAAGAGTACCACATAAATACACAGCAAATACCATAAAAGTACTCAGTATTTACAAACAGTGCAATAAGACTCCACAATGCTGCTGGGAAGGGTAGGATTAGACGAGGACACTGAACATGAGGATTTTACTACGTTTTATTTTATTTTATCTCTGAATTTTTATCTGACTTTTAGCTGCTTTTATGGTATGTAACTTATTAGTTTTTACTTTGTGTCTGTCACTGTTTGAACTGTGTTGTGTGTATGGAGCAAGGACAGCCACTTAATTTCCAGAAGGATTAATAAAGTATATCTATCTATCTATCCATCTATCTATCTAACAGTTACCATCATGTAAACATCGATACTGCACTGTCACATTAAGCACAACCTATTTGGGAACAATATTTGCTGTTTTTGTGGTAAAAAAAAACGTCATCTTTATAATAGATGATTGTGGGTTCAAATCTACAGTCTAAAAATGTAACCCAATGCCTTCCTGCTGGACACTCCACATACAAATTTCACCATATAAGGCAAATGTAAAGATTATTTCACACGTTTACATTTCAACCAGCCCTGGTGAATATGATCAAAATGTATTCATTTGATAATAGTTTAACTTGCATTTAATATATTATATAAAGTTACATAAAAATATTATGATAAATAAAATCCATCATATTATAAAACACCAATGTTTGGTCCTCAGTAATCTGTGTACTAAGCCACATTTTAACAACTTTCCGGGTAATTAACGTTTTTTTAATTCTAAATCTGCTGCACCAAATACAGCCTCAAATTCAAGTTCAGATGTTAAGTCTGTGTCCAATCCTGACTGTTTCAGGGTGGAGCTGCAGGAGTTTTTATACGAGCTTTGAAACCAATAAGAGAGAGGCAGAGGGCCAGCGTCCAAAACCCAAAGTGAGTCAGTTGATGCTGATGGGAGGATACAGGACAGACCAGATTCCCAGACAGCTCCTCTTCTGCAGCTGCATAGTGCCACCAGAAAGCTTTAATGCAACAAATTGTTAAGTTTTGAGGAATACATTAAATGTGGGATGAAAAAAATTCAAGACTAAGCAAGCAAAAGAAGTCAGTAAAGGACACTGGCTAAAACATCCCCCCCAGCACTGAGAGCTGAGAATATCTGCCTTAATCGGATTACAGAGATAATGAATTTTACCATAATATTTCATCATGTAATGAAATTTGATTGTTTAATGTAATTATGAAATCATATGCTTTCAGTCTGTTGTAACAAACAAAAAAATAGGTTTTAGAAGCTCATGCATACATCGTCCAGATTAACATTTACCAAAAAGATCAAATCTGCTTTTCCTTAATAGTATATAAGTTATTCTGTGCAGTTGCTAGACTTTCAAAATATAATAATTCAATCAAGCTAAACTTGAGATATTTTTTATTTTAGATCAGGCTCACTTAAGCCATTTGCAAAAAGGAGCACTAGATTAAAGAAAATGTTTAAATACATATTCAACATCGAATAAAAATATCCAGAGCATCAATCCAATAACAAATAACTCCTTCATTGACAGACTGTTGCATTCAACATTGTCTTTTGAGAGCAATACTAAAATAATATGTGCCACCAGAAACTGTGGAAATGCACCACTCAGTAGAAGTGGAGCCTGCAGAAGAGCTCTCCAGCAAGGCATTATAAAAACAAAGAGTAGATTTCACAGATCTGTTTTCACATCAGTCCAACTCATTCCCACTTAACTTTAGCCAGCTGCATTGACAGAGCAGTCTCTCAAACACAACACAATATTAAATTGATCCTTTACATATTTGGTTAAAGCTTTGCTGTTTATGGTTTTCTAATTTTTACAATTTTTTTAGATTGTTTTTTAACCCCTTATCTGTGATCAATTACATTAAAGCAGCATAGCTACTGTGTTTGTTAAAGACTGCAATATATAGATGTGAATGTGGCTTTGATACCAATAAATCTGAAAAAGTTACAAAAGAAGAAGATAGATGTTAGAGTGCCTTTTAACTTTAATGTGAAAAATCACAAGAAGAAAAGTCTGATATGAAGAGTTCTGCTGCAGAACTGCTCTGTCATGCAATACACTAATACCAAACTGTACTACCTTTGAAAAAGAGATCTCACCTCAATGGGATTTCCTGGCAAAATAAAAGGTTACATAAATAAACTATAGTTCTGTCAATAAGCATAACTTTCAGCAAAACATTTTAATGAAAAACTATCTGATTACCTTTCCTAAAGACTTATTTTTCATGAATTTTTCTTAAGAGGATAAATGGACAGACATTTTACTAATTTTTGTAAAACAAAACATATTGAGCTTCCTCTTACTTTCAGAATAAAAGCCTTCCAAAGCATACAAAGCAAGACTAACCTAAATTGACAAATAAAGGAAATAAAAATCAATTGATGAATTACTTTGTGGATTTTTTTTAAATTAATAAAAACAATTTTAAAGCAGGTCACTGTTCCAGTGAAATTCAACTTTTTGCTTACCTCTGTGAGGACCACACCAGGCTTTAATTTGCAATTAGACCAGCTGTCAGTGTCTGATTTAATTACTTCCAAGTGTATTGAAATCATTTGCTTTATTACTTTTTTGTTTTGTCACATATTTTCATTTGTTTAAGCTTTAAAGTCCCTTTTAACATTTAAATGTTGCCACTTCTAGCCATTAATTTATTGCTCATGGCATCCCTGTTTTGTAGCATAAACTGTTAAAACTGAAAGTGAGTTTTGCTCTATAGTCATGTTCTATGATACCCACTGATGCACAGCTCCCTTCAGATAAATAGTTAGAGTTTTTGAACCACGTTAACTCTTCAAACATGAAAACAAAATCCAACAGCTAGCGTTGGCATATGCTAATGCTAGTTGTAGCTGTCACACAAAACACTTTATGCAATAAATAAGATTTTAAATGAATTAAAAGGATCATTTTATATGGGAGCTGCAAACAACCTACCTTGCTTTTTTTTTCCTGTTTTCAATATCTGAACTTCTGGGGGTTTCTGTTTTCTCATGACAATGACATCTTCATTCCTTTTTTTCTGTTAAAATTACATTTTCTCATGATAACAACATCTTTATTTCATTTTTTTTTTTTAATTTTCTTATGAAAATAGCATCAATTTCCTGTGATAATGTCATTGTTTCCTCATGAGTAATATTGTTTTCTTCTGATAACTACGTCTACATTTTACTGTTTTCTCATGATAACAACATCTACATTACTTTTTTGTTTTCTTCTGATAATTGCTTTGTTTCCTTCTGATAACAGGATCTACCCTTCTTTTTTTTCTCCCCTGTTTATTCGTGATAACAACACCTACTGTCTCGTTATCACCCAAAACCAAGCTTTTTTCTCATGTTATTGAGACCACTGGATAGTATTTTTCATTAGCACGAGATTGCAGAAAAATTGGATTTTCATTGGTAATCACCGTATATGAGCATCTCATGCATCATTCTGTAACCTTGTAGATCATCACCTGCATCAACTGCAGTCACCTGTGCAGCTCGCCTCCAATTCCCTGCACAAGCTGGGCCGTTACAAGACTTGTGACAGTCTTGTTTAAAATAATTCCTCAAGCATTGAAATTAAATTAATTAAATTAAATTAAATTAAATTAAAGCAAATATTTAGAAAAATAATCAATAAAGATGGATGGATTGGTCTCCAATTCATCAAAGAATGGGTGCAATCCAGATCTAAAATCAGATATTTACCCTGTCTGTGTTTAAATGGGCAGATGTTTTGCATCAGATGTTTTATTTAAACATATCTAGAAGTTCACAGCATTATTAAACTTTTTTTATGAACTAGCCAAGGAGAAACATCAACATTTTAGCTGTTTATGAAAGACATGAAAACTTCACTATTTTGCCCGTAAAAATTAACAGACTCACACATTAATTAAGCAGACAAATTTGTCACAATAGTGACAAATAATTTGTTTTTTTTAAATATTTTTTAAAGTTGCATACAACCCCAGTCTAAAAATCTGATTCAATATTTTTACAGCTTTCTACAAAAAATGAAAATAAAAAAATAAATAATAACTCAGTGTGATTCACTTATCTGCACAAAACACATTTATAAAAACATAATTGAAAACACTCTGCCCACATTAAAACCTGACCTTCCACAATGCAACTTTTGTTTCGCAGGTTTCTCCATCTGTTTCTACCATTATACTCTACAAAGAAATACTGAGAGGACCGTCTAATATGGGCCACACATCCTGTTTAAAATGGCTTGGACATAGTGAATAAGCTTTACTCCCCCCACCAAAAAAAAAAAAGAAATCATGCAAGTGGCCAGGCATGTATATGGGGCATGATGAAATGAATAATAAAATGGAGAGGGGAAAAAAAGAGGGCAGAGCTGGCAGATGAGAGCAAAGTGAGCCGTGAGATGAAAAGTGTGTGCTGACCTTTTGCTTTCATTGTGGTCATAGTCATTTTCCCCCTTTGAAGTGTCTCTTTCAGCTGTCACAGATCAAGTCGAGACACGAGGCTGGTCTCAACCAAACACCAGACTATCACTCTCTTTCTTTCTTTCTTTTCCCTCTTTTCTCTCGTCAGCACAAAGATTTGTGAAGGTTTCTATGACACACTTCTTATCTTACAGTCGCAATCATAATGAACTATTATTAACAGTACTAATATACAGTAGAAGAGGTTTTAACTCTCAGCTGTCTCTGTGAATATGAAGAGTTTAATTTCACAAGATAAAGACGCCTTACTTTATGAGATGATGATGCTTCAGGCAAGAAACCTTCCAGGTTGAATAAGACAAGTGCTCCCCCTGCTGTTCACGGTAGTCCGCTTTTGAATATCTGCATCCTAACAAACCAGATTTGTGGATCCTGATGACCTAATATATTTTTTTACGACATATAAATTCTAAAAACAAAATATATTTTATAAACTTTCACTAAAACCACAAGGTATTGTGTTCATTTTGCTCTGGTTGATGTTTGTAATTGTAGATGTTTAAAATGTCTTTCCCAATCTTCTCTTATTGTATACTATATCGGCAGAATGTTTTGTATTTTTCTTTTTTACTGATTGAAACTTTTTACTGTTAAAAAGGGCAGTTAAAAAAGTTTTTCGTCTTTCTGTCCCCTTTTCATTTTTTTTTTTATTTTTGTTTCCATCATGTTTGAGTTTACAACTCAAGGTTGTGTTGTATGTTTTTCCTTTTATTGAATAAAAAAGAAATTTAAAAAAAATTCACCTAAACTTCCTCCTTTAGAAAAATAGGACACTGATTTGTATTTAGGCTATTGTTATTTTGATAAATGCCAATTAACTTTTTTTGGATGAATAAAACATAAATATAAAAGGAAAATAGCCTTTTATTATTAGCTTTAAAATAAAAGAAACCTTATGTCACAAAAGGACCAATAAAACTAATTATTTCATTTTTCGCAGTGGATCTCAGTAAGACATTTGTAAATCTAAATAAGCAAAATTAAATCAGAGCTTTACTGTATTTTTCAAATCATAAGGTCCACCTAAAATCTTTTAATCTGTTAAAAGAATGGAAAATATGCACTTACTGTAAAGGCTAGCTGTGCTTTCTGACCTCAAATTGCTTTTCTGTGGTAAACAGCACTCAAAAAAACGTCAAAAAGTATTAGTTAAACTTTTGATTTGCTTACTTTTTACATTACTTTTTAAAATGTTAACTTTTTAATTTTTCTCTAACCAAAGAAACACAGGTTTCAGACCCCTGATAAAGCATGAGAAACCAACTTAGTGATTTTATTTATTTTTTGGGTAATTAAATGGCATATGTCATAGCGTTGTACTGATTTTTTTTTTAATGGCAGAAGGCAGTTTACAATTACAGTCCCATTAACTTATATGTACACAGATATTGGCACACTGATGGTGGCTCCACTGCTGACCATTGGTGCCAGCCTATAACCACCAGCAGGAGTAATGTGAGGTTCTGTGTTTTGCTCAAGGACACTTCTACATATGGGCAACGTGGGAACCAAACATTTGATCTTCTGATCGGAGGTCGACCGCTCTAACACAGCCACTTCATCTCAATGTTTCAAGATCCCTGAAAAAACAATACTATTTTCGTACATTTTACTAAAAGTCTGTTATCCTATGTGACCACTGGTTCAAAATCCTGCATTTTTCTTTCTGTTACATTTTCACAGTAAAGCAGTTTGTCACTTATATAAGAACCTGGGTAGAAGCTCTTCTGTCAGCAAACTGCCACACTGTAGAAATGTCCTGAAGGGAAATTTTTAAATCTTTGGCAACTCTTGAAAAGAAAAAGACGACTTTCCCTTCAGGTATTTTAAATGATTCATGTTGAACTTTTGTTAGTGTCTGCTGTTTCTCATTGGTTTTCTCCTTTTTTTGTGTCTGTTCTGCAGTCAGGATGTCTGGGATGGACTTCCTGTCGGAGGAGCATAACGAAACTGGAATCACTCCAATAAACAATGGGACTTTCCTGCGTTTCTCCCCAACTTTTCCCTCTACGTCTGCAGCGGCCTCCTCGTCGGGGCGCCAGGGCAACGTCTACGTGTACGTGTGGCTGTTCCTCGGCCTGCTGGCCTTCCTGCTGACGCTCCTCATCATCTCCCTGCACAGGCTGAAGAACATCATCTCCTCTTCATCCTCCATCCCGGACTGCAGCAGCGAGGGAGGCAGTTCTTTCACGAACATGGAGATCTGTAGCATTTCGTCGCAGAGGTCCACCATATCCACCATTTCCGCCTGAGGGAGATGCTTGAGAACAGTACAGACTCGAGTGTTTTTGGGCTCTCAACACGCACATTTCAGGACTTCATATTTCCTTAATATGCCACAAAGACACTAAAGTTTGCTGACAGAATGTCATGCATGCATGATCCCGGTCTCCATGCAGACTGAGATCCAATTCAGAGTTCTAAATGATGGAAAAAAGGACAACTTTACCTTCATTCACTAATCTATAAATGTCAACTTAAATAGTAGATTTTCCAAAATAAATGGAAAGATTGATGGCATTTCATTTTCAAGATATTCCAGCTTTTAAAGTGAGATTTCCCCAGTAAAATCTGTAGAAAACACAGCAAAACCCCCATTAAAATGAAATTCAATTACTGCTTCATAGAGGAATGTGTGCATGTCTCCATATAAAAATGTGTTCAGATGGAGACGAAGAAACAATCGCATTTATAAGAAACTGAGAAAAAGGAAGAAGCGTTTCCTTTGGGGACACTTGGGGTCAAAAGAGGCAAAAGCTACAATGTGATTCGAGTTGAGACAGATCTGGCAACGCAGCTCTGTCCTGCCTGTCTGTTCACACAGCTCCCGATTCCAGTCTCCATAGAGACCAAAGACGGAGGAGAATCTGCACAGCTGTCAGCCTCATCTGTATTCCAGGACGTCGCCACAATAAAGATGGTTTCCCTTCATTTGTGCTTCAGTGTTGTTGGAGCTACAGGAAGTGGTAATGAAAATTATGCACAGAATTTAGAGCTAATTCATTTTTATAAAATCATTTTGAACACCAAAAACAACTAAGAACCCAGCTTTTGTATAAAAATAAGTCCCCACATGTAATATTAAAGACATCCCTTAAGCTTTATTGAGTATTAAAGCCTGTAAAATCAAATCATTTGGGAAACTAATCCCTATGCACCATTTTTAATGGAGTAGATAAGGGAAAAGCCTTTCTTATTTTACAATATTGAATTTTATTTTATGTTTTCTTTGTATATATTTAAGGAGATTAGTGTGTTAATGCCCTAATTTAAACGGCAAGTCACAATCTGGGCATCAAAAAGGATCCAAACTAAAGTAGAAACAAGGAAATCTGCAAGTTAAGCATGTTTACAATTTCAGTTTCTTTTTCTAATTTTTCACTTGCAAACATGGTTTTAAAAATAATAAAGCATGTGGTTACATTTAAAGAGCTGCTTCAAATTCAAGAGTTTGTCTGTCAACCCCTGAGAGTAGTGACTGTCCAAAGAGAACAAAAGAAGAATCCCTGCAGATGACATCTGAGAGACTTTTGTTTACTGCAGAAGAAGAGATGTCAAATATGAATGGTTGGTTGCTAGTTAGCCACATTGCCGAGGGGATTTTTTTGTTTTGTATTTGGAGGGGGTTTTTGTGGTTATGTACAACAGCAAAAATGGACTGATAGTGTAGTTTTTGACATTCCAGAGAAATCTCTGGGACTCATTTAAACTGCATGAGTGCCAAAAACAAAGAAAAGAGCTGTGCTTGCTTATATTTTCATATCTATATGAGTAAGATAAATGTGGGAGAAAATATTTATCTACTTTTTTTCAATTTGATCCATAAACAACTCCAGGAAAAAGGGTGGTCCAAAATACAAACCTGCTAAAACATAAATGTAATGAAACAAAAATAATAATAATATATTGGAGAGGATATCCTGTCAATCACATTAAGAAAAAAGTAAAGAAAATAAATAAATCAAAGACTCAGCAGCATAGAAATGCATATTTTAATATGTTTTTTCAGACTTTCTGATTTTCAAGAGTTTAAGTATCACTTGTTTTTATTTTTTACCCCATCCTGCGTAACCCCTGTGTCACCATAGGCATGCTTACATTAAAATTGGGGTCATCTGGACCCCACCAGAAAAGCCCGCTGAACTTTTTTTTCAAGGATTTTATTTACTTTGCCGGTGTCTGTGGCAGACATTAAATTCTGTCCACCTTTTGTCATGTTCACACGTCAAAGTGAGGGTGGGGTCACCTGGACCCCATTAACAGAGCACGAGGGTTAAGATCATTCTTGTTTACAGAAAATTTTGTTCAGATCTTAGTACACATGCGTCCCTTTAAGTACCAACCTGTGCACCGTAGATAAAGTGTGTGAGTTGATCCTCTTCCTTCACCCTGCAATGGTTTATCCATGGAAAATCAGTGTGAAATGAATTTAAATTTCATAAAGGGTGACTAAACCCTAATCAACCTCTAAAATTGGGCTTTAAGAGTGCTGTATGTAGATTTTTGCCAAATCTTTGCTAAATGAAAATAAACTTGCTTACTTCCTGAAATGATCGTCAAAAACCGCTGTTGTGCTGCCCCTTACAGGTCAAAATTAGGTATTACATTTGATTTTCGTGATTGGTCAAACCATTTAAGTCCGACGTCACTTCAGAAGTCCCACATCATGATCTGCAGCTCCAGTAATGATAGCAGTCCTGTTCTACTGGATTTCCAAATTTCAGCTGTGGTTGGAGTCATCCTCCAACTTCCCTGTTTGGATATATGCAGTGTTGGACAGCCAATCAGAAATCAGGTCACGTGGATGCCATCAGCGAAAGAAACAAAATAAAAAATTGAACGGTTTGCGTAAATACTGCGAACTTTAGGCGCTGCAGAAACCAGGAAATATTGTGATTTTTTTTTTTTTTTTTTTAGCAATTCTTATCTTAAACTTTTAAAACTACATCTTCACACAGATTGTGTTTGTGAACCACAAGTTTGGAGAAACTCTTATGTCTGGAATTCCAGAAACCCGGCATTACAGTCATGGAAAGAGGGAAAATTACACATTTGATGTCAGTTTCCATATCAAATAGGCTATAAATAAATCACAGAAAATTTGATCCGGGCGTCTATATTTAAACACTATGTCAATAATAATTGGCAGAACGGCAAGGTGCTCTATTTTCAGCCGCGGAGTGATCAATACGCTCTCAAATGCGGTGATGCACTTACAGCCACACTTAACATTTTAAACATGGAAATTAATTTAACTGCATATTTTTTGATGTGTTTTAACACATACCTGAAAGTTTTAAGTCATTCACAGCTGCTCCATATTGTGCCTCAGTCCTTTCAGAATAAAAGCCTCTCAGGTCATTGATTGGAATAAAGGAGTCTTATTTACTTGAGCAAAATATTCAGTTTTTCTTGTTATATCATAATAATTGAAATCGTGACCAAACTGAACTAAAACTGCAAATATATGGCCTATTTATTAAAAAAAGCTCCTTCTCATCAAGTTATCATCAGTTAAATGACTGCACCTGCCTGCTTTGTAAATTGAATCCCCCTAAAGGGGTTACATGGAGAGATTTCACCCTTTTCATTAATACTTAGTAAATAGATTTATGTGAAGCCAAAACTTGTATATTAAGTTAAAAATTGTTTTTTTTTTTTGCATAAAAACAGTTAAATCATTCATTAAAGTAGATTTTTGTAAACTTTTCTTCATTTCTTTGAGTTTATAAAGAATAATAAAAAACCAATTTCTCAAATAAAACCTTTATTTTTTAATTATATGAAACAAACCCTTTATGTTTGAAAATAAAAGAGGAAAAAACACAGCAATAAATAATCTCAGACCTCAAATTCTTTGCATATTTTATTTTTCTTATGATTTTTTTCCAACTCACGCATGTCATAATTTACATCTTTGCAATAAAACATGAATACAATAGTTTTTTTAGGTTTCATAGATCCAAAAATATTTAACCTTTTTTTTGGATAAGTAAGTTGAACCTGTGGATAGAGTATGTGCATGTGCGCGTTTGATCGAGATGGCTTCACACATACAGAACGCCCTAGATGTCAGCCTGCCTTTTGTCTGCTCCCTCCAGCCTCTATCAGCTACAAAAAATCATGATATTGCTTACAGCGGTGATGTTGTAAAACTGAGAATCACACGTCTTAAATACAAACATCAATGCACAAATAATCCCTAAGAAAAAGCATAAAAAGAAAAAAAAATAATAATAAGATGGACCAAAACAAAACGGGCAGCCGACCAGAAAGAACCAAGCTAATAAATAATGATATGTGATTGGTGCAAAGTGCAAATACAAAACAAACTTTTACATTGATTTGATCTTTTTTTTCTTCAAATCATTAACAAATGTGGGTTAAGTGTGAAAGTTTCTTTCGGTCTTATTCAGCTGAATCTCCTGCCAAGCCTGAACCAAAACTGTATGTACATATTTGACAAAACAATCACCGAATATACAAAGGAAATCATGTCAGAGTTGTGTTTGTCATCCTTGTTGGCGCCGGCAAGACCGCCTCCTCGTCTCGCAATCGCCGTCGTCCTCCAAGCCGGTTCATCTTTTCATAATTATTACACAGTATTTTACATACAGCAAGAAGTCATTAATAAATTAAAGGTGAGAAGCACAGTTGGTGTCGTGAAAATGTGACTCTAAAGGAAGCAGAGCCGTATTTACATGGAAATCAGATGGAACCCTTGCTGTGGGTAAACCGAACATGAACTCAGGCAGATAAAACAGCTAAATCAACGCCAGCAGCAAACAGTTTCGAGGGTGAATTTAAAAATCGAGCCAATAGCACCGGTTATAGCGGGGGTGCTCACTTACGTCCTTTCTATTATGCGTCAAAATTTGAAGAATTACCACCTAAATTAAGCCTGGAAGAAAATGTTTGCAAAATAAAGCCTAAATTTCACTCCGCCTGCCCTGTGAGTGCTACCAGTGGGGTCGACCTCCTCACGATCTGCTAAGACTTGCTCTTCCCCATCCCCCACACTGCAATCGTTCTACTGTATTAGCTGGGTTGGGTGTGTCTCTTCTGGGTATGATGTCTGCGGGTTTTCATACATACATGTATGCACAGAGGAAGCCGTTTCCACCAGCGCTCTCTCTCTGCCTTAAAGCAGGATGCCTCAGGTCGAGTTTTTATTTTTTATTTTTTTATTTTAGTTTTTTTAATTCTCCGTCTCAGCACCTGTGGCTCCTCCACGTCGCAGATACACACCCAAATGTATCGCGTCTTGTTTTCTCTCCACGGTCCTCCTCTTCCTCTGGCGGTCCACCTCAGTACCTGTTCTGGTGTTCGTAGTGCCAGCGGTTGAAGTCTATGTTGAACGCCACGATGCTGCCAGAGGCCATCCCAGTGATCAAAGTCCTGCACAGAACGGTCACATTGGAGTTTCAGACGAGAAAATTCATTTGAGAGTTTTTTAGGGGAAGGAGAGTCTATTAATTAAAGACCCAGTCCGATAAAATTATGTTTTTTGGTGTTTAAACATGTTCTTGTAGCATTTTTCTGATGTATATAAACAGAATTAAGATCCAAAAAGTGTTTATAAGTATTTTTTTATCAGAATCGTTGCAAATAACGAAAAAAAAATCATTGTTGGCAAAAGCTTGTAGAAAAAACACTGTCGCTACCAGATCTGTAACGGCTACCCAATCCTTCTTTGCATGCGCAAATATTACATCCTTTCTTCTTTGTGACCAATATTGAGACAGTTAAGCAATTTTATTTAGATTCACTCCTATAATTTGAATGTTTGTCGTATGTTTGTGGTTCCAAGATTGCAAACCTTGTTATTCATTATTAAAAATAAAATAAAAATGATTTTAAAAAGATCAGCAGGTGTCAAAGCCATAAACAGCAGATAACACTGTGATCAAACACATTTATGTTTTTCTTAACAACAGAGAACTTCTCTGGACTGGAAAAATAAAAGAAGTTTGCCTAAATGCAACACTGTATGATCCTATATTGTTATTACAGACAACTAAATCTCTATGATACGCCATAGAATGAAAGCCACACGGCATTAAGTCATTCTCAGTTTGATCGCTTTTATTTTTATTTAAATGTTTAATTTTATATTGAGGAGATGCTGTATATTTTTAGCAATTAATAAAGTGTCAGTGTCTTCATACACTGGAAAGTAAACTTTTTAAACAGAAGAAAAAAACATTTGTCCTAGTCTCTCTTTTATTTAGATTTTTTTAAGTCAAAATAAATGTTTTCATTATTGTAGAAATAAGAGGTTATTATTAATATTATTAAATCCAAAGAGATTTTGCCTGTAAAATGGTTTAGCGGCCATGTGTAGATGGATTGGGCAGCCATTACAGATCGGGTAGCGATAGGTTACTCCCCTTCACAACAGAAAGAGGAAGGGGGAGGGGCTATGTCAACAGTCCCGCCCATAACTGAGAGGCAAATTTCTAATGAACTGCTGCCGCTAAACAGAAACTATGTCCTAGAAAACGACACTTTTTTAAAAATCATTTTTGGCCATAAACGGTATAATCATGATTAAAAGGAAGACTTTTAATCAATAGATGATCGGAGTGAGATTCAAGCGCAACCACCATCACCTCAAGAAATTAAAGTCATCCCATTAACAAAATGCAATTTAAAGCACTGTCCACATGAACCATGGGGACTCACATTGGAATAACAAACTAACCCAATTATAACAGGACTTCCTTGATTTAGAAAAATCTGTTGCTAAGAGACTGAGAGCATGAGATCTCATTTAGATTTCTACAATGATCTCTTTTACCTCTGGTCGTGTGAAAGGTCCATAGCTCGGATGCCGGCGTCACAGCCTGGATAAATATAAAGCTGTTTAAAGTCGCACGCCTGCCACACCTCCACAACTCCATTGTCCCCTCCGGTCACTAAGTTCTGCCCATCGCTGCTCAACAAGATGGCCTGTGGAGACAAAAATAACCAGTCTTGAAATGTAGCGGCATGCTAACGTGAATTGTATGAAACCTATCAGATTTACCCGCGTGGAATCATTGACTTCCATCTGTGCCAGCAGTTTTCCATTGATGCTGAAGTTGCAGAAACGACCCCTCTCGTAGTAGATGATGCAGTGGCCCTCGCTGGACACCGAGATGAGGCGCGGCCGCTGGCACAGCTCCGGACCCTCCAGAGCCCGAAGCAGGTCCCCAGTGATGGTGTGGACGAGGCACGGGCCCTCTGAACAGCACAACCCCAAAATTACTCTGTATTTCAGTTTTTTGCTGCTTTGGGGCAAGTTTCATTTATCAGCTAAGAAAAAAAGACAAACCTTTGGCTCCACTGATAACCAACCCCAGCTCTGCACACACAGACACACACACCACCTCGTGGTCGTGTCCGGTCAGCACTGCTCTGGGAGCCGGATAGTCACCTACAAGACAAAATAGCTCAGTAAACTACAATAAAAACTTTCGTATTTTTATTCAACATTTCCACTCTGTTAACGCTCACTGTTGTTGGGATTGTCCCCTATAATGTGGTGCCGTCCGCTCCAGTACCACAGGAGGAGCGTGGCGTCTCTGGAGCCCGACACTATGTAACAGTCTCCTCCAATGTAGGACTCCGACCGAGCCAGACATGTCACCACGTCCCAGTGGCCGAACACGATCTGGGTCAGCTTTCCTGTGGAGACGGAGATTGAAGTCAACATCAGTCACAGTCCGGCCTCAGTTGATGCTTTTGAAGTCTATCAGCTAAACTCCAAAGAAATTGGAAAGTATTTGGATAAATTAGTACTTTCCTTAAATACCCACTTCAATGAAAATGATGTTTTCTGTGTTTTTAACATTTTCTTGTGCCATTTTTTTTATGATGGAGAGTATAGCATTTTTATAATTAAGTTTAAAAGTGAAACATAACACCAACCGGTTTCAGTCGAGTAAACTCTGAAGCTTTTGTCCCAGAAGCCGCAGACCAGGATGTAGCGGTTGTCAGCGGTAACCACGAAGCAGTGAGTGTTTATTTGGATGCTCTGGTCCACCAGGTCAGTGATCTGACGCTTGTTTACGCCTGAGTTGTTTGCTGTATCAAAGATAAAAAAAAAAAAAACATTTAAATGGATTTGCAAAGGTGAAATGAACAGACTGTCGAATGTGTGCAGTGACCTATGAGCGGGTCCATCTCGATGGGTAGATGATGAGCCTGCTCAAGGGAGTATCCCGGAGCTCCACGGAGGCCTGAGGAGTCACATATTAGAGGGATCAGTGACAAGAATTTATCCTGTCATTTGCTTGAATCTATTTTTAAAGTAATATATATTTCTTAGTAAACAGAATTTTGCCTCATAAATGTCTGACTTTAATCTTGTAAATTCTCAACTTATAAAATTTAAACTTTATTATTGTAAAAATATAAACTCTTTTACTCATAATTCTAGAAAAAAAAAATTCTCATAAATTTTTTTTTATTTTATAGCAAATCTTACTCTTATCAAATTACTACTTTTTTCTTGAACTTTTACATTTTTTTGATAAATAATGATTTTTCATTTTTGACTCAAATTTACATTTTTTTCACATAACGACTTTAATTTAATAAAATTGACTTTCTTTACAAATTTATTTTTGTAAAATGACAACTTTTTTAACATTACCTTGACTCTAAACTTTTGACTTTTTTTCTTATAATGACTTTACTTGAGTAAAATTACAAACTTTTTAATTGTGATTTTACCACAAAAAATTGAATGTTTTTCTCAGAGTTTTACGAATTTTAGTTTCTTAAAATCAAGAGTTTCTTTCTAATAATCATTTGAATCATTTTTTTCTCATAATGATTTTACTTTAGTAAAATTATGACTTTGTTTTAATAATTTTATGACTTTACGATTTACGACTTAAAGTAAAATTATGACTTTTTTCATATTATTTTGACTCAAAAGTTTGAAATTTTTCTGATAACAACTATACTTTGTAAAATTACAACTTTTTTCATAATTGTACTATACATTGTATGTATATATATATAATTATATAATTTTTTTGTTTTTTTCTCCAATGACAGCCCTAATACTTTGTTGTATTGTCACACATTACAATACTGGAACTTTTTTTCTACAAAGATTTGAGCTTATTTAAACAAGAAAAAAAGTGTGAAAATATTCATGTCTGTCAGACAAAAATGTAAAAAGTCATATTTAATTGTCTATAATCCTAATTTGGGGATTTTATCTATCTCAAGTTATTTTTAGAACATAAAACCAGCGATCATTGAGGGAGCACTGTAGAGTTAAACGAGTCTCTGGGCCCAAACATCTCCCGAACGCTCACCGACTGTGTTGTGCCAGCGGTTGACGGCAAACAGCCGGCTGCACGTGACGGTGACGCCGCCGGTATGCTGAGGTGCGGCAGCGTGTTGGCGGCGACGTGAGTGACGGGGGAGTTGGAGGGGAACTTGAGCACCATGATGACGTCCTGCTGCATCTGATCCTTAAACATCAGAGGGCTCTGGGGAAGGAAACACTGGTGAGACAGACAGAGAAAGAGAGGAGGACAGAGGAGGAAAGAGGAGGATGAAGCAAAGAGGAAGGGTGAAAGGGAGGAGGAAGGGAAAAGACAGAACGGATGGGAAAGAGGAAGGGAAGGTAGAAGGTACATTAGTGGGAGCACAGGGTCAGAGCAGGTGCACACACTGAGGGTGGCTCAAGAACTTGGAGGTTGTTTGGGGTTCAGGACTGATGGGTTTGGGTTGACATGGAGGGCTCTGATGCACAGACACTGAGGCCTTGAGCTGCTCGGGGAGGCATGGAGGACAAACAGGCTGAAAACAACATCATTACATACACTTGTATGTAATCATATCACAATTTAGGCACATTTGGGAGCCGTATTGTGGACTTGCCATCATTTACAAAAAAAATGTTTTGGTCAAACATTTTTTTTTTTTATTTTTCTGAAGAAAGGTTGTTGCCAAATGTTTTTTTTTGGAAGCCTTTTTTTGTTTTGGAGTCACATTAAAAGAATTATCTGAGTGGGAGTGTCGTCCTCACCAGGTGCATGGCTGAAGAGCGAGGTGGGTGTGGCTCAATCAGCAGCTGTGAGGGCACCTGGCCGCACACCTGAATCTGGTTTTCAATTGTCTGTAGGGGAAAACAAAGCAGTTTCAGGAGAAGAATAAGACCAAACACACACATTTTTGAATTATAAAAATGTTGCTGTTCCAGTACCTCCCGCTGCACGGCCTCCAGGTTGTCCAAGTTGACAGCCCCCTCATAGCACATGAAATTAAAGACGTTCAGAGCCCGGACTGCCTCTGGACCTCTCTGCTTGTAACCAAATATCAGATCGATCCACTGGTGAAGCTGGCATGATACAAACTCACTCTCCAGTGCCTGGAAAAGGGGAAAAAGGGAAATCTTTGCCATAATGTCCCACTGCGATCAAAATATTTTTGATGTTTATATCATGTTCTTGTGACATTATTTACATCCATCAGCTTGAAATAGCCTTTCTGAGTACTTCTTTCTTTTAAATTACAGTGAGCAAATGTAAGAATGCCACAAGAAAGAGAACATATATTTGTGATAGTAACGGTCTGTTGGTCAATTGGATGCTAACTGAAGCTAGCATCCAATTGTTAGCTAGCAGAGAAACGCTCTGTTAAAAGGAAAACGTTCATCTCAAACCAACTGCAAACATTTTACAGAGAATGATGATTCCATTAAATTAAGTTGCTGATTTACATTTGAGAGTTTTCATAAGACTGAATTAGATTGGCATCTGTTCAGAAACTTCAGCACAGAAAATGGTAATTTGTGTTGAAAAAAATACCAAATGAATGAGGATTTATGTAAAGACAAAATATGATTAATCTTTTTGTCAAAATGAAAATGGGGGAAAAATATCATGTAATGATTTCTTCTTCAACGACCACTTATACAAATCAACAACTTTGTTTCATTGAACCTTCATCATCGTTTTTTTTTTTTAAAAAAAAGCTGATTTTTGTTAATTAAATTTCTTGTAGTAACATTTTATTTTAAAAATAAATTTTCAGAAACTGGAAGCTTAAAAATACCAACTTCTGCCCTGTTCAGATGGTCTGTGAAAATTTTGTCTAATTCACTAATTTAATTCACATACAGGAGAGTGTGTAGAGAGGTGTAAATTATGGATGACAGGAAGTGGAGGCAGGCTTACTGTGCTCCAACTGTCCTGTCAACAACTCAGAGGTGAATTCCTAACCAACTACTCCCCCTCTGCAGAAACTAGTCCTAGAAAATTACAGTTATTTTTCTTTTGGCTAAAAATGGCATAATCCTAACTAAAGGACAACTGACTTTAAAATAGATCAAAGGATGATCAAGTTGAGTCCGAAAGATAGTTTTTGTTTTCAGTCTCACCATGCGATTAATGCGAACAAAGTCTTCAGGTTTCTTGGCCCAAACAGGAAGCTCCACGTCGCATACAGGGATTCCATCATCTCGCAGGCCCAGTTCATACTCGTTACTGTTGACAAACATTTCTGGGAGGTAGTAGAACTCTGGGATCAGCTCCTGTTTGATGTCACAGGACAAATGGATTATTTCACTTTTTTTTACTAAGTGTTGGATGTCAGCTGCAGTTTGATTTTCAAAGTTGGCACCAAAACAAAGACAACAAATGTTTCATGATTATTATTCTCAGTCCAACTAGGGGTGAAAAATGTACACCTCAGGCTCCAGAAATATATATTTTTTATGACATCAAAAGTGAAGAGCAAACTTTTCTATTTTTGAACAAATCAATGAAAGTTCCTGATTGCTTATTTTTACCAGTTGATCCAGTCAGGATTGGTTACCTTCACATCAGCGGTGTCCCTCTGGCAGTTCCTCCAAGCGCGGCCGATCCCGGAGAAGGATCTCTCCGGGTGGTCAAACTTGGTGTCGTTGGCATTAAGGAAAAACGTGGTGAAGGGTTCCTGCAGGCGACAGTCCCACACATGCATGAATTCTCTTTCTATCAGTGTTCCAGCTCATGAGTGTGATAAATGAACGCTTACTATTCTGAGCATCCACATCAGAGTGGAATGAGCTGTGGAGTACAGGGTAGTGTAGTGATGAGGAGGCGTGCTGTCGTCGTCCCAAGACTCATAGTGCTCGGCGTAGAACGCCGCTCTCTTGGGATTCAGGGCGCCGATTGGCTAAAAAGTAATGAAAGCTATCATAAGAGATGTCCGACTTGAGGTAGAAGTATGTTGCTGGTTTCAGTGTTGCAGAGGAGCGCTTCCTCTTATTTGGTTATGAAAGCGGGCGCATGCTCTCACCTTGGAAAGGTCTCTGAAGTTACCGGGCAGAGTGAGATCGAGTTCTTCTGAATCGTAGTTGGTCAGGACCCAAGGAAAGACCGGGTACTGGTTCAGGTCATTGTAGGTCCTCCCTGCAGGGTCAAACGTCAACAAATGTATGGAGCAACTGAATTACATTAAAATTATATTAACATCATGAATTTATTAGTTCGTGTAGTGAAGTTTACAAAATGACACTCAATTCTGAGATGAATTAAACAACTTTAAAGTCCCAATCTGATCATCGGTAACACTTTAGATTAGGTGCCGCAAAACACTCAGTATAATGTTGACAAAGATTGTTAATACATTTGTTAAGCTTGTAAGCAGTTTATTAATTTAGCTTTTGTAAACAATGGTCTCACTTTAGATGTCAATAAATTTTAATAAGTATTATAAACCTTATTTGTCTTATTATGCTAACAAATGTCTTATAAACATCCTATAAACACATTAATAATGTTTTTTAATGTGTTAATAAAGCTTGTTAAGGAATCTTATTATAAAGTGTTACCATCATCTTTTGAGCTATTTTCAAAGCCTATTAATTATTACTATAATTCTTTTAGCCAAAAAAAAAAAATAAAACAAACTGTGTCAGTTTTTGGACAAAGTTTCTGCAAAAGTTCATTAGAAATTTGCTTCTGACTTGTGGGCAGGACTGACGGTGCAGAGCAACCCTTCCATTATTTCCCGTCATCCATCTTTTTCAAATTGCATTTTTTCATCCGCTCCAGATTTACCACAATTTGAAAAAAGAAATGATCAGTAATTAAATTTGGAGCTTAATATTCTTTAAATATGTCTTCCATCACTGGTAAAATGCCAGAAAAACGTGCAAAAAAAAGTCTTTAGGGAATTAAGGAATTGGGAGAGCTCTTTGGCACAGTTCTATGCATTTAAGTTTAACATAATTTCACTTATTCCTTAAAATTTTTGTAAAACTGCTTCAGTTCTTCATATGAAAACTATATTAAAATATATTATTGTTGGAATAAACCCTTTCATTCTAATACAGGTCTTTAGTTTTTTTTACGATGCTGACTTTCATTCAAACAGCTTAAAAAAATGAATTTTTCTATAATAAAAAATTTGAACTATGATTTTGACTGGGAACAATAAAAACTGGTATAGTTGTTGGTACAATTCTTCTAGCAATACATATGAAAATGCTATAGAACTTTTTCAATATTTGTAAATTCCCTCCTTATTTTTATTGTAGAGAAAACTCTTTACTTCGATGGAAAAAATTAATAACTTCTTTTTTTTCTTTTTAAGTTGATAACCTGTAGGAAGCTTTTCGGAGACCAGACAGATTTATCTCCACTCCCATCTTTAATTTTCTGTAATCTGACATTTTCAATCATGTTTCCACGTTTCAGCCACACAAAGGAAGTTTTCACCTCATGACTCTGCAGTTTCTGACAAAAACGTACGGCGACAGAGATTGTAAAGTCTGTCTCCATTATTTAAATCTCTCAAACATACATTAGAACAAACAAAAGATGCAAAGAAGCAAAAAAAATCTATTACCTGGGATGGAAATGTTTGAACAAAAATGCTTGCAGCATCATTTGATTTTATCATCGAAGATTGAGGTCAAAGAAACATGCAAAGCAAAAGCGCATGTGCTGATTTTACCTGCGATTGTGTTAAGGAACATGAGGTACTCAAAGTTGGAGATTTCTCTCCTTTGCCATCGCTGCGTCATGTTGGACGACTTGAAGAGCTGACGAGGGGTCGCCAAGGAGATACGTCTGAGATGCAAACACATGAAACGAGTGGAAATTAATTTATTGAAGTATATATGGAAGAAAGGGGTCCGCCGTTTGCAGCCATACCTGGCTTGTGGTAACCCGTAACTGGTTCCTACCCCCACCCGTGGGAGGCTGTACACCACCCTTTTGACCGTGGCCTGGTCAGGGAAGTTAAACATGACGGATGCTGCAGAGAGACGAAATCCAGACCACAGGTCAAAGCAAATACATAATACATCAAGACAAAGGAGGAATATGCTGATGCAGATTAAGAAGCATAAATAGACGGGACATGGGGGTTTATTTTTACATCTAGAAAAGGTTTCAACTGCGACGTACTTCTGTTAGCCATGAAGACTTCCAGCCCGGTGTTCTGTAGCAGATAACGCCTGGAGAACACCGCTCGGATCTCGCTGAACATCCATTTACCGTGCAAACCCTCTGTGTAAGCAAGAACCTGTGAAAAAAACAAAAGCACAAATCTTTCAGAATGCGTATTAACTGTTTTCCTGCAGAATCACAGCTTTGTTTCGGGTGGCTAGCCCTTACTTTGGCGTCCGTTTTCTTGAAAGCAGGATCCTCTTCGTCTACCTCGAAGTAGATTTCCGTGGTGGTGATGGAGAGAGTTCCTCGAGCTACCACCACCGGAGCCACCAGCTGAGCCGGCGTGCTCAGAACAACCGGGCCTGAGGAGGGTCGAGCAAGGGCATCGTTCAGCTTTTCTGCTTTATTTGTTCACAGCTTCCTCACGATTCAGAGATGCTTCATTTTATATTGGTTAGGTTTCATCACTCTTTTTGCTACTTTGCTGCAGCAACATGAAAAAATTGATGAGGTAAAGTGGGCTTGATTCAGGTTTTAGTAAATTTTGTTTTTTGTAATTACAGGATGATTCGTTTAAATTGGCTGGGAGGTTAGTGCAACACAAATGAACTTGGACATTGTTTTGTCCAACTTGCCTTTGGATGTAAAAAGTCTTGGACGGAAAGGTACTACAAACAGAAGTGATTGATATTTCACTGTTTTTATAATGACTCCAGCTGTTCTTTCCCGCTGCATTTCTGTGTGTTTGCGGCTCACCGGCGAGATTGTCGATCTCTTTTTCCTGTAGCAAACTGACGGCATCATCGTCTCCCTCCAGCATTAGCTCCGCCTCCGGGTTCTGCGTGACCACAGACTGACTGCGGAAGCTCTTCTTGGACTTCAGCTCCTCCTCCTCTTCCTCCGTACCTGTATGAGGTCGTTTTCATGAGAACTACAGAGTCTCAATGATCACAGATTCTGCCGGCTGCCATATTTCTGACCATATTCATCCAGAGACTTGAGAGAAACTCCAGCATGAGTGGACCCAAAGGGATTCCTCACGAATCTTCGCCTCCTCCTCAAGTCGTCCTCCCAGTAGTCTAAGCGCCAGAAGTCATGTATTTGGCTGAGGAGGAAAATGTGACTAATTAAGGTCAGAAAAAGGCAGAAAAAAATGACTGTTAGTTTTTGATCGCTGGGGAGGTCACATTTTAACATTCAAAATGTTTTTGGTTTTTTTTTAGGGGAAAAATGTATCACTTTGAAAAAACATTAGGGCACTTGATGAGACAGCATTTAAAATAGGCATGACGTTATGTTAACAGTTGAACCACATGCTAAAACATGGGTTCAAGAACACGAGTTTAGCATATAGTGTTTGAGAACAGGCTTCTAGCGGGCTCTTAAACGCGGGTTTAGCATAGGGTTCAATAACAGGCTTTTAGGACGAGCGTTTAGCAATTTCGAGAACTGCTATTAGCACGTTCTTGAATACTAGTCTAACTTATGTTGACGTAAAACAATGTTCTTGAAAATGCGTTTAGCATATGATGTTTGAGATCAGGCTTTAGTCGTTTTTGAACGTCGCGATTAGCATATAGTGTTCAGGGACGGACTATTAGCGGATTCTTGAATGCGTGTTTAGCATAAGGTGTTCGAGAATGGGCTATTAGCACTTTCTTGAATGCGAGTTTAACATATGTTGTTGGAAACTACGTTTTAGTGAGTTCTTGAATGCTTGTTTATCATATGGTTTTCAGAACACGCTATTAACTGGTTCTTGACGCACGTTTAGAATATGATGCTCAATGCTGTTGGTGGGTTCTTGACTACGTGTTTAGCATTTCTTATTCAAGAACCGGCTTTTAACTGGTTCTTGAATGTGCTTTTACAATATGATGTTCAAGAACCAGCTTTAAGCTGGTTTTAAGGATTTGGAAGTGTTCAGAATTAATTAAAGAACTCAATTGTTGGTTTGCTGGATCAATGGTTCTTTGGCTATCAAAGGACATAATTTGCTGTATGTACAAAGAAGCTCCATCTAGTGTCTCTAATCAAGGACATCCTGTGTGCTGTGAGAACTCCCAGCACAGAACCAGATACCAGAACCTCTCCTCCTCTGCTCACCTCTGTGACATTGTCCCCCACGCTCCGTGCTTATTGGTCAAGATGTTGAGGATCTTCTGTTTCAGCTGGTTGGCAGTCACATGATCTCGGTGCTTTGCTGCGCTGATGAGGTGATCGCACATTTTCTCCTCCTCCCTCCTGTCTGCAGCGTACTGAGCGCAGTTAGACTGAGGAATGGAAAGTAAGAAACATCCATTTGAGGCTTCTCATCAACACTCATGAATAAAGATATTTGATTAATTTGATAAAACTTGATATTTTTCTCCTCTTTGCTCTGAAATGCAGCTACATATAGAAAATACAACAACCTTTTATGTTACTTTTAAAACCATGATTTCCTTTGTTTTTAATTCAAGACATTTGTTGGGTTTATTTTACAACTTTAGGTCTCCCTGAAACAATCTTTGACAAAATTAAACTTCAGATTCTTCTTATGTATCAAAATTTAGCATATTTTAAAGTATTGGGCTGACTGTTATCTCAATACACTCAGGAAATTCCTGCAATAAATGTGTTTACCTCAAATTCAGCGTGTTTGTGCACGTCCTCAGCTCTTTGTCTGTTCAGAATGAACTCAGCTTCATTGGCCACACGCACGATGTGATCCTTCATGGCGTGGCAAAGAAGTCTGGGGAATGGCAAGATGGATAAAATCAGGCTGTGATTTCTGGTTGGAGATTTGTGTGACTCCTGTCTTTTTTTTTGTAGTTGCAGATTTTTTTAACTGGTATTCAGGATAACTAACATGATAATTCCATTCTAAACATGCACAGAAACTGGTAGAAACATGTTGAAAACAGGGTAAAGTTCATGACAACTCATTACCTTCCTTCATTAATGAGTTCGATGAAAGCTAGACCGGCATTCTTTTGAATGGAGTTCTGCCACTCCTAAAAAAAGAAAGAAAGAAACATGTAACCACTGCTAGGAGGGAATTATCATAGGTAGCTTAGCTCACAAATTAGCTTAAAGACCCTCTCTGGTAAAAATTGTGTTTTTAGGTATTTTTAACATATTCTTGTGTGCAAAACATTTGATATTTTTTAGAGGACATATATGAAGAAAATTAAACTCATTATTGCATTTCTGATTATTTATTTCCTGGTGAATCAGGTGCAGATGAAAACATGTAGCTAAAAAAATACTTAATTTGTGACGTAGGAAACATCTTGCTCCACCTCATTTTGATGCATCTGCTTGTAGATGACTAGATCCATGTTCGTCTTAGCTTTCCTTGTCTGAGCTAGTATCTGGCTCAAAACTGTAATATTGTTGTATTTTTGTTACACAGCTAATGTTAACTTGGGATTGTGAAGGCCTGTAAGCTAGCGAAGTGCATGTAAACAGAGAGATTTAAGATGATCGGAGTGGGCGTCAACATAATAAAATCAAAATAGCACATTTAGAAGCTCTGATTTTGGTTTAAATTTAGAAATTAAAGACATAACTTATAAACAAGATGAAATTCTGACTGAGTTTCGGTGTAAAAACCATGCATAAGTGTTGAATGTTTCCCCGCAGAGCAAGTGAAGACTTCTAAGCTGGATAAGAGTGTTGCTGAAAGCCCCCAAACCATCAGAGCTCCATTAGCTCCACTGGCTCTTAAGGCCATCTCCTGTTACACCCCCACTATCCAGAGGATCGATTTCTGGGCTCGAATTCGCTCTCCCGGGCCTCTAATGGCAGACAAGACCGGAGCCAGAAGAAATACTATACATGCTGACGAGCAGCTACCCAGAGGACAAAAAAAAAAAAAAGGGAGTGGTGAGAGGAAAGGGGCGCAGAACGACGAACCGCGGGAGATGAAAGCAGTTCTTGGTGAAACACGGAGTGAAACTTGCCAGAAAGGAGAAGTGACAGTGATGAAGAGAAGGAGAGAAAAGGAGAAGAACTTCAGGGCGACTTGGAGGATGTGAGCCAGAATCCCACAAAATAAAAGAGAGGAGATGGGAGAGATTTCTTCACTTGAAAGGAAACGGCTCAACGCAGAAGTGTGACGGTGAGTGCCACTCTTGGACAATATATACTGTGTGATTTCGAAGATGCTAGAGATCACTGTTCCGACACTTATTGCCGGAGTTACATTTAAAAAGTTACCCACAACTGGATGAAATCCGCAAAGTAAGATTGGTGTTTTAAGGCAGTAAAATGCTTGACTACACATTTTATACACTTCATTTAAAAAAGACAAGCACATTTTTACAATTTTCTTTCTTGCTTAGACTGTCAAAATTCAAACCTTCGTAGAAAAATAAGTCTAGGATTATAGAATGAAAACAAAGATCCAATCGCGATCTAAAATTTAAGATGAACATTTTCAGTGGAAATGCCACAAAGGAGATTGACTGACAAGATTCTACATCCATTGAACACAGGACTCTATGGAGTGAAAATAGTCTCATTACATTTGTGTTAGCACAACACTGGATTTGTAACTGTCTGTGTGTAATTTTGGATTTGTGTGTTCAGATTACGATTTTAAGTGATGTGTGTTTTAAAAAAAAACATGTATTTAAATTTTTTTCTTTAAATCTTAATCATTGGGGCATAAGTTCAAAGTGACAGAGAAGAAAACTATGATGGCACAGTAGTAGCACTAGTAGCATTTAAACGCATCATAAATCACAAAAAAGTGATTTTCTTTGTGTCTGTTTTGAACTTGTAGTTAGTTGTAAAATGGAATAATTTTAAGTTGTGCGAGTGATAATTGTATTTCGCATTCATAATTCTTTGATGTTCGAGTGAACATGCGCATAAACAATAGAAAGTACACACAGTTATGGACAAAATATTTTAACTAAATTCAAATCCACTGAGAATTTTTTCTCTCCATGGTTCGCTTTGTTTAAAAAAAGAACATTCAAAATTGCACTGAAAAACAACCATAGTTTGTGATGTAGTGATTAAACACTGTAGAGGCTATTTTTTGATGAGCATTTGTATTTGGTCTATGCCAAACCTACAGTAAGGCAAAAAAGTATTTGAACACCCAGTGATTTTATACGGAAGCTGAAAGCAGACTGCCTGATAACAAGCTATTATCTCGTTATCACAAGAAAACCAACTTGGTTTTCTTGTGATAACGAAATAATAACTCATCATAACGAGAAAACCAAGTTCGTTTTCACGTGATAACGAGATAATCAATAATGAAAAAGAAAGCATCCCGCTCTCCCTTTCCTGCATGGAGATGCAGAGACTTCATCTGTTTTACACCTCTTTATTTTGTGGTTAACAAGACAAACAGCAGAAGAACAATCCACAAAAGTTATTTTTGGTCTATTTTATTTTATTATTTCATTAGTGAGTCTCTGCTCCTCAAACGCCTTCAATCCGTCTCATGCATCAGCCCTCCTCCCTTTATTTCCCCCAAACCTCCAAACAGGCTGATTGACAGATCAAAGAGCCAACGAGAAACTGCGCATGATATGTTCAATGAACTCCGGACATTAGAGGACCCAAACAGACACCCGGCTCAACTCAGTCCGCTACTATGCTTTTGTCCTTTTTATATGATCCTCAGCAAAACAAAGCAGTTTTTCAGAAAAATGTCGACAGTATTTAATCCATCAAATTTATTAGCATCAGCTCTGGGGTTTGACGTTTTCTCTCATAATCTGGTTTGTTTTGCTGCTGATGTCCAGAGCTCTGTAAACGCACCATGAAGAAAAGCTCAGCATACCTAGATTCTGTCAATCTGTCAATGTTTGTTTGGGGATTTTGGGAAAATGAATTGAGACGTTTAAAGAGCGTAGATCCACTAATAAATAAAAATACTTTTGTGGAGTGTTTTCAAATAGGTGAGCTCGGTGTCTCTATGCGGGAAAGGAAGAGGGAGACGCTTCATTCTTTGGTTCTTCATTCTTAACTTTGGTTTCTCATTTTAACAAGATAGTGGATTTCGTTATCACAAGAAAACAATGAAAAAAAAAAAAAAAGGAGGGAAGGCCATTTTCGGCTTCCGTAATTTTACAAGTTCTTCCACTTGTAAATCATGGAGGGGTTTGAAATTTTCATTTTAGGTGAACGTCCACTATGAGAGACATAATCTAAAAAATCTGGAAATTATATTGTATTATTTTTAAAAAACAATATATTAGTTAGTTAGTTACTGCTGGAAATAGATTTTTGAAAACCTGTCCATGAGCTAGAATTCTGACCCTCAAAGACCTGTTAGTTTAAAAGTCCTCCTCCACTCCACTCGTTACCCTAAATTAGACGCACCTGTTTGAGGTCGTTAGCTGCATAAAGACACCTGTCCATCCCATACAATCAGTTAGACTCCAACTACTAACAGACCAAGACCACAGAGCTGTCCAAAGACACCAGAGACAAACTTGTAGACCTCCACAAGGCTGCAATGGGGTATGCACCTTGGTGAAAAAAGATCCACTATTGGAGCAATTATTAGAAAATGAAAAAGGCTAAACATGACTGTCTGTCTCCCTCGGACTGGAGCTCAATCTCACCTCCTGGAGTCTCAGTAATTCTAAGAAAGGTGAGGACTCAGCCCAGATCTACATAGTTGGTAATCATGTGGAAATCATGCATAGCACAGAAGGTTCCCCTGCTAAAACCAGCACATGTCCAGGCATATCTCAAGTTTGACCATTTGGATGATCCAGAGGAGTCATGGGAGAAAGTCAAGAGTTAAGATGAGACCAAAACAGAAGTTTTTGGTCTTTTTTCCCCTCCCTGTGTTTGGAGGAAGAAGAATGATGAGTATCATCCCAACATTCCTAATGAGAAGCGCACGGAGGTGATAGCATCATGCTTGGGCGTGTTTTCTGCACATAGGGCGATCAGGGTATGTATTGCGAGATTTTGGGGAACAACCTCCTTCCCTCAGTTATCCAAAGCACGCAGCCAGGAGAACCAAGGAGTGCCTCCGTAAGAAGCATATAAAAGTTCTGGAGTAGCCTAGCCAGTCTCCAGACCTGAACCTAATAGAAAATCTCTGGAGGCAACTCAAACTCGCTGATCAAGAGGAGAGCTGTGAGGGAATGGGCCAAAATTTTTCCTGCACTGTGTGCAAACTTGGTGAAAAACTACAGAAAATGTTTGACCTGTGTAATAGCAAACATAGGCTACTGTCCTAAATATGAAATTGGATTTTCTCAGGTGTTCAAATACCTATTTACTGATACAATTAAATTATTTTTAAAAGTCATACAATTTGGTTTATGGATTATTATTTTTTTTTTTTAGATAAGATGAAAATTTCAGTTTCCTCCACGATTTCAAAGTGGGAAAACTTATAAAATTGCAGGGTGTTCAAATACTTATTTTCTGTGATAAGTTCTGGAATAAAGTAACATAATCTTATAAAACATAAAAAATGTCATATGAAAAATCAAGGGGAGGGAAATGAGTTACCAACCTGAGAACAGAGCAGCATGACGAGCTCCACCACAGACGTGCTGGACTTCATGCCACCAGACCTGCAGCACAAACACAAACCGCACAGTCAGGAGCCTCCATTTCTCTCTTTGTTGCAAAAAATCTGAACAGCACATATAAGAAACTGTCAGAAACTCATCAAAGCTCTGGAAGCGTCAGCTCTTTTGCTGCTGCATCAAAGTTAAGTTTACAAAAAAGCATGCTACAGGAAAGACAAGAACAAACAGTGGAGAGTCAGGAGGGAGAGCAGTGAGGTGAGGAACGAGAGGAATCAACACTGAGACGGTGAAATCACAAAAAAAAAACGAGACACAGAGGAGCGGGTGAGCAGAGGGGAAATCTGTGACCCATTTAGAGTTCCATCTGATGGTAATCTGGTCTAAAACCATCATCTAGCTAACCTGAAACCAAACAGTGAACTCATACCTGAGAATGAGTGAAGCAGCCCGCTCAAAGACACACAGAAACACATCCGCTTGACTTACTGCTTACCCAGTCGCTCTCGCACGCAACCGTCAGGACGGACAACGAATGAGGGGGAGACTCCACAGAGAGACGCCATTCAGAGAAAAAGGAGCCGTGTACAGCACCTGTACCTTCTATGAGCAGCTCCTGCCCATGACTCCCCAGCAGCGTCCGCGACAGGAAGGGAGCGAAGTCCACGAAGATCTCCCTCAACAGGGGGGCCACCTTCTCCAAAGCCCGCTCCAGCTTTGTGGTGATACTGTAAAAGAAAAAAGATGAAAGGATAAAAGTTAAAGTGAGAAATGCACACATAAAGGTTAGAACTTAGTGGGTTTCAAGGAGGAGAGCATGCATGAGGGAGAGTGGAGAACAGGGAGGAACAGAGGAGCGCGAGAAAGCAGCTGGAGGAAACTAAAACCCATGAAACGTGATGGCTAGAGAAGACAGAAAAAAATTAAATCAAAATAAAATAACAGACTTAAACACAATGTGCTCATCGTGACAGTTTTATGTTAGGTTAGTGTCGGCAAGAAACAGAGGATGGTCCTTCAGCGTAAAGAAAAAAAATAAAAACGGGAAATATTCTGTTCTGAACTACACTCAGTTGGTGCAAATATATAACTTATATAACTTCCATATAGAAAAAAAATGAGCCAATGTCTTTTTTTTTTGTTTGTTTTGGATTTTTTTTAAATAATATAAAAGTGAGTGCAGAGTAGAAGCCATCAAAAAGAACGCATAACAAAACAGTTTATTTTTCTTTTACTCTCTGAAATAAAAGTAAAAAGTATTCATATTTTTGCTGCAGTTAATGTATAGAAGCGTACTGCATTCAATACAAAAAACATAGGTGTCCTTGGCTCCAATTTTTTGGCGTATCAAAAATAAACAGGTGATTTTTTTTTCTAATTTTTTCATGTTTTTAAAAAAACAGGTGATTTTTTTAGTGCATTATAAAAAGGGTGACATTGCGAAAAAAAATGTACGCATAAAAAAAGAAAGATATTCGTTCCATTTTTTTGTGTATAAAAAACAGGTAATCTTTGTTCTTGTTTTTTGTGTATAAAAAGGGGAAAAAAAGAATAATCTTTTTTTTTAGTGTTCCAATTTATTGTGTATTTAAAAAAATATATTTTTAAAAAAATGTGCGATCTATGTTCTGATTTTTTTTTCTTAATTTTTGTTCCAAAAAACAACTACAAAGTTGCTGGGCACTAACCTTATCTGGTTATGTTTCACATATATATATATATATATGTCACAAAAAATTGCAATACGCTTCCATATCAATGTACAGTTTCCAGAAATTTAAAAAATAGATGTTTTTTTTCTGAACTCTTTGAAATCAGAAGATCTTTTTTTTATTTTAGTTTTGATTAACTTATTATTATTATTACTTTTACTTTTAATATCTATTTGAACAGGGACATTGTACATTCATGTACATTTCTGTAAATGTGCCAGTGTTAGCTACAAAGCTAATTTTCAATCGTAGTCCCTGGGGAAGTTGTAGCTTTGCCAACAACAAAAACAAAAAAAGGCCCAACATCAGAAAAAAAAGAATGACAGCAATATAAAATTCAGTAAGAGTTTGAAGGTTAAAATAGAGTTATCTCTAAACAATAAAAAGAAGAAAAATATAGAATTTACACATCAATTGCTAGATTATTACAGTAAAACCATAATTTTATTGTCTTAAAAGAGAAAATTCAGCTCTTAATTTCTAAGAAATCTCTCTTAAATTCTCCTCTTTTTAAATTTAAAATTAATTAAATCTGAGAAATATTTGTCAAAAGTGAGATTTCTCTGGGTTCAGTAAGTCATAAATTAAATCTACATATTGGGGTTAGTATAAAAAAGCAGCCATGTAGGAATGTTTTAACGACTGCTGAATTGAAAAAAAAAATGTGAGAAGTGGCCCAAACAAAGATGTTATTTTGCTGAAGCAGAGATGTCCATCCTTCCTTGCATGGCATTCTAGGAACATTTAGAAGGATAGTCATAGCAGAGAGTGTGCGTTGGAGGTGGGACAGAGGGAGGGGCATGGGAACAGGACGAGTATCTCCTTGCCTAAAACACTGTCCTGCATCTCGGGGGGCTGCCTGGAAGCCTGCCAGAGAGCTAAAAGACTTGAGCTCAGGGGGCGTCTGACCGCTGCGCAGCGCGCACTGCGCCACCTCACAATAGGCACTGCAATACAAACCACACACACACACAAAGAACACACATACAGACATGTACACTGATTAAAGAACACACGCACGCATTTGCGCCCGCCCGTGTTTTCTCCTTTATCTAACATTCACAGAGATGTTATGGTACAAATCATTTCTTTGTTGGGAGATAATTAGTGAGCATTAGCACAAAGTTTCACACAGCTCATCATCTTATGCTTTATTAGTGAAGCCTAAACAGCGTGAAAACTAAAATAAAAGACAGACTCATGTTAATGACAGTTTCATTTGCACATCCTATAAAAGCGACCCCATGAGCTAAAGGAGAAAGTAGCCGAGCTTCGGACCCTTCTCAGCAATTTAATGAGGAGCAGAAAGTGTGTGCGACAGCTGAACATTACTACGGCTTAAATCAACTACCAGCCACTCAAGTTGAAGTTTAGGTTTCAGCTTATTTCACCAGAATCAATCAGTTATGGTGCAAAATGGCCTTATGGTGGGATTTTGGAACCGCCAAACGGTTCCTGCGCGCGCTGTGTCTGCAGCTCACCGCTCCCACAGGGGATGTGTCATGTGTATGAAAACTAATGGAACTCTAACTTTTCATTTTAACAGAATAAAAAAATAAAAGACACAAAGTTTATAATTTTATAAACTTCTCTATGATGCACTAAACTAAATGCACTAAATGGTTGGTGATCCTGTTGCAAATAATAGGTGTGAAGTACAGAGTTTCTACTTTGACAAAGTTTTGTTTTGAAATCTTGCCTCTTTTTAAGGGGTAATTACTAGGGGTGTAGGGAAAAATCAATTTGGTGATATATTACGATATTTCATTTGGCGATACTTGTATTTGAGTTTTGGATTTATATTCTGACAAGATAATATTTAATTAATTAATTATGAGTGTCCTTCAGTCTCTTACTTTTGTTTGACACTTAAACCCCAACCACTAGTTGGCAGCACAACACACTGATCCTCTTTGAGGAAGAAACAACAATGTACGTTGTTTCTTTCAGAAACAACAAAATCTCATGAGAACCAGCTTGTGTTAAATGTCTCCTAGTTTTGTTTTTGTGAGAAATGTACTTCCTTGTTTTTAACAAGCCAAAACTCTGTGCCACATTGCTGCCAGTATGGCATCAAATTTCCGCCAAAAGTCTCCCACGAGAGTATATCAAGCTCGACGTGCACAATGAACGTTGAACGGCACGATTCTGCCTCCATTTGCGCTCGTGGAGGCATTCCCGCCTCCTGCTTGACTCCTGCCCGAGTTTGTGCAAAAAACAAAACAAAAAAGCAAAAAACAAAATGGAAACCTGCGTGTGATAGGCTACTTTTGTATTGGCACTGTCCCAATACCGTTGCTAGGGCAATACTGACGCCATAACTTCATCCGAGTATCATTCGTTTTCAAAATAAAATAAACAACAAAAAAAATAGTATTTCATATAAATATCATTTTCTAAACTATTAACGATACACATAAACATTCTTTGTGTTCCCATTCAATTATTAAATCAAAAAAGGAACAAACAGACAAAGAACTTTAAATTCAATATTTTAAGATTTCTGACATCAAACTACTTCTGCTCCACCCATTTTGAACGTTTAAATTCATTTTTTAAGAGTTCCTGTTTTCCCCATCCCGTGATCAAACACTTTTCTTTGAAAAATGAATTAAAATATTCCTTATGCGTTTGCCTCATTTTTGATTTTTTTAAAAATGGGTCCAGTAAAAATGATTTGTTTTACTACAATAGTTTAAAAATTGATGAATAAAAAATAAAGCAGTCCTTTTTCTCCCTTTTCATCTTTAGTTTTAATTTGAAAAACGAATGATAAGCGGGTATTTCCAGATTTTTTTTTTCCTTCAATGTTGAATTTCACACGGGAGTTCAAAATAAGCTCCACGAGCGCACATTCCTCCACGAGGAGGCAGAACTAGTTTTAGGAGAATACTCCTACGAGCACGGAGAAGAGGTGTCACAAGCGTGCATGAGTAGAGGAGCGAGCGTGAAGACTTTTCTGCACCTGCAGATCGTTCTTTGCAATAAACGCACGTGGGGGACTTTTGACGGAAATTTAACGCCATACGCCAGCATCATAAAAATGCAGATTGCGGTGCTTTATAGCGGGCTCAGATAAAAATGAGTGAGGCAATGCAGCTGCACAGCGGATCATGCATGGAGCTGTAAAAAAATAGAGAAAAATTGTTCTGGAACAGTTTTAGGATTTATTGCGATACATATCGTATCATGAGACATGTATCGTGATATGTATTGTATTGCCAGACTCTTGCCAATACACACCTCTAGTAATTATGCAAAATATAAGCCTAATTTTAAGAAAATTGCATTCTCTCATAAAATCTCTACTGATTGAATTATGTTTTATTCAAAATCATATAACTTTATTCTAAAAGTCGATCAAACTTTCTTTCATTACCAAACATCTAAATTTTCTTACGTTAGAGAAACTGTGTTTTGTTTTGAAAGGATGACAGGAAGGGAATGACATGGAGAAGAAAATAAGGACACGTAAAACCAGACGAGTCAACATGAGAATCAAAATTAAAGAAGCAAATAAATAAATAGAAGAGTGGAAGGAAGTTGAGTGATCCAAGGCCGTTAAAGGCATTGAGATGACTCACCTCATGTTCTCCATGGTGTCTTCTGGCATGGGGGCCACTGTTTGCACAGCCGGTAAATTCTTACTTGTCGCACCGTTGACAAACGACGAAGAGGAGGACGAGGAAGAGGAGGCAGAGTCCGTCGCACCTAAACGAACCAAAATAGGAAGTAATGAAAAAAACAATAGTTTCATAACAGGAATCGGGAAGAACCATCGTGAGCTTGCAGGATACAGAAACCATAACACTGCTGATCAATTGCTAACAAAATTCAATTTGGACGAAGTTTCACTGAACAACTGGTGCTTGTGTTCTGCTAATGGCCTGTAAAATAGGTTTGTAATCGATACGCAGGATCCTTTCCAGGGAGCAAACCACTTCCTTGTCCATTATGCATGAAACGGCGAGCAGTGCGTCCTTGAATGCAAAGGCTCTGTGTGGAAGTCAAGCTGATGAGAATGATGTCAGGGTCACCTGATGCACACCTGACTATTCTTCTTGATTTTTCCATGTTTTTCCACAGATCGATCCAAAAGTAAATTTCATGAGAAAAGTGACATGATTTATAGAAGGTGAAACCTCCTCCTTTAACTAATGCATAAAGTTTTCAAACATTTAGACTAATGAAATCACAACCCACCTGTGGTGTTGATCATGCTCTTGGGTGTTGCTGTGGCGGCAGCAAAGATGTTGGGCGTGCTGCTGGCAGAGGCCGTCCCGCTGGTGGTGGGCGTGCCCACCGTGTTGACGGACAGGCTGCCAGGGGGAGGCTTTTTCACTGGAACCACGACACTCCTGGAAAAGATTAGACATGCATCTAGTTTTTGGGTGTCCAGGCCTGTGGAGGGACATAGACCGTAGGGGAACGCAGGTGTTAGATGCTATTCACGCATCAAATTTGTGTCGGCCGTGTTAAATTTACTGCTCGACACCTTGATGCCCTGGCTGTGGAGCAAACACAAAAGTTTTTCTGGACTTCATTCGTTGCCTACTCATGAAAAACATGGATGATGTTGAGAGAGTGGCTTTGGTTTATGTTTTTTGGAGAGCTCTGCAGAAGCGACTGAGTTCGGCAGACCTTTCAGAGTTTCTCCCAGTGCGGTGTACCGTCCCTGCACTTGACAGCTGTTTTAAACGTTACTTGTATCTGTATTTGGCAGAGTTTGAACATTAATCTGAGAGGGGACAGTGGAGATCACTAGGTCGCTACGCCATCCACCAGGCGGCTAGGTTGGAACAGCGGGGACAATTGCTCCAACTCCATGAGCCGTTGCTGTTACTGTTGTGCACAGTTAAAAAAATTATAATAATGTAAAACTATTTAAAAATGAATAAGTAGTAGTATGTATAAAACATAAAAAAGGATGTAAAAAGTAAAAATAGTGATTCTGGATTGGATTTTTTCTCAGAAGTAGAGGACTTGTAAATGAAGTAAGTAATCAGACCTTTAGAGACAGCTTTGATACATGATGTGGACATCTCATGGATGGATATGGTACCAGAACAACTATGATCAATTATGCAGAGTCTCCTCAATCAATAACTTAGCTGCCTTGGGCTGCGACAGAGTAGGATCAAAGAGACTAAGTGATGCACAGCAGATTCGAGCACGTCATCGCATATCGAATTTGAACAAAAGGAACTTTGAGAAAAGTTGAGAAGATGCATCTGCAAGTGAATAAATTAAAAAGGAAACCGTTCTGCTTCTGTAAGCAATGTTTAAGTCCCAAAAATGCCATTATTGCTGCACTTTGAAGTTCTTCTTTACATGTATTTTTTACATTAGAATGTGACTATTATCACTATAAAAATACTGGGTTCAACTTTAAATGTTTGTGTTTATTATAATTAAAACGATGCTTATGAGAACTATTGTCTGACTGTTTGATTCACCTTTTAGGTAAAGACGACTGACCTGTCGAAGGAGTGAAACTGCATCGGTAACATGGGGTGCGTCTTCAGAGCGGGGTCTGGGTGGTAGGGGGTCGGCCCGGACTCCTGTCCCAGCTCTGCACCATCGATGGGAGCCGCCACCAAGCTCTTCAGGATCTCCTAAATCCAGGAAAAAGAAAGAAAATCCACATATTTGGTAACTTGTTTTTTTTTTTTATATATAATATATATAATTTCCAAGCTTGAATGTGTTTTAATGAAACGCAGAAGCATGAAGAGATAATAATACATATATTTTACACAACAAAGCAGTTTAATTACCTCAACTAAACAACCATAGACTAAAAAAAAAGAGATGACACCATTACTTATTCACTGAATAACAACCATGAATAACAACAGCAAAAGCTGAACATTACTGGCTTACATAATCTACCTTCAAAACTATTTCAAAAAGCCCACTTCACTGAAAAAACACGCTTCAAACAAAGGAAGATGTTATAAAACCCATCCAACAGTGGTAATTTGGCACAGTATCAAAGAAGTTAAATGTTGCCAGGCGACGTATCCAAAATTTGGAGCAAGCGCTGACGAAATATAAAGGGAAACAGTTGGACTGAGGCTCGAAAATATCACAGCGTCTTCATGAGCAGAGAAAGACTTTTATACAACTGTAATATCTTGGAAAGAATGGTTTGTTTTAGGACATTGCTGAGGTTGATGGACGACCTGAAATGGAAGCAGAAGACAGAAACTTGAGCAGTTTATTATCGGTAATTAAACTAAATAATAACTGTAAAACTAAAGTTCTTAACTCTAAATATGGCAAAAGCTTTAAAATAATGGGAGTAAAGTTTGACCAAAGTTCAAACCATAATCAGTCAGGAAAACAGTAAGACGTAGATGGAATCTAAACACTTGCAACGTGAAATTGTTCCAAACAATATAAACAAGCTAATTAGAAACTATATAAACACGCTTTTGAGAAAAAAAAAAAAACCCTCCCCCCCAAAAAAGGACAGTACCCAGACGCCCGCCAAAACTGATCAAATCGCTGCTATTTGCAAAATCAACTTATTTTTTTTTCTAAACCTTCAGTCTTACATAGTTGCTTTTTTATGAAAAAAATGTACAACTAGACATGTAACAGAAATTTATAAAACAACTCTTAAATTCACAGCAAAAATATTCAACTTTTGAATATTTACAGTAGTTCCCCCTTATTCGCAGTGGTTAGGGACGAGAGACATCCGTAAATAAGTGAATACGCAGTAGATGCTAATGCCTTCTAAGTGTTAATATGATGTTTATAAATACATTTATTTGCCTTTGTGTTAGTATTTTAGTTAATCAATACATTGGTCACACTTTAGATCAAAAGGCTCCAAAACAATAAACTATTAGGACATGGATAAGGCATTTATAAATGGTAATAAATGACTAATGAATAAATATCTAATAAAGGCTTTACATACACGTGTGTGTGTGGTTGTGAGTGACATACATACACTTAACATATAATTATAATAGTCTTTTTTATGCAGCATATTTACATGTTTAAGTTAATACAATTATATTAATGCTAATGAATGACTGATCAACTTCTTTTAAAAGCTTTAAAATACATCACTAAAGCTTGTTAATGTTTTAAAGTAGATAATTAAGGAATCATATTATAAAGTTTTACAAAAAACAAATCAGTTTGTCAGTAGAAAGAACAGTATTGGTTGATTGAATCGTTTTGCTTTAGAATAAATTGCAGCCAGGATGAACCCGTGACATCACCCACCTTAACATTGATGCCTTTGTTTGTCTGACTGATGCTGGATATGGACGAAGGCGGAGCCTGGCTGGAGTTGGGGGTGGAGCTGGGGTTGTGAGGCGAATCCAGAAGGCTCTCCTGTGACCTTCGAACGTCGGACAGACTGCACAGCAGATCTGCGCCTCCTCCCCCACTCCCTCCCCCACCCCCTCCAATGTCTCTGTCTCGGTCTCTGTCCGTCTCCCTCCCCACCAGGCCCAAGCCCAAGCCCAGGCCCATCTCCGACCCGTTCAGGGACCCGGCCACATGGCCCTCCTCTCCGATGCCTGAGTCAGTGTGGGGGAGGCCGCCTCGAGGAGAGTCATCCACGGGGGTGGGGGTCTGTTTATCCCGGTCAGAGAAGGCATTGGAGGGGTGTTCTGAAAGGAATTTGAGAACAAATAAAGAAATAAATGATTTTTTTTTAATATATAAGTGCAGTGATATAATAAGCATTCAGTATGTATGTGCTGTCAGGGAAATTCTGCATTTTTCTGTTTTAAAAGTGTCTTTTGTCTTGTTTATTGTGTCATCTCCTTTGTTTCATCTCCTGCAAATGCTTTTCTCTATTTAGCTCACACAGAGTCTATAGTTAGAGCCCCGACAACAATGCAGATGAGTCACCCGAGAAACTCAAAGCAACTCTCTCAAACAGCAGCAAAAAGGGAAACGAGAATCACCTGTACTGGTGGGTGAGTTGATCTCATGGCGAATGCTTCTCCCTGATAGGCTGGTTGACCTGCCGATCTCCCGCTGTGGTTCCAAGATGTCCCGGTACTTTGACACCATGAGAACTGATATAAAGTAAACCACTGCCAGAGCCAGAAACTGGGCCTGCTTGCTGTCGTCCTGCAGACAGTTGACATAGATGCAAACGTGCCCATTAAACACAGATGCTATTCCGCTTCAAACCAATACAGAATGAAGTAGTCCTACCACATCTCTGAAGACCACAGCTCGCAGACGATTGATGTCTACATCCTGCAGGAGTCTGTCTGGATCCTGCTGAGTGTAGAATATAGAATATCAAATGTAGCGTGTCGCACATACATAAATGCGTGTTTGTGTCGCATCTTAAACGTAGCAGGATGTGCTCTGGATTTGTATGCGTGTGCTACCTTGCTGGCTGTGGAGGCACTGTGGAGGAGGCTGTCCTGCGACTTGCTGCTGGTTAAGGAGGACTTGCAGCTGCGGTCCCTCTGTCTCTGCCTGCACTCCAGGCAGTTCCTAACGGCCACGCAGCATACTGATGGCACAGAGAGACAGAGATGGAAACCGGTAAGTGTCCATTACGGCCAGGGCTTTTACATTTACATTAGTCTTGAAATGACTTTGCTGATCGACCACAGAAAATCAAGAAAAACATTGTATTCAGGAGCATTAAATAGAGAGGAGACAGTGAGAAAATATGTTTATGGCAAATGTTGACATAGATATTGTAATAATAAACTTAAAGTGGAATCATAGTTTTATGTATACGTTTCTAGTAGAAAAATGCAATTTATGTATTTTTGGCTCATCCAATGGGTCAGACATCACTAGCACTTTTTACGTTTAGGTTTTGCATAGAAAATGAGATATTTTCTTTAAAACTGTTAAGCTACACATACTTGAGTTGATCTGTGAGGATGAGCTCTAATAAAATAATTGTAGATTTCTTATGAAGACCCACTCCAATGGAAATCATGTTTTTAACATGCTCTGTGGCATTATTCTCATGATGGAGGGCATATAAGAAGAAAATTAAGATTAAATTAAATTGTATTTATGAGTATTACTTTTCAAATTGTAGCGTATCAGGCGCTGACAAAAAAAAAAGGAAGCTTGATAAAGATCATATTTGTAGCATAGGATATACGATTGAAAGGACACAGGTTGCCGGTCTGATGCATCCACCTGTAGACAAATAGATCCATATACGCCTTCGTTTTCCTAATCTGAGCTAGCTTCTTGCTCAAAAGTGTACGGCTGGATAGCTGCAATACTGCTCGTCATTTTAGCTGCACCGGTAATGTTAAGTTGGGGTTGTAAGCTAGCGGGAGAGAGTGTAAACAGAAGTCGGGGCATCTACGATTAAGAGGCAAATTTTTAATTAACTACGCTCTACAGAAATTTTGTCTAAGAAATCAATTCAGGTTTTTTTATTTGAGTTAGAATTGACATCATTATAATTAAAAGACCATTGGGAATACATTTACAATAGATCAAATAATGATGGAGTGGGTCTTTGAGCAAAAAATGAAAAAAAACCAACCAATATAAGTGGTACTTTATTTGAACAAAGTCACCTCAAAATTCATATCTTACAAGGAAAACTAATGAAAGTGAGTGTTTCCAAACAAATACTGTATATTTACAATGAGGGCTGCCATGATTAGTCACAACTATTCGACAACAAATTTAATAGACGATTAGTCTTTTTTGTGATCTCAAAACTACGGTACGCGCTTTCTAATGCTGCCATTGTCTATGACACACTTGGTCAGTAGCGCTAATTCAGGTCAGTAGTGATGTCACAAGAAGTTATAGGAAGACTCGGTTACCATAGCAACACGACAAAAGAGATTGAAAGCTCAGATTTCCAACCTAATTTGATTTGATTCTTGTCTTAATACCAGAAACAAATGAAGGAAAGAAGCTGCATGATTCATTAAAGGTTTAAAAAACTATCATCCTAATTGTCTTTATTTTTAGTCAGCGTATAGCTTAAAGAAAGTTAATGATGGCTGGTGGATGTGTGTTTTACATCCAATTGATGCATGATCCGATTAGTCGACTAATCGAAAAAATAATTGGTGATTAGTCGACTATTAAAATAATTGTTTGGGGCATTTACAACACGGGTTTTATCACAAAGCAGCACAGAAAATAGAAGAGATATAAAAGCTACTCGTTAAATGTCTCAGCATTTTGGATTGTGTTTTCTGTGAGAGGACTTTAGGGCGAACTATAGGTCAAGTGTGTAACTCTGAAGGCCGTCTGGATGCAAACAATGACTCCTCGTCTGCCTGAAGCCAGAGCCAAAGAGATAAGAGGAGCTCTTCTTCTCCCGTGCAGTGACTAAGAAACGCAAGGAATCGAGATGCTACAGATTGTATTTTTAACTCTGGAGCTGATACCGGTTAACACTTCATCTCTCCTTACTGCTGACTGTGGCACTTGTTCTTTTAAAAAAACGGTGAATCTGTGGAACCCGAGAATCCTCGGGTGGTCCGCTAAACCTGAAAAGCACACACACCGAGGCGAAGGCACTGCCTCATCAGCCCTCCTGAGGACATGTTCTTCTCTGCTTCGATCTCGCTGAAGTTGAGGGAGCTGGCGAACACCAGGACGTCCACCATGGCCATGAGGCGAGACAGGAAGGTGACCGCCGTCTCTGAGGACATTCCCTGTGTGGCTTCAATGTTCTCCAACTCCGTCTGGGAACAGGAGAGAGTATACACGTCTGACAGTTAATCCGTGCAAAAATAAGAAAAAGAAACGATACAAAGGGAGATCTCTGAGGTGAGAGGACACAATCCTGTTGTGTCCTACAGAATACAAATTTCTGACTTAAAAAAAAAAAAAAAGACGCTGAACCTTCAGCTTCATGCTTAAGTAATTTAGAGAGTGAAATCTGGTGTTTGCCGAACACAGGTCATGGTAGCAGTGGTAGTGAATAGAATGGGGAGAATATCCCACATTCTGTGACAATAAATCCATTCATACTAAACTACATCAAAACCTATAAATAAATCAGAAAGCAGAGTGGAGGTGGAATATAACGCCTGCGTGATGTTCAGGGTCACGGAGGAGTTCAGGAGCAAGTGAGCACGGATGGGAACAACAGACAGGTGAGGATAGGAGGTTGGTGCTCTCGGTTCTTCTGGTGAGGGTCTCTGTACGCACCTCTCCCCCTGCGCTTCCTCCCCCAGGAACAGGGGTCACCTCCTCTCCCTTTGAACCCCTCTGGGGTCCGGCTCCTCCTGCCTTCTTTAGTGTTGATAAAAAGGGGACATTCTTAGAGGACTCTTTTTTTTTTTTTTTTTAAAAAGAAACTTAAAATTGGACCAAATTTTGATAAAAAAATTAAAAATTTATCCCCAAATTTTACCCCGTGTTCTATCTAAACTTTTTATGGTTTGGTGGATTATTTTTGAAGCAGAATAGATAGCCGCCGCTCAACTAATTGAAACATGGATGTTAGGCAGGCAAGGGTTAGCGTTAGTTACAATGATCGAAAAGAAACAAACCGAGAGAGAAATAAAGTGTTAGTATAAATCGAAAAAGAGGGGGAAAAAAAACGGCAACTTACAGTGTTGGCACTAGTCTTAGAACTCTGCACATGCAGAACGGACGAAAAACACAGACGAAACAACAACACAATACATGTAACACAGAGAGAAAAAAGAGATCCAAATGTAGAGATGGTTAAAATAAATCAAATCAATAAACCAAACAGGTTGTCAATCAAAAGGGTTCACACAAAAAGGCCTAAAGTCCCACTCCAGCTAGTCTTTCTTTATTGTAAAATCATTCCTGGTCTTTTAATCATGATTACGCAGTTTTTAGACAAAATCAAAAAGCCTTTTTTTGTTTTTAAGACATATTTACACTCTAATGTTAGTTTAATGCTTCCCACTACCCTATTAGCTTAGCAAAATAATGGAACAAAATATTGAAGATATCCAACAGTACAGTTTTGAGTCAGATTCAGACTCAGATGAGGAATATTAAGACACTAATAGATCTATTTGTCTGCAATGGACAGCCCATTTCAGTAGCTGCGTGATTATTCTGAGTATTTTTCAAGTATTCCCTTTTCGTCTGCTTCTGATCAAACATGATTTCCATTAAGAAATACTCACAAACACACTTTTAATTTTAAATTCTTTTATATGCGAATTCTATTATGAGAAAAATGCTCAAGAACATGTTAAAAACACAAAAAAGAAGATTTTCATTGGAGTGGGTCTTTAAGCAAAGAGTACGTTCTGATGAAATGTTGGGGAATATCAATATATTATTTGTTTTGCAAAACAGAAAAGAATCTTTACAAATATAAACAAATGAAACTTATTTGAAAATTTAGATTATTTCAAAGAGTCTATATTGAAATGTATTTGCAGTAAACTTAAAGTTTTGGAGGTTTTCAAACGTTTTTTAAAGCTGCAGTTCCTCAGATAACCACAGGGGGGTGGAGTGGAGCCACTTACAGAGGGGGAAGTTGCAGCTGACAGGAGAGGCAGGATGCCTCCACAGGCGATGATGATGTTGTCCACCATCTGAGAAATGAGGTGGATGGTGTTGTGGACGAAGATGATGTTCTCGTTGCTGTTCACGAAATCCATCACAGACTTGGTGGAATGACTGAAACGAAAATAAATAAATAAATAAATACGAAGGCAGACGACACATTTTATAGCAAAACTCATCAGACTGCTAACTCGCCTTCTCCACACATGCACGTCAGTCTCCAGAGCAAACAGCAGGTCAGTCAGCAGCCTCTGGTGCATTGGAGACCACTTGAATTCTGGGATGCGGAACATGGTGGTGCGTGGACCGGGGCTGAACTGCCGCCGCTGCTCCTCCGTCATGGGCATGCCTCTGAAGCCCAGATCGACCCGCAGGTCGCGCTCCAGCTGAGCGGCAGAACGGCCATGAAGGGCCTATAACGGTGAGGATGAACGTATAACTAAACATACATGCATTTGTGAATTTTACACAGGAAAACTGTCACACACCTGAGTAGTTGCTGTGGTTTGGATTTTCTTTATATCCTTGTCTTTTCCATCATCTGACCTCTCTGTATCAGAGGTGGTGCTGACCGTGTCCCCTCCGGTCTTGAGCCCCGAACACTCCCCCTCCATCGCCGCCGGGCCTTCTCCGTCAGGAAAATCGCATCTAGACACTGCCTTCATCTGACTTTGGCTCTCGGCTTCTGCGATTGAACTGATGTCAGCCAGAGGGCTCTGGATCTTGAAGGGCCCGTCTTCAGGAAGTTTGCCCGTGGAGAGGCTCTGCGTCTGTGTTAAGTCGGAGCCGCAGCTGGTCATGTGTGCTAGCAGGCTGAGGTCATCGCTGGCGCTGGTGGTGGAGTGAGGGGGTGCCGTGCTGGATGGGGTTGGCTGGTCTGGACTTGGTAGTACGAGGGGGTCTGTGGCTGCAAGAGCTGGAAGTAATTTCTCGTCAACCTGAAGGAGGAAGCAAACAACCACAGCGTTGAGATAGACCTGATAGCAGGAAATCGCAAAGCTACAGCACCAACAGTTACTTTCAGTCCGCCTACCTTACTGAAGAGAAATCCATTGTTGCTTGGAACACTGTCTTTCTCATCAGCTAGTGTGATGAGAGGACCCATGTTCCCATCCTCCTCCAGACTCACACCCGAAAGCCCCAGGTTTGTTCCTATTCCAACCCCTGAACCCGACGTGTCATCTTTGGACGCCAAATTCCCGTTGAGGTTCTGAACCACAGAGCAATAGGCACTGTCCAGGAGGGAGTCCACCTCCACCAGAGGTCCGTTTTCCATCCCCACGCCTCCCCCACTGCCAACACCTCCACCGAGTCCCTCTGGAGACAGGTCCAGGTCATCCAACTTCACCTCAGTAGCCTCTACCTTCTCAGCCTTGATGTCCACCAGGAGGTCGTGAACCTCAACTCTGACTCCTGGACCGGCGCCCTGATCCCCCGGCGTCAAAACCTCTCCGTTGGGTCGCTTCACAGCACCGTCGGCGAGGAGGTTGCGGGAGTCGCCCACGGCTCCCTCACTGTACTCCGCCTCGCTCTCAGGCGTCTGCGTTTGGGAGTTGTCGTCAATTTCCAGGTTGCCGTTGACGACGGGGGCAGGCGCCGCCGAGAGGCCGGAGATTGTGGAGACGGAGCCTTTCTTTCCCTTCTTCATGTTTTCCTCCTCCTGGCGCTGGTACTCTTCATACATCTTAGCCAAGTACTCCTTGTGCGCTTCATAAGTCACCTGAGTCAGAGGATGGAATACGGTTAGCAGTGGATCACAAGTTCCCAATGATCTGAGGCTTTCCTCATTCACAAATATGTTATTATAAGTACTGTTAAGGAGGGAACTAAAGAGTCTTTATACTGTAGTGAGAAAAAAGGTGAAATGTATCTAAAAATCCAGCTGCAGATGATGTCATCAGCTATTGTCACATTTCCCAGCAATTGGGCCAATTCTGTTTCGATGGCCTTGCGACCAACACAACTCGAGCGAGTGAAAATCACTTTAAGTATAAACTAGACCTTGGTCACAACTGACCTTAAGGATGGATGTGGATGAAAAAAAAGGAAAATTTGTATGGGATAGGTAGCTCACATGAAATATCAAGGTTGCACTCAGTGAACACAGAGTAAAAATGTTGGCTCGTTTTTTTTCTGTGGACAACAGCTCCTAGCAAACAAGGCTAAGTTAGTGAGAAAGACACAGCGCGCTGCTAGAATTTAGAAAACTAGGCAGAGTTTAGTTTGTATGTTTGGACGTCCTACAGCCAATTATGTATCAAGCATTCGCGCACGCTCACTAAGGAGGCACTACGCGCACCTCACTAACGACTAGCATTTTGTGTTGGGGCATCACCTGTACACCCGTCCAACTTACATTATCCTCACAAATACTCCATGTTACATTCACGACACCCACAACAGTATTCACTAAGGTCCCTTAAAGAGGCCACATAAGTCACAAGACACACCTGCGTTCTCCTTACGCCTGGTTGACACTGGACGTGGGCTGCGTCCGCACACCAGTATCCACTTAACCTCCAGTTCACACCGGACACGTATTTTTCCACAACTGTCAACTTCTGCTTCAGCTCAGTTGTTATTTGAGCTTTTTTTTGCCTTCATCAGACACCCAAAACTGCAAGCTCCCGCTCCGCTGATCTCTGTGTGTCTCAGTGTCTGTTTGTGTTTATTTCAATGTCTACACTTTAGATACAAAAGCATTATTGCATTTATGTATTTTATTGTGAAAAATGTGTTATATTTTGAAAATCGAACGGATTTTCTTGTGTCTTGGCGTAACTTCCTGCCAGAATTAACGTAAATCACTTGCGCCTCACGGAAAAAATAGACCTGACACTAAAACAAGCACTGCACAGTGCGAGTTGGCCGGGGAGGACTGCAGAATTTTATGTTGAACACCATAGGTTAACAAGGGCGTGTCCGCGTCCGGTGTGAACAACACGTTAAGATGCAGAAGCTACGACCGGTTCCATAAAACCCATAAATCCTGATCACCCATACAGGTTAACCCACATACGGCTGCATGTGTTTCAATATGCGTACAAACTTTGCATTTGAGGTGGATTCAAGAGTCTTCACACTGGACAAGCAGGGATGGGCTTCTTCTTTTTCTACTCTTTACAGTTGCAAGAGGCTTTGTAGGAAATGTCAAAACGAAGCAAATCTCGTGATTTTTGGCACAAAACAGTAATAATTTGGTTTATTGCTAGCATCCTTCTAATGGTAGATATGGATTACCATCATGTCAGGAGAGAGTCCTTGGTTGTTTTGGGTTCACCAAATATGAGTCCCTTTTCTGTCAATGTGCCTTTAAAGGCCCCACGATTTGTACGTAGAGCCTAAAAAAATGATTGTAAAACTTTTCAGCTATGCATGACACAATAAAACTCACCTTTGAATGTGCAATGGACAAGGTGTCGACCCAGACCCTCCATCCTCCCCATTCATATTTGATGGCATGATACAGGAGGATCCTAAAGATGTTGTACACCATCTCGGTTATTTTCTGCTCCTCTGGGTTCTTAGGGTTGATGTATCCGAGGGAGAACATCCAGTCCTGCCACACCGAGCACTGCAGCAAACAGCTGATGCAAACACACCAGCAGACAATCAGAGTTGCAGCACGGCCATCATCTCAAAGTGTAATAGTCACTATGTGAAGCCAAATGGGGATGAAAATGGGAGTTTTTGTGCTCCTACCGTCGGTTTTCACGGCTGTTACTGAAGAGTTTTATCATGTCGGTGAGGAAGAGTCTCCTGACTTCCATTAGCTCCGCGCTGGGAGAGGAGTTCTTCAGCAGGGTGGCCACTACCTTCAAAATCACTGAGAGGCAGGAAGGAGAGGGCTTAATGGAGCTCAGGTTGAGGGGGAAGAAGAGTAAAACAGCACATCCAGGCAGAGGATTAGGCCGAAGGACTTCATACTTACTGGGATTCTGGATTTTCACAGTGGAGTCGGGCTCAGGATGAGGTTTGTGAACCACCTGGGTGCAGACCTGCTCCGTCAGGATCTGTGCAGACGGAAGATGAAAAAGGTGTGCGTGCCCGTGCGGTGTGAATGAGCCGCGGCGTAACAGTCACTTACCTCATACAGAGTGTTGTAAGTGGTGACAGAAACGGTGTTGGTGTGCATCATCAGCCTCTCTCCCAGCAGCGTGAAGAGGCTGTGTGTGTGCATGATCTCCACTTTCCTCCTGCATGGAAACAAACATTTAATAACGACTCCTTCTTCTTTTTTTCTTCTTTTGACAGTTAACACTGACATTGATTGTTACTAACCAGATGGCGCTCTAAAATTGGCAGTTGACACAACACAGCATTGCCAGAGAAAAAGGGAAGAAACGTGTGCAAAACTGGTGCAGAAACCAAAAAGGCTTTGATTTTCCGACAGATTCTGAACATTTTGAATCGCTTTGCTTTTTATATTTTAAATCACTTTGTTTTCCAAAACATCAGTTCACTCTGTGATGTGTGAAAAAATAAAAACTTTGTTTGAAAGTGAATTTTTTTTCTCTATATATTTGCTGACAATTTTATATAAAAAAACATGCAGTTTTTAAACCAATACATTTGTACATCTTTATAAAAAAATTCTAAATCATTTTACATTGTGTTGTAGGGAAAAAAGCATAATATCATATCCCACATATTTTAGTATTAAAAATATGACAAAAATGTTGCTAAAAAAAACAATAAAATTATTGGAATTACTGGAAAAATACATTTGTTTATACATTTGTAGCAGTGCGAGTACCAATAACACACACAATAACTTTTTCCAAGTAATTTGACTTAATGACAATAAAAAAAAAAAACTTTTACCTATTTTATAACAAAAAGTTACTGCAGAAACGATCACATTAGCCCCAAACAATCTGAATAAATCTCATGGTATCGAGGATCAACACTTTAATTATGAGAGAACTGTGATAAAAACCCCTAACGAAGCAAAGACTTTTAATCCTCACTTTATCTTATCTGCTGACTGGTACTATTGTGTTTTCGAGCTTTTTGCATTTTTTATGTCATTGTGCAACCAATTTTCACGTTTTGATATGAACTTTCCTAAAAAAAAAGGTTTTAAGTATTAATATTTCCGCTTGTTATGTAAAAGCAATATAAAAACATAACAAATCAATGTAAAGCCATTAAAAAGGTATTATAAACCATTTTATTATTTTTTTATTACAAGAAAAAGAGCTCTCCATGAGTTTGAATTATGATTTGTTCATGTAAAAAATAGCAACATGTTTATATTATATGTTAGTATAAATTTGTTTACGTATATATTTTGTACTAAAGTGTATTTTTTATTTAAAAACAAGCTTCTGGTTAAACATCTAAAGTTTAAGGTGTTTTATTAATTTTTACTTCTAAGAAGTTAATTATTTATTGGATTTAAGTTTACAACAAAATAAATTCCTGATTTTTTTATTTCCATTTTACTTATAGATATAGCAAAGTGTTCTGACATTACTAATCTTTTAAATTGAACAGGAAATGGAATTTCGTAAACAAAACGGAATTTCAGTATAGAAAAACAAGCGTAATTTCTCTCAAAACAAATGCTTTAAAAGACAATGCATCCATAAATCTTAAACTTTATGAATTCTCTCTATAGTGACGCTTAATTCCAAATTACTCTCAGATATGAGGGATAGGCAATTCCAGTCCTCGAGGGCCGCAGTGTCTGCCTGATTTCCAGACTGCCAAGCCCTACTTAAGACTGATTACCTGGCTCAGGTGTATCCAGCCAATTAGAACACGCCAGAACACGGTATGTTGGAAATTATACAGGTTTGCCTATCCCTGGCTTAGATTCGATTAGATTCTTAACCCCTGCACAAACGATAACTTGTTATAGTTTTTGGTAAACTGAAGGAGGCTTTTCTGTAGGAAACCTGATTGGAGCACATATAAAGAAGCTTGGGGAGTGGCTGTGCAGGCCTGGTGCCTTGTGCTCATGTTCTGCAGAAAGATGCGATCGTGTCACATGGTGTGCAGAAATCCCCCAGCATTCATTGCTGCTCATCACCGTTTTCACTTTCGTTTTCTGCCTGACCATTCAGACAAAGACGTTTCTGTTTTCCTTTTTTACTAATGTTTTCGTTTTTTTAAATAAAAGAGGACAAATCAGAAACGAGGCTGAAACTTACTTGTGCCCCAGGTGCTTCAGGAAGTAACCCAGAACTTTGAGGGCCTGAACCCGAATACTTTCACTCTTGGAGGCCAGAAGCTTACAGATCACTCTGTCAGATACAACACAAACACACGTTAGATCCTTAGTGATGGAGAAAATTCAAAGAAATAGTAAATGTGGCGTTTTTATTTTTTATCTGTGATCAGTAAATACTCTCAATATGAGGATTATTTGACCATCTGAGAGAAGCTTTGCCTTTCAAGAAGAGGGGAGTTAAAAAAAAAAAAAAGAGACATCGTGATGCAGTTGGCAAGTAGCCCTCTAGCAACAGAAGAGTTACCACGGAAACCAAAGAGACATCTAACAGCGATACGCGTTGGCATCATAGCAAGTACAGTTGGGCTAAAGCTGTCTTTGAAAAATTATTTAACTTGTCAACATGGGAAGATAAGCTTAACTACAAACAATTATAACATAAAGCTGCAAAATCCATGAATAAATGTATAATAACTTTATTTTTAGTGTTTTTGTTCAAATTAAAAATATTCATTTTAATCATTAAATTCAGATTCTTTGTAAAAGATAGAAAAAAAAATAATTAGACAAATTTAGTATCTTTAAAAACTCTAATTTTGAGGTTGTTTTAACATTATGTTTCCACAAAAATAAATACATTTGCCTGCAGATATGTGAGAATTAAATGAGTCCAGGAGCATAAATGTGCACTGGTTGCCTCACTGCTACACATCCTTTTATGTGAGCATTCATGAGTGGGCAGCTCTCACCTTATGCCATTTCTCTGGTCAAAAGCAGGGATCATGGACGCTGGATGTTCAGACATGAGAGCCACTAACAGCTGGAGCACATCGTGGATATTCTCATCCTACAAAAGAAACAGAAAGCAAAGTTGAAAACAGGAGGAGGAGGAAGCCTGGCGAGACAGAAGAATGAAAGGCAAAAGAGGAAAAAGGAAAAGTTGCTGGGGTGGATGAGGAAGGAGCAGGTGGCATTTCGGAGCAAGAATAGATATAATTGTTACAGAGGAGTACATTCTGTTCGGTCTATTGTTGCAGCATTTTTCATGCTGTCACAGAGTCAAAGCTGACTCACACCCTCACTCGTTTAAGTGGACCATAACTCCAGCCCACAGATTATAATGCACATTTTTTCTCCTGGCGGCTCCACTCGAGCGCGCCCGGCGTCTCCTTCCCCTCCTCTTTTTGCCCTCCCTCCCCAGCCAAACATAAACAGTCATTTACCTCATGCATGGTCAGTAGATAGTTGAGGATGCTCTGCAGCTCATCCTCCTTCACGCCTCGGTCCTGCAAACACAAAAAACAAATAAAACACGGATTCTCATTACAGCAATCACAAGTTTCTGCCTTTTTGTCTTGTTATTAACAAAGCAACAAATCAATGCCAGCGTGAAGAAAAGCTGCAGCACTTAAGTTCAGGTATCTGATATAAATCGTGCTTTTTTTTTGCACGAAATGAAAGCAGAGGTTCAGCGTAGGACAAACAATTGAGAACAAATTGATTTCTCGCAGCTTGAAGCGCATAATAAAGATAATCAATTTCTCTCTTTACCTTTAGTATTAGCTGTTTGAGAAAAAGAAGCATAAAGGCTCGCAGTGAGATGATCTCCTTCTGGGATGGCCTTGGCCCATCTAAACAGAGACACAGATAAACCAAAGTTATTTACAAATCCAAACCCTGTGAAGCCCACTACATCAAAGAATTAACAGAAAATTTTTTTTTTTCTGTTTTTGAATCAAGATGTTTTTAAAAACCATTGATGAAATGTACAGAAAATATTTTGTAGTATAATTTAAATGAGATATAAATATCCTCAATTATGATAAGTTGGGTAATTTGGCAAGTTTTTGATCACTTAAGGATGCAAAAACATTTAAATGAGCTTTCAGGAAAAATACCTTATTTACCCACTGTCTCAGATTTAAAACACATTTTTAATATGCTATAACTGTATTATAAAGACTTAATTATCAACACAGTGTGAATTTGTTCAATACATCAAGGGGTCATTTAAAAAAATAAATAATTATAGATAAGGTATTCTCACAATAATTAGCTAAATTAACTAAACTTTTCCCACCAAGATTATTTTTTAAGTAGACTTCATTGAAAAATACTGCACATTAGGGCTGCCATGATTAGTCAATTAGTTGATTAGTTTACGTCGATTATTAAAATCATTGACAGCTAATTTAATAGTCGACGCATCGGTTATTTGTTTTTTTTTCTTTGTTTCTATCTAAGAACTAAGGTGCGCGCTTTTTAATGCCGGTCTGCCATTCTCTTAAACACACATGCGCAGTAGTGCTAGTCCAATCAGTAATGATTTCACAAGAAGTTTTAAGAGGGCTCAGGTACCATAACAACACGCTTAACAGAGCTTGAAAGAGTGGAAAACAAAAATAAAAAGAAAAAAAAGTGTTCAATGCATTATCTGCTAGGCAGAACTTGTGTTCCGTGGTAGCGCTACGATGATGCATAAGCACCTGAAGAGAAGCACATTGTTGCTGACGCTGAAGAGAGATCCTTATCAAGGATAGCTAAGCTAAGCTAACATTACCGCAAACAGAGAGCAAGCGCTTTTCTCCCTCAGAATCTGCTTGAATTACATTGATCGCGTTAACAAATGAAAAGTTACAGTAAATCAAAGAACACAAACTCTGGAGCTCCGCTGTTAAAGGTTTAATTGTCTTTATTTTTAGTTAGGATATAGCTTAAACACTTTAAGTTTAAACCCAACGATGGATAAGATGTGTGTTTTACATCCAGTCCATGAACAAACCAATTAGTTGACAAATCAAAAAGATTAATTAGTGATTAGTCAACTATTAAAATAATCGATTGTGGCGGCCATACAGCACAAAATGACCATTACACAGTTCATGAAACTCCATACCCACTGCACGTTGGCTTGAGAAAAATAACAGATTGTAAAACTTGCCATGAGTTCAGAGAGAGAGTTTTCCCACCAAAAAGTATTATTGAGATTTCAAGGAAGCAGCCATTTTGAAATATGAATTAGTTTCCTATCCCTACGACTCCTCCTTATTGCTCCAATTGTGGGGGCATTTGGAACTTTCGCGGTGTTCTGACTTGTTTTTTAAGTGGGAGCCATAGCAGCTTAAGACTGTTTATCACCGTTGGGGTGCGAGGAAAAACACATTTTCTTCATGTGGGTGTGCTCTGAAACACAGAAGATTACATTTAAATTAAGTAATGACTTTGTTTTTGCCATAACTCTTTAAAGTTATCAAAGCAATGCTTTTATGTATTTTTTTAGTGTGCTAGCATGCATGACGGTCGACTATTGATGATGTCATCAAGTGATAGTTCGTATTTGAAGATACAAATTTTCAATAACTCTCTGATTAAAGCTAAATATAGGGGGTATGGAGAAACCATCAATACAGAATTGGCCAAGCAGAAAAAGCCCTTATCCTGCCTCTAGTGGAATGATGATGAACTACAGGGCAGAAAACAGAGCAATTTATGAGGAAAAATTTATCTATGTTATGAGATTGGGGTCTCAGAAATGTATGTATCAAATATGACGTGAATGGTTATGTAGAATTAAAGGGAAAACATGTTTCATCTGACTCCTGGAAAGCAGAAAAAAACCAGCAGTAACTCAAGTTCAAAAGGGCTAATCAATCTTATTAACTTCCCCGACACTTTGGCGATCTGGATATTTTATGTCTCCACTAATCTAACTTATTACAGCAGAGGCGGAGTCATTTGCAAAAAATGTGATTGATGGGGAGGCTGATTCAAACCAAACAGCTTCACTAATCCACTGTGTTTACTCGAAAGCTCTGGCACTCAAAGGATTGTTTGCTGTGGAGGGCCGCGATAAGAAACAATCGAGGAGAAAAAAAAGAAACACAAAAGCATCTGACGCCCTGTAGAAGCCACTCTGCTTGTTCTAGAGCTTTCCATTTTCCCCCTCTCTCATCACAGGGCTGCAGTTATGAATGTCAGCCGCACACGTCCTTGACATCCATGACAGCTAACGTTTAGTTCCTCCTCATCCGAGGTGCATTAAGCCTGGGCGTAGGGCTTCCGCAGTCGGCAACAAGAAGATTCAACCGCTTCAACCCCGCCTCTGCATTAGGATTGATGTCTGCGGCTTTCGATCATTTTTACCACAGAGATTCATTTGTATGTCAGATATCCTTAAAGATTACAAGCTGTCATGAATCAGCCTCAAAGTGCTGCCAAAAGAACTCTAATGGAACGCAGTATGACATGGACTTGAAGATGCATTGATTCAACTCAGAGCGGTCATGATATAAGAGCTGCGAGCCTTTCTGCTGTAATGATGATGCTGGCTCTTTCCACGGAAAACATTTTTTTTCATTCATTTCAAACTTCTTTTTTTAATTGATGAGGCTAAAGAGGGTATGAAGGTTATAGTTTCATGATTGTTTACTTCTGTCTTTACAGGGCAAAAGGATCTAGGCCCAGAATGGATCTTTCATTGGGGTGTAAGAAAAACTCAGTTTTACTAGGAGATGGGTAGCAAACTATGTGCCAAGCTGGCATCTGCACAACGCTTACAGAACTACCAGTATGGTATAAAAACTTGGATTTCCGAGGATAATTTTAGACAATCCAAACCTTTTCAGTGATTGTGGGTGGGCTCATAAAAGAATAGGTGAAGTGTGAGGCTGGGGGGAGCTTTAGTCAAAATGCCACAGGAAGCAGTCAAAATTGGCTTACTTAAACTGATAAAGTTTCTAGATCAGCGACTGATGGACAAGAGTGGCATATGGAATACTCGCGATGAGTAGGGAAAATTTTGTGTGAAAACAGAGATGCAGCGATGCAGAAAAAAAAGTCCTGTTTTTTTTTATTTTTGAAGTACCTATTTATGGACAAGATCCCTTTTAAAACGATCAGTTGGTCACCAGTGCCAGAAAAGATCCAAACTGCCCCCATGAAATAGGCAGATTGTTGTTTTTTCTTGTGTTGTTTGATTCCGCAGCCACTGGCCTTATTCATAAAGTACATTTAAGAACTGTTTGAAATCAAAAGCGTCTTATTTTCATCATCTTACTTTTACATACTTTGTGGTCAAAACATATTTAGCCTTTTTTTATTATTAAACTATATATGTAGTGGAAACCAGACAATGTCGAGAGTTAAAGAAAACTGTCATAATTTATCAAAATAAAAGTATTTGGAATTTGCATTTGCTTGGGTAAAAGCAACTTTTATGTAAGAGTGTATTTAGACTGGAAGAGTTGGTCTGGATTGAATCCTGAACCTTGTGTTTGGTCTGTATTGTTTTTTTTTTTTTATTTAAACCTTTATTTTACCAGGAAATCCCATTAAGACTACATCTCTTTTTCAAGGGAGACCTGAAGGCCCAGATCAGCTGTATTTAGACTGCCATCTACCAGACGTTTCTGTTTCAAACAGAAAGCTTGTAAATAAAACCATGTGATTAAAGATTTCTTCAGTCTTTGACTAGTAATTACAAGGGCAGGGCGGGGCAAAGCAACGAGAGGCAGAAATTTTGTAAGTCTTAAGCATTGTAATCCTTGTTGGGATAATTTACTTATTCAAAATTTTTATTTTGCCACATCAGCTACAACACTTTTTACTGCTACTTTGGTATGGTGGAGGCATACAGCAAGATGGTTACTGAGGTGACAACGGCCAAGAAGGTACGCTGATAAACTTTTTCTGACATTAAAATCGTCTATAAAAGCAGCGTGAGAAGCAATGTGTATTACGTTAAAAGTTGTTTTTATGAGCCTGAATATTGGCAACCACATTTCTATGAGTTGGTGTGTCTTACTGTTTCATTGGCGGTCATTGGTTGCCTCATTTCGACTTTGATTACATTCAGTAATGCTCGGCTACGGTGGCTGTTTTGGTCCAATTTTTCTGTCCCATGGCACAAAGCCTGAGAGAACCAGAGCTCTGTCCAATTGAAAATTAAATGAAACCACCCTCAAAGATGAGTCAGAGAGTGGCTCTTGGTCCAGGAGTGTTTTCAGACTTAAAATTTGTTCCTGATTATTGGGGGAAACAAACTCTGGTTCACTATAAGCAAACTGAATGTGTCCAGACTAAGGACAGCCTGAGATACAGTTGCAGTCCTTGTAATGCTCATATAATTAATAAAATGTATTTTATGCTATTTTATTAAAGTCAAAGATGCAGTAGTATAAACACAAAATCATTCTAAGCCATACTCTTTCAAAAAATGTGTGATACATATCTCGTCATCTAACTATTGCTCTACACAGCCCTAGTTTTATCACTAAGCTTTATTTTAGAATTAAGTTTTAGAAACTTAGTAAGTCAACAAAAAATAAAAGAAACATAAAGTCTGAAAGAGAGAGGAGGAAGATGAGGCATTAGTTCATCACGCTCTGATGGCCTTGAATGACACGAGCGTTTCATTCAATTCACCTGCGCCTCGTGAAGCAGAAACATGACACTGAATCAGGCCTTTGCGCCCCATCATCTCATCTGTCAGGCTGCGACATGTTGCAGGAACAGTGACAGTGGTCATCCATCACAGTTACGGGTAAGTCATGTGACCAAAGTCCCATCCACTGAGAAGTTAAACACGACTCTGGATTCTCTAAGGTGCCACTCAGATGCAAGTCTGTAACTATTTTTTTTAAGTCGGTTTCATATAAAAGTCAGTGTTATTGACAAAAAAGCAGGAAGTGCTTCAAAAATGACACGTTGCAATAAATTGCAACATCTGATGAGATGTTTAAGCGAGAAAAGTGAAGCCACGAGGGGCCCGACGGTTTCCAGAGCGCTTCAATTTCTGACCAAACACACAAGCTGGGATATCATCATCCACGGTTCCCAGCGTCCCTCAAACGCAACATCCACAAGTGGAAGCTATAAATAATCCCAGTACACATCAACAACACCGCGTTTGTCCTCGAGGAAGAGAAAGAGAAAAAAGAAAAAACAGCAGAGCTGCTTTATTGCAGCAACAAAAGGGAACACGCATCATGACATGCAGGTGTTTGGTGAAGAAGAATTCTTCTTCAGGAAACAACAGGAAAGTCTTTTACTCTGAAAAACAACAGCTGGTCTCCTGAGCTCTCAAAAGTGGAGATGATGTAATATTGAAGAAACAACCTGACTCGTTTTGTGGATCTAAACTTCAGATTCAACACATTTTCTACAAAATCTTAGTTTTTATTATAGTGAGTCAACTCAGTAGTCCTGTGGTAGAGTGGCCAGCCTGAGACTACGATTTCAAATCCAAGCGGAGTCAAACCAAAAAATGAAAAATGGGACTAAAAATTATCACTCGACATAAAAGGGTTAGTGTCAAAAAATGGTACCCAAGCGCAGGTGCGTCTCCAGCTCTTTGCTCCTCGGGGGATGGGTCAGATGCGGAGAACAAATTTGTAAGTGTGTGACAATAATGACACTTCAGTTGCAGAAAAATAAATGTAAAAACAAGGTTTCACTTGTATGCAAATCATTCATTTCACTGTTGACGAGGTTTTAGAAGCTGAGTTGTAGAATATTCAGGGGATCTACTGAAAGAGAATAAAATAACTAAATAAGATTTTGTTATTTTTATCTCTAATAAAAGTAGACAATGTCAATAAAAGAAAAAAATCTTGCTAAACTACCAAACAAAAAGCTAATCTGAATAAATAAGTCTTCCCTTTCATAATGAACTGTTTTTGCCACTTTCTCTTTCAGCAAACTGGAAAGGAATTTAATTACCACTTTCATTTAATTATATCTCTGCAGCTGAATTTAAAAGCAATGCAAAAATAAAAGACCCGAGGTCTTAAATTAGTGGATGCACCCCCTTCTCCACTACGCAGCACCACCACCCTTTTTTTTTGTGCTTCTGAGGGCAATTTCCATTTATGTGCAAAAACGAAATGATTTGTAAAAACGCATGCAAACAGAAAAATATGAATATGGCTTTTTAAACACATACAGAGCTGGAGCTGTAAAAATACATTTGAATTCAAAGTGCATCTGTCTAACTTGGATTCAACCTCATTCCCTCAGACTGACACACAGATGACGTCTATTTTAATCCACAAAGCCCTCGGTGTGATCAAAACAGTTTCCTATTACTATGCAAATCAGAGCATATCACAGTCGTACAGTACAGTCAAGTGCACAGACATGTCAAAACGTAACTTGCAGCTTTTCCACGTAAAAGCTGTCTCCGGCTAATTGTTACCGCAAAGTTATCAGTGCTTCTTCATTTGGTCTAATCCCAGCAGTCGAACAGCAATATCGCCAAACAGAAAAGGAAGCAGACAGCCGCTTGATTAGAAATTCCTAAAGCTCCCTCGGATCTGCCCATCACGGTGGTCTGTTACTATGGCAACAGGACAAGCATACTCAAAAATCAGTGGAGGGTCCAGGGCAGAGGAGAGGTTGATTTAAGTGAGAGCGTGCTCTGACCTTCTCATGCGCCACCGTGTGCCTTCGGCAGCCGTGTTAACACGGACTCCGACATGTTCCCAGGGGTGATGGAAACTAGGAAAAAAACTCACTCCCGTTCGGAATTTGATCTTTAAAACATCCGTTCTTGCTGGTTTGAAGATCTGGGCCTCACACAAGCGTTCAATTTTGTCTGGACAAAATTTTGTACAAACAAATGTGTCAAATGAAAAAAAAAAACAATTTAGTGCACAAAACGTGAAAAAAAGTGGTGCAAGCATTTCTTAGGAGCTCATCTGTAAGAAGCAAAGCAAAAATAATATCCTTCATTTTTACTTTTGACAACAAAAGTATATTTCATCTTCATAGAGAGAACTGGACTGTTCATCCTCTCCCATCGTGTTCCAAACAGGAAGTACCCGCTGGTCCCAGAAAGCCAAAATCCTATAGACTTCTATTGAATAATAAAGATCTATTACTCAATCAGTTTGTCAGAATAACCATTACTGCTCTGGTTCCTCTTTTTAACGTGTTTTTGCTAAACTTGTTCTTTTCTTTCATGATAGATTTTCTTTATCACAAGTTATTCAAGTTAAAAACTAACCACTCAGATGCCTCAATAAGAGGATGTGGTGCCCGATGTCCCTTTACGATTGAAGCATTTGATAGACAGATTCTTGGACTAATCCCTGCTTGCTAACTTTGTTCATTTCCAAAATGGCAAAATTGGGCAATATCTGTATCGCGGAAAAATGGCAACTAATTTGACTTCATTCCGTTGGAACAGGCTTGTTTTGTCCATCTCTATGTATGCCAATGGTCATCTCCTGCATTACTGCCCCCCATAAGAAGGAGACTCAGCAGTTTGTTGCTGAGCAAAGAACGGTTAACTATTTAGCACCCAGGAGATCAAATTAAAAGTCTTTCAGATGTAGAACTAGAAGTCATCTGCAAGTAAAAATGCAATATTTTCAATGAAAAAATCAGAAAAATTTCCCAAAAACAGAAAAAAAAACAATTTCTGATGATGGAAGACATATATAAAAATTAGGCTCAAAATTGCATTTTTGAGTATATGTGTGAATTTGTTGAGAATCAGATGTCAAAAGTCAGTTTGAAAAAGATGTATTTGTGCTGTAGAAAACACACTGGGAGGGCCACATGCTCGCTCCACTCCATTCTGATGCATCCACTTATAGACGAATAGATCCAGTACGTCTTAATTATTCTCCTCTGACCTTGCATCTGGCTCAAAATTGTACAGCTGGATAACTCCAATATTACTCACCATTTTTGTAATGTTATGTTAGGATGTTAGGGGCTGTAAACTAGCTGGATAGTATGCAAACAGAGAGCTCTCAGCAACGAGGAGGCACCACTCCAGCGGTCCCGCCCACAACTCAGAGGCAAATTTCAATGTACTACTGCAGTTTTTTTTTTTTAATTTGTCTAGTATAAAACCCATTAATAAAAATGTTGTAATATATTCCCTTCAAAATAAATCAGATCTCAGAGGGAACCCAAATAAGACAAAATTTCTTATTTGAACAAAAGCAGAATTTGGAAATTTAATGGAAATCCTCTTTAAATGACAGAAATTGTTTGATCAAAATTGCAAAGAAAGTTATTTAACTTTAAAGGGCCATAAAATAAAAATTCGACTTTTTTGAGTTTTAAATGCATTATACTGTTAATTCCTCACTATGTAGAACCCCAAAGCGGTATTTTGATCCGTTCATGCATTTAAGAGTAATCCTCTAAAAACCTGGGCTCTCAGCAGCAGCCCCTCCCACATCCACTAAAACGACCAGGTCATATATTGCTTACGTCAGCACAATACGAACCACCCCTTCCAGGAAGAGTCTGCTCTGCCAGCACCGTCCCCAGTCTAACACCAACACTAGATTTCTTCACTGAGCTAGAGGTGATCAGCAAGAAACTTTCATTTTAGATGCAGAATACCATATATATTCCAATTGTGTCCTGTCTTTAGCTCAAACAGGTGTTCGTTACTTTAGACGCGGAGCTCCTTTAAGACACACACGCACAAACCCCTCACCCCTTCGGGCACTGTCGTGCAGACGGCGAGTATATTTGTGAACCAGTGTCGAGATAGCGAGAGCTACTAAAGGCAGATATATGCTATGTGCATCAATCTTTGAAGAAATTTGGAAACTGTTTATGAAATGGGCGGCAGTCACACAGAGCGACAGGTGGAGCTTCAGGAATCGAGTCGTTTTACTTCAGGGTAGGAAAAAACTCACAAAAATAACTAAGATTTCATAAATAATTTGTTGTTTAGTGGTCCAAAGGTAATATATGATCATATATAGATATTGTTCACTCTGAAAAGCTTAAGAAATCATGTTAAGGACGGCTTTTATGAAGCGCAATATGTTCAGTCATTGTCTACTTCAGAAAACATTATGATGAGCATATAGTGCAACATGCTTACATTCTGCTACTAAATAGTTAGAGTGAGAACAAAAAGGATCAACTTTTTGCTTTAAAACTGCAGAAACAGAATTGATACTTTCATGTTTTCTGAGCTGATGTAAGACAGAAGCAAACATGCTCCACTTTTCAACTGTCTTTTTTCTGTCAAATTCATGACAAGCTTCTATTTTTCCAAAACAATAACAAGTTCTGCAAATTAAAGGGCTTTAAAAGGGACCTTTTTTCCACTTTCCATTGCTTTTTTCCCCTCTGCTACTTCTTTCCATAATTCATCTGAGAATTATGAGGCAAATTATGTGCAATTGTGAACTTACCGAGACCTTTAGGGCCGATTCCGCTGCACTCTAGAGGGTTTACAGCCCAGTAGTAGTACTTGAGCGTGTGCATCAGCTGTAGGACTGTGCCCACGCGCCGGATGGTGGTGTAGATGGTGGCCGTGCCGATGAACTCCGACGACAGGTACGTGTAGAGGGACAGTTGAACCTGGAGGCACAGAGAAGGGAAATGCAGGGACTGTGTTTGGATCTAGATCTGCTTGAGTGAGAAACTCAAATGAAGCAGAAATGATTTCTGAGGTTTCTGTGCCATAACATCGTCCAGCCTCATATGAGAATCCACTTCCATCACCTGACATTTAAGGAGCGTTTGCACTCATTGCTCATTTGCTCCTCCAGTCCAACTGCTTTTTTCCTCCCTTTGTTATTATTCCTCGAGACAATCCTCCTCATCTCACATGGACTGAATCGAGCCGGCTCACAAATCTCTGAGCTCATTACAGTGACCACCATGCTAAGGAGCAGCCCTAACGAGGTGGCTCTCTTTAAACGGATGAAATTAGCAGAGGGCGGCGGCCTGAACGCGTCAAGCTCATCCTGACTAAAGAGCACACTCCTCTGACTTGAAAGGCCTTCTCTGCATTCGAGTTTATCTGGTGAGGTTCACATTAAAGAAAAATAGTTTTCCTGTTTAAAGTTGCAGGTAAAAACAATAAAGAATTCCTTCACTACTCGCTACTTAGTGCACTAATAGTGTGTTCGCCATTTTGTAAAGCCGACCCAATCTACAATTCCAAAATCCAATGCCCTAGAAATTTCACAGAAGTCTCTGCGATTGATGAAAATATACCACAATGCACTGCATTCGCAGTTTTTCATGTGAAAAAAAGGTATTTTAATTTATTTTTAAAAAACAATCAACTTTTTTTATTTTCAGATCATCACATTGATAAATAATCTTTGTAAAATGCTTTTTTTTTATTATAAGGTTTTTACTTTACTTGCTCTGCTCCGACTCTTCCTCATATGCGCAAACGATAACGAACTTTACACACACGCGCGGGTGCGTGCTCTCACAGAACGGCTCTGAGCTTTTATGATCTCTGTGCAAATGGTATTGATCGTACATGTGTGATTTAAAGAAAAAAATAATAAAAAGAGAGGATTCTGGACACAACTTGATAAATAAAAACGAGCAGCTGGGGAAACAGAAAGAGAAACTTATATTCTCTTGGTTTTTGGGGGAGTTGCATTAAAAAAATAACTCATGAAGATGAAACCTGCGAATTAAGATTACAGATGTTAAACTCCTCACTACACACTTTCTCCACTTTTCTCAGACAGACATGGACATTTTTAAATACAGGATTATAGAATGAAAATTAAGATCTGACGCGATCACAGAATTATGAAGGTCTCAGGAGCTGTGCTTTTCTGCACAGGCATGGAAAAGATTGATTGACAAGTTCTCCAGCCAATCAGGACACAGAACAGGGTGCTCTGTTTAAAAAAAAAAAAGCGGCAGCATGATCGCACTGAGACCAGGTGAACTGCTGTGTGGAAAGAGAAGACTATTTTGTTCTATTTGACGGGGATTTGGGAGTGTTCAGATAGAAGTACTGTAGGGTGGAATAAAAAGTCACATTCTATGGAGGTCTGGATCATGTGGCCAGATTGACCAAAAAAAATCTAGTCTCCGAGGTGGGTGTTTGGGGGCCGGTTCAAATTCGGAGGCGGCCCACGGGCCGTAGTTTTGGGACCCCTGCATTACACCTTATTCAAAAGTATGTAAAAAAGTACAAAAAAGTATGAGCAAAAAAAAAAAAAACTGTTTAAGACTACGGATTGTTAAAAAAAATCCTTAAAAGACTTTAGAAATTCATGACTGTGAGTATATTAATATATTTGTTATGTTTAGGTCAACTGAGCGTTAGCATTAGCCTTCCTATGGGAAATCCCGTTATATGTTAGCATCAAGCTAGCAGACTTTAGCATTATGCGTTAGATCGATCTCTATTTTTATGGATCAGTTATTGTTCTAATAAGCTTAGATCGATGCAGATCGATTAATCGATTTTATCAACCCTATCAGCCCAACTTCAGCTGCTCTGTGTTGTGCTTGTGTGTTGCTGCGTAAAAAAGAGACACCAGGCATCGGTTGGGATCAGTAGCAGACCTTGCAGCCATTTTTTTTGTCTAGCCAACAACACCGATGCAAGACAGACAATCGAGTCTACACAACAAAGATTTGAAGCCCGTGTGACTCCCGCAATTTGAGTCCCAAGATGGCGACTTTCAAGCAGGTCCTGTGACATTGCTTTTATAGAAAATAACACTTTTTCAAGCCCACAGTCATTAGGATATGCATTTCAGAGTTGATTTTCTTCTATAAGTGCTTTATTAATTCTTGAATGTGACCAAGGGTGTTCCTGCCAATAATGGGAATTATGATACCGCCTTAAGAAGCAGTAAGTAACACAGCTCAGCAGGAGACAGAATGGAACACAAGTGAGATTATAGGCCTAAAAGATTTTCTGGGAGTGTTTCTGTTTAATACATTTGTCATGCTTGCGTGGCTCTCATTATAAGCCTGCTCAATCGACATCGTGTTTATCAGAAATTCATTGACTTTTTCTGAGCTGGCGGAAGAAAAATACTCAGGCAATAATTTAGACGGGTCACTCCGAACAATAGGATCAATTTCTTTTTTTTTTTTTAAAGCAAGGTTTGATTCTTCTTCTCTTACTTATTGTTTACAACATCAACTGCTTGCTTCAACATGCCCTGAACCTACCGCGCCCAGCATCACCTCACAGGGTTAGAGAGGAGATGACAAGAGGTTTAAAAAAATCAGAGGGGAGAGCACTGATGAGCCCCACAGGAATGCCACAAACGCTCACGTCCAAATTCCGAATTGAGCGCTTTCCTGTCCTGGGGTGTTTTTCAAATGTCATTCTATCTGTTCCCCTCCCTCTCTTTCGTGTTCTGGCCTTTTCCAGCATGTGCCAGCTCCCATGTCTGTTCTAGAAAATCTCTTTGCATCTTATTAAGAAGGGCAGGAGCCAGTGGGATTTTAGTTAGTCCCCTTTTCTTTTCCTACTTCTCATTTTCATGTGAGCATCAAGTCACTTAATGGAAACTATAATCACAAATAAACCTTTAGACCAGTGTTCCCCTTTTTTTTTGCCATCATTTGTCCCTCTCGGAGCAGGTTAGTTAGTTCACACTCAAGCATTTCCAGGGGATACACAATTATGAACAGACCTTGGCAGGGGTGTGTATCCAGATGGCAGCGTTGAAGAGGACATGGTCGCAGAGCTGTTTGAGGAGCGGCGCTCCGTGAGGTAAACCATCCAGATACTTGGCAAAAGAGAGGAACTGCTCGAGTACCGCCCGGGTGATGTGGACTCGTGACGACTGGGAAGAAAAAGGCAAATGTGAGCTTCATCCAAACACACAAAAAGGAAAAACAATTTTTCCATCAGAGAGTATAAATAAGACGACATGCATTCTAAATTTATCAGAAAAGAAAAAGAAGACTAACAGTACTAAATCCTTTAGTTTGTTTTTTTTTTAACTGTAATTTCATTTTAGCAAACTCCAGATGATTAAGGATCCAATAGGGATGATTGTCAGGATTAATTGCTGTCATATAATTAAAGAGTTAGTCAACTCCATAGCTTCGTACATATCAGGTGTTCAATGTACGTTCAAGAACTTGTGTTTTTGAACCACTTGAGTCCACAATGTTCACAGTGGAAAAACAGGGAGGGGCTTCTACTTTTTTTACGCCATCTACACATCACTACTGATAGTTTTTATACTAAATTAAGGTTTTTTACTACTTTTATATTATGTTACACTAATATACCTTGTTTTTAACAAATTGATGAATGCATTATTACAGTAACCCACATGGAGCTCCATATCAGTTAAAACCAGTGAGGGGACCTCCTACTCAGTAACTTTTCCACTGAAAACAAATGTATAAGATCTTGTCGCCACAGACACTGACCAATAAGGCATCGAGGACCATGGGGGGTTTCTCCTGTCCTCAGAAAAATAGGGCTGAAGACACAAATGGCTCTCCTGGGGGATATATATATATGGAGTCCATTTTATAGGGTTTTGTCTTTTCATGACGGAGACCCAGAATAAGTCTGATCCAAGTTTTTATTAAAAGGACTAAATTTCAATTGTGTCTTGGTCACTTTCTTCCTCATGAACAAACACTTCAGAGGTTAGTGGGTGTAGCCTCACACTAACAAATCTTAGTCCCTGATTGGTCAAAGTTCAAACTTTTAATATGCGATCAATAAAGCCCAAAAATGGTTGTAAAATCTTTGGTAGCTACGTATGCATTTGCACAAGCTAATATAGACTTTCATTGGAAGTAGTCTCTTGAACAGACATTGCTGCAGGAAACATGTCTTGGCTGAGTTTTTTAGAACTAAATTGGGGATTATGTTATTTAGGATTGGATTATTTTGCTGTAAATTCACTTTTCCTAAAGATCTACTGCGATAAATTATCTAATTTTTGAATCTCATTTCAAAATTTTTCTCAGGTAATAATAACGTCAATAGTTCATTAGAATTTTACCTCTCAGGTGTGTTTGTGGTGTGCAGTAAACATTGCTTCATTTCACTTCATTTCTTTGCAAACTCTCTCTCCCATTATCTTACAGCCACTCATACTCTCAACATAATCTTACCAGTACTTTCTGTGAAGCAATTACAATCCTTTTCAAAAGGTATTTTTTTAATCTACTCTTGATTCACAATGATTTGAAAACAGAAATAATCAGAAGTGTCGTTTTGAGCTTAATTTTCTTCATGTATATCTGCCATCATTAGAAAAAATGCCACAAAAATGCGCTCATTTTAAATGTTTTTTATTTTTTTTGTATTTCAGCCATCTTATTTGTCGTTATTTATTTTTCTCTAGTCAATTTCTTTGGACTTCCACTAAAAAAACGAACAAAAAAAGTCCCGCATTTTTTGTTGAACCACCTTGCAGCACTTTATTATCCATTCCAATGGTTCAGCTCTCACTGAGGAAGTGGGAACTGTCATGCTGAGAACAAAGCTCTGCAAACCCTTTCTTCTGGCATGAGGGTATTATTTTCTATACTTAAAGAAAGGCTGATGCTTGTATTATAAATTGCAAATTAAATTGGAAATTAAATTGGAAATGAAAAATTATAAGCGTAAATCACACCATAAATGTATAGTTTTTTTCTTTCAACATAACATAATGTTTAGAAATCTTTAATAAAAATGTGTTTTTCCTTTCAGTCAGATCTGTTTTGATTTAGTCATTCATTTTGGATTGTTAGAATTTACTTTTATTAAAACAATTTTTCTAAGCATTACTTTTATGATGCTTTAAATAAATTAATATAAAACATATTAATTCACTAAATATAAATACATATATAACTCATAGTATAAAACATAATTAGGAAAAAAGATTTTCGCCAACTTGAATATCAAAAAACTTGATGAGTCCAGTAAAAAAAAAAAATACAAAAGACTGTTTCTTTTTTTTAATAGAAAAATTATGAGTAATTATCAAACAAACAAATGTAGTACGATGCTTCAGTTTCTTCTTTGCACTGACCTTCTCAAGAAGATACCCGATCACCAGAAAGCCTTTCCCTCCCAGCATTTGCTCCTGCATTGCCACTGAGCTTTTCAGGAGCTCCACCAGGAAGCCCAGCAGGGTAGCACTGCAACAAACAAACAGTTCACTTATACTAACATTAATTACCACAAGTGCCTTTGGGGCGTAAAGGGAAAAAATTACCATTTTTTCTTTTCGATAAACTATCAGAAACTAGCCACCTGATATCTAAATGCTGCTAAGACTCACAGGAGGAGCCGGACTGAAAACCAGCCAGCCATACTTTAATGTCATTTGTCAATTCCTTTTCTACAGAGGAATATTCTATTCTTTCTAGAATACATTATTTTTTAGCCTGTGGTACAGTAATGTCAGGCTTTCTTTTCATATGAAAATAACTCTCTTGCACAAACACGCTGATCTTTTTGTATTGTCACTCAAAGCCGCTTCTGTCTTTCTTTGCTTTCCTCTGTCCTCTCTCTTTATTTTCAGCCTCTCTCTGGGATTATCTGCAGCTCAGATCGTTTCTCCGTCAGGTGTCAACGTCTCCTCTGCACTCACCAGACTGTGGTGTCCACACTGCTGTCATTGAGCTGCTTGAAGTCCAGTTGAGCAAAGAGCGGGAACAGGACCTGGATGCCTCCTATGGAGTGAATGGCGCTGTGGATGGAGTGGGTCACTATGGCCTTCACATCCTGTCATGGGAGGGCAAAATTCTGTTAAAGTTTCTTTCTGATTATGGTCACAAACTCTATTAAAATTGCTCCAATCTTCTCCATTAAATTAATATTAGCTTCTCGAAAAATACATGGAAAAATAACCATTATTTTATAGTGTGAAAATGGGTCAATTTTGACCCTAACAAAATATAAGGGTTAATTACACCCTGGTTCCTAATTTTAAGCAGATAAAGTTGTAATTACTAGTAAACATTAACAACAGTTTAGCAATAATCTGATACATAATGTTTGTTGCTATAGTAATTGTGTGGACAAATTAAAAAAAAGGTAAAAAAATAAAATAAAATAAGATAAAGCAGTAAAAAACCTTCTATGTAGATTTTAACCAAATCCTCTGTAAGCTCATTAAACTGATTTAAATAATAATAATAATAATAATAATAAATAGATGTATCCAATAAAATCAGTGGTCTTCATTTCAAAAAGGCTAAAAAATAAAAACTATTGGATTTTTCTTTAAAAAGTAATAATTTAAGTTTTTTATTAGCATTGTAATTTACTGAGTACAATTTTTTTTTAACTACTTCTTCATAGGAATATGTGTTTTGCAAATGTTTAAATGGGTGCCATGACAGATAAATTTATCCCTTGGGGATATGAATAAAGTTCAATTCAATTCAATAAATCACTTTCAATAAATAAAAAAATAAATGAATAAATAAACAGAAAAAATTCAATGAATAAATAAACAAACAAATGCGTGAGGGAGTAAGTAAGTAAGTAAGTAGATAAACAAATACATAAGAAAGTAGGAACCTCAGTAAGTAAGTAAATAATTATATAAGAGTTTCATCATTTTTATTTGTAAGTTCCTGAACTAGTTCTTCAGAATTCCCTTCCAATAAACAATAAATTATTTAAAAAATAAATAAACAAACGAAAAAAAGTAAAAAAACAAAAAAACCAAATAAAAACATAAATAAGTAAGAACCCAAGTCCGTAAGTAAATAAGTAAATAAATAAGAGTTCCATCACTTCCATTTGTGATTTTTCTACATTAGTTCTTTATAATTCACTTCCAAAAAAATAAATAAATGAGTTCCATCATTTTTATTTGTAACTTTATTAAAAAATAAATGAGTTGGAACAAGAAAACCTGTTTTTTGCGGTTTGTGGTCCTACTTTACAAAGTTGATTTGTTTTGATGCATTTTATCTTGAAGTATTCCTTAAAAAATTGTATTTTTTAAGACTAACTGCACTTAAAAATTGAAAAATAATAAGAGTTATAGATATAAAAACTGTACTTCCTCTCTGACTCAGAGGAGCATAATTTGTCAAACCAAATAATTTTTTTTTTTTTAATTTCTGCCTTCAAAAAAAAATCAGAGGACACTTGAATATAACATAACATTGAGAACTTTTAGCTCTTCCAGATACATGAAGTACACTTTATATTCTCTATTTAAAAGTTCTAAGGCATCCCAACTACAATATTTACTCCAAGCATGAAAAGACTTCATTAAGAGCCCTCGAAGCAGAACAATAATCAAGCTGAGCTCTCATTTAGTTTTAGTCCCATCATTTATGGATTAGTAAACAAATGAAAGGAATTCTGGGAGTAGAGTAACAGCATCACTGACCTGCAGCATGAGCGCGTGCGGTGAGTGGACGAAGATGGATGGGTTTTCTCTGGGCGAAGACTCCAAGCAAAGCTGGGCGTCCGTCGCCTTGGCGTTGTACGTGAAGGAGATGGAGCTGGCCAGCTTGCCGTCGTACAGCACCTGCTTGTGGTGCTCGGCCAGGTGGATGTCGCTCTCTGACTTGAACTTGAACGTGCTCTGCAGTGACAGGAGAGAAGCAGTGTGAGAGGAAGAGTCTGTCCAGAGAGAGACAGAGCTGACCGGACATGTGGCCGGTCCGACTCCAAAACGCGCTCCGTTTAATTACAGCGTGAGCCGCGTGTAAACAACAGAGCATTAACTTAATGAACACAGTGCTAACCCGGACACTAATTCAATTAACAGAGAATAAGAGACAGAGTGGGGAGCGGACGTGTGGGAGGGAAGCAGTGACAGATTCAAGTTTATCTCTTTGGAGTTTGTAAACAAACAAAAGATGGACATGTTAGTTCTGTTCAATCGAATGAAGATATTTCTTAACCGGTGTGACTCGGCAGATTGTTCCATGTAGAGATTTGCCTTTACATTTACAGAATCAAAGGAAAGAAAACAAAATAAATTATATAGTAATATAATATACAAGTAATATCAAAATAGTAATATATTGGTGTTTTGTGGTCATTTTATAAAGTTTAAAGTTTATTTAGTTCTTCGTAACTTCACATTACTACTATTAAACTAAAGACCCCCTTTGTCATCTTTTGATGTCTTTTAAAAGCATTCCCAGTGGTCTTTTAATTATGATTGTGTCATTTTCAGTAAAAAATCAATAAACTCGCTTTCTGGGACATACTTTCTGCAGAGTGGCAGTAGTTTATTAGAAATATGCCTCTGAGTTGTGGGTGGGACTTTTGGCCCACAAGCTTACAGGCCCTCACAACCCTATCATAGCACTAGCAGAGCAACAAAAATGGCGAAATGGCTAAAAAAAAACAAACTTTGGGATTACTTGGATTTTTGCATGAATTTGTCAAAAAATATGTTTTCACATCAAATGATAGACACAGTTTGCTTAAACTAATATATCTCAAAAATGCAAGATTTTGTTTATTTATTTGAATAAAATGTGTAAACATTCAAAGTGCAGGGTGGAGAAAAATATATGAACCCTTGGATTTAATCACTGGGTGTATTAAATTAGTATACGGCATTTACCATTTACTTTTTAAAACATGACTGCACTTTCAAAGGCAGAATATCCAACATTCTTTCATGCATGGTCTCCACAAGTTGCAACAAATTTTAATTTTTAAATGGTGCATCTTTTACAAAAAACAACTCAATGTTTAAATTCAATCGCTCTATTTTTAAGTTTTATTATTGGATTAATAACTGATTTGAATATATTTCCCCCATTTCCCTTACAAAACTAGAAGTCCTGTAGAATTAATGTTTAATACAGATTATGATGATGTTTTTTTAAAAGTAGAAAAATGTAAATTAACTCATTTGGAGTTTTGTAACCAAATCTTATATCCAGTCTGCTACAAAAATATTTAAATGTGTATCCAGATAAAACGGTATCATCTTTGCTAGAAGGCTTTTATGAGATTTTGATCAGTTTTTATCTGAACTTCTATTATATTAAATCATTTTGCTTTATGTATTTCTTGATTTACATGGAAAGTGCAGTGTTTTTATGTATTCTGCATTATGCTGTTTCACACGATGGTCTAACTGCACAGTAAAACCCAGAGGCCGCTTAAAGACCTGCATTTTTGGTTGCGGATTATAAGTTGCAAATAGCTTTACACATGCAAAAACAAAATGTAATTAATTAGTACATGAACTAAATCTTTTTAGTTTTATAACCAGTTTTCAATTATGCATTTAAGAAAAAGGGCAAGACTGGAGCTGATATAGGTGGATCCCTCCTTTTTTGCACAAATACAGCTTAAAACAAATTCCAAATAAGCATAAATATAAATGACTTTAATTGCACCATACATTTTAAAACTCCATACCGAGCAATTAAAACGCTGCGCTCAAAAGGTTTATCCGTCTAAATGTACCTGCATAGCGCTAGTAATGTGAAAGGTTAATCAATCATAAATGCTAATAAATTGCTCTTTGCTTGTTGTTTTTCTTCTTTCCTTGAAGGTTAACGGCTCCTCTGCATGCAGAAAAGGACATTAAACAGCCTCAATGAGAGATTAATAAACTCATTTTAATGCATGTTTTTTGCAGTTTAAGCCCATTTATTGTTAAATGTGGGCATTCTGGGGTGAATTTGCTTGCAGGGTTTTCTGTACAAGAAGAGCAGGTAGGTGAGGATAAAAAAGCACAGAGGCACAAACAAAAGGGGATTTTTTTTTTTTTTTCTTTTCAAACTGTACAGATCGTGCACGGTAAAAATTCAGATTTATACAGTTGAGATTGAAGACATATGTGTCTTTTGGACACACGCAGGGCGGAGAGCAACAGCTGTTGCCGTTCTAACACCAGACAGCTGTGAATGCAACACTGGACTGCAGTGACAAGCAGTTTTGTTTCCCTTAAAATAGTCTTCAATGGGATTATTTGTGTATTTGTATAGCTGTATTGTTGTATTTGTATAGCTGCAGGTAATTTGAGCGATGGGAAGGGGAGGCGGGATTGCTCTACAATACCCAAAAGGCAAATTAAAATAAACTACTGCTGCTCTGCAGAAACTATGACCTAGAAAACAACTGTTTTTAGGGGATTTTGGAAAAAACAAAGAAAAAAAAGGCATAATCATAATTAAAAGATCATTGGAAACCCTTTTAAAATAGAGTGGGTCTATAGATGTTCTATTGGCTTTTTTTTGTCTCAACATCATCATAAATTCTCTTTTTTAAATTTCCACTTACTTTTCAAAACTAACTTTACTTCATCTCAAACTTCATTTTCAAAAAAACTAGCCTAACACCCTCTTAATCGGAAGAGTTTGAATTCAGCTCACTTCCCTGCCTAATGTCTGCTTCAGGAGACTGTGGAGCAGAAAATCCCCCACTTCAAACGTGAGCCCTGTAGCAGCTGCCTCTCAGCTCCAAATTTCCCCATTTTCTCAGCCTGCTCGCCCCGTACTTAGCATGGTTCACAATCATGGAAGTGCTTGGAGGTGAACTCAGCGGTCTTAAGGAAGAAGGGATTTGACTCGCCCTTTTTGTGGTTATGAAAACCACTTTGCTCTTCTTTAATCTGTGGCGTAGAAAGCAAATTGTTTTGAAATCACTTTTATCTTCAAATCATGAACCAAAAAATAAAACCAAAAATATATTTTTATTTTTTTTTATTAAAACTACAGCCCAGTTCTAAAATCTCAACTGTATATAAATTGACAGAGAGGGTCACCACTTTCAATGAAATGTAGAACAATTTGTCTATGCCTTAAATGCCAATAGACTGTGACTGTTTTCAAGGAGTTCAATATCAAGAGGGACTCGATCAAGCAGATACGACGAGCAAACTGAGAATTAACTACGGAAAATTGACGGTAATTTGGTTATAACATACTTAGTTGTGTTTGTTTTTTATTTGTGAATAAATGCAAAGTATGTAATTGTAATAAAATGTTTATTAAATAGGTCATTTGAACTTAATGTTATTGAAATAGTACAAGAAATGTCAGGCCAAAATAGTTGGCATTCAAACATTTTCACCTCAACAAATCTGTCCCTTTCTGCACAAAGTTTACTCTAAAAAACTCTCTCAGCAAATAAACTGATATAAAACAGCTTTTTTATGCTATTTTATACTTCCAAATTAGGTGTTTTGATCCTAGAGTTTTCAAAATATCTGCATGTCTCAATCATTGACATTACTGTCTTATTGAAAATGTAATCGGATTTGGAAATTCACTGAAATATTACTGCGCAAAGTCTAAATACTAAAACACCATCTAATCTGCATAAGAATGTAAAAAATATTGGGATTTTTTTTGGCACAACTTTTGTGAAAATTCAGATTTAAAAACAATAGTCCTCTTTTTGGAGGACTATGAGCAAAACCAAAAAAAAAACAGTTTTTAAAAATATTTAAAAAATATTTTTAAAAAAATCTGACAGGAAATTTAAAAATCTTAAATAACGTTTACATGTCCAGTAGCAATAGGTTTACAATTTCTTATGTTATAAAAGAGATATCACACTTGTCTTGATTACATTTTTACTTATCCTAGTCAAAATCATCTTAAAACTTGACTACCCATCAGTGTTTAGTTTAAGATACGATTATTTCTATCAAAATATTTGTATATTTATTGCCCATCTGTGGACCAACTACAGGGCATCGAGTATGAGGAGGCTGCAGGTTGTCTACAATGATGCCCTAAAAACTTTATTAAAACAGACAAGGTGGAGCAGTGAGAGAGTTTACTTTGATGATCCAAGAGTTAATACTCTACAAACTATGTTGAGACATTTTAAATATGGTTTTATTTATTGTCCTAAAGTCCCCCCAAGACAATTTTTCTTATTTAAAAAAAAGTAGTGTTTTAATTATGATTATGAAGTTTTTAACCATAATCTAAATGTCCTAAAAAGCAATTTTTCATGTTGATTTGAAGCCTCTGTTTCCAAAATCTCCTCAGAGGGGGCGTGACTTTTGATACTGAGATGAGTAGCCCCACCTCTGATCAGCTCTTGCCTCTTTTAAACTTTTAAGTTTTTTAAGTTGCCTATTGTTTTTGTTTTTTAGGTTTTTGATACTTGGTAGTCATTGTTTTTATTGGTTTTAATACTTGAATGTTTGTTTGTTTTTTTTTCAATTATTAAGCTTTTGTTTGTTTTGTGCTTCTGGTGGCTAATGGACCTTTAAGTCTGTAATTATAATAGAGATATTTAATTAAACAATAGTATAGATCATCTAGAATGATCTATTTGACTTTAAGCTACAGTCTTACCTCTAGATGCAAAATCTCTAAGTAACTGACATGGAAATATGCTTGCATACTTTTTTTTAATAAAAGTTGCACCGTAAAAAATTGATTACCGTGTCATAATAAATGACCAGTGTTGGGCATCTCACTTCAAAAAAGTAATTAGTTATAGTTACTAGTTACTTCTCCCAAAAAGTAATTGAGTTAGTAACTCAATTACTGCATCTTCAAAGTAATTAGTTACTTGGCAAAGTAACTCGTTTTAAATTTCTCTTTAAATATGGTAATATTTTGTATTTTTTCCTGCGTTACAAATAAAAAAAATAATTGACATTCAATAATAGATGATAACCGACAATAGTATACTGGTATAGTTTTCCAATGGAGTCATATTGTCTAAGTTTAGGATACACATGAGAGAGGGTTTAGGGAAAGAATTTTCAATATTTATTTGTCAGAATTGTCCACAAACACTGCAAAAAGTGATATATAAAAAATGTAACTTCACACAAAAAGTAAACGTTTCAACTATTAACATACTTCAAGTATCTTACCTACAACTATAATTAAACAAAATGGCTTAAAAAACTGAAAGTGCAAAACAATAAATAATTATAAATAACTGTCAAGTAACAAAATCTCTGCTGTCTTTATTTATATCACACCACAGTTTTAACATTGTCTTTATAAAATTTTAACAACAATACACGCAAACTATAAATATCAACTAATAAACTTAGATAAAACCAAACTTTGTATAAAAATAAAAGTAAAGGTTCCGTATCAACATAACACAAGTATCCTAACAAGAATTTTTAGGAGCCACAGTAACCATACTTTATGTCTGATCATTTAAACATTCTTTTGTTGCACCTTAACCCTGAACCTTTAACAATGCCACCAGCATAAGCAGTCCCAGTTGATATGGGGTTTAATTTTTGAACACTGATTGTAGCGCAAAATAGCAACTTCTCAAATCTTTGGTCTGAGAGCCTGTTCCTCTTTGGGTGAAAAGACAAGATTTTTGGACAGACATGCACACACAGATCAACGTGGATAGACTCCGGTGCGGGGTGAGGAGTTTCTGGAGTTAAAAAAACTACAAAAGAGAGACAGAGAGCAGCTCATCTTAGCAGAAACAGGGGGTAATATTTATAAAACACACACAACACAGACAGACACGAGCGCGCACAGATCAACGTAGTGAGCTGACTCTGGAGCGAGTGGGCGGGGCTGCGGGATTTTGGGAGAGAAAAAGGAGATGCAGAGAGCTGCTCCTCTTAGCAGAAATATGGGTTAATAATTGTAGTTTATTAATTTACCCACACACACACACCTGCGAGCGCGTGCGCACAGACACACACAAAGCAGAGATGCACACGCGCGCACACACAGATCAGTACAGTGGACCGACAGAGCGGGTGGGCGGGGTTTTGAGAAAGCAGTTTTTCTTAGGCTATGAAATTATCAACCATGATGGCAAAAACAAAAAAAGCTCTAGCAGAAGCGCCTGTGGACCGCCGCGGAAAAATGCCCGTCTGGCGTGAACTACAGAGCGGAGCGGTCTCCGCTTCGCGGCGCTTCCGCGTCCAGTGTGACCCCGGCGTTATGGTGACGGCTTCATGCGCGCGAGCTAGTATCCGCCCACTTGACACTTTAACCAATCACGATCTCGCATTCGAGATCTCCCTCCGCATTACACAAGCAACTTTCGGGTGCGAAGCGCCCAGCTCCAGCAAGATCATCAAACTTTGAAGTAACGCGCCGCGATTTACACGAAGTAACTATAACGGCGTTACAGCGAGGATGAAAGTAATTAGTTAGATTACTAAATTACTTGATTTATAACGCCGTTAGTAACGCCGTTATACTTAAACGGCGTTAGTCCCAACACTGTAAATGACTAACGTTAAAAATAAAAAATAAAACTGATTACAATTAGTCAGTTTTGCATCTAAATGTAGCTCAATCAGGACAAAAGTTTTATGTAAATCTCAAGATTTTAATCTGCAACTCAAATATAATTTCATAATTATTGTTCATTACTTGAGAAATACACTTGTACACATGAAAACACGTAAATGTGATACAGGTGTCCTGATAGAATTGCCCGCTTCATTAATTGTCTTATGGGCAGACTGTTGGCAGAGCTCAGCTATGAGGACATCTGGACCCAGGATGATGAGAGCAAATAACAACACATTTAACCGACAAAATACACACACAGACACAAACACGCAGAAGAGCAAAAAACAACAATGGAGCCCTCCTCAAAAATCCCCACAAGAAAAAAAAGAATCAAGAGGCTACGTTCCGTTTCCTTCTGTCATTAGTGAAGCATGGAGGCGCTAAAGCTGCACGCGCACACTTTCCGCACACAGCATGGCGGTCATCATCAGCTGCTTCAAACGTAATGACCGCCAGCCTCCTCGCTGCGCTCAAGGCTTGTTCAGCAGAGGAAGCGGCGTGTCTGTCCGCTTTGTGCTGCTCATTACCGGGCCGTAACACTGACAACCGCTCCGACCAACAGGCCGCGCGCATGCCGAACGGCGCCGTTTACGCGCAGATATAGTTCTCAAGACCGACGAGGCAGCTCGGCCTGTCATGTACACATATCATCGTCTGCGTGAAGCCGCGAGAACAAGAGCCGGCCCGTGCAGTAATAAATCAGGAAGCTGTGTGACACAAGCTGAGTCCCACTGGCATCCTTCTTCAGCCAGCCCAAAAGCCCACGCACCCATCATTACAGCACCAGCACTGAGACTTGTGGCTTTGAAGCAACTGAGCCATTTAATGGTCTCTTCTGGGCATCTGAGAAGCCCATTCTGCGGCATGCAGAGAGGCAATCATGTGAGTGATCAGCCTCAGGAAACGGCAGACTGGAACAGAGTGAGAAATCAAAATTCATGGAAGCAAAACAGCAAATGCCAAGCATGTAATTACGCCAAGGAGAAATCTAGTCCATACAATTCCACGTTTTAAAATGAAAGGTAAATATTTTAAAAAGCCAAAAAGGTGTGAAATCTATATGTAGAGCTGACTTTTGAAATCATCTCCGTAGAAGTTGTATCCCAGTGTGTGACAGCTTTGGACACTTTGATCAACAAGTTAATAAAAGTTTGAAGCGTGCAAGTCTGCCAGAACAAGATGCAAACAGCTGGCAAGGTGCTCCGGCATCTCTCCCCTCACTGACAGCTACGCTAAAGGGTAGAAGTGGCAATTTGTGCTGCACTTGGTGCTCATTATTCAAAATCACGAAATGTCACGGAATATTTCTTTCTCCTGGTCACAAAAAGGCACAAACAGACTTGATATTTAGACATAAATCTTTCTGAATTTTAACGGGTTCTTTATGTATTTTTGAGCCTAGAATTTGCAGAGTTCTACTGTGCTACATGTTGACACTTTAGACATCTTTGTCTTTCAGGTGTATGTTCAGTGTTGCAAGGTTTCTACATAATATGTCTTTTGTGTGAGTTTCAAGCTGAACTAACGTAGCATATTTATAACAAACAGTAAGCTCAGATAGCAAGGGATTCCCCTTGAAGAGCTCAAAATAAGGATGTAACCCCACAGCTGAGGTGTCACGGTATGGATTATTATGTCATTTGACAGCACTCTGATGACTGTATCCTCTACTAGAGTTTTTTTTTTTTTTTTTCTATGTGAGCAGAATAAAGAAGCATCAAGTTCCACACTGCTCCACACAAAACAGTGTGTGACAGGAATGTGCAGTCCACAGATGTGCAAATGCAGCATCTTCTTGTCCTTTACCTTGTATCCTGGGCCAAGCTGGTGGATGGCAAAGATCTGAGCTGGGTTCAGAGCCTCGCTGAAAACATAGATGGCTCCCAGCTGGCCACAGAACACTCTGTTTGCATCCGCTGTCTCCGATGAACCAAGGAAGCACTTGTCATAGCTCTGGAAGAAAGACAAAACCCAAACATATGCTTGATATGCTACATCAATTGATCAAATTGTGTATTAAAGTAGTCAACACCTATTACCATTTTTTTTATTATTTTGTATTTGCATTCGTGACATTCACTATCCAACACATTCTCATTCGCAAGTTCTCACATTTTGACCCACGGTTAAGGATTCTTCCACGTCAAACCTTGATGTTTTGGGTGTCCCCCTTTTTGACTTGATGGTTGTACCAATTAAATCAAGGCTCCCCAACCTCCAGGACGCAAACTGGTTAATGTCCGGCACCAGAAGGTGGACCGCAACGATACCCTTACCTTAACCCAGTACCGGACAAAGATCTAAAGCAGATGGAGATTGGTACCAGACGTGGATCAGTACCGATTCTGGATGTGGCACCAATTCTTGACGCGGCTCTGTACCGGTTGCGGATGTGGTACCAGTTCTGGGTGCGGATCAGTATCGGTTCCAGATGTGATACCAGTTTCAGACGCGGATCAGTATCGGTTCTGAGGAAGTACCTGTTCTGGATGCTGCTCAGTACCAGTTCCAGATGTGGCACCAGTTCAGGATGTGGCTCAGTACCGGTTCTAGATATGGTACCAGTTCTGGATCAGTACTGGCTGCAAATTAGGTACCAGTTCTGGATGCGGTACCAGATCCAGACGAGGATCAGTACCTGTTCCAGATGTATACCACTTCCAGACGTGGATCAGTACCGGTTTCGGATGTGGCACTGGTTGCGGACGGGGTACCAACACAGACTGGGCTAGTATTTGGGTATGGGCCGCGTCCGAGGTTTGGTTCAATTCAATTCAATTCAATTTTATTTATATAGCCCAAAATCACAAAGAAATTTGCCTCATTGGGCTTCATGCAGGTAATTTTTACAGATGCAGAAAATAATTACAGATGCAGAAAATAGAAACATGAAGAAAAATATCTAAAGACTAAACAGACTAAATAAACTGGATATCCCTGCCCTTAGACCCTCCCTCTCGGTAAGGAAAAACTCCTAAAAGGTTGGTCCGACAAAACGACTGGACCTCTAATTTATTTGGATCGGCCAGCACATCTAAAAACGACAAGTTGGGGACACCAAAACGTCAAGGAGTGTTGAGGAGGGGTCCTTAACCACGAGTCAATATGTGACAACCTAGCAATGAGAATGTGTACCAGCATCACAGTGATATAAAAATTATACAGTCAATGTTTGCTGATTTTAAATCACGGTTTCAATGTCTGCTCCACATCTAGAACAAAGTCTATCTTGTATTTTCTTAAAATGACCTTTCATCGTACAGCCTTACAACCAAACAAACTGAAGGTATCGTCACATTCTGAATCCGTTTTTTCCTCCTTCTGCAATACTTGGATACATTTCACAAACTTTGTGCACAATCTAAAGCAGTTGCCCTAAAGGTAGAGGCATTCCCCAAAGAAAAAAATGATTAAAAAAAAAAAAAACACTTGATAATGTAGCCGACTACTGAGCAACAAGAGCGTGAGCTGCTACTGAGAGGTCAGGCTGCCTGTTCCCTGTTAAATGAAAAAGTTGGAAGTTGGCTTTGAGTTTTGCTGGAGAGATGCCCAAGGGCATCGCTGCGACAGCCAACTGATCAGAGGGCAAACCTCAAATATTTGCCAAGATCACAACAGGAGGGAAGTTTGAAGCAGAGTCCGGCTGAGGCGCTGGCATTAAGGCCCTTAACTGAGAGTGTGTTTGCTTTGTTTTTTCTCTATAGTTGATGCACTTACATCGTTGGTATTGACATGCCAGGCCATGTCACCATAGGAGACCAGCTGTCCGTTGACATAGCAACGGATCTCCGAGTTCCTCCAGCGGTTGTAGATGTGGACGATGCTGATCATGTACCACTAAAAAAAAAAAAAAACAGAAAATGATGTAAACACAGGCAAAACCACCACACTAATAATAAAAGCAAAAGCTTTTCTATGAACATCATATCTAAAGTATAAAACTATACATTTTTGACATTTTGTATAATGGTTTCCCCATTTTCTACAGTTTTTAATAACTAGCCTAACAACTGAAATACCAAAACAGCTGGTTTTATTACAGTGGGGTAAAAAGGTATCTAGTCAGTCACCAACTGTGCAAATTCTCCCACTTAAAAACATGAGAGACCTGTAATTTCATGATAGATATACCTCAACTTTGAGAGACAAAAAGATAACAAAAATCCCTCAAATCAAATTGGTTGATTCTTAAAGAATTTATTTGTAAGTTTCGTGGAAAATAAGTAATAAAAGTTCAAATCAATATTTTGTTATATACCCTTTGTTGGCAATGACAGCAGTCAAAGCTTTCTTTAAGTCTTCACAAACTGTTGCTGGTATTTTTGCCCATTCCTCCATGCAGATCTCCTCTAGAGCAGGGATGTGTTGGGGCTGTGGCTGGGCAACACAGACTTAACTCCCTCCAAAGATTTTCTATGGAGTTCAGATCTGAAGACGGCCTACATCGCAGCTCTCTACTTTTTTTGGCCCCCTATATGTTTCCTTTTTTGAGAAATTTTTATCACTGTTTATCCCATCAATATCCCAGTGACACCTTTTGTATATTTTTGTCTTCTAGGAGACCCTTAGGTCTACTAGTTAGAGACTATAGACTACTGCTAGCATACTTGCATGCATATTGGCTGTGTCTGACTTCGTGCACTAATCACTACTAAGTGCACAATATTATGTGTTTGCCATTTTTTAGTACTATATGAATATACAATTAAAAAAACCAGTGCCATAGAAATTTCTCAGAAGTCTTTGCACAAAAACTAGTGTCCATCGACAGTAGATTGGCTAATACAGACCACAATGCATTGCGACTGAACAACTTTTCTCAGGAAAAAGAAATGTAATTAAGTTTATTTTTTTAATAAACAATCAAAGTTTTTGTTATTAGTAAATTCACAAATAGATTCCATAAAATATTCAGATTAATTAGGGTTTTACTGTGAAATTTTTGGTGATATCATATTTGCTATTAAAAAAAAAAGTCACGAGGATGCCATTGAAATTGCTTTTAAAATCCAGTGCACTAGTTTCCCCACACTCTATACACGTCCCAATAATAATCCTTTATTGTAATATAAGGGTGTAAAGAAAAAATTGATTGGTTAATTATTCCAATATTTCTTATGATGATAATATTGGCTTAAAATGCTGAAAAAAGTTTTTTTTTTTTTTTCTCATCTAAACCCCCGACCGATAGTTGGCAACACAGCACATTCTTTGAGCAGCTCTACACCGCGGCCAAAACAACAATATCTCGCTATAATTTAACTTGTGTTTAAAGTTCAGTCAGCCTTGTGCTTTTTGTTGTTTGTTGTTTGTTTTTTTTACTTGGGATGGGTACCAAACAAAAACTCTGTGCCATGTTACTGCCAGTATCAATGCACATTTGTAGTGCTTAATGTCTTAATTAATTTGACCATTTTATTACAATGAAGGACATATTAATATTCTGGTAGTTTTTTCCAAGTAGTAGTGTTCAGGGACAGTCTTGAGATATATCGTGATTCGTATCAAATTGTGAGACATGTATCAGGATGTGTATTGTGTATTGTATATGTATATTTTTTTATTGTATATTATAGCCAATATACAACCCTAGTTTAATGTCTGAGTTCAGTGCATGAATTTGTCCCAAAATAGTAAAAGCTATGTTAGATTTTTTTTTTTTTTTGGGCCAAATGGAAAGAGAAACAAAATAGGAAGTGAAATCCAAGCGGGCTGAAACTAAACCAGGAATTTGACATTTTATACACCACTGGGGAACAGCAAATGTACTTAAAGCCATTCTCAATTCCACAGGCACATGGAAACACACATTAACCTGTGCACCCAACCAACAAAAGAATGTGGGACAGAGTGACTTATGAATTGATCAAATGGAACCACTGGGAACTTTGTTAAGCGTTGCGGGGATTCTACCGGGTCAGCAAATACTTTGGAAAGCCATCTCATCAGGCCAGTGTGAGTTTGCCTAAAGTGCACACTAGCATGTGTTTGAGTGTGTGTCAGTGTGCAAGACAACACCGAAATGCTGACAATGCGGTAGAGGGGCAGTGTGCAGGCCTTAATTGACCGACTTTATCTAGACTCATCAACATTCCTGGAGAGTGCGGGAAGAGATAGAGGAAAAGAGCACTCCATGACCCTGATGGTGTCTCATCTAACAAGTGGCACGAGATTTCCAAAATTTGCATTCCCTTACCTTGCGAGGTTGAAAATCGTATTTCACACAGTGCTGGAAGCCTTTTCCTTTTGACTTTAGCGAGGTCACGATGAGACAGTTTCCCACAAAGTGGGCAGAGTAACCGATTCCTTTACTTGTGCGAAAACTACAAAGAGAGGGGAAAAAAAGAGAGAAAATATTTACATATTTTACAATGAAACTGAAATACATATTTTCCCAAGGAGGTGAACCTTTTCTGCTTTTATCCAATTTCACAGATTTAAAAAAAAAAACTAACACAAAAGAAAACCCTCCTACTAATACACAAGCTGGGCACCTCAACACCCACATTGCGCACTATTTAAACCAGTGCCAGCCATAACAAGGATGTGGCTTCTAGATCCAGTTTTATCACTGATCCCTTTCCATCTACCAACCCCATAATATTTTTCTTCCCACACTCCCACATATTGCAACATCCATGGAGAATGCAGTCTCCCCGCTAGGACACGTTTCATGTCTAAAACAGGCCCGGAAGGATCACACACATAGCAAAGCCAGGGAGCAGATATAAATCCCTCTCAAGTGAATCCCCAGTTTACATTAGGAAGGCGTTAAAAGTGTTTTATCATGGCCTTCATTGCAACTGCGGAGGCCAGTATCAGACGTGTGGCTTGAGTAGCAGCTACATCTGGGGGAGGATGATAAGACCTGGGCCAAAAGAGACAACGATGCCCTCCCTCACTCGCCTGTTACTTACCATGACAACCAGGAAAACGGTTACTAGGGAAACAGGATTACATCCCAACACTTTACATGATTACAGTTCATTTTTTTTGTGCCACAGTGTCTGGAATGTAGATGCTTAAATGTTATCCTTTTTGGTAGAAGACTGGCTTTTTTGATGGTGATAAATCTTGGACTCTGTTAAAGGTGGAACCAACAATGAGCAAAAAGGTGGAGAGAAGAGGCACAGCGGTGGAAAACGGGAGTTCAATTAAATGAAAGGTCAAAGCTAATGAAGCTTCCCACTGGCTAACGGCTTGCACTTACAACACCAGAGAGGCACAACAAGAGCAAGTGCACTTGCAATGAACGGAAGTCAGATGTTCATTAAAGAGTGCCTTAACATTTAAACTTCGGATTTAATTAAACTATCTGTTTACCTAATAACTTAATGTTCATGTACTTCAGTCTTCTGATGTTATCCTTCTAAGTATATAAAATCAGTTTGAATGCGAATTTTTGGCAATAGACAAGAAATTTCCAATGAGGTAAAAAAAAGTTTAAAAATGCTGAAAATGTTCTTATATATACTTTAAATATTATAATACTCACCAATAAAGGTATGGTTTATCTTTATCCACATTGATGTTGTTGAGTGGATCCTGCCTGAACCAAGTGTTGATAGTGAATCCATTCTGGTAGGGCCATTTGGCGATTGGGGGTAGTGCTATAGCCTGGTTGGGGATACAAACAGAGCATATTTGTATGAGAAATGTACTACCGCCTAATCGTAATCACTCTGCTTCTTGTGTTGGCTGAGTAAAGTGCCAATGCAAAAGGGCTGACTGATTGTGAAAGCGTCATCAGCAACACGTCTAACTAATGTGCTGTCAATGAGTTGTTGATGCGCCTCGTCTTACCGCTGCGCTGCGTCCCGGGAAGTTGAAGAAGGTATCAGGACCGTGTCTCTGAGGCATCTGGTTCAACACTGACAGAAGTTTGATCGCATGTCTTGGCTAGAGGGGAGTGCAGGAGAGGAGAGGGGTAACTTTCCTTTAAAGTGTGACAGATGCCAGCTGTGACATCACATCTCTACCACAACCATACCAGATCAATAGTCTTCAATCATACACCCCCCCTCCCCTCCTCCTCACAACAGCCATTCAATACCATGGTGATTTTGTAATCGATCTGTCTCTGGGGAGGGTTGCTAGGCAGAGGAACGGGACTGGACAGGGATGGAGGGACAGAGTGGGTGTTTATTAACCCTTCCGTTCTCCTTAGCTTGTTTACATTAAAAGTGGGGTCATCTGGACACCACAGGACAGTGCGCTGAACTTTTTTTTTTCACTGATTTCGGAGTTTCACTAATGTCCATGGCAGACATAAAATCCTGTCCACCTTCGTCCACATTTGTCATGGAAGAAATCGCATAACAATATGTGGTTGGAGCCATCTGGACCCCAAGGAGAGCGGAAGGGTTAAACAGAATGCTATAGGTATGGACCACTGATGAGTGACCAGAGGTTGATTGCGGTTGCACTCAAGCATGAATTAGGAGACGTCTTTCCATCTACACGCCACTTATAAACCCGCGAATAGCTCAACAATTACAAAAAAAACGCAAATTTGCACTTTTATGAGAATTTCTTGGACTTTGTCATTTCCTAGAAGGCATTAAAAAAAACATCTTGAGGTTTGGGTACTGGGCCTGACCAATCACTTTAGACTCTTTTTTTTTTAGAAAGAAGCGGTTGGCTAACTAGTGCTTTTAAAAGAAATCTGTAAATAAACACAAGCAAACAGCCACACGATGGGCGTTTCAATAGGACTTTAACCCCATTTATTCATCTCAAATGTGCACAGCTCTGTTTTTAAACAGCCAGTCTGTGGCTACTAATCTTAGACAAGTCGCTAATCAGTAAGTTAAGAAGTTGCAAATACCACATCCGGAAGCAAAAGTCACTACACTTTAAAATCATTCTATTTAAAAGTGCCAAAATAAACTGTAAAATAACCTTCAGAGAAGTCTTTTGTAGAGTAAAGGTTTTATCACTTATAGTTGAAAGACTGAAGCTTTGTGGACATATCTTAAGACATGCGGGCTCAATCACGGCTAAAGAAAAATGGCCGTCTGGGATGACAAAGACTGAACTGGGAAGCAGAGCTCAAGCTAAGGAGATGTAGAGGTGAAACAGGCTGTCAGATGAGAAAAAATACGAGTCATTTAGTATCGAGAAGCCGCTCTATGGTTAGCCGGGCTATATGCACAGCAGGTCTGACAATATTGAACGGAGCTGACTGTTTCACCTTCACACCTGATTAGGTTGTCGAGGGTTTTTTACATCACAGTTCTACTGCTCTAATAACATTAACGCATTTAATCCTCAGTCGCGAGACAAAAAGGGAAAAAAAAGGAGTCACAAAGAAGTGCCCTTGTCCTGACATCTACACAGAAATCAATCTTGAGACACACACACACAAACTCACACAAGCACATCCTCTACTTTAGTCTCATTTAAGTACACAAACGAGCTGTTCCTGAAAAGGAATCCCAGACTGCATCCTCAGCAAAGCTGGGATGAGGTAGAACTCTTAGGGTGTATTCAGACTGGAAAAGTCCCTTAATCAGAACCGATTAATTTGGTCCGGATCGAGTCCTGAACCTTGCGTTTGGTCTGTATTCAGACCGCCATCAAGTGGACATTCGAACTAAAGGCTTGCTGAAAAATCTATGTGACTAAAGATCTCTTCAATCATTGGCCAAGAGTTATGAGGGAGGGGCAAAGCAACAAGAGAAAGAATAGTGGAAGTCCTACGATTTGCAATCCTTGTCGGGATAGTTCACTAGGGCTGGGTGGACAAAATTGATTCAACAATCAGAATTGATCTAAGCCTAATAATTCAATAATCAATCCATATGTCAGCTAGCTTCATGCTAACATTTAATGGGATTTCCCATAGGATGGCTAATGCTAACGCTCGGTTGACCTAAACCTATATGACTGACTAACTGAACATCTTTATATACTCACTGGTATACATTTTCTAAACTTTTGTAAGGAAGTATTTTTTAGAGTAACCATTTGTGATCTAAAGCACAGTTTTTTGCTCATACTTTCTTCTTCTATTTTGAAATAAGATGTAATGCTATAGAGCGATCGCCACCTACTGGGCAAACTGAAATGCCATCCAGGAGAACAATTGTTGAACTTCTCCGTTTCAGAATCCATGTAACATTATGGATTATTATCATTATTATTATAATGATTATGTTATTATCATTGTAACATTGACTTAATACATTTTACAGTATGTGAACTGTATCAGATTGATGAGTATCTTCAAAACATATTTAAAGATTATTAAAAAAAAAAAAAATCAGAATTGATCAATCAAGGCTCTGCTGAATCAAATCAAATCTGGAAATTACGGGTGACACCTAGCCCTAAATTTACTTATTTAAACTTTACATTTCGCTGACCAGTTTTCTAATATCTGTAACAAGGTTATATATACCATCTACCTTTGTTACTTTGGTACGGCGAAGGCATGCTGCAAGACGGTTACTAAGGAAACGACGGCTAAGAGGGCACTCTGATACGCGTTTATGATATATATTGTTGGAAAAAAACAGTGTGAGAAGCAACATGTAACACGTTAAAAGTTATTTTAATGAATCATAATTCATCCAACCAAATTTCAACGAGTTGCTGTGTCTCATTGTTGCTCTGCTACTCTGTTTACGTTCCATTATGCTCAGCTATGGTGGCCGTTTTGGTCCGGGTGTTCAGCTCCGTGCACTGAGCCTATTCCAACTGAGGAAACCCACAGTGAATATGAGGTCAGTCCGATTGAAAAGAAACAGACCATCCTGAAAAATGGGTCGGTTCCAGGTCCTGGACCAGTGTTCGCTTGGGTCCATTCAGATTGAAAATTTGTTCCAGTTTATTGTTTATTGGGAAACGAACTCAGGTTCACTTTAACCAAACCAAATGTGTCCAGTCTGAATGAATCCTTAAATACAAGGAATTGAGCTTCCAAAAGTATCCACAAACTCTAATTTTCAATACATTTTTGACTTTTTTTTTTTTTGTTAATAATAGATAATAGCAGAAAGTAATGCCAAGACTTATCAATACTTCTTTAGGGAAATATGATTAGTGGTTTTTACAGTTTTTTTTTTTTTTGGTAACATTGACTTACCCAGATGCCATTGTCTCCCTTCAGCATACTGAAGAGCAGCTTAAGCTCCTTGACTGTAATGCTGTAACTGGCCAGGACTCCCAGCATGTCCACCAGGAGGTCTGAGGAAACACAAGCAGAAGGGTGAGGGTGGTGGTGGTGGTGGGGTAGACAGCAGAGAAAAGTACGTGTTCTCCTCAGTTTGTTTGTGACTCAGCATTTGGACGGCCTGCTCTCACATTTCTGCGATAAAATATGATGAGGTCATGAAGCAGACACAGTGTGTATACGGCGAGCTTTGGCCAATTCATCATACACTTCAGCCAGCGCTGGACTGTGCTTCCTCACCACACACTCACAGCTGCTCGAGTGTACGCAGAACAACTTTGAATCTGAGAGTTGGTCTGTAAAGTATCGCCTCACCCAACGAACTGTTCTTCAACTGTTTTAATTTACAGGCCTTGTATGCATATATTATTCAAATTTACAGAAACACTTGCCACAAAACAGAAAAAAATCTGAGCTTTTAGCCATAATTTCCACATCAATTTGGAGGATATAATTAAAAGCCAGGCATGTGATGATGACCTTCCTGCTTCACTGACCTTCACTTTACTCAAACACAACAGATCAGCGCAGATATGGCAGAGTTACAGCACAGCCCATTCAGGCTGGATAATGTGCTTAGAGAGGCTCTTTTTTCCCCTATTAAGCCTGCTAGATATGAATAGTCTTCCCATAATAATTCATTCAACAAGCCATAGCGACAGAAAATAACGGGGGAATGCCAGCTCACTGAAGTGATCAGTATGAGAGGAAATGCAAACACTCGATATCCCAGATTCAAAAGGATGTTTTTGGTATGAAATAGGCCATTTTGAGCGGTCTGAAATGGGATTTCGAAGAGGAGTCAGTGGGAATTTATATAGTGATTCGAGCAGAATATGCCCTTATGGCGGAAATACGTCATTTACATTCCAATACTCACAAGTACAGAGACACCTACAGGGGATTAATACCACTTCCTATATTACCTAATTGTGTTGGATACATAATACATATTGCATTTTGTACTTCAGTCAATTTGTGACACAACCCCCCTTTTTATCAGTTCCATGATAAAGTGAAGGGAGTGCATGGTATTGGGCACCATCGCCTAAAACCAAAAGATCACGATAAAAGTCTTGCTTTTCACAGTAGGATTTGGATGCTCTACCTGTGCAGATAAAGACTTTTCTCTGGGCACTTTTTCTTTTTCCCACACTCTAAAAACATATTTGTTAACTCAACTGAAGACTTAAGTTTTTCCCCTCAGGAGTAAGTGGAGTTAGGGTCTGTTATGGACTAGTAAGTCTAATGCCTCATTTCCACTGAGCGCTCCGGACCGGACTGAACTGGACATTTGAGTGTTTCCATTACAGAATGGAGCCGTTAACGCTGTACCATCTGGTACCATTTCTGGTCCCCCTTTGGTTGTAGGTCCAAAGAATAGGGTGAAGCTTCTGTTGTCACAGGATGTAACCCATGACAACAGAAACCCAAAGTTCTTCTTTTTGGTTGTATTCTTCTTCACCCCTCCACAACTTTCTTGCAAAGAATAATAAATAATTTTCATACCAAATCCACGAATACGGAGTCACCCCCCGTTTCTATTTCATCCAAACCCATCACTGAAGAATGTCCGTTACCGATCCAGTAGAGGCCAGCTTCATCCATCATAAACATTATAATTACAACATTATAATCATCCTCCACTGTTCTCTTTTTAATTTTCCGTCTGTTTCGGAGTCAGCTAATGCAACTTCTCTTTCACTGCTTTGACGCACAGCTACATCATCGGTCTACACCCCGCATGCGTTTTGATGGTCCAACGCTTTGATGGTCCAACCTGATTGCGCAGAACATTTTAAACCGGCCAAAAGAGGACTGGTCTGGTCTGTACTGCTCAGTGGAAACAAGGCTTAAGGTGCTTCAAGCCTTTGCCTGAAAGCAACTGGAATTCCAAAAACTCCAGAAAACATATCCAGGATAAACCTGATTTAGACTGTTTACAGTTGTTTAAAAAAAATCAATTTCACTTAAAAAAAAAAACACAAAGATTCCCGTTGGAATGCTGCACTAGGACCTTTTAGAAATAGGTTGAATTTCAACATTCCAACAATGTAAAAACTTAACAGTTTTCACACCACAAGCACATTCAGAGCGTCTCCCACAGTCTTTTCACACGTCTCTGAATGGTTCTCGTGTTCGTTTCAATGGGAAGCCTCCACGCTCTGCCACTTGCAGAGACGCTCTGCAGGATCTGGATCAAATCTAAAGGCCATCAACGGCCTGCTTGAGAATTTCTGCTCTAACTGGTCGTGCTTTTAGAGAGGATGGTAATACTAATATGATGATGCATTGAAATATAATAATATAATTGAAAATATATATATTTTTAAAATAGATGACCGCCTTTCAGTTTACAACAGTTTTATGGTTGCATTAATTTGTCATTGGTTCTTTTTTAAAAGTTTTTTGTGTTCTGTTTTTTGTGTCTTGAATTTTGTTGCACTTGAGGCATGTAAATCACAGAAAAATGCTAAATTAATAAAGCTGATTGATCAGATAGTGGTTAAGATGGTTTATAAATGGATTTTATTTCTATTTTTTGTTTGATTCTACACTATATCACTATAACGTGCCATTTATTAAGGATATGATTTTACTGTCTCCTCTATATGGAGACACTCTTGCCTTCTGTAGGAAAACTACTAGTGAAGTGATTTCCAGTTTTTTCTACACAATCCACTCATGTTCATTTGAGATAGGTGTCCTCTCAAATCAAAGTAGCTGCAGGAGTGGAAAAACTCTGTAAATGTGGTGACAAAAACAATCACTTTGCAACAGCGAGGAAGGAGGAAGCTTCAACCAGCACTTGAGGGTTTCTCCCTGGCAGGTTGTCTCTACGCGTTATGACAAACAGGGCTAATGCAAAGCCACCTCCGTGTGTGTCTGTGGTTGTGAGACGAAGGTTTTAAAGTAGAATCGGAACTAAAAAGGAAATAAGACTATAAGTGTTGCAAGCTTTGTTTGGACTTTCACTGTTTTTTAGAGTAAACAATGACTTTTTGGTGCTAATGGTTGGAAGGATGGGCCAATCAAAACTCATTGATGAGATAAAAAAAATGAACAATAAGTCTAAAAGACATTGGAACACACCCAATGCGGCCATCAAAGTTTGGAGTTGCCTATCCCTGCCGTGAACCAATAGGTGAGCCCGCAGAGCAAAAATGTTCAAACACATTTTTTCTACTGGCATGTTGCAGGTGATAGGTCATGGCAAACACTTAAAATGTAAAGGTAAGTACGGGTAAACTAGGTGAGAAGCTGTTGTGCAAAGTTTTCATTTTTTTAACCCTCCTGAACCCTGTGCAAGGGGCCTGTTAGTGTTGCTCAAGTAATAAGTGCGTTCTCCTTGTGTGTAACTGTTAGAAATTAGACAATAGTGGAGCAATTTATTTGAACATACTGCAGGTTTCTTACAGGCGCTGCTGTTTCATGTGCTTTTAGCTTTTCATGTTGCCAAAAAGGAGCCAGTAGGTGCACCCCACCAATAACTAAAGTACACCAAAAGGCCACAGTAAGCAATTCTGACAAAAATGTGTCATAAGTGCATGCAACTTACATTGTCCTTACAAATACTTCCTCATACTTTATTCCCCTCACAACAATGGTACATTCCATTTCATGACATATAATGAGTTGGCCACATGTGTCTTGCAGTTCATTAAGTTAGTGAATTGCACTTCTCTGTCTATCAGCTTCTATTATCTATGACCTGCTATGGACTGGACGACCCAAAACCCAGCAGCACCCATATGGGTCAACCCCCCATACGAGTGCATGTGACTAACACATTAGTTGCTATAGATTTGACGAGGGGTGTAACGGATCACAGATAATCCGTGGTTCGTACGGATCACTGGCCACACGCGTACCACGGACACCCTCCTCTTCCTCCTCCTCCCCCCGCCGCCGCCGTGTACCTTGCGCCGTGCGTGTATTATTAAAATCAACTGTTCGTCAACGCCAAATGCACTTTGCATTACATTCATGTACTGTACGCCGTCTTTGTTTTAAGGCGTGTCAAAGTTGCTTCTTGAGGTTATCCAAAAGTCTGTTAAAGCTCCCGCCACGCGTGGGAGGAGCTTGCATCAAAAACTGTTCTCAAACTCTTCATGGAGGATGGGGATGGTGAAATATTCGGTTTATTTATTTTAGAAGAACTGAATAAAAGAATCGGTTCACGTCTCCGGGTCTGGGTTCAGATCCCCAAGTGAGAAGCAACACTGCCCCCCCTAAGAGAAAGCAGCTGCTCAATAACAAGGACATGCCATCCGGGGAAGGCAGTATGGCAAGCCATGAGGATCAAAAATCGCCAGGAAAAGTGAGCATGCCAGTGCCTCACCTGCATATGTACTATGGATAATAATGATTATCCCATAGTTTCAATGATACAATTAATACCCAAAAATAATGAAAGTTTAATTTCAACTTTTTCATTTAAGATTTAATTTGGACATTGGGTTATGGGGGGAGGGGGCAAGGGGAAAGTGCATATTTAGCATTCTTTTCTCTCAGTTTTTGTAGATTTGATCTCCAAACATGTAAATGTATCCGAAACATGTTCATGTTCACAGTTCAAAGATGTGTGAGTGTATTTAGGCTATGAAGTACTTTATGTTTTCTCAAATATATGTTTTAAACCTTAAGGATTTTACCTTTTTGTTTTGTCCTGTTGTTTTTTTTTTCCTTTTCACTGATCCGAAAATTATCCGAACCATGACCTTAAAATCGTGACACGATCTGAACCGTGATTTTTTGTGATCCGTTACACCCCTGAATTTGACTGTCAACTGCCATTCAGAAGGTCATCTACTTGTGATGATATAAAACGAAATCCACATTCAGGAAATATCTGGAGTAGTAAATCTAGCAATAGGAAAACAAGGTTCAATTTTGAAATAGGTTCAAGTATATTTGTGTTGCCAGTTTTGTAAATTTTTCATAGGGTTAAGTGGATTCTGCTTATGTAACAGCCCACTCATCTGTTACTTGATAAACTCTGGCTTTCTTTTCCTTTTTACACCAGCCTCAAAGTGCAGGGCATGGGGTTGCCCCCAGGGCTAACTGTCTGACCAGAACCCTTAGGGTGCTCCAGTCGATTGGTTACAAAAAGATCTCCATTTCTGACTAATGGAAATAGCTTTGCTTCAAAGCCATTGAAGTATGTTTATTGACAAAAGTACTATGTGTGCATGTAGATATGCAAGTTCTATTTTAAAAATAGATATTTGTTTAATAATTTACAAAACTAGGCCTTTTGGTGTGGAATTTGCCTGCATGTCGACTTCTGAGTACTCTGATTTTCTCTTTTTAAGCACTTATAAATGACAGCATGCACTGTGGCCTTTTATTGAGTCTCGTGAACAGTAACTTCCTCTGCATGTCTTACCTGCAATCATGTCGTCCACAGTGCTCATTTTGAGCAGCACCTGCTGGATCAGGCCCACCTCGGTGCTGGTCTGCAGGTTGCGCACGCTCTTGCGCAGTATGGCTGTGAACATGCTCCAGATCTCAGCTTGGCACGTCACCTCGCAGTGGGACAGCAGCTCCACCATGCAGCCGATGCTCTCCGCCTCCTGGATGATGAAGTTCGTCTCCAGGTCAAATTCGCCACCCACCAGCTGGAGAGGATGAAGGAGCAGGTAAGGGAAGAAGGCAGGGAGTAGGATGTTTGTGTGAAGAGGAGATAGATTGAAGGGAAAGAGCGGAGAAAAAAAAATAAAAGAGAGAATGATTTAGTGAAGCTTTTAATCTTTTGTCTCTAAGAGAGATATAAGTCTGGCTTGTGATGGAGGTTGATTGTGGTTTGGAAAGCATTTTCCAGGACGAGGGGATATTGCAACATCATTCATCTGGAAACACACACACACACCACCTCTTCCTCCTCTCTCTTTAATATGATACAGCTCTCAGAGCTATCTCAGATCTACACATACAATAGAAATAATCAGGATTCACACACGGACACTGATTAGTACACACTTTAGTCCCGGTCCTCTCAGATGGCATTAGTCAGATGATACCACATTTGTCAAATTGAGAGCAAATGTTCCGTCTCTTAATGACTGAAGCACCATAATCACTCGTGAAAGTACAGCCTTCGTTTGATTGTGCCTCACATGCACCACACACCGATGTGAGCATTCCCACACGGCTCATGCTCGGCGTACTACGCAGTCAGAGACGAGGGTTCCCATGGCAACCGGGAAGCTAAAAAAGCCCAGTTGGAGTTACAGAATAATGCGGGACAGATACACGGAATAGATGTTAGAGCAGCAATGTCTATAAACACCAGGAGGACTATAAACAATGTCTAAAGGAAACAAGAGAAACAAAATGAAAAAAGCAAAATTTTACAAAATCAGATTTATTACATTAATACTGAGAGGAGAAAAGATATCTAACAAAATATATTGGCTTTAAGTGATTTTGTTGACAAAAATAACAATATAGGCCACTGAAATTATACAAGAGGTGTAGAAAAAAAACGATTTGGTGATATATTGCAATACCTCATTTGGCAATACCTGTATCAATTTAAAACGCACGCATGGCGATATTTAACTAACTATTTCAATCAATCAATCAAACTTTATTTATAAAAGCGCCTTTCATACTTAAGAGTAACCCAAGGCGCTTCACATTTAAAAACAAAACATACACAATAAAAGCCCAACCCACCCTTCACACACACACCCTCCCCATAACACATACACCCATGACCCCACACACAATGAAAAAAAAAAAAAAAAAAAAAAAAAAATAATAATAATAATAATAATAATAATAATAATAAATAAATAAATAAAACTTGTAAAATAAACTTAAGGCTTGGCTCTGCTGTGAGGAAACAGTATTGAGGATTCTATCATACCAGTAGCCAGCTCGGTCAAAGGAACATCACCACGGCGCCCACCCAAACCGGGACAGGTTTGGGTGGGCGCCTTCGGCGTCCTTCGGCGCCTTAGTTTTGTTTTCCACTTTTTTTCCTAAGTCAAGCACCTTAAAAACTAATATTGAAAAATTGTTTAGGTAAAGTCTTGGGATATATCTTGCCAATACACCCCTAACCACAAAAGTCCTTTTGAGCTGAAAGACCCACTCTAATAAATAAAAAAAAAAAATGTGTTGTTGATGTTTTTAACATGTTCTTGTGGATCATGATGGAGGCAGTAGCTCAGATGACCAATGATCGAAGGTTCAGCAGTTTGTTCCTCGCACCCCCCATTCAACTGCTATTGTGTCCTTGGGAAAGACACTTCACCATCCCTGTCTCCAATGTCTCTACTGGTGTGTCCTGGTGATGGTCAGAGGTAGGTGCATACTGGCAGCAAGGCCTTTGTCAGTCTGCCCCAGGGCAGCTATGAGACATGAGTGAATACAGTAAATGGTATACCTTGTAAGCGCTTTGGGTGCCAGAACAAGCACAGAAAAGCCAATTAATTTTTATTATTATTATTATTATTATTATTATCATCATTTCAGAATATTTTTTCTTAAAAATCAGCAGCAGACAAAAAATGCAGCTACTAAAAACTTGTGAGTGTGGCATAGAAGCTACAACAGCAAACCACAAGCTCCCTGCTCAACTCCATTTAGATGCATCCATGAACGTCTTTGTTTTCCTCTTCCAAGCTGGCACCTGGCTCAAAACTGTATAGTTCTAATATTGCTCACCCTTTCTGCTGCAGTGCTGCAATGTTGGGTTGGGGTTGTGAAGAGCTGTAAGCTAGTAGGAGGATTTGTGAACAGATGGATGACTGGATGTAGGGGCAGGCTTACTTCTACGCCAAAAGTTCCGCCCACAACTGAAAAGTGAATTTGTAACAAAGTCTTGCCGCTCTGCAGAAATTATGTCCTAGATAATGACAAATTTTTTTTGTAAAGTTGCTTAAAAAACCAAAATAATAGTAAAAAGAACACTGAACAATTTTAAAATAGATGATCAGATTTTCAAATTAGACTGATGCTTTTTTCTTCTGTATATCAGTTATAAGTCTAATACAAGCTCAATTTGGGGATAGTTTTATCTTAAATTTATGGTAAAACAGGAATTATGCTGTAAAATTGATATAACCAAATCAATTTTAAGTTTTACTATGATATAGCTGTGCTAGGACATTTCTCAAACATTAGTCTGGGTGTATTATGTTTGGAGGATTAAATAAAGAAGAAAAGATCACCGTTCCACAGAAAGTGGCAGGTTTGGTTGAGCATTAGAAGTAGTCGGTTGGAGTGAATGTGAGCATGCATGCTTGCATCACTCGTCTGTCTGGCTTTATGATGAATTGCCTGAATCTGTAGGTTGTATTCTCCCTTTTGCCTGATAACAGCTGCGACATGCACCAGTTCCCCCTGTGATTCTGAGCAAGATGAAGTGGGTTACAGACTAAAAAAAAAAAAAAAAACATAAAGAGCAGTCATGCAGTCACGTCTTTAAACATCAGCTGCAGCTTTCAGATGCAATAAAACATTTATTGCTGTTGCTTCTTTCTCTTAATCTCTCAATTTTTCTATACTATCCCCTTGACCGAATACCTTGAAACTCATGTTGGGTCTTTGATTCAAAGGCCTTCACTCTTTCCTTCAACCATCTCTCTCATCCCTCTGTTTTTCTGTTCAGGTCTCTTAGTAGTCAATTGATCCTCTGCACTTTTTTAATGCATTACAGGATAAAGAAGATGAGATATGAAATGAAACATTTCATATTAAATATCCCAAACCTCTGTGGGGTTCGATGTCACAACGCAAGTATGGGTGTCAGTCATAGACTGTATATGAAAACTGGACCAAGTGAGTATGATGTCATCCATGGGAAAGGGCTAACTTCAGACTCCAACCAAATGAAGTCCAGTCAGTCGCCATTTTTTCAGGATACGGAAGTTGCCAGTTAGTAAGTACAGATTGGTTCGTTTCTTTGGTAACCATATTTTGATTGAGGCATCTGATTGGTCAGTTTATAATTTAAATAACTTGCAATGAAGAATAAAATGTAATAAAAAAATTGGATTAGCAAGAACATATTAAAGTAAAGGTATCAGAGCAAGAACAAATATGACTGAGTAATAACTGTTTATTTCTGTATAAAATTCAGCAAGTTTGGCTTCTTGGATCCAGCGTCTGCCCATGTTTGTAAAAAAATTGGTGAGCGGTTGTTCAGTTGTTGTTCTCATATGAGTTTGATGTGAATGCAGTTGGTTATTCCATGTACTTCAATATACTATAAATGCATTAATGCGTGTTATTTTGTTTGTATTTTGTTGTTACCCAATTTGACTTTTTTAATAGGGATAATAAAACAATTACTTTATTTGTTATATATTTGTCAGAACAACCATTCTTGCCACAATTTCATTTTTTTACATGTTCTTGCTAATCCAAATGTTTTATTTTTTATTATAGTTGTGTTAATGTGGTAGGTTTAAAGTCATTTATCATGTATGTTAAAACAAAATTGTAGGATTTGCCCTTACTGGCCTCCACACTTCGAACATGGATGTTGAACATGGTTGATTTCTATTGTTGATTTTTAGTTTATGTGTTGCTTGGTACAAGCCCTCTTTTAGAGTCTGTGGTGGTTTTTAATTAACATTTCTTTTATCCAGTTACTAACTACATCTGGCTCCAACATGGCGGCTTCCATATCATAAAAAATGGCAACTGTATAGAATTCATTTTGTTAAAGCTGGAGGTAAAGCATTTTCTATGCGTGATGTGAGTGCCGTTCTCATACATAGCCATTAATCTACATACATCCCGACAGTTAGCATGTCCAAATGTACAGGAAGGGGGGAGGGGTTTGGAGATCCCATTTCACGCACATGCAGCAAAGCAAACACAGGACATCTATCGAATGCAAGCCCGCTCGAGTGCTGCACCAGCATGATCTCCCTCCTCTTGCTCTCCCCATTCAAAGCCAAACAGCCAGATAAGAGAGGTGACGCAAAACCCTGCAACAAACTGAGTCTCGTGACACACAATACAGCAGAAAAAGGAAAGAAAAAAAAAAAAATTGACAGCCAGAGGCACAGCAGGAGAAGGAAGAAGTGCCTTGGTAATTATAACCCCCTCCTGGCTAAGCAAACAGCTGAAAATGACATTTTAAACCTGGATAAGTCCATCAACTTCCGCCTAGAAACACAAATAGGAAGACAGTCAGATGCAACGAGAGGCCAATATGAGATTTTATTTTTTTCAGCATAAATTAGAAAATTTAAATCAAAACAATGTTCTGCATTTCGTGTGGTGTCAATAAAAGTGAAAGATGCTTAAACTTCTTATTGGCTCAAATGGGCCTTTCAGTTGGCGGTAGAAATAAACGAGCAGCCTAAACAGCAATAAGCGTGATCATAAAGAGACCGAGTGCGCCTGAGCAGCGCCGTTATCATGCACAACAACAAAAGACTAATTAGTTTTACGAGGGAACACGATTCCTTTGAATGAACACTCGTAACTCTTTAATCTCTCTTTTTCTTCTCAGCTCTGTGAGTCCACATGGGTCAAGCCCCGCCCATGAAGGGGGAACTCATTAAGCAATCACTGAAAAGGAATGTTTTTTTTTAAACATTAGTGAAATGATGCAGACGATGGAGGGGCCTCTCCTCCCAGACGCTGACCGTCCCTGCTTTCTTGGAACCAGGTTGAAGGTGTTTGCTTAGCGATGATTGCTCCCCAAGCGTAACCACTCGTCCCTTCATGCTTCATTCACACGTTCACCGCCACACAAACAACAAGCCGGGAGGGCGGCTGCCGAGTAAAACAGCTCGTCGTCAAGTGTGCTGCTAAGGAAGTGGTGATTTTTGGTTTGGAGACCACTAGAAGGTCGGACAGGTAAACACTCCAGCAGCGGAGCGGTGCTTCAGAACATCCCTGCATGCTTGAATATTTAATGTGCACTAGATAGTGTGAAGTGTTTACATTGCTCCGACTATAACAACCTTGAGACACTGCTGAGCATTTCTCAGCCTACTGGAAATTGCTTCCCTTGCTTGGTATTTTTTCCTGGTCAGCTCTTCATGGGCCGCCCTTTGAAAGTAAAGTACGCCGGCCACAGATCTTTGTGAGATCCTGATAGTGTGAAGGGAAGTGCCAGAGCTGTCTTCACACCACAAAAGGGCTCCTATATGAGCAGGTTCCACCGGCTCTCATAAGAGGGTAAGCACCTTTCCTGGCCTTTTCTAACCCTTTTTCTAGACCTTCAACTCCCTTCTCAAGCTGTCCAGAATTTCTTCAATGGTAGCTGGTTGCTTCAAAAGAAAAAGATGTAACAGCTAAAGCATGTAGGTGTGAGGATTGTGGCCTTGAGAGATTATTTTTAGTTCTGTTTTCTTGGTTCATGCTCAGTTTCAAGGTTTTGTATCACAATCTCACCCAGTTTCATTTGGTAGTAGATGTGTTTGATATGCATCTTGATACACAGTCCATTAATTGATTCACAAAAGATTCAACTAGTTTTGTGGCGATATGATATTGTCCTATTGTTTCACCGAAATTAATAAAATCTCTCTATATATAAAATTAATTTGGCATTTAACAGCATAAATAAAAATGAATTTTAACAGAGAACAACATTTTTTCTTTACAGCAACAAAAACAAAATATTTTGAATTTAGACAATACAGAGACATAAACTGTATTCTATTGTCACCTATGAAATTACTAAATATGGAATCTATTGTTAGTATTTTAATCTTGTTATTTAAGTTTAGATCACAGAAGACAGGGACTATTTGATATGCAGTGGGAGGTGTTGTCATGGTAACGGCTATTGTGTCTGCACCATCCTTGCTCTGCTGCAGCGGAGGAAAGTGGATCATAGACTAAATGTCATGTTAAGTGATACATAGAATTATTTCAGAGGAAAAGTTCACCTGTTACTGACTGTTTTTGTCCAGATGATAAGGCAAAAGTTTGTATTTTAAAGAAACAAAAGCCCAGGTAGTTTCTTAATTTTTTTTATTTCCAAGAAATATCCACTATTAACTCTGATCATTCAATGTGCAGAACAAACATACAATTTATTTTATTAATTGATGATAAACTATTAAAAAATAACATTTACTATGTGTCAAGTGATAGGTTAAAGAAGACAAGAAGAAAATCTATTTAAAGTTAAAGGCAACATTGCTAGAGATGATAAAGTTTGACAGACATACTAGCATATCCAATACAGAGCCATTTAAAGGGCTTATACTGTGTTATTCTTAAGCCTTTCATATTAAACTGTATTCTTAGGTATAATAAGGTATTATCTTTGGCATACTAAATACAATTTTTTAATGAAATCTGAGTTATTTTCATGACCTCATTTTCTACCCAAAAGTAAAACACCTCAATTTCTGAAGCACTGCCCTTCTCTCGTACTGATATCATCCTCGAGCCAGCATGGGCAGCGTGTCTGCGTTTCACACGCCGCAAAAACATCTTAACTCTTGTAAAGATGAATGTCAATAATGTGAACCGTTTTCCCGATCATCGCTAGCCACACAGAGACAGTGGGTGTGTGTGTGTTAGCTTGGGGCAGTGCTGAATGGAGCAAATACCGTTCAAAAAGTTGATTTTGCATGATATAAGTCTTTTAAAGGTCAGTAATCTTTTCTACTGTCTTGCTGTTATGATGAACTGAAATAATGCATGTGAATCTATGCTCCAAATTCTTTTGTCCCAGTAACTAATTGGCATTTATACCAGCACAATAATATAAAACATTCAAGCTACATTATTCATTTTTTAGATGTCCATTTTCCCTTTTTATAGAAACCCTGCAGCCAATCAGAATGGAGTATTCATCCAGATCATGGCATAATGTTTTAACTTTAGAGCTTCCATCTAGCAGCCCGCTAACTTTGACTTTCAGTGCTGCTGAGCAAGTGATGCACATGAAGAGAAAGAACCGCACTGCAGGCAAAAGCAACCCAAAGTGAACTACGATGAAAAAGTCAGAGCAAGGTACAGATCTGTAGAGATTAAAAAAAAAAAAATACACAGGGCAGCTCTGCAACCAATTGAGAGTGTGTTGCTGCAAGAGCAAATATGTAACTTCTGTAGGTCACAACAGTGGAATCTGAGGGAGAAATAATCAGTTTTGAGGTGAATTTGCACATTTTTCCTTCTCCCTAAATTACTCACATCAAAAACACTTTTAAGTTCCCTCCGATTTTCTTTTGATCTATTTTCAAAGTGTTCCTAGTGATCTTTAATATGCAGTTTTTAGCCAAAATCAAAGAACCTACATTTTTACTAGAACATAGTTTCTGCAGAGCAGTAGGGGTTCATTAGAAATGTGCTTCTGAGTATTTGTATTTGTGTTAGTATTTCCCATAAACCCTTTGTATACAATTTCTACTGATAGCTTACAGACCCCTCATAACCCCAACTTAACATTATTGATGTAAAAAAATTATGACCAATATTGGAGTTACTGGAGCCAGATGCCAGTTTAGACAAGAAAAACAAAAAAGTACATGGATCTTGTCATCTACAATTGGATGCATCAGAACAGAGTGGAGCAGGGAGCTTTGGCCTGCCTTTATAGGCCCTACATTCAACCTACAAGCTTTTTCCAACTGCTTTTGATTTATCTTTTCCTGATACACAATAATCTGAATAAAGAAATGCTGTTTTAAGTTTAATACATTTTCTTTATATCCTCCATAATGTGAAAAATGCTACAAAAAATTATTAAAACACAATTTTTAATGGAGTGGGTCCTCAAGTTGCATTAAAATAAATACGTTTATTAATATTATTTGGTTGTCCTTTTTAGAATTATCAACATGAAAGAAAAATCCATAGCGTGCATGTCTACCAAACATTTTCTGTCTGTTTAATCACTAAATATATTTTAATGCTTTTGACTGCATTATTCCTGTTTACGGACTTGCTTTTCAATGAAGAAATCCTCATTTCAGTCCTGAATAGCAGCTATTTCTAAAGGCCTGTTAAATGAACAGCACTAATAATGACATAATTTGTCAGAAATAAACCGTCCTGTCAGACCCACCACTGTGATGTTACATCAAACAAGTGATTATGCTTGCTAATCACTTTAACTGAGTGCTGAGCAGTGGGTGGCTATCAAGGCCACACTGGCTACAAATAAAAAAAACAGGCACCTGTTGCTCATTAAAGCCATCAGAGATGACAGGTCAAAGAGACGAATGGACGGTCAATGCCCCCCCCCTCCTCCTACTTACATTTCAATTGAGCCTTTGGTAGTGGCATCATCAATATGCAACTTCAAAGCCCCCTGGGAGAATGTCGGAGAGGGCCGTGTTTGTTTGTGCTGCGCGGGCGCACGAGTGTGGCTCATTACTCATTTGTGCGCCCTCGGTGAGTTGTGGCTATTCAGCCCCTTTTGTGTACAGAGCGTGAGGCGGGGGGGGGGGGGGGGTGGAGGACAAGAGGCCCATCCACACAGGAGATCACAGATTATACACTTGGTGCTTCGGCGAGAGGGCTCGACAGAGCACAGGAGAGCAAAATTGAAGGAGAGTGAGGAGGAACAGAGGGATGTGGAACTGGCGGCGGGGGGAGAGGATAAAACAAACAACGGCGAGGTGGTGCTGTGAACTGCGAGATGAAATGGAGAGAACTCTGGTGAGGCTGAGCAGAGCGGTGCAGAGGGAGATGGAGCGGACAAGAAAGTGAAGGGGAACGTTCTTGTGCTTCTCTTATCAGAGCGGCTTTTATAGCCTGGAGCTTTACAATGTGTGGTGGAGCATTTAGTGCTCCACTGATGACCATAGCAAATCTCTGCAAAGATATGGATTATGTTGGAGCTAAACTGGCCACTAAACACCCAATAATCCTCATTCTGCTTGCAGCGTGACCTCATTTTTTTTTCAAAAGTGCATTGATAAGAGCAGCAGTTGGTTATAACCCAGATTTATATGGAGAGAATTCTTACTTTTATTTTGAAGGTCTTTTTTTTTATAAAGTATGAATTCAAGATGTGTGTAGAAGTGAAAAGGAAGAAAAACGCTGTGTCGGGATGGCAATAACGTTAAAGCGTGTGTCCATCTGATTGTAATCAGCGTTGACATATTGACCGACTGTAGCCTCCAAACATCGGGGGAGGGGGGGAATCAGGGGGCAGGCCCACGGACTTTGTTTCCCATGGGCTTTTATACAAGTGTCTGCACAGATGGCATATGAGACACGACGCAGCCCCGACTCATTAAAAACCGGGACAACCTCATGATTGCACACTCAGCAAAACAAGCATCTCAGCCCCACGAGTGTATGGCTCCGCCTCTAGTGTGTCTCATTTACTTTAGAGGTTAAAACGACACCAGATATAGGAATGGAATAACAGATTTATACCGCCGCACAGGATTTAAACACTGTCTTTAGAAACATAGAACAGATTACATAAAAATATGTTTGGGGGAGCATATGATTTTTTTTTATGCCTTTCTGTGACCTAGTTGATTAACGCTGGATTTATGTTTGGCCCACATGAAGCCCTACACACCGGACCTCTGCCAGTTTTAGGATCGATGCTTGTTACGGTACTTCTACAAACTAGATGGCAGAATAGGTTATTCGGTACATGATAGATTAAAAAAAAGCAGGCTAAATGTGGAATTGAAGGATCCTTTTGGTTTTTCATTTTTGAGAATATTATAACATCAGTGATTTTATTTTTTTAAAAAGTGGGCTTTCTCAAGCATACTCTGTGATAGATGTAACATTCTGGCTGGGTTGATAAAATCAATTATTTAATTTGAATCGATTTAAGCTTAACAGATCAATAATCGATAACAAAAATATAGATTGATTTAGCACATAAAGCTAAAGTCTGCTAACTTGATGCTAACATTTAATGGAATTTCCTTTAGGAAGGCTAAATCTAACGTTCCGTCTGAACGAAATGAACATCTTTATAAACTCACAGGCATGAACTTTCCAAACTCTTTCAAGGAAATAGTTTTTGAAGAAATCATTTGTGATCTAAAGCACCATTTTTTGCTCATACTGTCTTCTTCTGGAATAAGGCGTAATGTACATCGACGTACAGTACGAATGCCACCTAGTGGCCAAACTGAAACGTCCTTCAGGAGAGGGAGAACAATGTTCACAATGTTAATGATCTGAACATTTTTGTTAGAGCTTCTCCTTTTGAAAACCATGTAACACTGTATGCTTATCATTATTATTATTATTTTTATTAATGTATTTCTAAACAAATGTGTATAAATGTGTAAACTCATAATTGAATTGAAGAGTTGAATGGGAAGAATCGGAATCAAATCGATCCAGGCTTTTATGAATCGAATCGAATTGTTTCTGAAAATTATAATCGATACCCAGCCCTTTACAATAAACAGAAAGTTTGCAACGTGATGTTTCTAAACAGACCAGTTAGAGTAAAGGCCTGGTGGTGCGTTCTTAGCATTGACTGTAGATGAGAACTGGAGTGACTCCTCCCCCCTCATGTTCCTAATGGGAAGTAAGTACTTCCTGGCACCAATAAGCCAAAATCCCATTGAAAAATACATTTCTATTACTCTGTCATTATAACTATCCAAATATCTATTTTTGCTCTGCAACTATTATTTTTAACCATGTTCTTTCTAATCCTACTTTTTTAATATTTTTGTTCTCTATGGCAAGTTTTTTAACTTATAAACTGACTGATAGCTCAATAAAAGTAGGTGGACTCACGTTAAATGTTCGAATCGTTTGGATGACAAATTCTCCTTCTTTCAAGTGGTGGGGGTGTGGACTTCCAAAGAGCTTAGTCCTGGCGAAAGTGGTTGCCACAGAAACTATGACTTAGACCAATTCGGACCAATCGCTGTTTACTACCGTCATCTGGTTCCAACATGTCTGCTGTCTGTAGTGTGAAAAAATGTCAATTGAATTGATTTCATTTTCTTGGAGCCGGAAGTAAGGCCTTTTCTGTAAAGAAAGTGGTTGCTATAGAGACAATTACAAAAAAACGATTCAGACCAATCAATACTGGCATCGTCTGGCTCCAAAATGTTGGCATCCATTTTCCAAAAAAAAGAAAAAAAAATGAGCGAACAAATTTACTTTATTTTACTGGAACCACACATAAGCCATTTTCTTTGAGTACCGTCACACTCACTTAGTCCAGTTCTCTTATACAGTCAATGGTTCAGAGCCAGAAACATTATGGAAAGACCAACAGCCCCAAACTGTTTGTTTTTGTTTATCTGCTACAGCTGGTCAATGTTGATTACAATTGGAAGAACACACTAACAATTTATTTCAATATTGACACCTGACCTGACGTTGTTTAGGATTGCATTTTTGACATTATTTCCTATCTTTAAACACATTGGCAGTATCTGATTTCTTTATTTTCGTTTATTGACAATATTACAGCATGTTAAATAGATAACTCAATTAAGCAGTCAGTTCAAATGGTGTCTCTCCATAGCTGTTGGGATATTTAGATCATTTTCAAATGATTTTCTTTTGCCTATTGTTCCCTGCAGGCAGAACTTGAGATGACAAAGCAAAAGTTGATGCTACAGGTAAGCTTACGATGGTGTAAAAACATGGAGATAGGCGAAGATGCGTATCTTCACGGTGCAAACGAACAGGTAGCTCAACGGGTTGTCGACAAGGGTGACACGTTCAGGTCTGTTCTGGTCATGCTGATGTGTTTGATGTCATCATGTCCGTATGGTCAAAGACCAACTACAGAGGCGAAAATTTTATCAGCAGAGATGATTGTATCAGCTGATACTGGTAATTACTTTTTATGCAGTTTCTGGGACAGATAAAACAGAAGCAACATCGGGACATCTGATAAACAAACCAATTTTCAGATATTAAATAAACCAGTTCCAGCCAAAGTCTGATTGTAATCTGAAAGCATGGATCCTTTGTATCAACGGAATAAAATTTTAGATAGTGTCTATTAATAAAAGGAGTAAAAAACAATTCCTCTGTTTAAAAATAACACTTGTGCTTTTTGGGAAATGAGTATGACAAAGAAACAGCCATCATTGCTCCTTGAAATTGACAGATCTTCTTCCCACCACTCTCTGTGATAGGACTGAGACTAATAGGCATGTATGGCAAGTCCTTTCATCTTCCCCCTACACACTGGTGGATGCACAAGACTCTTAGAAGACACCAGAGGACACAAAAAATACCCAGCAAGGTTCAAAATAACACCTAAGTCTAAAAAAAAGCTAAAGTCACATTTCATTTTAAGCATTAAAAATAAAACTGAAGATCGATCTGTTTTGCATAAGGGAATGCTAATAGAAAAACAGGAAGGAACGACTCCAGAAAGGCATTGTTGCCTGTGGGCAGTAAACATGTTTCCAATTTGCTGGTTGGATTCTGTCAAGGGCATCACTTTGGAAAAGGTGACAAATTCCAATCAAAAATGCGGTACTTCCAATTTGGCAAATGAAAGTGAGGTTTTAGAGTCAAGAGCAGGGATACTTGTTTATTGTGAGTCAGGCTGTACTCTGGGCAGAACCAAAAGGCAGTAATTTGTTTGTCTGAACATGTGTTAGAGAAATCACAGCCTTTTGAGCCAGTTGTCAGTTTCTATTATCAAAAACCAGGAGGCAAAACTTGATTAAAAAAAACAGTTGTGATGCTTAAACTTAATGCCCGCCATTCTTCTGCAGTTCACACCAAAACAGCTCAATGTGCCTTTTGCTGTCCCCAACCTCTGACTCAAATCAAGTCAAGTGCCAAACCAACTGTACACACCTACCATCAAAAGTGCAAAATCATTAGCACTGAACAAAGTCGATCACAACACTCATGAAACTCAAAGGGCAAAAGCCTTTGAAACAATTCCTTGCAAGAAAAGTATATCTTAGTAATTCACAAACACAATTCATCCCCTAACACATTCATACACACACATACACATGACAGCTGGAAAACCCACATAGAGCAAAGAGGCAAAGAATAAGGACAAATTAAGAGCGGAGGCTCTTGGGATGCAGATCCCTCCCAAAATATAACAAAAATAATGAGACGTCATTAGGTATCATTAACACTGCTTTGGAAAAGAAATCTAATTTAAAAAAAGAAAGGCTGTTCCAGCTCCTTTGCTCTTTTTAAAGCTTCTTTTCTTTCCACCCCAACAAAGAGAAGAGAGTCAAGAGAGGGTAAGGAGGCATCACAAAGCGGGACTTTTGTCAGTGGGGTGGAAAGGAAAGGCACAGATCTAATGTAATGAGGTAAAGGGAAAACAGAAATGAGTAAACAAAAAGATAAAAAACAAAACTACAGTCGACTCATTTCAGCACAATGGACAGCTCCCACACCCTCTCTGCTAACAGATACACTGAAAACCATAAAACATCATCAATACGTTGAACATTTCTGATCTAAAAATGCAGATTATGAATATTTTGGAAATGTAAAGAAGTAAAGAGTTCAGTTTTGTGCAGATATTGCAGCTGCAAGGAAAAAAATAAAGCAAAACGTGTTTACTGCGTAGACATTGAGGAAAAAAATGAGGTCAAAGACTGAGGGCTGCAGCCAAGTCATCACAAAGCTGACTTCATCCACCAGCGTTTAAGAAAAAAAAAGAAAACTGCCACCTGATTGGCCAAAGAGGCTTAGTAACGGATCAAGCAATAAGCTTTATCACATGCTTTTGGGTTGCAAACAAAAAACATTTTTTTTGTCCTGCAGAGAATCACATGATTCCCTCTTTTTTGTTGTTTTTCTCTAACATGCTGTGCATGCACACTCATGGAGGTGTTTCGCTAACTCACTATGGCACAACAATGGTCATACAAACATACAGAAGATGGAAAAGTTTTGCAAATGTTTCCCTAAATACAAGAAATTGGTTGGGATCCTCCCTACACCTAAAAGGGTTGCTAGTTTTTGCATATCTAATCTCTTTTAACATCTAAACATGTTTATGTAGAATGTTTTGCTTTTTTTCAAAATAATATGTTTTTTTTAATAAATTGTTTCAATTTTATGATCGATGCTCACCTTTAGGGATGCCAGGTCCCGTCTGATTGGTTAATATAAAAACTTCTGACTTGTTTGTCAATGGTTTCAAGTAAAACTACTCCAACTATTTCAATCCTGCAAAGTTATTTCACACAGAAACATTTAACCAACCACAGAACATTATTGTTATAAACAGAAAATGTTAAAGCATTTGTTTGTTTCATTGTTTGAGGGAAAACAATGTTCATCTTATCCAGAAAACAGGGATTAGAGGAAAACAATGGTTACATGATTGTAGCAGCAGCTAATGTTACGCATCACATTGAGGCTTTTTCAAATAAATATTCATAAAAATGCAAAACAGGTTCTGTTTCCCTCACAGCCAAAATTCCGCTTCCAAAGCAAGTTACAGAAAAAGCACTTCAGATAAAACAGACTTACTAAAGTTGCTCGTCATAAAAAGAACAACCGACCCTGCTGGAAATTCCTGTACCACCCACTATGGCCTGCTCAGCTGACCTCTGAGTTGTGGGCGGGTACAATTTGAGCTGAGTAACCCCACCCCCATTCTGTGACTGAGACCCGTAAATGAGAGCTCTCTGTTTACACAATCTTACGCCAGCTTACAGCTCCTCACCAATCCAACCTAACATTAGATTTGATATTGAAAAATAGATAAAAATAGAAACCAGGAGCTCAAAAACCTTATATGTCAACTTTAGCTTCACGCAGGCTGGTCAGTGAAATAGTAACCCTTCCGTTCTCCTTAGCTTGTTTACATTAAAAGTGGGGTCATCTGGACACCACAGGACAGTGCGCTGAACTTTTTTTTTTTCACTGATTTCGGAGTTTCATTAATGTCCATGGCAGACATAAAATCCTGTCCCCCTTCGTCCACATTTGTCATGGAAGAAATCGCATAACAATATGTGGTTGGAGCCATCTGGACCCCAAGGAGAGCGGAAGGGTTAAACCGATCTGTGGTCCAAAAAAGGCTGTCGACCACTGCTTCAGCCGGCCAAAGAGATTTACTGCTGTAGTCCTACGCAAAAACACAGCAAACTGAGATTTGAACTTTCATACTGTGTTGACTAACAAATCTTAATGGGGTCACCTTGTAAGTTTTGATCAAAGAAGCCACTTTTAGAGTTCAGCAACTAATTCTCCATTGGCATTTAACCCAGTATGAAAAAATAAAGATTACTGGAACACCACCATTAGTAGAAAATCATGAAAACACCAACAAGTTATCCATGGGATTTAGATATTGATGCTGCCTGTTCATATAAAACCCATCTTTACCAAAAGTATTGTATTTGAAACTTGAAGAAACAGTTAGGAATTCCTTTACAGGTACATTCAGCACGACCCAACTATTAACGAATTTTTACACATCCTGGCTCGTGTGCTTTAACAGTGACAAAACAGGAGGAAAAAAATTCAACATGAGTATCTATGGGGTTTGTTTGCACCTCGTTTGTAGAGTATGTACAAAAAAACCTGCTTTAAAGATGCTCAATTCTTCATAAGAAATGATGCCAAGTTGCCATCAACTGAACTGTTTGTCGGTCTATTTTTCATGTAGGATGTTACAGTGAAGCCAACATCCAAGGTTTACAGCTTGAAATGGAGCATTTCTCAGAGCCAGTGATGCATGTTTGGATAAGTCATCTTGTGTCAGGTGCCTTTGTATTGTGACAAGGACAACGGTGTGATTCAATGGTGGAGTTAACCACCCATCAACAAAAACGTGAATGGAGTAATGTCCTGTGTTTATTTCAATCTATGCTTGAAATAAACCAATCAATCAATCAAAACAGAATGACATCACCAAATGCTTTTCATTAAAAAATGTAGGGCGGTGCCGTTTCCCCCTGTAGAGCGCGAGTAAAAGCTCAAGCTAAGACGAATTTAGTTACAAAAAATATGTAAATGTAAAACAATTATTCAATTGTTCACTCAATCAATAAAACAAAAAAGCTCAACACTCTTTTTTTTCCTGTTCCAGATACAGTATCAGTGTCCTCAGACAAGGTCTTTTCTGTTTCTGTAAAAGCTAAATTAACACTGAAAGTACATATTCCTGAAAAAACGTGCAAAACAATAAAATAATAAATGTTTTGTTTAATGATATTACGTACAAAGAAAATAAACATCATGTCAAAAATAATATGAGAACACGACAAAAATGACGAAGCAGAGTGAAGGACTTCACAAATATAAAAAAAAAATCCACTTGTTTGAGATTAGTTATAAATAGTATAATTCAGACAATAATATGTCCACAAACTACTCAAGAAAATGTTATTTAAGCTTATATGTATTTGTAAGACCTTTCCAAATTACATAGGTTTAGTTTCTTTTTTTTTTGTTTGTTTGTGCGGTGGATGTGGCGCAAATTTAGAGTGGTCGACCTCTGATTGGACGATTGCAGGTTCAATTGTGACTGCAAAAGGCTTTGGACTTTCTAAGAAGGTATTACATAGGTACATGATATTTACCATATTTACTGCTTTCTAATGTGAATTTTAGTGAGTATTTTTGTTTGTTTATCAGTTTCTTTTTTTGGTTTTGTGTTTTAAATTTAAATATGTCACAAAATTTAACTTTTATGTAGTTTTGCTGTTCATATGCTGAGTTTTTGTCATAGTTGGGTTGGCTTACTATTAGAGGTTACGACTGTGTTACTTATGTGGTGACTGAATTCACAAATCAAACCACGATTCTTACTCTGAAAATTAAAATGACATGTATTAAATCACCATAATTTATACCTTTTATTTAGAACAGGAGGTCAGAATCAACAAAACTGATGAAAACACAAAGGTTTAGACAGAAAGACATGGTGAGTTTCACTTTAAACAATTTCTTGGCTGTCTTTCTCAACTTCAAAATCCGGAGTTATATAATTGTGTCAACTGTTGAAGAGTTATCCTTGACAAAAGTATGTAAATACTGAAGCTAAAGCTGCTGTGTTAATTTGTTTTTTTAAGAACTTATGTAAGTGAGCCGAACTTCCGTCTCAGTTTCGAATGGAAAAAAGCTCTTGCTAGTTTTTATACTATTTTATTTTTGTATATTTTATTTTTATTTTTATATTTAAAATAGGAAGCACCACCAACACAAAGATGTGTTTACTTACAGTGATTGTGGTGCTGCACATTTGACTTTGCTTTAGTTTATAAACTTGGAATCCAACATTATAGCAATAAATACATCGTCCCTGAATTATATTTCACTACACTCTACTATATTTATAAAGATTGCGAATCAGCAATCATGGATGTATTATTATTTGAACTCAAATCTTCAGGAGCAGATCACGAATATCCGATTGCTCGGGTACCCAAAACAGCCCTACTAGGGGTATGTATTGGCAAGAGTCTGACAATGCGATATATATCGCGATACACATGTCACAATGCGATACATATCCTGGTATCACAGTACCAAAAACAATATTTCACTGTTTTTTTAGTGAAATATTAAGAGTATGACTTAGAAAAACCTCTAACTGACTGAATATTAATACATCTGACATGTAAATTAAATGTTAAAATACATTTATTTAATTATCAGAGCATTAGGTATTACAATTGTATCTCACATACAAGTAGGTTTTACAAAAGCAAATTCATGTTGTTTTTCCTTTAGTAAATTAATAAAAAATATTAGTTCTTAAAAGGAGCAGTCAACATTGTATGATTTTGTTAAAATATTTTACATTTTAACAAAAAAAAAAACAAAACACGGAATAAATGTTCCTTTACCAGAACAGTAAGGTTCTATAAGAGCGGTTTAAGAAAGACAGTGCTGTTTATTTCAAACAAAAGTTTAAAAAAATCAATTACTTAAAAGTTTCACTCAAGTATCATCATAGCCACACATTTTTTAGGCATCAAACCTCCCAAAATTATTTTTTTTCTTAAAATTTAAGCAGAGAACATTTCAGTACTTCATTAAACAAATTTGAACACACTGCTTGAGTATGCGTTTGAGACTTTTCCCCAGCAACTTCTCATGAATAATTATCCTTATTTGACAAAAGCTACACTGTAAAAAGGAATTAAACACATATTCTTCTGGTAAAACAGCTCCAATACAACATGCAGAAAGTCAAAGGAATTAGCGGAGTACCACTAGGTCTGCTTTAAGGTCCATGGAAACCTCTGCACTAAAAAAAAAACCCTCTCAAGAATAAGACTTTAAGAGTCCACTCCAAAAGAAAAAAATAATAAAAAATGCTTCCTCCCTATAGATTCAGTCCAACATTTTTAAAAGAAAGCAGACATTGCGTTTGGGAACGCCTACCCTTCACCAGTGGCCCTTATCATAACATAAACCATTATGATTGATGTATTGGGAACAGGAGAATTATCATTAAAAAGGAGCTTTCCCACCAGGGGGACAAGCAGGTCTCAGCAAGAGAAGGGTGAGAGGGAGAGGGGCTCAGAAGTGGTGAGATTTAGAGAAAAAAAAAAAAGGAATCAGGAACAAAGAAGGAAACAGAGATGAAGTCTTAAGAGCAGTGTGGAGGGGGGGTAGTCACTGACAACTAAAGGAAAAATGGGTAGAAACAAACGAGACACGCTGGCGCTGTGTCACAGGGAGCAGAAAGTTAGGAGAACAGTGTAAAGGATGGATCTCTAGGGCTTAGTTTTAAAAGACATACCTTATTTCTGAAGTTACCATAGTTTCCTCAAGTATGTGATAGACTTTGGTCAATTTATCTTATAAAAAAGCAGAGGAAGTGCTCCCCTTTCAGCCATAATTTCACTTCAGGAACAGTTGTTTTCCAGAGAAGAATGACGACAGTTTCTTCTGTGGTTTTCTTTTTCAGGCAAACTTTTAAATATATTACCTCTTTCATCCTTACACTGATACTTCAAAAACTGTATTTTTTCTCTTAGCTATTTCAAGTTTTTATTCTTTTTCGGAAGTTTTACTAACAATCTTGCTTTCTTTATGCATTTATAGAAGGTATTGACATTTTCAATATTTTCCTGGGATAAACGTTTGTAAATTTAAAAAATATATAAATTACAGATAAATAGTTAAGGGGAAAATTTCCAGTAAACGTGATTTTTTTTTTTACTGGAGACGAAATATATTTCATCTCACATAAATTAGAATACAACAAGAGTTAAACAAAGCTAAACATAATGAATAGTGCTGGACGATGTGACGAAATATATTGTTATTGCAATACAAAATTTGTATTTTTTTCAATATTGACACCCAGCAGCACTAATAAGGAGATTCCATTATTGTTCTGAATAGCACAGTACTCAGTTCAATGTATTCACAACATAACAACCTTGATTATATTCAGGATTTGAACATATTTTAGTTCAAATTTCCATCCAAAAAAACACACTTTTTAGGGTATAAAAATCATTTCATGCATCAAAAAATGAAACTTTCATTAAAAATAATTAGAAATTCAAAAATCAAACAGTTTTCTTGCCAGAAAAAATACAAGAATTTGCCTTAAATGAACCCAAATCATAGATTTTGTGAATACATGTTGCATTTTCTGTTTTGATTTAATTAATCCGATTAACCTGGGCGAGGACACGGCAACCTAAAAACACTCTTGCCAGTCTTGCATAACAGTCTTTTTTCTGCAGCTGCAGGGCTTCGGTTATTTTAGTTTCCACCGTCCAGAGCATCTGCTAAAAAGAGTCAAGAGCTGCTGCTATTGTTGGGACACTGAAATATAGATCTGCTGACTTTCTAACTGGCCTTACTTGCTTTTTCAAAAAAAAAAATGGAGTCTTTCCTAAAAGAATAAATAACATTTTTATGGGAGAGTAGAACTCTTTTTCCGTCGTGTGGATCTGTGACTGTGTCTGTTTTGTAAAGCAGGTGTAGACAAGCTGATGCTAAGTTCAAAGGGCAGCGGATAAATCCTGCAGGCCCGACTCAGGCCAGGCTGGTGGCAATTCGGGACGTCTAATCTGGCTGTTTGGTTTGGGCTGCCCCGAATAAATGTCTGTGCGTTAAGTGTGTCAGCGCTCACACGCTGCGTGCGCGTTGGCCATCCTCTGAAACAATAAGGAGTACTGTTTCATTGAGCCACAGCTGATGGAGGATCAAGAGGCGGCAAGCAGCTCCAATGAGTCTCAGTAATCCGTCATCATGGGACAGAAGTGGGAATAACACACAGGGGAAAGGGCGGAAAAGTAGCAGGACGCCACAGACTCTACACACATGCTAGAGCTGGAACAGTCATTTTTGGTTGTCGATGATATTCATTATTTTCTTCAAGAGGATCGACTTTAAGCTTTTGTTTATAAAGATAAGCCCAAATATACACAGGTCTTTAAGAATATTTTATTTTAAAAAATCATTATAAGAAAGTCATCTGTTATAAAACAAATATATTAATGCAGATAAAAAGAAAAAGTTTTGTTTAAATATATGTACAATTAAACTTCATTTAAACCCATTTATGCCATATGTTGCTAATTCAAAACGTAACATTTAATCCAATTAATTTAACTTTACTTTTAATTAAAAAAAAACACAGAAATGGTGTGAAATTGAGGTTTGATTTTGCTTTTAAAAATGGTATGTTTAATTTACATCAAGTTGATTTGGAATTGTTATGTTACAGGAGTTTGTTTTTTTTTTGTTTTAGATTCTTTAATCAAGTTCTCTATTTGTTTATTTACTGTATTTTATTTTATTTTGTGTTATCATCTTGAATAAACCCAGATGGGTTTCTGTAACGCCGCATCGCATTATTTTATTTTTCAGCATTTTTATTTTTTTTGTTTGTATTCTTATGTCTTTTTTTTTTTTTTTTTATTTTCTGATATTCAACATTTATTTCCACAAAAAAAAAGTTGCAGTGAACATTAAACTACACTCCAGAAGAGGAATTGCATCATTCTTTATCATTTGGTTGATCAATAATGTGAAGTTTAAATGCATTTAAACAAATAAACTCAAATAAAATCAGAATATAATATATATCAGAATAATAAATTCAGGCATGAAGAGTTTAAAATTTAAATAATCCAGCAAGTAGAAGACTGATACATAATCTCACACGAGTGGGAAAAGTTTGAGCATCGGAGACGTAGCTCCAAGTAAAGAAACGCAGGCCGCACGCTGTCAAAAGTCAAACTCCCACAAAAAACAATTTTGCATCAAAAGGTCATCTCCACACAGAATCTATTCTCAAATATCACTGCACAATCCCAGCATGCCACTGAAGTCTTGTGAGCTCTTACTCGCCTTTCTTAGAATGCCAGCCAGTGAAAAAAGTGAGAAATAAAATAGGAAAAACTACAACGAACCCTGAGGAGATAGGAGAAGGATCAGTGAAACTGTTCTAAAATCAAGTACTTTGGGTTCATAAGTCATACAGGAAATCAAATAAGTTTTAAAAATGTCTGCCTTTTGGCTTACAGCACAGTAGGGTCGAAAACGGTACAAATAAACTCAAAAGTTAACCAATCCAGATCATGGTGATTTGCAGTACAGTTGTGTTGCATCCCATAATCTTTATGGTTTTACTTCTGCCATCGTGTTCACAAACATTCACCAGTCTGCCGGAGACCACGAAAAAGTTTAACAGGATTTGTTTAATGAAATCGGAAAATATTTTCCACCTCTTAGGGAAACAGCTGCTAATTGAGCCCATATCATCACCCCACCGCCTCCATACTTAACAGTTCAAAAGATTTTAAATGATACTCTCCCAATTTGGGAATTTGGGGTGCAAATGAAGAAAAATAAGATGCTGTGACAACGATGTTACGTGGGTTAATTAATCTGTTTGTTATAGACCTAAATTTTACAATAAATATGAATCTTAAATAGTGTACGAAGCCATTTATGATCAAATATTGACACTTTTGGTAAAAATCTATAATATTTAGGATCAATATATATGGTTCAAACATATGCATGCACTACAAAAACTGTCAATAAATCCAAACTTCTTAAAATTAGAACATTTTTCATTAAATAAGCAAAAAAAAAACAAATGGTCTTGCTAAGAATTCCTATTTTAAGAAGAAAATTCGAGTTACTAAGACACGTTTTCTTAAACTAAGACTATTTTGCTATTGTAAAACTCTTTTGATGAGATTATCTTTCTTGTAAAACGTAAGACATTTTTTTTTTTTTTTTGCTTGAAGGTTGAAACAAGGCTCTTTTACTTTCTTAAGATTCAGTTTTTGCAGTGTAATCCTTCCAATCCAGTGTTTGAATTCATGCCAGTTTTATGACGCACCCTTGTAATCTTCAGCTGTAATTTTCAAGCATCAATATGCAGGCCTGAAAAACTCAAGTATGTTAGATAAGATCCTCCTTATTTGTGCCAGAAAAACAAGGCATCAATCCTTTCATTTCATATTTTTAAGTTAAAACCAGTCGTTTATTTTTATAGCTATCCATCAGCTATACATGTTTCATTATGAGTGGGGTTAATGGGGTTCACTGGAGTCTTTACATGCTAGCTATGGACAGGTCAACACTTTAACAGGGCCACATATAGTGACAGACCAGCACGCACTTAATCACAGGGAGTAACTTTATAGTCCACAATTAATTTATGACCGAGGATTCTGTCTTGTAAAAGGAAGCAAGAATATCAGAAAAAATCCTTCAATGCGAAAGACATTTTTTTTTTTAATTTTTATTAGGCCTGCATAATATATAAAAAAGTATAGTCATATAAACTTGTGTAATAACTGGTTACCTTAAATTTTTACACACATGATAAAACAACATAATTAAATAATGGTAGCTTGATGTCTTTAATGAGTCAAAGAAAGCTCTTTATGCATTTAACTAATCAGAAAGACCACCTTCAGATTACTGATCAATTGAATCCCTCCTTCTATGTAGGCATGGGGCATCACTCTGAATATAATTTAAGTTACGTTGTATTTTATTAAGAACAGTTCCATTGAAATCTAAATTACTGCATGTATACGTTTTCTTGTTTTGCTATTTGTTCAAGTCATATCGTCATCGCAATATCAATAAATAATATCGCACATTGCAATTTTTTTTTTATATTTGTGGAGCGCTACTTTAAGAACCATTTTTGTAAGCTTATTTTTAGATTTTTCTCTCATATTTCATTTCGTCTGACATGAACTGACAAATAAAGACAAAAAAAATCAACTTCCTCAATTGGCTTGTAAAATAAATATATTCAATTAAATCCCACAATGTGAAATCGCATGAGGAACATGCAGTCCTACTTTATTGTTCTCTGCATCATGTTCTGGTTCTCACTTCTATCTGAGCACAGACATAAGAAGTAAGAACAAGAAAATGTTGCGTTGTGCCGCGCAGATGTACTAACCAGCCTAATTTGCTGCTAAATGACTTGTTACAAGCACTGACAGTGTGCTTCAGGCTGCAGGGGATGTATGAGGGAAGCAGGGAGGCGCTGTAAGTCGAACGCACTAAAGCGTCACAAACACACACACACACACAAGGAGCGCAAAGTTGGCCGTAATCAACCTTCGGCCACTGCGGTGTGCAGTATGATGAATAGCTACACAGTCAGTTATACTTCCAGTAAGGCAGATGTGTGGTGGGTGTGTGTGTGTGTGGAGCCAAGGGAGGGAGGCGAAGTAGGGCAGTATGAATATAAAATCACCCCTGCCAGGCAAGGATGTGGGCTACAGAAAAAGATGAGAGCAGTGTATATGTGTGTGTGTGCGTGTTTCTTTTAAATGTGTATAAATAAATGTTTGTGATGCATGCATGTTAGCATGTTGCCAGATAGACAAACAAAAGCTCAGCTTAAAGGAACGGTAGCTCATTAACAGGCTAGGTTAACAAGCACACAAATGCCAGGCAGGCTTTTCAAAATAAAGCAGCACCTCGTTAGAATCTGGCGATTATGGTTGGAGCACACACTTACAGATACACACACCCATGCATACAAAAGCATCAAATCAGTGTCTCAACCAGAGGTTTTTGATCCAAACCCCTCCTTTGCTTCAATCAGCACACGCACACATTTTGGAAAAGGAGAAATGCGCACGCAGACAAAAGAGGCAGACACAATAGCATCAAGCAGCCAGACACAATAGTGCAGGAACAGGGAGCACACAGTACGACTACCGAACACAATGAAGAGCATAAGCCTCTTTATATGAGGCTGCAGGAGGTAATCATGTGTTAGGAATAAAAAAAAAAAAGAAATTAATAAACTCCGGTCATTATTTTGAAATTCAATATTTAAAATGTTAAAAAATGATATATTGTTTTATTTTAACAACTTTGGACCGTATCTGAACATAAATACATTACAATCCTCCTCTAGTAATCTAACCTCAGTAGTCTTTGGACTTACCGGTTAGTTTTCCAATCACATCAGCTGTTTACTGTGACACAGGAAGAACACTCCCTGCTTCAACATTTAACGTAAAGGTTTAAAAAAAGGTTTTAGCTTTGAAATGTTTGTTTTAAAACAAAAATGACAAACGTTATAACACATACTTGTGGGATTGTAATAAATCCGTGAAATTTTCTATATAGTACACTGAAGCTTATTCTGTTTTTTTTTTTGGAACATTTTTTTTATTGTTTTGACCTTGTCTTTGCTTTGTTTATAGTTTTGAAAACTCAATTATCTCAATTTATGTAGTAAAAAAAGGCAAAATTTACCACTCCAAATGAAGTTTTTTGGACAGTTTCAGATTGCGTAACATAATCAAAAAAATATATAAAAAAAGAGGATGGGGTCGTACGTTGCCACTATTAAAATTACAAAGTAGAAGAAAGAGATAAAAAGGCGCCAGACTACAAAGGGTTAATTAAATATTTTTGACAATTTTCTCTTTTATCCTTTAATATAAACATAATTCAAATATTTTTTCTTAATGGTTAAGTAATTCCACATTCAAACATGGCTCGGCAACACATGCTCGAGTGACCACTTACAACAAAAAGTCTATGTGAAAGCATGTATATCTGCACATCTCAGGCTTCCAAGTGCAAAACAATCCCGTCAATATGCATTGATTATGATCCATAAATTCTGAATTGTTTTATGAATTTAATCGATAATCAAAAAAGTAATTTAATGTAAGAGTAACAAGCAGAAATAAACGCGAGCTGATTTTCATACAGAGGTTTTTTGAAGAGCCCCCGGCTGACCTTTGATGCAGATTGCGTCATACGATTGGCCCGACTTCAGTGTTGATGGCCAACTGGCTTTGGATAAAATTCATGCGGTATGTAATTCTGTTTGGTCTCTTCAAACCAAAATCAAATATCTAGGAAACACAACAAATTTGCAAAAAATTACATCGTACAGTTCCATCCAGAGGAGGAAGAGGGTGGAAACCATTCTGGTGCTGCTGACATGAGTGTGGCTTTAATAAGTTCTGCTATGACAGTCAAAAAACTTGTTGGATATCCTAAAGAAACTTCCATTGTTATTGAAAAAGGCTAAGGGAATAACGAAGTCTGTCAAAGCTATTATAGCAAAGGACTTGAGACCGTATTCTGTAGGAAAAATTCTACATGGCAATATATTGCAATATTTTGTTTAGTGATACTTGTATCAATTTAAAATGCTGACAAGACTATATTTAATAAATTATTTATGAGCGTCCTTCAGCGTCTTACTTTTGTTTTCCACCTAAATCCTAAATATTCAAACTCAGATAATGACTGGAAGCCACACTAAAAGCTGCATAGATAACTGTTTCATAATCGAATCATTGCCTCCTGAATCCTAGTTGAATCGAATCGTGAAGAGCTTACACGTCACTCTGCAAGTTTTTAATTCCAATCTCAGGCTCTAGGTTAAAAGTTAAACCGGGAAGTCTGATTTGTTAGTCAAGTGTGGCTGGCATCCTTTTTAAAACAGTAGTGCCAAAAATTGATCATAAACAAGAATTTAATAATCGCAGTTTATGCCCAGCCGGAATTATATGATACCAAGTCTTTAGATATCGGAATAGAGCTGTGAAAGAAAAAACCTGACACACTATTCATAAGATCTGTACAACTTTGACATTTCGCACCAAACCTCTTCCAATATATACTCTAGTATCGGGTATCGACAGTCCAGTGTGAGCACAAAGTGTGTTCAAAAACCCACGTTAAGCGTGTTCTTGAATGCACCACACATGCACAGATGTTTGTGTCTGCATGTTAGGATGCTGAATTGCAATCTTTTGAGTTTTTAAGTTTCCAAAACTTCTATTTCAGCCATTTTGTCACTCATTCCCCGCACTCTTGAACCTCTAATCCTTATGTCATCTGTGCTTCTCTGCAGCTTCTCCGCACTTACAACGAAAGAGGAGTGGGAGGAGATGGAAGTCGTATGGTTCGCAACAGATAGTCACGCCGCAGACCTTGTCAAAATGTGGAAATGGAGGAACTGTGCGGAGTTGGAGGAACCAGAAGGGGATGGCACTGCAGACAGCTCCATTACCTCCTCACAATAGGGATCATCCACCAGCTGCTTCGCCCAGCGAAGGGAGTCAGGAGATTATGCCAAGAGGTTAGAAGGATGGATGTGCTTAAAGAGAACAAGGACACGAGGATGAAGGCAGCCGCAGAGAGCAAGCGCAAGGTGTTGTCGAGCGAGGGTGGGGACATTTTCTTCCCTTCCGACTCCTCGAAGGGGCTTTCACTCCAAATCTCACCCGGCTTATCCCTGGAAAAATCCCACCATCTGGAAATGACAGCCAAAAGGAGGGCGAGGAGATCTTCAGGAGGCGAGGCGAGGAGCAGAACAGTTTCAGATCGTCATGACGAAGAATGATGCTGAAACTTTAATGATAAAACATCAATCTGCACTCCACCTCGAAAGATTTTCTAAAGCAGATGAGTTGCTATTAAGCGGATTTGGGAGTGCGGAAAATGCGCTAACCCGACTCCCCGTGGGACTCCTCTGTCACCAGGAGCAGAGGTGAGGGATGAGCACTGATACCCAGAGCATGATGAGGCTCCACGGGGGGGAGCAGAGCTCATCAGACCCCTACAGAGTGGTACTGATGTTAGTCTGAAGGTCAATCGCTGACTTTTCAAGAACCCCTCCGGCCCCCATTTTTGAGGCTCTTCTCTTTTGTTTATTTGAGCCGCTCTCTCCCTCCGTCGTCGTTGGTGAAGGAGAGCGTCCCTCCACATATGCTGCTCCTCCCTGCTCCCTGTGGCTCATGAAGAGGTCAGGAACAACCCAGCTGTGTGATAGATTGCAAAGTCATCCATGACCTTGCGGGGGAAGCCACACCCACCATCCCTCTGATTCTCTGAAGATATGCAAGGATGGGTTTGAGGAAGCAGCGGGGGAGCGCTGTTCATCTAATTTAGGTCGCAATCGGGTCAGTATGTTTTCTGCAGCGCCCCCCTTTTTTTAAGGTAATTTTGTACTTTCTGCCAGTATTTTTCTAAAGTATAGCATTGACCTGAGGGAAATGTTTACTCCCTTCTGGGGTTTGTCAGCAATTCTGCTGTTTTATAAGTAACAAAAAACTAAGGAACAACAAAAAAATAATAATATTTAACCAGATTAATAACATTTTAAGTAGAGCTGGGCGATATGGAAAGAATTGAATATCACGATATACATTATTTTATATCACAATAACGATATATATCATGATATACCACAATAAAGTATATTTTCAATTACTATCTGAAAAAAAATCAATAAAAATGTCAGAACTTACTTTTCTCTGACTTTGTTTTTCCAAGTAACATGTAACTGAATTGTCACAAACGAGAAACATTTTTTTAAAGTGCTCAACAGTTTCAAGTTTCTTAGTAGGAAAATCCATTTTTGCACAAAAATTCAGCAATAAAAATTTAAAAAATTGCAACGATAGAAGAGAAATGGCACAATAGACGCCCACACAGTATGTATCCTCATGTCGCCCAGCACTACTTTAAAGGGACGCGCCCTTTTTTTAATCGTTTTAGTTGTTAAGAGTCCCACTTCGATCATCTTTTCATCTAATTTCAAACCGTTCCCAGTGGTCTTTTAATTATGATTATGATATTCTCCAATCTATTTTCTTTTTTTCAAAGGTGGCGTACACACTTTGGACAGGTTGCCATTTGGGGATGTGGGAGGATGCCGAGAACATCCAGACTCCAAACAGAAGGGTCCCAGCTGGGACTTGAACTGGCGTGAGGGAAGAGCGCTAACCACTGCACCGCCATGCAGCCCCTTTGATTACGCCGTTTTTAGCCAAAATTTGAAAAAAATCTGTCGTTTCCCAGGACAGTTTTGGCAGAAATTCTACTCTGAGTTGTGGGCGGGACAAATGACGATTAGCAAGCCTGCCCCCTTCCCCTCCCCATTACAGAGAGCCCTCTGTAACATCAGCCTAACCAGTGCAACAAAAATAGCGAGCAATATTGGAGCAATCCGGACGTAAAGTTTAGAGCCAGATGCCAGCTCAGCTGAGGAAAAAACAAAGATGGATCTAGTGATCTACAAATAAAATCAGAATTGGGCGGAGAAAGGAGCTTGTGGCCCGCCTACTGTAGTTTCTACATCACATTTTTTTCAAATTGAACTTTTTTCCTCCATTTTTAATTTAACACAATTTGAAAAAAGAAATACTCAGAAATAACATTTTAAGTTTAATTGTCCTCCATTGTCAGAAAAATACCCCAGAAAAACAATAAAAACCACGGTTTCCATCCGAGTGGGTCTTTATATTACCAAATTACTTTCGTCAGGACCTCGTTTTTTCTCAACTAAACCTTTTTTTTTGCCGTTTGTACACCTGCAAATCTACAGACAGATATTACGCAACTGCTGTCAATTTTCATTTCAAACTTTCTGCCATGCTGCTGTGCCGTTTAGACTAAAAATAACTGCAGCTAAAATTAAAATAGATCTAAATATTTATCAAGTAAAACTCTGGCCTGCTTGTGCATCACTCTTTGGAAAAAATGTAATATAATGGACCAGGTATTATTGTAAAATGTACCTTATTACCAATTGTTTGTTGGTTTTCTTGGAAACCAACCCACCTGGAGAGCTGGACTGAGACCTTCATATATTCTTATGAAGCATTTCTATTTCAATGTACTTAATCTCAAATCATTAAATCAGGTAAACACAAGAGAGTGGAAAAAGAAGAAAAAATAACTTTCATTGTTCCAAATTGATTTATTTATTATACACAAATGTCACTGTGAACCCAGACTTGCAACTCAACTAGATCAAGTTAATTCTATTAGTGCGGCGCTCGTGCACGACGCTGTGCGAGCCCACAATGACTCATTGTTTTTTTCCCCCGCTGTATGAACATGCAAGAAGCTTATACTGTAAGCGCTGTTGAGTCGTCGGCCCATGCCTGGCCTGTTGCAGGGAAAGCGCATCTGAAAAGGGTTTTTCTGGGGACGTATAAACCAATGTCACCATCTAACATGACAAAGCACAATAACATCCTTATTTCTTCCATTTTTTTGTGGGGGGGAGGTATTTTTTTATAGAATGTGCAGTCAGGCTTTAAGTCTTAAATCCCGGTGAGTACAGATGAGCGTTTTCCGGGTGTGGGTGTGTGTCAAACTTGTGCTGACTCTGTTCCTTGGATTCGTGACCTTGGTGATAGTGAGGCGTGCGGACGAGGATAATGAGGCATTTGCTAACAGGGACTCAGTGGGAGCACTAAAGGAGCTCCGGTGGGGATTGACACCAGCGATTGACCGAGAAGATTCATAAAAAAATAAATAAAATAAAAAAGGAGAGAACAAGGAAGCAAGAGGACTAGAGAGTGACTCACCAGTCACTTTTCCTGCCAGACAAACACGGCGCTTTGATTCCAAAAAAACAGTACAAGCAGATAAGGGCTGCCTATAAATAAGCACAGCTGGCCCCGCACTGAGGAAAAGGTGGGGGCCAACAGCACTGCCAGCAGATGTATTTGAAATGTATGTTTGCGGGCTTCAAAGATGGAGATGTCACAACACGCTTTCCAAAGATAGGCCACATAAGGACATGTCAGCCCTTCTGTCACCCAGCATTACTGCTCACCTGACCTCCTCTCCAGAGGCATCGCCGCATGTCAGAGACACAAGTGACTGACCGGTGACCAGCACAGCTGGAGAAGCAAAAGGACGTCCAATAGGAAAACAGTGAAGAGTTCGACGCCGGCAAGATGCTTAGAGGCTTAAAGTTTGATACTAAACTAAAGAGAGAGATTAGACCCCATCATTTTTAGATGCTTTAAACGTGTTTTTAGCATAAAACAAAAATCATAGATTCTGCTTAGCGGCAGCAGCTCATTAAAAATGTATCTCTGAGATGTGGGCGGGACTGTTGGTAAGCCCGCCCCTTCAAATCATCCATCTATTTACGTGCTTTCTTGCAACCTCACAGCAAACACGACCTAAACTTACAACATAAATGGTGAGCAATATTAGAAGCAATATTTCAAGCCAGATGTTGATCTATTTGACTGTAAAAGAATGGAACCAAGCAAGGAGCTTGCACATGCTCTACGTTACAAATACACAAATTTTTAAACTGCATTTTTTTCATCTACTCTTGATTCACAAAAAAGAAATACTCAGAAATGCAATTCTAAGCTTAATTTTCTCTCTCTATATATATAAATATGTCCTCCATCATCAGAACAATGCTATAAGAACATGTTAAAAACACTGATTTCATCAGAGTAAGGAAACACTGAAAGCCAGTTTTAATGGATGCTAAAATAGAAATAACCAAACAGTAAGTAATTGTTTAGAACTCAATTACAAAAACACATTTTTTAAAATAGCACTTTCTGTTGCAAATGATGATTCAGCAGGTATGTTTGATCAAACTGTCAGCAACAGACTGGCGACCTGTCCAGGGTGAGCCCTGAGTTCGCCTATCAGTAGCCGGGTTAGGCTCCGGCACCCCCGCGACCCCACAAGGGATAAAGAAGATGAATGAACGAATGAGCATTTAAGGGATGCACCAATCCAATATTTAATGTCAGTTTTGGACCGAAACCAGGGGCAATTACTAGATCATATGAAGTAATCTATTTTAAAGACACTTTAGCTCAGCCTCCAGTATGAGATGCAAGCATTTTTTCAATGCAAATTTAATGCAAAAATGCCTCTTAGTGAAAACCATATGCTGATTTCTTGATTTTTCTTTTTTTTTAACATTAGAGAAACAGATTTAGCACAATTGCGAGTCACCAACTTAACTTTAAAAGGATTTTATGCTGTTACATGATTTAAATATATACATATATAGGACTTTCTGTTGCAAGTGATGACTCAGCAGATTACTTTGATAAAATTCTCAGCATTTTTTAGGGTTGTGCCGATCCAAAAGTTCACACCAGTTTTAAACCAATACCAGGAAATATTTTAAAAATCTATTGGTTCAGTCCATGTGAGCAGCATGCTGCTTTAATTACATTTTTCAATTTCAAGAAACGTAAATACAAATTTTTAACTTTAAAAAGCTTCAATGTTGTCATCTAGAAGTGTGTATTGGCAAGAGTCTGGGTGGAAAACCAAAGTAAGACACTGAAAGATGTTCATAATTAATAATTAAATATCTTCTTGCATTTTATACAAGTATTGGCAGACGAAATATCGTGATAAATCGCCAAATCAATTTTTCCCTACACCCCTAATGTAATCTAAATGATCACTCAGAGATCAATTCAAATTGATTTTGATTTTGAATTTTAATCTAGAGATGCAACGATTCATTCCTGACTTTAAATCAATACCAGGAACATTACTAAATTCTAAATCAAAATCTATTGGTTCAGTCCATTCGCTTACATTTTCCTTGAATTGATGTTATTCATGAAATTAATAAACAGGTTGACTGACAGCAAGGCTAAAACGCTAACCTTCCTTTAGAAAAACCTTGACTTTTAATGCTGAAAGGACTTCTATTCTAACTTAGTTAAAACGTGTAATGCAAAAAGGACAATGTATTTTATTTCACATACATTTAGTTCATGGTGTCATTTATTTTTAAAAATACTTTAATTGTACAATCAGTTTACTACCAAAAGAATTTATATATTAAAAAAAAAAAAAACTAAAGTGAAGCACTCATTGAACCATTCTACAGCCTTTTTTGTGTGTGTGTTGACATGTTTGGACAAATAAAGTCATGATATTGGCAGATATTAAAGATTTGTACCTCTATCAAACTAAACTTTGATTGGGTTTATAGGATTTTAGAATCTTATAGCAGAACATCTTTATCAGTTTATTCAACTTCAGTTCATTTTTTTACCATCTTACCATTCATTTTTTAATTGTAAAGGTTTGATTTGTTTTTATCCACAATAATTGACAGGCGTAAATTATCATTTGCTTTCATTTAACCACCTTCACATCATTTAAGACACTCAATTATCTTATTATTATTATTATATTTTACTACCTTACTTACTGTCATTTCTCTTGATTTGTGAAGCACAGCAAAATAATTGTGACTGAAGTTTCGTAAAGTACAAATTCCGACCTAAATCAGCCCTAAACTGAGTGGTTGTGTTGTGTTTTTAAGTGTAAATTGATTTATAGACATAAATAATATCAATCTCATGAATTTTGAATGGCATCTTGATGTAATTCCTCTCATCACCTCGTAATTTTCTGAGGTTGAAGAGATTAGTTAAGGAAGTCCACAAAATCGACATTACTGAACCCACTTAAACAAATCACTGATGAACATTTTTGCTCTAGATAGTGGTTTTTACTGAACACGTGAACACTGTGAGTTGCTTATGCAGCCCACAGAGCCATACGATGTCAGCTGAGCAGAACTCTCCAGGGAAATTCAACAAAGCCACTAAATTACTGTCACCCATCTGCACAGAAAATCAGCTCAATCACTAATCATTCTAAAACAATTGAGATTAAATGATTTTTTTTTTTACCTTTTGCTGTTTAGGGTTTCATTTTTTTGTGGCTTCTCGATCGGTGCAAACCTTCATATTTATGGAAAGGTACAAAAATAAAGAAATAAAGGAATAAAAAAAGAGGCGAGCAGAGGGAGAAGTCCGGAAGCAGAAGACAACGCCAGGTGGTCCAACGTCTGGAAGCTGGCAGTCAAAGAGCAGTGTTGCCGTGACAACTGTGATGCTGCACTGATGTTAATAGCCAAGCACCTTCCCACCAACATATAGGAAAAATATATATTCACTTTTCAATCAACTATGAGAAATAACCCAACAGATAACCAACTATAGAATCAAAACAAGACAGAGATTGTGGATGATGTCAACACTAGGTTTTAATAGCATCCCCTATAGGACAAACAACTGTGTGCTGCTTCTTTGCATATGAGCCGGACAAACAATCTGCTCATCAACACTGCAAAGGGATCTGATGGTGGACACAGAACGGGCTCCCACATTGACATTGAATATTGGATCTGTATTTGGGTCACAGTGGACTCATTGTTGCAGCAGCATGACCGCTGAGGTTTCATGCCTCTGCACCTCTTTGTTTCAACTCTTTTAATTAAAGAGCCGGGCAACAGAATCCCCTAACAGGCTTTAGCTATTGGCAGCCCTGCAGCCAGAACCGATTGTTCGATTCAGGATTTAGCCAGTAAAGCTTCGCAGGAACAACACATACCGCTTTCATTTGCGTGTTTTGGCCTTTGTACCCTATTACGTCAGGTGGGAGGGGGTTTAAATGAAGCAGTGGCCTAGAATTAGGTGTCTGTGAGGGGAGGAGCGAAACTGGCAAGGTGGATGATCTGATGAGCTTCCGGTGGTCTCCGACATGGAGCCTCATCCTCTGCATCAGCTGGTGATTTCAGAGCACATAGCCACTGCAGCATCCTACTACCTCCTCCTCCTCCTCCTCCTCCTCCACTCTCTCTTCTCCTCCTCCTCCCCCTTCAACCCCCTCTCTCCACCTGCTTTTAAATGCATGGCGCTGCCTGCCAAAGCAGCCTGTGCATGCAGCATCATTCCTCTCAGCGCCTCCATGAGTGAAGTGAGGAGACCGTGAAGCACAATGGGTGGCCATAGGCACGGCAAGAAGCACCTATATGCTCCCTCCCTTTTGGGGGGTCGTGCCATCAAATCCACTGGGAGTCTAAATCAGGGATGGCTCCACCAGGAAAAATGGCTCAGGCTGCCTTGCTCCCAGCTTCCAGGCAGTAAATAGGCCAAATGAAACCCTAAAATAGTCCGTCTCTAGGATGCACAGCCTCCAAAAGCATCACGTCTGCTGTACATTTCGCCCATCTGTTTCATAACAGCCCTCATGTCAGCAGCTGGATTAAATCCTCTCATGTTGTTAGGCCCAGCATCAGCCCTCAACCCCCTGACAGACTGTGGAGACCCCTCAAGAAGGTGGTGGGGGGGAGGTAGATGGGGTGGAAACCCCCCCCTCAATATCTGCCCCGCAAAACCCCAGACATGCGTCCACAGCAGCAGCACCGATCCACGCGCGCGGGATGCGCGGCCCTGCCTCCAACAATAGGCCTGTGCGTAATGGAGCGGCATACGCATGCATATGTCGATGCATAGCGCGCGGCTAGTCGGCCTTTGTCCGATCAGTTTGGGGGGGTTTGGAAGGATAACCTGCAGGGGTAGAAGAAGATTTTTTTTTGGCATAAGGGGTGGTGCGCAACACCGCAGCCCGTCTGCTGTTCCCCGCATCACCTCAAAGTACATCATAGGGGTCAGAAGAATGGCCAGATTTCCCTTCTTAGAACCTAAACGGTGAAGGATTCGTTTTTTATGGATGCAACCTGCAGAAAACGGGCAGTCAACAATGGCTGGTGGCTGGACTCCCCTCAGCGCCTTGGTGGGGTCACATGCTCCATTCATCCTCTCCTTGCTTTTCATTAATACAGTCTTATGCCTCCATCTCTATCATCTGTAATGCCTTCTTCGTTTTCTTTTTTAATCATTAGGCTTCATCTCCCGCACAAACAAATGACATCATCCTCCGAAAGCCACACAAACGGGGGAGTAGCATCGTAAATAAAACATAGCGGCTCGAGCGCAGTGATTCTACTGTTTTCATGGCTTCCTTTCAGCATTATTTTTTATTTTTTTAACACTTTCACTCACCAGGTTGAGAACCGTCTCCACGATGTCCCTGTTGCTAACCTCCCCGACCTGGATCAGGCCCACCAGCACCGCGAATTTCATTTGGATATTCCTGATCGGAACCGCGGGGTTGATCACCCCGGCGGGGAGGACCATAGAGCCGGCCGCGGACACCATCCTTTCCGCGGTGGAGCCGGAGCCAGCGCCCGCGGCGACCTGCGGCGGCGGCGGCTGCGGCTGAGAGGAGAAGCCCAGCGGAAGGTGGGAGTCTGTGTCCGCGAGCGAGGAAGCGGAGCCCGGCGGTGCTGAAACCGGCTTCTCGCTCGACATTTCCCCTTGGAAACAGGGAGGAGAGGAGCGGTCCCCGCTGTCTCTCACACCTGCTCTACAACCCGGGCGTCTGCCGCTGCCGCTGCTGCTGCTCAAAAACCATCCACTGCGCAGGACAGGAAAACAACAAAATAAAGAGCGGGAAGCGGCGCCTTTTAAGTTCCTCCGAAATGATTCTAATCCCGAAAAAATGCGTAGAGATTCATAAAGCTGTAGGGAAGAGAGGGGAAAAAAGGGAGAAAATGATGGAGACTTTGACAGAATGGTAGCACGTCCCTGTCTCTGCTCTGTCTGTCTCCCCCTCTGGTCGCAGTGCAGGTTGCAGTCAGTGCGGCGGGGATGAAGGAGACATGTTGACGCCCCCTGTCTGCGGTTGCGCGCTGTACTCGCGCATGCGTACTCCGATGCTCCCTGAGTAAGCGCTGAGGCGGAAAAAACGGAATCATCCATGCTCGGATTAGTGCGGGGAACTGCATTTATGCTTTATTGATGTTTTTTGTATTACAATTAAAATGTTTAAAACATACACAATTTTGTTTGAAAGCTGAGATATTGCTCCCTTGAAAAATAATTTATTTGTGGCTAATGTTCCATCTTTCCCCAGACATTTATTTATTTTTTATTACATTTTCCCTTGCACTGTGTGCATACAATTTTGATCAATTTAACAACATATATTGACTCAAAGTGCTAAGACAAACAAAAAAAAATCGAATTAAAAATCTAAATACCAGATCAATCCAAATCATTCCAATATTTCTTTATTTTTGGATATGAATTCTCCTATTTGAAATAAATACATAATTGAATGATTTAATTATTTATTTAAACTAGGACAAACCATTGAGTGAGTCCCACTGCAGCTACAGTTTTTTTTTTTGTTTGTTTGTTTGTTTTGTTTTTTGCTATCATTCTCAGTGGTCTTTTAGTTATGAGTATACAGTTTTAGTCCAAAGGGGAAAATAAAATAATTTGCCTCTGAGCGGAGCAAGGAGCTTTTTGTATCTGAAAAAAACAATATCTTATAAAGAAGATTTTTTTTCAGCTACTAATGATTATAGAAAGTACTCAGAAATGTAATTTTATGCGAAGTTTTCCTTATGTATTCAATCATGGGGAAAGTTTACATGTTAAAAACACAATTTTCATCATGATGGGCCTTTAAATAAGAATATAGTTTTTAACTAATCCATTAAAACTCCTTTAAATCCTCTATAATTTTCACTGTTTCTGATGTGATCATGTTCCAAAATTTTAATTTAGTTCTGCGTCTTTTTACATAACAGTACAAAATGTGGCTAAATAGGTCTAACTGTGTTTAATAACAGCCTACAAGAATACATTTTATTTGTTGGGGCGTCTTTCTTCCCATCGCCATACAAAAAAAAAAAAGAGTACAGTTAGGAAACACAGAAACAGTAGAAATACAGTTATAATATGCTTTTTTAAAATGTATTTTTTGCTATTTTCAATTTTAATTTGTACGTTTTGTAAATTTTTTTAGTTACATTTACAATTTGTTTGACGCATGAACAAATCAATCAAAAATATTATTATTTTCCCTTTCTCTCTCATGTAGTTCAGTTGGTGCTGTAAAGCTTCTATGACTTTAATGTAAATGCGGCTGAGTGCTGCTTGTGTTTAAGAGGGTTTTTTTCCTACAGTTTTTAGGTCATGAACCCACTTGGGTGTCTTTGAGCACTGACACATTGATCCAGCCGGTCTTTTACAAACACACAGACTCCTGATGATTTTCTGCAAGTAGTTGTCAGCCTGTGTGTGTTTGTGTGTGTGTGTAAGCCTGTTTCGCGCACCATGTGTTCTTCCACAGGACACATCTGCTGGGTAGAATTCCCATTAACAAGGTTGCTGTAGAAGCTGATTTGTTACTCTGTCTGTGTTTGTTGGAGAGCAATTCCACACAGAGATGTCTCACCCCTCGTCTTCTTGAAAAACTGACCGCTGACAAAGAAGATAAAGCTGCAGGAGGAAGTTGTTTTCCATGTCAGATCATCAAGTATTGCATATTTTTTTTATTTAATCTGAAGCACAAAAAAAGAACTCAGACAATCAAACAGTAGCATGCACTCCCTTCAAAATATGGAGAAACTATTTTCCACGTGTTGCCGCTCATGGACATGCAAATCCTCCAAACGTAGAAGCTCTTTCATGCACAAAACACAATTATCTTTGTTTTCAGACAAAGGCCTGCCTCTGCAGCATTCTCTGGAAGCCACAAAAGGCCCCTGTGGGAGCCACTGAGGTCTGCATGTGAAGACATTAATGCTCTTCACATCTGCTCCTCATGTCTTCCCTCCCCTCACTCTGTCATTCCTCTCCCACCTTTCTTTTCTTTCCCCCTCCTGGCGGGGATGCGTTACCTGCAGACAGGCAGTTATTTTTCTCTGGTGCAGAATACCTGAGAGGAGACGTGTGGCGGGGGAGCCCGCTCGCGTCCTGTGTGGGTTTGAGTCACAGAGCCTCGGAAGGGAATGAGACTCAGCGGGGATCATGCAGAGAAGGTACAGCAAATGTGACGTCTGTCAGGAAAGCTTTGCCGACTCAAAAAATAGAATTTCTCTTTGGCAATACCAGTATGAAAACAAAGAAAATACATGTGTCAGACTCTGCAGTAGATTCTTTGATTAGTATATTATCTTCAGAGTCACTCTGTCATTAGCAGGGATGACCTCAGACGCTGACAGAAACAGGTAATAACTTCCTGTTTTCATGGACCCGTGTGAGTCATCATCAAGATGGCTGTGAGCGAGTGAGCATTCATGTGTATTCAGTGTTTCTGTGAGCCTGTGTGTGGGTTTGAGACAGAGGAATTAACTGATCACAGAGACAACAATTTAGCAGTTTGAAGCTTCCTGTAAGATTTCTAAAGTAAATTATTTTATTAGATTTCTGGGAAATAAATAAGATTAAAAAATATTACTTTTCCCATGAGGAAACTTTTTTTTCCAAGACTAACAAGCTGAATGAAAATCTATTATATATATATTTTTTTTTATTTCAAATAAAACCCTTAACAAATATGAATTTAAAAAAATAGATTTTTGATATTACATATTTTCCCTATTGTTTCATAATGTTAACAATTTGTCAGTTTAACAATATTACTGTATTTTAAAACATTTTTTGGTTTTGTTCACCTTTGATTTTTCATGTGTTTTTTGGATAATGAGACCCTTCAATGACACCTACATGCAAAATTTTGCTTCTAATATTAAAAGCATTAAAAGGACAGTAAATACAATTAACCAACAATAATGTGAGAACAAAAATCTTAAAGATCCACTCAATTGAAAATTGTATTTTCAAAAAATGTTCTTGTGGCATTTTTCTGACAATGGAGGACATTTGTTGTTTGACCTGTGTGTGTTTTATCTGTTTTGTTGTAAAGTGACCTTGAGAGCCTTGAAAGGCGCTTTTAAATAACATGTATTATTATTATTAGAAAGAAAATTATTTATTATTTATTTAAGAATAATTGTTTTTTACTGTTGTGAAATAGATGAAAGCATGCCTTTTTAAAAAAGACCTTACTGTATTTGTGATGTAGAACATAAGTTAGGAGGGCTCCAGGCTTTCAGTAATGTAAAGGGGAAGGGGGGTGGGGATGCTCCACACCAACCGTCCCTCACAGAGCTCAGAGACAAATTTCTAATGAGCTCCTGCAGCACTATTCAATTCAATTCAATTCAATTCATTTTTTTAAGGAAAAATGCCTAAAAAACTTGAATCAGGACAAAATAAGAAATCTTAGGGATGCCCACATGAGGGAGAGGTCCTATCCCAGGGCGGACAAGCAATTTACCAAGACTTATTAAAGAAAAATGGAGACAGAAAGAAATAGAGTTCATTTAGATAGATCTGACTACAGACTCTATCTCCTAGAAAACGACACAAGTTTTTGGATTTTGTTTGAAAACATCATAATCATAATTAGCAGACCACTGAGAATGGTTTAAAAAAATAGTTGAAAAGATGATCGGAGAGGGACTTTACACAATTATCTGCTGATTAAATTGAACTAATCTGCATTCTCATGAAGTTGTTACAGCTACATATTTTTGAGTGCTTGAATATTTCTACTCAAGGATGATCAAATCGAAATATTTGTTAAGGAAAACAGTTCTATTTCTCCATGATGTTTTTAAAAGTGACTCTGAAGTTTGGCTTAAGATGGTGGAAAGTGTCAAGTGTAAAAATCTCAGAAAAAACCAAGTAAGACTAAGTGATGAAAATAAATGTATAAACTAATAAATAAAATAATAGTTAAATGTGGAGAATCATGTGTGAATATTTATTTTTATAACCAAATACATTATCACATTGTCAGTGTACATTGACAAAGAATTCTGACTCTGAAATATCATTTTTCAAAAAATTCTAATTTCTCAAACGCAGTTTTTTATCTGGTGAGACTTTCTGATGATAGAAACAGTGATTAGTTAGGAAGAAGTACAGATTTTCTTACAGGCTGATGGTGACACACTGAAAGCCTAAAGTAAAGTTGGGGTAGAGTATGGAGCTCCTGAGTCGTATCTGTTGCCATGTTTACCGTGATTCATAGGTTGTTGACTTTCGTCTTCATTGTATATTCCTATGTTGACAATTTGTGTGTATTAAGGCGGATGTGAAAGCATACCTGCACCAACGACTATCAGCATGTTGGAAACAAATATTCATTAACGATTTTATCACGGTTATCTGCTAGAAAGCAGATTCATCTTCCTCAGGGGACATCTGTTTCTCCAGCTTTCTTCCTGTGAGAAAATGAGTTTCTAACGACTGGAGATGAAAGATATGGTGTCAGATGTGTTTATTTTTCCTTTTATTGCGTCATAAAATTCAAAAGTCAACTTTCAAAAAACATTTACAAATGAAAAGCATGTCTAAAAAGAGAAGAGTGTTATATTAAATACCTTGCTTTTCTTAAGCCTATAGAGTAGTAACCTATAAGTATATATCTGATCCTATATTACCTTTGGCACATGAAAGAACAAAATATTTATGAAATTTGAGTTATTTTTGTGAACTCTTTTCCTACCTGGAAACCCTCAAGAGGAGTTAAGAGCACAAACTGTACATAAAGGTGAACTCAACTAACTCTTAACCAATTCTGTCTGATTTGTCTCCTGGGACCTGTTTGCCGTTTGAGACCCTCCGGGCGCTTTTGCCACAAATATAACCCCGCAGGAGGACTCAAGCTCTCTAACCCCCCCATCATGTTAGGGTCCCGGTTCATGTAGGAATTTACTGAATTTAAGTTCCTAAACTACCGGGCGTGATCAAAACTGATGCTTAAGCAACCAATCATAACCTTTATTTCTCTTTCTTACCATGAAAACTTCCCTTTCTGAGCTTAATTGTATAATGATGTTCATTCTTTACTATAAACAACCATTCATACATTCACCCACTTTTGAGCATTCCTCTAAAAATTTCCGCACAGAGCCAGCTGTTCTCAAGCCAAGAAAATGAGCGGGTTCTCACGAGGTGATGTCACAAAGTGAGAACAACCCTTCCAGGAAGAGTCTGCGCTGCCAGCAAATGGTAAATGGCGTATACTTGTATAGCGCTTTCTACCCTCCTTCGAGGGCCCAAAGCGCTTCACAGTCACAGACCCATTCACCCATTCACACACACATTCACACACTGGTGGTGGCAGCACCGCCCCCAGGCTGAAGCAAACACACCATTTCTCTGCAAAGCTAGCAGAAAAACACTTTCATTTTTTTTCCACGATATCATCTACCTTTCAATTGTGTCCCGTTTCCAATACCAACGGGGTCTAAGAGGGGTTCATTATTTTGCTTGTCGGTCTCTATAGTGGCCGGGCTCCTTTAAGACAAGAATTGGGCGGCATCCACAAAGACCGAAAGGCGGAGCCTCGTCTTACTTCAAACACTGTTCCTTTCTGGAGTTGCCCATAGTAAGTAACCCAAAGAAGAAGTCTTGACAAACCTAACTGACTTGTGGGACCCCAAATAAGCTGATGGGGCGTGAGGGAGTCGCAGAGGCAAAGACTTTGGAGAGGACTATGGGTCAGCCATGTTAAATTCCAACAAACCATTTGGTGCCAAAGCAGTTCTCTGTCAATACTGTTTACAGTATATATGGTGAGGAACACTTAGAGCAGGGGTGTCGAACTCCAGGCCTCGAGGGCCAACGTCCTGCTGGTTTTCCAGAAATCCTGCCTTATCTTCTGCTGATTACCTGGATCAGGTGTGTTTGGCCAATAAGGAGCTTCAAAGGCAGGTTGATTGGAAAACATGTAGGACACTGGCCCTCGAGGCCTGGAGTTTGACACCTGTGACTTAGAGGATCTTCTTAATTCTGTCTAAATATCTTTTGATAAGGAAGCAGAGGCTGCGGACACAGTGGTCCATCACTTGGATATCGTGAAAAAGGTCCTCTGTGTGATGGATGAGGTCCACTTTGAGTGTATGCTGTGGTGGTCCCTCTTTTCAAGGATAACAAATTCAGCTTTCTCCATAGTGTTGGAGTGGAGGATTCGGCCAGTTGGTGAACCTCTGATTCAGAAGGAACAATATATCTTTTGTCCTTGGGGTGAACCAGCAGATCATCTCTATAGCTCTACACAGCGACTGAAGATTCATGGGAGTTTGTCCATTCAATGTACATGTGCTTGCTTTGTGGATTTGAAGAAAGTCTTTGATTTTGTCCCTTTAGAGTGTTGTTGGGAACAGGGTGAGGAACCGATCATCAGGGTGTAGAGTCACTGCTGCTTTACATTGAGAAAAACTGGCTGAGTTGGCTCAGGCGTCTGTTTTTAGATGCTTCCTAGATGCCTCCCTGGAGATGCATTCCCCAAGGAGAAGAGGTGCCGGAGAAGACCCAGAACCCTGTGGCTCTCCCCGCAGAACTATTAGAAGTTTGGATGAGGGAAAATTGGAGAAAATGTAGGAATTTTCTTTCACAGTTCAACAATCATCCTTGTAACACTTCACGAGAAGGGTTCCATCACTGTTCGCCAATGCATAACTAAGCATTAATTAACTGTTAGCTAAAAATTGACTTTTAGATATTCAAGCTATTAAAAGAAAATAAAGAAAAAATGTTGCTAAATTGATTCTTTACAGTTATGGGGTTAATATACTTTTTCTGTTTTTAAACATCACTCATCAGGCTTTTAGTCCACATTATCTAATACATGTATTATTTTTTTCACTTAGTGAAATCTAAACATAGGCTGCTGGTTTCTTGTTTATTGATGGGAAATGATTGGAACAAATAGACGAAGCAAAACTTCGATTATTAAGGCTGAGAGATCATGATTTATGGAACACAAATAATGCCATCATCCTCTCCCTCTCGCTCATGATGAAGAAAGAAATAAACATAACTGGATAAAATAACTAAGACAAAAACTGAGTGAAACAGCTGGACAACAAAACACAAAGCAAAGAAAATGGATTGATTTGATTTGTTTTTGCTAAAAAGCATACATTTTATTTTCATTTCCAGGCTTTGTTTGTTTTGTTCGGCAGCATGCTCATATTTGGATCATTCTAACAGAATATGTTTTATGGAAATCAAAATCTTTTGGAATATTTACAAGTATATACAAATAAAATACAATAAAATATAAAATGGTATGAAAGTAAAGCTATTTTATGGTTAATTCTCTTTTTTTAAAGTTATTTTTTTATATGATAATATTCCTGCCTGTTTATTCATAGGAAAGAGTTACATTTTTAAAGTTTTTAAAATGTCGTTTTAGTATGTTAATACATGTTTATCTTGTTCAAACCACGACCCAAGGTGTGTTTTGGCCCATTATGTGAGTGAGTTTGACATCCCTGGCTCAACTGATCAGAGTCCAGAGTTTAAACTGGACTTTAACTTTAGAAAAACACCAGTTCTCACCGGAGAATTTGACATGTTTTTTCTTCGTATTGTTTTTTTTTGTCAGACCATCATGGTTAGTGAGAACAATGAAATAAGTCAAGTTTGGAAAACATGGCAAAAGGCAGAAAAATAAAATTACTTACACTTGAGAGCGCCTGAATCTAGAACAATTCAATTAACAATTGAAGCAAAAGATTCTTTAGAAAGCATTCAGAAAAAACACTATTTGACAATTTCTCTAGTGGTATTACCGTATTATGCAATTCATTAATGACATGTGAAACACTGTTGATTCCCTTGGGGGGAAAAGTTTGTAATGGGTTTTATAAGATCCCTTTATTCTGTGCTGGATTCATAAAAAAAAAATAGAATTAGAAAACGTTTTACTGCAGATTAACCGACAAATTATTTTAAATTCTTTAGAATAAATGACCCTGAAACCAGGTAGGAAAAATCCTGCACATTGAACAGCTAGAAACCTGTCTCAAACATTCTACAAATATTCTACAATAATTCTAATTCTAAAATACATGTTTATGGGACATAAAACTCCTTAAACTTTTATAAAAAAAAAATATATATATATTATATATAAATCTTGGTAAAATAAAAAGCATAATTTCTTGTTTTGTCCAGAAGAGGTCCCTCTAAAGCTGCTGGAGTGAGTAGAGTTCTGTAAACTGTATGGTTATGTAATTTTAATAGCATTGGCAGTGTGGTGCGAGTTTGCAATAAATAAAATAGTTTGGCATTAATTGGAAACAATTTTACTCCCCCTTCTGAGTCAAACTTTTTCTCCTTTTTGCAGCAGGATGCTCCTCATTTGTCAGAGTTCACGGACCAGCCGAGTAAAAGCACACCCACAGTGCAAGAGATCATTGACATTCAGGAGCTGCAAGTGCGTGCCCCAATTCCCAGATAAAACCACCGACTTGTTAAATGAGGTGGAAGTTGAAGTAATGCATTTGTGTTGTCTCGAAATTAACAAGCTTGGGCTTTCAAACGAGTTGGTTCGGGGGGAAGTAGTGTCTGCACATTCGAGAGTCCATCCAACAACACAGTAGGTAAATGAGGCTGGGTATTGATCTGGTTCACTTGCTATTCATTGCTTGAAAGGACACAAGAAGAAGATGAGTGAAAATGTCTTAAAGGGGAACATGATTTTCCTCTGAGGACTCCACATCCACTCAGTTGTCTAAAAATAACTTCGCCGGCATACTTTGAAGACCCACTCAGATTCTACAGAGCCAGCAGCACATAATGGGAACAAGAATCCACACCGAGGAGAATAATGTATAGCATAAATAACCCATGAATAAGATGGAATACACCAATTTACGTCATATTCTATATTCAGATTTTCATGCAAAAAACTATTTTCTAGATCAGGTCAAAAAGTCAAGAACTGTGTCCTCAATAAAAAAGAAAAAAACAACACTCATGCAGACGATTTAGATGAAGACTTTGGAGAATAAATGCGCCCTGTAAACTGATTGTTCTCAAGGATGCACTCTATAAAAAGCCAAAATAAGTCATTTTCTGCACAAACGATGCAAACATGGGTACGGCAGAGGGAGTCACATGAAGAAAAATACCAAATTTGAAAAACACATTTCAACAGAAATGTTGAAATAGGCTAAATGTATTAGGTAAACTTTTCTGTATAATACAAAAAATGTGTTGTTTACTTTTGAAAATTAGAAAAATAGAATTGCAAAATGAATTTACCGTTTGATTTTTTCTGTCTAAAAGGTGTAACATACCCTAAGAATGCAGGGTCAAACCAGGATCATCTAAAATTAATTAAAAATTAGCTTACACATACGAAAAATACAATACATTTTCTAAAGAGCTTTTTATTGAAAGTACACACTGCAAACTATAGGAAAATATTTTTAAAATAAACCTGTAAATGTTAAAAATATCTTTAAGCTTGAAAGAATTAAAACAAATTTAAAAAGTTAAAAATTAGTCTGTAAATAGGAGAACTTGAAAGAATTATTGAAACATTTAATCTTGAATTTTAAAAATGAAAGGATGACAAAAGTGAACAATTGACACTATTTTGGAGTAGAAATGATATCAGCATAACTTCTGTCACTTAATGTCAATAATTTCCCAGCAGCCAGTGGGCTCAAAGCCCCATGCACAAGTATAATTAGCATCTAATTCAAAAAATCTAAATTGAAACTGTAAATTAAGGACTGCCAAAAAGTAGGGGTGTAGGGAAACATTGATTTGTCGATGTATTGTGATTTTACACAATGTACATAATTTGATGAATTTCATCCTGTCATGCTGCTTCATCACACTGAAATATTTCTGGAAAGAATTTGCAATTTTTTCCCCCTTAATTTTGAAGCACCGGTTCAAGCTCCTGAACCGTTTAAAAGCTACATTTAGCAGTGTTGGAAATGAACAGAACTTTATTTCCTCAATCATATTACACAGCTGAGGTGGTGGTAGAGCGGAGGATGCTGACCAAGCTGGAGAGCATAATGAAGAACACCGGTCACCATGGAATCTTCGCTGACCAAAAGATCGCCTTCGATCTCTGCCATGCGCCACAGAAAGGCTCAGGAAGTCTTTCGACTATCAAACTTTTTCAATGCAGCTGGAGGGAAGTAAGAACGAATTACTCGCAGCTCCTTCAATTTCCCTGTAAGAGCAGAATTGAATCCTCTTTTTTTGTTATAATCATAATGAAAGATATTCAAAAGCGTTTTATTTTAGTGAAAGAATACAGAATCTGCAGCTAGTCACATGCAGAAAGCTGCTGTAGTTTTCATTTTTACTCTGTTCTTAGTGAATTTTACAACTGATATACGGTTTTACGACAGTTGTTAGTACTTTTAACATTTTAACCAGTTTGTGTGTTTGGATGAGTTTGCAAGTTCCTTTGGGATTAATATCTATCTATCTATCTATCTATCTATCTATCTATCTATCTATCTATCTATCTATCTATCTATCTATCTATCTATCTATCTATCTATCTATCTATCTATCTATCCATCACTTTGTTGGTTCATTATTGCTTTATTGACTTTATCGGTTTTGGCAAATTCTGTTCTTTTTTTTCTTATTCTGAAAAATATTTTTGTTGTGGAAACCGCCAGACTCTTGCTGATGCACACCCCTAACAAAAATAGCAAGAGTATAAAAAAGAAGTACAACTAAAATTATTTTTAATTTGGTATCAGTTTTAAGTTTGTGTTTTTTATTCAAGTTTCAAATTTCTTTTTTTTTATTTTAATATTTCTTCGAATTTTAGAATATATTTTATATTTTTAACATTTCCTTCTAGAGTACAATGTGTACTTTTGAGTTTAAAGCTGTTTTCAAGTTTTCAGCTTATTTTTTTCAAAATACAATGTCTAGTTTTTTGCATTTACTTCAACCCAAAAACTTTCACTTTCCTAATTCAAAATATTCAGTTTTATTCTATTTGAATATTTCAAATTGGAGGTTATTTTTCACAAACTGAAAAAATGAACAAAAAGACCACTACCATACTTTGATATTTTTTTATTCTCTTCTGTAAAAACAAAAGTTTTTCCTTTTACTGTCACTTTGGCAGATCTAAAAAGCACAAGTCGTCCTGATCTCAGCTACGCTTGGAGCCTTTCCACACATGTAGAGCTCACTTGTCAGAGTCACTATTATTCTGTCGCGCTCTTACAGACATATTTACGCACGCATACACACAGCTCCCTTAGCAAAAGGCATCCACGCAGGAATACAGCGGCACTGTTCTGATATTAGGGTCACAGCAACGCCATGGCAACACCCAAAAGAGATAGAAACAAAAAAAAAAAGCCAAGGCAGGGCCACGACAGAGCAAGCTGTAATCTGCTATTGCTTCATAAGGATGGTGGGTGAGAGTTTCACATTTCAGCATATCAATATGATAAGAAGACCCTGAAAACTGTGATGGCACAGAGAGCGCTGCAGATCTTTACAGTACAGGCCGTACATGTAGTGCAGATGCAGGGGCACAACCATGCACACACCCTTAGTTTCAAACATGCTTCCCAGAAGCAGTGAAATAGTCACATGTCTTAGACATTATATAACACAATGCCAAAGGAAAAAAAACATGAACCCCACATACAACTTAAAGCAACACCTCATTTAAGATCAACACCGAAAACAAAATAAATCAGCTTTGACATCTGACAAAATGTATTTAAAGCACATTTATGGACCCGTTGATTTCTGATTCAGATCCCTCATTTTCCTAAAACAAAAAGGGCGTTTTTTTAATTAAATGCTATGGTACAGATCTTTGTATTTCTCTTGAGCATTGGAATTATTTTATTGTAATTTGCTGTATAAGTGCACTATATAAATGTGGATAAGTGCAGACACATATCACAAAACATTTGTGTATTATTCATGTTTTGTAAGTTCATCTTTTCATTAATTATATATTGTAAAAATTAAAAAAAAAAGATGTAAACAAAAAAATAAATAATATCAGTCAGATTTCTCATTTTTTGAAAGGTAAAATAATACCTCTATAATTTATTTCTGTTAAAACAGCTTTTTTATTGTATTGTGATTGTGCAAGTGGCAATTAAATTCCAGGCAGATGATGTAATAATTTAAAAGTTTCAAAATATAATATATACTGATGTAAAAAGTGTTACTGTTTTTTTTTTTTTTGGCTTAATTTGATTTTTTAAATGTTTTTTTTCTCAGAAGATAATGAACAAAATACAAAGATGTTCTTGTCATAAAGAAAATAATAAATAAAAAAAATACTTGTGTAATAATGCAAAGTAAGTTGCCAATTGCTTATATAATTAAAGTTAAAAAAAAAAAGACTTGTTCAACATTTAGAAATTAATAATTAATCCCAAGCTATGACTGATAGCTTGGGAGTCCATAAGTTATTTTATAAATAAAACGTACAATAGTCATAATATATAATAGTTACGTCTGTACACGTTATGGCATGTGAGCATTGACCAGCTTTTTAAACCTACGTGTTTATCTTTAACAAAATTTCCAAAAAATGTTTAAAGACCCACTCCGATAAACAAAAAATTGATTTGGGTGTTTTTAATGATGATGGTGATCATATTTAAAGAAAATTGAGCCTATATTTGTGTTTCTGAAGATTTCTTTATTTAAATCGCTGTGAATCGGGGGCAGATAAGAAAATGTGGTTTGAAAAAGAACATTTTTGTGATGAAGAAAATTTCCTGGGAGTGTCACAAGTGCACTGCTCCAAGGCATAAGCAAAGGTGAAGGGGAGGGGGGTGGAGGTATTCTGTGCTTTAAGTCCCGCCCAAATTTTAGAGATGAATTTCTAATAATACCCAGCTGCTATGCAGAAACTATGTTTTAAAGAATGACAGGTTTTATGATTTTAAATGTAAACTGCAAAAGTGAGGGAAAGTGCCCGACTAAATCTGCAACGATCAGAAATGAACCGTTGATTCTGCAAAAAGCGCTAATTTATGATAATGCGCACTTTGAAGAGCATTATCCGGCTTTTACAAAGGTCACTTACAAAGGAAATAAATATTCAATCAATTTTTAGTCATTTATTCTTTTGCACTACTTTATGATGATGCGCACTTTGAAGGGCATTATCCTGATTATATCATGATCACAAAAGAAAAAAATATTTAAAAAATCTTTAGTCATTTATTCTTGTGCGCTAAAATCTGATAAATTCAAAGGGCATTATCCCGCTTATACTATGGTCACTTACAAAGGAAATAAGTATTCCATCAATTTTCAGTACTGTTATTTTATCAGTTTAAATCACTTTTTCACCAAAAAACTTGATATGTGCTTGTTTGGTAATAGCTGAGCTGGCACTGACCTCAACTGCAATAAATGTGCTTATCGTCATGTTAGGTTAAATAAAGCCTCAGTTCAGAGAGAAAGTTCAGTTCTTCCAGCTTGTTTATGTTTAAATGATGAAAAATAAAGTTTGTTTCAAAGATGAAGAACATTTGGGCTTTGTGACCCAAAGTACACTCAGAAGCCGGATAGGGATATAATTTAAAGATTACTGGGAACACTGTTACAATAGATGATCAGAGTGGGTCTTTAACTAAATGTTATCTTTTATTTTGGAAACTAAAAGGAAAATGTGTGAAAAATGCTGGACTGATCTCATAGCTGCAGATGTGGAAGGCAGTGGAGTAACTCTACTCCACCTGGGACCTCCACTCGGGTTGTCATTCATTGTTTGTCTTAATTTACTCTTTCTGAAGACGTAAAACCTTGATATGTACTGAAACAAACTGTGTCACGAAATGACAGAGAAAAGTTTGAGGCTCTAATGTTGAAACCTTGACAATCTATTGTTTGCTTTGGCATGAGATAGTTAGGATGAATAGCAAAATGGCAACAACTCCTGTTGTGTGTACAAACTCAGTCCAGTGTGGCTCAGCACCATGAGAAAGAAGAATATGAAGTCTGCTGCTTAGGTTGACTATTGAGACTCAGTTTTTGGCCTCAGCACCCGTCTCATCCAGAGAGAGGAAAGAGGCGCGAATTCTTTGGGCTTCATTTACACAAAGGTGTCCGAACGCCTTGTTGTACCATTCTGGAGATCTCCCCCTACAATATAAAAATAGAAAATGGTCAAAATTGCTCAAATTGATTTAAAAAAAAAACAAAAAACATCCTCTCCTTCTAAACCCTCCATACCTGAGGTCTACTCTGGATATATGGGTGAGCCTGGTCCTTCCTGTCCCACAGGGCTCCAGGAGGTACTGTGACTCCAAAACGACGCCTCTAACGGCGGCGGAGCGGGGGCTGTCGTCATGCTCCACAGAGACGCACACCAGCACGCAGCAGCCTTTACACAAGTCTGTGCGCCACGATCTAAGAAGAAAGAGTCAAGTCAGGTGTCCGATTTAGCTCTAAAAAAACGAATTTCTGAAGGTCAGTCTACCTTAGTACCACGTAGTCACAGCTGGGCAGAGGCGGCATGCTGCAGCAGGAGAAATGGTAGACGTCCGTCTGTCTGTCCAGCGTCTCCAGAACCCGCTCCTGCTGCAGGTCCATCTGCCACAGAGGACGCTCCCTCAGCAGCCGCTGCAGCACGTCGGTGGGAGCTGCCGACACCTCTACACACACTCGCCAGCGCCTCAAAGGGTTGCCGTCTTCAACCTTACACATACACATTTTCAGAGTGTGTCTTTTAAACAAAAACAAAAAACTAACAGCAATGACGAGCAAATATTTGCCTCAACAAATTTGAGAGAATTGGAGCAAAATAATGCAAACCCTCTCAATATCCTAATCGTAACGTCCTTGAAGAATTTGTGAGCTTTTACCTTTTTTGATGCAAGTTCGGTGTGGTCAGAGAATGGACGGGACACCCAGGCTTTGCTCTTGTCTTTGGCCTCTTTCAGCAGGTTTTGGATGAGCCCTTCTAAATGTGCGTGGTAGGATCCCTCCTCATCCTCTTCTTCCACTTCCTCTACAGCCTCCTCTTCGTGAGCCTTGCAAAGCTCATCCAGCGGAGGCACCATCAGCTCAGCCTCCATGTAGGAGTTTCGAGACTGGGTCACCATCTCCTCAGGGATCTGAGAAGAGAATAAAGAGTTCAGTTCTGAATAAAGCCTTCAAAACAAAAATAGTGAGAAAAGTTATTAAACTGACAAATGATTGAAAATAATTAAAATAGCAATAAAAGTTGTGATTATGTTTAATAAATTATTTTTTAAAAATGTTCATAAAACTCTTTAATTTAGCTGTAAATACGCATATAGCAAAATAAATAAATTAGAGCTATTTGAATACTTAGGTGTATATAATACTTATTTTTTATATTATTTGAGTTTGTATGCAAGATTAAGTTAGCTACTTACAACAGTAAGATGCAAGTTTTTTTTTTTAAACACCATGAATACATTTTTCATGCGTTTGTAGAATTACATATACATGTTTTTTTAAGAATATTGCTTATGATATTGCTTTATGCTAAATAGTACAAGAGATGTTGCTTCTAACCAAAAATAATTCCTTCCAAAAATTAAAAATAACAATACAAATTGTAAGTAAAATAAGATAAAATCGAATAAAAAGGTTTAGCACTGAAAAAACCTTCAAAATAAAAATGAGTTAAAAAAATCTCTTAACTTAACAAATATTGCTACAATGTAAAATAAGAATATAAAGAATGAATGTTTTAAGTAAAGATTTTTACAACATTCTTCAATTTAGATGTAAATAAGCATATGGCAAAAACAACTGTAGAATAATTAAAACTATTTGAATAATCAAGTGTAAAAATTACTTTATATTATTTGAGTTGCCTAGAACTATATATACTTGTGAGTTTTCATCTTTTAAAAATACATCATAAATATATTTTTGTGTTCATAGAATTACATAATGAAGGAACATCGAAGTAATAATATAAAATTAAGTTTAAAAAAGCATTTTTTCTAAAAAAAAAAATGTGTCACTCACCAATCTGTTTTTTTTTTTCTAAAAAGATTTTTTATGGTTATTTTCATATAGTAACCAGAAAATGCATTTATATTTGCTTTTTTTCACTTTTTTCTTTAATTGTCCCTTTAGGTACATATACATGTTTATCACTAACATAGCTTTTTTTTTTTCCAAGTCCTGCATTTTGATTTCTGTTTCTTAACTGCTGCTTCTAACCAAAGCTTAAAGTAACAATTAAAATAGCAAATTTAAATTAAAAAAATTCAAAATTACATAAAAAATTAAAATCATATCAAATCAAATAACACAATATTGAAGAAAAACTTTAAGAATACTCATAAGAAGATGTGGAAAGGAAGAACTCATGTAAAAAAGTAAAAACTAGTGGCAACATTACTTTAATTGGGGGAGAACTTGATACGTGTGTTAAAATACAAGATAAAATACAACAAACTCTGAACCTGACTTTCTAGAAAAAAAAAGTTTTTTGGATGAAAATAAAGTTGACAAAACCAACTGATTCAAATGACAAATGATTCATAAATGTGCAGTAGTGATGAAGGTTTTTTGTCTGTTTACTAATTTTACTGGAACCATGCAGGCTTAATGCACTAATAAAGCGGAGTTGTTGACTCCAGCATGAACAGACGTCAGTTCAATCTTTAAGATCAATATGATACAAACATTATTGAACAAAACTGATGGAGCGCAGGTCCTGCCTTACCTGAAAGAGACGCTGGCACTCTGTGATCATGTGTGTGAGCCCCTGCGTGGCAGCCAGGTTGTCACTCAGATCTTTCTGATCGGGGCGACCCGAAGCGTACTTTTTCTGGATTGACCTTTAGAGACAGAAAAGGGGAACAGATTTTGTTTCTGTTTACACATTCTGTTGTCCAGAAAAAAACATTTGCATCTTCAGTGTGCTCACCTCGGTGACAGAGTCTCGTTCTTTAATATGCTGAGATGAAAGAGGGATGGCCCCAGACAAACCGCCAGATTCATCGGCGTCATCTGGTTCTCCTCCACCAAGGATGTGACATCCCGCAGGAAGTAGAGCAGCATCTGCAGAACCTCCCTGTTCTCATCTGGCATTAGCAGAATGGCAGCTCGGACAGCCTGCATCCTCTGCTCTTTTGGAACGTCTGAGGATAAAAGCATCAAAATAGTGAGATTTGGAGAATAACTTCTGCCTTGTCCAATGAGACGACTTACACTGATATATGTGGAGGAAGGTTTCTCCCAGCTTGCTTGTCAGCAGAGGCTCGGGCAAATCCCTGAAGAACTGTTTGACCATGTCAGCGACGTCGTACGCCGACTGGTCCTCATAGTTCACCGAGTCAGGAGACAACTCGCACTGCTGCCTCAAAGCCTGAATCCGGGATTTCACTCCTGATTTGCGGAAGAGTCCCACCTGAATCAAAACAGACGGGCAAATGAGCAAGTCCTCCGCTCGTCGGGCACGAATAAGAAATATTTGCAGTTCTGCAAGAACAAAATGTTTTGTAGCCAGACTTGTAAGCAAAAGTTGTTTTGTAACCTGGTCCAGACAGTGTGTTCGGAGGTGGCCGAAGGCCTGCTGTAAACACAGAGGGAGTGGAAACCCACAGCGCTGGACGTGGACGATGAGGGGGACTCCAAACACACTTTTCTCTTTGTAGTCTGGCACCTTCATCCGCTTCATAAACTTAGGCACAGACCTAGAAGCGACGAAAACACATTAAAGGAGAGGCGTCCGTGTCTGCGCTTTCATGCACATGCTGGTCAACAGGAATTTGACTTGGGGGCGTGATAAAAACACCAAGACAGGCTGTAAACAACATGGGGACACGCTCGTGTTTGTCATGAAACAGCTGGCGTGAGGAATGTGGGTGATAACCAGAGCCTGCAATGGACAAACCATTTGATCTGAAGGTGTTTACGACTTGTAAGAAGGTGTTGTTTGTGACTGTATAAAAAAACCAGAAACTGCTGCTTTTATATATTGCAAATAAAGACAAAAAATGTCCAAACAATGACATTTGAACACTAAAAATATTAATATTTTGCTTAATTCTTGAGGGGTTGTACCCACCATGTCCAGCCGTGCTTATTTGACATGGAGTATTTCTCCATGATGGCGGTGAGGCGGAGCAACGAGAACTTCTGCAGCAGGCTGAGCTGGCCTGCTGACTGGCTGCTGATCTGGAGGGAGGACGCTGGCTGGTCGAAATGATGAGAGGTTCTGAAGCTGGGCCATCGAACACTGGAGGTGGTGGAAAAGACGCAGAAGGTATTAATACATTATTAGTAATTTGAGATTTCACTATGGATTCAATGCTTTCATAATCCTGAATGTTGGATGTGACTTAAAGCAGAAGAAGATCATATATTCTAAACAGTAAAACGTTTGATTAATTAGCAAAACTTAAAATTATTTATTTTCATCATATTAACATTTTGAGTTGATGATTTACTCAAATCATTTTTTTTTAAAATAAAAACTAAAATAAGTTTTGTTAATTGATCCAATGTTTCACTTTTTACAGTGTACAGACTTTAAACAAATCAGTAAATTTATTTGAAAATCGATCGTATCAAAACAATGTGTAATATTTACATTTCTATAATTTTTTTCCCTTTATTTTCTATGATTATTTTGGTTTTACATTATGTCTTTTGTACATTATTTGAACATTTGGCACAATTTGGAGAACAGTACAATTCCAGATAATACACACTTGCAGACTTGAACAATATCTGTTCCCGTTTTTACAGAGAAATTCAAAAATATTGAATTTACTGGAAATGTCTTTTATTCTTTAAAACACAAAGTAAAGAAAAGCTGATATGAATCATAGTCGTGATAAATCCATAGCAGACAAAAACACTGCTTGAAAAAGATCTTATTTGTGATGAAGACGAAAAAGTTCAGTGGGCCACAAGCTCCTTGAAATCTCAGTAAAGTAGAGTGAAAAAGGGGGGCGGGGTTGCTCCGCTCATATGGTCCCGCCCACAACTTATTTCTAATGACCTGCTGCCGCTCTGAAGAAACTACACTGGAAAACGTGAAACACTGGATCAATTAACAAAATCTCTGTAATTTCCTTTTTTTTAAATCAAAGTTGAGTATACCATCAACTAAAAATTTTAATTTAATGAAAACTAATAAGAACTTCTGCTGTCAATTGATCAAATGAAAATGACAGATTTCCTGATTAGCTTAAAACATAACCGGAACAAACACGATTAACCCTTTAATACTGGCGCTCCAGAGCTTGTGCTCTTTGATTTACTGTAATTTTTTAATCATTAACACAATCAATGTAATTCCAGCAGATTCTGAAGGAGAAAAGTCATTCAGAATCTGCTGGAATTACATTGATTGTGTTAATGGTGGAAAAGTTACAGTATTAAAGATTTTATGTTTAAGCGTCACCGGCAACGCCTCAGCTGGTAAAAGGGTTAAAAAAGAACCACTGGGAAAGCTTTTAAAGGGTAACCAAACCAAAGTTTTTTGGCCGTTGACCTCTATAAAGGGAGCTTTAAAAATTCCAAAAATAATGGCCTAAAAGTATCTCTGTGCTGTGTTAAATTGAGGTATTACAGTTGAATTTTGTGATTGGTCAAGCCATATAAGTCTTATGTCGTTTTAGAAGTCCCATGTCATGATCTGTAGCCCCACCCCTCTAACTGGATTTTCAAATTTCGGCTGTGGGTGTGGAATCAGCTTCCAACTTTCCTGTTAGGTCAACCTTTAAAATAGATCAAAAGACGAAGGGAGCAGCTTCTCACCGTGGTCGTGTGAGCGAGGCACCGACTCCGGAGTCCCGCCTCTCTCTGCTTGTGCCCGTCGAATCCGTGTCGTTGAAAGACACCCCGTCCTTCTCGCCTTCGCTGGGGGTGGTCCTGCCCTCCCCCTCCTCCTCCCCCGCCTCCCCCTCAGGCAGCACGCTGCGGCTCCAGTGGTCCACGATCTGCTGCAGGCCGCTCACGTGCTGGATGATGTCGTCCAGGTGGGGAAACAAGTTGTCCTCCTTCTCCAGGTCTAAGAGGTCTCCGGTGCTGGCGTACAGGTGGGAGCCGGGCACGTTGTCGTAGACGCTCACCCTGCTCCCCCGAGGAGCCCCGGGACATGGGGGTTTGGTTAGAGGTTTGGCACACCAGGCTTCACCCAGACTATTTTTAGGAGAAGACGTTTTGCCGCGCGACTGCAGACCGTTGTTCCTATCGTCGGGTGAAGGAGCCAGGCTTTCTATGGATAAGGCTTTAGGAAAAGTTCCCGGCTTGTGATCTTTAGGGATGTGAATGAGGAGGTTTTCATATGAACGGAACTGGTTTTTACCAAACTGGCCTTCAGTCCTCTTTCCCTGAGAAGGTAACTCCAAATCCTCCAAGTACATGCTGCTCCTCTTGCTGGCGGGCCGGGGTTTTGGTCTTACGGGCGCCACTGGCTCCACTGCATTCAGTGGCTCATCTGTATTGCAGGGGTCACCACTCAGAGGGGCCTGGTCCTCGCAGTCCTTGCTGAGGGAGACAGGGGAAGGATCCTCATCGTTTTGGTGATTGTGTTCCAATTGGCTGATGGGTGTGCACTGAAGCATCTGGAGTGCCCGTGGCTCCTCCCCCTGTAACACTGGTCCACTGATGACCAGTGGCGGCCTGCGATTTGAGCTCTTCCTCCTCGTTGAAGGCCCCCAAGTGCGCATTATTTCCATGCGGCGCAGAAACTCTTTGGCTTTACTCCGCCCTCCCTGTCCATGGCGGCTACTTTTGATCGGCAGCGAGTTGTAGTGTGGAAGATCTCGGGGAGGGTGGTAGGAAGCAGACAGGGATGCCATCGATATGGAGTCCGGCATGGCGGAGGCCGAGTCTTCGCTGTGGAGAGAGGAGATCTCCGTGATCTCCTGCTCACTCAGGTCTGTCAGCACGCTCTCGCTGCTCACTGTGCTGCGAAGACCCTCCCCTTGACCTGTCAGGGCGCTCTCATTGGTGCCGTCCAACAGGAAGTCTTGCAGACGAGACCAGCGGCGGCTGCTCCACTCAAACGTCCATCTTTTGCTGATCGCCAGAGGATCATCTTCATCAGAATCATCACTCTGTTAGAAGAAGAAATGGAAAAAGTCAAACAATCCTGGTTAACAAACCCCTGACATTTACAGCATAATTTTTTCACATAAGGGACTCTCAATTTTTGGGCACATTTGTTAGGAATATTCTTAAAAGGACGCAACAAGACTTTGAGGAACTAATAATCCTTATTTAGAAAGACGTGAAAGAACACGACCAAATTGTGGACCAATGGTTCCCAACCCGGTTGTGGACCGGTCCCAGTAAAGACATAAAAAATACATATGGTAATTAGTGACTGTATTATGTATTGACAAGTATTATGTCACAGAAAAAAAAAAAGTAATATTGTAAGGTTTGTTTTTCCGTAAACTCACAACACTAAAAGCCGTAAATTTATTAGTTTTTTCTTGTAAATGTACAACCTTAAATCTCGTAAATTAACAACTTTTATCTTATTAATTTACCATTTTTTTCTCATAAATTTACTAGATTTAAAGTAATAAATGACCAACTTTATAACATGCACATTTACAAGAAAAAGTCACAACTCTTGAAGTAATAAATATATGACTTTAGTCTCGTAATTAAACATTTACAACCTTTTGATCTAGATCCAATTCAGGTAAGATCCACAATTTGTCCAAACAACAATAATTACTTACATAAGTGAACAGTAGATCATTTCAAAAGGAAAATGTCTAAACTGAACAATAATTGTGCTACTGTGGAGAAGAAAATGTCCCCAAATTGGAAGATTTGGAAGAAACTTCCAGCAGAAACAGACTTTGTAAGAATGACTACTTATGTGGATCAGACAGGCTCCGAGAGGACTAGAAAGAGACAAACATACACAGAAACACTAGAACTCCTGTTATAAGATAAAAATTAGATAAGTTAGCTGTTGTAGCAGTTAGAGGACAGAAAGCAGATAAAATTACAGGATTCTGCTAAAAAATAAAAGAAATACATTCAGAACAGACAAGATATTAAACATCTTTTATGAATTAAACTGTTTGTAATTCAGCCTTTTATATACCATATATATATTAAATTACAAAATAGATTGCACCACAAAATCTAGGGAGGGATAAAACTTGCTTTTATTGCCAAGGCTGTTCAGAAATGAGCCACTTTCACCCGGCTTTATTCCTGCCTTTTGACCTTTTTAAATCTAATTCTAATGATCACTTTTAATATTTCTTTTGAATGTTTCTTTACATTCTTCATTTAAAGCACTTTGAATTTGTTACTTTATATAAAGCGTGCCATACAAATAAACTCGCCCAATGACTAATATAGGTTGTATCCATTAAAGCAAAAAAAAAAAAAAAATCTGGACAGCATCCTATCGTCACAAAGTGGATTAAATCTTTTACGTATCAAATCAGGTGAGGTGGAAAGGAACACAACTGTAATTTTAACACATGATTCATGCATCTGTGTTTTCTTCCAAAATGTTGTTCTTAATTTGAAGGGAGAAAACGTAAGCAAATTGTTTCTACCTCACAGTTTTTAGCTGAGAGTTGAATTTTTTTTCCTAATTTATAGGAGGATTAAATGTAAATTAGATTAGGTACCCTGCAATCTCTTACTAGATAAAAAAAAGACACTTACTTTCTTCTTGGGCTGACTTACATCCAGTTTCATGGATGAACATTTGTTCAGTGTGTTTAGGCGTCTGCAAACACAAACACAACGCAAAGTTGGTGCAGGGACTTTTACACTTTCACATTTTTCACCTTCTCCTGATAAGTCTTCTCTTTTCCTCTTTCCATCCATGACCCCCCCCTCCCTCCCCCTCCTGAGGAAACTCTACAGATCCACCCACTCTACTTCCAATAACTCAGGATGTGAGGATGAGCGGCTCATTAGGCGCCTGTGCCAGAGTCTTTCTTTCCAGATAGGGACTAATGATGTGCTCCTGGTCATTAGATTCTGGCTTATTTAATATTTCAGACTTTTCCGACTAGAGTATTGACCAGATCTGCTGGAGAAGCAGACAGTGACAGTAGTTGTAAAGCAGACAGGAGCTGGGATGTGCAGGAATACGCTGGCATTCTTTCCCTATGACCATTTAACCCCGCTCCCCTGCTCACTGAGAGCCTTTCCTCTTTGAGTGGTAGATCAGAGGCAGAGGCTGATCAGATCAAAGCCCTGGCGACTGAGAGTAATAGTTTATTAAGGACGCGGCTCAGACTTCTGAAAGATCAATGGGTCAAGAAGTTCCTACCGACACAAAGGCTCGACCAGGTCCCTGTCCAGAAAGTCGTGGTCCCTTTTAACCGAGGAAATGTCGATTGGAAACTGGGAATCTGGGAGGGAGGAGAGCGAAAACAGGCTTAGACAAATGAATGACGTGCCTCACTATGAATTTGACTACTAAACGAGGCTTTTATTGTGGCGAGTCTCTAAATTCACCACAGCTCTATTAATCATCCACAATCTCAATTCAAAGCTTGCTGTGTGTGCATGAGTAAATGAAGCAGAAAGGCGGGTCCTCACTTCTTGGGAGATTTTCCTGGTCCTCACTATGTAGTAAGTGTAAGAATATGTGTGTGTGAGCGCTGCCTGGGCGTCTTTGCGATGCGTTTAGGAAGGCCCACTGGATTTTGAGAATTTCATCTTTGATTACTGAGCCCGTTTCCTGTTTGTGCTTTCACTGTGTGAGAGCTGATGATCAGCACATGAGCAAACGCCTCTGGGTTTCCAAGATAACGAGAGAAAAAAGAGGAAAAAGGTAAAAAAAAAAGAAAAAAAAAGAAAGTGTTTCAGGAGGGAGATGATTAGAAGGAAAGAGGCGAGGAAACAAGGAAAAAGGTGGGCGAAAAAGAAGAAGAAGAAAAAAAAGACAAGCTATGAGAGTCCCAGCAGTGATAACAAGGCCTTTCCCATGACCCCTCCCTCTGGACAGGAACTGCAGCCTGGAAATAGACTGTAGCGGCCCAAAAGACTGGAATAAGGAATGGTAGAGGGGAGAGAGAAACATGGATGATGGAAAAATTTGGCGTTGAGGATAAACAAAAGGAGTTCTTGGAAGGAGGAGGCTGTGTGAACTAAGGCAGCTGGATAAAAGCTGGACTCGGGCCACTTTATGAGAGTACCTTCATAGAGCTGAGCGTACTGTGGAAATCCAGCTGCTCGAAGCCAATCGCAAGCCTCCTTAGCCTCAATCTCTGTAAGAAAAAAATGGGGAAAAAAATCCAAACATTTATGTATTGTTTATTCATTCTGGATGAAACTTTGCAGATCCTGATACGTTTTCCGTTCAAATCGTTTCCAGCTGCTAATAAAACAAGGACAACATTGTGCTTGTGTTTGTCATCCATTTTTAGAGTACAAGGGAGGATCATCCATGGGATTTATTTTTCCTCTGGGAAATAACTGGAATGATGAGACTGGAAAAGTTGGAAATTAGCCAAGAATGGGGAAAAAAAAAAAACCTGAATTTTATTTTACTGTCCCAACGCAAGTTAGATCCACTCTAATCAATGGATGCCCACAACCACATCCCATCAGGCACTTTACTTTACAGGCTTTTCTGTTTACTACTTTTTTCCGCTAACATACAGCATGCATCCCACATAATGTTAAACAGGCAGGCTGAAACGCATGTGTGTGCGCATTCCCGTACGAAGCAGACACTTGTTAAACAGCTCTTTGTGCTGACGGAATAAAACGCAGCCAACCATCGCCTTAGATAGTCAAAAAAAAGGAGGAAAAATATCATTTTTTAACCAAAAGACAGTAAAAAAAGTGATGTAAATATGGAAAATTCAATTGGAAAAGTTTTAGTTTGTGGCTCCTACTATTGTTTTACATCTCTAATAGGTTGATGCAAACGAGCATTAACCCTTTGACACCTGAGGCGCTGCCTGTGACGCTTAAATATAACATTTTAACATCCAGTAACTTTTCAACTGATGACACGATCAACATAATTCCTGCTTTTCTCCTTCAGAATCAACTGGATTGTGCTAACAATTAATTATAAAATTACAGTAAAGGGGTTAAAACTCACATTTCTGTTCTCTAATATAGCATTTTTTGCATAAATCTGACACCAAAAATGATAAATATTAATTAAAAATGTTTTTCTAGCTCTGCAAAATAGACAGCCTACACATTAAAGTGTACTGGAATCCCTCCGATTCCATCAAAACTTACTACAACTCCTCATGGTGAGGCGATAAGATGCTCCCGGATCTCCTCAGCTCAGAGTGAAGTTTCCTCTCCATCCCGCGTGTCAGCCGTTAACTGCTGTGGGGCTTTCTATCATCTGGCTCAGGACTTTCTTCTTTACTGCCTTATGTTTACAGCTCTGCCTCTCTTCCCTCATGTACGCTTTTGCTTACCTCTCATTTTCTCCTCGACCTCCTCTCGTTTGGTCTTTTCTCTGATCCACCAACATCACCTTAATCTAACTTTTTCTCTGCACTTTTATGCCATCCCAAGCCTCATTTTTTTAAAGTTACCTTTCTATGAGCTTTCTTCCAACATCTTCCTGCTCAAAATTCTCTCATCTTTCCTCTGATAATCCATCTAAAAACAACTTTCTAAGACATTTCCTTTCATCCCTCCATATCTTTCACAGAAACCTCCTCACTCCTTCTTCCTCCCAGCTCCGCTGAGAAAGTCCACATCTTCTTTTGAATCGCTGAAGTTCCCGTCAGCCCGAAGCTTGCTTGGCGGCCGGCAGCCGCTGTTCTCCCACTTCACATGGTAAAATGAAGCCACGACGGCTGAAAGACTTTGACCTCTGCTTTGCTGAATTACCAGAACAATGTGTGGGAGAGTGTGTGTGTATGTCCACACACACACACACTCGGCAGCATTTACATCAGCACAGATGTTGCCCCCAGTGACTCAGAAAAAGCGAAAAAGGATGAGACAGTCTGACGGCTACAGACCTTGTGGGAAAACCAGAGGGAGGAAGACATAGCCCACCAGCTGTTTATTTACTAAAAAATTAGCCTGAAGGCAGCTGACACTTGTTTTTTTTTAAGTTAAAAAGCTTCCAGTTTAAAAAGTGAGCAGGAAACCCCACCAGGAAAAAGAAGGGGAGTTCCTGCAGCTACAATTGACTCTAAATCAGAATTTATTGAGTAAAAAGTAAATGAAAAATTAAAAATCATACAAAGAAGAAATTCCTGTTGTTGAACTCTGGCGCTCAGACTAACAGCAACTTCAAACATGATCATCTTTTGATCTATTTTAAAAGCGTTTCTAGTGGTCTTTTAATTATAAATTTTTTTTTTTTTTTCTTAGGACATAGTTTCTGCAGTGGTTTATTAGATATGTGCCTCTAAACTGTGGGAAGGACGGTTGGTGTGGAGCAACCCTGACCCCCTTTCTCCTCCTCGTTGCTGAGAATTTGGAGCTTGTGGCCTGTCCAGCATAAATTATTAGTCAGAAAGTAACCCTTTTTCAAACTGTAGTTTTGCTTTCTTTAACAAAAAATACATTTTGGAGCTTAATTTTCTTCATATAAGCACTCCATCATCAGCGAAAATGCCAAAAAACAAGTTAAAAACACCAAAAAGCACAATTTTCATCAGTGTTAGTCTTTGAATCGTGCTTATAAACCACTATGAGCCGGGGTGAGATTATATACCATATTTTCCAGAGTATAAATCGCAGGTATTTTAATAGTTTAGTCAGGGGTGCGACTTATACTCAGGTGCAATTTATTTGTGTGTGCTTTTTAAACATTTTTTTAAGACATAAATAGGCTCATATATCTGTTTTCTCAGTAAACATCGGTTGTCTTTTAGCAGTTGTTTCCTCTTACAACCACTAGAGGGTGCTGCATATGAGTATTTGCTATTGACAGCAGAAGAAGAAGGGTCGTCCAAAACAAACATGGAGAGAATCTGTATTCTTCTCAAACTTTTTTTTTTCCTATACAGATCAAATATTAGCATTTTGTAATCTTCTTCCTTCTTTTTTTTTTTCTTCTTTTTCTTCTTTCTTCCTTCTTTTCTCCCAAAAGTGCGACTTATACTTCAGAATGCCTTATATGTGGTTTTCTCCTTCTTGATTAGACATTTTTTTCTCTTGCAACTTATACTCCAGAAAATACGGGAAGTTAGGTTCCTCCCATTCCCTTTCAAGCAATCCATCATTTGATGTCTAGTTATCCCATGTTTAACATGCCTTTATGGATGTAAACTCTGTTGATTGATTGCATTGCACATGCATTTTTCTTCCTTGATTGCTTGAAATAAAGCATTTCTAATCTAATCTAAACCATCTACTATGCTATCTTGTTGTTAAATGGCTCGGTTGCGATGAGCTGAATCCAGTGTGGGTCTTTAGGTAAGACCCTTCACGCTACTGCCTACCACAAAAGGGCCCTGGATCTGGGTCCCCCCTGTGCCGATCCCCAGCCCGAATATAATACAGGGTTGCGTCAGGAAGGGCATCCTGCATAAAAAATCTCTGCCAAATCAAATGTGCGGATCGGTGACAGCTGATTGGTTGTGGTGCTATGCTGAAAGGTGACCACCATCTACTATTCCAACTTCTGAAACTGAATTGCTTCCCTACCCCTCTGGCTACTCCCTATCGCTTCAATTGTTGGGGCATTTGAAGCTGAAGTGATGTCCAAAAAGTGTTTTCGTATCATTTTTTTTTTTTTTTTTTTTTGAGGAGGGATTATGTCGCACTTGTGGCGCAGAGGAGAAACACATTTCTTTATGCCCTTTGAAGAACAGAATTTAAATGTTAATATTTTATACTGACATGACCTAACATAGATGACCGGCGACTATTGATGATGTCAATAAATGGTAATGTCCAAATTTAAAAACAGTGGGTATATCCAAATTCCTTTACATTCACTTTACAGCACATTTGCCCTTTTCTAGTGCTATCTGAATCTACAATTCCAAAATTGCGTGCACTAGAAATTCCCCAGAAGTCTTGCGAAAAACTAGCTTGCATCGATGCTGACTATATTAGCGAAATAGACCAGGATGTATTGCATTTGAACAATTTTTTTTTTTAAATCTGTTTAAGTTTAATTTTTTAACTAATTATTCACATTTTAATCATCAGAACACAATGAATTTATAAATAGACGTCATACACTGTTCATCTTGGTTAGATTTTCACTTCATGAAATTGTTTTATCTGTCATTTATTAAAAAGAAAAAAAAATGAGTGAGCATGGTGTCTGATTTGCTTTTAAAATCCAGGGCATTATTTTGTTTTTTATTAGTTAGGGATTTTGGACTAAACTTTTCCACAGTTCTTCACTTGGAGGGATAAATGTAGGGATGAGGAGAAGCTCAAGGTGAAGGAAGCAACTGAGTTTCAGCCTTTCTCTGCATCTAATCGATGTAAAGCTGATTGCTTTAAATGAGTAGACTGGCATGATTTCTTGCAGTGGTTATGCAGTTTGCATATCTGTTTGTGCAGAGAAGAGGAACAAAAGCTTCAGCCAGATTGAGAACAAGTGGTGCTATTCATCTGTGCTGAATTTAATCAGATGAATTAGCTCCCAAACGTGCCACAATGCTGACAGTCGGGCTCAGTTGATCGAAGCACTTATGAGAGGCAGAGTGAGTGTTTTGTGCATCCATAGGAGGGACAAAGGCAGCAGGAGTTGACTCTTTTTTTACAGCGGCAGTGTTACGAAAGAAACCTGATCCATGCAAATCCTCTCTGAAACTATCGTGAAACTTTCCTTCCATTTCCTGCCTTTCATCTACCTCCACTAACCATGACTTTCGGAGGGCTTTTTAATCTGTGTTATGTCTGCCCAGCGCCGGGTCCAAAGCCCCCTAAAGAGCTATGACATCATTTCCTGCCCTGAATTTCCCATGCGCCCAGAGAAGCATGTCAGCAAGGAACAGAAGTGAGTCCGTGGGACTTGATAAACACACATAAGAGAAAAACACTATTTTTGATCAAAATAAGTGCAATTTTAAGAAACGGTTAGATAGAAGTTTCATACACTAAACAAACACAGAGCCTGGGTGTCATATGCTAAAGCATTTAAACGCTTGTGTTAAAGGTCAATGAGGCACTGAAGTAGACAGAGAAAATGTTTTTCTTTTCTCTTGTGACTCATCTATGACGATCAGAAATGCACAGCTAAGAGAAAATCAATGCTGGCATGAAATCACTGCAGTCAGTAATGGATTTACACAGATCCTGTTATTCTGTTTTACAAAAAAATGAATCACATTAAAAACTTTAATGTGAGAATGACACTGATAATAAGCATCCAAAGGGAGATTCTTTTTTTTTTTTTTCTTTTAAGACAGGAACAGACGTACAGTCTGTGATTGCTCATGACACATTTTCTCCAGCAGAGGGAGCTACAGAAAAGTGATGGAACAAAGTCTTCCAATCACATCAGATTTTTTTGACATGGCTTTAGGCTAGAGCTGCTTGAAAGGCACCAGTTGAACATGTGACAGCCTTTTCCCCGCTCTCTGTTTTTGTGTTGTTTATTGACAAGTGTGCACAGGGACATTCGTGCTGTCAGTTTTGACAGGCAGATACAGTCTGACAGAGCTAGAACTTCAGTTCCTTTAACTCATGCTCTAGAAGACATTTGCAATTTAACGAAAAAAATATGATAACTTTAAAGAAAAAAATGTAATTGTGGAGTTTGGAACACTGCAAGGTTGTTGTTTTTTGAAACAGTATGTTCAGAAAATTCGACAACTAACTAAAATTGTTTTTTTTTTTAACCCAACTCCAAGTTTAAAGAGGGACTAACCTTTTGAATTTAGAGAAAATTAAAATAAAAGGTTAAAAAAACATTAAACTGAAACAGTAAAACCCAGAAAATCAGACACACCCATCCACACATATTATATAATATCATACTATCAATTAAAAAAAATAGTAAGCATACATTATGGCTTAAACGTTACTGAAAAACGTTTGAAGGAACTGTTTCGTTGTTTAAATATATTGAAATTATATATTTTTATATTACTCTAAAGACAAAAACTAAGAATGATTTGTGTAGAAATATTACAAAACTAAAGATATTTTAAGAAAGAAACACTTTAGACTGAAGACTCTTCCAAGAAAGACTTTTTTGACCTGCAAAACAAAGATTGACTTTGTTCTGTCTTCGAACAGTTAAACTGAAGCTGTTTGAAGGTCAGACAACTTAAGACACCCTGAGCGCTTAAGGACTCCAACACTTTCAAGCAAAAATGAAGCAATTGTGTTTTTCTTTACCAAAAAAAATGCAACAAAAATTTCTACGAACAAACAACTTTTTAAATTGAAATATTTGTGATGAGTTTCTAATATTTATGGCAAAATATGGGATTTAAGTTAATATTTAGCTATTTTTAAGGGATTTCTTTTAAAATATTGCCCAAGTTTTTATTGTAATATTTGCATCAAAATTCATCACATTTTTTTCTATTCTTGATTTTATTTTGAAAGAAATGCTTATGTAAAAAAAAAAAAAACTTTCCTGTAATCTAAATCAAATTCTTCCACCAAAAAAATCAGGCAACCACCAGGACGGGCACAAACTTGCATCTCCACCTGCATTCCTGCATTCCTGACATATCTACCTTTTTTTTTTTTTCTTTTACTCATTCAATATTTGGCCCGTGGAGGAAAGCTCACGGTTATAGTCTGAGACAACACAAAAGCGAGACTTGACATGTTTCTGCCCACTCTGAATTCATTTAAAAGAATGATGTAGATATGAAATCAGCACAAACGATCTTAAATGTTTAAGTGTGTGACAACAGCAGCCTTTTGGAACCCTTGAAAAGAATTTTTCATCTCAGGATCTCTGTGTCTTCAATGTTTCATCACATGTTTGGAGCCCTCGAGAAACAAGAGTCATGTGACAGGAAGGAAGTGACCAGATGGGTAGGTGGGATGCAGACGAAAACAAAAACAGATTTCTTCAAGCTTGTTATGATTCGGTTTGGATGTTTAAAGAAAAATCTGATCTGAGTCACTCTGAGAGGTCTGTACAGTTGAAAAAGAAGAAGGTTAAAGCAAAGCAGGGAGATGAGTTGAATCCAAAACTATCATGGATTAGATCAGATGATGAGAAAATCTACAACAAACACAGAGTCTCACATGGAAAAATCAGCAATCAGTCGCTTCCTTCCTATGTTTTATAGAAGAACTTCAAAGCTTTCATCGTTGGCTGTCCCAGAATGGACACCACCAGAACTCATTTTAAAAAATGTATTGTCATATGATTAGTTAGAGATAAAGAGACTGATTTGATCTGATAATGTTTTCCTTTATCTACCTTGTGCCAGCCTCCGCAGCAGCTGCTGCCGAGCTATAATGCGGGAGAGCCGCAGGGCAGAGCGCCGTCGCGGCGTGTCTCCTAGCCTCAGGTAGTGGTCCTGGCCGTCAGGTGTCATGACCCCCAGGCAGGTCCCCTCGCTGGCGCAGTCCCCGTCGCTTTCAGAATCGTTTTCCCCCTTGGCGCCCCGGTCCGCGCCGCTCACGCTGTCGATTTCCATGGTCACGCCGCGTGTGAAATCCGCAGAGTTCTGGGAAGATCCCGTGTCAGCACTCTCTTTAGTGGTCTCCGGCCCTTTGGCAGTTTCTCTCTCGGCGTCCGCAGGTTCCATGTTGCCGTCTACGCCCCCCTCCGCTGCTGAGTTGACCTCTCCTCTGACAGCATGCTGAGGCAGACGCCCTGTCTCCATTCTCATCAGCTGTCCATCACCTTCAGGTCCTCTCCACTCTGATGACTTGCTGGGTGAATTCTTGCCTCTAACATGTCTTCACTGGAAACCACCCGCCCTCCTTCAGCAGCCAAACATCGCACCACCTGACTCCGATGACAATCCCGGTTCTTCCCCCCTCTGTGCCAAGCCCACCGCTCAGCTGAGATGGGAGGAAGATAAACTCTTCGGCTAGGTCACGTGACCAAAGGCCTGCTTCCTGAAAGTCTTTTCCGAGGAAACTATGCCCAAAACCTGCAGGCGAACATGCAAATGTGCGATTGGTGGGGGGATAAAAATGGAAAACAAATGACTCCAGCAGCCACATCCTTACATGAAATAAGGAAGGAGCAGAACAATAGAGAGTATGTGGGTGTGTGAGACTAAGCTGAGGAATGCATGTATGTCAGAGCAGAGCCATTGTTCCCGCTGCTGAGGAGGACTGCAATGCAAAACAGAGAAATGAGTCCGTAACATTTATGCACCAAAGTTTGAGAGAAGCTGTAGAAGAAGCTCATTCAGTCAGGAAAATAAAAAAACTAACTAAAAATCTGCTTTTTGATTTGATCACGCTGCCCTCTGGAGGAAACTCAAGGGAACACAAGTCCAGAAAAGCACAGATCTTAGATTTCTGCAACTATTTTTCTAGTAAGGGAAGAACAGACGCCCAAAGCTGTTCACAGAAAACCCAAGTTAAGTATCCTCCGGTACAGTAAAGTCATCCTGGGCTAAACATTAGTGTGTAAGTGGAGTGGGACGGGGCAGGCGGGGCTGTAGTGAGGGGGCAGTAATATGTTCTGCGATATCCATCATCTCCGCTCGGTTACAGCGTGCCAAGACAAGACAGGAAGCTGAAGACAAGATGGAAAAATTACTTTTGGGACAGTTGAGATAAACTGCTTCAAACATCTGAAGACGTGACTGAAGAATGTGTCACAGTTTGATGGGTTTTGTTTTGGGGTTTTTTTGTATGAAGTGTGGGTTTTTCCTAAAAAAAAAAGTGACACACAAGTAAAAAATAAATGTCTAAAACTCTATAATTAAGGATGTGTTTTAGAAAATGGTTTGGGTCATCTGTCTGTGCATAATTTAACCAATTAATGCATCAGTTATGTGATTTCATAGTGAAATTCTGTTTTTTGTGACCAGTGATCCAAATTTGAACATATCGAGTTAAAAAGGGGAATTAAAAGACAAATATTCCAACAGAAATGTGTTTTTAACATGTTCTTGCTACATTTTCTGATAATGAAGGACATGTATATATATATAGAGAAAATTTGAATCAAAATTCAATTTCTGAATATCCACATAGATCTTTATTTTCTTTGTCTGAGCTGATCTGGCTCTAAACTGTACAGATGGATAGCTCTAATATTTTTCTTTCACCGGTAATGTTAGGTTTAAGGTTGGAGGGCTGCTAGCAGGTAGTGCTGGGTGGATCGATCCAAAAATATTGATAATATCGATCTCAAGTTGGTATCTTAGTGGACTGATACCGGCCCACAGATCTCGATATTTCCACTTGTTTGAAACTTTTCTGTATCTGCGAAAAAGGATATGCATTGTTCACTCTATTTACATGCTGAGTTGTTTTTGACAAGTTACTTTTCACCTATCTTTATTGTTCTATTTAAAGAAAAGTAAGTCACAAATTATTTATATTTCCAGCAGTTTTTTTTTTAATCGTTAAACATTTTGATTTATTTTTATATCACATATACTTGTTTCTTTTGGTTTAAAGACTGCGTTGCATTCACTTTTTCACTTTTCATTTAATTTCAAGAATTTTTTATTTCAATAAACTGTTTTCTATTAATTAAAATTATTTTTTGAATTCTTTTTTAGGTTTATCTAGTAATTTAAGAAGGTAAACTTTAAAGAAATAATTAATAACATTCACGGCAATTAAAAATAATTGAGATTTTTAATGTTCGTGTCACACACATCGTATTTATGAAAAATATTGACATTCGTATCAATATCGGTAATATGGACAAGTATTAGATCGATATCCAAAGGCTCAGTATTGCTCAACCCTATTACCAGGAGAATGCGAAAAATAGATCAATAATACTTTAAACTCTGCTGAAAATGATTTTACAACAGATCAAATCATGATTGGAGTACAACTTTAACCACAGAATTTAAAACATCAGAGATTAATTCAGAATATGAAGGCAAAAAAAGTATTTAAAAACAAAAAGCAGGATAGTTCTGTAAGAACAGGAACCAGTTGAGCAGAAACGATTCAGATAAACTTGTTTGTTTTTTCTCCATAAATCCCTTTATCTGATTTAATCTGTGCTTTCTAGCAAACAAGCGTGCAAACACAAGCGTCAGAAAATAAGAGCCACAAATCCTGGTGATTGGAAAAGCTGTTAATCTGGGAATCTGTAGAATTACAATCAAATCCAGGATTTAACACTTTACTGTATTTTCACTATATGTCCATGTAAACATGGTAAACAAAGTGAAAACATTTGTCTGACCTGTAAACGTCTACGGATCTGATGGATCTTTGGTAGAACCGTGGAACATCAGCATGACTGTATAAGGCCAGATGTGCACCTTTTTTAAGGATTCCCCACCACCACCATCAAATCTGACAGATGTGAACTGTGAGCCTCTGAGCTGATGGGTTAAGCATTTGGGGGTGATGGAGGGGTGGAAGGAGAGGAAACGAGGAAAAAAAAGTGAGAGGAAAGAGGATTTGGGGGCCACATGTTCTCTTAAGCCCCCAAATTCTGCAATTCTATTAACTTTCCTTCAAATAAATGACTTTTGGAGTTCAGTGTTATCCATTTGCGCACGTGAACATCTCCTCTGATTCCAGTTGGCGGAATGTTTTGTCGTTTAATTTATCTGAGTGGGGCACATCTCAGTAATTACATTAAATGGGACAGACAGCTGCAGCTCCCCCTCTCCTTTGGCCCCCCCTCTCCGCTCTGACGCACAGCCAGGCCGGATTCTGCGCATCCAGACCACTAGAATAAGAATCTAATCCCGATCAGATCAGAAATAAACCACACAATTGATCAACTTCCGCCCTCGAGCAGCAGATCTGAATGGTATCTGAAGCGTTGCCTCCCACAGCGCATGTCTGAGGACTAAATTTGACAATGACCTTCCCAAAATATTCGAGGCGCACGCTGCGCATGACGATCCGGGCGTGTGGGGGACATAGGCAGCCCGCTCAGGAGACAAACTTCTTTTGGTAAACAAAAATAATGGCAAACAGCCAGAAAAGCACAAGTTAAACACTTCTAACTAACAAATATCTTCAGCAGCTGCTGTTATCTGCAGTGGAAGCCTGCGGTGATCCGCTGCATTCCGCATTTGAGCGCCGCTTCCTTTTTTGGTTCTCTGACCTGCCAGCCGTCTCTCCCGGACGTTCCTCCACAGCAGATCCCAAGCTTTGGACGTGGACTCCCGCAGCTGCTCGCTGATCGAGCGCCGCAGCTGAAGCTTGCTGGCAGACTTCCTCTGGGTGGTCATTGCGGCGCCGCCGGACTCATATTCACGGGGATGGGGGTCCTCCGCTGCGTTAAAGCGCACGCGGGCAGACGGGGACGGCGCGCGCGCGCGGGCTGCCGCAATAGTCGTCACTCCTTTCCTTCCTTCACCTGGTCAAACTCGCAGCAGCTCCTCCGGCGCTGCGTCACCGGCCGCTGGAGCCACTATCCTGCCGGGATGTGGAGCCACAGTCTGAGTGATCCAACATTTCACCCACAGTCCTCTGCGGGGCCAAGGTGCACAGACGTAAGTCACGCACGTGAGGCAAAAGCCAGATGTGAGAGGCGGTCCCCCACCTCCCTTATAGTGAAAGAGTCTCTCACACAACTCGCCAAACCTACACTTTCTCCGGGACGCGAACCCACCCACTCACCCAAACAAGGATCTCTTTCAATCCCCTTGATGCTTCCTAATAACACTCATTCCCGCGTGCAAGCACAGATTCTCCACTGTGGGCTGCACAAAACTCACTTCTCTGATGCAGAGAGGGCTGGGGGGCTTCTGGATAAACATGTTTGCATTTCACAACAAAGTAAAAGACAAAATCTTCAAATAAAACAAATTGTCTTTTAAATGTAATTTAAGTTTGGTCCTTAGGCAAGAAGGCTGCTGCTCCTCAAGACTGGTGTATGGAGCTATATTGAAGCCAATATTATTTGAAAAATTGAAAACGATATTGGTGTTTGGCTGAAAAACAATAAAAGGTCTGAAACTTTTTGGTAATCTAAAATAAAGTAATCGTTTATAGCTTTGAATGTTTGAAAACTCAAAAAAAATATAAATTTCAAAACTTTTTTTTTTTTTTTTAGTTTCAATGATTTCTAATAGTGCCCTAGAAATTTCTCATAAGTCTTTGTAAAAAATGAGCAAGCATCAATGCTAACTATATTAGCAAATATAGACCATAAGGCATTGTGGTCTAAAATTTTTTGGGGAAAAAAATAAAGGGTTTAAATATAATTTTTTAACAAGCCGTCCACATTTTCATCACAAATAGATGCTGAGAAATGTTTGTATTAATTCGATTTTCACGTTATGAAATCGATGACGTCATATCCGGCGTTCAGCAAAACAAAACAAAAGTAGTGAGCATGGAGTCTGAATTGCTTTATAGTCCTGCACTATGTAGTTTTTGGTTTGTTTGTTTGTTTGTTTGTTTTTAGGGTTGTTGGGATTAGGGTGGGAATTTGGACATAGCCAGTCTCCCTATCCTGGTCCCTACAGCCCGGGTAAAATACGTTGTTTTGTCAGGAAGGACGTCAGGTGTAAAACTCTCTACAAATCAGAGCTAATTCACTGTGACTCCTAGTGGGATATGCCAAAAGTTTAACAACAAATGGACTCAGAAATGAGTAATTTTAGTAATTAATAATTAGGAATTACCGTATTTTTTTCCTAGGTTTTGAATCATGCGGCTTATACAAAGGTGCGGCTATTCTGTGGATTTTTCTTCCACTGCTAGGGGAGCTCTAACTGGAATTTGAATCAAAAACAAGATAAACAAAAAGTCAATGCAAATCAGAAAAGCCAACACTACTTTTTCTTTAGCAGATAGAACACTCGTGACAAATGGCTAACTGGTAATTGTTTTTAAAATCCTTCTTCATCGTGGAAATCACACAAAGAAGTTTGTGTGGTGGACGTTTTAAGTTAAAAGATATGGAGATTGCTATCTAGGAAGGAAACCGCACTGCTGCACACAAGCTTAGCATCAATGAATCTATGGTGAGACGCTGGAGACGGCAAGTACATACATGTACATTTAAAATACAAAATTGTTAAAGTAATTATCTTATTTTTCAACATAGATATCTGCAGCTTATAGCCCAGTGCGGCTTGTATTTCTTTTTTTTTTTTTAATTGAGCAGGTGCGGCTTATATACAAGTGCACCTTATAGTCCAGAAAATATGGTAGTCTTTTTAAGTCTTACTCCAATCATCATTTGATCTGTTTTCAAAGTGTTCCAACTCTTAATAATGCCGTTTTTAGCCCAAATAAAAAAAATAAACATTTGTACTGGACAGTTTCCTCTGAGGGGTAGGAGTTAATTCGAAATTTGAGTTGTGGGTGGGGCTATTGGCAATCCCAACCCCCTTCCCAACCTGTTGCCAACAACTGAGAGTTCTCTGTTTGCAGCTGGTTACCCATGCAGCATATTTATTAGTTTAGACTGGAATGAAGCACAGCTTAAAGTCCACAAAGCTAAATCAGTATCAGACAGGCAGAGGTCAATGACAAGCATTGAAGCATAGAGGAAGATACTAGAGTTAGAGATACCCAGCTGTGCAGTTTTGATCCAGATACCAGCTCAGACGAGGAAAAATAAGACACACATGAATCTAATTGTCTCCAAATGAATATATTAGAATGGAGTGGAGCCCAGAGCTTGTGGCCTGCCTAGTTCGTTTTCTACAAAAAAAAATGCTCTTTCTCCAACTACATTGTTGTCTGCTCTTGATTCTGAACTATTTGAATACAGAAATACTCAAAAATGATACTTTAAGGTTAACTTTCTTCATATATTTCCTTCATCAGAGAAAATGCTACAAAATCATGTTACAATGACATGTTACAATGGGTCTCCAAGTTATTGGATTTTTTTTCCTATCTTAGAAAAATAGAGGAAAAAATCAAGCTATTTTCCCTTTTTAAAGTGAAAAAAACCTCCCAAAAATGAAACAATGTTAAAAAAAAAAAGCTTTGTTTTCCATTAATCTCCATTTTCCAATAAACTCCAAACTCAACGTCCAAAGCCTAAAAATAAAGATAACAGCACTTAACAGCTGACTCCAGCCAGACAGCCTAAAGTGAAAGTGTTTAAGTTGTCTGTCTATGTGAACTGCCTTCACCCCTTTGACAGGTTAAGAGTTTTGGGACTCCTCATCCTCAGCTCCAAGTTCTTCCTCGTGCTATTCCAAGAATGCCGGGCAGAGCGCTCACATTGGCCAGGACTCTCCTCAGCTGCCATCTGACTGACACCATCGGATGTCCCGTTTGTGGTGTTGAGTTGCAGGTCAGCATGGATCCCCGAGCAAAAACCTGATTCAACATTTCGTCCTGTCGAAACACGCTCGACATCTTGGGCAGTCAGCAGAATCCCGGGGTTATGCGGACACCAAACACCACTTTGGACAGGAGCTGGGGGTCCAGATAATCCCTTTGTGTTATATTTTGCTTCTAAAAATGACTGAGGATGTTGCTTTGATTTCTCATAAAACACAGCACAAACTGACAGGAATGTTGATGCTTTCTTAACGCTCCGCTCAGGACTCAGCTGCAGACTGACCTGGTGATTTATACATCTGCACTACATCACAGAGGTCATGGATAGACAACTGGCTTTTGCGTTCGTTAGTGATGAGAAGGAAATAGTTTTAATAGAACAGAAAATGAAATAGCTGAAAGGAGAGAGGACCAGGAAGGGAAAAGTTAATTGTGGACTGAAAATAGAACTAATAAACACCCTCTTCCTTCAGTGAAGGAAGGAATAGCTGGAAAACCACAATGAATCAATATAAAATAATCAAACATTATGTAGAAAAAGTGAAAATTAATATTTCTGAGAGAAATGTCATTTTATGTATCTAGACCAGACATGAGAAAACTACGGCCCACAGGCCAGATCCGGCCCGCCCACACGTTATGTCCGGCCTACTCCGATGAAAATTGTGTTTTTGTTATTTTGAACATATTTTTCTGGCTTTCTTTTAAATATGGAGGATACACGTGAAATTAAGATAAAAATTAAATTTTGGAGTGATGCATCCCCTTGTCGACGACTAGATCCATTAAAGTCTTGGTTTTCCTCGCCAGAGCTGGCATCTGGCTCACAACTGTACAGCTGGATAGCTCAAATACTGCTCTCCATTTTTGTTGCACAGCTAATGTTAAGTTGGGGGTGTGAGGGGCTGTAAACAGAGAGCTTTCAGCAACTGGGAAGAGGGTGGGCTTGCTCTGTGTCCCGCCCACAACTCTGAGGTACATTTCTAATGAACTACTGCTGCTTGGCAGAAGCTATGTCCTAGAAAACAACCCTTTTGTTTTTGCTGAACTTGGCATAATAATAATAATGAAAGACCACCAGGAATTCTTTGAAAATAGATCGAAAGATGATTAAGGTGGGACTAAGATCTGCTTATTGCCAGTCATCTTTCAAGGAGTGGTATGAAGATTCTTACTGCCTGGTTCACTGCCCTTTTTTGTGCTGAGAATAATGCATGTTATTCCCAGTGAATTTTTGCAATGGTTAATGAAAATATAAAGTGTTTCTCACCAGGAGTCGCGGTTCAGGAAGGTGGGGGAAGGACAGTGCTCTATTTGAAGTCTAAGAAAAATTAGATCAGATAAAAAAAATGTAGTAGAAGTGATGGTGCATCCCAACAGACCCGCTGTTAACATAAAACAAAAGTCCCATTAGTAATTTGTTCTCAGCATTTGTTCTCCCTGGGGGAGTGGTGAGCTGCAGACACAGATGCCCTCGGGAACCATTTGGTGGTTTAACCCTCCTGAGTGTCAAACAGGAAAGCATTGAGTCCAATTTTAAGATTCTTTAGTGTGATTCAACTGAAGATTTGAACTCCAGTCTCAGGGCGGACACTCTACCACAAGGTCACTGGGCTGGTACCACACAAAATATATTCATTTGCTGATATTTCCCTTGTAGTATATCTAATCCTTCATAGGAGACTCCAAGCGTCTCTTCCTGCACAGATCTATGTGTGCTGAACATGGACAGGCGTCTTCAACTGCTAGCTGGCTGTCTCATCTGCAACATTGAAGATCAGTGATGCAAAGTTGTACTCTATGTTACAGGATGGAAACTCACAGGAGTTTAAAACATATACAAACAAGTAAATAAAAGTTTAGAGTCGCAGGGGATGAAGTTAATGAGTTAGAAATTTAGGAAATAATTAAAAATGTCATCACAGAGATCAGGTTTTGTCCCATTTAGAAATATTTCTGACATTTATTTAAATAAATAAACACCCAAAACAATTTTTTTTGCTTTGTCATGGATTTAATTGTGAGTTACCGCGAATGGATTGTACTAAAAGTGAACCCTTATCACTTGAGGAATTGAACATAACCAATATTTTCACTTTTTTTTTTTTTTTTTTTAATGGAGAATGAATGGTTATGGAGCCCCTAAAGAGGCATCAAAGTCTACAAAAAAAAAGAAGAAGAAAAAAAATTCTAAAAATTGAAGTGCACACCAGTTTCCATTTGGTGTGCTCCAGTTAATAACCAGAATTATTGTTTTACGTCAAATCTCTAAAAATTGTTTCTGGTTATTAACTGGTGTGTATCAGTTAATTACCAGAACTTTTTAATCTCAATTTTAAGAAAAAAAAATGTTTCTGGGTAGTAACTGGTGCGCACCAGTTACTTTTTGGTGCGCACCAGTTACTACCCAGAAAAAATGTTTTTCCTTAAAATTTTTAGATAAAGAAAACAAAAATTCTGGGTAGTAACTGGTGCGCACAAGTTAGTAACTGATGCACACCAGTTACTAACCAGAAAAGAAGCTACTTAAAAAAAATAAATAAATTTACAAAATAAAAATCTAGGTAGTAACTGGGGCACACGAGTTAGTAACTACAAATAAAAAATTTCTAAAAATTAAAGTAAAAACTGGTGCGCACCAGTAGTAAATAAAAAAACATTTTGTTTGTTTTTACTTCGATTTTTTTGGGGAAAAAAAATTGTACTAGAATTTTTTTTTTTTTTTACTTTGATACCCTTTTAGATGGTTAAATGGTTTAAATGGTTGACAGACAAATAATAAATAAAATGCTGAATCATTGTTGGAAAACAAATTTTTGGATCTGAACCCGCTTAGATGTAATCAGACTGAAAATTTGTTCTGGATTATTGGGGGAAATTAATTCTGTTTCACTTTAACAAACTACTGGTAAATGTGCCCAGTCGGAAAACATCCTAAAATCACCCTAAAATTTGACCTAAACCAAACTTAAAATGTCTTTTTCTATTTCCCAAAAATACATCAAAACATAGAGGCAATAGTGGTCTTTGTTAAACGGTGTCATGTTTGCAGCACAAAAACAAATCAGCAAATTATGCCAAGAAATATACAGTTATCATATCAAGGTGATGAGAAAACCTCTCGTCAATAAGTTTTTGAAGGACAAATTAATTTCTAATGAAATTTTTCCAGAAGGTTCAGAAATATTGGAGGTAAAATCTAAATTTATACCACCAGTTCTATGATCGGGCGACAGCCTTTAGAAGACTACTCCAACCAGAAAACATCAGAAATTTGTAGAAATAACATAAAAGTGGGTAGAAGTTTAGGAGAATAAGTGCTAAATGAAAAGAATTGAACTTCCATGGGAAAACTCCTGACCTTCCTTTAACTGAGGTAGTTTTAAATTTCACCTCCGTCATGTTTGAAATCATTGATATATGGATGGCGAGCCGGCCCTTCAGATCGACCTCTTGCTTGGGCAGCGAGAACAAGCCCGGCGTGAACAGTCTCATGGCAGCAGCCAACCCAAACATGAGGCGAACACATTCCAGCGCTCGAACGACAAATCAAAACACACAACAGACATGTTCTGGACAGATCGGGGATCTGATTTTCTGAGCAAATACACAGCAGAGCAGGGGTGTCTCCACCGGGGGAGCAATCAGATCTTACGGCGGTTACAAAAAGGAGCGGGGCTGGTTTGGAGAAAGATGCTTCAAGAGGGGGAGGTGAAGCAAAAGAAAGATGGAGGTCTCAACGTTTCTTTCAGGTCATTTGAGGTCCTAGGCAGTCGAGTTAAGAAAGCAGTGTGGTCAGTCAGGGCATAAAATACAGAAAAAAACACACGTTAAATATCACCCTTAAATATTTTGATTTAGATGCTTCATCAAAATACTCAGATTTCAGTAACGATGCTTCAAACTGAGAATTTTACTCTTTGATTTATTTTTCCTCCATTAAAAAATCAGTAGCAGCATCCAAGCCGGGGTTAGTGAGTTCAGCCTGATCAATGATTTAACAGATCACATGATCAAAGACTGTGTGCCTCAAGCATCTCAGCACTCCCCCGACAGCTTCCTTAAATTTACATGTCTCCTCAGCTAGCATGTTCCAGATTTCCATTCCTCTTCTATTTTCAGCAGCGCTCAATTGTTCCAGTCCAGCATCTTCACAAATAAGCCATGGAAATCTGCAGATGCACTAAAAGGAAAACTACATTGTTACCACAAAAGCTGCATGCACCTGCACCAAACCCAATCTGTGTAAACCATAAACATACCAGATTAGATGACAGCATTGACAATGAACAGACGATCATGTGCTAAAGTAACATAAAGTACTTAATTCTGTACATTTATGGATCTATTCACATATTTGATTTTAAGTCGAAATGTTAATATCACAATCAAAATACAATAGAGGAAGACTAAAATCAATCAATTTTTTTTTAATTTGTTTTCAATTTTCAACTTTAGATACAAACAACTCAAGTTTTTAAACTTAAATAACATTTCCAGAGACTGCAAATGATGAATTTTTCATTAGACATTTACCCTTTAAACACTCATTAACGTTTTGTAATTTTTCAACCGTTAACATAATTCCAGCAGATTCTGAAGGAGAAAAGCAGCAATTACGGTAAATCATAGAACATCAACACTGGAGCTCCAGTGTTAGAGGGTTACAGTTAAATAGAAATTTGTCATGAGTTTTATTTTGAAAAAACTTGAACTGCATTTCCATATTTGAGCATGAAGCACAGGATAGATAATGTAAATAGGAATATAAAACAAAGTGCAAAGTTCTGTTTTTTATTTCCTCCATTTAAGAAAAAAACAGCATCTTTTTTTAAGTTATACTATTCTTAAAAACTAAAAAGTATTCAGGAAAATACTTCAAATCAAGAATTACAAGAAAGAAAAATCTCTTATTGTTTTCTTATATTTTTTTCGTACATCAGACTTGGAAAAAAGATTAATCTTTCAAAGAGCTCCCACGTAAATTGACAGACGGTTTAGGCTTGATGCAGTTATCTTGACCCTTGACTTTAGCATGTCTGGGTTACAGGATGATTGACAGCTACTCGGCAGGAGAGTAAAAGCTGCACAGCTCAGCAGAAGTAGAAATGGGTCAAGAGAAGGAGGTGGAGCTAAATTAGGTCAAAAAGCAAAAAAAAAAAAATATGAGCTACATTTTTACAGTTAGTGCTTAATTTTTTCTGTTTGATAGTTTTATGTTGATATGTCTTTAATAATAAATGTTAAAAAAGCTTTAGTCAAATATTTATAGCTTTTTTTACTAATTTATCATCATGAATGAATATGAACTTTACCAATAGCCAGAATTATGCATCTTATGCTCATCTGGCTTAAAATATTAGAGTCTGAGTTTATTCTTTTGTTTATTTAACCAAAGAATGTTGCTTTCTTGCAAGAGAAACTCGCTCGGCATAAAAGTGGGTCAGATGATTCTTGGGAAATTGTGTCCACTACTCTCAAGGTCAATCTAGGAGTCTGTTTTTCTCTGGGGTCATGCTGGAGTTGAATATGAACAGCGATTGTTAAATACAGTATATGAAAGCAGATGACAGTAATCAAAAAAGAAGCAAGGACGGTGGGGTGCACAGGACCTGGATGAAGACCAGCAGAGGGAAACAAAAGCTGATGCACATAAAGAAAACTCAGCAGGTTCAGGGGGGAGTGAATGACACGCTGACATGAGCGTTTCGCTGCTCCATTAGAAATGTACCTTTTAGCAGCAAACATGCAATGAGGGTTCTCATTGTAGAAGCTAATGTTTTACTTGGATTAAAAAAAAGTGGGACAGCAACATCTTCCTAAAAGTGTTGCTTTGTTGTGGTTTGCTGGTTCTAAGTTATGACTGAAAATGTTTGTATTATAGTCTCCCCAAAATAGCTGTGATTTGTCACAAAGATGGCTCTATTTCTGTCACAGAAAGACGGCTCTGTCCTTTTTATTTATTTATTTTTTTACTTAAAGCTTGCTGCGCCTCTGTCATACATAGCTAGCGTCTCTATTACCGTGACACAAAAATGGCTCAATATGTGTCACAAAAAAAAAGATGGCTTTGCCTCTGTCACACAGAGCTCAGCATCTTCTAGACAAAAAAAGTTTCAAATAACGTAACATAAAGAGGATCCCAAAGCTGCAGCAAAGACAATTCAGTGACCAAGCAATATACGAATAAAAACAAGAGAAATAAATAAATAAAACAAGCAAGGATTTTAATTTATGGCTTTATACAATGTTATATATATATATATATATATATATATATATATATATATATATATATATATATACTGTATATACGAGCATTTATGAAGAGTATTTTTGAATCCGCTGTGTTCTGATGAGGAAAACTTTGATGGTTTACAAAAATAAAATTAAAATAAATATTCTTACATGAAAAATCGTCCCAAAATTGACCAATTTAGTGAACATTTGGGACTTGATTTGAGACTTTTGGGAAATTACAAGAGGACTTGATTTGATGACTTGTAGATTCTGACAGCTCTATAAAATGGTCAACATCCTCCATGTTGAAAAAATTCAGACACGACCGTAGATTAGATAGAGGTTCACAGCTTTACTGGTGCAATCTACCCAAAGACCCCGGGCGCAGAAAGCAATTATTCCTTAAATATTATTAAAATCTGCCCATATTGTGTTGTAAGAGGAAGATTTTTCATAATGGCGAATAACAGAATCTACTCTTGGATTGTACAGACAAACAAAAATAAGAAAATTATATTATACAATACCTCAAGTACTCAAAAGCATGGAATTTAGTTTTTTTCCCCCTACATATTAATATAAAAAGGTTTCTGGTTTTTTAAATAGACACTGGATTATACATGGTGATAACCCAGATTTTAGGAATACATTTCATAGAAGCTTCCAGTTGAAACTGAACAGGCCAATCCCAAATTTATACATGTTAAGAACACATTTTAAACATTTAAGAGTCTCTGTAATATTGATTATACACTTTTATCAATCATGATTCTCTTTTCAATGTGTGGAAAATTCAGGTCATGATATTTATTTTAAATCAAGTCCTTTTGAAGCTCATCTGCTGCTCTAAAATACCAGCAGCAGAAGTCTTCTCGACCAAAATGTTTTTTGCAAAAAACTGGACACCCATAAAATAAACACATACAAGCTGGGCTTTTCCTCAGAGAAGATTCATCTGGAAGTGATGGAGTGCATGTGGACGACACTGGAAATGCCTTACATTTTTTAACACAGACGAATGATGCATGAGTAAATGCTTTAACAGTGAGGAACAGCTACTTTTTGAATTGCCAGGTGTGAAAAATACCTCTTTTCTGGGCACTTTTGGATTTTACTATGTCCCGTCTCTCTCCGCGGCCAATCCGAGGACTCCGTGGATGTTCTCATTCCCTAATTGATGCCTAGTCGTTCAGAAGTGCCACCTTTCTGCTAGAACATTACACAGTTCAGCATCCGTTGTCCTCTACAGGAAGTACGCAGAGTGCAAAAAGGGTGACGTGATGATGGAAATGAACACACTGGTCCAACAGTCATAACCAGTGGTTCTGAACTAAATTGTCACTTGCTGTTGGTTACCACCTTTAGCTAAATCAGCAAACATTAGGCAGGAAAGCGTCCCCGAATACAGAGAACTAATCCGAATCTTTCCATCAGACAAAGTGCATTTAACTAGGGGTGTAAGAAAATTCAGTGAAATATCACGATACTTCGCTTGGCGATACCTGTTTCTTTTGGCGAAAAGATTCTGATTTAGTGACTTGATGGATCAGAGTGACTTGTAGGTATAAAAATAATCAGATAAAGTTTTTATTAAGTCATAATAAAAAAAAGTGAAATTTTGTCTCTGGTTGTGTCTTGTGATCGTAATATGTATCGCATCGTGATACATAAAGGGACATGTGTATCGGGATACACACTCTTGCCAATACACACCCCTACATTCTAAAACCAAAAACATTTAATTTGTTATAATAAAAATGATTAATATCAAATGTACATGCTGGTAAAAGTTAAAATAATCTGAGAAAAACTCCTGAAAGGAATTCACCGTTTTATCATCCAAAATATGGAGTTAACGTCAGCTATGTGAGCCGAGATATGAAGTAAAGGCCTGGGCCACACAAGCCGGCAAGCACTGACTGATTAATGAGAAAAAGTTATTTACATTAAAAAAAAAAATTGTTTTCCTCATTTCAGAGAGGAAAAATAGGCAAAAAACATCTTAAAAAAAAAAAAAAAAAGCCTACTCTCTCTCAACGCTCCTTTGTTTTTACAATAGTGGTCCTTTGTATTTACACAAACATCAATACACACACCGAATGAAACATTCAGCATCAACTCTGACCTCCCTGAAAATCTCCAGGGCCTCATTACCCAGTGTGCACCTCACCCCCTTGTGGCCTGATTGTGTTTCCCCATCTGGGACACAACAACATGCCCTTATACACACGAGAACACACAAACGCACAAAGAAACACAACATCGACCCCGACCCTGTCACCAGGACGGCTACACCTAACTACAGTTACCATGGCGTCTGTGCACATCAGTCAAGACAGATATGCACTAAGGATACGGGATACGGACATGGATACAGTTCAGCTCATTAATCATCAGATTCTTGTAATTTAGTGTCAGAGACAAAGAGGAAAAGGGGAAGGTTTTAGTGTAATGGCAGACTTTAAAAAGTTCACATTTAAGGTTCAAAAAACATACGTAGAGGGATGTTACAATAAATGCACCATCAAGATAGATACAAAGTAAACTCATGGGGAAGCATTCATTAAATGTAGCCTTACCTGCAGAGCCACAGGTCATCTTTGCTGCCACCTAGCAACAAGAAAAGAAGAAGAAAGGAGAAACGCATTAGTACTATAATGGACCGTGGAAGTAAATGTAAACAAAGACACTTTTTATCTCACTTAATGGGAAAAAAATTCCTCATTTGTAATATAAATAAAATATACCAAATTTATGATAGTTATAGTACAAAAGAATCCACTAAACCAATGGTGTTTTGTTATTAATGATCAGAATAAAATGTTAAATGTCAAATTAAGCAGAATATTCTTAAGCTAATGAGTTAAACTTTAAACTCTTCAAGGAAAATACACAAGTCTTAAAAATATGCTGCAATAAAAAAACTGGCAGAAACACTATTACAGATGTGTTTCTGAGTGTTTTTCTGTGTCTATCCTCAATAAAAAATATGTAAATTACAGCTATACATTATTAAAAAAATACAATTCCATATTATATAAATTACAGTATAAGTAACAGTACAAAAAGAAAAAAGAAAAATGTTCCAATTACTTTACATTCAAAGACAAAAACTGGAGTAATCTATCTTACTATGAACAGGAAATGACTGGTCTTGCAACACTGACCAAGATTAATTTCCTGATCAGTATGAATAAGGTTTCCAACAGTATCACTGTCAGAGGAAATCCCCATTTTTACACGAACAAACTGCTATCTGCCAAATGATGCACCTGCAGCTCTGCAGGAACAAAGTGGAGGTTTTTCTGGCAACAGAACTCCAAAGAAACAAATATCAGCACATGTAAAAAAAAATGTTAATTTTGCCGTTTATTATTTTGAAAAACTTTTAATTTTACGCATATTTTAGCCAAATATTTCACTTGTCCTGTTCACATCAAGTATTAAAAATGTTTCAACTAAACAGTGTTCAAAAGGTTCACTTCATTATTTCAAAACATTCTTCAGACAAACCAACTTGCGTTTCTGCAAGAATCTCCTGTTCTCGCATTAAACTGACAGATAGTCCTGATAACTTGGACAGCTGGGGTTTATCAGTCACGCTTTGAGGGAAAATGAACCCACTCCTTTGCATTAGTCTGGTCGTATGACCCCTACTGTTCCCTCTACAAACCTGCATGCACTAGCAGACACAAACACAGCTGACAAATAGAACACTTGAAGATGAAGTCTCTACAAAGTCAACTACATCATGTATTTTTAAGTAGTTCCAATTGTTTTTAGCAGTGTTTAAAGACCCACTTTTTAGCGTTTTTGAAATGCTGCGTTTGTCTTGTGTTGAAGGATATATAATTCAATATAAAAATTCATTTTTTTTATTATTTATTTGTTCCAATTGTGATGAATCAGGAGCAGATGAAAACGTTTGTAAAAGCTCGAGTTTGTACACAGAACCGCCACGGACGAGTCAAAGTCTCCTTGCTCCGCTCCAATTCTAAATCATCCATTTGCAGTCAAATAAATCCATTACTGTCTTTATTTTCTCCATCTGAGCTGTTATTTCAGAACTGTGTAGCTGGATAGTTTCGATATTACCCACCATTTATTTTTTCTTTTGTTTTTTTTGCTATGTTAATGTTAGCTAGCATTGAGTTAGCTAGAGCTTGTGAGGTGCTATCAGCTAGCAAGAGAGATTATAAACAAAGGAATCCTGGGAAATTACCGCAGCTGGCTTCTGTGCCAACATTCCCTCCCACCCAAGAACATGAATATAATTTTCCTAAAATAAACGAGACAGGCTCATGAGTTTGACTAAAAACTGTATAATCGTAAATAAAAGAGCGCTATTAACGATTTTACAACAATTACATTTTTCTACTTTTTCCTAAATTACAGCAAATGAACATTCCGGAAATATGCTCATACCTTAACAATGAGTTCATACATTTAAAAGAGATTTATTAAAAATTACTTGTTTTTTTCTAATTTATCAGTTGTGTTTTTGTTAATGGAGAAGTTTCCTTTACTTTAATAATCAATAAAGTGAAATAATCTCCCATTTAAATGATTACAGTTTTGTTCCTCTGCAGCAGTGAAGTCTCATCTTTGCTCTTTTTATTGTTTCAGCAGCTGCTGATGGAGCCGAAGGTGACCTTCGTTCTGCTGGTTTGGGCTGAGCTGTCTTATCTTTTTTCCCTCACCTTATTTACACAACAGCAGAGGAAATGCTGAGCAGACAGAGGTCTGAACCAGAGGAGGATGACACAACCGAAAGGAGGGAGAATCATGACTGCTACAGAAACGGGGAAAAAATGACGAGGCTACAAAAAGAAACGCTTTTTTTTTTTAGAGGAGTTATAGCAAATATTAATGCAATTTTGTAAATAAATTGGATGAAAGTTCTGACAAAAACATTTTGAAAGCTAATAATTTGCAATTATTTTATCCATTTGAATTGAGCTATTTGAATTTTTTTCTAAAGGAAAAAATGTCACAGTTGCACTTGGAAGCTCACCTGTGCTCGTCGAGCTTGGAGATGAGGGGAAGACAGAGACGAGCGGGTCAGGGGTCTGCTGCGGGTCAAAGGGCGTGAGCGGCGCCGGGACAGAGGCTCGGGTTTGTCCGGAAATCTGGAGGGTCCCTGAATGTGACTTGCTCGGCTCACCATCTTATTTGCAGCGGGAACAGCCTGAGAGGATGGAGATAGAAAAAAAAAAAATTAAACACCAAGAGTTTTCTATATATATTTAATATCTTTTCTGCCAAAGGAAAAAGGCATTTATCCCCAAACATCCAACCATCTTCCTAACCCTTTTTACTATTGAAAATGTATTTAAGTGATCTATTAACTGAATTAGACTTTGATATAAACATTTGGAAAAGAATGAAGAGATATTTGAACAGTAACACACACAAACCTCAATAGAACATGGGTCAAACAGATCTTTTGAAACATTTATGCACCTGAACTTTACCGTCACCTAGAAGAAGCTGGAGGTAAGTAAAGACATGTTTGAGGTTTAATTTGGTTTCATGTTTAATGATTGAATCCAAATCCAGGATTCAGCTCTGTTTAAATCCGCTGTCGTCAGAGAAGTGTGCAGCTGCATCTCCTTCTTACCCCGGCCTGTGTCTTCATGTCACCAGCTCCTCTTTTCTCTGCCTTCAGCCCAGTATTTAGTGTTGCTGGTGATGATGGGAGTGATTCATGATATAAGGCCCTGCTGATGATGTGCCTGCCCTTCTCATATTCTGAAAAATCCCTGCCCTCCCCCCTGGACGAGCGCTGGCTCCATGACAACACTGGAAAGTCCATCGCAGGTCAATAGCTTTACTCCGTTACTGTACTCACTTCAGTGGGAAGTCCTGCTGTGGTGCTTCCCGCTCTCCCCTCCTGATGCACACAGAGCTGATAGAGAACATGGTGTGAAACTGACTGTGAAGGATTTTTTTTTTCCTGAGTCTACTCCATCAATGCATCCATACAAAGTTATTTATTCCTCAATGTGACACAAAGACAGAAAATTCCCTTCGTGACCTCAGAGCGTCTCCATAGATGAGGCATGATGCTGTTGCTAATTTTCTAGCTGTGTGGTCACAGTTACATAATATGAAGAACGCTGTGTCCCCTTAACAAATGACACTGCAGATCAAGTCTGACATTTCTCAAGGAAATAGCTTTAAGAGTCTGAAAAAGGAGGCGGGACTTCATGTTTAATACCAAAATTTTTTAAAAAAGTCAAAAATATGTGAACTGATACTTCAGGATTTTTTTATTGATTTGTAGCCCAAAGAATATCAAGAAAATTCTTATTTCATTTTAATTCATTCATATTCGCAAACATAACAAAAAAAGTGGAAGAAGTTATAATAAAAATGAACTAATGTATATTTTTATGCTATTTTTACTGCCACCAAACAATTAGAAGAAAACTATTTGTTTTAACAGGTTATTTAGTAATTAGTAAGTAGTTAATCAAGAGTAATTTTTATCCTTTTTTTTGGAAAAACAGGGAACTTAAATCTCATTTTATTTCTTCACACTCACGTCATCTTTGCAAGGCATGCTGGGAAGGAAAGCAAAGCCTCATCAAAATTGTGAGCACTGCTGGTTTTAGAAACAAATACACTTCGAATGACAACAGTTATGAATTAAAAAAATAATTTTCCATTTATTGTTTACTTTATCACTAGCAATTTACAGTAAAGAAAGCAGAAAAATAAGCAGATATATTAAAAATGTTATTCAAAATAGTATAGTTTTTATAAAAACGAAATCCCAAGCATTAAACCCTAGAAGATGTTAGCTCCTAAAAAGTTATATCATCATTTTTTCTGGGTAATTTGTCATGAAAAAGATGAAAAATATGACGGCATGTGATAAATGTGAGTCGTTTTCTTTCATTTTAAACTGGGATTTATGTAACGGAATGCAAAATAAAAACATAGGAAGATCATAATAATGAAACTGGAGACTTGACCTTTGGTCCACCCATTCTCGGAACATATGAAACTATCCAGAGATCCATGACTCTCGAAAAAATGCTACATCATGTGAAAGTCCCCTGGCGATAGTGCTTTAGGGTTCAAAATAGAACAAAAGATCTTAGGATCAAAAATGATGATTTTAAAAGAAGAGGTCGTTTTTTGCATTACTTTCAGTTGCTTTGATAAGGAAACTAACTTGGTCAGACTTAGAGAGAATTGTGATGTAAAAGGTGATGGTCAGAAAGCCAGAAAATCTTTAGAAAAACTGCAATATATTTTTCGCTTGTTCCCTTTAGAGGTCGCCACACCAAATCATCAACCTCCGTCCAACTCTATCCTCTCCATTCTCCCCATCCACACCAACCTCTCTCATGTCCTTCATCCACAAACCTCAGATTTGGTCTTACTCTAGGCGTCTATCCTGGTAGCTTTCAGCATCCTTTTACCAACACGTTGCCTCTGAACGTGTCCAAACTTAAATAAGATTTCAGTCGAAAGGATGAACAAGAATGTGTTCCACTGCTGCTCCGCTTGCTTTCTAGGCAGGTTTTTATTTGATTAAAAACAGCTATTTTATTAGAATTCCTTTGGTTGTTTTAAGGTTTGCAGATTTACATGTGCCAGGCATAATGAGGCGGCTGGACTGCAACTATACACGAGTCGAGAGCAGAAGCTGTGCACGTTGTGTGTTCCTCTCATACGAAGAAGAAAATTTTACCATTGGTGCACCTTTAAAAGAACATTTACTGCCATCATTACCTGGGGAGGGATGGTTTTTCCAGAAGGATGCCATACGTTAGGCGTGTTCTGGAGGGGAATGTAATGATGGAAAAACAACAGGCTTGGAGGACATCCAAACATCTAAAGGATTCTTCTCTACTTAAATCAGGGGGGATTTAGCGAGCTCAGAAATCCATCACCATTTTTGGAAGGATTGGGGCAAACTCATTATTCATCTGACCACAAATCTGAGTTCTTTATCGTTTGTTTTCATTTTTCATTTACCTGCTTGAACGTAAAGTGAAATTAAGGAAATTACAAGCAGCAGGAGGATAATTTACCTCAAAGCTGTGCAGGATTCTGCCAAGATAGCACAAAACTGAACACTCTTCTTCCAGTCAGTAAGCTGAAGTTACCTAATGCTGATTTTCCTTTTTTAAATTAAAGATCAAAACCTTTTGTTTGAGTTTTATTTTTGCGTCAAACATAGGCTTAAAAAAATAATATGATGATAATTGAATGGAGTACTTTACTAAGCTAAACTTCCACAAATCCAAAACTAAGCAAAGGCTTGTATGTCATGAATAAAAAATCTAAAAAGAGCATTTTAGACTTGATGAAAGTTATATTTGATAGTGTTGTTGTTAACTCAGTTAGATAAATATACCAAGATGTTTAAATTTGAGTAAAAAAAGACACAAAAAAGCAAAAGAATTGTGAGGCTGAATATTTCATATACATATATGTTACAAAAACAGATCCCACAGAAATAAACCATATTTTTAAAATTTGAGAGAGTGTCTACAGAGTAAGAAAAAATGGTCTTATTAAGAATCCTAACTTGACTTTAAAAAAAACAATTCACTCACTGAGACATCAGAGGTGGCTTGATAAAATTGATAAATCGATCTAAACTAAATAGATCAATAAATCGAGCCATAAATTAGAGATTGAGCTGGAACATAAAGTCAAAGTCTGCTAGATTGACACAAATCTATAATGGAATTTCCCATAAGGTATAAGTCAACCTATAAATACTTTGCTGACTATATGAGCATCTTTATATATACTCACAGGCATGAATTTTCCAAACTCTTTTAAGGAAACATTTGTGGTCCAAATGACCATTTTTTGCTCTTTTGCTTTCTTCTTCTACTGGAACAAGCTGTGATGCTATAGCGCGATCGCCACCTAGTGGCCAAACTGAAACAACCTCCAAGGGAGGCAGAACAATTGTTGGAGCTTCTCAGTTTGAGAATCAACGTTACACTGAAACAATGTTAACAATCTCATTATAATTTCACTAATACATTTTACAGTAATTTTAATTTTAACATTTTAAATGCATCAGATTAATATGAATATCTTCAAAACAAATATAGATTATTATGTATTTCTAAACATTTGTGTCTAAATGTGTGAAGTAAGCCTGCAAAACTTCCCGTTATCCCTTGGTTTACACATAGCTTACAGCTCGTCACCACCCCAAGCTAACATTACTGGTGCAACACAAATACTGAGCAATATTGGAGTTTGGGTCAGTTTGTCTGCAAGTGGATGCATCGGAATGGAGCGCAGAAACTTGTTTGCCCACTTGTAGCTACGTCACAGCTACAGACTTTTTCTAATGTCATCTGCACTTGATTCACAGTGATTTGAATGAAGAAATACTCAGACTTGAAACTTTAATCTTAATTTTCTGAATGTCTGTCTTCGATTGTCAAAAAAAAAACACCAAAACATGACTTCTATCCGAGTGAGACTTTAGAATTCCACTTCAACGTGCTCTGCTAAACTTTGCTGCACCACTTCCTCCTGCTCTTCATTATCATCCAACTACTCCACCCTTCATTTCCTTGCAGCGACTTGAAACCTTTACAGATGGACTCAGAGTTGATAGTATGCAACGATTGCAGACCAAGAATGTAAAGAAATAAAACTTTATGTGTAGAAAAACTAAAATTATCAACTAAAATTGAGGCTTTAAGCTTCATTTCTCCTTATTAACAGAAAAATAGTGCATGTGTGTGTGTTGTAATACATTTCTTTACACTGATTGGTCAAAGAGTGTGACTGAAACACTTGTTCCTCAGCCTTCCAGGAAATGAACAAACTGCTTTGTTTCTGAGTTCTGTTGCCAGTCTCAGAGTCCCTGAGGCTGATAGCAGCACATAAAACCCCTTTTGAGGAGTCCCAAAACAGCCCCCCACCCAACCCCACTTCCACGCATACAAGCCTCATCAACCCACCTACTCACAAACACGCCCTTCTATCCCCAAAACTATCATGTTGAAAAATATCTGGAGCCACGACTCTGGCAGTAAAGCCGTTTCCTGTGTGTCGCAGCCCCCCACATCCCCGGATTCCAACGCAGAAGCACACAGAGAGCTGTCTATGCGCACCAGGGCGCTATTTTTACCCTCACTGTAGGGGACAGAGCCAGGGCCAACGCAGAACACAGTCAGTGAGGGCTTTTCAAAGGCATGAGTGACTGATGGAAACATGCACACGCAAAAACAAGAGCACATCTGCACAGACTCTCAGGGCAGAGTGCTCACATGAAAAATTCATTTCAAAATGTGGCCACAAAAAAAGAAAAGAGCTCTTTAGGCCCTGTCACTATTTTTATTATTGGTTTTTAAAATAAAAAAGCAGCAACATTGATTATGTTAAATATGTAAATCTTTTGTTTTACTTGTAAAAAAAATTACACGTCCATTGTCCTAAATTCTTTCTTTGTTCTGTAGAATTCCATCAGACGAAAGACAAGACAAAGACATGGAAAAAAGTTGTATCAAATGTAATAAAACTTGTGTTTTTTAGTGTTTTGAACATGTCCTTGTGGCATTTTTCTCAAGGAGGACGAGTTTAGAAATTTAAGCTCTAAATTTTTTCCGAGCAGACGAAAGAAACGCAGTTGGAAAAATCTTGTAACTGTGATACAAACTACAAATAGATTTGTGTTTGTCCTTGTTTTGCATTTGGCTCTAAATTTGTACGGCCGAATAGCTGAAATATTGCTACGTATTTTTGTACCACCTTAAAATGCAAATCCTTTAAAACAATGTGTTCAAACATATTCTGTCAAATGTATTTAAAATAATCAGTTTAAATGATTGAAGGACCATTTATGTGTATCAATGGTTGTTTACCATGTTTCTGTTTTACAATAAATGCTTTCAGTCCTGCTCTTTTGGTATTATTTTCAGTGATTGTACACATATATGCCACACCAGACCAAAAAAACAATATTCCACCTTCTAAAAAACATTTGGACATAAAACTTCCTTTTTCAAAAAGATAAAATCCAACATCTTCCCAACAATCAGGTGAAAAATATGTTCAAATACTTCTGCTTTACTGTAGTGTAGATCCAATAGCACCCTTTTTGAATGAAACCTGTACCAAAAAATGCTAATATGAGACACTGATTTGACCTAACATCACAAAAGAGGCAGAATTATTTACTTTCATTTTGAGCCTGGATGGGAAAGCTCTTCTGAGTGCCAAATAAGTGCTACATGCTGCAAACAGAGAGCTTTTCTCTTAGGTGTGAGAACACAGCCAGAGGCCAGCTCACATTAAGGGATGCCTGCTGTTCTGATGCATGCTGGGATATAACAGACGACAGACTGTCAAAAGGATTAGCTAATAACAGGACACCTGCCAAAAACAAAGCTTGCTCTGAAATGCTCTTATTTTGAAATAATTTCAAATTTGTCAATAAAATTAACATTTTAATCATATCTAAAAAATATATATTATTTACTAATATTAATTAGGTTTTTTTATATATGTATATTCACCCCCATCATAACTCATATTTGTAATAGTTATTGCTTCTACAAAGTCAGTTGGGAAAATGTTTCTTTTGACCTTTAAAACCAACTGAATTACTTGATGAAGCTGCCCTCTAGTGGTGTAAACTCAGAAGACAGATTACAAATCATGATACTTTATTTTAATATCTGTGCCATAAAATGACTGAAAACAGACAAAACACACCTATTTAAGATTCTCAAATGTTGCCACATACACAAACTTAATATGATGTAAAGTTAAATGAATATTTGGGGAGATGAAAAGCCTTTATTTCTCTTTTTATGACATCAAAAATTGAGCTTTTGCATATAAAAACAACCATGTTCTAAGGAAAGTGTGCAGTAATTCTTCATACCTGTTTGTCATTGTTCTGTTCATCCTCTTCCTCCAGGTCACCTGAGAACCCAGGTTTGTCCTTGTTGCTGGGCCTCTCAGGCACAACGCCATGACACAGGAAGTCCTGTCTCCTCCTCAAGCACTTCCTGTTCCTGCTCAAATTCCTGCGATGGCGACTGACCAGGAATTCCTTATATTGTAAGGTCTCTGGGAAGTCATCGTCCCCTTCCTCTGTCTTCAAACTGGTCGAGGATGACTCCTTGCCGTCAGAGCTCTTGTTGGGAACGGTCTCCTGGCCGTCAGAAGTGTGGTTGTAGTCACAGAACACAATGGCACTCGGCTTGTGTTTCACTATTCGGAGCGAATCCAACGAGCATCCCTCTGGTTCTTTCATACACTCAGTTTCATCTGTGCAGGAGCTTTCCTCCTGTTCTGAAGCTCCAGAAGATTTTAAAATCTGCCCCCCTGATGGAATACCACCAGGAACAGCCCCGCTGCTGACACCCTCTAACCCCTCCGTGCTCTGACCTGTCCCAGCAGACAGGTGGGAACCACAGCTGCAATCGCAGAGCAGATTCTGCTTCAAGTCAGATGGATCACCACCACAAGCCGATTTCAGGTCCTTCCAGGTTTCAGCACGGTGAACGGAACCATCATGGGGACCAGTGGGTTCAGACATGACACTTTGTTTTCCGTTGACTTTGGAAGGAAACTTGTGCCTCCTCTTCACTCAAACAGAAAAGACAAACGCTGGACCACTCCTGAGGCAACACTTGATCATCAATCATCACTGTCAAGTCTTCACCGGACAGTTTTGGGCAGTTGAGACATAAAACTACTTAGATAAAGTCAGAAAATCTATTATTTTGCATCCTTTTTTAGGCCTGACCTGGGAAAAAAAATGGAGAATAAAACATCAATTTAAGAAAAAAACTCCTTCATGTTCTCACATGTGAAGTAATAAATGCGCACTATGACAAGCCTGGATTTGAACAGAATCAAAATCCTTTAAACCATTTTAAATCTTTTTTTAGATCATTTAAAAAGTGAGAGAAGGGTTTTAGCTAAAAGAATATATGTGAAAACTAAAAAGACACTTATTGTTAACTTCATTCTAGATATTTTAATTTGAAAAAGTTCATAAAGTTATTAAGGACTTCACATCCATCAATGCTTTCATGACTGGAATTTGAAGAAATTAGTATTAATTTAGCAAGATTTTATCTAGTCCTCCAACAAGACAACTGCATTAAATTCAGATTTCTGCTCCCTAAATTTAAAAGAGAACCTGAAGACAAAACGTTCTTTTTATTTTCCTAAATTCTAACAAACAACCAATAACCCATAGGATCAAATTAAAAGACTTTCTCTTGTTTTACAAATGATTGTCATTGTCATTTTTGACTATTCAAATGCATCTAATGCTTCATGAAAAAAATAATTTTGTTTTTGATGATTAATTGGTTATTTTAAATGTAAACATCGTCTCAACTAAATTTTCCAGTTTTGAATTTCTATCATAGAATTTATTGCAAAAGTATAGCTCAATTGCAGTTTTGTTTTTTTGTTGTTTTTTTTTTCCTAAAAATGTACTTCCAGTAATACAGATATACTTTAGTCTTCTTGCATATAGAACAAATAAAAAACGTGAAAAGAGTCAATGTCTAAAAAGTTTTAAGATTTTTTTTTTTTTACCAAAAATGATTCTAATTAGATACATTTTAACTTAAAGAGGTAAAAACTTTTAGCATTTGGACATGTACATTTACAAAATCACTTGAAACCATGACTTGTATACACTTAAAAAAAAAAGCATCTTACATCTTTCATTGCAATAAAACTTATTCAGATGTGCACTTACCATTCATATGAATGGAAACAGTAACACTCAATAGTTTTTCCAAACACAGCAGAATGAGGAACCAGGAGGTAACGGATGTCTGCAGCTGCTGCAGCTCTGTGCTGTCATACTTCAAAGCAGAATTATTCAGGTAAAGATGTGAAAAGCTGAGAGGGAAGGGGAGGGAAAGGGGCTGAGGAATGTTTTTCCCTCCTGTTTCACCTCCTAAATGAGAGGGGAGGAAGTTCTGCAGGCAGGTGTTTGAGATCTGTGTGGAGTCTAATCCATTTAAAAAAAAACTAAATGTTGCAAAGTAATTTATTAAACTTCCCCTGGAAAAAAGGGGATCAACTAAGTTAATAAAGAAGAAAAATAGTCAAAAACAACCTGCTCTCCCTCTGCTGCTTTTTTTCCCTCTCTGCTGGGTGATACAGCTCCAGGCAACAGATTTTTTTCACCTTACACGCACATTCCTCGAGAATGCATGAGGTAATGCTTTAAACTGCTCTAATCTTCTGTCAATCCTTCCACATTTTCCAGAAAGAAAGAAAAACTTCCTGTGAGTTTTGACGAAGGAAAGTCCAGATTTGCGTTTAATAAAAAGTTGACAAAATGTTCAGATCCGTGCCAAATTTTATGTTTAAGAAAAATGATGTGGTCAAGAGCAAAAACCTGCAATTTGTACCTTCATCTTGACGATGATTCTGCCTGTTGAGGCCTGCTCTGAAAGAGATCCGGTCATACAGAGAATGTAGGAACGTAAGCGTCTCTCCTCTTCCAAATCCACGGGTCCTTCACACGGCGGCTCAGAAGGCTCTACAGGGATCTCTGGGGGTTCAGAAATGTCATTTATCAAAACAAACATAGCAATTCAGCCAAAAATGATACATTTTTCTTCAGTTACATCAGTTTGAGCAAATTTTAAAAAATAATTAATTTTTGTATCTTAAAATATGAAAACAATAAATTCTATGTGAAGAATTAATGGCAGTTTTGTTATTTATCTACTTAAATCTGTCTTAAATAAATAATGAGGCATCTTTGTCATTGAGTTTTTACCATCCTTTTGTTATTCCCTTAAGTTTATAGTTTCAATAAGTTCAGATTTGAATATTAAACGTGTGAGTTTCCACTCCAGACATGGTTTCCTTCATTTTACTTCACTTAAAGCTACTTCAGTTAGAACAGCTGTGGATCATCAGAAACTTAATTCTGATGTGACTGAAACAGGGAAAAATAAATTTACAAAAACCTGACAACTTGTTGAGAGTAATGCAGATTTGAATGATCGGAAAGCAAAGGCAAATTTGGGATTACGTCTTGTGTAAATTTCATGTTCCAAAAACTTTTTGAATGTTTTGATATACATTTTACAGTTCTTAGAGTTGGATTTATCATTCTAATGATTGATCGTTATTAAAACTCAAACATGTAATTTAATGCAAGCTACGCTAACATGTTGAAACATGCTTTGTGAAGAACATTCTTGTTGCCCAGAGGCAAGTTTACTTCTATTACGTTGCAGAAGACCCGTATTTTGAAACATCCAAGCAAGAAGGAGAATGATTATTGATTTCTTAAGGACTGTTTATTCTCCAAGCAATTGTTTGTAATGTGCCAAAAATGATTGAAGAGTCTTTGCAAAAGGAATTTCACACCAAAAGCATGTGATATGAGTTATCTTAAATGTGTTTATGGTGGAAACTGTCTAATATACGTAAAGTACAAGAAATCCCAATTTCCTCAACAAACATTCATGTGCAGTAAATCCGATAAGCCACAAAAGCATGTCCTTTTTTGCATTTTTTCCTGCAAGACAAAAACATGCACTTAAAATTCTGCACTTCTCTGTACGTTGTGGAAAGAAAATATGAAAATTGTTTTCAATTATGATTTTTTTTTATTTGCTTTACTATTTCTATCTTATTTTTCTATTTTGTCAAGTAAGTTAGGTGTGAAAGAATTGTGTAATTCAACCAGCTTCTACCGTCAGACAATGACAGCACTTAGTAACAAAAAGACATTTTATTCTCTGTGGATTACCTGCTTCACATTCCTTGTTGGCTTTTCTTTGAATTGTTGTCATTAAACATAGTGTATTGTCTGTGATTGTTGCATGCCCACACAAATCTCTGTTTATATAGTTATTACAGAGGTCATGCAAAAGGAATGCATGTCCTGGTCACCTCTCTGGATGCTTAGGCCAGGCTCGCAAATGGGTTGGTTTTTATTTCATTTTTAACCATGTAGTTTATGAATTTATCAAATATTATATTATGAAATCACAAACTGATTTGTCTTCAACTCATTCTGATAAAACTGAATCATTTTAAGTGTCAAAGTTTCTTTGATGAATTACTAATCTACTCATGTAAAAGTTTGATTCTCTCTGATGGGGACACTTTCTCAAGCAGATAACCGTTTCTTCTATAGAGTCCATATACTTTACTAGCTCTAACAAGCTTGGAATGGATTATGTAATGTGTTTGCTAATTTAAAAATAAATTAGTACACAGTTAAATTCGATTAGTTACTTCAGTTTTTACAAACATGTGATTTAAGGTTTTATGGATCAGTTTTGAATTGTTTAAATGAGTTTTGGCATAAATCTAGTGGGGAAAAAACAGTTTTTAGCACAGTATTGTAGTTTTCCGAACAGACTCTATTTTGACTCCTCTGTCTTGCCGTATCTCGCGAGACAACCAAACCTCGAGGTCAATAACTTCCGAGTAGAAACGAATTCGCGGGAGATTGCCCTGCCGGCGCCTTATTTGTTGTGAAAGCCACATTTAATAGACTTTATTTTCAAAATGAGTTTGTGGGTGGATAAATATCGACCGACTTCTCTGGGGAAGCTCGATTATCATAAAGAACAAGCGACTCAGCTGAAAAACTTGGTAGGAAACTCCAAGAATTCTGATGTTTATTGGTTAGCTCCTAATTTTTCCCACCGTTTTTATGAATTTACTTCTTTTTTATCTAACTTTTTACATTCATGTGAGGAGAAAGTATTTATTATGGTTTACAATATCTCCCCAGTCACATTGGTGACGGCAAAAACGTTTAACAAAGCTGTGTTGCTAAAGTGCCTTTTTGTTCAATTGATTTCCTCTACTTTATTTATAAAGAGCTTTAAACATAAACATCTTTAACAAGTCATTACAATAAAATTCTAACTGTGATAGTAAGGAACTTGTAACGAAAAATAAAACAAATTAACAAAATAAAAGGAAATCAAGAAAATAAAAGAGAAAATGCTGTTTAAAAAAAATGGACAGTATAGATGTTGTTTGTGATCATAATCCAGTGTATTTTAAGGAATTAAACTTTAAAAATAATGCCATCTAAATCGATTTGTTTCATTTTTTTTGCTGCAGGTTCAATGTGGAGACTTCCCCCACTTGTTGGTGTACGGTCCCTCAGGAGCTGGAAAGAAAACCCGCATCATGTGTCTGCTGAGGGAGCTCTATGGAGCCGGGGTGGAGAAGCTCCGTATTGAGCACCAGACCATAGTGGTAAGAGCAGGAAACCAAGGAGAACCGAATCATCAAACTCCAGCATTGTAGAAATGTCTATAAACATCCGTCTAAGCCGTTTGACTATACGGTAACTTGGTTGTATCTCCTGATTTTTGGCTGCAGGCCCCCTCAAAGAAAAAAATTGAGATCAATACCATTGCCAGCAACTATCACTTGGAGGTCAATGCGAGGTAACTTTCTGTAAACAAAAAAATCAAAAATGTAAAATGATCTTGTTTATATTTTTCTACTTTTTATTCCAACTTTGTCCTGCGTTAAAGTTTTGTTATTTTTTGTACAGTGATGCAGGAAATCAGGACCGTGTGGTGATTCAGGAGCTCATTAAAACTGTTGCTCAGTCCCAGCAAATCCAGTCAAGCACGCAGCGAGAGTTCAAAGGTAAATCAGACCAACATGCCTGAAATAGAAACATGGGTCTGGACTTAGACACAAACTACAACATTTTGCAGTTATATTTCTGATTTACTGAACAAAATACATTCTTTATGATGTTTCTTTGTTTAAACATTTTATTTTGTTTTTTAATACAAAACAGGATGTGATCTACTTAATTAATTTAATTCTCATTTTAGCCAAAAATAATATTCATTTAATTAAATATACTCATGCTCAACCTTGTTTGAACCTGTTTTTATTTTTTAAATAAAAAAAATGCTGAGATCTGAACAGTTGATAATAGTACTTTTTTCCCCCATTTTCTTTTCAGAAAATTTTTATCTTGTTTTAACATTTCTTTTTCCTTTTTTGGTTCTCTCTACATTTTTTTGTGGTCTAATGGTGCATATTGATGCTCAGCTTTGTTAATAAAGAACAGAAAGAGCAGAATGGGTTGAAAAATAATGGAACGGCCCAAAATGTAGTTTTTTTTCTCTTTGATCAGGGTTCCTGTGGAATTTATGAATTTGGAAATTGTACCCTGTAAAGGCTTCATAAAGTCTTGAGTTTTGATATCTGAGCCTTAAAAATTGTGCTTTATGAAACATTTCTTGTTAAAAAAAAAACAAAACATTTTCAGCCATGATTATTTTAAAGGAAATGATGTAAATAAACAGCGGGAGGTTATGCAACACTGTCCATAGATCACAAACAACATAAGAAGCTGACGTTCTGATCATAAAATGGGCATAAATTAATAAAATAAAATGGGAAATAGACTTTGAAATGTGTTTTAATTTTTGAGACACATGGCCATGAAATGTCTTAAAAAGTCTTGAATTTAACTTTGTAGACGAAATTATTTTTTTTTGACAAAATCTTTCTCCTCAGTTGTCTTGCTAACAGAGGTGGACAGACTCACTAAAGATGCCCAGCATGCTTTGCGTCGAACCATGGAGAAGTACATGGCCACCTGCCGTCTCATCCTCTGCTCCACATCCACCTCCAAAGTCATCGGGCCAATCAGGAGTCGCTGTCTGGCTGTGAGAGTTCCTCTGCCGAGCACAGAGGAGGTGAGGAAGAAACTGTACTGAAAATAAAACACTTTCCCCTCTTTTTCTGCTTACATCTGCAATGATGTGTCCTTGTTTTTCCAGGTTTGTAGTGTTTTGAGTTCAGTTTGTAAAAAGGAAGGTCTGAATTTGCCGCCTGATCTGGCCAGACACATCAGTGAGAAGTCTGGCCGCAACCTACGCAAGGCGCTTTTGATGTGCGAGGCCTGCAGAGTGCAGCAGTAAGTTGTGATTCCATCTTCATATTTTAGATCAAAACTAACCACGTTAGCTAACTTTGACCCATCTAATCTTCAGGTATCCGTTCTCCGCTGATCAGGAAGTCCCAGAGACGGACTGGGAGGTCTACCTGAGGGAGACGGCGAACGCCATCGTCAGCCAGCAGAATCCTCAGAGGTTTGATCGGTTTGATTGGGAGACTATCAGACCGTGAGAGGTTTTGGTTCTAGATCTCCGTCCGTTTTTCTTGTAGGCTGTTGGAGGTCCGCGCCCGGCTGTACGAGCTGCTGACTCACTGCATCCCTCCTGAGATCATCATGAAGGTGAGAACTTCCGACAAATCTGCCATCACAACTGACCAAAGGTCTCCTTTTTAAATCCAGTGTTCCTTCTCCTCGTTTAATGATCTATCAGGGTCTGGTGAAGGAGTTGTTGAGTAACTGCGATGGTCAGCTGAAGGCGGATGTGGCCCACATGGCAGCTTATTATGAACACAGACTCCAGCTGGGCAGCAAAGCCATCTACCACCTGGAGGCCTTCACAGCCAAGTTCATGGCCATCTACAAGAAGTTTATGGAGGACGGCCTGGAGGCTATGATGTTCTAGGTTTAAGTCGTGTCAAATTAGTTCAAGAGCCCTAGTTATGAAGCTCAAACAAGACTTTAAGACATGAATTTCCCTGCAGGATTTATAAACATAAATGGTCCCAGAATGAGGCTGAAAGTTGAGCTTTATGCTGCAGATTGTCTGCAAATGTTGTTACTCTTGTTTTGTAAAACAGAAAGTTTTGATGTAAAGTTTGTGAAAACCTGGACTGATAATAAATTTCCTTTAAAATGGAAGTTTAAGGGTTTGTGCTTATAAAAATGACACATTTATGAACACAAGGATTCCCAAACTATTCATTCACCCATCTTAATGAGGTCATGGGGTTGCTGGAGCCTATCCCAGCTGAGCAAAAGCAAGTTATACCTATTGACTGTACATGAGAACTGGACTAAGTGACCACTCCACACTGGCATTCCAAAAATCCCAGAATTCAACATAGAAATAAAAAGCAAACCATCCATCAACCTATGAAGCATGTTTCAGACTGTGGGAGGAGTTCCCCATTTCCAAAGCAAACCCTGAAAATAGTTTATTTTGTTAATTAATTTCATTTTTTGTTTTCTGGAACCCTGGAGATGATCATGAAGCAGCTGGGAGAGTTCTTCAGTTCATTAAAAATACCATAAATCTTACTCTGCATGTGTGTGGAGATGAGTGTTGTCAACACAAAGAGAGTTTACTGAAATGTCCTACTGAAAACCTCAATAAAATAAAAATTAATCTGACATCTGAAGCGCTGAGTCATTGTTGAGCCCGTCAGTATAACTCCTTGTGTCTTTTGGATGTGTAGTAAACAATGAGGCCCAGAGTGATCAGCACCCCCGAGCCCACCAGAGTCAGGAATCCCACCATGGGCCCCTTGACCAGGACGCGGCAGCCCGGGCAGGCCTGAGGTGCGGCGGGACACTGCTGAGGAGTGGCGCCCTGAACGGGGAAGCCGTTGTGCCGGATGAGGTTGCGATAGTTGGAGAGGGAGGCTTTGACGATGACTTCCTCGTGGACTTGGCCGTACAAGCCGAACTTTGGGTCTCTTTGGTCATTCAGGGCGTAGACGAAGTAACCCTTCAGGTTGACCCCATCCAGGATGTGTGCTGAGGATGAGATGGAATGAGAAAACCGTCAGAGCAAACAGTGGCGATGCTGTAAGTCAGCAGACTGATTTTACCTTTAAGTGCCTCATTGATGTAATTGTAGAGGTAGTAAACTCTTAGACTGTCCTTAAAGTGAGATGGGTCCTCCTGCACCCCGTTAGCCATCACGTAAACGGGCACATCTCCGTAGTGCTCCTTCACCTGCAACAAGACCAGTTTCAGCGCCGCTCTCTGAAAGACCCACTCCCATGAAAAATGCATTTTTACTATTTTTCTGATGACTGAGGACATAAATAAAGAAAATTAAATTTAAAAATGCATTTCTAAGTATTCTTTTATTCAAATCATTAATCAGGAGCAGACAAAAGCATACAGTTGGAAAAAGACAGATTTTAAAAAATATTGATATAAAAGAAATAATTTTAATTTGGGAACGTTTTTACAATAAATCCAAAAATGATCAGAGTGATTCTTTCACAGTTTGAGCCTGATTTATAATCTAAAGGACCCACTTACCCAGTTTAAGGCTTTCCTCAGACCCCAAGGCACGACGGGCCTCGGCGACATGATCCATGTGGTGTCTACCATGTACTGGACCTCAAGCTTTGCTGTGTAAATGTAGCTGCAGACACGAGATGGACATACATTTAAAAAAATAAATAAAAAATCGACAGGTAGCCTGGTTTTTTTATATGTGGCATCAACTAAACATTTAGTTTTTCTAACGTTGTTGAAAGATTAGAAACTCCTTCAAAGAAATCTGTTTATGAGCGAGACGAAGCTTGCAGACACACTGCACCAAAGGAAAAACCAGATGGATTTTTAAAAAAAGTGTGAAAATATCTGTAGACACCTGGTTACTTTTGCACATTTCCACACAAAAGAAATATTCTCCAGGATTTAAATTTTGCCCAGAAATCTGGTTCACTTTAGCCCCAAGCCGTTCACACCGGCTTTGGAAAAAAAAAGTTCAAGTAAACCACTTTCAGTGAAAACTCTACGTCAGGGGTCAGCGATGAAAGAGTAATTTGGTTTGATTTTTCCCTGCCAGTAGGAGCCACAAAGTCTTCCATCACCCGTTAAAAAAAATAAGATACAGATCTGTAATTATGCTATTGTTACTTTTATGATAAACGTGTTCTTCATTTTGCATGAATAAAACACAAATATTAAAAGAAAACAGCCGTTTTTGACTTCTGAAGTTCCTTTCAAAATAAAAAACACCCTGTCACATTTGATCGCCTCAGTGCAGCAAAAGTAGTAGCAGAAAGTGTAATGTCAGCAGTGATTAAATAAAAACAATTTCTGCCAGAAATGCAATCTTGGGAATGAGCATGTGGGATCAGGACCAGATGAGTGGGATATTTTAATGATCCACTTTATAAGAGAAAGAAATAACTTAAAATCTGAATGTTTTAATTTAAACTAACAGAGCATTTTGGTTTTTTTTTTCAAAAGTGTGACTTTAGCTGTTATTTTAGTGCCAATGGTTTGATGTTCTTCAGGGAAAACTGTAGCGAAATGCTGCATTCATGTGGTGTCGGAATGATTGGAAAAAGGACCATTGGACTCGGAAAACACACATAAACATCCAAAAAGTTATAATTTTTTCCACACCTCAGAGATGCAGGATAAATTTCTGCACTTAAACAAAGGTCAATGTATTTATAGTGCACCATTTATTGGGAGACACCACAATTATGGGTAAAATAAAGCAAATGTTATCATTTATTCCCATTTGGCGGTTCAGATGAACCAGTTTAACGGGTCACATACGGCCCCGGGCCAGATTTCTGGATTAGAAACATTTAAGAGACTTTGTGAAAGCTGCTTGTGACCTGGTTAAGCTAAAGTGTCTCCATTCTGTGTCCGATCGAACAAAAAGATGAGGAAAAAGCATGGAGCAAGGACAGCCACTTAATTTCCAGAAGGATTAATAAAGTATATCTATCTATCTATCTATCTATCTAAAAGTTTCTCGTACGAGTCTTCTTTGGCGTGCGTCACGAGATCGGTGCTGAAGTGGCTGATCGCAAAGAAGTCATAAGTCCCTTTAACCAGCCGTCTGTCCTCCTCTTTGAAAACTGGCAATCTGCTGAGACAGAGAAGATGCAAAGAGCAGGTTATTCCCCCCCTGAGTTACTCCACATGTAGGGTTGAACCTCGCTGAATGTGAAAAACCGACAACATCTGTTCCTAAAAGTGAATAGAGCATTCATACTCGAGAGAATTCAGCTGGCGCAGCCAGCTCCTCATTTCCAGAGGGTAGTCTCCGCTGCCGAAAATGGGCTCGGCGAACCAGCTGATGGTGAAGTGCAGAACCCTTTTGGCGGGCTCCACGTCCTCTCGGCTGAAGGAGAACGCCGGCTCGACCCAGTTCATGTGCAGAACCAGAGACACCTGAGCGATGCAGAAGATCCTCTGACATCCGTTTTTATAAACTCAGTTTCCGATCTTACCATCCGCTCCACTGACCTGTCCCCCCTGTGAGGGTCTGAACTCGTTGTCGTAAACGTGCCAGGCCAGAGCGTGAGCCCGCAGCATCTCATGCCCCTCCAGGTACGTCACCTCCTTGTCGTTGGGCTCGTTCAGGGTGATCCACATCTTCACATAAGCTCCCAGCTCTCTGTAGCAGAGTCTGGCATAGTCTGCAAAGGCTTCTGGGATATTACTGGAAAGCAAATTTTTGCACAAAAAGAAAATTATGTGACATCCAACAGCAAAGCTAAGGATCTCAGTGGTTAGGTCACACATGGTTTACATTTTCTAGAGTTTTCATCATAAAACTGTTCACATAAGCAGCTTTGATTTAGACCTGTTGAGCCACTTGTTGGTGGTGTTGGCGAGCGGCGCGGGCAGACTGCTGTGTTTGGGCGTGTAGTGCAGCAGGGTGACCACCGGGGTGATGTTAGCCTGCAGCAGCTGGCGTGTGAAGCAGCGGTAGTATCCCAGCAGCGTGGTGTTGGGGTTCGCCACGTCTCCTGTGGGCACCACGGCTGACCAGTTGAGGGAGAAGTGGAAGTGGTTGACCCCCACCTGCTTGATTTCATCCACCTAGAACAATAGACGATCGTTTTTAATGTCATGAGACGCTGACGTGTAAAAAAATCAATATCAATATTTAATTATTTGTCCCTTAACTTTGTATTTTGGAGTGTTTAATAAATGCACAAGATTGTTTTATGCAAATCTTTTTTTATCTGCAACCATTAAAAAAAAGTACTTATTTTTTTCTTGTATTAATGTACATTTTTGTGAATCAGTGATACTATAAATTAGAGCTCATGGACAGAAAATAATTTTTAAAAATTACAATAGTAATAATGTGTAAACATTATAAAATGATGTCAATTTTGTTGTTGTTTTTTTTTTAATCTGGGCAAAATTAATTAATTTTTTTTTTTTTTTTTTTTTTACATTTTTTTAGAGAAACTTAAGCTTACCTCAAAAAATGAAACAAATGAAACAAATGAAACGAATGAATGTTGAAAATGAGCAGTTTGTGAGCTGTGAAGCACAGACCTGTTGTCTGATGGTGGCGTAGTCGGCGCAGTGCGTGGCTCGATTTAAAGGTGGCGCGACCAGGCCGTCCAGCTTGATCAGCTGTCCGTTGTTGGAGACGTTCCAGAGGTAAACATTGGGGTCTGCAAACTGAGTGGGAGTGGTCTCTACCTATGACATGAGAAAGAGAAAAAATACAGAGCAGAGTAAACATGCAGTTGCTTCACATATGTGGCACACTGATCACAGAAGTCTATAAGCAAAGTGGGACATATGGGGTAAGATAGCTGTCAAAAACAAACGTATTCATAGTTAAAAATCATATTCATGAATACAAAATTGTGTACAAATTAATATTTTGTGCAAAACTTTGCAGAAAAAAGGGATACATTAAAGATATCTCTTTAGAATACGATTTGTCTTTGTCTTGAATATTAATTTCTCCTGTTATCAAACTGTTAACAAGCATTTACATCGAATCCCAGAACATCGATCGATCAAACTGCGCGTGCGTGTCAAAATGTATTTATTAAACAAAAACAAAATAGAACTTTTGTTGTGCACAAAATATTAATTTGTGCACAATTTTGCATTTATGAGAACAATTTTTTTCTTTATGAATGTTTCTTTTTGACAGCCATCTAATCCCATAGAGACAAACCAATGAGAGCAGTAAAACCTGCAGTTTGTGATTACAAAGAGGTCTGTCACTGTCCTTGTTTACCAGCACCTCTCCAAATAACACATTAAACACAATTGCATAACATGTAACATGATTTTAGCATGCAATAATGTGACAAACCTCTGAGCAAAAGGAATGTCTGAGCCAAATAGTTAATACAGTGCGGTTAATATTTTCTTTGTGTGAGCATTTTCAGCTGCATCACTCATTTTCTGACCTCTGAACTTCCGATGCGTTCTCATACCTGCACAGAGTTGGCAGACACCCCCCACGCAAAGTCACACGGGAACACTCCCTGCACCGGCCTGTTCTCCGGAAGCTCTGGAAAACCATTTTTTTGGATGACATTCCTTCAAAAAAAGAATGAGGACAAAATACAAGTTAGAGAAAATAATTTAAGACTAGAACAAGTGCATTACCTGTGCTAAAGCTAGTGTGAATGCTTTTTGTGGAAAGTAGTCGCTGAAGATGCTGAAGCTTTCTGCTGAAAATGATGACGCAATTTAATTGCTGAAGGATTTCACTGAAAATGTCATTAAAGAACTATAAAAGAGAGTGCTGAAGTTGTCATAAATTTCTGAAAAAACTTGCAGTAAAATTACTCTAAAGTCCCTAATACATGCCAATTTTGCAAAAGGATTTAGAGTGTTGTTTAAATATGAGCTAAACTCCAAATTAGCCCAAAAAACCATAGAACATTCCAAATTATCCAAAAAAGCTAGCTTGTTGCTTAAAAACTAGCTAAACTCCAAAATAGCCTAAAATTTCTTAGTAAATTAAATTAGTCAAAAACGTTAGCATGTTGCTAAAATAGAAGCTAAACCCTAAATTAGCCTAAAAAAAACCCAGTAGAAAACAAATAAACAAACAACGTTAGCATGTTGCTAAAATATTAGCTAGACTTAATTTTTTTTTAAATTACTATAAAAAAATAAGAAATATAGCCTGTGGATTTTAAAGGCTTGTTGCTAATCTGCTTAAAATTTTGAAATTTCTAGAGTGGGGCATATTTTTCTCAATATTTCAAAAACTATAAAGTTTGTATGATACCAAACATAAAAGCAGTAATGTCTTAAACTAGCTAAACTTTTTGAAACCAAGAAATCGCTGAAAGTGTGATTGAGTTTTTACGTACCAAAAAACATACAGAAAAGAGCAGGAGAATCACTATATTGTGAATGCTAAGAAGTTGCCCTAAGAGCATATTTAGAATCATTTTTACTGTTTTTTCAGCGATGAAAGTCTAGTTTTTTTTAGTAGGGGTGTGGATCGTTACTTAGGTGGCGATCTGATTGGATTCATGAATCAAGCTCTGCAATTCTTACTTTTTAATATAATGTTTGTTGCTGTGAGTATAACTTTTTACTGGATGTATGAAAATTGAAATGATATGTATTAAATCACTATCATTTATACTTTTATTTAGTACAGGAGATCAGAATCAACAAAATGGATAAAAACACAAAGATTTAGATAAAAGGAAACTGTGTTTGTCAATTTAAACTTCTTATTAAATCAATCTTCTGGTTAAGTTCAGTATCAACATAAAAGTCACTGTTGTTTTTGATTATTTAACTTTTTCCATTCTCAACGTTCTGCATCACTTCACGTTCTAAGCTTTGCATTTTGGTGCAAATCCACTATAGAAAGTCCCTTTTTCCCCAAGACAGAATCAGCTGATTCACGTTGATTTATGGCATTATTTATATAGTCCGAGCTGCGTTTGTCCCCTTCAAAATCTGCAGGAATTATGTAAATTGCGTCAACTTTTGAGATACTATAGCCAAAAGTATTTAAAACACTGGAGCCAAAGTTCTGGCATAAATTTGTTTTGTTTTTTTCCCCAGAACTTGTGTCAGTTGGCGGAACTTCAGTCTAATTTTTTCTGAGTACTAAGATACTCCGTTACAGCCCTAGTTTTTAGTATATTTTTAATCATTTTTTGTATTTACTTGTAAAATATTGCAGATGTCTTCGGCTCCCTCTTCATATCAGGAGTGTTGAAGCTGACGTAGTAGAGTCCACGCCGGATCCCATACTCCCTGTACCACTCATAGCCGTCAATGAGGGACCAAGCTGTGTATCCAATCACGTTCACTTTATCTATGATGATGGCTGGAATGGAAAAAGGGAAAAATAATCACATTTTAGCAGAATGTATACACATATAAAGCAGATGTTGAAATCCCTCACATTTAAGTGTCTCTGCTATGAAACTCTTGAGGTAAAACATTTGTTTGGGGTCTTTGGTCTTGGTGTTGCCGAGGACGTACCTGTGTCAACCACATCAGAACATCAAACATCAGAAGGAAAGCAGACATTATTTAAAAAAAACAATACCAACTGAACCTACCAACCACTTTGGACTACAAAGATGGGCGGTTTGTCATATTCTGCGTAGATCCAGTAAAGCAGCATCCTCAGGTCCAGGTCCTCATGCTGGTCAAACTTCACGCTGTCGTTGATGAGCTGGAAGCTCAGCGTGGCACCGTGGGACAGGGCGAAGAAGTCGGCCGTTCCTTTCACCCACTCCTTCTCCTCCTGGGTGAAGGAGGGCAGCCTGGAGCCCAGCCGAGCCCTCATGCAGGCGGGGTAGTCTCCATCGGTGAAGAGCGGCCGGGCGAACCAGCCCAGGACGTGGTCCAGGGAGCACTGGCACTCCTGCAGGCTTTCCAAACGCGTCCGGCTGGGCTTGATCCAGTGGGAGGCCAGAGCCATGGAGACCTTGCCCTGTTGCCGGGGGCGATAGAGGCGGTCGTAGACATGCCATGCAGCTGCATGAGCCTGAAAAAGAATTTTGAAATATGAAACAAAAATAGTTTAAAAAGCATTAATTTCACCGCATGTACATAAAAAGTAAATAAAAATTCTGAAGTCAGAATAAAAAAAAAAAAAGATCAAAAATATGTAAATTCATACCTAGTTAAAAAAAATCTGACTTTAAAGTTAATAAAAAAAATCTGAATTATTAAATTTCATGTTTTAAAAAAATCAGAAAGCTGAGAGTAAATCCAGAATATTCAGATGAACCCTTTAATTTGATTTATGTACTGAATGTTAAAGATTTTATGTTTAAGCGTCACTTGCGACACCTCAGGTGTTAAACTGTTAAATTATGTATTTAAACTTTAAATTTGATTTAGAAAAATAATGTTTTGTCCCTTTAATTTTTTAATTACCATAAATCTATGAATAAAGAATTCAATATCTATATTATTTGATGACTCATTTTTCAAATGCATATTTTCACCCTTTAAATTATTGTATTCAAAAAGGTTACATTACTAGATATTTATTTTGAAATTACATGTTTAGCTCCAAACTAAATATTTAGGTATAAAACTTAAATATTTAGTTTGGAAAATAAATACTTAGATTAGATCTAAATATTTAATGTGCATACATTAGTTAACATTATAGTTTGTAAAATAATGTTTAATTTTAAAATAAATTGTTTGCTTAAAATTGCATTTCTAACATAATATTTAGTTTGTAAATGTATAATATATAAATACATTAATTTAAAGGGTGGAATTTAAAAACAGGACTTGTTTATTTCTCTTTAAAACAAGCTAAATGTCCAAAAACATGGATGTCAACATTTTACTTCACAGATTTACAAATGGCAGCCCAAATAAATCATTTTAGAAACAATAAATATGCTCTCCTCTGCAGAAGGGTGGAATAAAAAGTCACCTTCTATGTGGGGAAACTATTCACTAACTATCCAAATTGAGAAAAGAAAAGAAACAAATCATGTGTCTGACAGCTGATGGTGTTTGGGGGGACGGGCCAAATATCGGGCCGCACTCGTCCCGCGGGCCAAAGTTTAGGGACCCCCCTGGACTGAACATGTAGTTCTGACACAAACCTTCAGCAAGTTGTGTCCGACCCGAAAGCGGAGGTCAGGGTCGTTTTTGATGCCGGGGGCGACCACCCCGGTGCCGTATCCGTGCTGCGCCACCACAAACGGGTTATCGATGGTGATGATCTTGATCTTGAGCCAACTCTGGCGAAATCCAAGGAACACGAATGAATAGCAGAACTGCGGGTTAAGCCAGCCGCCCAGCGTCTTGCATGACGGCCAGGTGCATTCCATGGCTTGTGGGCGTCACCACCGGCTGCACGTTGATCTTCCTCAGCCTCCGGATGAGCGTCCGGTAGTAGTTGACTCCCGGCTCGTTGTGGCTCCCGCGCGTTCCGTTCGGGAACATCCTGGGCCAGGACAGGGAGAAGCGGTAGTGGCTGACCCCCAGCTGCTGGATGGCTCGGACGTCGGCGTCGATGTTGTGGTAGCTGTCGCTGCCCACGTCCCCGCAGGTTTTGCGCGTCCCGCCGCGCGTAAAAGTGTCCCAGATGGAGAGCCCCTTCCCATCCTTGGCGAACGCGCCCTCCACCGGGTACGCAGCCGTGCCCACCGCCCAGATGAAGCCTTTGGGGAAGGTGTCGTAGAGGAAAGCCTTGTCACCCGGGTAGGGGAGTCTGTTAAAGCGCCCCCACGTTTTCAGACCGTCCCGGGGCTTTCCGGATGCGGGAGTGACCACGAGGAATATGAAAAATGCGAGCATGATTCCTGATCTGAACCTGATCTTCACTTAACCATGACTGGAGACTTTCAGTCTGTGGAGCTCAGCCAGCCAGCTGTGAACCCACCACAGACTCACAATTCATCAATCATTAGCCAAGGCACCTGACGCACGAGGCTCCGTCCTTCCACATGGTGATCTCCGCTCCCACAAAGTGATCAATCTAATGCGTGACATCATAATTGTCAATTCAAATATATGGGATTAAAGTTAAAGTGGTATAAACACATCCAGATTAGCATTTTAACTCGATTTGGCCGTGCGTCCGCGCGTCGGTGCCATGGTGGCACAGGTGCGAACCGTGCAACACGAGCCCACTAACAGCATCACGAGCTGACATCCAGGTTCTGGTGGATCAGCAGAGATCCCAATCTGGACTAAAAATAATGATATTAAAAAAAAAGATGCATCTGTGCCCGATCAGTCAGGCCCTCGTGCGTCAGGGGGGTGAAAAGAGGTGAGATGGAGCCAGAACGCGCGGGTCACATTGCAGTCTTATCTACCTGCTCTCACCGGGCTGCTGGGAAACCCAGGCCTCCCGGCGCACACACCAACATCTGGACACATTTTTGAGGAGCTGAGTGGGTCTGCTGCTGCAACAGAAGGCCGGAAGTTGTCAGCCAAGAAAAAAAAAAAAAAAAAAAAAAATTTAGTTGCAGCAGATTGGATCCAATTGAAAGAGGGGGGAATAAAGTAAATACTAAATCAAGGGAAACAAATCTTTGACAAGTAAATCCTACTTTTTAAGTATCTTCTGTTCATAAGTGGGTATATTTACAGTCAATTTACCAGCATGGAAAACTAAAAATACCTTCTTTTTTTTAAGGATTTTTAAAAAATAATAATGCTTAATTTAAAGCTTTCAAGCCATATACGATGATATAGGATGTGCAGCTTGGAACATCATCATAAAGACAGAGCTCCTCACTCCTTAATCTAATGTGTTTTTACAGTGATGGCAAATCTAATAGAGCGAACAAAACCAGGCCCGAGGTTGCTCATTGAAGCTCGTGCTAAACCTCTCCTCAAAGTCAGGAGGATTGTGGGATGTCAGATGCTGAGTCAATATTAATGAATGAGCACCACCGCCACTTATTGAGTGAAAGCTTTGTAAGCACTCACTATTGTGATTGTTTCATGCACAGGAAATTCATGCTTGTACTTTTGGTACAATTACATTTCACACAAATTTTGAAATATTACGCATTTTTGAATGATTTTACGCATTAAAAAAAAAAAATGTCCCATGCATTTTTTTGGCACATTTTTAGCTAAAATTTTGGCAACGTGTTAACATTTTTGGATAATTTGACACCTGCTAAGGATTTTTGGGCTACTTCTAAATTAGGCTAGTAGTCTATAGCAACATGCTAATTTTAGCATCTACTGAGGTTTTTTTTTTTTAACCAATTTTGAGTTAAGCTAGTGTTTTAGCAACATGCTAATTTGGCATCTATTAAGGTTTTTTGAGCTAATTTTGAGTTAAGCTAGTGCTTTAGTCAACCTGTTAACTTTTTTGGCTAATTTCATATCTACTGAAGATTTTGGGGCCAATTCTAAATTAAGCTACTATTTTAGCAACATGCTAATTTGGCATCTAGAGATGGTTTTTGAGCTAATTTTGAGTTAAGCTACTATTTTAGCAACACACTAGCTTTTTTTTAGACTAGTTTGGCATATACTGACGTTTTTAAGGCTACTTGTGAGTGAAGCTAGTATTTTAGCAACATGCTAATTTTTTTTGGCTAATTTGCCACCTACAAAAGGATTTTTGGGATTTTTAGGAGGTAAGCTAACATTTGCGCAAAACCCTCACTTTTTTGGCTACTTTGATGTCTACTGACATTTTGGGTCAAAATTTGAGTTCATACATTTATACATTTTTTTTTAAACTTTATATAATTATTTCAATTTTTGAGGAAATTCTTCAAGTTCTTTATTAACTTAATAACATTTCAACAACTTTAAGTCCTTTAGTAATGTTGGCAGTATGCAAATAGCTTTAGCATTTTCAGCAAATCCCTTCAGCTATTACAGTAAATTTCTTCAGCATCTTCAGCTAGAAGCTTCAGCATATTCAGCAAATAAGTCTTCACACTAGCATCATCAAAGTAATGGAACTTTTCTAGTTTATAAATACATTTAATTGACAATCCTTTGGATTCTTAAAGGGAAAAATAAAGTAAAAAAAACTGCAAATCTTTGATCAGTTTTAGGGTTCGGTATCAAAACAGCGATCTGCTCATACAACAGAAAAAAAGAGCCACTTTCACGAAACACAGAAAAAAAGTCAGAGAAGTTGAGAGAATGCCGGATCACGGTCAAGAGGAAGACAGAGCGCAGGTGATTTTCCATGGGGGGGGGGCTCTGGAAAGTTCAAGTGTGTGCATAGCTAATGCGAGCCTCTAACGACAGGAGGGCTGGAACAAAAAGCTAACCTCTGAGATTTTAAACTTTTTTAGGTTCATTTTTGGAAGCAGAAATTAACAGTGGATATAAAAATAGAACAATGACAAAAAAAATTAATTTTAAAAAAGCAAGAATCTTCTCATTTTCCTAATACCTTAGCAATAAAAATGTCACACTGTTAAAAATTTTGTTTTACTTTGAGTACTCCTATAAACTTTTTTTTTTATTTGAAAGAGTTTGAACGCTGCTGTCACTTTTCAGAAACAAAATCTAAATTTTAGTAGCAAATCCAGCTGAAGGGAGGGGCAAAAGCCTCAATTCCTCCATATTTGGTTGCAACTGCATTGAAATAAAGAGAAATCATGCATGTCTGGTTTCATAGAGAATTATATTGATACAACAAAGGATCTGACTGGGTGGATGCGAGGCCAGAAAAGATCAGCGGTGACCAACACGACAAAACACGGCCGACCATGACATCCTAGCAGTGAGAACAAACCGAGGAACAAAACAAACACCAGAACAACCGGAGGGAAAACCTACAGGTTTCTCACACTTAAGTACTCAATATAAAAAAGAAAAGATAATATACAGAGCTGTAAACAAAAACATGTTTGCATTAAAGGTCAGGTGACACATTTTATGTTTTTTTAAAAGATGGTTAATCTCATTAGGTTTTTTAAAAGCATGACGAGTTTGAAAAGCAGTATTGCTTTATGGGAGCACTTTAATAATAATAATAATAATAATAATCATCATCGTCAGTGGGAAAAGGCATGAACAGCATCGCCCCAGTCAGGATCAAAACACAACAACGGAACATGAAACAGACAGAAGGGACTATTTACAAGAGGGAGACTTCTCTTTTTTTTTTGTTTTTTTGCTTTTCCTGTTAAAATGAGCTTTACTTAATGCGGTGAACGTCATCACAATGCAACACAAAGCATAAACCCACAACAAATGCGGATGTTCTGGTGTAGTGTGCACGTGTACTGGTCTGTGTAACAGTAGGAGCAACGGCATATGAAAAGTTTAAAAAGTTCAGTGTCCATGTTTAATTTGTTTTTTTGTGTCGGCGGCGTTTCCCCTTTACTTCAGAGGAGAAACGGGCCTGTCTTCTGCCATCCTCTGCTGGTTCTAGCTCATCTTCGTCGCCCAGCAACCTTCTTGCGACCCTAGGAAAACAAGAAAGGATACGATGAAAATCACCTTATTTTTTTAAATAAATGTACATAAATTGTCCCCAAAATATAATTTGCCCATTCCGTAAAAAACCAGATTTCTCCAATATTGTATCCTCATAGTGAATCATTTTATGTTTTATTATGATGACCTGTAAGACCTGGTCTTCATCATGCTCCTTTTCACTCATGTGTTACCTTGTTTATGTTGTGTATGACCCTTTGTTCATTTTAGATTATGGTGGCACATGAGAGAAAAAAAAAATAAGTGTAAGAGTGTGTGAGTAATGGTTTTCTGTTTTGCTTTGGGTTTTTAAAATTAGATTTTTTTTCTTTCCAACCTTGAGTTCTACTTGTTGAAAAAGTGCTATATGAATAAAGTTTGATTTGACATTGGAGCTAAAAATGTTTCTAAATCTGTACCCTCGGTGTTGGCTCATCCTCCTGCTCCTCATCCTCTTCTTCCTCTTCATCCTCAGAGTCATCCTTTGGAGCCGCGGCCTTTGTTCTTCCACCACGCCTGGAAATCATACGAGCAAAACACAGAGTCGTACTCCACAAAATCTCTACAAAGTAGAAAGGCTGGAACAATCAGGTTTGAATTATGTTAATTCCTAAAATATTTCTGCATGTTGCCTTGGTGATTGAATGTTTTGTAAGTATTCACAGAACAGTGATCCTGTTTCTCTTTCTTAAAGTTTATGTCAGATTCTGTATATTTTTAGGCATAGAGAACTCAAAAGTTTAGCTAAATTTTAGCAATGTGCAAACGTATTGGGCTAATTTAGCATCCACTGAGGTTTTTTAGACTAATTTGGAGTTTAGCTAATATTTTAGCAACATACTAACACTTTTTTGGCTAATTCAGCCTCTACTGAGGTTTTTAAAAGTATTTTTGAGATAAGCTAGTATTCTAGCATCGTGTTGACGATTTTGGCTAATTTGGCATCTGCTGAGGCTTTTTAGGGTAATATAAGGTTTAATAAATTGAAATACTTAAGCAACTTTAGCATTATGCAAATAGTAATTAAAATTTGGAGCAATTTCCTTCAGCAGCCTCAGGAAACAGCTTTAATATCTTCAGCACCCACATTCAGCAAAAAGCATTTCACACTAGCATTATCAAAGGTTCTAGTTCTAGCTGTCTCTTTTCTTTTCTATTTTTTTCTTTTTTTGAAAACTTTGAAAATTAGGTTTTTTTAAGGATTTTCAGTTTAATTGCTCAAAGAAAAACTAACTAATTGAATCTAGTCGTCTAGTGAATGCATTGGAATGGAGCGGAGCAGGCACCTCCTTTCTACATCCCAAATATGTCCGCTCCTGATCATCATGGTTTGAATAAAATGAATAAATTCAAAGAAATGCAGTTTTAATCTTATTTTTTTTCTATATGTCTTCCATCTAGAGTAAATGCAACAAGAACATGTTAAAAACACAGTTTTCATGGGGGTGGGTCCTTAAGAGCTTCTTACGCTGGTTTCTTAGCTGCAGTCTGAGCTGATTTGGGGGGGCGTCCTCTCCTCTTCTGAGGTGTGGACTCTGCCGACTCTGAACTGTTGAGCACAAAACACTAAATGAGTTTAGGTCAAAAACTCTAGAAGAACAAAGAGAACAAACGTGAAGACGCGTCACACCCTTGAGATCGCCGTGGCGCTCTGGCTTGTCTTCCTCCCTTCGTCTTCACCTCCATGTTTTCACTACTCCTGTCGTCCTCGTCTTCCTCCTCCTCGTCCTCATCCACCCTTTCCTCCTCCTCCTCCTCTTCCTCTTCTTCCTCCTCCTCGTGTGAAAGAACCGCCTTCTTGCGGCCCCTCCTCGCCTTGGCGGGAGTGTCCTGGTTGGCAGCGGCGGACTTTGGCGGCCGGCCCCTGCGAGCCTTTTTGGGCGGACTGTTCTGCTCATCTTCGGGTCGGCCGTCCTCGTCCCACTGATCTTCCGACTCGGCTGCTACGGTCGCGGCAGCTTTTTTACGCCCTCGCTTCGGCTTGCTTTCCTGGTCGTCACTAGAAGCCACGCCCCTTTTGCGACCACGAGGCTTTTCAATATCCTAGAAAAAAAAAAGAAGAATTAGTTCAAGGTTCTTTGGCAGAAAGACTTAGAAAAATCATCAAATAAAACTGAAGTGGATAAAAGAGTTTTCCATTACAAAACAAAAGGATTTTCAAAATAAAAGATGTAAAAATCAAAATTTTTAAATCATTAAATGTAAAAAAAAATCCTCAAAGAAAAGCTAAATTAAACGTTTTTTTTATGTTGACACTAACTTGTTTACTCTTTGCAGAAAGTAGAACTACAAACAAAGACAAACAGTTGAAAGGTTTTTCATGTCAGTTTATACAGTTTGTATTTGGTAATCCTGACTGGGCCTGACTCCAGCTGGTGTTTGTACAGCACATTCAAACACTGCAGCCAGGATTTATGACCGGCAGCACTCAAGCCGCTAACAGCAGCGCTCCCCGTCTCCCTGGTCAGCTACTCTGCAATTCCAGATAACGCTCTTGTTTATTGTGAGTAAATGTGAAAGCACATCCACAACATCTCATTTCCACATGATTAAAAGCCAGTAACTACTTTAAAATGAAAAAAGTGATGATATGTTGCTGATTCATGAGATAAAAACTATCAAATAGTCTTGCTTTTTATGAAAAAATATTTTAAAATCAGCTTTAAATACTTATATTTGATTTTCCTTTAATTTATGATATGAGACACCTTGTCATGAATGATCTTTTACCAAATAAATAATAGAATAGATTAAAAATGAGTTGAGAAAAAATAATGTGCTAATTTCTCTTTAATTAATTAATTTGATGTCCCTGGTAAAAGAAAAAATATGGGGACTGAAATACCTTATCACTGTCTGCTCTCTTCAGGCAGATGTCTTCATTTTCACTGTGGTCCATTTCTGTGCTGTCGTGCCTGAAACAAAAACATTTATCAGTTGTTATTTTACATCCAAAAACTAATAAAAGCAGAAACTCTTAACAGGCTGATAGATGACTCGTTCCAAACTTTTTTTATTGAACTGTTGCTTACTCCTAATTCAAACAAAGTCAGGGTCAGCTTTGGCTGCTACAAGCTAAGGGCTAAGTTAGATGAGGTCGTTCCATTGACTGTATCAGAGAACTGAACTGGGTGACTCCTCCCCCCTCAAGATCCAAACAGGAAGTACCTGCTAGTTCCAAGAAGCCAAAAGACTTCTATTGAGAAATCAACAGCTATTACGCAGTCATTACCTGTTATTTTTTTCCATGATGATTTTCTTTAGCTCGCGCTTCCAAGCCTCAACCCAACCAATCAGATGCTTTGATAAAAGTACGTGGTCCAAAGTTTAAATAGTTTGACTGTGTCTCTCTTTAAGTGGTAGGGGTGTGAACTTCTATCAAGCCCACTCCTGATTGGTAAGAGTGGTTGCCATGGAAACGATGAGACCGACTTGGACCTCTCACTGCTTACTGACGACGATTAGCTCCAAAATGGCGACATCTTTACTGCATCTGAATCGAGTTCATTTCGTTGGAGCGGAAATAAGTCATTTCTTTTGGCGACAGTTTTCATAAACAGTTGACTTTTATTTTCTCCACCGTACCTGCTCTTGCTGCGCTGTGGAGATCCCGGGTTGGATGAGGAGTCGTTGTTGCTGGTGGTTTCCATTCGGGAGCCTTTACTCTGCAGCTGCTTCCCCGCCGATGACAGCGGTTTGTTTACCGCTCCCAAAACGTTGGCAGACTTGGGCTAAAGCGATGAACAGGGAAGAATTTGAAATGGATTTTAGCTTCGCGGGTGATAAACGGCAGACATTTTTAGGGTTTTATGAGGATTACTTTTCCTGGTGTGAAGAACGCCTTCATCTCTGGGGGAAGATAGTTTTTAGTGTTGCTGACATTCTGGAGGAAAAAACACAATCTTGTTAGAGAGCTTTTGAAATTTTTACAAATATCTGAGCAGATTTGTCTCCATGATGCTTTGGTTGTAGATTCTAACCTTGTCTGGTTTGGTGAAGAAGCGTGACGGCAGCACCGGGTCTTTAGGTGACTCCAGACTGTAGGTGGTGCTTTTTGACATGATGATGTTCATGGCTACATCACACACCGTGTACAGTTTCTGGAAATGCATAAACATCTGATCAGTGAGGTTCACAGCCAGCAAAAAAATTAACAAACTGGATCAGTAAATATTCAGCATACTCGGATTTCCGTTAGCTTGAATTACCTCATTGCTTTTGGGATCATTGGCAGCCTGGGCGTCTTTTGTCTGTTTAATGTTTTCCACCATTTTTCGGATGAAAGCGTGGCTGTTGTTCTCGTTCTTTGCCATGATGATCTCCAGCACGAACCACAATGCTCTGATGAGAAACAGCAGAACCGCGTTAGCTCAGAAACCTGAGAGAAAATCTGAAAACTGTGCTTGGGCTTAGCTTCCTTAAAAAAAAAAAAAAAAAAAAAAAAAAAAGAGTGAGAAAAAAATCAAATTGTTATGAATGAAATCTATGAAAATAAATTTTAAAAATTGAAAAAACAGCAGCTTAAAAAAAACTCTTTTAAATAATGACACAATCAAGCATATTTTGAAGTGAAGAAAAACATATGCAACACTGCAGAGTAAGTGAAGTCCTTATGCAATCAATATAAATCAGCTAATTGTGTTAATAGTTCCGGCAGGTCAAAGGGCATGTGTTATTAAATGGTAACCAGTGATGGCTCCAGTGTTAAGTGCGGTCGGAGCATGTGCGGTATTTAACCTCCAGTTCACACCAGAAGCTTTTTTTTTCAGTGACGGTCGACAGCCACTTCTGCTCAGCTGTGGTTATTTAGAGCTTTTTTTGCCTTCAACAGACACCCAAAACCACACCTCCTCGCTCTGTAGTCAATGCGTGTGTCTGTGTGTGTCCGTCTTTTTTTGTGTGTTTGACACTTCTAAAGGTCAACTCATTTCAAATTAGTAAAATAATAATATCGGTTATTGTGGAGTATTTCTACAATTTTTTGAGAAAAATAACGTTGACTTTTTCTACCATAAGTTGCATTTTGTCCATAACAGCACCAGTAACACGTTGTGGAGGGTGATTTTAGGGTTTTGAATGGCATTAATATGGTTAAACCAGCACAAATCAAACGAATTTCTGCTCCACTCATAAAAACATACTCTTTGATTTCCTTCAGCTGCTCGATGTCCTGAACTTTCACATAGTCTGGATCGTGGGCCAGCAGGTGGACGGTGTACGGCACCACGTACTCCGGCAGCAGAGACAACAGCTTGTCTATTGATGGAGAAAAAAAACAAAAGAATTTCATTCTTAAAAGTCACTTTACATGACTTGAAGAACACTACCCCTGGTATCCCGGGCTTCCTCACCGCTGATGGCGGCGTGCTGCTTGAGGTACTCTCGGCGTATGTTGACGTTCTTCGCCAGGCACTGGCGAGCGTGAGCTCTCTCCTCTTTGACGGGGTCCTTGGCACACAAAGCGAACACGGCCATGTACTCCAGCGGCAGGCGGAGGCGACACAGGCCGCGGTGAAGCTTCTGGGCGAAACACTGTCGGACTTGGTAGCACTCGTCCTGGAAAGATTGAAGAACAAGGAAAAGAACGTAAGATGACACTTGTGCATTAGCTAAAACAAAATATAATAAGAAATTGTTCTTACATTGATGACGAGAGCACAAAGTTGATACTGCTCCAGTGTGATGATTTCGTGATAGCAGGGCTCTTGTGCCAGCTTCAGCAGGGCGCATGCTGCCGCCAGCCGCAGCCTCGACATGTCCGGTTTCCTGCGGGGAGGAGAACGTTTCAGAAAACAGAAGCTTTTTTTATGAAAGAACGATTTGTGTGGTGAAAGGTTGAACAAAACAGCATTTTTCCCGCTCTTACCCCATCCTGCCCTGCTCAGTCAAGTCTCCATCGCTGTGTAAGATGGCAGTCAACATCCTCAGGGTGGAGTTGCCTGATTTGCTCTGGTTGTTCTTCACTCCCAGCAGCCACCTCACCATCAGCTTGATCCCCTGGATCTGAGAGGACGATGAAGAAAATAAACATCAAAGTGATTTACAAAGCATGATCGTAATCAAAAAAAAAAAAAAAAAACGGGCCTCAAATCAAAGCTCATTTCAGGACTGACCTTAGCCTGTGTTTCTGGAGACACTTCATCATCTGGAACCCACAGTTTAGTTGTTTTCTTGCCTGGAATCTACAGGAAGAACAGAAATTATATAAGTTTATGTCACACAAGAAGATTTTTTTTAGAGCCGAAGGCAGTTCTAGATTAGGAGTTCTTGCACTGTCGCAGTAAAAACTGTGGTATATATTAAATAAAATCAATCATTACATAAAAAGTAATATTAATTCATCGTCAATCGTCATTCAAAACAATTGATTACGTTTTTAAAGATGAAATCTTTTAATAGAAATTTCATACTTTTACTTTGTTTGAAATCACAATTTTGATGAAAAATTAATCTAAAACAAAACTCTTTTTTTTTAATTAAAATGTTATTTATTGGAATTTTTTTAAACAGATTCCATATTTTGGCGGTGACGTGTCCTGTCCTGGCTCTAAACATGAACGCCATGAACACGATGTGCTCATTCCTACCCTGTCATTCATCAGCAGATCCTTCACAATGAAGTTGGCAACTAGAGACTTGAGCGGCGCAGCAAACTGTTCTGGAGCCAGCTGGGCCAGATGGCCGAGCGTTGTTAAAGGAGTGATGAGCTGCTCCAGATTCGCTGGGTCCAGGCTTTTGTGTAGAGGCTGGATGGACAGAAACATTTCACAAACTCCAAACGTGTTTTGGGAAATTAACATAAAAATAAGTCTAAAGTTTTTTAGGAAGTTTTTCATTTAGCTGACCTCAAATATTTGGGCAAAGTGTGTGTCTCTGTTGGTGAACATTGCATTGATGCAGTGGATGGCATATTTAGCCTGTCGAGGAGGTCCTCTCTTTGCTTTGGCTTGCAGTACTGGCAGTAGAACACTAGAGGGAGCAAGAAGGAGAACGTGTTCACATTCCCTACAAGAATGTGAAGCTGGAAACACAATAGAGAAGAAATGCGATGTAGTGATGAAACGTACGACTTGATGTGAGGAAAACTCTCCTCCATCTTGCTGCCGGTGTTCTTGAAAATCTGCAGCGCGGCTTCTGCAACTTTCTCATCGTCCATTTTCAGACAGCCCAGCAAAGACTCGAAAGTCTCTGCGGAGTGGAAGGACACCGGGTGTGTGAAGGACAGCACCTGTGAGGGAGGAGGAAAGGTTACAGCTGGAAAATGAGTCATATGAATTAAACTTTGAGTTCCTCCGTTTGACATGCTCCTGTCCAGGTGCTGAAACAACTGATGGATTTGGAGGAGAATAAAGGAGGAGTTAGACCTCCTTCTGGTGTCAAACTGATGGCAGTAGCTGAACTTGAGGGATTATTTCTTGGTTAAGTTGTGATTTTGATTGAAGTTTATCAGGACGAGGCGTTACTTCCCCTCCTGTTTATTTCGGTGGCCAGGCAGTCAGTATGTGGGTTTGTGACTTTTATTTTGAAGGTTTTCAGAGTGTTTTTTGGCTCTTCCAGTAGATTTTGAAGGAGAAAAGTGCGTTTCTCCTACAAAATCTACCGGAATTACGTTGATCAAGTTGACGGTTGAAAATTTACACTAAATCTAAGAACATAAATCTTTTGGTTGCCTGCATATCAGAGCCATGTAAATCTAAAATAGTCTTTAGAGCATTTCTGATGATTGGTTCTCACCTTAAGCAGCTCCAGTCCCGCTCGGATCGCCTCCTCAGTGGGAACGCCCTCCTCCTCATCATCAGCTGTCCCGTCTATCGATTTATTTACCTGCTTTATTAAAGCACTGATAATAACAACAAAAGGATGGACATTATAACCCAGCACACTACTTATTATTAGAAGATACTAAAACAATCATCACCTGATGGACTCTGTGTCGATGTGAACAGGAGCAATTCTCTCCAACAAAAACTTCACCATTTCCAGGAACGGATTGCTGGGTTGTTTGGGGCTGCCAAGCTTTTTAGTGATGTCTCTCTTTAAAAAAAAAAAAAAAAGAAGGTGTTGTTTTTATTAAACTTAAATCGATTTTGTGTTCTGCATCACCCAACTGCCTTCATATTTCAGCAGCTGAAATCATTCCTTTGACAGAACAATTCAATAAATATGCTACAATTTCTAACAGTGTGAGAGTCAACATTTCAATACTAAAAACATAAATTAAAAGAAAAAAAAGTATAAATCCTGCTTTTCTAAAAACATCAAAGGTTTAAAAATAAAGTTTTTCCCAGAGTTTTTCTTTACGGGGTCTAAAGGCGGTTAAGTCACGCTGGTTTCACAAACATCCTTTGGGAAATACCCTTCATGTATAAATAACTCTGTAACACAGATACTTCAATCTGCACTGTTCTAATAAACTGGAGTCATTCCTCACATGCAAACTGGAAGAATTTCCCTGCCATCAAGATAAAGCCACAGTTAGGCTTAAACAAAGGTTTTAAGGTAATTTAGTTTTTTTTACTTAAAGTTCCCCTCCAATGACATGTATGTATGGCATTTTTCTAATTAAAGAGAAGAAATGTAATAAGAAATCATTTTGTTTTCTCATTTCTGAGTATTTCTCCTTTTAAATCGACGTCAATCAACATGTCACAGACAGGTTCTGTTTGAATTAATGATCCTTCTTTACAACACATGCTCTCATCTAGCCCGGCTAGTGTGTCTAGTTCAGGTGCTGGAGAAGAGAAGATGGTATCTTCCCATTGACTGCAGTCAAATAAGCCGCCGTTCACATTTTACGTGGCCAAATCATCAGTCACTGGATTTTTTGGGAGTTTCATACAATACTTACTGTATCAGGGCTGAGAACTCTGGAAAATCTCCACCAGACTATGGAGCTTCTTGATGTGACCACAGAAATGTGAACGGGGGCTCATTTGACCGCAGTTATAAAGGATTGTAAATCAATGAAAGACCATTTTGATATAGCTTTCATTATTTTCCAGAGAACTCTGCTCTAAGAAACCAATGGACTGAATGTAATGATTACAGCAATGTCAATAAACATTCGATAATTAGTTAAAAGAGTCTTTGCTGAACTGGAAGGAGAAAGAATCAGGCTTTTGGAGGAAGTTCAGTCCACAAAGTTTTTCACTTCCTCATCGAAGTTGATATCCGGTGTAAAACGATGCGGCTGGACATTACCAATATTGCTCAACATTTTTATGAAGGAGTAGTGAAGATTTACGCTATTTGACACAGAGCTATCATAACCGGGAGGAGGGGGGGCTGCTCAGCTCAGCTCCAAAAGCCACGCCCCCTCAGAGGAGATTTTGGAAAAATAGAAGCTTCAGATTAACATGAAAGTTGCTTTTTAAGACATTTAGGTTGTGGGACTTTGGTTAAAAACTTCATAATCATATTTAAAACGCAACTGGGAACATTTTTTTTAAATTAAAAAAGATGACATCAAATAATTAAAAGTTGATTATTAGGTCAAAAGCTCACTCTACATATGAGGATGGAAAAAAAAAGATCATTTTAGTGTCCTAATGTTTTATAAAGTGCATCTGAATCCACTGTGTTTCTCATTCACTTAACATTTTTAATGATCTTGTCTCTTGTGGTCATTACAGCTTGTAAGGTCAAGAAATTTTAAATAGATTGGTCTAATTTAAATACTAACCTCATAAAAAAAAAAAAAAAAAAAAAAAAATCAGAAATTTGTTTGCATCCAAATACAATTTAGCCTAAAATAAAACACCTAAGCGCCAACACTCTGGTTGCCATGGCTACACTCACCACACAGACTTCTGCCTGCTTGCAGGAGCAGCTGGGGCTGACCAGCGTTTCCAGCTGATCTCTGATCCGCTCGTCGTCATCCAGGACCTGAGCCAGCTTCTTCACAAAGTCCTGGGCTTTGCCCGGATCTGGCAGGTTTCCTTTATGCACACAGACCAAAAAACTGTTCTTATTATGTAATAAATAAACAAAAAAAAATTATGAGTGCTGTAAAAGAGCTTGACGTACTTGTAATCACCATGATTTTGGCGTACACCGCCTTGGAGGACGCTTCACTCTGATAAAACCAATAAAGTTTTTTAATTCAAGATGATCAGAGATCCATCCATTAGTCTGCAGGTCACTTGGTAATACCTTGGGTTTTTTGATCAGGTCCAGTAAGTCTTTAACATGGTGTCTTAACAGGTTCTGGCACTTCCACATCTCATTTAAAGCTCTAGATTGACCGCAAACAGAGACAAGCAGAGGTCACAGCAAAGAAAAACAAAACAAAAAAAAAAAAAAATGGTATAAAACCTCACTTACTTGACGGCATTGGTATCGAGGGTAGCATACAGGTAGTAGAGACACTTCATCCTCTCTGCAGTTTCCAGGTTGTGAGGGACCATGTACTGAGCAAAGACTCGCTCCACCAGCAGCCTGGGGCACAAATAGAATTAACTTGAGAAAAGTTAATTAAAAAAGATTTTTGACACTTGGCCATACACACGAAATTGAGTTTTTCATTTCTTTTTTGAGTGGATGAAGAAAAAAAAGTACAAATTATGAATTTTCTCTTGAACGGCTTGATAAAACTCTTGATCAACTAGAAGTGTAACAATTAATTTTACCAATGATTCAATTCATGTTATAATTTGTGATTAATAATCCAATTCATAGTCAGTTTTGTTTAATTTGGAACGATCTGATTCACTGACTTAAAATCGATCCAGGACAATTTTAGCCAAAAATTCCACCAGTGTTATTCAGATATTAACTGAACTGAGCAGGCGAAGTTTTCCGGATTTCTTGTATTTCTTGCAAGATGATCAAGTGTCAATTAAAAACGTTTATAAACAAACAAGTAAACAAAAGTTAATGGAAAATAATTTGTGTTTTAGACTCATAAAGTTCATCCCACTGCGGATTTTCCACCTCAAAATAATCTAATATCGTTATTATAATGCAATAAGGTATTTTCCTGTTTCAATCCTCATCAATTTCATTCACTGTGAAAAGATTTTATACTGTTTTAAATCAATTTGATTAGATCCGGTCTCAGACAGATTGATCTGGTTGGATCGTAGGAATAGAAATTGATTCATTGATAAATTGATTAAACCTCAATGAAATGAACAAACAAAAAAATAAAAACTTTAAAACTTTAAAGTACACATTATAAACTTAGAAAAAAGTCAAATTAAACAATTTTAATATATTTTAAAAATGTAATACATAAATTTGAAACTTGAATTACATAAAACTATACACGTAAAACTTAAATGATAAATAATGTGTTTTTTTTTTTTAAAGAGATTTTATATCTTTGTTTCTCTCCTTTGCTTTCAGTCCCCAATTTCTGGTTTCCATTCAGTATTTTGGGTTTACTGTCTAATTTTACGTAGGGGAGGGGCTTTGATGGGTGCTATGAGGGGTACTACCAGGATATGATTGATATCATGTCATAGAAAGTTCTGGTGAAGTTTGTTCTGCTTCAATGCCTGAGTTTTAAGATAGTTCTGATTACTGACTGGTGCGAGAATAGAAGGAGAAGCCAGTTACAGAATCATCACTGTGTCGGGTCCATCACAAGACAACAATATGTCATTGAGCTCTCCTTCTTTATTAGAAGTCTAGTAGTCATAAATTCCCAGCTCTCTGTGAGGGTGATGTTTTTGAAAAATGGCTGCAGAACCCACAGTGGTAGGAGCTGCATGTTAAGTATGCGGCACAAAAACAATAAGTAAAGAAAGCATTTCAGGTCAGAGCTAAGAAAGTGAACCTGCAGTGCAGCCTGAACCCTAAAAGCAGCTCTTTCACGTCTGCAGGACAATAAAAATGATTTCCACTCTCAGTGAGAATCGGCATCTTGCTGTTTACAAGGTGCAGAAAACGATGTCCTTGAAGGCTTTAGATTCCAAATATCCTGGCAAAAACCAGCACGTGTTGAAGTTGGTTTTAGATTGTTTCGTTCACACACACAAACCTGTCATCGATGCTGTTCTGGTAGTAGATGTGAAGCAGTTTATCTTTGATCCATGAAATCTGTTTGGAGGCTTCCCTCCCACCTTCTCCTTGCAGTGCATACTTTTTGTAGATGGATGCCAGACCCATCATGGCCTCCTTTCGTACACGCCACTGAAGGTGCAGAGAGAATAATGAGGAGAAGTATTCCCAAAACCAACCATTAGTTAGATGGAGCAGAAGCTGCATAAATGAAAAAGTGTTTTTTACTCACTCTTTTGTCAAGGGTTCTCTCCTTCACAAAGTTAAGCAATGCATCATTGACCAGAGACAGGTCTTTTTTAGCAGCTGTTACTATGGAGACGATGACATCATGGCGGATGGCCTCCTCTGGGTCATGCGATCTAACCTTCAAGAATTCTATGAAATCAAGAAGAGCAACGAATCACTAAATCACTTTTTTATTTCTTCAGTCAGGCATGTAAGACAATCAAAATATGAAAACCGTAACTTGACTTAAACTCTCTATAGTGGCTAATGGCTGCTTTTGCAGCTTTATTACAGTCATTTTTATGTACATGGCTTTTGTTTATTTAACGTCATGCCTGCAGACTGCAGATTTGATTTCAACATCAAGTCTGCTGCACAGCATCTGCACAGCCGGTGGCAAAAATGAACAGTTTCTGGAAAATATCAATCTGTTTATTAAGAACAATCATTTATTTCACAGAAGAAAGGAATAAGGACTAAAAACAAATTAAAACATTTAAATATTCACTAGGACTGGGAAATAGGATTTTTCATACAATTTCTTCCGATCCTTTTACCTTCTTTAACTAAATTTAAAAATGAGATTATATATTTAACAAACTTTTTTTATACATTATTTTTTTTAAGAATAAAAGCTGTAAAAATGTAAAACACTGAGGCACATGCTTTTTGAGCATCTTGCCTAGAGAAAATTAGCTCTGTTTCAGGTGTTGAAATAAATTCCTTGTACTGTGACTCTTGGTAACAACAATCTTCAAATGGATTTTTCAGAATGTGGTTGGATGGTCCAAGTCTTAAGTCACAATCCCTTTGGCAAAATGTCCTTTTTGGACTTACCAGCCAAGTTGGCCGGTAGATAAGAAAAACTACCGGTCTAACATATTTTTACCGGCCAAATTAATATATTATTTTACAAAGAAAAAACCACAAGTTTTATTTTATAAAATAGTATTATGTTAGTTGCAAACAGAAAGAAGTCATGCTATTGCCAAATATTGAGTCAAAATAGTCTCACCTGATTTGTGTGTGTGTATTTCTTGATTTGTAACTCATACAATACATTTTGTAGGTAACTGTATGCACTTGTAATTGTGTATTCACTTGTACAGAAATTACAGAACACAAAAAACATAATTTACACACACACAACTTAAAATTACAACAGCTAAAAATAACTACACAAATAAAATCTTTAAAAAGTTTGCACCATTCCCCTGATACACACACTTTCGATTTGAAACTCTTCGTGTCTCTAAGTTTTTTGTGATGCATTTAAATGCTGCTTGAATGCTGGGTCCTCAGAGTTTTCTTATTGGTTGCTTAGAACTTAGATTGTGAATAACATCATCTACTACAAAATGTTCTCACTCTCTTAAACAGGTAAGCCCTGATGATTAATATAAAAAAGTCTGAATATGAATTTTTTCAAAACAATCATCACTTAAAAAAAAAGTCTCTTTCAGTGAGCTCTACCCTGAGAACTGGTCACCAGTCAAGGCTAAAGCAGGCAGCACTGGACCCTTCTAAACACCCACACAGCACAACGGGCTGATGGGCTGATCAACCCTCTCCGCTCTGTTTTCCACAAGTTCTGGTCTCCAAAAGCTGCAATGTGAGGTTCTTCTCAACACCCACAGAGCGTTGATCAACACAATGCTTCACTCCGTTTTCTGGAAGTGGAGAAGGACCTTGTGCTGCCTGCTATCGGCATGACTGGGAACCAGAGCTTCCGCTGGCACAGAAGAGATCTGTGCCAGCGGCGCTGCAGGGAAAGCAGACCAGTGAGAGAACGATGAGAACAGAGAAACTTTGGTGTTTTAAAAAAATGCATAGTTAGCCTTTTTTATATGAATTATCAGGGAATATCTGCTTAAGAGAGTGGAAAAATGTCAAGTTTTTACACATAATATTCACAGTCCAAGTTCAAAGCAGCTGATAAGAAAACTCAGATGACCCAGCATTCTAGTAGCATTTAAACGCATCATTTAAACACATATCTTGGAGACGTGAAGAGTCTCACATCAGATTTGTGTGTCAACGCGTTTATGTGTGTGTACCAGGTGATTGGTGTGTACTTTTTAAAGATTTTTATGTTAAGATAGTTTTAAGCTGTTTTAATTAAAAGTTGTGTGCGTGTAAGTTGTTTTTTGTAATTTTTGTACATGTAAATACACAATTGCAAGTGCACAGTTATGCACAAAATGTATGAGTTACAAGTCAGGAAGAACACAAACAAATCCAAAGTTAATCACAAACATGCAAACAAGTTACAAATCAAGAATTCCGCGCACAAATTGGGTGAGACATTATTGTTCCACAGTTAAAACAAAGTCATATTTTTTTGTTTTAAATTTTAAATAAACTTTTTTTAACTACTTTATTAATACGAAATGACAAAAAACATGAAAATTTAGTGAAAAAAATGTACATAAGAAAACTAAAAAGTACTGAAAAAATGTAACAGTATTAAAGTTCTTTAAATCAAAAGAGTTTTTGATTTAAAAAAAAAGTTTTGCCACACATAGATAAAGAGCATGCCAGCCCCCAGTACCTGTGAGGTCTTTGGCCAGGTCTGGATGGTTCATGAGACAATGACTTGCAAACTTCACACACTCCAGTCTTATAGGCACATGGATATCATTAAACCTTCAACAAAAAAAAGAAAAAAGGTTTACATTCAAGATTTTAGTCTTTGATGCATTTATAAACTATTTCTTAGTGTTATATATGTCAAAGCTTCTACCCACCTTCCCAGGTAACACTGCCAGAGTGGTTTGTTCTGTGCAGCCAACTCAGAGTCCTTGGCTCCAAACATCTTAGCTAGCAGCTTCACCACCTGCAGCCTCTCGTCATTATCATTACTCTGCAGAAATGGGAAAGGGGGGTGTGAGAGAGCGACGCGCAAGGAGAAGAAATGACATCCTGAAATGTGGCGTCGTCGACACGGCACACGCGCCAAGTCGTTAACAATAACTACGTTAGGAACATTAGCATTTTCATAACGCGCGGCGGCTGCAATCTCTCTGGAATCAATCTTGATTTGCAGTCAGCCGGAGAATGGAACAGCGGCAAGGACAAAGATGGGGTAGGAAGGGAGAGAAAGAGGCCGCTGGAAGAAAAGCGGTACAGAAAAGGGGCGAGGAATGATGAAATGAGAGAAAAAGAGAGTGTGTGTAGAGAGCTTGTTGTAGAGAGATTTTAATCACAGCTATTATTTTTGAAGAGACAGCAGTGATCTACACTCACGCTGAACAGTTAATGAGCATTATCCATCAGTGGGCTTGCTTTATGAGATGCCACAGAGGCAACATTTTGCTGACTGGCTGACTGCTTTATTTTTCTAATAGGAAACAAATCACCTAATATGTAACAAAAACTAGAAAGGTGCATTTCTATTATAGATTTTGGTCTAGTTTATATAAAAAAACAGCTTTTTTTTAACCCAGTTGTTCTTGCCAAATGAAAATGAACGAATACAGTGGAGCAATAAAGTACTTAGCCACCAATTGTGCAAGTTCTCCAAATTAAAAAGATGAGAGAAGCCTGTAATTTTCATCATAGGTAAACCTCAAGTATGAGAGACAAAATGAGGGGAAAAAGTCCAATCACATTGTCTGATTTTTAAATATTTTTTTGTAAATTATGGTGAAAAATAAGAAACAAAAGTTCAACTCAATACTTTGATATATATTTTGTTGGCAATGACAGTCAAATGTTTTCCGTAAAGGTTAAAGTTTTTCAGAAACGGTTGCTGGTATTTTGGTCCATTCCTCCATGCAGATCTCCTCTAGAGCAGAGATGTTTTGGGGCTGTCACTGGCAACACAGACTTTCAACTCCCTCCAAAGAAGAAAAAAAAAAAAACCTCGGAAACTCTGTGCTTCTCTGCGAAAGTCCCGCCCGCCACTGTTATGAGAGGTGAGCGACAGAGCAGACAGACACGCCCCCACCTGAGAGAAGATTCCAGCCGAGCCGACCTGAAGTCCAGCTGGATCAAAGCTCTCCCTGAAACCTTTTTATTATTCCTCACACACACAAAAGGGAAGTTTGAAGAAAAAAAAAAGAACTCCATGAAACGTCACATGGACAGCAGAGCTTTTTGGAGAGAAATTCTTATTTTTTGGGCGGCCTGGAAGCTGAAGCTACACAGGCAGACTGAAGTACTATTACTGTCTACATGAAAGGTCACATCATGGAGCTGTGAGGTCTGAGATGTTCCTCTACCAATAGAAACTGTTCAAATATGTCGCTCAAATAAGGAATCTGGGAATATCACCTGGAATTGTTTTTGGTATTTTAATTAAAAAATGTGTTGATCAGTTTGACAGATTTATTCTTGTAGTTTTAATTAAATTACACCTAAAATGTTCATTCTATGTTCTAAAAACAGTTTGCTAAACATATTTTGGGTTTCTACAGCAAAATGACTCAAATTTTTCCAGACGGAATTTTCTCTTTTTGTATGATTTTAGGTCTGATGTGTGAATAGAACATGGAAAATGACTTAAAAAAAGGCAGTATCACATAGGTGAAGTTGTCCTTATTAAAATGATGCCAAATAACCATGTTAAATTGAAAATACAGAGAAAAATTTAAAAGTAAACAAAAACAGAGTTTTAGGCCCTTGGTGGGTTAAACTTGCAAAGATTTTGGCATTAATCTCCCTTTCTCTCACAAAACTCGCATGGTTTGGCATTCATCATGCTTATTTCTGGATCTATTGAGTTTCCTTTCCTCTCCCTAGTGGTGGAATTGCATGTTGCAGTCAATTCGTAAAAAATCATAACTTGCCATAGGAATAGGTTACAAACTTGGTTTCTTATTAGAAAATTCGTATATATTTTTCCTTCATAACTGGGCCAGATTAAACCATCTGGCGGGCCGTATGTTTGACACCCCTGGCGTAGAGCGTTACTGATGCTAGTTTTTGTTACTTCACTCTCTGTGCGGTTCTGGGATGTTTATATACCGTTCTTGAGATCAATTTGACCTTACAGAATGAGATCTTGCGGGAACCCCAGATGTAAGGAGATTATCAGTAGTCTTCCATTTCCTAATAACTGCTCCCACAGTTGATTTCTTCACACCAAGTTGCTTAGATTCAGTCTTCCCTGTCTGGTGCAGGTCAACAGTTTTGTTTCTGGTGACCTAAGACAGCCCTTTGGTCTTGACCATAGTGGAGTTTGGAGTGTTTGAGGTTGTGAACAGGTGTCTTTTATATAGATAACGAGTTCAAACAGGTGCCATTAATACAAGTAACGAGTGGAGGACAGAGGATCCTCTAACAGAAGATGTTACAGGTCTGTGAGAGACAGAAATTTTGCTTGTTTGTGGGTGACAAAATACTTTATTTCCACAATAATTTTTTCCCTTATTTTATGTCTTATAGTTCAGATATACCTATGATGAAAATTACAGGCCTCTCATCTTTTTAACTTGGAGAACTTGCACAATTGGTGGATGAGTAAACACTTTTTTGCCCCACTCTGTAACTCATTCAAGAACACACAAGGCAAACCATTTGGTGATCAGATGACTGGTAGAGACCAGCAGGAAGTGAAAGTGACCGTTTCTTTGTACCTTTAGCTTAAACTCCAACTGAGGCAGCACGGAGAGGAGCAGGTGGCTGTCGATGTTGTATAGCTCCAGGATGAGGTCAAAAACGTGCTCTGACAGATCGCTGACGGAGGTCTTTCCCAGCATCAGAACCTGGTTAAAAAACTATAGAGGGAAAAAGATATAGGTTAAAAAGGGGTTGGATTTAAAAGCTTTTTTTTCTTCTTGATAATTGTCTAAACATCATAAAGTGGTGAAAGATTTCTGTAGTCTTACGTTGGTGATGTATGGTTCGATAGCCTGAGCGGTCCTCTTCAGCAGAGCTTTAGCCAGATCATACGCTTGCTTATTCAAGTTCTATCAAAAGGAAAAAATGAAAATTTAGGGTAAAAATACATTTAAAAAAAAAAATCATCAATTATCCATGCAGAGAAAAAAGAGGTGTAACCAACTGCATCAGACCCTTTTACTGCTTCAATATTTAGGGTGCTTTACCTCTCACTACCTGCAGGGGTCTCACTGAATGACAGGGTATGGAAAACTAGTCTGGCACTGTTCTAATGGAAAGATCAAATGACTTTTGTGCCAACTTTTATCATATTTCCTGCTGGTATTCTGTGATGTCAAAATCTAATTTATAGGCTTTCACATTACAGTTTACACTTTATTCATTTACAGTGTGCTGCTATTCCTCATGCGTCATTGTAGATCTCAGAAAGTACCTTATGTGCTGGAACCAGGTTGACCAACACAGTATCCAGTAGCTCCTGTGATACAGTGTCTCCCTCACAGATGATGGAGCTCATCAGGTCCACCATATGCATGTGCACCTTCTGGTTGTGGCCGTTACTGTGCAAAACAAAGAATTTGTATAACAAAAAAAAAATCAACAGGAGCTTTAATGGATTTTTGAGCACAGGAATGTCTTGTGGCACAAGTAAAAGAATTATTTTTACAAGAAACGGAGGCTTTTATTCTGAAAACCATCAAAACACGCCACTGATCACAACATATTCCCTCATAGCACGTTTTCAGACTGAAGGATTTTAGGCTGCAGAAGCAGACATACAAACTAATAAATAGAGATGCTGAGAGAACGTCCGCTGACTCTGCAAGAAATGTGATCAACATTTTTACTTGCAAAACCTCATTTGTATTGTTGGGTTAACGCCAGCTGCAGTTGAAACATAAACAAAGAGGCTTTGCGTAACCTTCATTTTTAGTCCTTCAAGTGTCACAAATTTACACAAAACACAGCGGCTCCGTTCATCTGCAGTATTTCAAATCAGAGGCAGAGTTGGGCGAAACACGCTCCGCATCCTCACAACCTTGACTCACACAACTACAAGTTTCCTCCAGTGGCAAAACGCCAAACTCTGTGCCGCAGAATTCAACCCTCAAGGTTGTGTTCACTAGAGTGAAGTTGACAGAGGCAGAGGAGAACCACGAGGGAGAAAACAGGGGTCATTAAACAGAAACAGGCAGACTGCAAACGTGCCGTTTCATAATGTGCCACCAAGAACAGCCTCTGACACACTGGCTGAACCACAGCAGAGGAAACCAGCAGACCGGCGTCGTTGGAGGGAGCACTTACTTGATGACTTGAAAGAGCGTCCTGTAAAGCTGGGTGAATATTTCATTGCTGTCTTCAAGCTCAAAGCAAATGTTGTAAGATTCACCCAAGCAATGTTCTGCAGAAAAGAGAGAAAGCTGGTAAAAAAAGAGGCAAATTACAGTGAAGATGTCCAACTACTGCAAGAAAAAAAAAACATTTTCCAGCTTCATTTGTTGCATTCTGTGGATTTTTTTTTGTCAATAACTGGTCTCAATGGACCACAAGGAAACTTCTGAATTCCTTGATTATACCAGATAGTCACTGGTTAGCTTCTTTTCCTGCCTTGTTCAAACACAGTTAAACTTATTCATGCGAAGGTTTACATTTTGCTTTTGGTTTTTAACTAAATGTTTTTATTCTGTAAAATTTTTTGTGTTCCTTTGGTATAAAAAGTGATTCTTAAATAAAGTTTGATTTAGTACAAGAAAAAGTTAAGTATATGGGAAAAAAAACTCAAGAACGCAATAGTTTTGTTTTGACAACAAGACAAAAATATGATGTGTATTTGGACTGTGTGTGTGTGTGTGTATATATACATTTTATATAATATATATATATAATATATATATATATATATATATATATATATATATATATATATATAATATATATATATAATATTTCTTGCTATTATTTATACTTACACCAAGTACTTAAAACAGTTTTCTTTCAAATTAAAAAATACTAACAATAAAAGTCAATGCAAAAAGTTTTAATCCAAAGCTTTTTTGAAATCGTCCAAGAAACTAAAAACAATGAGTTACTGTTGAACTAAATTAGCTGTAAAACTTTTCTATTAAAAATTGTGCTGAACTCTAAAATATTTAACATACTTGGTTTAAAAGAAAGATAATTAAAATCAATACAAAAGAGCAGACGTTTTTTAGTAAGACGTGCCTTTAGTAAGAATTAAAAAAAATTCTAAGCAAAAATGGTCAAAAATTGAGAAAATGTTGCAAAAAATGATTTAAATAGTTTGAATAGTAAACATGACAAAACTGTGTATACATTAGGGCTGTCAATGCTGATGCGTTAGCACATGCGATTAATTTGTTAAAACACTTTAGATGAGTTGCAGCAAAACCCTCAGTATACTGTTGATAAAGCTAGTTAATACATTTGTTAAGCATGTAGGCGGTTTATTAATATGGCCTTTGTAGACGATCGTCTCACTTTAGATGTTAATGAACCTTACTAAGTATGATAAACTTTATTTGGCTTATTGTTCTAATAAATGTCTTTAAAACATCCTATAAACGCATTAATAATGTTGTTAATGTGTTGTTAAGGATCTTATTATAAAGTGTTACCAAAAAATTAACACGTTAATATCAAACACTCCAAATAAGTAACACTTCCCAGAGCAACTGTCTTCCTGCTTTGTGTCGGACGATCAGGCTTCCACAGTGTGCGTTAATTTTCAGATAATGCACACGTCATCTGACATTATCCCACTTGTATGATGGTCATTTGCAAACTACATAAATGTTCAACCAAGTTTTAGTACTTTATTCAGGTTATTTTCTTGGTTTAGATCGCTTTTTCACCAAAAAAAAAAACGGACTATTTGGTAGGTTGTGCAGCCTGTTGACGCTGTAACACGACAACCCGTCGCTCAGCCTCAACTGCAGCAACAAACGGAAGCCATTTATATCCTGATCATCACGATCAGATTAAATAAAGCAACAGTTCAGAGAGAAAGTTCACCTCTTATCGCTTATTTTTGTCCAGAATATGAAGAAAAAAGTTTTAAAGAAGCCTGTGCAGTCATACAGAACATTTGGCGTATGTGACCGGAACTTCTTTTTCAGGTGTACATTGTAAACATAATTTGTATTCACGCCCAGCAGCCAATCAGAATAGAGTATTCACCTGGACCATGGTATTAGTTCATTTAAAGTGCAGAAACACAATGCTTATTTCTGATGGTTTTATGTCATAATCTTCGTTATCTTGGATTAATGCTGCAGACATAAAAGTCTCTGGAGTTCTGTTTATCTTACTGTTGATGTGGTTTTGTGCTCACAAATTACACTTCTTAGTTAAAACTTAATAAATGTAAAAATTTCAGACAATAAAAATGAAGAACAAAAATGTCTCTCTGGCCTGTTTTTGTTCAAAAGATTCATATTGTCATAAAATTTACTACCTAAAAGTGTGATTAATATGATTTGTTTTTTAATTGATTGATAGCACTAATATATATATATTTTTGAAAAGTAAAAAAAAATTAAAAGAGAAAGAAAATCTTAAGTTATTGTGTATAATTTAGAATAAATTTAAAAAGTGATCAAATCAAACCCAAATTTTTCTACTCACATTTTTTTCTCAATTAAATTTTTTTGGCACAATCAGTGAACAAATGGAGCCCACTTAGAAGTCAGATGCTAATTAAATTGATCAAATCAAAGAGCGTCTTCTTAGTTTAAAGGAAATTTGTTGGCACCAAGTAAGAGTTTGAATAAATGGGACAAACCCCAGCAGACAACACTCCATAAAAAACCACATACCTCCAGCAGGTAGAAGTATCTGTTGAACTGAGCACTTTTAGTGTCTTCCAGTCCTTTCAGCTGTCTTGTAATGAACATGAAAATGTCCTACAAGAAAAAATAAATAAATCCATAAATGCAGCAAAACGTCATTAGATTAAATCAAAATAAAGCTTTTTCATTAAAATGTTAATTAAAAATAATGTTAATTATAATGTTAACATTTAAACAACCCAATTACGGATACAAATAAATGCGATCAAGTCATTGTTCTTCATGTGGTTACCTTCAGCTTATCTGGAGATGTATAGGGCGCCTCTGGGGCGTAAATTCTGAATATGTCCGCTAAACAGCACGCCACGAGCAGGCGCACGTCTTTGTCTGGATGTTTGAGAAAGAAGTCTGAAGCCAGATGAAGAGCAAGGTTGAGATAAAGTTCCTTTTCTTCCTCAGAGTCTTGATCCATGTCCATGAAGGTCTTAACCACCATCTGCAAACACAGCGTTACATTAAACCAACAAAAACACAGAGCTCTGAAAAGACAGCAAACACAAGTTTATCTTGAAGTCAAATGAATAAGTTGATCTTCAGTTCAAGTTCAGTTGCACATTATGCAGATTACTCAATAAAAAAATTTGGTGATGACCTTGAGTCGGCGGACCATTTCCTCTTTGGAGATTTTGTCAGAGATCTCCTTGACCCCAGGGGGGTAGGTCACCTTTCCATCCGTGGCTCGAGCTTTAGAGTGAGCCATCCTCTTCAGCTCTTCACTTCCTAGAAAGAAAAAAACAGGCAAGAAAAGTAGAAATTACATGAAAAAAGCCCAAAAGAATATAGCCATTTAAAATAGATCATCAGATTTATTTTTTTAGAATAATATGACTTTTTAAGTATTTAATGAGTGAATCATTTGATTCAAATGTTTTCAAATTAAAGCTCAAAGACAATTTGTCATTTGCTGGTTTCACTTCCACTGTGTTCGTTGCACATAGAAAGCCAACAGCATTTCCCAAATTACATTTTAATTTAGCTCCCTCTGGCTTAATGAGATGCATTACACAAAGAGGACTGTGATCTCTCAGCTGGGGAAAACTGTTGACTGATGAAAAGAGTTAATTAAATTAAAACAAATATTAAAAAAGCAAAAAATCAGACCACTTAAAGAGGCTTAGCGGTTTGGTCTATGAGGCAAAAACTTCAATCCTTGATATAAATCAACAAACTAGTTCTTTGAAAAGATGCTTGCTGTGTTGTTTCAAGACTTCAGTAGCAGGTGAGCTGAATTTGGGAACAAACGAAATGAAGATAAATACAAAAAGAATAATTAAAAAAAGCAAAAAGTGCTAATCTTTTATTCAATATCAGCACTGGGCTAATAAGTTAAAGTTAAAGACCCATCATTTGTCACATGACTAAGTGTGTGGAATTAGTTCTCCACATTTGACCCATCCCCTGTGGGAGCGGTGAGCTGCAGACACAGCTGTGCTCAGGAACCATATGGTGGTTTAACCCCCCAATCCAACCACTTAAAGCTGAGCGTCAAGCAGGGCGGCACTGGGTCCCAGTTTTAGAGTCTTTGGTTTGACCCGGCCTGGATTTGAACTCAAACCTTCCAGTCTCAGGTGGACACTCTACCACAAGACCACTGAGCTGTCTGCTAGAAGACAAGACAACCTTTTATCTGTGAACAATTATCTGTCCTTTCTGTTTGTACCGACAAAACTGAAATGGACAAAAATGGAAAACAATGTAGATAGTGTGTGCTTCGGCTTTTTGAAACTTCATGGTTTCTCTGTCTATGCATTCTTTTTGAGTGAATGTTTTACAATGGCAAGTTCTTGGTAAAGACAACGAACATGTTTGCTTTACACGGTATTAAACATGTGTGCTGGCATGTTACTTGATCTCCTGTTGTAATGAGAAGTTTCTGAAGGTGAACTACTAACAGGTATTCAGAGATACTTCTTTGCTTATGGGTGAATTTATTGCTTTTGTTTTACTGTACAGCCTTAATAACCAGAGAATTATATTATGTGCTTTAATGTATCAGAGCAGGGACATTCTCTTTTAGGTTAAGTCTCTCTTTTAGGATTACATCCCCAGCACCCCAATACTTCTGTATATTTTACTAAATGATTGGCTAAAAGTGGGATTTTGGTTCAATCAGGGTTATACATTAGCATGTCATTAGACAATTGCTTTATGGTTCTTGGTGCAGAAGTTAGCCTAGCTAATTTCCCAGCATGCCACTGTTTTTTTATATCTCCCACTAGTGACAAGCACCTCAAGACACAAGCCTAAGCAAACATTAGCATAGCGGGAAAAAACAAAAAAAGTAGAGAAATATCCATCCAACCATACAGTGTTGAGCCAGATAGTAGATCGGACGAGGAAAATAAAGATCTTATTGCATCCGAAAGGGAAGACTTTGCTCGGCCCACGGCAATGACTGCTTCATAAACTCGAGCTTTTCAAACATGCTGTTTTCCTCAGCTCCTGATCCAACATGATTTGAATAAAAAAATACACAAAAACTGTTTTAATCTTAAACACTTTTATATATGTCCACCACATGAGAAAAACGCTACTGGACATATTAAAAACAGGATTTTCTTTGGAGTGGGTCTTTCAGTCCAATAGAATAAGTCAAAGGCAGCATTAATCACACCATAAACTACATTTTCCACACCCTAAAGCTACTTTCTCAGCTGCTTCAGTCTCTTCTTTGTTTTAAACGACCCATCAAAAAGGGCACCATTATTTTACACTGAAAATCAAATTATTAAAAGCTGTCCATCTTGCCTGAAATGGTCTGTTTTTTGTAAAAAGCTAAAAAAAATGTTTGCAAAGAAAATCTATATCTAAAAATGTTTAAATACACTGATAGTCCTTCTGTTTTATTAATGATGAAATGAAAAAAGAAAGCACATTTAGTTAAAGTGCCCCTAGTGTCCTCACATTGATTGAAGCAAACAGCTGTCTCCTGCTAGAAAAAATGGCACGTTTTCCTTGTGATGTGTGCAGCACCATGAACGCACCATATTGAGTCGGTGTTCTGTGCTGTTCCATCAAGGTTTGGGATCGTGCAATAACCACTAATGTTGTGGAACAATCTATGTCTTACAACTATAATAATACAACAAAAAGGGTGGTAAAAAAAAAAAAAAAAACTAGAATTATAGTTGGTATCTTGCACTGTGATGCAGCAGGCAGCCTCTGGAATACTCCACATACTTTTGGGGAACCTGCTCTGGCTGGTTTAAAGGCTTCTAATTGAAGCGTCACCATCACAAGTCCACACTATTTTTCAACCAGATTAATAATTTTCATATGGATCAGGTCTGAGCATTCTGAAGTGCGTGACTCTTGTTGAACCACAGAGATAACTTCAGAGCTGTGAAGAGGTTTTTTTCTTTTAAATAACTAAAATTACTAGGCGCACTGGTTACACCATTGAGAAGAGTGGATGTATGTGAGACCAAATTGGTCAGTAGAGTCCTGACATCACAAGCTTTAGTGATCATCTACAGAAACACCATGTACAATTATGTTTTTAAACAGGGGCCATTATTTTTCTACAAGAACAAAAGCTCCAGGATTCATATAAAGCAACAGTGTTCCCAAGCAATAAAGCAACAATCCTCCAGAGAAAAATGACATCTGTTTCACTAGATGTGAGATATCTAAATGAAACACATATTTGAAGTATGTCAAGCAACCAGCCAGAACTGCCATCCTTAACAAGTAAATAGTGGAAATGTCCATTTATATATGGTTTTTATTTTTCTATATACTTATGTACAAGATATACAGTACTTGTATACCAATTTTCTACCTTCTTTTTGGTTTTACACGAATAATTTGGAAACTCAGGGTATGTGGGCCTTGTATTTACTGACTGACAGCAAATGAATTGATGCCAGTTTTACTTTTTAAAAAAAAAAAAAAAAAAAAAAGGATTGCTGCATGCAAAACTGTTTTACTGCTCGACTATGGGAAAGGATTCCAGAAAACTGAAAGGGAAAACAGGCTGAAGTTCAAGAAAATGGAGAACACTAAAGTCCATGGATTTCTATACAGTGAGCAAACATTGGAGTTCTTAGTTTAGGATGCTCTCCACAGGCAACAACTTCATGTTTATGAGGGACTGCTACAAATATCTACCATACTTACTACTGGAGGTAATTTAAATAGAACTGATCACACAACTTGTGTCTTTAGCAAAAAACAAACAAGGTGAAAGAGCTCATGATGCAGTTCTGCAGAAAAATACAACCTGTTGTTGCTGTGACAAACAACAAGAGTGTGAGGAATCAGAGCACAACCCTCAGCGAATAAAAATAGTAGTTTGGAAAACATCTATGTGCCAACTATATCACCTTCACTTTGAGTTATTTGTTTCATTTACAGTCTTAAAACCAATTATTGACAAAACCTCGACTGGGCTAAACTGTTTGGTGGATCAGATTGTCTGATAGTTAAAAAGCTCTGTGATTAAATAAACCTAAAAAGAAAAAAATATCTATATATTTGAGAACCTCCTGTTTTCATATAATAAACAGAGACAAATTAAGATACATGTTAAGATTTTTTGTGGATTAAATCTAAACTATCTAAAACTGAACTGACTTTATTTTTTCTATCTTGATAATGATTCTCATCTTTTTTTGACTTGGCATTATATCATCCATAAAGGAAAACACGTTTTCAGGAATAGGGGATGTTATGAGACTGACATACAAAAAACCATATTGATAGCAGAAACATTATAAATAAAATCGATTTAAATGTGACAAAAAACAAAAAAATGAAAGGAAACAAAAACCTGAACAATGAAACTATTAAAAGGTGAAGATAAGAGTATATGATACTGATTGCCTCAAAAAACCTAAAAAATGTGGGCCAATTAAGTGAGACAGAAACAGTTATGAATAAATGACTACTTCCACCAGGCGCGACTGTGACTGAAGAACAACACGAAAAACCTAACAAAACATAAAATAACTGAACATAAAGAACTAACTTTATCTAAGAAAATTAAGGTGGACAAAGGATCCATTTTTACCAAGCTTAAAAACATATAACATATCAGTATTAACAAACACGTGTAAACATCAACATGTCCTATATTTGCAAAACATTTTTTATCTTAACTTGTTTAGCAAATACTACATTTTCAGTCCTAGGCTTCAAACTGCAATCATTTTCTCAATTTATAGACTTGATTTGTTCAAATTTTACAACACCAGCACAACTTGAAATATAATTTAAGATTTATTGTGGAATCTTTGAAAATGCAAATTAAAATGCATTTATGTCTGCGAGACACAACTTAATAAGAAGCACACCATATAAAGTCGTAATAAAAAACTGACTTTAATCAGGTTTTGCTACAGTAGCTTATATAAATGATAAACGATTGTCTTTAGTTTACAATAGGGGTGTAACGGATCACAGAACTCACGGTTTGGATCGTGTCACAGTTTTAGGGTCACGGTTCGGATCATTTTTTGGATCAGTAAATAGTTAAAAAACAAAAAGCGACAAAAAACAAAAATATAAAAGCTAAATTAATTTCTGGAAATGCTTCAAATCATGTTTTCAATAAGCATTTAACGTACTTGTCACACACACAATATTTACATTTGCAACATCAAAAAATTTGATCATTGAAGCCTATTTATTAAGACATAACATATTTAAACTTTGAACACAAACAAAATGCTAAAACATGTAGTTTGTGATTAAATTTGCATGTCTTTAGACCAAATCTACAAAAGGCGAGAAAAAATGCATAAAAATAGTGTTGAAAATACAAAATCTATCTGGATTATCTCTTGAAATTAAATCATAAATACAACAGTTACAATTATTTTTTTTTTATTAATTGGTTTATTGAAACTAACTGTGGGAACATTTAAATGTTTCAAATAATAATTATCTGTAAAATGTAGCACTTTTCATGGGGATTTTTGACATCTTTGGCTTTCCATACAATTGCTCCGTGATGGCACCGGCAAGTCCGTTACGGAGAAGCAGCTTTCTCCTGTGCGGGACAGTTGCTGGGAGATTCTTTTAATCCAGAAATGGAAACGTGTAAAGATGCATTTAGTCAGCTCTTAAAATTAAATAAGCCTGATATCTATCGATCCGTGTCCTCCATTATGAAGTCGAGAAAAGTTTTTGGCAGAAGCTCCGCCCACACGCAGCTTCAAGTGAAAAACTTTGAGATAACCGTGAAGCAGCTACTTTAGGGCTTGTCAAAACAGAGGAATTACATGAATTTGACGAGGATTCCATTCGATGTGAACGGACAATTGGTTTAAATTATGCTAGCGCGAGCTGTGCGCGTTTGGGGGGTGGGCGTTGGAGTGGTCCGCGGTACACACGCGTCCCGAACCGTGGCCTCTGATCCGTACCACGGATTTTCTGTGATCCATTACATCCTTAGTTTACAATAAGAAAAAGTTAAATACACTAAGCTTAAATTCTAAATCAATTATTGAACAGCCAATAGGGCAATTTGTGCACGTCTGTACATCTTAAAAGTGTAGCAAATTGAAGCCTCTTCAGTCTCACTAACTCCGACTAAATTTAAAATAATCCACTCAAGGGTGCTTTTAGTTGTATGCAAAATCCTTCTTTTCTTTTGGGTTCTGCAATCTACTAAAACTGTTAAAAACGTACACAGAGGTAAAAGTGAAGATGCACTTCAGCAGCAAATAACTGGAAGGAGTAACAGCTGCTTTGAGCTGAAGATGCTGAAGAGAACCGCTCTTAAGAGAGCCATAGTTGAGCTATTAAGAACACATGTAATGTTTTTTTAATCATTATTATTTCTTGTGTATTCAGGGTTTTTCCTGCATAGAGAATTTCACCACCTAATTTACAAGCGCCACCAGCTCATGCGCACCAAAAAGGGGGGAAAGGTGTCTGATTCCAGGGGCCCAGATTGAGATGACCAAACAATAAAGCAGAACAAATAATTCCAGTAAACCAATAACCAATATATAATCGCATATATAACATATTTAGTGCTTTAGGAGGATGTTTTTAAGAATGAATCTTATTTTTAAAGGAACTAGAATGCGCCGATATCAGATGATTAAAATAAATCAAAAGTGTTATATAACCTATTAAAAAATATAACACTGTTATGGTTTAATTATTGTGTAAACTATGTTTATGTACAATAATTATAAGAAATATTTAAATGTTCCCAACAGTTAGTTTCAATGCAACAATTAACACAAAAAATAATGAAAGTTTTTCATTTCAGATTTAATGGTGATGGGGTTTAAAGTATACAAATCAGAAGTCGCGCCGAGACACCACCACCACCTTATTTTAAGCCAGGAAAAACCCTGGTATCACACACCCATTTTAAACAGTAAAATCCCTGTTAATTTAATTACGAAAACCAAACAAAATGGTTAAAATGATTAAATAAAACAGTCAAAACTAAATATTTACATCTTTTTCTTCAAAAAACTTGACTGTCGAGTTTCATTCAATTAATTTAAGCCCTTTTACTTTCCTAAAGACCCACTGCAAATAAAAATCCGAGTTTTTTATATTTTCTTGTAGCATTTTCCTCATAGTATAAGATCTATACAAAAGATTTTACAATTAAAACTGCTTTTCTGAGTATTCCTTAATTCAAGTGGCGTTGGATCAGAAAACTGGATACTAGAAAATGCTCAGACTAATGTTGAAATGGGCGTGCCAAAGTGCGCCACCTGGCGTGCGAGACATGATGAACCATTAAGACTCGTGCTGTAGTAAATTGTGATTCTTTCTCAAAACTGTACGACTGGATGGATCCAGTATTTCTTGTCGTTATTTTTGTGGCACTAATGTTAGCTTGAGGCTATAAGCTCACGTGTGAGCCCGCAGTGTGAGCTCTCAGTGACGGGAAAGGGGGGTGGGTTGCTCTGTCTCAACAGTACCCGCCCACATCCCAGAATAATATTTCTAATGAGCTACTGTCGCTAGTGTACATAGTATGTCTTAAAAAAACAACAAAGGCTTTTCGATTTTGGCTACAAACTTCATCATTTTAATTAAAAGATCACTGGGTACGATATTACGATAGAAAAAAAAGTTAGGAGTGGGACATTTATTTGGTCTTTGATCATAATAAAAAAAAATTGAACAGAGAAAAAATAGACCAAAAAAAATAGAACCTGTTGAAAAAAATATTTGACACAATGCAAAGTGTGTAAAATTTTAAATGATACGAGACGCCATACCTTTCAGAAACCAAAAAAATCAATCAAAGAAATCATAACATTTAGGATTTTAAAAATCCAGGTACTCATAAAAGACTAAATGTGTCAAAATTGCTGTAAATCTGACTGAATCCCTGACCAACACACTAACAGTGAGGCCCAACATTGACAAATATCTGTTTTTAGTTAGTATTTTCTCTGGAAATCAAGGAATACCTCCTACAAGAGGTTGTTACTTAAAAAAAAGTTACTTGCTGCCATAGAAAAATCCTCCTTTAAAAATATATCAACAGCAAAGCCAAAAGAATTTGAATCTGTTATTGACAAGCTTTTAATATTAAAATAAGTAGAATAAACAGAGCCAACCAAGTATGTGAAATTAAAAATACAGACCAATGAACTAATATTATTGCTCTAAAAGATTGGAAATTAAAGCAGTAGATTCAAATTAACCAAAGCATCTTAAAAAAGTGGGAGTAAATAAAATAAAAAGTGGGCACAGATATATGATTTAGATGCCAGGATAATAACAATTTAACCAGATATTCAGCTTGACGCAGCAAAATTTCAACCCATCCTTTTGTAGTTTCAATGGAAATCCAATCAGATTATTTTTTTTTCCAACTGATCCCTAAGAAACATTTTTAATGCAGAGGTAAGACTCGGTTTATCCTTCACTCAACATTTTAAACACAGGCGACTCTAAAAACCCTTTACTGGTTTATCACAGTCCAACACATTTATCCACCCCACAGAGGGCTCTCCATCAAGCCGTTTCTTCTGCTCTGCTCACTTTGATCCTTTAAATATAGCTGCCAGCCAGAGCGCTATACTCCTTTCTTAATCTGAACCTTGACAGAGGCAACATTGGTTTAACCCTGTAAGTAATCACCAGGAAAGAGAGTGAAAGCCAAGAGGGACAGCAGCGCATGGAAGGGCGAACCCTGTGACCCCCAACAAGAACACAAAGGAAGGGCGGAAAACCAGCTGACAGTGTGAAAGAGTTTGATTTCACTGAAATTAAAGCTACTTTGGAAAAAATTAAGGGGGGAAAAAGAACAATAGATCTCAAAGAAAGCTGTTTACATAAAGTAGAGTTTGCCAAGAGAGGGAAAAGTGTCCAAAAATGACAAAAACTAGGAAATAACAGTCAAAACCTATGAAAAACAAACATGCCAGACAATTGTAATGTGTGTATTTTCTTAAAATTGTAGCTTACAATGAAACATAACAAATCATAGTTAGGGATGAAAAAAATGCACATATAGTGATTTAATTCTATCCCATTTCAAAAATTAAGCTCAAGTCATTCCTTAACAAAAAGAAAACAAAAGGTTTGAAATAAATGTTGAAGTTTTTGATCAAAGTGTCAAAATAAAAGCCTTGTGTCATAACGATCACTCAATACGTGATTCCCACACTCATCTGCAACGTTCAGTCAGGCTGATGGTTGTCAACAAAAACACGCCGTAGCGCCCTGGAGGTGACTGTCAGGAAAAAACGTGTTGAGACTTCATATCTGAACTACTCTCCTGTTTCCATACTGCCATTGCTATCGTGAACGGGGAAGCTTTTCAAATTAAAGGTTCCACTCTTTAATTGAAAACATTTTGCAACAAAAATGCGATTAAAACCCACACGGAGAATATAAATTGCCGTTTTGATCATACAGATTATTTTCTAATCACTTGCGTTGCATAATGTTACAGTAAAAATATTTTTGGGAGCTTTATTTATTAGGTCATCCCATAAAAAATGAGTAAAATCGGAAATCACTGTATGTATTTGGGATGCATTCCAGGAGTGTTTAAGCTAACAAAAAACGACAAATAAACTATTGTTTATAACTAATAATGCGGCTTTTAGCATCAATATAAGTGGCCAAAACCCGTTAGAAAAAAGGCAGACATTGAGAGTCTGGCTATGTTGACTGAAGCTAACCGTGTTAGCCGCCGTTTGCTGGCTCGCACACATGCTAGCTCCTACATTGACTAGCGCGTGCGAAGCTAACGTTAGCAGCAGCAGCAATCTCAGTGACAGAGGGCGGACAGATAGTAATGCTGATGGAACAAAACACTCCGGCTAGCTACCTTTCTTTTGGTAGCTGGTATCGCGACCGTTTTTCCAACAACCGAGCCCTGCTGCTGTGTGCTTTTACTGTAACATGCTAATATGCTAGTTTTTTTTCTTTTGACGGGCTAACCATTTTTGCGCCCAAGAGGCAAGTCAACCCAGCGCTGTGAATCGGACAAGACTACCGAGAACACAGGCGAACGAGGCGGGCTGCACTCCACATTGTAGCGCTAGAAACCTGACCGCTTCGCGGGCACATCCCGGATAAAAACAGAGTTTTCTCAAGTGGGCATGCAAACGCTGCTAGTTTAAAAGGAAGCTGGTCTTCTCATAAGTGCATTTCCATACCTGTTACGATGAATTGTGATAAATTGTGTCCTCCTCTGCAGCTCTCTTCCCCCTCCTAGCTCCAAAATGGCGCCAATATGCATAGATTCAGAACCCATGGGTACAAACTATCAGCGAGTGCGTAGTGCCACCTATAGGCCAGTGCAGATATGTCGTCTTTCGGACACAGTTGGAGCTTTTTTTGGGACGTTCAAGTCTTCGTCGGAAATAATAGAAATAGTGACGTATTTTCTGAAAAACAATAACACATTTTCAAGTAAATACTTAACAGTGACTAAAATATATAATAGTACCCTTTAGTAGCCTCCACTGTTGAGATTTTCGCCTGAAAAATAAATACAGGACCAAGAACGTCTTGTTTCGTGATATTTTTTAAAATGTGGTTTTATTTCTATTTCTGAAATTTTTTACGCAGTTTACATATTCTGATATGTGCTATACTAGTTATTGTAACTTAGTTTTATACATTACTATTAATGGAAGTTTTAGAAAAACACAGTGAACGTCGAAAAGCACCCACTTTTCCGACAATACTTGAATGCAGCAAAACGCATTGACGTCGACCTTTTATTAGTATCTTCTGTTGCCAATATTCGGTTTCTATCACGTTTTTTTTGTTGTTGAAAACGCATACTTTTTCCCGTCCAGTTGATGTTTATCTTGGACATTAAGGCTTTAGCACTCTTTTATTGACCAGTTTCTTTAGTCTGCCCGCCTATTCATTCAAGTTGTGACACTCCATCCATCCATATGTCTTTTTATAACCTCCGTACTTGCATGGTTTGTTTAGGGGGCTTCCTGTTTCTTTTCATAGGCCTTTAGTCCTAACTGAGTTGATTTTACTTGAACTTGTTCGTCTTTACTTCATTCAGCTTCATTATAAATGCTTTAACACTTAGGCAGTATTGACGTTTTAGTCTATAGGCCGACTTGCTTGATTTTAAACAGGTTTATTTGTCTCTACATGATGAATTAACTAAATATATATTATATATATATATATAATATATATATATATATATATATATTATATATATATTATATATTATATATATATAATAATTATATATAATTATATATATATATATATATATATATATATATTTGATTCATTTTAAATGCTTTGTCATTTCTTTTTTTTTTTTTTTGTGGGTAATATATCTACTACAGGGAATTTATTGTGAAGGAGTGAACAGAATGTATCCAACAAAATGTTGAATGGTTTTTGGTTAGTGAGTCATTCAATACATGTTAGACTGTAAAATAAGACATACTAATAAAAATCTCATCGATGTTCTTTGTGGTGGGCAGGGAATCCAGTCTGGCTGTAAAAAGTAAGGGGCCCAGAACTCAGCCCTGAGAAGCACCAGTGCTGACACTGAGGGGGCTGAACGTAAAGAACAAATTTGACCTTTTGACTTTGACCAGACAGGTAGCTGTAAATCCAATTGCAGATTGAAGGAACACTAATGCCTTCCAGTTTGTGAGGGAGGGTGGAAAAGGTCTATAACGAGCAAAAACATGGTGTTTGTTGAGCTTTTCACAGTCGTATTCATTGAGTTTACCACTGTGATAGTTATATGTTCCATAAAATAGTGCATTGATTTAAATATTGTCTTAATTAGGTGCTAATTTGAACTACTTGTAAAATAAAAAGAAAAACTGCTGTGATTCCTCTGTTTTTGTATCTTTGGCCTGTAGGGGGAGCTCCAGCATCATATCTAAGTTACATCAATCTTTAAAAGCTTTGAAAGTATTTTGTGCTGGTGGCCACAGTGGTGGCCAAAAATATACTTTGGTAAGAGCATTACTTAAAACAATATACGTAAATAGAGGTAAAAAGCGTTATCCAATTATATTTTTTAAGTATGAGTCAAAAAGTAACAGACAAAATAGAAGCACCAACCCAACATCTGTTCTGTTTCTTCCAAGTATAAATAAAAATATTAATCCATTTAATAGACTGGTGAATAAACTGAACCTAACATCTAATTCAAGGGTCTGCAACCTTAACACTAAAAGAATTAACTGGAGTAGTTTCTTAATGACAAAAACCCAGCGAGAACAACAAACTCCCACCACCCTTTTTAAGAAAGAATACACTTTATTTCTATTTTTTATGGCATTTATAAAATCTAGCTTTTAATTATTTATAAAAGCGTCATTTTTTCTATACATAACAATTTAAACTTTTACTTTTGACAGAAAATCCATGATCCTTTCAAAATAAAATACACCCTGTGTTAAATAAAATAAGATTATTTGATAAGAAATGATCTTTTAAGGTTATTCTAATAACAAATGAGTCTCAGTATAGATTAAAAATGTAATCACTGCTATACTCAGCTGGCTTGTTAAAAATCCTAAAAATAGAAGAAAACTTCATAAACTAAATCATTTTGACCAAAACTTCAATTCTTTATTTGAGCTAAAGAGCCATATGGATGCATTGTTGGCTATAGACCTCTGATTCAGTTTAAAGCAATTTTTCAAATTACTTTTTGTTGAAGTATTTAATTAGTTGCTGCAGAAAAAATCTTAAAGCAGATTGTGTTTTAAATTTGCTTAAGCAAAAAACAATATTGCAATGAAACTACTTATAGGAGAACAACCTTTTACAGAGGTAACTCAAGATGTAAGTTGCTGTATCTGAAAGCTTTATGCAGCATTAGATTTTTATGCTTTTTTTTTTTTTTTGCTACATTGCATGTTTCTACGGAGCTATTGAAATTACACACAAAAAAGTGTTCCCTCAGAGAAGCATTTTGTGCGCACAAACTAGCATTTAGTCAACTCAATATAGCATATTAATTTTATTGTTATTTTTAATTAGTGATATTTTTGAAATGCATAAAAAGTTGAATTTTGTGCACAGACGTTAGTATATTATGCATACAAGTTTGCATTTTGTGTGCACAAAATTCTAACTTGCGCATAAAATAGCATTTTTTTTGCACGAAAAAACTAACTTTTGTGCACAAAATGCTATCCTATGCACAAAAAAATAAAAATTTTGTGAAAAAAATGCAAATTTCTTTCACAATGCTCACAAAATTGTAATGTTTGTGTGTAAGTTAGTATTTTGTGAACAAAATTTAGCATCTTGTGTGCACAAGTTAGTATTTTGTGTGCACATATTCGCATCTTGTGCTCAGAAGATTGCATATTGTGCACTTGAGATAATATTTTGTACACACCATGTATTTATTGTGTGTCAGGTAGCATTTTATGAACACAAGTTAGTATCTAGTGTGCACAAATTAGTATCTTGGGCACAATATAGCTACTTTCTGCACACAATATAGCATGTTGTGCAAATAGTATTTTTTGTGCACAAGATATCATTTTGTTGAAAGAAATTAGTATTTTGTGCGATCAGAATGCTAATTCGAGAAAATAATTCATTCATTTTTTAATGTCATTTCTGTGCTCAATTTTTTTTGTCTCAGTCCACACCTGCTGATCTCAATTAACTAATCAGAGCTACTCGATGCAAAAAGCATAAATTTCTTCCTATAGAGCCGTGCAACGATGGCTCCAGGATGGAGGAGTTCCTGTCCACATTCCCAGCCTGCGGGGTGTACCGTAAGCCCGGCTGTGTCGCGGCACTGAGGTAACCCGGCTGGGGGAAGCGGGAGGGCCGCTTCATGATCCCGCAGGGCCTCAACTACCTGGAGCTCTGCAAGACCATCCTGTCACAGGTCAGCCCGCCGTCACCCCCGCAGAAGAGGGCGAACACCAGGGAGTGCGGCGTCCAGGTGAACGCCAGAGTGGAGAAGATCGTGCAGTGCTCGCTGGGACCCAAAACTCTTCTGGATGAAGAGCAGCAGCAGCAGCAGGAGGAGCCTCCCCAGAGCCCGGACGCCCACTCGTCGCCGGTGAGCGGCCTCCGCTTCCTCAAACCCGTGTCCATCTACTCGCCGCTGTTCGACCGCAGGGTCTTCCTGAAAAAGCTCCGGGAAAGCTGCGAGAGGGAGGATGAGGCGCCGCTGACGGCCAAGTGTAACGCGGACTACAGTGGCCAGGACGCAAAGAAGGACAGCAGCACAGCTTCCTCTTCCTACAGACCCGGAAAAGGCTCCAACTTCCAGGTATGGAGGGAAAAACCTCTGACACTCCTAAAAAGGACCCCACCCCCCACCCCCAAAAAATAAGTTTTTACAAATGTGGACTTAATTCAATGTATTAATAAAAACATGCAATACACTAGAAGCCAAATTATTATTTTTTTTGTCTTTAATTATAAATCTCCAAACTGCAGTTCCTGGAGCAGAGGTATGGCTTTTTCCACTGTAAAAAGTGCAACATCCGGTGGGAGAGTGCTTATGTGTGGTGCATTTCTGGAACTAGTAAGGTGAGTAATTCAATTTTAATCGGCAGATGCAAAAAATATTAATCTTCAAAAAATTAAAACTTTTTTCAAATATTGAGGTGTACTACAAGCAGCTCTGCCGGAAGTGTCAGCAGGGTTTCAACCCGTACAGAGTGGAATCCATAATCTGCAAGGTACTGATGATTCATGTCAATCTTTCAAAATGTCTGCATATAGTTTGATTTGTTGATGATCTTCTTCAGGGTTGCTCTCAGACTTCCTGCATCTGTGAGAGGAAGCAGAGGCACATAAACATGAAGAGGCCTCACCGCCAGGACCTGTGCTGCCGCTGTAAGGGGATGAGGCTGTCCTGTGACGCCATTTACAGTTTCAAGTACATCGTCTAAGCCGCTTGGGTTGCATCAGTGGTCGGGGCCTGAAGTGAATGGATGTATCAAAAAATGCCTTTTCCCAACATCAGATTCTGTCTGGAAATGGGCCTTTATGCTTGCTATTGAAAATGTGGAGCATCTCCTTTTGACTTGAGGTTTAATGTTGACAGATGCAGTTTGTAAAGAAATAAAGTATAAATTATATTTTGCACTTCAAATTGACTTTTTTTTTTGAATCTTAACAATTTTTGGCAGCTTGACTAGTCTCCAATTTTATTTCGATTAGTCTGAAAATCGTATCCTGCATAAACTGGATGTAAAACTCACATCTTAACCCTAATTATCTTTAAACTTGGGCCATGTTTGAATTCCCTCCCTAACTACTAATTAATACATGACTATTCAGTGCCCTGTATTACAAAAGTAATTTGGACACCATGCTCACCACTTTTTTTCTAAATGCAGGATATGACATCACCGCTTTCAGGAAGTGAGAATTGAATAAATGCAAACATGTCTGATTTCACTGTATTCTAAAAATGTGGTTGGTTTATTAATGCATTTAAACATTGTGCAAAAATGGACCGTAATGCATTGGAATCTATATTCGCTAATGCAGTGAGAATTTTTTTTTTCCTAAGACATCTGGGAAAATTCTAGGTCACTCGATTTTTGGAATTGGTAGCTTCGGATAGCACGAGAAAATGTATATAGTGAGTTGGAAGGAATTCAGACATGGACATTGTGTTTAAGCTATGTGCTAACACAATTGACTTTGGTTAAACCTTTAATCGTGCAGCTTTTGTTTGTCTGGGATTGAAACAAGTCTCAAATGAGTTGGGCATCTTCTTGCTACACTCAACTGAATTCAACCTCACTAAACTAATTCCAAACTTTACGACGTTCTTACTTGTAGCAAGGAAAGTTGGCATTTTTACATGTTTTGCAAATTCACAGAAAAATATCTAGCAACTAATTTACTGTTTGTGCTAATGTTAGCCTAGCCTAATTTGTTCCCCATTTTCAAGCTCCATTTTTCTGTTATGGTACTTTAACAACTACTGATCGGGATTAGCACTACTACACGTGTCTCAGACGATGGCAGATGCAGCTTTAGAAACTATAGAAGCATTTGACTAATCATTCAAAATAAGTCAATACTGGAAACGCTTTTTCATTTTTACAATAAATGTATTACTTGTCCCTTAAATAAAACGAATCAATCTGAACAGCTTTTTTAACACCACTCAAACTTATTTAAAGTGATGGTGTCATTTAACATTTCATTTTCAAAATTTTCTGGTAAACTTGTACCAAAATTCAATTAGAAATACCAAATTTGAAAGTTAAAATGGATTAACAAATGCTTTTCCATCTTCACCCAATCCTCCAAACTGTCTCCATTTTCTTCAGTACCACTCCTTCTCCTCCTGCCAAGTCATGCAGTTACACTGTGAAAATGAAAAAGCATTTCCAGTATTGACGTTTGAGTCACAAACGCTTCCATAGAATGCTCGCACCATAGTTTTGTGATTAAAAAAAAAAAAAAAAACATTCATTTTCCTTAACTGCTTCGTCCCTTTCGGGGTCGCGGGGGTGCCGGAGCGTATCCCAGCTGCTAATGGGCGAAGGCAGGGTTCACCCTGGACAGGTCGCCAGTCTGTCGCAAGGCCGCAATCACACACACATTCACTTACATTCATTCCTAGGGGCAACTTAGAGTCACCAATTAACCTACAAAGTATGTTTTTGGATGATGGGAGGAAGCCAGAGTCCCTGGTGAGAACCCAAGCATACACAGGAAGAACATGCAAACTGCACACAGAAAGGTTCCAGATGGTGGTTCTGATCCCCCAGCCAGGATTTGAACCCGGGCCTTCTTACAGTGAGGCAAGAGCACTAACCACTGCGCCACCATGCAGCCCAAAAACCAAAACTAATCAACAATTAAATTAGTCCACAATTTTAGTACTTGTGACTAATCGACAGCCCTACGTCTGTATAGTTAAAAAAAAAGTTATTTTTCAGTGTCAGCGATTTCCCCTTGAATTCAATTTGCTCATGAATTTCTATTCAGTTGCACCTCAATTAATTTTTATTTTTTAACACAACTAATCTATGACAAAAATTCAACCGTTTTACTTAACATTCAGTAGTGTTTGTTTCTAAGTTTTAGGAAGGTTGGCAAATGTAACTTAATACAATTATGGAATAGTTTAAGTGATTTTGAAGCAATCTACACTTTAAGATGAAATATTTTTGAACTCCTTTTTAGTTATCCCTCCAGAAGACTTTAGGAATTTATACTCTACCAGGTAGTAGGAGTCCCCACTGCGTACCCTTTCCAGTTGTTAAATGCTAAATGTACAACTTTTCTGAAATATTTGTCTATTTTGTATTCTGTTAACTTTCTTGGTTTGAATGCCCGAAAGCGACAAATTCCCCACTTGTGATATCTGTAGACCCCTCAACTAAAAGGCACAGTAAACCTTTTTTTTTTGTATGTCTTTACTTTGACACCAACTTGCACAGAACTTCAACTAAAAACAACTTCACAAAGGCAGTAAAAGTATTTACACGGTGGCAAACAGTAATTCATCTAAAAAGCTTTAACAAAAATGTGCAACTTTGTGTTTGGCATGCAGACAAAAAAAACAAAAACACCCACATGAGCTTGAAGCTCCCTCATACAAACATCTTTCAACTTAATTTTCTCAATGGTTCAAACATTTGAAGATGCATGCATGGCAGTTTGGTTAAAAAAACAAAACAACTACTGAATATAAAAAGTAATGAAACTGTCCTAAGAGACGGGGATCGTCACAATAAAAGGGTTGACGACATTATTCTGTTTTTTTTTTTCCCTTTTTCTTTAAAATATTGACAATGAGCGCTGAATGTCAGCGTTTCCATCATGTGCAGCTACAAAAATCACACACAAACATGTGCTAGGATGGTTGTGTGAGCAGAACTATTGACAGTAAAAAGATCAAACATTTACGTGCACAGTCGACGAGTAACGGGTGTTTTCCAGTGAGAAATGTAGTGTGTGCAGCTGACTCTACAACTAGCCACAAAGGATTGCATGTCACACACAGACAATGGCATCAGTAGTCTTGAGAGTAGTCGGAGGAGAAGGTGGTTCACAGACGGAGAGTATACGCGGGTTGAAAAGTGAGCGTCCCCTTTTTCAGTCGGTCTGGTTGGAGACTTTTGGAGAGCGAAGGTGCAGTGGAAAGCATTCATCTGGGTCATGCATTGCACAGCTTCCTCCAGAGGAGGTATCGGAACAGTAGACGCAGTAAGAGAGAGGCCACGTGAGCATTTTTCCTTCAAAGTAAAAGCGACAGCTTCCTTCTCTCGCAGTAACACAGCCCCCCATCAGTAACATTTACAAAGAACAAATACCAAAAAAAAACCCATTTAGTGCAAAAGAGAAAAACCCTTTCCAGGGAATATGCAGTTTCACGTGTGGTTTCCCAGCATCCTTCAGGAGGCAGCGTCCGTCTGTCAATCTGGAAAGCAAGGTTCTGAGTTCTGTCCGTCGAACAGCACGGAGCTAGAGGCAAAAACAAGCTAGTGCTCGAATGAAATCGTCTTGATCAGCAGACCTCTGACGTCCCAACAGGTTGGTCTTGATATGTGTAAGATCAGTAGATGTGTCGCAGTCCGTTTTCAGTTTTTAAGCCTTTGTCGCGGTTTCACGTCTGGACGTCCGACGGTTCCGACTTCAGGAGCTCCCCTACTTTTATGAAAGGCAGGGTGGCTTGCCCCACTTTTCCCAGGTAGCGGGTCAGCGGCGCCGCGCCCCCACCGAGGGAGCAGCAGCAGCCCCACGCCGCGGCTTCCTCCGGCCCGCTGGGGCAGGGGGGGCGGGGAGGGGAGGGGTGAGCGGCCGACGCGGCGCCGGGGCTTTTGTAGGGAGAGCGGGGGAAATGGGGGAGGTGGGATCCACGGGGAGGAACGGGGTGATTTGACTCAACGATGGGGATCACGGTGGAGGACAGCGAGGAGATCGTGTGCTCGCTGCGGTGCGGCTGTGACGGAGAGGCGTGAGAGGAAAATCCTCTGAAAGGATAATAACGGCTTTCACTTTGATAACTCCTCCTGGGCTGCACTGTGAGCGGCAGCGGGCAGTCTGCTTGGCGGGACGGGTTTGAGAGATAATCAGACAGAGAGGAGAGCAGGGGGAGATTTTCATCTGAATGGGATTCTAGTGCTAGATGGGTCGGCAAGCGGGTATCAGGCTGGAGATGTGAAACTGAGGAGGAGGAGGAAGAGGAAGAGGCCAGGTATGTGGATGTCGTCCCAGCTGCATAACAGCTGTCTGCGGATTTGGGGAGGGTTTGGGAAGCGTCTGTAGCTGCGGGTACGGGGGCGGTGCAGGTGGAGGCGGGGAGCTCCTGAGGTCCTGTCAGAGACTGGTCCCGGAGGCGCTGGAATCGGGGAGGTAAGTGGTGACGACCCGATAGCCCTGGGCGCGGCGGATCATGTCGCGAATCTCCCCGTTGAGCTCCAGCAGCTTGGAGCAGATCAGGCTGAGGTCCTGCCTGGAGCCGACCAGAGCAATAGTGCCCGTCTGGCCCAGAGTCTGGTGACGGAAGTAGACATTGAGGAGAGTCTGGACCTCGCTCTCCGAGCTGCTGCCAAACAGTCCGTTGGGCCATTGGATCCTGGAAAACAGTGTTTTTTTGTTAGATAGGATTGTTTGGGTAAATTGAGTGAAAAGGTAAATGATTTTGTTAAAGACCTACTCCTATGAAAATTGTGTTTTTATTAGGGCTCGGAATCGATTCAAAAAAGTTAACTAATTGATCGCAAACTTGGAAAAAATTAATCGCGATATAAACAATTACATTTTTTTAGTTGCAGTATTTGCCAACCACTTATCATCTGAAAATAATCACAATATGAAATCACACGCAAAATTGTACATTTAGAACATTTATTTTTAACCCCTTGGAACATCAGATTCCAGAAACAAGAATTTCTCTCCTAAGAGCACTGCGGTCCATTTGACTTTTTTACTGGAATTCTGTTTTTTTTTCTCCCTTTTTTCTCATAAATTTTCCTTTTCGTGTTTGGGAAGAAGGTTTTTGGGAGAAATTTGATCCAGCTGGATTTCAGGTCTGCTCGGCTGGAAACTGTTCACAAGTGGAGACGTGTCTGTCCACTCTAACTACTCGCCTCTAGTAACAGCGGCGGTCAGGAATTTGGCGGTGAACCACGTAGTTTCTGCAATTTTTAGACACCGCTGGTGCTCTTTGTAGAAAAAAATCCCCAAATAAAATAATAATCAGTTTCCTCGTTGTTGAATATCTAACAGCAGCCAGCTCCATTTGGCTCCGCCCACCATTGTAGATATTTCGTTCTGTGCTGCAGTTGTTAGATTGACGTTCATCTTCTGCTTATTTATTAAAATAAAACACTGCTTTTGTCCAAAAACGTAAAATTGGTTGAATAAAATCTCAATCAAAGAATATAAAAAAGTTGAAGTTTATTTTAAAGGCAGTTTTATTACACTGATTTCACAGCTGCACGTCAGGACACCTGAGGGCGTTAATACATCTTAACGTGTAAATTCTGTTTCGATTAATTGTGTGTGTTAACACGCTAGCTTTCACAGCCTTTTTAGTGTTTTTAACATTCTTGTTGCATTTCTCTCATAATGAAGGACATAAAATCTTCCTATGAAAATAAAAAAATGTTTCCAGTAGTGTTTTAATTATGATTATGAGGTTTTTAATCAAAAAAACACATCCTAAATGTCTAAAAAAACATTTTTCCTGTTTATCTGAAACTACTGTTTCCAAAATCTCCTCTACAAAGGCGTGGCCACTTGATCCCCCATTTCTGAAGAAGACAGCTTTGTGTCTCACTTGCGTAAATCAATCAGTATCAAGCAATATCAGAAGTGTCCAGCCGCATCGCCAGCTCAGATGAGGAAAATGGAGAGTTTTATGGATAGATTCAATCGATGAAGGAAGGAAAAAAAAATTCTCTCTGGCTTGTTTTTGTTCAAATATTGTCTCATAAAATTTAAGTTAATCATTGTGATTGATTGTGATTAATCACAACACAAACGTGTTATTAATCTGATTTTTTTTAATTCGATTGACTGTATTAATTAAAAATAAATATTCTATATATAGTTTTTTGTGTGATTTCCAATTGAGATAATTCACAGATAATAATTGGCTGGATATTAGAGTAACTTAAAAAAAATACAATAATTGTGATTAACGATTAATTAGTTAATCGTAAACTGAAAAAGAGCTTGTTTATAATGTGGAAAACTATAATTGGTGGGCCAACAGCTTCCTGTTCCACTCTATTCCAATGCATCCACTTGCAGACGACTAGCTCCATGGATGTCTTTGTTTTCCTCGCTGAGCTGGCATCTGGATCCATACTGTACGGCTGGATAGCTCCAATATTGCTCGCCATTTTTGTTGCACCGGCAAAGTTAGTTTTGGGTTGTACGGGGCTGTAAGCTAGCGGGAGAACTCAGTTTCTAATGAACAACTGCCGCTCTGCAGAAACTAATGTCTAGAAAATGACAAGTTTTGTGATTTTGGCTAAATCAGAATTGAAAGACCACTGAGAACAATTTAAAACAGATCAAAAATTGATCAGTGAGAAAAAAACGTGTGTTAAATGTACAGTATAGACACATGTGGACTGAAGAGTTCGGACTCACCGGCACTCCTGGATGTAGCGCACCGCCTTGGTGAACTCGTGGTTCCTCAGACACTCCAGAATGGCCTGCACGGCGGCCTCTGTGTTGGGGAAGCTGGGTACCACCATAGCCGCCAGCTGGCTGGCATGTTTGTGGGTGTGAGCGGTGTGTTTGTGCTCCAAGTCGGTGGCCACTGCAGCCTCTGCAGTCTGCAGGCTGATCCTCAGATTGTTGAGTTCTCGGGACATGTTCAGGAGCTGCAAGACAAACAGATGTGTGTGAAAATAAAATCTCAAAGAGGGGAAATAAATCTTCTAAAAATATATTTCTGAAGGTACAGCTGTGTTATGAAAACCCGACTCACCTCAGGGACCGAGCTGATGGCGTGAACTTGACAAATGAGAGAGCAGTAGGACTGGAATAGGAGCAACAGCTGGAAGTGCAGCTTGTACAGCCTCTGACAGAGCTCCAGTTGCTGAAGAGAAAACATCAGATTAACAAATATTCCCAAAGATTAACACAAAGAAACAGGTAAAAAAAATTAGGCTTAGGCCAGTTTTTCTTTAAAGAATCGGAAGCGGTGAAGTGAAGACAACTTACTGCAAGAGATTCCATTTGCTAGACAGCGAGAAAGCATGTTAGGGTGTCAGAGAGGAAAAGAACGCTTTAGTCAAACACATGCAGACTAGTGCTTCATTCTCATCGATAGAGCAACAGATGTAGAAAAAGAGCAGACAGCAAACAAGCACAAAGAGCTGCTCCTTTAAAAAGGCATCAAAATTTTGCTTATTAGGTCTGAAATCCTGAAAACTTGTGAACATACTTTCTCTTCGGAGTCTCCAGGTTGGCAGGTAACCACGCTGTCGCCGGGACACCTGGGAAATGTATCCTTACAGTTCTTCAACCACTGAAGGGCACAATGGGAAGATTTTTAGGCCTACAGTTTCACAATAAAACAAATTTAAAAAGTTGTAAAATCAGGGAGTTTGGTTACCGATACAGCAGCCTCCTCCCTGCTGTTGTAGGTATCAAGGTACTCCTGCAGCTCCAGTGCACTGAACTTCATCTTCTCCAGGAGTCCATAGGACATGATCTAACATAAGCAGAGTTCATGTTTGTTGACGGGCTCGCATGAACCGATCAGAAAACATTCTCAGAGTCTGCACTCACCGTCTCAGCGTCAATAAAGATGGTCGGACAGTCGGAGCAGGAAGTCAGCATTTGTGAGGATTTAAGAAATCTGGATCCAATGCCCCTTAATCCTTCACCGAGGTAGGTGGCAACATCAGTAGTCAGAGTGCAGAATTTGCCCTGAATGTTCTGTAGAAAAAAACAGAGCCACTGTATTTGACTGAAAAACTAGAAAAGTCTTTTTATATAAAAACCCATTAGGCTGATTTCTGCCTGGTCCGTCTGCGGTGCGTCTCCGTTGCATTGACACAAAAACAGAATGTTCATTCAGTCGGGATGTTTACATCGACTCTGTTAGGTCTGCGTCTGACATCCGTCCCTCCTCAACACAAACTTCACTCAGTTCTATTGCCAGTCTGTCGATGTGACAAAAGCCGGAGAAATCGGAAACGGGTGTCAGTTTCAAAATAAAACATGATCAAATTCTATTTAATTTTTAAGGTAGCACTATTTTGGGATTCATTCATTCACTGTTCATGAACTTTCTCTCTGAAATAATGCCTCTTTTTTTTTACTTTTCATACACCGTTTCGCAAAAGAAAGCAAGAACAGAGCGGTATGTGTGAGGCTGTTACCATGACAACACGACACACCACATATTAAACAGTATGCTTTTGTAACAAATATTTTAAACTTCAAATATAACAGTTCTAATAGTTTAGTTGATATTTATACATTTTTTAAATGATCATGATATGAGCGGGATAAAACGAGATTAAATGAGATTAAAGCAATTTTAAAAAAATGCAGCGATAAAATATCTGCTAATAATTAATCATGATTAACAATTTAATTTAAGGTAACATGCCCACACGTCAACACTATAGGTAATTCTGCCATGCATTTCTGCCAAGTTAAATTTTGGAAGAACGAAAACATAACATCTTGTAGGACACAAAAAAAGGACCCAGTGAGTAAGGAGAGGGCACGGGGCCTTAATGACAACATTTTGGATGAGCAAAGAAAGTGGAACAAACCACTCCACACGGGGGGTGGCAGGATAAACCACTCTTCTGGGAAGCAGGGGACAGACCGGAGACACAACAGAGCGCAACAGAGATGTACTGCAGACGGACCAGCCTAAATTTCAGGTAAAAGATCAAACACAGAAAGTTATTATGATTTGTCTGGGATCCTTTAAATGACTAACCTGAAAGAGAGATGAGAAGACTTGGAAGGTGTAGACAGCACAAGAACCATCCGAGTCTGTAATGAGCTGGTTGACATGACAACGCCACGTCTCCTCGGCGTCGTCGTACACGGCGGGCTGGAACGCTGCCAAGATGGCGGAGAAAAATGGGGAGGGTGGAGGAGGAAACCGAGGTCTTCCAAATCATCGACATCGTCCCGTAAACTGATGCAAAAAACGATCATGTTTAGTTGCTCAGCGGAAAACCTCACATTAACCAGTTTTCAAAACGTCATCCCCGCCCACATTTTGTCTGTATTTTTACCTTGGCAGGTAGTCTGGGTCAAGGAAGTCTAGAGGAGGCTGACCAAAGTGCGGGTTGAGGCTGCGATTCAGGTTTAGAGGCGGCTCCAGCGGTTGTCCCGGCATCTCTAAGGTGAAGCTCTCGCCACAGTCCGAGCCTTGAGGCAACTCGTTGGACCTTATTGAGAGATCGTCATCCTGAGCCTGCGTGTCCTCATCCTCACCGCACACCTTCAGCTGCAGAAACAAACACGCTAAAGTCATCGAGCCAACAAAATGCTGCAAATGGATCAACTGCGATGTCTGGTAGTGCTCACTTGCATGCTGCTGTGATTATCACGGGGCATTCCTTGCCCTGGGGTGGTGGCACTGAACGACTGGGGGTCAGCAGATAAGTCATAGGATGTAGACAGAGAATCGGTGGGGTTAGTTTCCTCTGATGGGGAAGGATTCGTCTAAAGGAAGACAAAAGATATTTTTTTTCAGACAGGAGTGGACGGTGATATGACTGACGACAGTAAACATGAACCGCTACGTACGAGCTGAGAATGGGAGAGGCTCTGACTCGTTGAAGACTCTTCCTCCTCCGAGGACTCGTCTGAATCGTGAGGGTCCTCGTGGCCCAAACTGGGAGTGCTGCCTGAGTGCTGACTTTCGCCTAACAGATCTCCCAGTTCGGTGCTGTCCAGAGACCGCCGACGCACGCCCCAGTTAAAGTTATCAACAGTCTCACCCTGGACGAAACACACACACGGGCACGTTGGACGACAAGAGCAGAGGTAACAGCAGCAGGAAACTCCTCTGCTGCAGAAAACATTTTCGTGTTTACAGATCACGGACGACTGCTGGAATTACAAGCACAAGATGCAAAATAAAGGTTTTTCAGCGCATGAAAAAAAAAAAAAAATCCCATTTATCCCAACAAATGCTTAAGAAAAAGAATGCCAGAAATGAAACCCAAGCTGTGAGAGGAAAATGAAGCTTTTTTTCTTTAAAAAATAATGATAAACAAAAGGAGCCAGCAACACCACAGCTGATAAAAGCTAATGTTAAGTGCTCAGTGTGGGACACCTTACCTGAAGCTCCTGGGAAGCGGGAGGGAGAGAGAAAGACATCGAGTTAGACAGACAGAGAGACGAGCAGGGACAGATAAATGCATATAAAATCCTCTGATGTTAATGCAAAACACGATCAGTAACTAGAAAAGTTGCATTACTGCGATAACGCTAGTGTGAACGCTTTTTGCTGAATGTAGTTGCTGAAAAATGTCCTGAATGTGCTGAACGTTTTGATACCAAACTTGCATAGTTTACGGAAAGTGTACAAAAATTTGCAAAACTTGTTGAAAAATCACAAAAATTGTGAAAATGTTAAAATGCATGAAAGGGATGAATACCAAAAGTACTAGCATGAATATCCTGAACACGTTGCACGTTTTGATACCAAACTTGCATAATTTGTGGAAAAAACAAAAAGAATTTAAAGAATTTCAGGAAAAATCGCAAAATTTGCAAAAAATTTAAAAATGCATAAAAAACACTAACATACTAACATAGACATACTAGAAATAAATGTCCTCAATGTGCTTAATGTTTTGATACCAATATTGCATAGGTGTCAAAGTGGACAAAGAATTTGAAGAATTTGGTGAAAAAGATTGCAAAAAATACTTTAACATAGCATTGTGTAAATTTATAAATACCAAAGGTACACATGTCCTAAACGTGTTGCACGTTTTGACGCCAATATTGCAGTCGTTTGTATAGTGCAAAAGGAAATTGATGACTTTTATGGGGAAAAGAAAAAAAAAAAAAAAATATGGCAAAAAACTGCATAAAATTTAAAATTGCGTAAACTTGCAAACACCATAAGCACAAGCATGAACGGCTGAATGTTTTGACTCCAAACTTCAATAGTTTGCCGATAGTGCACAAAGAATTTGGAGAATTTCTTTAAAAATCGCAAAAATTGTGAAAATTTTTAAAATGCTTTTAAGGTACAACTACATTCAGCATGTTCAGTGCTGAACGATTTAACACCAATATTGCATTGATTTCAAAGTGCACAAAGAATTGATGAAATATCTTGAAAACTACAACAAAAAAATGCGTAAAATTTATGAATACCAAAAACACAGGCTTGAATATTCCTAACATGTTGACCATTTTGACACCAATATTGCACAACTTTGTAAAATGCAAAAGAGATTTGTTGAATTTAACAAAAAAACATCTTAAAATATTACATTGAGTAGAAATTGAGAATACCAAAAGTATATTGCATTGGTTTCCAAGTGAACAAAGACTTTAAAGAATTTCAGGAAAAAAATAACATATATTGGGTAAAATATTACATTGCGTAACATTTATGAATACCTAAAGTACAAGCATGAATGTCCTAAAGGTGTTGAACTTTTTGATATCAATATTGCATGTTTGTAAAGTGCTTGTGAAGAATTTTGTCCAAAAAAATCCTAAAAAATTCTTTAAATTACGTAAAACTTAAAAATACCTAAGTACAAGTATAACTGTTCTAAACATTTTCATACCAAGATTGGATAAGTTTGTGAAGTGCATAAAATTTTTGAAAGGTTTAAGTAGGGCTGGGCGATAAAACGATAATTATTGATATCGCGATAGAACATTTTTTCGATAGAAGAATGAGTCTATCGCGATAGACTTTTATTTTGAAGGGTCCGCAAATAACACTTGCTAGCGAACAGTTTCTCCTATTTCACGAGTAAAAGTTGGAGCGTTAATCACCACAGGGCGAGTAAATGTTTGTATCTAATTATTGTGTTTATTAGCTCTCATTTCGGTAATTTTTTGGACTCCACTCCGCGTCCTTCGTCTGCATGAAAGGTAAACAAACGCGCACGAGCCGACTTCTACCAGCAACCCCGCTGCCGTGCGGCACACTCGCGCCCCGCGCGCTTTATTACAATCATTGTCTGTCCACGCCGAATGCATTTGGGGTCAAATTAATTTTTACTGTTTTACACTGATTTTTTAGTTTTAACAAGAAACGTCAATTTGAAGATAGTCTGTCGCTCCGAAGCACCGCTGCGTGTGGGAGAAACTTCCGTCAAAACTTTTCTGAAACTCTTCATGAAGAACGCGGATACCGAGAGACTTATTTATTTTGAAGAGCTAAATAAAAACATCGGTACACATCTCCGTGTCGGAGTTCAGGAGACCTTCCAGTGAAGAGCGGCCGCTGTCGCTCTCCTGCACCCAGCTGGCAAGAGCCGACAGATTGAGCTATGGCAAGCTCTTAGGGTCAAAATTAACCAGAAAAAACGCGGGTATGGCAGTGCGTCTCCTGGACATGTGCTATGGTTAATAATACTTATTTGACATATTTAAATGTTGCTACTATTAATTTCAATACAACAATTAATACAAAAAATAATCAGTTTAATTTCAAAATTTCAGTTTAATTTGGTGGGATAGCATATGAAGCATTCATTTCTCTCTCCAGACATGTACATGTAATCAGAAAATATCCGTTTTGTTTATGTTCAAAGCTCAAAATGTGTGAGTTAATGCTTTTAAGTACTTTTTTTTTTTAAACATATATTTTTTAACTTTTTAAAAAGTAATTTTAGGCTTTTATCTTCTTTTTTCTTGTTTTTTTTACTTGTTACTGATCCGAAAAATGATCCGAACCATGACCTTAAAGCTGTGACACGATCCAAGCCGTGTGTTTTGTGATCTGTTACACCCCTACTAAATACAACAAAAATAATTAGTAGTACATTAATACATTTTTATTATATGAACCCTGAAAACATTAGAATTTATTTGTAGACTTAATGCTTTGTTTTTTTAATTGGAACTGAAGAAGCAGTTTAGTAGTCTAATATAAATAAATATAGTCAAATATATTTATTTGGTTTATATCGTGACCAATATCGTTATCGTGCAATATGTAAAAAGCTATATCGTGATATAAAAAATCCCATATCGCCCAGCCCTAGGTTTAAGAAATGTTTCCATTAATTTCCTACACGGCTGAAAAAAAAAAAAATCACACAAATTACGTAAAATCGTATAAACCACAAAGTTTACGAAAAATACAATGTTCTCAATAAGTTAAATAAGCTAAACCAAGATCGCAGAAATTCCTTAAAGTGTGAAGGAGTTTTTTACATGTCAAAAAGTACATGGAAGGGGAAATAAATAACAATAATAATAAAGAAGAACAGGATCACAATATTCACACAACAAAGGCAGAACACCGACAAACAGGAGGTTAAAAATGGAGTGGCGTGAACCTCACCTCTCCGTCTTCCAGCTCCACATCCAGGAAGTCGAAGTCTCGGAAAACCCGAAACTGCTGCTCGCTAGCGGTGTCGTCCAGAGTGTCCTCCCTGGTACCACCCTCCTCAGATGACACCCCGCTTTCTCGCACTTCCATCATGTCCAAGTCGCCACATGATGAGAAGATCACCTGAAGTATAAAAAAAAGGGGAACAAATGAATAACGAATAGAAACATACCTCTAAATGAAGAGTTATTTAAGGAATGGGGTGTACCGATGGATTCTTGGTGAGTCCAACTTCTTGTCCACAAAGAGACAACACGGTCACCAGCTTCTCTCTGGTTCTTTTCTAAGTGAGGAAGAAAAAACATGAATTAGACTATTTTCACGTTATATAAATCCATTACGGTTTAAATATTAAAGTTGGCCTAACTGTCAATGCATGGTTGAAAAAAAAAATAGGACCACTTTACAAACAGATTTTATGGAGCTTTATTTTGTAAGACTCAGAAAATACATTTGAATATCAACACTAAGATGTTTGATGAAACAATAATAAGAAAAAAATACATTTTTAGCTCAAAGAATTTAAATAGTTTTAACTTTATTTTCTAAACTTTGAGTTTAAATTCTCTTATTTCAAATTCTGTAAAACAATTATTTAAAAAAATTAGCAATTAGAGAAAAATGATCATTAAAGGCAGTATAGCAGAGCATAGTATTACACTCATTACTTACAATTTCTAAAACTGTAATTCTGTTATTTATCTAACGGATGTGATACAAAACTGCTCATCTAAAATGGTGTAACACAAAAAGTTGTGACCAAAACATACTGTTCTGGTTTGAGATTACCTGTGATGACTGTGGGCGCCTCCAGCTGACACGCACCAGGATGGTGTTGGAGTTGGACCCAGAGGAGGTGGAGGAGGTGCTGCGTGTGACGGCCATGGCTCTGGCCTTAGCATCTCTGCCACCAGAACCCTGGAGCTCATCAAACCGACGGCCAATCACTGGAGTCTGTGAGAACCGCAGTTATTGGCTGTGAATCCTTCTCTTTTAACCTCGAAAGGGCAAATACAATAGAATTTGGACAGAGTTGGTTGTTTTATCACCTCAGAGATGTCAAAAGTGAAGTCAAGCGTTTTCCCCGGCAGAGCCTTGGCAGAGCCGTCCCACACTCTGCTGACCTCCAGGTTGGACAGATCCCCCTGTGAGTGGCCGTACACCGGATGCACGAGGCTTGCAGAGCGCGAAACAACCAGCTTCAAAATGTTTAAGGCATCTTTCCAGTGGATTGACTACAAAAGAAGCAGCACTGTATATAAGAGACAGCAGTCTTCAAACGATAACAAAATGCTGAGTCACACTCACTTGCACGAACTTTTCAATTGTTTTGATGACGTCGGCGTTAAACTGTTTGACCTGAACAGCAGTGAGGTCCATGTGGCTGAGCAGGCAGTAGATGATCTGTAGAAGAGACTGCTGCATGCTGGGAAGGCCCTTATCCAGCAGCTGAAAGAAAGAAAACAATCTAGTAAATGACAAACTGTTCCAAAACTTTCTGGTAGAAGAACTATATGATCATATAGTGATTGTGTCCAATGTATTTTTGTTTTTTTGACAAAAAAGCAAGAGAATTTGGTTTAAAAATATTGAATACTTAATAACAAGAATCATGATTTTAACTTTAACACCAGAGATGTCACGGCGTTTAAGGGTTATCGATATATTGGCAAGAGCCTGGCAATACAATATGTATACCGATATGTGTCTAACGATATGATACATTCTGCAATATATCCCAAGACTGTACAAGACAGAAAAATTTTAATGTATATTTTTTAAGAGTAGAACTTAGAAAAAAAAAACTCCACCTGAATATTAGTGGGTTTCTCATTTTAATAAAATGATAAAAATTAATTTTATTTAATGATCAAAAAATAAGCACTGCAACTGTATACCGATACTGGCAGCAATGTGGCACAGAGTTTCGGTTTGGTACCCATCCCAAGTAAAAAAACTAAGTTGTACATGTCTCATAATAACAAAAACCATGAGACTGACTGAACATTTAACGTAACTTGGTTCTTGTGAAAACTTGTGGTTTTTTTGTTTGCAGTGTAGAGCTGCTAAAGAGGCTTTAGGTGAAAAAGCAAAAGTAGGACGCTGAAGGACTCTCATAAATAGCTAGATATTTAGCATTTACATGCAATAATGCAAGGGTGAATGCTGTAAGCTGAATGTGGCCGCTGAAGATGGCAGTACTGATAGCTAAAAAAAAGGGAAACTGATAGCTAAAAATGCTGAAGCTGAAAGCTAGCTAAAATATTAGCTAAATGCCAAATTAGACAAAAACTGGAAAAATGTCTAATTTTCCCAAAACAGCTACCATAATGCTAATATATTAGCCAAACTCCAATTAGCCTAACAAACTAAAGTATAACAATGTAAAAATATATAATAAAAATATCTAAATTAGCCAAAAATAGCCCACATGTTGCTAATAAATTAGCTAAATGCCAAACTAGTCTATAAAATCCAGAACATTTTAAAGTTTGAATTGCGTGTCTAGCTGAAAGTTCATAAGTTCCAAAGTGCATAAAGTTTATGAAGGATTTGAGCAATTTCTCATTCATTTCCAATGGGGCATATTTTCCTCAATATTTCCAAAAACTATGCAGTTTATGAATACCAAAAGTAGTAGTAATGTACTGAACGAGCTGAACATTTTGATATCAAGATTGCTGAAATCGGTAAAAGTGTGATTGAGGTTTTACGTGCCAAAAAAGAAAGTACATCGGCATTTTTAAATTGATACAAGTATTGCCAAAGTGATTTTTCCTACTCCTCTCACTCTGACCCACGTGAGTATTCAAAAATGTACGCGATCAGTGTGGATCAGATGATTCTGATGTGAATAAAAGCAGATTTTCATATCGACTTTGTATCAATATGCAACACATTACTAACATAAAGAGGTGCTGCTAGAAATAATTGTATAAAAAGTTGAAGAGATACAGTAGTTAGAAAGAAGGTAACACACTGGAGATAAAGCTCTGGTGTTAAACGTTTAAGAAGGGAAAAACTGGTGTTAACTTCTGAATACACCTGATTTTGTACAGAAAAAAAACATCTTTTTAGAAGAACGTACCTCAGCCATATATGTGACCATGTTGAGAGTAATGTCAGAGAAAGCTTCATGAAGATAACGGCACACCACACTGACCCAGGAAAAAGGGTCCCGTGTGTAGGAGCGCGTTTTGTACAAAGTCATCACATGAGCCAGGTGGGATAGCTTTCTTTTTCAACCAAACACACCTAAGACAGAAGAAATGAATGAAATCCTTTTACATGGACTTTTACATTAAAAATGTATTGTGTTTGTTAAAAAAAAAAAGAGCGCAATGCTGCAAAGAGAGTTCAGAAAATTCATGGAGCAGGTCATTAAAGGTTCAAAGCTTTAAAGTACCTGAGCGATCCTCTCTGCACTTTCCTTACAAAACTGTGTGGGGTGGCCAAAGTGCTGAACCAGGTGAGGCAGCAGACACAGCACATTCAGAGGAAAACCTACATACAGAATAAACAGCTGCAGCGTTACCAGCGTGCCATGAAGGTAAAGAACGATGAATTTGGCTGAAAGTACCAACCGATGGACTGTGAGCTGTCAACGACTGGCACGCGGGAGACGGGCGTGAGCTGGCAGAACAACTGCAGGGTGAGGTCAGACGTCGCCTGGGACGTAAAACCTTTCAACAAAAGCTGCTGGATTCCAGAGAATCCACTCCATCCCAGCTGAGCCTGCAGCTTCTCCAGACGCTCGCGGTTCTCCGCTCTGTCTAACGGCACCTGCAAGGCACAAATGATGACTTAACAGTCGGCACTAAATCCATCACCGTGCTTACAGTATTGGAGCAATTCTCTGGTCAAATTTTTGCTTTAAATAATGAAAGAGTTTGTTTCACAACTAAAAACAAGAGTGGCCTGATTAGTCTTTGTTTTCTTACAGCAGAAAGAATGGAGAGATAGAATAGTTTGCATTCCTCCAGTTCTATTTTTGACTTAACCACGTACTTTGTTGATATATATATATTTTTTTTATCTGTAAGTTTGATCTTGTCTACCTTTGAAAGCAGCTTGTGAACAAGGCGGAGTGACATCTGGTATTCAAACTCAAAGTCAGACTCCATTAGCGACACTGCCACCCAGAAGACAGTGGCCAGTATCGATGAGGGATGGGAGACGTGCGCGGGGTCCGACAGAACGCTGGGATCTATGCGATTGGTGGAGGACGTGCAGGATCCGGGGGTTCTTGCCTTTCGGGCAAGACCGTGGTTGTTGCAAGCCTGCAGAATGTAAGGCGTGTGAATCAAATCAACGATCGGCAAAATGTCGGAAAAAAATAGATCAGAAAGCTTCAGTTCTTGCCTGCATGCGATCCAGAGTGGCGCTGCGGGGTGGATCGCTCGTCAGACTCCCGTACTCGCCGAATTTCTTGGGAACGGAAAATGAGCGCTGGTGTCGTTGGGATGACAGACCGACAAATCCTGGGCCGGGGAAGTTCAGCATTCCAGTGCTCTTTCTGTTCATTAGTTTGTCACTCATCGCAAAGTCTGGAGAGGACGTTCTATGAAATGAAAATGAACAAATGTTACCAAGAGTGACATCTGAAAACAAACAAAAAAAAAAAAGATAATATCTTTGAGCTACCTGGTAAGAGCTGCCATTAGGTCACTGTTTTTCAGACACTCTGCGAGATTCACCACCACTGACTCCAGCGTCAGCAACACCTCCATCACATAGCCCTGAAAGTCAGGAGTGAAAAATGAACACATTTCCTTTCATGCCGTTAGACTCATACCTCTGTGTAATGTCTCTCACCTGCACCTCGTCTCCGTGTTCTCCTACCACCTCCACAAGGCGAGACACCAGGTCAGAGACCGCGTGGTTGTTAATTGGCTGTTTGAGAGCTCTGAAGATCTGGAAAGAGCGGCCAGCGTAGTGACGGGAGGAGCTGCACAGAGCTGTCTGTAGGGCCACGTCACTCAGCTGCTGCTCCAAGTGGAAATCTGTACAGACAGGCAAAAACGAATTTAAAAAATACACATTCAAGTGTACCATTTACAAAAATAAATATACTTCAAGTATGCTTAAGTATAGAAAAGTATATTTCCCCAAGTGTCAACTTAAAAAGTATACTGGCAGTTTACTAACAAGTAAACTTCTTGGAAATAAAAAGTCCCACTGTTAGTTGATAAAAAGTACACTTAGAAGTACTCCTAAAGTTTTATATAATTTGCATACCTTTCTGGTATACTATTAGTTTACTGGCAATACATTTTAAGTTTTCTGGTAGTTTATGAAAGTTTACTAAAAGTAATCTTTCTGGTATTCTATTAGTTTACTGCAAATAAACTTCCAGCTTACTTCAAGTTTAAGAAAGTATATTTAGAAGTATACTTAAAATTCTGGTAGTTAAGTGTAAGTTTTAAAGTATATTTCCCAAAAGTGTACAAAGAACACTTAAAAAGTGTACTAGAAGTTTACTAAGTAGAATTGGGACTAAATTGGCCTGCTTTTAGTTTATAAAAAGAATATTTAAAGCATACTCAAAATAACTTCTTTTGTAAACTGTTAGTTTATTGAGAATAAAATTCAAGTTTTTTTGAAGTTTTTGAAGTATATTTACAAGTATACTTAAAACAACCTTTCTGGTATACTGGTGGTTTACTGAGATTAAACTTCCAGTTTACTGTAAGCTTTTGAAAGTATACCAAAAAGTATACTTAAAGTAACGATTCTGGTATACTGTTAGTTTACTAATAATGAACTTCATGTCTACTTTCAAGTTTCTGAAAATACCCTTTAAAATATACCCCATGTAGCTTTTATGACTTTCTTTTAGTTTACAAGTAATAAACTTCTACAGATTCGTGTATAAAATTACATTTTTATATACTGGAAATATCACTAGTATACATTTACTCCACTTTTAATGCTGTGTAACAAAATGTTTAAGGACAGTGAGGAATATTGGTAAATATATTTGTAGTAAAATTCAAAGTATACTTAACATGAATGTAGGAACTTGTTAACATGAACTTGTAAAGTTGATTTCTAATAAGTACTTAAAAATTCAACTAAAAGTGTACTTTCTTAACTTTAGTTTTAAAAAAGTTTACTTAAAAAACAAAACTTATGTTTAGTAAATGTAGTGCAAAACTACTAACCACATGTGGTTTCTTACCAGTTTTGGACTCCTTGAAGACAGAAATGACGTGGCGCAGGAAGTTGGAAAGCTGCTCTGTGCTCTTGGAGTTGGGGTTCTTTGGAGTGATGTCTTCATGCGCCCACAAAGGCCCAATAGCTCTGAGCAACGACAACACAGTACTCCAAGCACTGTAAACCCGCCACCAGCAGCACCACGTACAGGTTACACATGTTCAACCCTTAACGCGCAGCGGCGATGCTCTCACACACGCGCTTTTACATCTCGTCGGGCTGAACATCCTCTGGGTTTTTGTTTACCTGGTGGAGAGGAACTCGATGAGTTTGTTGGTCTTCTCGTCCGTCTCGCTGGGCGTGTCTTCGAGATCTTCCAGGTCGTCAGGCGTCACGAGAGGCAAATTCCCGACGCTGCCTGCCGTGCTGCCACCACCAAGACTTGTAGAGGAAGAGTTGGACGTGGAGCTGAGCCCAGAGTCCACTACAGGAGAGGTTTGCCACTCTCGCAGAAAGTCCGGGACTTCTGAAAGAGCAGAGAGCAAATAATCTATAAGAAATTATACTGACAAGTATAAAAAAGTAAATCAACTTTATGAATTATTGTGATTCATTCACAAATAAATGAAACAGCTGCAAATGTTTTCCTTACGCGACTGCTGGTACTCTGTGTGATAGTTGGACTTGATTGTGAGGGTTTTGTTGTCAGTGATCTCCCTTGTGAGCATTAGAACTGAGGCGATGACCTGCAAACACACACCAGAGTCCACGGTGAGTTTTTTTTTTTTTTACATCAAGCAGAGCAATTTAAGTGGAAAAATCATAAAAGCGGGCGGCCTCCTGCTCAGACCTGAAAGTTGTTGTTGCAGGAGAGGGCAATGAGGAGGTGGAGGAGGAGACGTTTGCTGTGCTCGTAGACCTCCGGTCTGTAGTGGTCCAAACCTGACAAAACCAAGAGAGAATTTATGGCTTGGGTTAAAATTTTGCAAACATACAGCCCTGTGATATTTATCCTTACTTGGACGGACTTTACTGCAATTTCTATTTGTTAAAAAAGAAAAGAATAGGTGATATAGGAAGAGGCTAATTTTTTACATTTTTTCTTATTTCCAATAGTGCTTTTGCCAGTAAAAAATAACAATTATTGCTTCTTATGTAATGGTTTTGCAAAACTAGAAAGTCAGGAATTGGCCCACTGCTGCTCCAGCTCATAGGAATTTATGCATCAAAGCATAACAAAGATCAGATGGTAACGAGCAGTCTGTACTTGACTTCTAGTATGTAGAAAATGCAGAATATGTCACAGCTGATGTCTGCACAGCTGACAGACTCCATTTGTGCCCACAGGTGTGGGTATGGGTGTGGGGGACAGACTGTACTAAAGCACATTATCATCACTGTCACAAGACGCCCAGACGTTTCCCACGCGCTCCACGTTTTCTTCGAAGTGCTTTTGTGTGACAAAACAGTTTAGAAAGGATGGGTTGACGACTGAGATCCTATCTCTTCGGGTTAAAGTTGTTTTCTTAAGAACTAGATGATGGAGAATATGCAGACGCTCCTGTTCCGTCTGTGCGCGCGCTGAGGCTACCTACCCAGGAAAAGTGCATGTAGCAGCAGAGGCAGGTGCAGAGCCCAGTCTTCCCTCACGCTGTGGTCCACCACCATTTCAGTCATAAAGATTACAGCGATGTTACACCTGAAGAAAAACACAAAATCCAGAATTAATGTTTTTTGTTTTCTCCTTAAATGGTTAAAGCTGAACTAATATGGTTGAACTAACCTCTGACAAATAGAACCCAGTTACTGGGTCTTAAATTGAGCTTATTTTGTGTTTAAACTTGTGTTTCCTTTAATAATAGATGAATTGTATTGCGGCGTTCTCTCGCCACATTGAGGTTCACCTTTCGTAATTACACAGATCTCGTTATAGTGCAGTTTTGCATGCTCTTATTTTAAACAATACAGTGTTCTGCATCCTAAAAGACCGTCAATCGATCTCTTCCGTGCCGTGTCTCCTGTACAGAATGTGTTCTAGTTTTATCTCGATCAGATCTTTGTTCGCATTCTATAATACTCGACACATTTTTCTTTAAAGGTTTGTATTTTGAGTTTAAACAAGAGATTACCTAGCAATATAACGAGTGCAGTAAAGCCTAAAATATTTGTAATCCTGCCATGGATTTCACAGATTGCAGGTTATTTTTAGAACCTAACTTGTGCGATAAATCAGGAAACACTATTTGTGTTTGGGAGTGATTATACCTATGTAGAGGTCCTCTAGGTGTGATGGTTTCAGGAAGATAGTCGACCAGAGGAGCCCAGCAGCCTCCGTTAACAGGCATGGGTAACGGCTGAGGACGGTTGTTCTCCAGGACGCTTAGCAGCCAACCGGCATACGGGGGCAACGGATCAGCTAAAGAAGGGAAAACAATCCAGAAGATGAAACAAATTCGGTGAAATTACACACGACTTAATTTTGACAGAGCATATCACTTTGATACCAAATGTCTGCCAAAAATTAAACTAAGGCATTTACGTCAACCGGTCTGAAATGATGACAGTTTTAGAGCATTGATGTGTGATTGACTTTGATTACACCTCCAGCCTGAGTTTAGAAAGTGGCTCATTCCTCAGTACAAAAAAGATGCAGAGTTGATCATTTTAGCTCCCTGCTGCCAGAATCAGTCTACAGTTACTCTAACGTCTGAGAACCTTCCACTTTTTCCATTAACCTCCTATAGAGAGCGTTTGAGGATTGCCGCTCAAGGTCTGCCTTCACTCCGCTTTGCTTTTTAGCCTGAGTCATGCTGCGCCGAGCTCCAGGGTCTCGCATGAGCGGAGGGAAACTCCCTGAGGTTTGATGGTTAATAAAGATAAGTTTCTCTGGCTTTAAGGAGATCCTGTCATGAGATTTATTACTCGGGCGGTAAATGAGCCCTTCAGGTTACTTGCACAATCCTGCTCGTCAGAGAATAATGACTGAAATGTCTCAGCAGACGGATTTTCAGTAATATCTTCTAGTGAGATTTAATTAAAGGGAGAATAATATATATTCATCACCAACCAATCCAACTTTTCTTTTTTGAAATACAACCTACTCTTTTCATCCTCATAGGAGCCTCCAGAGCTGTTGCTGTAACGAGATTCCAGTCTGTTGTGAGCCCTGGCCCTCCTGGGATAAACACACAACAACACAAGTCAAATACAACTGAATACTCCCCCTCGCATTCCATAAAAGTGTATGGATGCTCACCGCTCTTCGTTCTCCCGGGTGAGTTTGTTCTCATCGGTGTCTGGAAGCATCTCTTGGCCAGCCACCACTGTGTTACTGCTGGAGGTTGTGCCTGCAAACAAATAGATTTAAGAGATTAAAAAAAAAAAAAAAGCTGTTCAATTCTCTTACAATGTGAAGAGGAAAAAATGGATGCTTCACCAGTTTGGGAGGTGGGGGCTTTGTTGCTTGCAGCAAAGCGATAGAAAGGGGGGTTGTCACAGTGCAGAACCACGGGGTTAACCGGGTCAGTCTGCTGCAGCTCAAACAGGAGCTCCTCCATGGTTTGGATGGTGTTGTTGCGACACATGTAAATAACCACCTTCTTTATCTGAAAATGTAAGCAAAGAAAAATGAAAGAGCTGTGCAATTCATCTTGTGTCAGTTAGGGATGTCTCCACCAGGTTTGTTTGGCCCCGATCCGATTCCAAATCATTTGAGTATCTGACGATACCAAATCTGGATATGATACTTATAAAATTGAAAAAAATAATAATAAAAAGATTCAGGTTGTCCACAAATTTTATTTTATCAATCTCAAGTGAGAAATTATTAGTGAGAAAGTTCAGTGACTTTAGTATCCTCAGAACTATTGAATGTTTTTATTCACATGATTCAAATCTCCATTAAAATTGATAAAAATTTGTGATGACTTTCTTTAAAAACTCCTGATGTAATATGAATATGAACATAAAGCTCATACCAACGTAACCCTTTATTCATTTTGGTTGTTTCTGAGATATTATGGATTCATTATTTGCTTTTTATGTCTTTTTTTCCCTGAGCTCGCACTTTGTAACGGTCCATTAGCAGCAGCCTCACTGCCCTTTTATTGTCGGCAGCACAGAGAGCACCATTCTCATAAGAAAGAAACAAAAACCAGATCTTTTTACTTCTGAGAAAAGAAAAAAAACGTATGACACACTTTAAAAGAGTTATTGATCCCAGAAATCTGAATCTATGAATGTCTTGCTAGCTTTACCAAACTGTTCTTTAGGAACCTCCTGCATTTTAAAATTTGTGGTTCATTCATGACATGCAGACTTTTAGTAAAGTATTTATCCTTCATGACAAGCTTGAGGTGCAGTATGTGGCACTAATTATAATGTTAATAATACAATTAGGGCTGTGAACGCTAACTCACACGATTGATCAAAAAGAGTTAACACTTATATCAGCATCTTTGATTTCTTGGAGTAATACTTCAGACTTACGTCTTTAGAGTTCTGGTTATCTTACTGTTTTAATGTATTTTTTACACACAATTTACATTTCTGGGTTAACACTTATTAAATTAAAATATTTCAGACAATAAAAATGAATGAAAAATGTTGTTTTTGTACAAAAGTTGCTTACTGTCATTTAAAATATACCTAGTAGAGCATTGCGAATAATAATGATTAATCAAAACACAAAAGTGTGATTATTGGATTATTTTTTAATCCATAGACAGCACTTAATTAAGATAAATGTTCTAAATGTACAGTTTTGAGTGTGACTATACTGTAATTGTAATAAGTGGTCGGCAAATCATGTGATTAAAAATTTTTTATCACAATTAATTTTATTCCAGATTTGCGATGAATTAGCAAATTTTTCATTGATTCTCGGTTTAAATAAAATAAATATCTGATCTCTGATTGGTACACAACATTCAATTCCGATTGAGTCTGAAATAACATGATGGGGATCAATTTTTGATCATGTGATCGGATCAGAACATTCTCAGTCTCAGTGTTTTTTTTCTCTTAATGACTTCTCTTTTAATGACTTACATAAGGTAACAATGTAGTGTCACTGCTGACTCCACATAGGCTTATAAGGAACTGCAGAGTGATCCGCAAGTTGTTGCTCCAACTGTCATTGGATACCAGAGCATTCCAGGCGTTCTCGATCTCTGGACCTGGAACCTCATCTCCATACTGATAACATAAAAACAATACAAAGTATTCATAAAACTGAGAATTTTCTGTTCATAGACTTCACAAAACTAACCTCCTACCTTAGCAGTCATGAACATGAGGTTGTTGAGCACCAGCGAGGTCGCCTGCAGGGAGCCCCAGCCGTTTCCCCTCAGACTGGGACACATTCCCTGCCCCTGACTGTGGGTGTCCTCCTCGGTGTGCAGGGGCTTGATGCAGGGGGAAGCAGCCCATTGTCTACCAGCTCGATGTTACTGAGCCAGGGCAGCAGGTATGACAGCATAATCTGTCTGCCATTGGTGTGGGTGGTTGGGAAACGCTGACTCACCTCTGCAGGAACAGAAACAAGTCCCGGTGATAAATGGAGTACAGTTAGTGCTTTGACGAGGCGAAACATTCTTTAAGGAGTTCAAAGACATGAGACACCCCGGAGTTAACAATTGCTTCAGGACTCAATCGTTTTACCTGTTCTCACTTGATCTCAGCACAGTTCACAAATCCGACTGTATTCACTTTATCATGAAGTTTTCTCTTATACATGTTCAGGTTTTGCATCCCAAATAATAAAGTTTCACACAAATGGAGCAAATATAGAGCTAATCTACCTGAGAATAGAGGCAGCGTGAGCTCTGGGTACATGCTGGCAAGCTGGATGGAGAGCTGAGACAGATTGACGCTGTACAGAGGAGGCAGAGGACCGTGGGTTCCATATAGAATATTTCCAGGCTTCTGCTCCACCATCCTCTTAGAGTACACAGACAGTTTAGACTCCAGCACCTGAAAACACAGATTTAAAGTTGTAATTTTACCCTCTTTTAAGCAATCAGTAAATAATATTAATGATAGTTGTGCTCTACCTGCATCAGCTGCATGGAGATTTCATAGATTTCCCTGCTGGAATCTGAGGCCTTGAACAAGACGAGGTTGAGCAGCGTCACCAGGTCACATGGGTAATTCCTGTCAGACAGACGGAGAATTGTTGTTATTACATTGTTAATTTATATGAAATACAGATTTTTCTCTCAATTTGCACAGAATCTAAGCAAATATCAACTGACCTGTTGCAGCAGACGGTAGCGATGGCCTTGAAGCAGCCGGACGCCAGTTGGTAAGATCCAGTGAAGCAGCGATCCACGGCCCAGTTGAAGAGATTAATTTGGTCTGGATTCAGTTCTAAAAGCAGGATGACCACTTCACAGCCCAAACGGTGAACCTAAGTAAACAAATGGGAACATTTAGGGAAGAGGTCCACAATCTCTGAGCAGTCATGCAGCTCTTTTATCCCTTTATTGTGGCTCTTTAGCTTTAATAAAAAAAATGCTAACAATTGAATAAATATGAGAGTAGTTAGTTAAGTTTTGTCATTTCTGTTTATTTGTTTATCTATTCGTTTATTTGACAGGGACATTACACATTAAAAAGCATTACTGCCAATGCGCCAGAGTTAGCTCGAGAAATTTTTTTCATCTGCTGTCCTTGGACTGATGGTAAAATTGTCTCCCTATAAAAACATAAAGATAGAAAAAAAGTGTAATATAAGCATAAGGAGAGAACAAAAGAACAGTAATGAGCAGACACAATAAAATAAATTAAAAAATGAGCCGATGCAATAAAATGAATCATTACAATGGAATGTAAAATAGGCTGTAGAGTAGTCAATGACTTTTGTAAAAATGTACATTGAATCTAGCTCAGATTTTTAACATGTCAAGCAACCAAGAAAAAAAAGTTTATTTTACTGTCAGAAATGTTCTTTAACTTTGTGTTTTTAATTTATAGTTAATCAAATAAAAGTCTCTATTCCCAAATGCTTTGAGTTTTGGTGGTTTTTTTCTACTAAAATGTTTATTTTTTTAGATTAAAAGGCAAAAAGCACACCAAATTCCTAATTATGGATGCCAGAAAAGATTAATTTAATAGTCGACTATTTTTTCCGATTAGTCGACTAATCGGGTCATCTGCAAAGTGGATGTGAAGCACAAATCTTAACCATTATTAAGCTTTAAACTAACTACAAATATAGACACTTAAGACGATAGATTATTAAACTTTTAATGAATCATGCAGCATCTGTCCTTTGTTAGATTCTGGTATTAAAACAAGATTAAATTAAATAAGGTTAGCATCTGAAACAAGAAACTATTTTTCACAAAAGATAAGGTTTTAGTCTCACTGACTCAAATGTAAAAAAAGTGAATTTTTTTGGTGCTGAACGCTCAGAACTTTGTTCAACTTTACCACACTCAAACTCCAGATAACATAAAGCAGTGGTTCCCAAACTGGGGGGCGCGCCCCCTAGGGGGGGCGCAGAGGTATTGCAGGGGGGGCGCGGCAAGGCTACGGCTTCCCAGGTTAATTACAATGCTAGCATAACAGCATGGACACGTTTGTGACAGCGCTCCCAACTTCTGCATCTCAGCTTGTTACGAAGCTGGGGGGGGGGCGTGTGCATGTGAGGAGCAGCGCGCTCTGAGAGGAGCGAGAGAGAGAGCGCGTGCTGCGGAGACAGAGAAAAAGGAGAGAGAAAGGAAAGGGGAGGGGCGCGCGCGCACGCTAGCGTGCGGAGAGTTGTTCTCGAGTTTGTCTGCAAGTTAAAGTAATAAAAGTTCAGTTCCTCACAATAGCTAAGTATTCGGCTTCGCATGCTCCAAAGAATCTGATGATCCAGAAAGCTCGGCTCGGCTCCGCCCACCACCACAGCGGGTCGTCATCATCTGCTGCGCTTTGCAGCCGTGTGATTGACATTTATCTTCCGCCTTGTTTTTTATTGAAATAAAATATTGCTTTTGCCCCAAAAACAACTGCAAATAAATGCCATTCCTGATTTAATTTAATAAAATGTCAGGCTAAAATTTCAAGGAAGTTTAAGTTTATTTAAGACGGAGTTTTATATTATGCTTATAGTGCGCACAGCTGCACGGCAGGAGGGAGTCTGCGCTTGTTTGAAGCCGTTCTGCTTTGGATTTAGGAAGATAAGGCATTATTTTTTATTACTGAAGTACCGCAATAAGCACCGAAAGGGAACCGAAACGAAACCAAAGAACCGCGGTAGCACCGGAACCGCATCAGATCCCATCGGTGCCCAACCCTATGTGAGATAGGTTTTTCTGCTGTGGCCTCGATCAAGACTAAATACAGATCAAAGCTGGACATTGAAAATGAACTAAGAGTAGCAGTCTCACAGCTGCAGCCCGATTTGAGAAGATCTGCAGCATGAAGCAAGCCACACCAGTCACTGAAAGATGTGGACATTCAAGATGCGGTTTTTGCAGAGTTAAATGTTCAGGATTTTGTTATTTTCTTCAGAGAGGTGGTAAACTGTAAAAGGCCACTTTCATGCAGGAATGAAGTACAAGAAGATGTGTTGAAAGCCATGAACACCATTACATTGTAAAATGTGATGATACATGATGCAGTGTCACTTTTAATAATTGTAAAGGTGATTTGTCTTTTTTTTAGTTTTGTTCAGGAAGACATTGCCGTTTTGTATGACTTACAATGTTAATTAAAGTCCAGTGGAATTTAGAAACAAAGGATTTGTATGTTTGTGTCTGTGTGTGTGGTGTGGTGTGGGGGGGTGAGGGGGCTCGAAAATATTCTAATCTTCAAAAAGGGGGGCCCTGCAGAAAAAAGTTTGGGAACCACTGACATAAAGTAACAACAAATCAACTTTTAAATTAGTTTTTGACTGTTTTAATAGTCAAAGATTCGAATAATCATGGCACACCAAAATCCTAATGATAAAAAATATCACGTTTGATTGTCTTGCATTTGTAATTCAAGGACAGCTGGAGCGGCATGAAGACCTTTTGACATAGAGTGGGTTTTATTTTGAAAGGAATTAGTGTGCGCTGCTGTCAAAAGTAAAAGAAGTAACAACTGTTATATATAGAAACACATAGACACTCTTGTAATTCAGTTATGGTAAAATTTAAAAACAAATGGGCAAAAGAGTATAAATATTGTGTATTTTTAATTGTTAATGGTAATGGTACTTTGCGTCTCTCGTTGAGTTCTGTTCTGTAAGAAACTAGACCAAAAGGCTCTTTTAATGCTAAATGTTGCAGACCCCTGATTTAGAGGTACCGCCTCGCTGAAAGAACCAGACTAAAGAGAAATCATAAAGATTGGGTTTTGAAAAGTAAACACATTTTTTTTTGTTTGTAGGAATCAGACGACACAGCTAAAGCTTTTGTCCTAAAGACCCACGCCGATCATCCTTTGGTCAATTGCAATAATGTTCCCAGTTGTCTTTTAATTAACATTATGCACTTTTTAGCCAAAATTTAAAAGACCCCCCTAAGGTAACATTAGTGGTGCAACAAAAATGGTGAGCAACATCGGAATGGAGCTGAGCAGGGAGTTTGTGGCCCACAAATGCTATTTTAAGCTTACATTTCTTTATTTATGTCCTCCATTGTGAGAAAAATGCCACAAAAACATGTTAAAAACAATAAAAACACTATTTTCATCAGAGTGGGTCATTAGTGGAAGATCCTAGAGTTAGCTTACCCGCAAGGTCGTGACAGGCCAAAATGTTGTCCAGCCATTTATACAGATAGCCATCAGTAGACAGACCAACATTGTCAAAAACAGGACCACAGCACAGAACTGCAGACATGGCCTGAAGGAAGAAAAAAGGATAGTTTTTTTTACATTCAGTGCACGTTCTATTCCTCTTTTTTCCATTTTGATTCATGATCATGTGAATTGCTTACTTTGAGAGCGCAGTACTGATAGCGGGTGATTTGGTGGTTGCGGTCGCTGTAACGGTCGAGCGGCGTGAACATAACACTGAAGGGTCCAGCCCACTGGCTGAAGAGGATGAAGAGGTGGTGCCTTAGAGACTGCTGAGGGAAGAGGAAGCGCCTGTTCTGGACTGGAAACATGAATATATTTGAATAAAAACCTGCCCTGAATTTGAACAAACTGGAGAATGGATCACAATTTACCGGGAACACACTGAATGAGGTTAGCAATCATCCCGCTGAAATGAGCTCGGATGTCTTTGAGTACATCCAGCTCTTTCTCGTTCTCGGCCTCCAGGAGCATCCTGGTCAGATCCACGTACTCCAGGAACAAAGCTCCCATTGCCAGCGAGTCACGCTCCAGAGCGCCGTTCGTGCTGTGAAAAAGGGGGAAAAAAAGGGTTGCTGACACATGCAAATTAGGTCTCATGAAAGTTTAATTTCACAGCCAACATCTATTAAAAAAACTCTTGAATCCTCAGCTGCAGACATGTGAGTTACCTGTCACTGATGACGCCTGCGTTAGCCAGCAGTTCAAATATCCTCAGCAGCTGCAGACGGAGGAGATCTCTCCTCTCTCTACGCTTCTTATTCTGAAAGGAGAAACAGGCTATTTATGGTGACATTTGTAAACTGTCCATATTTAATCTTTAAGTCATTTTAAAAAAATCTAACTTTCAAGGATCAACTGAAAAATGTCTTAGAAATTTAATACAGGCTTGAAAGAAAAACGCTTCATTGCCCTTACATAAACTACAAATGAGTGAAAAACCCCTTTCGCAATCATAAACATAAGAACAATGGAGAAAAGGTTCAGGATGGATTGAAGTGGGATTAATTTAAGCAGTGTTGTGGAAGAATTGTGACGTGCCCTTTTTTCATTTTTCACAGCTGTCTGTCTTAAGGCTTTACAAAAACATTTTGATCATGGGAGGAATGATTACTCCCAAAATAAAACACTGTGTTTATGTTGACAAAGCAAGCCTCCACCTAATCACTTTAAAGGAGTAATTTAAGAATTTAAACTTAAAACATTTTTTAAACTAGAAGTTGGGTTCTGAAATAAGTTAAGTCTCATCGACTGCATATAAAGAAATCATTTGTCCAACAATGTTTAAAGTTCATTAAATTATAGTTTCATGCTAATATTGTTTCTATTAGGACAATATCTTTAACTAAACCATACATTTTCTGTCTTGTGATAATAGTAAAATCTCCTCTTGAACTCAAGGTTTTAAAACACTGAAGCTTGAAGATTTTCAAAATAAAAGCTCTCAAGGGTTTGTGCATTTTTCTTGTCCTTTAGGTGGACTGATAAAAAAATATACTCCTTTCACAACTGGCAACAGATCAAAATGTTTTCCTATTGGAACTACTAGTATTTTTTTAACCCTTTAAAACCCGAGGCGCTGCCGGTGACACTTAAACACAAAATTTTTAACATACTGTAACTTTTCAACCGTTGACATGATAATTCCAGTAGAAGCGGCGCATCGAATAATAATTCTTTACTGACTATTACATGATTATTACCCAAGACTATCGGTTGAGTCATACGTTTAATTGGGAGATTAACAACAAATCAGTAATATATTCACAGCACTTGACGGCTGCTCTAGTCTATTTAAGGCTGTATTAATCTACTTTTATTATGTGGTTAAAACAGGATTATAAAATTCCCCCCTAAAAACACAAAATGACCTCTTAAAAATCACTGTTTCTATATTGCACCTTCATCTTAATTTTATATTGTAAAGTCATCTTTCAGTTTTATATTGTGCAAAGTTTTCACTTTGTTATAATAAAGTTTAAAAAAAAAAAAAAAAAAGGAAGGGACAATTTTATCAAGATAGGGATAAAAAAAGAAGTACCAAGTCATGAAAATAATAATATAATAGACGGCTAACATATGGCATAACTTTTATTTTGTAGTGGATTATATATTTGTCCAGATTGATTATTTTTTGATCAAATGTGACAGGAAGTAGCAGAAAACTACATATAGAAAACTACTTTTTGTAGAAGCTAACACTTGAGCTAAATGGCTCCATCTTTTATATTTGTGTTGATATTTATGTCTGTTTACCACAAAGGTTATTTTAAATGTAAGAACATTTTAGGCTACCTCAGGCCTGCGTTCCAGCGCTTCTTTCATTAGTGGATGGAGTTCTTCAACCAGTTCCCTGTAAATCAAACAGAAGAAGTGAGCGTCTTATCTCACAACAAACAAAGCACCAAAAAGATGATTGATCTGATTATTTACTATGTAAAGAATGTCTCATTTACAATCTAACAGATGCACTTTTTATTCTTAAATATCACACATTTAAACTGTAATCCTCAGAGTGACGCGAGATGAATTTAGTCTGGGCAGACCTTAATCTCTTTGCAAACAATGAGCTTCTTTTCAGAAAGGTTGCTCGGATAAAAATAGTTTGTCTCCTTCAAAATGAAATACCTTCTTCGCACAATGAAGCCTCTGTTCTTTGAAAAAAAATGTAATACATCTCTTTCCTTTTCTACATCAGCAAAGGAGTTTTTTTTCTCCATGACATAGGAGTCATTCCAACAAAACAAGTACAATTCTTGTGTTTTTTTCTGCCATAATAAAAGCTTTTTTTTTTTTTTTTTACTCACAGAACATGCAGACCTTTTCTATTTTAGAATGTTCGACTATAGAAGAGAAATAGGGAATTTTTAGGTTCAAATACCTGAAAACCAAAGCATTTGTGCATCCAAACCCCAGAACTAGAGACTCTGTGATATCCAGACTCTCTGTTCTCATCAGTGGAACCAACTGTTTTAACAACCAGGCCACAGAGGGAGTGCCTATCACCTACAAAAGAAAAAAAAAAGATTTATAATTTGATAGGACTGGAAACTGATAAAAAATTGATGAAATTGTGACATAAAAGCCTAAATTTATTATTGGATTAGTTATAATTCTATGTTATGAAGCTCTTTGGTTTCTTTAGAAGCAGAAGCAGCTACCTTGTTGTCATAGGTGACGCTGCCGTCAGGTGTGGTGGCTGTGATCTCAGGTGTGGAAGCCCTGAGGTGACCGGGTGACATGATGCTTGGCTTAGCCACACCGAGACAGAGAATCAGGTAATTACGCCACAAGGAGATGTAGCTGTCGCTGGAGCCCGCTGTGCTGGTCTTCTTTGCGTTAACTGGACTGCTAGAAAACAAAAAAAAGAAATTAAATTATCAAAGATAACAAATTTGACTGAATGTTTGAGCGATGTGTGTTTATTTTCTTACTTGGGGTCTACGAGTGGCAGCAGCAGCTGTAGCCGTGTGAAGACGTACGGCCAAGCGTAACCCAGAGCGATGGGACAGTGTTTGGGGAGGTGCTCCTGTCGCAAGAAGATGTGCAGGCAGAGCACCCACGGGTCCTTCACACACTGAGCAAAAATCCAAACGTGGCTGGGACTCTTCACGTCGTAGGAACTGTTCACCAGCCGAGCGGTCCAATCCACCAACCACTGGAGGTCGACGTGATGGTTGAGTGGTAATGTGGACTGAGAAAGTGAAGAGAGAGTGTTTAGAGGTTATAGTACAACAGAAAAAATAACTAAGCTGTTAAGGATTTTTTAAAGCACTTACAGAATCAGAAACAGCCACGTGAATAATACTGTCCATTACAGCGGGGCTCAGCTGGTCCATGACCTCTATCATTGGTTTGTCATCATCCTGCAGGGAGTGACATTTATAGAGTCAGCTATTTCTGTAGCCTGTTACACAATGAGGAGGAATTCAGACGCTCTAATGAGTCGGCTGTCCTTTCGACAGCTTTCTTACTTTGAAACTGGCACTTAATCTGGATCTCTTTAGCTCATAAGTTACGTTTTTAAACAGAAAAATTCTGCGATGTACCTCTGCATGCCCCAGTGCTGCAAAGAGGAGGCGTATTTCCCTCAACACGCTGACAGCCAGCTTCCTGGTGCTGATCTGACACGAGCAGAGGAGCAGCAGGGCCAGACCCTCCACCGCATGAAGAACTGACCAGTGAGGGCTCCGGTCTGGGAGTCTGGGACTGGCCTGAAAAGCAAGGAAAACCCAAAACGGAGAGCGTTAGAGGAGGGGAAATCACAAGATCGGCAGTTTAGCAGAACTGAGACTCGTTGGCTTTATGTAAGGAAATAACTTTAGGTGTGCTGACCTCAACTCCACCTCGCATTTTCCCTTGCAGCTGCAGAGCTAACCTCCACTGCGTGAGCAGCTGCAGCAGAAGCTTCACAGATGCATCCTGCAGGCCCTGATGGGTATCTTGGACCTGGAGGAGATTGACAACAGATGTTCCAAATAATACAAACAGTGATTTCTAAATCAAATTGTTCATTCAGGTCAAAATTCTCTTATTTATTCATTTTTACCAAAAAATAATGCATCAGATCTTGTCCTTACTATTTGTAACTTCTCAGCTTTGGAAATGTGGGATGCGAGCACTCTAAATATTTATTTCGATATTATTTGACTAAATAAGTAGCAATATTTTTCATGCCATGTGATGCCTTTATACCTCTCGTAAAAGGAAATGTGTATAGCCAAACAGAACGTCTTCCCTCCAGTCGGAGAAATCAAGCAGCAGGCTCTGCAATGAATTCTGGGAGATGAGGCGGAGCTCGTCGTCCATGTGTACCGTGAGGCTAAGGGAATAAGTATAAATGTCCTTAATAAGAATTCCAGAAAAAAAAGAAATCAAAGTATAGGAAGAGAAAGTCTTTTTTTTTTTCTTGCTTTTCAAAGATCCAAACAGGAACGATGTATGACTCACCGTGACAGTAAGTCAATGAGCTCCTGCTTGGACATACTGTCAGGAAGGATGCGAGGAATTGCAGCTACGCACGTTCGGAAAAGGTCGATTTTAGGCTTCCTTTCACCACTGATGGAAAAAAAAAATTGTGAGACTTAAACATTTTTCTAAGCCACTAAAATATTCAACTCTAAAAGGCAAATTTACTGAGGCTACATACGTAATCATGTCCTCGGGCTCTTTGTTGAGCATCTGGACGCTGGTCAGCATCATGCAGCGACCCACTTCCTTATCTAAGTGCCTGAGGATGTTGTCCAGAGACTTGCGCACCTGTGAGTAGTACAAGGACATGCCTGTGGAGGACAGATGGAGAGACGAGTAAGAAATGGAGATGGGATTCACCAACTTCCATTGGATGTCTGCAAAGACCTATTAGTTTGGCTTCCTCTTCAGTTAGCGTCTTGCTGAGATACGTTTTCTTCTTCTTTAAAGAGTTCCCAGAAGGGAGAGTGGCGCCAGTGTTAGGCATTGGAGGTTCCCCATCTTTTTGTTGCAGAGCATCTGCTATGACCAGGAATGCACGCAGACCGATGTTTATACGCTGGAAGACAAGACAAGTCAATCTTTGTAACTAATTACTAAAAAACATAGACTTTGTAGTTTTTATATATGGTTTTTTATAAAGGGTTGTCAGAGAATAATATTTTACTCCTATGGTTCTTTTTAGGTTACATAGAAGTTACTATTGTTTAGTTGAGTGCAATAGAACACTTAATTTAGTGTAGTGGTCCCCAACCCCCTCTCTGCAGACCAAAAAGAAGAAAAAGCATGCGCTAACTTAGATTATTTCCATTTGGTTTATTTTCTAATCTCGAAGTAAGTTTTATTTTGCAAAACTGACAGATTCTGTTCACAACATTCATCTAAGTCACGTGACTTAGAGCTGCTAGCTGCATGGCTACTTGGATTGCTAAGCTAGTATCCCAAAGCTACAAGCTAACAAAAAAATAACAGTTTTATATCAGTTGTATCACACCTTAAAAGTCAGACATAGCTAAAGCTAACTGGATGCTAGCAGAGGAAAAGTCTGTTTTTAACAGTTGTTAACTTTGACCATAAAGGGAAAATTTTCATCATAAAGTTCAAAACTGCCACAAACATTTTACAGAGAATAAAAATTCAATCAAATAAAGTTGCTGATTCTTAGAAACTTGTAAAAGGGACATTTGAGATTTTTTCAACAGCAAGCCTGAATTAGGAAGGCAGCTGTTCAGCAACTGTAGCACAAAAAATGTTCTTTTGTGTTAAAAAAATGAATGAGGATTTATGTAAAGCAAAATATAATTAATCTTTTTGACCGACAAGATAATAAGAAGATGGACTGAGAGTTAAAAATTGCATTCTATGGGGAAAAAAAAATCATGTAATGTTTTCTTCTACAATGACTTCTACAAATCAACAACTTTGTTTCATAGAATCTTCATCATCTGTAAAAAAAAAAAAAAAAAAAAAATCTACGGATATTTAAAGACTTTTTCAACAAAATTTCTTGTAGTTGCATTTTATTTTAAAATTAGATTTTCAGAAATTGGAAGCTTAAAATTCCCAACTTTGGACTGGTCTGTAAAAATATTGCCTAATTTAAACCAGTCCGGGGCCTGAATAAGGTTTGGGACCATTGGTCTAGAGGATCTGTGGGAGAATGATTTATTAGAGATGGCTGTCGTTACCTCAGGGTTTAGACTGAAGGCTTTGACTGGCTTCCCAACACTTAGTAGGTCAAATATGATCTCCTTCATTGCAAAATCCAGCCTCTCCTGTAAAAAAAAAAAAAAAAAAAAAATCAAAATGACTGGTGACAAAACAGCAAATACTGAATTTTAATCAAGTAAAAATAATTTTTTCAAGAAAAATAATCTCATCAAGAAAGTTATTCAATAGAAAAATAATCTTAGTTTAAAAGAAAACACTAGTAGACTAGATTTTCTTTTGGCAAAACCATTTTTCTTACCCCGTTGGCAGATTTTTTTTACATTTTTTAAAATTATGCTTATTTAAAGAAAATATATTAAATTGTAAGAATTTTTGACTTCTTTCTGTAGGGCCTATTTTTACAGTGCAACTTTTTAAGACTTTCTTTATGTTGACACTGGTCAGATGTTTTTCAACATAAAAAGCACCTTCTAAAAACTTCTATACCTGAGCAATAAACTGGATGATCTTGACAAAAATATTGAGGGGCATGTCTCTGGGTACAACACTACGACTTCCTTTGGGAAACAGAGTGGATGTGATGGATGTCAGACGACTGAAAGAAAAAGAAAATGGAATCCATTTTAACATTTTGATCACATTTGAAGAGAATTCATTTACAGTGAGAAATATAATAAAAAAGCTACCAGTGACATTTTGATCCTGAAAGCTTTTCAGAGCAGAAATGAAACTGTGCCTGAGCGTTACCTCTGCGTTCCAGTGTTGCTTTCACACTTTATTCGGATCATGTAGACCCAAAGCAGGCGGTAGAGCGACTCTAGAGCCACGCGAGCCATTTTCGGGTCCCTGTTCTGCGATAGCACACATACATTCCTGACCTTTAATCTTTCATTCATGGTTTTTTACATTTTTTTTATTAACTTCAGCCAGAAGAAGAAAAAAAACGTCAGACATAAATTGCAAAGTAGCAAAACAACCCCAGGGCGATGTTAACAGCTGACATCAATCAACAAGACTTTAAGCTAAAACACTTCCTGGAGTTTTATTACATAATGGCATGTAAGCACTTTCATTTTGTCAAAGTCGACCTATTTATTTACTGTAAGAGCATCTCTGAAGGCCAGACTTGTGTGAGACACTGAGAGGAACTGACCTTTAGGTTGGAGAGGCAGTTGTTGAGGAAAATGTGCCAACGGCTGAGGAAGAACTGTTTCTGACTGACGCACAGCAGACACGTCACCAGGGGGTAAAGAGCCTGGAGTGGAGACATCAGAGGACGACATGAATCCCTCAAACTACACCAGATTTAAGACAACCAGTTTCTTAGAAGGAAATCGAAAGCTTAAACCAAACGAATGGATTAAAAAAGTTGCTGTATTCCCCCTAAAATAGATCTGTTGTTCTGCTGTTAAACTTTAAGTGAATGGTTTTACAAACATCTCTTTGGCAACAACCCCCATTTACCTGCAGATGCTTACAACATAGGTAGTAGTCGACCTCTCCCTCAAGTGCTTAAGAATGAACAACATAACTAACGACGGCGCATTGCCGCCATTCCTTCCGTGCCTGTGCATTCATCTGCGTCTGACGCGGCGCATTTTTGCTAGTGCGCGAAACGCTATTTGTCTGGTAAAAGTGAAAAACAAAATTGCAAGCGAGGAGATGCTTTAAGATTTGGACGTGTTTATCTGAGTATTTCAAGAATTTATCAAAGGAAAAGTGCGTGCCGTCGGTGTGACATCTGCAGCCTTTAGGACTCAGTGGTCACAGCGAGAAAAGAAACTCGTCCGTAAAAGGACACATGCCACGCCATCCAGTAAAACATGTGGCGTACTCTGCTGGCATACGTGTCTTTCAGAGGATTTGGATATAGATGAGATACAACTTCAAATTTTGAATGTGTGTCAAAAAAAAAGGTCAGGTTTGACCTCTAAAACAACAAATGTCACTATATTCTATACGGGGGGTTCAAAGAAAATAATTTAAAAATGTCAGAAAGAAATAGCAAGAAATGAAAGTGAATTTTCATAGTTTCTGTTTTATCAGGAGGGATCTATCACAGGCTAACTGAGAGTGGTGGATGCTCAGACTAGAAAAGTGCTCGGAAACTTCTGGAGAGGGAATTCAAGCTCGACAGCTAAATGGATACAAGCTCGGAACAGAAGACTTTAACAGCTACTAGGGGCGTGTTTTAGCAAGAGTCTGGCAATAAAAGACATTTTTTATTAATTTATTTTTATTTAACCTTTAATTTACCAGGAAATCCTATTGAGATTAGATCTCTTTTTCAAGGGAGATCTGGGCTGAAAAACATCAACACAAGAAAATAAAATACAGTTCAAACAGTGAAGTAGAAATAAAATACAATTACAATAAAATACAATTAAAAATGAACAGAATGACAATAATTATCAAGATACATGTGTCTTGATATGGATACAACAACCAGAAAATATTTCACTTTTTTTATTATAACTAAAGAATTATCAGAGTATTTATAACTTTTTCACAAAACTGTATGGAAAACAAAAGTAAGACTGACCTATGTGTTTGCTTATAAATAATTAATTAAAATATTGCCTTGGCGGTATTTTGAATTGATACAAGTATTGCCAAGATAAGACAATAAAACAAACTTTGTTTTCTCGTTATAATAAGATAATGGATGTCGTCATAAAAAAAAGATGTTTTCGGCTTCTGTACAAAAATACTTACTAAAGAGTGCTTCTTCCTGGAGGAGAGGTCCAGAGTGGTGTCGTACAAACTCTCCACGAAGTTCCTTAAACATGGAACGTTTACTTCGTTCTTTACAGTCTGGGGAAAAGATGGATAGTGACGGCTTTTTCTATCATCATGAACGAGTGCAGAAATTAGAGTTCATCTTCAAGTTTTGTTTTTTCTCTGAGATAAAAAGCACTTACAGCTGCTACAGGAACAAGTATTTCCACAAAGAGTCCGGCTAGAGAGTGCTTAATGTCTTTGTCCTTGACTTCCAAGAAATACTGAGCACACTCCTACAAACCAAAAAGAGATATGAAGTCATACTTTAAAAAACAAACAAACAAACTGAGTTTAAAAAAGCTTTTTGATATTTTTTATCGACCGGTTGATGAATGGACAGTGTTAGCTTTTAATCGTTGTGTACCTGCATGAACTGGAAGGAGGCTTCAAAGTCCTCGACTGGGTACATTTTAATGCGGAAAAATTTGAGCCCCATGATGAGGCTGATGGTGGACTGGATGACGTAGGGGCTCTGCTCCTTCTGCCTCAGCTCCTTCAGCTCAGAGATGAACTTCTTCCTCACTGCAGGGAACCTGAAAACAGAAAAAGCCGCATGAAGGCCTTTCTGCTGGATTCGCCTCATCTTTAGCCGTCTTTTGCATGCATACAAGGGTGGTTGCACTTTACTGAGCACTTGTGTAAATACACGCCCAGACCACCAGATACATTTTACCAACAGCATTCTCCTGTTCTATATTTAGAAAGGCATCTGGAAGGGTGATGCAGAGGGAAAAGAGCATGTGCTTTTTTTCCCCACATACTTTTGCATGTTTCTCAGGGATTGCCAATGTGGTTAAGTAATCAGAAGAGTTATCAGTTTTGGGTTTAGCACAGAGTGTGTTTAAGGATAAACTAAGATATACAAACCAAAAGATACAGCAAGGGTTAGTCACTGTTTTTGCAGCTTTGTGTGGAAAAAAAACACAAAATCAATTTGAAAACTCATTACTCTAACAAAAGATAGTGTCAGATTTCATTTTTATTTTTTACTGAGTTGCCTGGTAAACCACTAATGCTTAATGCAGAATGAGCAAAGTGAGTTTATGATCATTCTTACAAAGATGGATTTGAACACATAAAGATTAACGGCACTCATTTACACACCGCATTAGTCACTTGTAAAGGAGAGGCATGTGTTTGTTGAGAAATGGGCCAGCTGGGTGACACATAGCAAGCGTGACAACAAAAACTATTTCGATGACAGTTGCAGGTGAAAGTCTCAGAGCAAAGCAGTGAAAGTGACTTTAATAGAGTACCTTGACTGTGCAACAACTCCCACTACTTCAGCATACAGGTCAGCCACGATGTGCATGTTGCCAGTGTTTGGGCCCAGATACCTGAAATGTACATTTATTTATCATTATCAACAAAAAGCACACACAAAATCTTGAATTGTGCTTTTAGAGGTAAACCTTCGTACCCCTCCTTGTATTTGAAGTGCTTAAAGGCCAGGTTTACAACTTCTTGAATGAGTCCATCTAAGAGAGGATGAAGAGGGATCTGTTTTGATAAAAAAAAAATGTTTTGTTAGATGTATGACAACTTAGCAGTTTCTCTGAATTTGAAAATCAAATCTGCAAGTAGAGCCTCACCTGTTTTAAAACTTCTATAAGCACCAGAGAAAAAATGAAGTCGATAGCCAGGTCTCGCCGCTCCAGTAAGTAGTCCTTTTGTTGTTCGTCACTAAACACAGAAACAAGTATTGTTACTTTGACAAAGGAGCAGCTTATTAATTCATAAATCCTACTTTCACAACCTGCTACTAAAATTCTTTTACCTTTTCTACAACGATCAAACGGAAGCTAAATGATAAAGCTCAGATAATTCCTTACAAGTGTCTGCAACAAGACTTGGTATAGCCTCTTCATGTGGTTTTCTTTTGTTTTTCATCTTTTAACCCTCTTACTTTTTTGACTTTGTGTTGGCTCTGGGTCTGTATTCGTGGGACTCGTCCTCCAGGCCGTTCTGCCTCTTGTACCAGTCGAACAGAGTCTTCAGAATGGAGGGTAAGCAGTACTCTGCAAGTGAGCTCATGCTGCTGATCAGCTGCAGGGAAGTAAAAAAAAAAAAAAAAAAAGGTGAGATTTTTAGCCTGTCTCATAAAACCCACGGATGGCTGTCTTCGGGAAATGAAAAGAGGCAATAAGGCGTGTAAGTAAGGCTCACACACTTGATCAAACTGTGGGTCTTCTCCTCTCTGCAGTGATTTGTTTAGAGGCTTTTCCTGTGGGATGAAGAGAACAACCAGTAAGACAGACATGTAAGGATTTTTATTACTAAATTCAAAAAACAAAAACTCAGTTTAGCTTAAAACGATAAGGAAGCCATCACGTTTTTTTCCTGTCAATCTGAAAACATAAATAGTTAATATTTACTGTAAAAAATTAAATTTAAATGAGATAAGACATAATTATTCTATAATTTATGTCAAGCTTGCTTAAAATGGTCATAAAAAAGCTTTTAAGTAAGAAAAAAAAAGACAAAAAAATGGATCCTGTCCTTTAACTAAAACAAAGATTTAAAAGTATTGTTATATTTCTTGTTGTTTTTAGATTAATCAAGTTGCTTTTTCAGGTTTAAAAAAAAAAGAAAATTCCACTTTTTTGCACTAATTATCCATCTAAATCAAATTCCACGCGTTACCTTTTAAATTTCTAGTTGTGTCTTAATCTAATTGAAAATAAGCAAACATTAATAAAACTGTGCATCTATAATTGCAACAATGCAAAGTCTCACAATTTTTTAAAATCACTCCATAAATAAAAAATTCTTCAGTTGAATCAGTGTGCAAATGTATTTATTTTGTTTTGTTTTCAAACTAATTGGTTATGGAACTTGTCAGTCATTCTGAAAAACATATAGTTTCAACTCATTTACTATAGAAAAGAAAAAGAAGCATGAAACCCGTGTCAGGTCGCTCACCAGTGGCTCGGCCATGATGATGCGAATCTTGCGCTCGGAGAGCAGGGTGAAGTTGGCAAACAAGCTTTTGAGGACAAACTCGCCCGGCTTGCTTTCGGGATCTACGTTGACGGGCGCCATGTCGACAGGACCCTTTCTTTCTCCTGGCGTTCCACTGGCTGGCGGGGCGGGCGGCTTCACGGGAGAAGCTGATGAGCGAGAAGACAATTTGTGCTTTAATCAATGTGTTTAAGTCCTTGTTTAATTATCCTAAAGGCTTTAGGATGCATTCAATTCAACTGAGTGTGAACATCTATGTTATGGCATGACACTATTGACAAACAAGTTATATAAGACATATTCAAAGCTATGAGGCAGTAGATTGTATCAACTATTTTTTTCTCTTCTGACTTTTCCTGTATTGATGTACAAAAATAATAGACGATTATTTTAAAGTTCAAGAATGAAAATTTTAAATTGTTGACACAAAAAGTGTATTGTTGTTGTTGTGGATGCACAGAAAGTGGATATTAAACACAATATTTAGTGAAATGTATAATTTTCTTACTATAATATTTAAATATATATTAAAAAATTAATGGTAGGGACATTTTCTGAAATGAAAAGGACCACCCCCCAATTTATGTTTTTTTGCTTACTGTATATTTTCCAATATAAAGCCGGTCTCCAATAAGCACCGCCTCTAACAGGTGTTCAATACTATAGATGACGTTCTTAAAAGTGGCGGCCGCTGTGCCCATTTAAGACACCCCCCACACCACCCCCTTCCTGTGCGCACTTGTGCAGACGTCGGGTGTCTGTGGTATTTTTGTTGTTTAGTGATGGCCAAGAAAGATGTGAGAATGGCGCAAGCAGATGGGTGATATGGAAAAGCTGCAAGGAAAGCGAGCAATAGATTATATAAACTGGTCTGAACATAGATTATTGAGCAAAGATGGAAAGATACATGTCTCTAGGAAAATGATCTGCATGAAAGTGAAGAGAATTTTTGATATGGAGATGAATGATGCTTAAAAGAGAACAGAAACGTTCACAGCCAAGGCTAATCAGAACATAATGAAACGTTCTCAACATGCTTATCTGGTGTTTGTAATTCCTGATATAATTTCACTGCAAAATGAACCCATTGGGCTGGCTTCCAAATTTTTGGAATAAATGGCGTAGGTTCTATTGTAAAATATACGATAGTATGACCAGGGATGCAACTAATGCTATGTTCACGCCGGCAGTGCTTGTTCAAGTGGCCATTTTCAACAAATAATCTATGCAAGCATAGCTATTTGTGCTTTCTGGGCTTCCGCATTCAAAACTCTTGCGCTCACGCATAGCTATGCACATTTTAAAGTCCTTTTTAGGCTCTATGAACGTGCGTTGAAAGTTAAACCAGTTGAACTTTGATAAATCAGGGACTCTGGTTTGGTAGTCACGTATGGGTGGTGTTTTGATTCAATGAAATTTGATCATGAAGAAAAAATTAATAATTGCGATTTGTGCCCAGTCAGAATTTCATGACATCAAGTCTTTTTATATATCGGAATAGAGCTGAGAAAGAAAAATCCTGAAGCAAGATTCACAAAACCAAACCTCTTCCAACTGTAGGAACATGCGCTGGTATCAGACAGTGACAGTCCAGTGTGAACACTATGGGATAAAAGCCCATCCAAGAACCCTCGTTCAGATCGTGCGACAAATGTCCGGTGTGAAAATAGTATTAAACTCTGGTGCAACTTATGTGTTATTTTTTTATTTTTAATAAATAGCAACAACCGCTAGAGGGTACTGTAGGTGTTTGTATCAATATTTGCTACAAAAGAGTGGTATCTGAACACAGAAGAAGAAGATCCACTTAGTCTTATGGTAGGCTTGGTGAAGTTGTTCCAAAGTGACACAGACAATGAAGAATTCAATTTATTTATTAATTTAACATGCTATAAAATGTGTAGTTGAATTGTTCGCATGTTCTTTAGGCTATGATTATGTTAATAATTGTTCATATGTTGCGCTAATACTCTAGATCACGTGTCAAAGTCAAGGCCCAGAGGCCGGTGTAGGTCCACAAGATCGGCTAAGTAAGATTGCGATTGGTCCGGACCATTACACCACTGTCATGTGACACGGGGAACGACAGACTTCCGCCATAACAATGCACTGACTCTTACCGAGTAAAAAACGGTGAGGTCCAAACAAATACGCAAAGAATCACAAAAGGGGGCGCGATATTTGCAATAAACCACAAAAACCTTGACAACAAAATAATTCAATCAAGATGAATCATCACAGGATGATGATCAGTATTTTAATAGAGAGAAATTTGTGCTAAAGTGGATGCTTGGGAGTAGCATGGTAGCTTGTTGTTGGTCGCACATTTAAAAAAAAAAAAGGAAATGTTTATTCGCTCATAATTTTTTCAAAATACATTCCGGCAGTGTTGAACTTCATTTGGTCGCGCGGACCGGAGGAAAACCCGCTGGAATATGCAGCTCACTTTCTGCTCGGTGACATAAACACTGAGGAGAGCAGCCATTAGTGAAGGAGCTGTCAATGCAAAATATCAAATAATAGCCCGAGCAGACCTCAACACTTTTTTCCTTTTTTTTTTTTTTAAATAAACTTTACTATAAACATCAGTTTCAGTACAGAAAAACAGTAAAACCGTAGTGTGACGTCATCACTAGTCGCAAGGCCCCGAGCCGACCTTGCAGGCCGAGCATATGTGGTACCTACACCAGATCCGGCCCAATAAGTGATTATATCCGGCCTGCTTGATCATTTTATATTTTTGTTATTAATTGCCCGATGTCATCTTGTGCTGTTTGCATATTGCAGCACATTCTCATTCCAAAGTCATCACATATTGACGAACAACAACAAAACAAAGGAACCCTAGGGTTAAGGGTTAAGGACCCTCAACAACTCGGGGGCTCGTCCGGGATGACAAGGTTATTTGAGCAGGAGCCAGCATCCTTTCCCCGACCAAAGTCATGTACAGAGTCCAGACTCAAATCAGATAAGATAAGCAGAAGCCCGGAATTCTGCACACTTATTTACTAAGCCCGAAATGTATGACTACTACTAGTCACGTCCTAAAGGTGTTGACATTCATGCTAAAGGGGGTAAATTTATGAGTTAAAAATGGACATTTTGGGTTTCCCAACCTCGACGTTTTTTGACGTGCTGGCTGATTCAATTAAATCAGGAGTCCCCAACCTCTGGGCCACAAACCGATACCGGTCTGGTACCGGGATGTGGACTGTACCGGTATCCTAACCTAAGCCCGGATCAGTACCAGTTCAGCATGCTGTACCGGTTACTGATGCGGTCCCAGACACGGACCAGGCTAGGGGGTGAGGGTACAAGTACGGCCCGTGTCCTGAGATTGGGTCCTTGTTAAAAGTTAAGTTTTTAAATTTTGTTTTACGGTGTTCAATAAATGTTTATCCTGTTCAGCCTGCAACCTAAGGTGTGTTTTGGATTTTGGCCCCTGGTAGATTGAGTTTTCATACCCTTGCTCTAGATGCTTCATGAAGCCACATAAGCATCAGTGTGTTACGGTAGTAAAGCGTCCATACCTTCAGTCTATTATTGTTATTTATTCCGTTATTGTGATTTGCCTTTCAGGAGGAAATGTCAGTTCTTTTTCCTGTATTTTTTCTAAATATATTTTTCCCAAAAGTGCGACTTACATATAATTTATTTCCTTTTTATTTTGCATTTCTTTAGCTTATACTCCAGAGTGACAAATATTTTGAAAAATACAGGTAATTATTTGTGAATTGAGGAGTAAACTGAGCCAATAACACCAGTAACCCGAGTCTCTTCACTCTTTTTCACAGTTTTTTTTTCCATGAGGTATCATTTCGATCTCTGAGTAGGTGTGCAACCTTCTAACAGCTGCTGGTTTTTGCTGGTTATTCACAGTGTTAGTCAACCTTGTGTAACATCCCCAAAAACATGCACATAGCATCTGCTATCAACTTTGGTTATGCAAATTAATTTATGTCATCCAAGTACACACCATAATAATTCAGAACAATGTCACATTTATACTCTCCTGCTGTTTCGGTTTTCCCTTTTTTCGTTCCTTCTTTTTAATATGGTAAATACACTTTGAATATAGTCGGCCTGGAACTTTTATCAGTCAAATGAAAGTTTGTTTAGTTGGTGAAGCTCTGAGTGATGTAAAGTAATACATTGAATGTATCAATGTGTTGATAATGACAAACGGTTTCCTGCACACATCAAGATGAAAATTAAAAAAAAAAAAAATTAGGCTTATGTGACTTTCACAATCACACAACCTGATCTCAGCACAAGGATCCAATTCCCAGAGCGCACCAGCCTCCTCACTTTGTACACAGCAATCACTTTGGACGGAAAACTAAGCAAAAAAATGCAAACACGTGCAGCACACACCTCTGTAAGCTTACCGAGGCCCTTGATGAAACTGATGACACTAGCCCTGCTCCACTTACTTGGTACTTCCATATTGCACGGCAAAAAGCAGAGTGTAGAAAATGGGGAGAAAAAAATAGCAGCTGAGTGACAGATGAGTGAAGAAGGAATGAGACCTTACTGGTTGTAAAAACCGAGTTCTGTGAATTTATAAAAGAAGCTTCTTGAGGCAAGACGTCTGTCTTTGTGATCCATTTGCTCAACCGTGGAAGGACGACAGTTAGCTGGATCATAACTGGCTTTGGACCATAGTGGTTTAGCTATAAAGAGAGGCTCCATTTTTCAGAGAATGACAGACATGTGCTTGGGGTGAAGAAAAAAACAAGTTCCTCTTATAGCAGCATTGCATATAGACTCCACGTTCATTTTTAAAAGGAAAAACAGACTTTGTGGATTTAGGCGGCCCACGTGAAGACAGCCAAGAGGATTGGGTTGGAGAGTCCGTAAAAGGTAGTTGTCAACTGAGAGTGAGGAGAATCCACGGTCTTGCTCCAGCAGAAGAGTGAAGGCTCCATGCCTGGCAGCTACACCAGCCTATAGGCCACATATCAGTTTCTACATTCGATTCAGCTCCGCCTCCTACCTGCTGTGCCTTCTATGTACAGCAGCTCCTCTGACCTTGGAATCCCCGAAGCCCACAGAAAAGAAGACGTGAAAAGAGGCGCATATCTGTGGACGTCAAAAGTGGGAGACGAGTCAATCACGTCTTCTTGTTTTTGTCTGACCGGCAAAGTTGTGTTGGGATTGCACCGCTGCTTTCTTTGTGGGAGAGAGTTTGAGGGAGGAGGGAGACGCTATATATAGAGCGCTGGCGGTCACCGTCTTACATACCTGCCACTCCCACTGACCCCTACTCGTACACAAGAACACACACAGGCCAACACATACAAACACCGGCAACAAGCAGAAATGTTGTGAAACTCAAACTTTCTCATTTTTGAATTTCAGAAATTTTTGCTATTTTGTATAAACTGCATCTAAAATTATTCTAAATGTGCAAAGGGAAAGTTTACACAGAATTTTCTGGAATCCTTGCAGGCATTTCCACGACTCAGCATTAAAAAAATGATTCAGCAAATATCCTAGTTCTATGCTAGTTCAACTTTTTACATTTATTGTTTATTTATTTAGGGGAACTGGAGCTTTTGAGTCAATTGCTCCTTTTATTTTTATAGTATCAATGTTTATTCACAGCAAGACATTTGACAGTTTACATAGAGCAAAATAATAAAAAAAAAATTATATATATATTTATATATATATCAATAAGACAGTAAATAGATTTTAAAAAAGTCCCAATAGTGCAGGAAGCGTTGCATGGATATCACATGATATCAATAAACTAAACAATGTTAGACGATACATCAAGAGGGAAACCCTGTGCAGACATCTAGGTTGAAGGGTAGATTTCAAATTAAAATGCTGGCCAGCTAGTATGGTTTTTTCTAAAGCAACTTTTCTTAAATTGTAAAACTGTTCATAAAGTATGAAATGAAATAAATAGTGTTTTTCAGTTGGTGGTTAATCCTCCAATATTAAGGCATGTTTTTATCATTCATGGCAGCCTAACTATACATACAAGATTTTTCAAAATAAAACAAGCTTTGAACAGTAGAAGTCAGACAGATGAAAATTATCTTATTATTTGTACTGCAACAACAAGTAATAATATTGATAAGTAAATAATGGTTCAAAAATTACAAAAAAAACCCAAAAAACAAACAAAACAAAATTGGTGCATTCATGAATACACCAATATTGTTCCAAGCAGTGAGATCAGGGGTATCAAACATATGGCCCGCGGGCCGGGTACGGCCCACCAGTTGGTTTAATCTAGCCAGCCATGAAAAGAAAAAATTATAAGGATGTTGAAAATAAAGCAATTTCTAGCCCTTTCCTATGATGAGTTATAGTTCAATAAAGTCTTAATTAAAGTCCTTTAAAGTATTAATTAAAAATGTTTTATTTAAAAAGCATTCCCAGTAATTTTTTAATTATGATTATGATGTTTTTAACCAAAATCCACGACGTAAATGGCTCGGAAGCCTCCATTTCCAAAATCTCCACTGAGGGGGCGTGGCTTTTAGAGCTGAGCTGAGGAGCTGATCCCCCGTCTGATTGTGATAGTTGGGACTCACTAGCGTAAATCACCACTACTACATTAAAATGTCAAGAATTATCGGTAATGTCCAGTTGTATCGTTTTAGCCGGATGTCAACTCAGACAAGGAAGTGAAGAGTTTTGTTCCCAAACTTCCTCCAAAAACCTGATTCTTTCTCCTTCCAGTTCACCAAAGACTCTTTTAGCTAATTATAGAATGTTTATTGACATTGCTGTGATCATTACATTCAATCCACTGATTTCTCAGAGCAGAGTCCTTGGGAAAATAATGAAAGCTAACATCAAAATGGTTCTTTTCATTGATTTACAATCCTTTAAAACTGCGATCAAATGAGCCCCAGTTCACATTTCTGTAGTCACAGTTTGATTGATTGCAACTTAAAAGGAGAATTACTTGGAAATCCAAAATGAAATGAATTCTTATTACATTTGTTCTCTTTCATAAGAAAAATGCCACACATAAATGTTAAAAACTCAACATGATTTTCGTCTGAGAAATAACCGCAATGTGCACTTCCACCCCTAGAGGGAGCAAAAGAAACGCAAGACTAGCATAACGATAGTAAAATAAATTATTATAGCAAAGTAATAATCAGTGATTAGGCTACTAGGCTGTTTAAGTCATTTTCTTCAACTGAGGAAAGACAAAACAAAAACTACAATTAATAAGTTGATTATATTTCTTTTACGTTATTGGTCCGGCCCACTTGAAACCACTTGACGCACTAAATTGTTTTTACACCCAAAAGGATTTATCTGCCAGTTTACAGCAATACAATAAAACATTTTCAAAAATAAATCCATTAAATTTAAGTAACTAGACTATTTTAAGTGTGAATCACAGCAATAGATGCTTGCTATATAACATAAAACAAATTAAACTCGATGAGATCAGCAAAATTATCTAGAGGTTACGATCGATAGGTAATGTAAACCTGAACCCCCTCTCCTGGATTTCAGATGCTTTTCTAGGCATTTTTTACCTTGACCCTACAGTATAGAAACCTGGATGTGGAAAGCTGGTGCTGCATTTAAAGGAATGTATGACTAATAGAAGGAATCCCCTATCATGTTGGCCTTAAAGGACTTTCCTTTAACCCTCTATATGGCTGTGAAAGAAAAGTTTACGTATGAAATGGAAATTGTGTGTGTTCCTAACAGAAATTTCACCTCACTTATGGAAAATGTAAGTAAAAAAACTGTACATGATATGTTGTTTCTATGAAAGCCAATACCCAGTAACAGATACGAGCTGACAGATGAAAGGAAGAAAAACGACAGGCTGCCCACTGATGAGTCCTGAAGACAGAGCGCCTTTCGAGTCACTGTACTGTAACCTGCTCTGCTGTGAAGGTGAGTACAGCTTGTACAGATACAAGCTGCAATGAAATCACTGCTTTCATCCCAACTCTAAGAGGTTGTCAACAAACCGGATTAAGTAAAGTTGAGTCTCTTGGAATGTAAACAGAACTAAATGTTTGAAATAAAAGAAGCAAAAAACACCAACATTTGGCTCAGTTTGATGGAAATGGGATGACACTGAGAATGATTTCAAGGAGATTTTGTTTTGAGCTTTATGGAGATAGATGCACGCACATTCCTGCACAGAAAATGGCAGTGGACTCAGACTGTTGCAGTTATCTCCCACTCAACCACTTCCCTTCCATAAATCCATTATGTAATATCACCATTTATTGACAGTGTGGATCATGTTATGTGGAGCCTGTTCAGCTTCCACTCTCCCGAGCTCCAAACACACACATGCAGTAAGTCGACAGCGTAAACAGGAAGATTTACTGATAGCTAACAAGTCCTCTACCGGAGTGTCACACACTCGTTCAGAATCCAGCAACCACTATCATCGCCTTAGTTGTACTCACAGCCTCCTAAAGACTTGAGCAGAGACTTGATGCTGATGTCAAAGAAGCCTGAATCCTGCTGGCTGGTTGCCATGGCTGCAGAGGCCATGTCGCCACGGTGACAGACAGCGGAGTCAGTACAGGACAGCGGGATGAGACGTTGCGGAGCGTGGAAGCGAGGAGGAGGAGGAGGAAGAGAGCGCTTCAAGAAAGAAAGAAAGAAAGAAAGCGAGTGGGGGAGCGGGCGATGCGGATGTTGCAGCTGCCTGCTGCTGTGAAAGAGCAGCGGCGTGTGTGCTTGTTTGCAAGTTCAAATGTGTTTGTGTGTGTCAGAAAGAGAGAACACCCTGCCTCGCCTGAACTGTGCTGCTATCTTGTTGGCTAACAACCCCCCACATCTACCCCTCCTTTCTGTTTTGCTCTAGCAGGACAGATGCTATGAGTCCCGAGCAGCCAATCGCCTTTGAGGAAAGAGACTGAGAGAAAGAGGATGAGTGAGAGGACAGCAAACAGTACTGCAGATGGTTTTTGCATGGGGGGCATGCAGGCAGGTATGTTAGGAAAGCTGGAGATTATTATCATCAATGCACAGAAAATGAGTAGCAATGAGAGAATTAACTGTAGTTTTAGGGATATAAAATACAACCAATAAGAGTTGGGCTAACTGTAGAAAGAAAAAGACGAGTATGTGTCAACTTTAAAGTCCTACTCAGATCATCTTCTGATCTGTTGTAAAAGCGTTTTCAGTGGTCTTTTAATTATGATTATGCCATTTCAGCCAAAATAGAAAAATATATCGTTTTATAAGACATATTTTGTAGGGGTGGGTTGGAAAAAAAATCGATTAATTGATCTGAATCGATTTAAGCTTACTAGATCAAGAATCTATTCACAAAAAATCGATTTAGCACATAAAGCTAAAGTCCGCTAGCTTGATGCTAACATTTAATGGAATTCCTTATAGGGCGGCTAATGCTAACGCTTGAGCAGCCTTAAAATACATTGCTGACAAAATATAGAATCTTTATAAACCACAGGCATGAAACTTCCAAACTCTTTTAAGGAAATATTTTTAAAAGAGACAATTTGTGGTCCCAAACATTGTTTTTTTTCGCTCGTACTGTTGTCTACTTCTTGAATGATCCATGTAACAGTGTATGATATTAACAATCTCATTATTTCACTAATACATTTTACAATATGTGAACTTTATTAGATTAATATAAATATCTTCAAATTATATAGTAGATTTTTAATGTATTTCTGAACAAATGTGTATAAATGTTTAAACTCAAAATTGAATTAATGAAATTAAAAAATCGAAAGAATAATAATTTTTAAAAATTTCAAAAAAATCGCAATCAAAGCTAACATTACAAGTGCAACAAAAGTAATAAAAGCAATATTGGAGCTATCCAGCCGTACAGCTTTGAGCCAAATACCAGCTCGGATGAGGAAAATGAAAACTTTCATGGAAACGCTTGTTTACACGTGGTTGCATCACAATGGAGCGGAGCAGGGAACTTGCAGCCTGCTGACAGTGCTTCTTTGTAAGTAACAACTACAAGTGTTTTTTTAAAACATGTTTTCTCTATTTTCTCTTGATTCAAAAAAATTTGAATAAAGAAATACTCAAAAACATAGTTCTAATCTTAATTTTCTTCATATATGCCATCCATCATGAGAAAAATCCTACAAGAACATATTAAAACCCAGCAGACACTATTTTCATTGTAGTGAGTCTTTAGGTAACCCAAGCAAAACACAAACTATAACTATATTTAGCTTTAATATAAATCAGGTTACTGTTTATTATAAAAATTTACTAAATTATTATTAAAATATACTTTTGATTTTACTCTAATATAGGAATAAAACACCTACAGGTTTGGCAGGTATGACAAAAATATAAATAAAAGTAAGATGAAGAAAAGGACAATAAAAGTATAAGTATAAAAATAAAATGATTAATTTGAATTAATGGATTTTGGAGACTTAATTTATTTTTATGTGGTTCAAAGTCCTCACTCCCATCTAAACAATATTTAGAAAATGTATCATCACAATTTCACAAAGGAATGCTTTTATTTATTCAGAATGACTCCTGCACTTCAATAAAGCTTTTCTTTGCTTTTTTTTTTTTTTTGAGGTTATAATATGCTATTATTTTAAAATAAAAAAAACTCTGAGGCATTCAACTTCAAAATAAAAGTCTACACCACAAACTAAGTTGGTATATTTTTTTTTTTTTTATAAATTACATTTTTTTTTAAACTATAATAACATGTTATTGGAACATTTTCATACCAGCTCAGTAATTCTTTAGCTGCTACAACGAGAACCATCAGACGGACTGTTAGGGGATGTAAGGCCGTATGCCTGCATGAGGAAAGGTTCTCTAGAAAAAGCATTGGCAATCAAGTATTGATTCATAAGTAGAAAGCAATTACAATATTTAAAGTGGAGCACTTAAGTGTATACACAGTAATTTCAACTCACTTGACCCCAGCGAACAGCATTGAGATATATTTAATTCTACAAAAAACCATTGAAGTAACAACTTTTTGACCAACTATTCAAGGCATCAGAGATAAGATTTTAAATCTGAAATGTTATTCCAGAATACTGCAGCATCATCTCTTATCATGGTTGTTTTTAAACACTTGGCAAAACTTTCTCTCTGTGTTTAATTTGCTATTTCATATTTCTCCTCGCTCTAGGTAGCTCTCTTAGCCAACACTAAATAGCTTGCAGATGATTCTATCCTCCCACCCTATTGCTTCAGCTAAGCCCTGCACAGACTCAAACAGACACGTTGATTTTTCCACTTTCTGCCCTCAGATGTATTAGCAGAAAGGTAGGATGGAGATGCTTCGTCCATAGGTGAGTAAAAGTGGAAAGCGTGCGTAGATAATTAGGGTAATGCGCTGGGAGAGATGTGGAAGTGCCACAGGACCAAAAAGCAGGGAGGAAAGAGGAGAACATGGATAAAATACAATATCATCATGTAGCTCACAGGAGAGCTATGAAGCAAAGGATGGCCTGGTTCACATTAACAGACAATTAAAGCGTATTCTCAAAGGAGAGACAACACTGTGTACCGAAGAAGCTCCGCAAGCCTCGTCTTGTCTACAACTTGTGCTTACTCTGCGAAAGTCAAGGACAAAACACCAAAGGCAAAGCACTTTTACATGGTCTGAAGAACTATCACAACAATATTAACTTGTAATGCAACAGTAGAAACAGTTATTTCTACCACTTAAGCAAGAATTTATGAATAGTTTAACATGCTGATTTCTTACATTCACAGTAAAATTAAATGATCATTAGATACAGTGAAGTTTCTGTGAAATGTACATTCTCTCTAAGAGATTAAACTAATAAATATATATATAAAGAAGTTGTTTTTTCTAGAGTGCATGGCATATTTTGAGGATAAATATCTGTTCAAATCTATACAGAAGAGCTGGAAACGTAGCTCGGTATCATCAGCCCGGTACACAAACTTCATGTCCACAAAAAATACTCTGAACCTACGGGCGGAGACCCCCCTCATGAAAGGTTTGTGGGATTCCACAGATTCTGAGCAGAGGCCTGGGCATGCCAGCTGCTGGAATGTGACTCCTTCACACATGCAGGCGAACACACATGAACTCATACAGCACATGGCGCACTCAGAGGAACAGGGATGATACTATATATGAGGGTTAACTACCACATTATGGGATATTTTGTGGTGTGTGTGTACAAAGTGTGTTTGCATATCTAGCCATAAAAATGTGTATATTAGAGAATAAGTTATTGAACGATCCTTTAATTTAATTTCTATCAAGCAAATTCATTTACAAAATAACTTATAAATGTATTTGATGGCTAACTCATCTGTTTACCACAGATCCATTCGTGTTATTATCTGCTTTGAAGATTAACCGCACACATGAAAGCAGTGCTTAAATATAAACAGGGACACAAAACTCCAGAAGAACTGTTTGAGGTTCAGAGTTTACACAGTAGTGTCTCCTCAACACAATCAGGATGATCCAACAGAACAAAAAGCTCTTTGAAGACACAGATGTGAAAAGGTCTCAGACTAAACCTAAAGCTGTGCAGGTACAACAGACCAGCCTTACAATATTACAATTCTTGACACCTAAATTTGACTTTTTTTCTATTAACTTTGAGCTTGTTCATTTAGGAAGTAATGCTAATTCTTTCTGAAAGATGTGTTGGTTATACTCCAAGTTTGACCTTACAATAATTACTGTTTTCTTCAGGGTCTTTCAAAATAAAAGTTTAACTAAATCACTCAAAATCCAGGTGGTTTTACCTTGGCTATGACTTTGTGAAATATTTAAATTGAGGGGGAAAAAAACTGAAACAAACTGATAAATGTCTGTCTTTTGTATTTTTTTAAAAGAGCATGATAAGCAGAATAGGTATTACTCTGAAATATAAAAAAATAAAACAAAATAAAAATCTGTCAATACTGTTATTTCATAACAGATGTTCATTGATGCATAAAAAAGGTCTGTCACTAAATCAATTATGTAGATAAACTTGCTTTAATGTCAAGCGCATTTTACCAAATTCCAATTGTTTTTTTAAAAAGTTTTTCCCCTGACATGTACAGTAAAACTCATTTTCTTTAGTAATATTCAGAATATGGAATAAAATCAATCTAGAAATCTTATCTAGAAACCAATCAAATACCACCAAATTCTACTCTGTCCGTTTGGAGAATCTGGAAGTCAAAATTTATCCAGCCCAGCTAAGCTGTAAAAGAAAAAAAATAAGAGTAGAAACTTCAAACTGTAACATCTAAACTGATTGGTTTAGAAGACATGAGGAAAAGACTAAATATTCAGAAAAAGATCAGTGTCCTGGCAGCATGGAAAACCTGCACACCCGCATTCCAGGTCTTGAGTTGGGGATTCTTATTTCAGCATTGTCTTCAGCCTTTCATTTTGCCCTAAAAACATCTAACATGGCACAACTTTTATTTTGTAAAACTAAAAGAAGTTTGTTTTACATTCACACCAATAGTACAAAATAATCAAACCAAATCAAAAACCCAAGGGGTCCGTCTTCACCTACCCTCAGGGAGCCCTTTCCTCTTTTTTGACCTCTGGATCTTTGAAAACCTTCCTTTGAAGGCACTAGGGTCAAACATTTCCGGAGACAGAACGGCAATCTTGTCCATAACGATCCCATCCTGGTAAATATTCTTTCTGTCAGTCTCAAGGCTCCCATCTGAAGCACCGCTTTTAGCCCCAAGGCTGGCGTTGGTCTCTACATCTTCTAGAGACATGTCTCATCTATGCGCCCCGAGAGACGCATGAGTTTAGCCCACTCCTGGTTAGTCTGTGGTCAAGACAAAGCTCTTACATGGTTCCAAAAAGTAGACACTGGTTGCAAAGTTTGAGCAGTTTTGGGGTAGAAAAGCTCAAATAAAAAGAAGTTAGAACTCTTCAGTCTTCATCTCATTCTTGCCCACATCTTGGTGTCCAGTTTCCTCCAGGAGTTTGTTCTCTATGTGTAGTTCATTCAATCCAAAGACGATGAGCTCATTGCCTTGTTGTTACAGATGCACAGCTCCCCTGAGTATACAGGTTTTCTCTCTCTTGTTTAGAACAATACAAAAAAAATATCATCCGAGACTTCTTGAGTTTAAGGGTGATTTTATTTCTATGAAAAGGTTTCCATTTCTTTTTCTTCCTGCTCTCTGGTTCCTTCTCTGTGTCCTTCTGCGTCTGTTGAGTCTCTGAGGCACAGCTGTGTTTCTTCCCTCTCAGGTGGTGAGCAAGGGAGGGATCCAATTCCAGGAGCTCAACTTGATTGGGTGGTTTGGGAAGTTTGGGTGGTTCTAACCTCACTTCCTCTAACTAGTTTTTTCTCCCTTTCTATTATGCCTCAGGTTCTTCCCCCTATCATTCTATTACAGAAGTTTTAAAAAATATTTATTCCTGTAGTGAACATCCTCTTTTGTCCCTGTGGTTTCATTCTTAGTTTCTTGCGCCAGGGCAGAGTATGATTGACAAGCCGTCTGTATGGTTTGTGAAGTCAAAACAAGGCATGTGGGTGTGAGCAAGAATGACAGCGCCTGCACTCACTGGTTGGGGCTGTTTAGCCAGTTACAGTAACCTCAACATGTTAGTGGTCTGGCATTACGGAGGGCCGACACACCCATTCACAGAGTGGAAAACAAAACTCATCACAAACAGGAAATATACTGAGCACAGTAGAAATATTTTGGGGGAGGTCAGTTTTTAGTCTTGTTTAGAAGATGGTTTGATAAATGTGAAGCAACGCTTGTGCGGCGTGTAGACAATGAGACAAACGTGCAACTGAGAAGTTGACTGAAGTGATGAGCGAGAAAGCGGTCAACTGGACTTGGTTTGTCTTTTATTACTGGAGACATTTCCTCTCATCTCCAAGAGGATTTCTCACTTGAGGAATGTCTTCTCTAATACAAGACCAACAGAGTCCAGTTGTTCCATGGAATCAACACAGTCAAGGAGGAGGACTTAGTGCAGAATCACCTGGATAAAATAGGTAAAATCATTACTGATGAGAGGGCTGACAAATAAATCCCTTCCAATTGTGCATTTTTGTGTCAAACTTTTACAGTCAACTCTTGATGAACTACATGACAGTGGAAAGACATTAGTCATCTGCACAATGTTTAACTAATCACCAACCAAGTCATCTTTAAACCATGATCCAGTACTTCAGCTTCTGTCTTTACCTTTGATCTCTGTGTTTTTTGCAACGGTATATCGTAAATCTCAGGAGACTCCCAACATGTGGGAACTTCCGGCTGTTTGTGGCACCATTGTCATGGTGTCAGTTCCACAGAGTGCCTGCAGCTCACATGCAGGCATAAAAACAAAACTCTCACATCCTTTATGAAAGCATCTGAACCGCCTAAATGCATGGCGCTACACGTGACGGTGAGTGTTTTCCACAGGGCAAGCATGTGATTTTTCAACCCAAGAAAATATCATACCAATTGAATCAAGGATAAGGACTCAACTGTTAAGTTCAGAAACTCAAATAATTGAGTGAAAGGACTTATGACACATAGTGTGACAACACTTCTTGCAGACTAGAAAGAGGTTGCGCAGAAGCCATTTGTTCAAATTACGATGACCCAGCAGACCTAAAAACAACATGTTTATTGCAGTTTGCATACATGATCGCAGAAAACCACAGATATATCATGGAATCCTTTTTATGGCGTCTACTCCAAGGATCGCATTCCAAAAGTGTATTTTAGACTGGCACCATCCAAACAGACACTCTACATCTAAGATTTAGAACGGTCTGCACAATTATTACAGTCTCAAGCTGAAAGATTTACATTCACACTGCAAAAACACAACATCTCCCAAGAGTATTTTTGACTGGCTTCTAGCTTAATATCTAATTAGACTTGAAATGTAACTTTTCAGTAAGACGCAATGACTTGTTTGACGATGGATCTTGAAAGTATCTTTTTTAATCAGTATCTCAACTGGAACTAGTTTTTTTATTTATTTTCCTAAAAATTTTTAAGCAAAAGTTTTATTTGTGAATGGTGAGTGGTCTTGAATCAATAAACAGACTCAAGGATAGTGGAAAGTATTATTTGGCTCATAAGAGAGTAGAATGGATTTAACAACAGCAGAACAGAAGTCTAAAATCAAAAATGCATAGAATTTTAAAGAAAAATAGATTTTAAAATGTGTATTTTTAGTTATACTTGAACCCACATGAGGCGTTGCCTGTGACGCTTAAGCACTAAATCTTTAACATACTGTAACTGTTCAACCGTTAACACAATAATTCCAGCAGATTCTGAATGAGAAAAGCAGCGCAAGCCGATAATTTTCAAAAAACATAAGCACTGAAGCTCCGGTGTTGAAGGGTTAAGGTGATTTTGCTCTCAAAATAATAAAAGTTTTACTGTTCAAATGTTATATTTGGAGGGTAAACGTGTAAAAATATACAAGGTTTAGAGTTACTTAACATACCTAGTTTAAGGCATAGTTTCAATTGTCAAAAAATGGACCAAAATATGAGGGTTTATAGCTAATTTCAAGAATTATTTTGTCTTACTAGGTAGGGCATCCCAACTTTTTAAAGAAATCTCATTAAGACTAATTCTGTTTATACACTGGCATATTTTATATTAATAAGTAAAAAAAACATATTTGTTGAGACCAAAGATTTTTTTTTTCACTGGATTCATCCAATAGAAAAATCTTGGTGAAATCTTAGACTAAAGACTGTCTCAACTTGCAGTGCTGGTAATGTAGCTTTAAGTCTAAAATGACAGGTCTGCCTCACCCAGTTAGTTATACAATTTTCTGCTTGGAATGCTGCCAATAAGAGACTGCAGGTTTTGTTTTTCTTATTTTTTTTGGTACATTCCATTGTTAAACATTTTCGACTATCAGAGCCAAAACATTTGAGTCGTCTTAAAGTGTTTTATTTTTTAAAAGCACGTCATACATTTAAACAAGGATTACTCTGATAGAACCTGTCAACACGTCCTTTAATAGTTTTTAACTGGTATCTTCACAAAATACTAATGAAAAGATTGGATCAGGAGTAGTTTTGCTGGCTCTGCAAGTCCCATTTCAGCTCTTAATTCTGCAGAATTTTGAGTGTAAAGGTGATGAGAGGAGTCTATTTTATAAAAAAAGGATCAAAACAGATTCTACTGTTTACTGTTTACTTTCGGCGACAATAGCTTTAAATAACTGATAGTTGATAAATATATTTTTATATCAATTTGACAAGCAGCCTAAAAAAATACAACAGGATTTAAAATGTGTTACAAGTAGATAAGTTAGAGACAACATTTGTTTTCGGAGTAAGGTGGAAGACCTAAACAGTAAAAAAAAAATAATTCTACTACATGAGATTTTAGAGAATTATCTATAATACAAAGAAATGAGGAATTTTATGATTTTATTTGAAGGGATTTTTTGAAAGGATTTTTTTTCATTCAGTTGCTCCTGGAGGTTGGCACCAGTGTTAGGCAACATGAGTATGGGTGAATGGGACTGTAAAGAGCTTTGGGTCTTTAAGGAAGGTAGAAAAGCGCTTTTTAAGTATACAACTTTTAACCCTGTCCAAGGGAAGGAGTAGAAAATGTATCAGCTTCAAAATCCTCTTTCATTTTTTTGTTTAAACCATAAAAAGTCAAGCTGTCAGGATGACTTTTATAAATAAGGTTGTAAGATAAAGATTATTTTATTTATAAAACTTACTCTGAATTTAAGAGTATAAACTTGAGCTTTCAAAAAAAGTAGAATAATTTAAGGTCAGTTAAATCAGCCTTTGTACACAAGTTTTCCTCCAAATAATGTATTTTATGAAATTCTATTAATCAATTCATCAAGTTATTCATATTTTTAACTTGTAAATACAGATAAGTGAGTGATAAAGATTTCCATTTTTTTTTTAAATGTGTTAAAAAACCATTTGTGTTGATTAGAATGACGACATTGACCTTGATTTTCTTGAATGACAGTTGGCAGCATGATAATGATATTGAAAGTAAAATGGCTGTGGGGCATTATTTAGTTCACAGGCTTCAGCAGACTCTTCTACTAACAAATGTAAACTGATCCTTGCCAGATTCCTTGTGAATCAGATTTTTAATTTTGCTTTTGTTTTTTAAAGAAGGAAATAAGATCAGATGTTTACATTTTCTTGTGATCGGTTCCACCATCCGTCAGCAAAGAAATACTTAGGAGTGGTAAACAAGCAAGAAGGATTCACCTTCCAAAGTAAGAGAGGTGTAATTTTCATGAATGCGTCCACTGGAAGTTCTGGTCCTTGGCGACTGGTGAGTAAAATTGTGCGTGTAAACCAGTTATTTTCAATATAGTACTGACGGAATGAGCAGTTTACATCATTATAAACAAAAATGATCTGATTATGCCACTTGATTTCTCGGTCTTACATGAAAGAAAACTGTTGCCCTTTCAACATAAAAGCATGAATATTATTCCTGCAGCAGGCTGGTCTAGCAACTCTGCCAAAGCATTAAGAAAGTGATAAATGAGACCGGTTTGACATCAATGGTTTTGACAAGCCTGGCTCAATATGAAAGAAAAACAAGACTACTTAGAAGTTTACCAAGTTTGACAACTGCCACATTCTGCAGAAGTTCACCGAGATGAGTCCAAACTTTTAAAGGTTATTCAGAAAACTCTGTTGATACAGTAATATACTCTATGCATCTGTTCTCTGAACCCACTGCATCCCCTCTGGGGTCACAGGTTACTGGAGCCTATCCCAGCTCCTGTTGGCAGATTGTCACCTGGCCACACAACCATACACACTCTCATTCACACAATAACAACAACTCAAAATGTTGCTGAGAATGTAAATCTACCCTCTGTTTGTCTGTCTAGAATTCATATTTACTGTTTGCGGACAAAATCATTTATAATTGTTTGGTTTGATTCCATAGATTTCTATCTTAGTTTTTTTTTTTTTTTTTTTAATCTTCTTAAAACAGGGGGTGTCAAACTTCTGGCTCCAACATGGCGGCGTCTGTCTTGCGAAAATATGCCAACTGAATTTTGTTGGTGCTGGAAGTAAAGCCATTTTCTATGGGTGATGCCACACTCACTTGTTCCAGTAATCATATACAGTCAATGGTTCTAACTGATCGGTTAAACAGTCTCATATAAACCAGATAACCCATCTAAACTTTTTAAAGATTACTTTTTAAAACAAATGTTTATAAATAACTGACCTCACTGTATTTTAGCAAAGTATTAGTTCAAAACCAATAGCGATGCATTTAAAAAATTCACAGAATTTATTCTCAAGCATCCGTGTTTTCACGGCAAAAGCAGTTGAGGCTCTCATACGTGACTTATATGCCGCGTGGCATCCTTTACCCACTGTGCAGACATGATTTGCTCAACAGGGAAGAACGAGAACAACCCAACAAACACTCTCACACTCAAACCACAGAGTCTCGGCCTGGTATGCTGGGTAAACAGCAGCAACATCTCCACAGTGGTTTTTCCCTGCCTCAGGAAAGACTTAGTCATTCATGCTTTTACGCTTACTTTTTTTTTTTTTTTTTTTTTTTCTTTGTCTGATGTTTTTGCTTCAACTGCAAGAAATGTTTGGAACGCTTCGTTTTAACACCACTTCATCATCATCATCATGGAGGATGGTTTTCTCATCTTAGTCATTTTTTGGCTTGTCATTTAAGAGAAAAAAATGACTTTGTCAAATCTATAACAAACTTACACAACATTCAACATTATCACAAAAGTAACACACCTGCAGCAAACTACAATGCGAACTGGGACAAATGATTTTTACAACCTTTATTTCTTTATCTTATTTATTTATTTAAAATGACAGAAAAACTTCCTAAAAACCTTGAAAAACAGTTATAAAAACATAACTAGTTTCAATTATAAGTGTATTTATTTAACTTTTAAAACTTTTTTTTTTTTACTCTAACAATTTATTACAGACTAAAGAAACAAACTGTGATGACCAGCTGAGGTATGTTTGCAGCAGTTAAAAACTATTTCTTACTAATTGCTGTTTATTTTCAGGGTTTTATTCCACCATAAATTAAGTTTGAACACTTTGCTGCCCCCTTGAGCCTAGTAATGGTATAGACCCTCTGGTGATACTGTTAATTCCGATTTTGAATGGGGAATTAAGGCAAACACTAATAGCTGAAGCTAAGTTTTAGAAAATCAACCATCTCATGATTCCGTTATTTATATGTAGGTATATGCTGCAGTTGTGTTCATCAACCTGTCTGTAGCTTCAGACATGTGCTATCCAACACTTACAGGTTTCAAAAAAAAAAAAAAAAAAACATCCAAAAGCCTGGCAGCCAGAAGAAACCAGACCAAAATGGAAATATATTCTTTAAATTTGATTTTTGGTGCTTTGAACACACAAAACACTCCAGTCAATTTTTTTCATCAAGAAATTCAAACGTCCTCCTATTAGCACACCACTTATAGACACACCAATGACTCTTTTGGGTATGGAAATTAAACAGTGGTTGTAGAGAAAGCCAGGCAATGGAGTTGATTCCTCACACTTTTTTTTTTTTAACTGAGGAGGGTTCAGCAGTTAAGAGTTTCTGCAACAGAGGCACATCTCCTCAGCACCAGGGCTGTAAAAATGCCACACAAAAAAAGCACAGTCAGGTTGGCTTTACGGATGTGCCATTTCTCCTATAGTTGGACTCGGATGATTGCTTCCTGTAAGGACTCAAATAAAGCTGTTTTAACAGGGTTGATCCATTCTGCTCCTCCAGAACCACAGCTATGTTTGAATGCTGACCCCCTGAATCAGGTGTGTTCAGTCAATCAGGATGTGGAATCAAACGAGTCAGCAAATCAGCAGAAAACTGAGCGCTGGAATAAAGGCAGGAATCTGGCTCCTTGGTATAATTGGAAAATAATAATGTAGAACATATTTTTCCCTGCACTACTTAAAAATAAAAAAGCAAAATACAGGGGTGTAACAAATTGTTTTAACAACAATTCGATTTATATCATAATTTGTGGTTGACGATACGATTCATAAATTGATATTGGTTCATTTTGAACAATTCAATTTGATCAGAATCACTGATTTAAAATCTTTCAAGTACATCTTTAGCCAAAAATGCAACCAGTTTGACTCAGAGATAAACACCTGGGTGCTGAACAGGGCAGGTGAAGTTGTATTTCTTCAAAAATAATCAAGTGTAAATTAAACATGAGCACAAACAAACAAAGAAGATTATTATAACAATCTACCACACTGTATGGTCACGTCTTTGCAAAATTCAAAGTGTTTCTATACATTGTACTGCAATGATAAATTGGTCATTTTTTTGCTGTGATCGCATGTGTGTTGTCTGCTGTGATGGTAAATTTTTACATTATAGTAAAATAAACCTACCATGTCTCAATGCAAATTTTATTTTACAATATCAATTTAACTCATTTAAAAAAAAAAAATCCTAATAGTATTTGATTCACACCTTGCCCGAGACAGATCGATCGAGTTGGATCGAAAGAATACAAATCAATTTATTGTTAAATCCCTAGTAAAACAACTTCTACTTTTTATATGAGTCAAAACTCATGGGACTAGACAAAAAACAAAAACAAAAAAGTTATCAGAAAAAAACACAATATGAAGACATTCTTTAAAGAAAGATTCTCAAAAATGTTTTAACTGCTGTGTATTTTAACCAGAACTCCCCCTTTTTTCCATTGTGACAATATTTTAACTCAGTAGTCCAGCGCTAAACCTCTGATCAGAAGATTGCAGGTTCGATTCCCGCCTTGTCCATCAAAATGTCCTTGGGCAAGATACTGAACCCCACGTTGCCTCTGGTGGTTATAGGTTGGTGCCAGTGTTCGACAGTGTGTGAATGGAACTGTAAATGTAAGCGCTATACAAATATCTACCATTTAGCAAGGTAATACAAATAAAATGGCAATTTCTTTACTTTAAAGTGGAGCGAACATCTCTTACAGACAAACTGATAAACCTGATAAGTAACAAAAGTGGGGGAGTCGAGGGAAACACACTTCCCTGGGTGTAACATGAAGTTGTGACACACAACAGTTGGGTTATAGCTATAACCACCTGCTTGAGTCAAATAGTTGAAATCAAATTAGAGATTCATTTTTAGCCGAGATAAGTAATCATACTATTTTGATCCGTATTTTTCCCCAATTTATAAAGCCACATGTAAAACAAAGTGATGCCACATTCATTAGCAAACTATCAATATTAAATAATATACTAGGATCACTTATTTGATCAACAGTGTCCTTAATATGGCCAAATATAAGAATGAAAGTAAACAATAATCTCTGGGTTCAAAGTCCTTAATAAGTCATCTTCGTTAATTGAGCTTAAAAAATAACAAAATAGACAATTTAGACAGAAATATTTTCATGAATTGTAAAAATATTAATTTGTAATATAATTCCTAGACACATATTTTAAATTTTAGCTTCACTGTGAATTTGCTGTGTAGCGTTTTATCCGCCATCATGAAAAGTGTATTTACAACCGACGGTCACTGATAGCGTTGTTTTGCTAGTCTACCGCACAAAAGCCTCGCGACGTTGTTCTCTGTGGAGTAAAAAGGCATAAAAGGAAAAAACGTATCGAATTATCTATGTTTTTAACCCATAATAATATGCATGCTGTATTAAAATTGTCGTTATGAATGTAGCTAAAAATTCGAACCCAATCCAGTTCCAGCTATCGACGCCTTTTCGTACACAAAAGGATGGAACACCAATAGAAACACAACCCGCGCGGGACTAAATTAAACTATACCTTTTCTTGGTCAACCTCGTCGCCTACGGGGTCATTTTCTGGCAGCAGTCCTTTGTTTATGTGATTCTGCGGCTAGTTTCCATCAATCCTCCCCGTCTCTTTCCTCCAGGATTTGTGCCGCCCCGGCTGACAGCACCAAAGCTTACGATTTGTTGGCCCCGCCCATAGCAACCAATCAGAGGCCCCGAAACTGGAAACTGAGGCTATAGCCGTTTACAATTGGTCGAGAGTGGTGTCAATCAGCGTGTCACTAAGGGCGCACCTTTGTTCAAGGGCAGGACATCTGCCCAGGAAGGATGCTGTGCTGAGCGCCGCAGGTGTCGCCAAATTAGAGGAAAACAGCTCCACGGAAAGACTAAGATAACAATCTTTTTGTAAAACTAAGATACCAACAGCGAGTTTAATAAGTATCTCTCTGCTGAACAATAATATGTTTGGGAATATCCAGAATTTAAAAATACTTGCATAATATATCCACATAAAATTTATGTTTTCAGCTAATCGTGTTATTTGCAAAAGTTTTTTTACACTTAGAACTTTCACAATGTATTATTATTAGTAGTAATAATAATAATATGTATGAGGGCTGGCTGTAAGACAGTGGTGAAGTGTGCTGTAGGGGTGACAGAGGAGTTCAAGAGTTCGCAGAGATGAAGATGCTGAGGTTCTATTTTGGGGGAAACCAGGATGGATAGGATCAGGGAAGCAAACATCAGTGGGACTGCACATCATAGAGGTTTAAAAATAAAGCCAGAGGGTCTAGAGCAGGGGTGGGCAAACTTTTTGATTTGTGGGCCAGAAAGAGTTCTAAAATTTGGCACAAGGGCCGGACAAGGAGCAGATGGAAGGAGTGATTTGGTAATGAACCTCATAAACTAAAAAGTTAATATGGAATTTAGAAAAAAACACGCTTTAATTTGGATTAAAATTCACATATATTTATTTAAAAACAGAAAATTTGGGAATTTTAATTTCTAAATTTTGATTTTTGTTCTCTTTTTGGTGATCCAATGGGTTGATGTTCTTCAGAGGAAAATGCGAACTCAAAGAAATCCGAAAAATCACCTTCTGACTCAGAAAAAAAACACACACGAATGCCAGAGAAACAACACCATTCATGAGAAGAAACCAGAAATACAATGAAAATAAAACAATAATTAGGATTTTTGATTCAATGTATTTTAATTTGGAGGGCCAGATTAAGTATCTTAGGGGGCCGCATGTGGCCCCCGGGCCATAGTTTGCCCACCCCTGGTCTAGAGTAAAGTCTGAGTTGGTTCGGACACATCCAGAGGAGATAGGATGCATATTGAATGAAGACATGAAAGCAATTGGTGTTAGAGTAAAAGATGCAGAAGACAAAAGTTAGATGGAGGGAGCCGATTCACCCTGAAAAAGAAAAGCCAAAAGTACAAGAAGCAGATTTTATCTGTACACTGTGTACTCTTTAATCAGTGATAAATACATCTCTATAAAAAGGATTACAGAGCACATTTCTGGAAACAAAATTCAGAGATTGACCAAATATTTATTCTTCATATCCCTTCTCATATATATGTATATGAGTTGGGGAAAAAAAATGCACAGTACATTGAACACAGACTGAGAAAGGAAGGCTTTGTACCGATTTATGTATAACAAAAATAAACATAAAAACATGTAAACTGCACAAAAAGGAAGTGAAAGCAAATATTCTGCCTTTCTTGTCACATTTCTTCCATGTATAGGACCTTTTAATTTGTCTTCTTTGAATTTTACACTTTTTTTCTGTAATTGTAAAGGTCAAAGAAGATCATAAAAAGTAGACAATTAATAAATAAAACAAATATAGGGAGTTAAACCCAAAGCAAGACCAGATAGTGAAGTCAGGGCTCTTCTCCACAAATTTGTGCAATGCAGAAAATATGCTTGAAATCATTTATTCCAGTTTAAATTATTCTCTTAATGAAGAGATTTGATCACTTAAAGCATTAGTTAATAGCATCAAGATGCTGCAGCATGTTAGCTTAATGTTGAACATTTCACAACAGAGGAATTGGATCAAAAACGCCACAGAAAACAGAAAGTACAATGACTACAGAGCAACTGAAAAACACTTGTATATTAGCAAATAAAGCATAGAAAATAAATCTGCTAGATTTAAACAACAATTTGTCATGACTTATAAATAAGATCAAAATGATCTCTTTACAGCGCACATCAGCAACACATTTGTGCATTGAAATAGTCAGAAAAAAGTAATTATATGGTTTTCAGAGCAAAAATGCAATGAAATATGAATACAAAAGAAAATGATAAATAGAAATGGAAGCATGGTTGAAGAAAACATTTCTGGGATTTTCCTTTTATGCATCACTTAAATACATCTTGTGTCTTTTTGTTTAAATATTAATCAGACATTGATTTTGAAAATGTCTTGAATTGGTAAAAACAAGAATAAAAAACATCTCATTTAGGCTAGTTTGTTTGTCTGTGCAGTAAACAAAAGCAAAGTTAAAATTTGCATTTTCATTTATATAAGTTCAGCATTCCATAAACCAAGCAGTGGTGCTACATCTGAAACTGTTTGACTTCAAATGATTTTTGTAGAATAGTTTTTATGAGTCTCTTTTTTTCCTCTTTAGTCTACATAAAAAACCAGTGTCTGTAACACAGAGATTTTCAGGCTGCTCATCTTCCACTTCCGCACTCCAGAGATCAAGCACCCAACCTTTGGGAAAGTTCTGTTTGCACTTTTTTCACTTGACAAAATCATATAAAGTCTTTAGTTGCCAGCTTATTCTGTAGAGTTCATTTCCAAGCTTTTTTTTGCTTTAAAAATAAGAAAATATGGAGCCGTTTGTTCATGCAAGTGCCCAGTTCATTTGGAACCGCAGGCCCCTCATGTCCATTTCTTGAGGTGACCTTGAGTAAGACACAAAGGCCAAAGGTGCTGCAGGTGTTCATGACTTGGAGGGCGGGGAAACAGGGAAACATGATGAAACTGCACAGTGACTGTCCCATTTTTCCTCATAAAAGTCGGTCTCTTAAAACAGTGCAGCTGTCGTGTGAGAGCCTGTGAAGGCATTAGGAGTCAGGCCAGTGACCCGTAAAGTATAAAGCCACACCCTCCGAAAAATGCTCTCTAATTAGGCGTATCGAGGATCTCCGCCGATCAGGGACATCCGCTGGAGGTAGGACGGCGGCTGGCAGCAAGGCGGCCTCGATGTTTCCATGAAAATGGTGGAAGAGGTGAGGCTTTTGCGGTCTTTTTTTAGAGTGTGTCTCCTCTGCCACCGACATAGCAAAACCTCCACCTGTTCTCTGAAGAAACTTGTCGTCAGCGTGTATAAGATGGGATTTAAGGCACTGTTGATGGGAAGGACAAAGATGACAACCCAGCTGGAGATGGTGCCTGAGAGAACAAAGAAAATCACTGATAAGGCGCTTTTTATTACACTTTTTTTTTTTGAGGTGAAAACTTTCATTTTTCTTTCTCTTTACCCGGTATCTCCACCTCCAACAGTGAGAGAACTTTCACTAAAAATATAGGAATCCAGCAGAGGGCGTCAGAGAACACGATGAAGAAAAACCTATTGGCCACTGCAACATCTTTGTGCAGTCTACTCCTCAAGTCTGTGGCATTGATGCCGGTTTTGTAAATGTTGTAGAACATGCTGGAGTAGGACATGGTTATCACCAAAAAGGCCACCAGGTTTAAACCTAAAGAAAAGCACAAACAATTCAGTTATTTGTGCATGAAAAATTGTAAAGGAAACATTTGAAATTTAGTGATTGATTCTGAATATTAAAAACAACCAAAGAGAAGCTCGGGAAACTTTAAGTCAATTCTTTTGGAGCAAAACTTCTTAGCTTAGTCTGTGTGAAAAAAAAAAAAACTCTATGTTAAATGAATCATTTGTGTATGCAGAGCTCATTTGAAATTCTGCTTAGCATTTCAATCAGGGTTATGACAGAGTAATTGTTACAAATGTACACTTTGAGTTTAAGTCTTTCTGTTGTGTGTAATTGTTTATCTTGATTAAGTTTAAAAAATCTTTACCTTTTTCAACTGTTTTTTTAATGGATAATTAGCTACAAAAAAACATTATTGATTGTTTCATAATGCAAGGTAAGTTGTTTCTTGTGGCTGCAAAAATGGGGTGTTGTTCTATGAGAACAAAAACATGATGGAAAAGAAATCTGTCACTCGTTTTGTCTTTCCTTTGTTCAATAAAAGAAGTATCAAGGGGTCTTGTTCCCGAAATAAGGTAAAATAGAGGGGCAGTCCAGAATTATTTATTATCTTGACTTATTAAGAGTTGAAAAAAACAAAAAAAAAAAGTATTTTCATATCAACTTTTCTTTCATAATCTCTGACTACTGTTCACTAAAAGAAATTAAATAATAATCAAAATAATAACAAATTAAAATTACAAATTGTATCTACAACATCTGCACACAAAGTGGTGAAAGAAAATAATGTGTCAAGTTTTGTTTTCGGCTATTTAATTCTTTGTAAAGTTTTTTTTTGTAAAAAAATGTGAACAGAAGGCATTATGGGAAAAGGCTTGTTCTCAGTTAATAATAAGATATGGTTAAGATCCCCAATATATTTTGACTATCCCTTTATACATGGAATTTGAAATATCATGATTACGATTCTGTAATTTGGAAAAAAAATGTCATTTCAGTTAAAGATTTGATGAGATGGAGGGGGCGAGGATTTCATGTTTTTTTGTTTATTTAACATGGAAAAGAAATTATATTGTGAATTTCTATTCATTTAGGTTTTAAAGTTCATAGGTGGCATAAAATGTGTATTAAAGGTAAATGTTACCGTTGATAAACTAAAAAAAAAGTATTTTATTTTAATCAATACAAATGCTTGAGAGGAAAAATCCAACTTTTCCTTTAAACTTACCCAGAAAAATCCCTGTGGAATACCCTTTGGCTGTTGGCTTTTCTTGTCTGTCAGAGTGCAGAGGAAAGCAAACCCCATTCCGCCCATAGTAATTCCCAAAGATCTCCTCATTCATAAGAGGCACAGCTGCTATGATGAATCCCATCAGCCATATGGAAGACAGGATCACCTTACAGTGGATCAAAAGCAAAGAAAGCAAAAATGGTGTCAACATTTTCTATTGTGTGCTTCACAAATTCACCAGCAGTTAATAAACGATCAAGTTTTGAGGAAAAAGCTATTTCACCAAATGAATTTTCAAATTTTTTGGGAAGTTTTATCAAGAAAATCCAGGCTCTGAACATTAAGATCAGATTAGTTTCTTGTTACAGTGTCTTACTTCATTTTCCTGAGAGAAAACTAGCAGCAGGTGGCAGTTTTTCTGCAGAGCCGTCAATTTAGGGAGATGTGAGAGGGGCAAATTCTTTATTCCACATTAAGGCACAAAGTCCCAAAATGAAAATTCTTAAAAAAAAAACCTACCTAAATGTAATAAAAAAGTAAGTGCTATGCAACAAGAAGAAATAAGTGGTGCAAAAACAACCCTGGAGGGCTTAAACAAGTGCCTTTTAGAGACACTCAAACAGTGCTTTTAAAACCAGAGGTGGTTCTCAATTAATATTAAATTGTGTGGAAAAAAATACTGATTTAATTATAGTATTTCACTATGAGCCTTAAGTATTTGGATATTTCTACACAGTATAATGCTTCTTTAGGAAAAACTGGATTAATCTTTTTAAGTTTGTAATGTCAAAGTCACTTTTCATTATAATTAAGAAATAAAGGGAAACCAATCACTAAAGCATTTTGAGATATTAGTTTAAAAAAAGTACATTGTTGGGATGAAACACTAGCAAAATAGACTTTGTGAAATGGTTTAATTCTTGTATTAACTCGTGCCAGCCTCCGTACCATTCTCCCCAAACATGCTTTGAATGTTATTTCACCTTCAAAACATTTAGAACCCAGACTGAAGTGATTAAATGAAGGTACAAAATGGAGAAAAACATTCAAATAAACAAATTTTTTTAATTAGTGTTTTCCCACCATCCCTAAAATAAAATGTGCAATGAAAGTTCAGTGCTCACTGCTGGCACGATCTGCCTAAAATGCAGCCAGAGTCTGTGATTGAACGAGATGCTGAGAGAGGCTGCGTCTCGCTATCCCAAACTGCCACGGCAGCGTATGTGCCATTACCAGCTGTCGGGTGTTAAATTTTGCAAAACAGTCAGTGAAGATAAACTGTGTTGATTTATTTTAGAGGTGTTCACACATTTCCCATCAACATTTCCTGAGGGATGTGGCACCTCTTGTTTTTTTTATGGTCTTTCTTTATATATATCCCAGGCCTGGGAGCCTTAGGTGCGAAGACAAGGGATTGGAAGTTGATTTTAAAAGAATAAAAGCACTTGGATGTTCACACACTCTTTCACACAGGTATAACAACTCACTACTGTCTGCAGCTTGCCAGGGCGTAGGTTGCTGAACGGAAAGACAATGACCAGAAATTTCTCTAAAGTCAGGTAGGTCAGGAGGAGAACGGACACCTAAAGGGGAAAATAATCTAGTCAATTTGCTGTATGGCAGTACATAAAATAGAGATTTAATTAACTAAATGTTTATTTTAAACAGAAATGAATTACAGTAAAATCCAGCTTGAGAAAAATTGACAAAAGCTATCAATGTTGATTTAAAACAGGACAGGTTCTGTGCAAAACTTCTAACAAGCAAAGTCCACTTTGGGGATTACTCATTAAAAACAAAAACTATGGAAAGCAGTTTTTACTTTTATGTGACAAAGTTTCAAAAAAAAAAAAAAAGTATTTCTGGCTGGATACTCATGTATTATCATTTTAATGGCTCATTCACAAAAATTTGTGGAATCTGTGGTTCAAGTATAAAACGATTTCAAAGGAGGCACAAAGGCAAATGTTTCCTGCAGTCTGCAGAGCATGTCGATTTAATGAGGAGCCGGAGCAAACACAACACAATGTAATGATTTTTAAAAAACTCAGACGAATGAAACTAGCGAGTTAGCAGTGCAGTCCTCAGCTTCTAAAATATTTAAATATTTGTGTCAGCAATTCTCGAAAATTTGTACTCAGGACCTCAGATGAGAGCATGGCCAGGAATCCAATGGTGCGACACTCCACGCTCTCCATCCACTGCAGGGCATTTCGGTTGTACTGCCCACGGAATTTGACATCAAACACCCCGACGAAAAACAGGTAAACGCCCATGAGGCAGTCCGCACCTGCACAATAAAACAAAAACGGGACCTTTAGCACGATAGTTCATGCATGTGTTACCTCATTGGCTGTTGGTTAGAACTGCAGAAAACTATGATTATTGAGATTACAGTACACAAAAAATAAAATTTCTGTGGAGATTTGTAAGGAGTAATTGTCTGTCTATGGCAGCTTTGATGATCCTGATTTCAAATAATGCGTTTCTGAAAAATTAGGGATGCTTGATAAAGGAGAAGGTTTCAAATTGAGGTTTTATTTGATCAAAACATAAAACATCTTTGAGCCAAGAATCCCTAATGTTGCAAGGATTTTTGGCAAAGCAGGAATTCACACATATGACAACCTGTTACAATGTTTAAATCAATCATTTACTATTTGTGGAATAAAATAAGTTCATTTCAATAAAATCCTCACTCCGATCATCTTTTGAGCTCCCTGTATTGCTGAGAGCTCTCTTAGCGGTTGTTTACAGCTCCTCACACCCCAAACATAACATTATCGGTCCAAGAGAAATGGCGAACAATGTTGGAGCTATGAAGATGTACAGTTCTGAGCCAAATGCCAGCTCAGACAGGGAAAACAAAGACATTCATGGATCTATTTATCTTCAAGTGGCTGCATCAAGCATCACAAATAAGATATTTTACAAACTGATTTTTTTTTTCATCTGCTTCTGATTCGCAATAATTTTAACAAATAAATACTTCTTTATTCAAAAAATAAAAATAATATTCTTCTATAATCTACTTTATGTATGTTCTCCATAGCACCTGCAACACAACTACAAGCTTTTTCCAAGGACATTTTTTTTCAAAAATGACATTTTGTGCCTAAATGTCTTTTATAAATGTCTCCATTATCAGAAAAGGTTTAAAGAGCATGCCAAAAACACAAAAAACAACATTTTCCTTGGAATGAGTTTAGTATATGCAGACTAATTTGAACATTCTGCATGTTAATTTTCATGGCTAACATCTTCATATCAACTCATGAAAATCCAATAGTAGGAGTCTCATATTAATAAGCTCCTAATCGTCACACATTGTCAAGAACATCTCAGCTTCTTTAAAGCAGTGTCAGGTGTAAAATTTGTTTTGTGGGGGAGTGGTGAGCTGCAGACACAGCTGCGCTCGAGAACCACTTGGTGGCTTAACCCCCCCCAATCCAACCCCTTAATGCTGTGTCAAGCAGGGAGACACTGCGTCCCATTTTTAGAGTCTTTGGCACAAATTTGAACTCACGACCCTCCAGAAACTCTACTACAAGGCCACTGAGCTGGCAGAATGTGTTTTCAAATGTATGAAAGGATAAAGAGGCAGCAGGAGGTGGACTGTGGCGTTACTTAAAACTTCAAGAGGAAGTGACATAGCAGTTTGGGTGGCAGGTTCACATGATGACTGAGAATTATGCATTAAAAGGATAAACACAAAACAAAGCAAGAGTTTCATGAATTCTTTAAAATGTGTTTTGTTTGTCTGGAGACAAACATTCACGGTTCATTCATGGTTCATCAGAAAGGCAAAAATGTAAAACAAGGATTGTTTTTGTGCAGAAATCCTTTCTTTCATTTGTTGGGCCTACTTTTAATAATGGTTACAGTTCTATAGTTTAGTAAGGCCTTAAAATCTATTTTGAGAACGTTTAACATTAAAAACACATTAAAGACACTTTCGATAGTGAACCAATTATAAATAGTGGACATTATGTATCATTAAGGTGGTCAGAGTGTCCTTGAGAACTGCCCCATTAATTATTGTTATAATTAATGTTGTGATATTCAGATGAAATGAAGGAGACAGCCTCGTTATTTTAAAGAGTTATCACATACAGGATGAAGCCTCCTTTGAATGTTGGATTGAAGTTCTATATATTAACTAAGTGAGGCAGCCGTGCTGGATTTTATTTTTTTTAAAGGAAGTTTTTATTAATGCTTAGAGACGGTATAAAAAAGGAAAAGCAAATGTTTCGAGAGTGCATAAGGAAGTAATGAGAGGAAAATGTAATCCCGAGGGTTATTCTAACAGAGTTTAAGGGTTTAGTAAAAAGCTCTTTGTGATAATTGGTTCTCTCATGTTAAGTGCCAAAAAGATGAATTGTTTACACAACTGTGGGGTTTGTGGCTTAAAGACCAATTAAATACATTACTTATAAGGTAACAAATACGTTTTCTTGTGTGTGTATGCATATGTTAAATCTGTATGGTGCAAGAAGAGAAGTATTTATTTAGTCTGTAAATGTAAGTAGAAGTTAGCACAGTTTTTAAGGACTATTCTAGTGCGGTCAGAAGCTCATCATTTCAGTTTTTCTAGAGGATTTTGGGAATAACTGACACCAGCAGAGGGACATCTGCAACTAAAGGAGCAGAGCATCTGTTGTAGGTTAAATTCCCCAGCCTGAACTGTCATTGTGCCTCCAGAAAGACACTCAACCCCAAGTTGCCTCCAGGCCTTTACCGGTATGTGGGTGTGTAAAGGTGCGATGAAGCTAATTAGGATGAAAGGATCTGTGGAATGACTCTGTAATTATTATAGACATTGCTTTTTCTAGATAGAAGTCGATGTTAAACTCTGATGAACTCTGTTTGCACCCCGCTGGGCATTTGTGATGTTTAATTTAAAAGGTGCTTTACATATTTGCACTGGTGCAAATTTTAAGGATACATTAGTAAAAAAAAAAAAAAGGCAATGGTATTTTGATTTTGTAATATGGTTGCTGTAAAAAATCTTTACAAAAAATAAATGTGAATAAATGGTTTTGCAAATGTATGAATTGTACAAGTAGATCCAATTCTTCATATTAGGGAATATTTTAATTATAGACATTTTTCAAAAGGTCATTTAATAATTTAAATTTAAATAAAAAAATAACCACACACTTTGAGAAGTCACAAGTTCTGTTTCATTGATTAGTTTAAAAGTAGAACTTTAAGATAAACTTAATCAAATGTATTTAATAAATTAATTCTTTGGACTCATTTTTGTTTTTACCTGAATATAGCTTCAGTTTTGCACATTTTTAGACATTTCCTTGTATTCTAGTAATTATGCTAGATTCCAGCTATATAAGAATGAGTGAAGATTTTTTGATGGCTAAATACATTCAATTATTTTTTTAAGAACTTATTTTGTAGTAATAGAGAATTTTAACTGTTCTAAAAAGAAAAAAAACTTTTCTGCAAGCATCTAGTAAAGTCAGGGAAAAAAAAACCAAACATTAGTCTTTTTTTTTTTTTTACAACATTGTGTTATCTTTATTGCAATCTGGTAGCAGCAGTAAAAACATGTTCCTCTCCTATTTTTTTTTTTTTAGAAGCTGGTATTAGGGCTAAATGAAAAGAATACAACTGGAACCAAAATGTCTTTTACTCTAAACTCTGACTTACTCAATACAACGGAACTAATCGAAACAAAGAAGCAATAACTTGAAAAGGATTCGTGAAAAAATGTCATATTTGTTTTTTAGTCCACAGGACTTATCTTGTCAGTGGAAATTATTCAGACTGATACTTATAGCTGGATGTTATTAGTGGAGTTTTATTCCTTCAAAATTGTCCCAGAACAGGAAATCAAGCGGTCTTAATGAACTGTTCACTGTTGGCTTGCAACCTTTTATTGCCTAATGGAATAATTATTTTAAATTGGATTAGTGTTCACAATGTCCAGACCAAAAGTCCTCCAGCCTTTTGTGCTGGACATGATCAAAGCAGTCTAGGAGGGTTTTTTTATGTGGACAAACACAGTTATTTTACCTGCAGGGTTCCAGAAACATGCAATTCTTTCCCAGTCTTTATGCAGTACATTTACACATAAAACCATTGTCTTTTAAGGATCATTTCTCCTTTCTTGGAGGCATAAAGTCAAATAGTTTTGACTTTAGAAGAGCTTTCATTTTAAGTCTGAACTTTTTCTTTTTTTCCAAAACAGTTGGAAAGGGTTGTGTACTCACAGCAAAGGACTTTGATGCAGACAGCATGCAGGTTGTTTTCTGCACGAATCAGAGATCTCATGCCAATGACTAGCAGGTTGCCGAAGCACGTAATAAAAGCCATGACCCAGACGGACACACGCAGCACTATGTTAGCCAGCAGGTCCTCAAAGGATGAGATGCCGTCTGTGTTGGGTTTGCAGGATCGGACATGAGGAGCGTAAGAGCAGTACTGGAACATTTTGAAATAGCTGCAAATACAAGAAGGTACCGGGAAAAACAAACAAAAAATAATTCAAGGGAGAATGAGTTAAATGGGAAATAACGTCATCAATAAACTGCAAAAACAGAAGAAGGGAACAGCAGCACAATCGTACTAACATGTGAGACAAGTTCCTCATGGGAAGAAACATCTTCGTCTGAATATCCGGAATCTCAATACCCTCCAGTGCTCTGTAAATAAAAACACAAACTGTCAATATTATACTATTTATAAGACTGTGGTCACATATCCCAAAATCCCAACATGCGGTGGCCTAAATGTGACTTTTTTAGGGAATTTGTAATCAGCATTTTTCAACACATTCTCAGTCCCAACTTGTCACATGATGTTTGGTTAAGGCCCCCTCTGCATCGAAAAAATCTCAACGTTTTGGGTGATTCTGGTGATCCCGGCCACCGTGGGTCCTGCGTGTAAATGGGAGACAGCATTGATGATGCCCAAAACTAAGAATCTTCATTCGATGAAGACTCTAGCTGTGGTTGGACTGCTTTGACCTTCTGGACTGGGTTTCTTGGGAGGTGTGCTCTCTAAAAATTTGTAAATTCACAAAGATTTTAATGTGTGTTCAAAATTTAAGTTGCAAATGACCAGTGGTGCATAATGGCCTGCTTTTTTACATTCCCCCGGGCTACCAGGTGGCTGGTGGCACTTGATATGGCCAGTGATCTGGCTGCCAGCTGTCGCCCTATTTCATAATGGCGTCATCCGCGACGCCTGACGGCCATCGTCTATATTCCTGACCACGCCCACAGTTTGCAAAAAAGTCGGGCAGCGGTGTGAAATCTTAAATATTCTGCCGATGCCTCCCCATCGCGTGGTGGGAGTTGTATTTGTGATTGTAAAAAGATGCATGACAAGTAAAATCATTTAAAAAAATGTAACAATAAAACTAACGTTTTAGATTATCAAAGTAAAAAAGAAAAACAGATATAAATCTACATTATTATTTCTACTGAAATAGTAAAGATTGTTGTCAAGCACCAACACTTGTTTTTGACTCCAATATGCCTCTTTTTTTTTTTTTTTAATTTTTAAAATTGTGAAATGATGCATTAACATTATTTAAGATACATTTGAAAAAATAAAAATCCCCTAAGTCTTCTCATCCAGAAGGGACCACAATGCAAAACCACTTAAGCCTCCCCAGAATTGATCTGACCTTTGCATTAGTAGAAAACTAATCATCATTCAAGAGCTCAGCTTGTGCCGTAGCACAGATCTTCAAATCAGTGTCAAAAGTCTGCCTGACCACTGTCAGCTTAAAGCCTTTTAGCTGTGGGGGCAGCAGTTCAACAGAAAAAGGACATTATACAGCCGCCATGATTGATTTTTTATTATTTCTCTTTCATCAAACTATGAGTCACAGCCTTTTATTACTTTAATGAAAAAAAGAAAATATTTTAGTCTCCAATTACAGTTTTGGAAAAATTATGCCTAATAAAAGAAAAGGTATGTGAAAATGTTTTGGTTTTTTTTGCTAAAGTATCTGAAATACATAAATAACTGTAAATCTGTATTTTTTATTCCCAAGAAAGTTCTCTAAAATAACTTCTCTTCTTTTGTTTTAATGCTGGTTAATTGTTTCCAATTGATTCCTTAATGTCACTGGGATCCGTTGAAAACCAGACAGGGGAGAGTGTGGACTTACAGGGACTGAAGTTGTGTCAGGTGACTGAAGTGAGCCGGGTGAATCCGCAGAAGGGGGTTGTAGGATATATTCCTGCAACAAAGACAGGAAAACGCCCTTAAATTAGCTTTTCTTGTGGCACAAACAGCAAAGTTGAGAAGATTTAAAATAAAATGAAGACATTCTCGTAACGTTTAAAACTTAACTTTTCTTATATCTAGACAAAAAATAAATTAATAAGTCTTTGATTATCTGTTTTTTTAAAATAAATATAGTTAAAATGTTAATTAATAAAAGTGAAACTCAGCAAACTTTTACTGAAAGCGAACAATTACAAAATTATTGGCAAATGGCTGAATCATGGCCCATTTTAACTTCAATTTCATCAGAGACTATCAGTCATTTTAATTTTGCTGCTTTAAAAAAAAACTTTCCATCTTTCCAATGTGTTGTAAAATGCAAATGATGTAAGCTTGAATATCAGTAGTTTTCCCCTCAGAAATTCATAAAGTGAGTTTGAACATTGTTTTCTTTCTTGTTTTTAAGGAATCTATGCTGTTGTTATCTTTCAGCATAACCCGTACACAACAAATAAGTCGTCACTGAGCCTAATTTTTCCCTAATTTTATTATTAGGGCAACAAGCTTTCAATCTCAGACAGAGAGAGACGGAAACTCCGCGAGAGCGGCCGTCATCCAGACGCATTGAGATTGATACTCCCAGTACCAAGAATATCTCTGAATCACCTCATGAACCCAAACACAAGATACCAATATTGACATTTTTCAGAGCTCTTCAAAATAATAAAATGTGATCTCTAAACATTGTCTGTGTCTTCCATGGATAGTAAATGAGATAAAGACAAACACCATCCAGATGATAAAAAATCTATTATAAATATTTGGAATGATCTTAAACTTTTAAAGGATAATTTCTCTCTAACTTAATTGAAATCATGATTTATTTTTTTTAATTACCATTAAGTAAGTACCTTCAAAGTGCATTGCAATCAATTATTGTAATTTATATTACTAGTTCAATTACAGTTTGCATTGTGTTGATCATTATGTTTTTTTTTTTTAAATATGACGAGAACAATTTGGAATTGTAGCAAAATTAACTTTTATTTTAAAAAAGTCACATTTAAAAAGAAACCTTTTATGGGCTTAAACATTATCTAGCAATTCAATATAGTGTCACAGATTTACTAACAAACTTTGCTAGAGAACACTCTGCTTTTGCTGTTAGCAATGACTGTTAATATTTACAAAAAGAAGACAGTGGGTTCGGAGATTAAATCTTGCAGAGTAATTTACGCAGCCATAAACCTGCGAGTCCTGACCATGTATGTCAGTACAGTTTAAGCTTTCACGACCGCTGTAAAGATGACCCACGACTGAAATGGAAAATCAGCTGGAAGACGGAATGGAAGAAGCACTTCTTTTTATGGATCTTTCGTTTCTTCCTTTTTCTACGTCTTTTCAGCAGCGAGCCGATGTCAGAGATGTGCCCTGAAGATCTAAGACTAAAATAGAAGAGTTTGACACAAGTGCTTAAATCAAGATGAGCGAGACGGAAAAACAAGACAAAATAAACTTGATTTATGGGCGCTTCTTTGTCGCAGCATTTACTGTAGAAAAATCCATCCAAAAAAAAAAAAAAAAAAAGGGGAAGGGACTTCTGATTGCTTTTGAAGAGCTTGCCAGACTGAGCAGACAGACTCAGTGAAATTTTAATGTGTGATAAAACAAACAGTAGTGCGTGTGTGAGGTTTGACTAGAAACATCAAACTTCATCCTTCAGTCACTGTTTGACCCCGTGCTCAACGGACCACACCAGCAAATCTCCCTTAGCTACATGAGCATTGAATTCTTTTGTTCTCACTTCAGTTCGTTATCTAGAAGTGAAGTATTGTTTGCAGCTCATTAACTTTATGTACTAGGGAGTGATATGGAAGCTTTATGACTCAATTTGGAACAGTTTATCTTGTGAATGAGTTTCATTTCAAACTTATCTGGAATGTTTTCCAAGAACGCTTTATTACTGAAAGAAAGGTGCTCACAGAGTTAACACCATCAATTAAAAAATATATATATTTGGTTCTTGTCAGACTTTTTAAAACATCAGAATCTTGTAAAAGTGGCAAATAAAACACTGGAAACTCTGGTTCCCACAGTCCTGCTCTTCCAGAGTCCTGGCTGTTATTTTCCTTGTTCCTCTGGCATTACAATGACCTGATCAAAGGAGGATTTTGACTCTCAAACATAGCTGGGGTTTGTATTTCCTATTGATGGTTAAGCTCATTAATCTGCTTCACTCGCTAATAGTATGTTTGCAGTCACAGTGTGTAAAACTGTTAAGATTTTGTGCAAAAAAAGTTCAAAATAAAGCTGAACATCCGAGTGTGATTTAATTCAAAATATTGCAATGTGGATATTTTAAATTAAAACTATAACCACATCTCACACAAATATTGAGCAGCTTTCTTAATACTTTAAATCCTGCAAACCTTGAAACTGGAGATCCTCTTAGTGCCCACTATTTCTCCCCTAATACACTCCTGCGACATGTCAGGCGTTTGAAGCACCCCTTTGAGCTTTGCCAAAGTACAAATGAGTTACTCACAGCTTTAGGAGCGACTTGGAGAGGTTCTTAAACGTGTTCTTCGGTAGATCCTTTATTCTGTTGCTGGAAAGGTTTCTAAAAAAGACCAAAAGAGAGTGTGTGACAAATTAAAAGAGGAAGCGACAAAATAAAGTTAAATGACAATGATAAATGCCAGAGCTATACAGAGGATTTTACACTTATTGTACTGTCTAAGTCAAAGTCTGTTTAGTTGCTGTCAAGTTTATTTAACTCTGGTTCCAGGTTAGATTTCCAAATATACAGCAGAGCTGGTAGTGTTGATATGTCAGACAAATCTAGCATTTTATTAGTTTGATAATAATAATAATGCTGATAACAATAAGTTCAAATACTCTATGCCAATAAAGAAAACCAAATATTGTACATTTCTACTACAAAAACTTAAAATCTTATTTGTCTATTCTTCAGTCAAACAGTTAATTTATTGAAAATAAAATAATGACTTTATAAATATTTTATTGCGATAATTAAACTAGTTTTTGAGAAAAAAAAACACATCCACAATATTAGCCTTTTTTTCAAGTAAAAGACAAAAAAATCCATAAACAGAACAAAAAGAACATCAAGTCATGTTTTATTATAATTGATTGATTTCAAACATAGATTCTGAAAAAATACAGGAAAAAACACACTAACTTTTCATATTCATTAAAGTCCACTAAAGACATTTTTTTTTTATTTAAAAAAAATGTTCTCAGTAGTATTTGAATTATGATTTAACCAAAATCCCACAACCCAAATGTCTTAAAAAGCTATTTTTCAAAAATATTCTCTCTTTTGGAGCTGCTCCACAAAAATGTCTCGCAGTTTCGTTTTGAGCTGGATGTCAGCTCGGATGAGGAAGTTGAGAACTTCGTGGACCAAATTTTCACAGATCCTTTACAGCTGTGGTGAAATGAGCCGCCGTTCGCATTTCCGTGGTCACATCAGAAAGCTCCATGGTGTCTGTTGGAGAACTTATTGTATGAAAGTATTGTATGAAACTGACAAAAAAAAAAAATTCAGTGACGGCTGATTTACCACGGAAATGCGAACGGCGGCTCATTTGACCAAAGTCAACAGGAAGATTATCTTCTCTTCCGAAGTAACCTAAGTTCGGCACGCTTGCTGGGCCAGTTGATAAGGGGTTTTGCGCATGTGTAGCGGAGCAATCGTCATGTGTAAACTGCACATCAATTCAAACAGAGATTTTCTGCGACAGTTTGACTCACAGTGGTTTAAGAGGAGAAATACTCAGAAATTCAAAAACAAAAGGATTTCTTACTAAATTTGTTCATAAGAAAAATGCCACACATACATGTTAAAAACTCAAAAAACATGATTTTCGTTGGTGGGGAACATAAAAAAAATAATAAAATGCATTGATTAGAAAATAAAATAACTAATAAAGAAACAAAAACACACCTATGTCACATTTGTTTCATTAAATATGGTAATTATAAACTAAAGTTGGTTAGAGTTTGATTGATTGTTTGAAAAGGAGTGGGAAGTAGCCATCTCATATAATCCCACTCCTGCTGAGTTACCTCATTTTACTGTTTTGCATAGTTATGTAATCTGATTCTGATCAGATCAGAGCAAAAGCAAGTTTTTTTTGTTATAACGATAACATCAATCACATGATCGTCTTTTTTCGTTGGCAAATTGCATTATTTCAAGTGAAAATTTTCAGCTTGCAAAATATGTTTCTAATCATCTATAAAGGTTACCTTCAAAGCTGTTATATCTTACTGCAAATCAAACTAAATAAGTAGAATTTGGTTTGCAGTGCGTGAGCTTTTTAAAGCACTACATTGTTGGCACACGTCTCTGACTAGCAAACTCTGTGATTCTGATTTCGTAATTCCTTCACAGAAACGTGTTTCCTGAAAAAGAAACTAAGATAAGACATGCCATTAATTATACCAAGGACATCTCATCTGATAATAAGTGAAGGATGATGCTATCGGAAAGACAGAAACTTACAGTTCGGCCAGCTTCCACAGAGACTGAAATGTGTTTTCAGGAACTTTCCTGATCTTGTTGTCCATCAATAATCTGTAAAAAAGTGAAATAATGCAAACTGTTTTTAAACCTGCTGTTAACAGCCATCACTTTACAATCTTAATCTCTAAGGTCAGTGTGGCTACAAAGTAACCGTTTAACTAGTTTACGTACATAAAACAGATTTCCTGCCATTGCCACATGAAGACATCTTCAAGATATACTGTCCAGCTAATTCTCTTGTTGGTAGATTTAGCATAAATGCTAATTTGTTCTTAGGGATATCTGATTTTCCTACATCAGGAAACCAGATTTCCCTAATCCCTCAACAGGGCCTCCAAAAAAAAAAAAAAAAAAAAAGCAGGAAGCAAGTGCATATTTACATTTAATTAACTCTATTAGCTTTGAAAGTCGATGATCAAACAAGTTTCAGTTGTGAGCATACACATAATTGTGTATCTACAGCCACCTTTCTCTAACGACTAAGCACATTTACTTCATATCTAAACTGAAAACTTTGATTTTCATGATCAGCAGACAGGATTAGGCAAATCGGATTTTCCCTTGGTGGATTTCCGCCAGGGAAATCAGCTTCTTCCAAGAATGCACTGGCACGCTAAAGATGGCAGACACTCAGGGCTCATTTAAAAAAATAAAATAAAATAGAATAACAGCGGTTGCTGGATTAAATGTATAACAGTTACCCTTACATTTAAGCCTAAATGTTTTAATTAAACTAGATAATCAGTTATTTCTGGGTTTTTCTTGCAATTTTCTTTAAAAGGAGGTTGCATTTGCTTCCCTAATTTTGGTTCTAGCACGCTGTTGTTTGGCTTTATCAATAGCTGTGAATAACCTAAAAAATCTTCACTTTTTCATTGGAGAAAAGCAACTGAGTCCTTGAGAAACTAAGACCTGGATAATCATATAATTTAAAACAATAATGTCAAAGTGAAAACAGCTTCCTTTGGAATTTATAGTCTAAGGGAACTCCAAGTAGAACCCGCTGCAAAACTCATCCAAAGCCAAGAAATAAGTATCTAAAAATGTTTTGGCCACGCGTAGTCCCCAAAGCTGAGCAAAACCACACAGAGCCCAGAGTTAAACAGCCTAACAGAATCATAAAACATGTATAACGCTGCGTTCAAGAAACTGCTTTGGTTTCAGTAACTTATTCCTCCCTTTATGACTCCAGTAAATGGGATGATATATTTTAACACAGCTTGTTTGAATTGTGCGGGCATGAAGTAACCATGACATGACAGCAGGCTAACAGATGTGAGTGACATCATGGTATTGTGTGTCTGAATTCTCCAGAACATCCAGAAACCACCGGTCAAAATAGTGGCCTTCAACAGCAGCTGAAGGCCTTGGGTCGCAGTATTTAGCACTTCTCTAGGGGACAACAAAAAGATAATTTGATAACTTATATCTCTTTTTAAAGTGTATTTTAGTGTTATTCATTTACTACCGGCTGTTTTAAATGTTTCAGTCCTATTCTATGAAACAAATCTATTTTTAGGTTTATTGTTATTCTACTCTTATTCTATAAAACAAAACTTTAGACTAGTTCACAGTTTTTCTATTTTATGAAAAAATATGTTTTCATCTTTATTTATATTCTATGCCATTCCATTCTATTCTTAAAACAAATCTCTTTCCAAGTTCTTTTTCACTCTACACTTTGCCCAGAATTTCAGAATACTATCTGTTAATAAATATAATATTAGTAAAGGGAAGACTACAATCTACATGTAGTTTTGGAAAATATGTCATAGCCCCTTGAAGGACACAATTCAATAGAAATCGAAATATTTCTCCATGAGACACAGACTAAATATCCCAATCTCTCTTTCTTAGGATCCACTTTTCTGCTTCTGAATAAGATTTCACTCCAGTTTGACAGATTATGTCTGATTATCCGCCGTCATTGTTGCTGTGGGGGTTGAGTATCTCTGACAGGCCCCTTAGGATGAACACGTCTTTGTTATTTTTCAAAAACGTTCAGAGCGCTGCTCTGCAGGCTGTGGTTTTGACATAGAGAACACTCCACTGAATTTCAGGGGTATTGTGTTGTAACATTTGTGCAATAAATTTGTGAGTGTGAGAAAATAGGGCAAAGAAAAGCTTCGAGCATCTTCAGTTGTTTGTTAAATGCTTCTGCATGCATAAAATAGAGAAAAATTATAGCAGCATCTGAAGGTTATAAAAGAATAAATAAATGCATGACAGCATAAATCTTTATTTAAAAGAGCATACTTACAAAACTTCGAGTTTGCTGCATGTCTTTAGGATGGAATAGTTAAGAGTCTCAATGTGGTTTCCCTCCAGATCCTTGGGAGCCCAAAAAAGGGGAAAAAATAAGGCATAAGGCATACTGAGACACATTCGCTCTATTTTAATGGTTTTTGTGAGAATTTGTTACCAAAAAATCCAGCAGACAATGAAATGTGCTCTCAAATCAAACAACTCAATCTTTAAAACAGGTTGGTAGATACTTTGCTGTGAATTCTTAATATTTAGTGGATTTAAATGAAACTTAACCCAATAAATGTCAAAAGAGCTCAAATGTACCCTAATAATTGCTCCTTAAACCTCACAAGAGGAACAAAAAGCGCCAAATCTGTTCCGATAAAATTAGATTTTTTTTAGTTGACCAAAAACGTCTGCTTTATAAATAGTGAATATTTGGAAGTTATCTTCTCTCTGTGTGAAGCACACTTAACAGGACGCAGATAAGCCAAAATAAAAGCTTTTACGACACTGCGGCTTAAAGAGTTTCAGTCCGTTAGTGTTGAGGTCTGTTTGTGATTTTTTCCTTCATTAGGAAATTCTTTCCTCTGTTCGTCTTTTGGTTCCATCCACCTGCACGCCACTTGCCGACATAAATTTCAGATTGTAGTGAGAAGTGCTCATAAACTCAGATAATCCGGCGCTTGTGTGGCACTCATACTTGTGGGAAGACGCCGCTCCTGTGTACACAAAAATATTATTTGGGATCTCGTGTGCATGAAACAGGATTCTCATCTCCTTCCGTGTAAACAAATACCCTACAAAATATGGAAAAACAAACTCATCTCTGCTTTATTAGTTTAGTTTGTATTAGCTAAATAAGAAATTATGAAAACTGACCCAATCTCATGAGTTCTACTGTGCGTTTGAACAGGTTGAAAGAATGTGCATTATTGATCGGCTTTGGAAGGAAATGAGCCGCTGTGGTTCGGTAGACTTGTTTCCGATCAAGTCTCAGTTAATCCCTTGACACCTGAATTTATTCCAAGCAATAAAAACAATGTTTTTGCTTTCAAGTAGGTGCTAAATGAAAGTTATTTTGGAGCCATAGTGGTTAGATGCATATTTGTATTGGCATCAAGGGGTTTAAGTGCAGAAATAATATGAGACCCTTAAATCCAACAAATGAAGTCCTAATCAGCCTTTACAAGAATACTGTAAGCAGTGCAACATCTGTGAAAATGGGAATAAATTCTAAGCGTCAATGTGGGAAATGGAGCTCTAAATCAGGGATTTAAACTGTAGAAGAATCATCAATCTTTTTTTTTTTTAGTTTTGATGAAACTGCTTTTAAGATTAAAAGTAGATGTGAAATTTTGCTTTAGTTGCACATAAAACACAAACAACACATGTGACGTTGTCTGAGTCAAGCTGATAAAGTCTTATGACTGTCTGGTCTGTTTGGTTTGGATGTGTGATCATTTGTCTTTACAGACCTACTCTAATGACATTTTTTAACATGTTCTTGTGCCATATTTCTGATGGTGGAGGACATATATAAAGAAATTTAAACTAAACCGATCTGAATTCTTCCTCTTTGCCTCCAGTAGTAGGGGCATTTGAAGTGGGCAATCTGAATTCTTCGCTTCTCCCCATCCCTACATTTAGCCCTCCAAACAGAGAGTTGTGGGAAAATAGTGTCTCTGAATTCAGACATCACTTCCACTTAATGACGTCACCAATAGTCTGTGGTCAGCTAGCATTAGTATAGAGCTTCCAGCGCTTAAATAAACATTACAACAGCGATATTATAACTTTAAAAAGGTTGTGCTAAAACAAAAAAGTCATTACAGACAGTTCAATATAAACTTCTGCTTCAGAGTGCACTCATGTGATCAAAAGTGCTTATCCTGCGCGATGTGGAGCGACGGAGAGCTCTGTATCTGTCCGCTTGGAGGGTCGCCCTTAAAAAAATATTTCTGACTCCCCTAATCTGTGCTCTGAAGAAAGGAAGTTTACATTTAAATGTTATTAATTACTTTTTTAGCATGACTTCTTAAAGTTATGAAGCTGATGTTATATATTCCAAGCGCTAGCAGCTCTGCGCTAATGTAGCTGACCGGCAACTATTGATGACATCATCTAGTGGGAGTGGGATTGACGTCCGAATTTGAAGACACTATGGCTATTTCCAAATTCCTTCCCTATTACAATATAGTACACTATATAGTGCATCTGACATTTTGTAGTGTTGTCCAAATCTACTATTTCAAAATTGAGTGCCCTAGAAATCTCCCAGAAGCCTTTGCGAAAAAGTAGCATGCATTAATGGTCATTACATTAGCGAATATAGACCACAATGCACTGTGATTGAACAATTTTTGCAAAAAACAGGTTTAAACCATCCACAATTTCATCAACACAGTGGAGTCACAAATAGGTTTCACGAAATGTTCGTATTGATTCAATTTTCACTCTGTGAAATTCAGTACGTCAAATCCAGTGTTTAGAAAAACGAAAGAAAAGTAGAGAGTGGTGTCTGAATTGCTTTTAAAATTCAGGACACTATATAGTCCTGCACTATATAGTTTTTTAGTGGGTAGGGATTAGGTTGGGAATTCAGACATAGACACTTCTTTTTCCCAAACTCTTCATTCTGAGGGCTAAATGTAGAGGTAGGGAGAAGCTATTCCAATTGTTGCGAGTCAGCAGAAGAGTTTGAAAAAGAGTTTATTTTTTATGCATCTTATGTATTTTTATGCAAATAAATTCAATTTTCTTTTCTTCGCTAGCATCTGACTTAAGACTGTAAGATTAGAAAGCTCCAATATTATTTGCACATTTTGTTGCACCGGTAATGCTACATTGGGGGTGTGAGGGGCTATAAGTTAGTGAGCATGTAAACAGGTGGATGATGGGAAGTAGGGGTGAGCTCACTCTTAGAAAAAAAATGTAATGAACTACTGCTGTTCTGCTGAAACTATGTCCTAAATAAATTTGTTTTTTTTCCTTTTGGCTACAAACAGCATAATCATATCTAAAAGAGCACTGGGAACACTTTTACATTAGATCAAAAGATGATCTAAATGGGTCTAATGTAATTTTGACTCATGATTAGACAAGTTTATCTTGTGTAGTTGTGCCATAATATATGCTTGGCAATGTACTATAATGCTCTGAAATCATCTTGAAAATAAACTCTTTACATTGTCAGAAACATTGATCCATTTGAGATTCTTCTTTAAGTTGTTTTTTAGCACCAACAATCTTCAGCACTCTTTGGTTCTAAAAGGAGATGAGGTGTTGGTACAAAGACCCATGAACCACAGGATGCCAAGGCTTTTATCAAGCTTTAACATCTTGTTCCACAGTATATTTTCACTTATCCACCTCCATACTTTAATATTTACTTAGGGGAGTTTTTTTTACTTTTTTCTTGCAAACACACTCACTGCATTTTCACAGGATCCCATTTGACATAAATTGCATTTCAAAAACATTAATTAAACTCCTAATTTAAGTTTTTTTTTTTTTTGTTTTTTACAGAAATGTTGCCATATTATTAGTAAAACTTCATTTTTTAAACTATCTTCTTAAAAAAAAAAAAAATCCAAAAAAAGAATAATCACAACATTTTAAATTCTGTTGTGTATTTGGCCAAAAAGGGGCCAGGAAGGACAGGATTTCAAGAAGCTGTGTGACTATGGGAACTGAACAGGCAAGAGGTCATTATAAGTGTGAAAGTCATCTTTTAGGTGGGCTCTTCTCCTCAAAATCTAAAAATAGCAGTCTGATCTCACCGGTAATGATGACACAGGCTGAAGACTCTCCTTAGGTGAACCAGAACTCAAAATTTAACCCCTGCAGAAGCATTTTCCACATTTGGCTTCTTTTCCTATGTTTTTTAAGTAGGATTTTTTTTTTCACAAACATAAAAGTCAACATCTATTTGCTTTGACACAAATGGAATGTACTTACAGCCAATCCAAGGCAGGCATGTGTTGACAGAAGCTGGGATGAGGGAGCTGCTGCAGGGACGTGTGCACCATGGATCTGAACAGAGTCAAAGGATGTTTAATAGCAAAATACAGATGAAATTTAAAAAAAGAATGAAGATGACAAAATTTTACATGTTCGGTTTTAGCAGAAGCAAAACCATAAATATTAGATTACCAGAATCAACCATTGAAAGTCTGTCATGGATCTGCTCATTAGTACTGAAAAAGATAGAGCTTCATTGATGCAGAAAATGTTTTCTTTTTTATGCATGAAGCCTAAACCAAATAAATAATTTGATCTCATTATAATAATTAAAGTAAAACTTTAGATTTTGCTCAGTGAGTCCATAGAATGTTAATATTTAAAAAAAGATAAAAATTCAATTAGGATTATTTTTTAAGTATATAAGTTAAAAGGTGCCTTTCCAGTTTAATAAAATACATTTTTAAAATAATAAAATACATATTTTGTCATTTTAAAAAAAAAACCTAAAATGCAGCAAATAATGTAATAAGCCTGTATTATTAACAATAAGACATGACAAACGATGAAACTGTATAAATCCTCCTCCTTTGTGGGCTTCCAATATGATAAAGCTGTGCTTACTGTCAAAAAATGGCAAAGTAAAATTTCTTAAAAATATGAAAGGTCATGTAAAGGTAAAAAAAAAAAATCTGTGATTATAACAGGCTACGAAATAAAAATTCTAATATAATTCTAAATAAAATAGAAACTTGATTTGAAGCTTTTTTTTGTTTGTTTTTTGTGTTCCTGCTCTCCTCCTGATCTTCCAAACACACCTGCTTTAAAGCTTGCAGTCCCCACAGCTGCATCCTATTAGTTAATCACAGCCCTCAGTATTTTGAAGTTAATTGTTTTAATTGCACTCGGTCACATCTTGTACCTCGTTTGTTCTGTGAGGTCTGTTCAAATCATGGTTTTTTTGTTTGTTTTATTTTGGTGTTGTTTTGGCTTTTCTTGTGCGACGTAGTATTAGGACCACCAAATAAACAGTTACAAGATTAAAGTCTTGAATTTGTAAACTCGTAAATTAACAACTTTTTTTTCTCCGAAAATTTACGAGATTTGTTTTAGACCACAAAGCAGCAGTAAACAGACTTCTTGTACAATTACATTTGGTCAAATTGTTTTGGATTTGAATAGGTATTCTAAATGTTTATTGATAACAATACAAATGTTTAAAGCATCTTTTATTTGATTTATGGTTTATTAATGTTTTATCTATTGATGGTTGCAGAAACTCTGCCTTGCTGTTGATGAAGCCATCGATATCCTTACAACTGTTCAATTCCAGTCATTTTCAACAAGTTTGTGTGATTTTTCCATCTGAAGAGGCACAGTTTTCAGCATAAAAATATTCTTATGCAAATAAATATTTAATTTTTATTGGCCAAAAGGTTCAGAATTTCTTTGTTTTTAAAACCTACCTAGAAGTAAAGCTTCACGAATGCTCCATGCGTCGTCAAATCACTTTGGTGTTTTTTTTTTCATAAATTTGCGTGTTTTAAAGTCTCTAATTTATAACATTCAATGTAATAAATGTGCAACTCTTCAATATACACGTTTACAAGAAAAAAAAAGTCATAAAACAATTAAACAGTTACAACTTTTTTTTTGGCAAACTTTAAAGGAAAAAAAAAAGCTTATAAATTTGCCTTATACTCTGTTATACTTTTACTTTTTCCTCAGTTTCATTGATTTAAACAAATCTGGAGGTACCCAGAAACCATCAGTGAGAGCTTTAACCGCATCTGCCTGTAACTAGATTCTGTGAATTCAATTGCGAAAATCAATTTATCAAACATTTACATTTTAACCCAGGGAGCGCCTAGGCTATTTCCCCCCTGTCATTCATGCTATAGGCTTTTGTTTATCTAATTTCCTCACACCTAACATCATCACATGACAATTTACAACCACATCACAAATGTCATACAGTTGAATTACACTCTAATAAAAGCTTCTATATTTATGGGGACAACTTATGAGTCACCATTGGTACATGTATGTAATCCAGGGACTGTCACATGGTGACTAATAATAACTTGTATACATAGAAAGACAACATGTGTGTTTTTATTAATATAAATATTTTGAATTTTTTACATTGACTTTTAATTTGAAAATCCTTTTACATATTTTATTCTATTAATCAGATTCACTAAATCCCTTCTATCTGCTTTTACATTTGATTTAAAAACATTGCTCAGACATGCGTCTCTGATTTGCAACATTTAAAATGTACGACTGTAAATTATAGATGTTGGACAAAGTGTAGTCACTTGCTGTCATCGCATCGTCTGCTTACAAACATATTTATAGCTGTTGCATACAGCTTTATAGCTGATGAAATGGAACAGCTGCACTAAACAGCACTAAAATCAACTAAATGGTTCTCAGTTTTTTTTTTTTCTTTTGAGGAGCAATCAGCAGCCCGGCTTTAAAAACTGTCAACATTTAATCAAAGGTTAAGAAATAAGGCAGAGTGTTGAAGTTTTGTTTTTACTAAGAAGCTTAAAAAATGGCTAGTTTGAATGGCAACTTTTTAAAGTGCATTCAAGTTCCTGCTGGCACTCTTAGGAGAGATTGATCTCAGAATGGTTGGAAAGTAAAACAACCAGTAACAGGTGAGCAGCCACCTCAGGGAGGTGGAAACTCTCTTTGAACAGCCACACTTAGTTGGAAAAACATTTATTCCCAGAGCTTTGAATTGGGAGTGTAAACAAAGTAAAAGAGTAGTATTTCCAGCTGAAAGAGGAATTTAGGAGAGAGGTTTGGTGGACACACCGGTGTAAAGTAGATAACAGTTTTGGGTAATAAACTCACTCTGCATAGGAAAAACAATATCGTTCTGAACAGAGAGCAGCAGGGTATTTCTATTCACTAGAACGACCTTGCCAGACTGTTTAACGGCCAGCGCCAATGAAAATTAGTTTTTAACATGTTCTTTTTCTCATAATGGAGGAAATTTATAAAATTATATAATAAAACTGGATTTAGGAGTATTACTTTACGCTATGGTCACATATATGGTCACAGCTTGGAGATCTAAATGCAAGTTTTTCAGCAAATTCGGCAGGTGGCCGTGCGGCGGAAGTTGTAATTGGTGTCAGAAATCAGAGCTCTGTCTCCCCCTCTGGTCACCTGTGGGAGCCATCTGCATAATACTAAAGGCCCTAGATCTCCCAGCAATCCCAGCGCACAGTCCCCAGAGGCCGCATAGCTGACTCTCACTACCAATCACCAACAGGACACTAAAGCAGTGCAAGGAGCCTCACTCAGTGCGAAGTATTGTTTTTGAGACCCTGCCTGCATTACCAAGTGTTTCATTTTGGACCTGATCTTCTGTTTCTCTGATTGCTTGCTGCCTGCCCTAACCCTCACCTGGACCCAGACAATTCTACTCTTTTCTTGGATGATCCCATGCTTGTGACTGACCTCTGCCCGCCTGACCCTGATTTAGCTTTGTGGACTTTTAGCTGTCCAAACTAATAAACCTGCTGCATGTGGAACCAGCTCTGCTTCGTTTTTATATGAGCGCGAGCATTTGAAGTGTTCCCGAAGTGTCTGATTTAGCAGATTTTCACATTGCACGTCATGTCAAGCTCCTTACCCCGGGATTTGTGGAATCCGAAGTGAGCCCATACATTTGCCAATTTATAACGGGACAGGAGGAATCTCTTTTTCTCTCATGCTGCGTAGCGCGCGCTCAGTAAGCTCCGCTCGCCTCCAGGGAAAACAAACTACGGTAGCCGTTTCGGGACAAACATTACGGCTTGCAAGTAAGCTAGCAGGTTCGAGCCATTAAATAAACATATAAATGCAGGAATATGGCGGGAGGGGCGAATCGATTCTTGGATATTTAGAATCGATTCTGAATCGTTAAAAATGAGAATCTAGATTCGAATGTGAATCGATTTTTTCCGACACCCCTGCCAGGCACATTTGGAAATCACGAGGTGGCAGTTCAATAACATCATTATGAAATTGGGCAGCAGCTTGGCGGCCACAGTGCTGATTGTCGGCCGGCAGCAGTTCTGACTGGGCCATGTGTAAATGTTTCCGAATGGCGGCCGTCCATATCAAAAGCTAGCTGGTAGCCCAAGCAGGCCATTCCGCCCGCCTGATGGACACCTGACTGTTGCTGTCTACATTCATGACAATGGTGGCATAAAATCTCACAGATTCTACCAATGGCTCCCCATCACACTGGGGCAGTTGCATTTGTGACCGTTGCCTTGTCCAAATTGCTGTTGGATCAAAAGCAGTCGGTTTGAAAAAACGTGGGTTTTTTATGCTGCTATGGGAGGGCCAAAGTCTCCTCTCTTTGCTACAATTTTGAAACATCCACTTGCGACTGATCCATAATGATTGTCCACAAATTGGTCTTGCTGATCATGCGTCGTGTTGATAAACATGGTTTTTTTGCATGCTATGAGGCAAGGTTCTTCTTTCTACAATTTAAAAACACTTGCACTTGGCTTCAAAGGATCCACAAGTCTCTAGATTCATTACTTGTCCAGAACTGTACTAAAACTGTTGCTGCAGAACTGGATAGCTATTGCTACTGATATAGCTCTGATATTGCTTTTTTTTGCTATGCTAATGTTAGCTTGGACTTTTGAGGGGCTACAAGCTAGCAAGAGAGAGTGTAAACAAAGGGCTGATGGGGAATTAGCAGAGCTAATTTCTGCGCTAACAGTCCCCCCTAAAGATGAGATTTCCTGGTGAACTCTTGTTGCGTTAGAGACAGTTTGGCATAAAACTGCATAATCACAGTTAAAAGACCACTGGGAATGATTTTAATATTTAGTTGACGTGGGACTTGAACATAAGGCTGATTTTTTTAAATGTGAGAAGCAAGAGCAAAAAAAAAAAAGATGATGTCAGAGTCAATCTGCATTGATTTTCTGATGGTTTGTTGGACGTGGATGCACCTGCTTTCTGTAGTTTTTGGAGTGCTTAATTCAGCTTTTCTCTGAAGGACATTAATACCTTAATGTTAACAGGGAGTCACAGCAAAACCCTCCCTTCAATAATCCTTGGCCTGAACTTGAACCAATCAATGGAAAAGCCTTATTGTCTTTGAAACTGCTCTGGCATAAGCACTTATTTTAATTATATGGTTCCAATTTTCAACAAAATGTCATCTGAGGGCACTTGACCGGAAAAGTTAACTCCTATCAAGGTCCAATTACCAGCTCAATTCCACTTTAATGTACAATCACCTCATATTTGCTCTTTCTCTTGGATTAGTAAAAGGAAGTGGCAGGTTTTAATGATTTCAGCCTCAGAGACTTTTTTATTAAATTCTTTTTTTAAATCTTTAACCTTATTTAATGTTTGATCTAGACATAACAGGCTGCATTTTCTGTCACACAGCCTTACATATCTTGTGTGTTTATTCATATTAAAGTGCATTTTCTTTAATCTGAGCAGAACTGAAACAAATTCAGATTTTTAAAAAAATATATTTGTGGCATTAAACTTAGTTTTGATAGCTGAGAAGAAACTGAAACCAAAACAGGTCAAACTCACTCATAGTCACTCATTAAATACACCAGCATTGATATTTCTCCGGTTTTTAACTTTTTGTAAAAGGAAAACCTTATTTTTCATCAGTTAAAATGGACACAAATAAGATGGTTGATTCTGAAAAAAAACACATAAACCTGTTGAGTTTTTATCTGCTTATATTCCAGGAATGGAAAATGTTAAAAATGGAGCTCCACACAAATGTAGTTGGTTAAATGTATAATTGATTTATTATTTCTATCAAATTGTGTAAAACATTTTTTTGTTCCAGTATGCCGCTTAGTTTAAACCAGGGGTCTGCCACCTTTAACAGTAAAAGAGACATTTGAGTTTTTCTACTATTTAAAACTTTTTTTTTGGATACTGCTTACAATTCAATACAATGTATTTTTTAAATAATAAATATGAATTATGCTTCTTTTTTGGTATAATGAATACAAACAGAAATATATTTAAAAAACTAGCATGTTCTCAAAATGCAAAATTATTTTTTACGTTTGACAGACACTTATATGATTTCCTTTCAAAATAAAAGATGCCTTGAACCAGAAAAAGAATAACTTGCAAAATAAAAAAATATATATCAAAAAGTAACTTACAGGTACATCAGAGAATGGAGTCCCATAAAGGTGTCTGCGGACAAGCCACTTATAGGATTATGATCCAACATTCTGTCCCATAAAAAACAGAAATGTATTGATGAAGTATAAATGTATTCATAAAGTATTGTAATGTATGTATGTTTAGTCTGGTAAACATATTGTTTCTACATTTTAAAATCACCTTTGTAACTTTAGAACATTTACTCTAACTTGAAGCGTCAGTTTTTTGTTAAGTCAATTAATAAATGGACACCAGAAGTGAGATGACTTATTAGTTTTTATGCTAAAAAAATAAGATGTGTTACGAAGAAAAAAAAGGAGTATCAATCAATGCAAACCAACAGATCTGTGGCCATTTTTACTTTTTAGGAAAATTTTTTTATATTACGTTTTCCTAAAAAAAAAACCCTCCATCTGTGCAGCTGTACATAATTTAAGAGTAGGCACTCACATTTCAGCGCTTCTATTTTTTTCCTGTTTAATACTGTCGGGGGTATTGCTCTTGAGAGCTTTTTAACACATGCCGGAAGAGGAAACTACAGATGTGTTCTTAAAAATAGCATTGGTTTCCCAAACTCTAACTCTTAATTAATAATAGATAACACAACTGCATGTACCACTTCCGCTGTGAACGCGACTCTGCCACGATACATGCATTAACCCCCTTAGTTCTTTAATACCACCGATTGTGTCTGGATGTGAGTGTGTGCGTCTGTCTTGCACGATTCAGTGTGTGGTACTTACAGCCACTCCAGCTGATTCAGTTCCCTGAATACACCAGGGCCGAGCGAGGATATTAAGTTCTCACTGAGAAACCTATCAGACAAAGTAAGAAGCAGAGAGACGAGTTATCACAAGCATCATATTTCATTCATTTTTTTTTTTTGTCTGTTCTCACAGAAAAATAAACACATTTCACATAGCAGACAGTTGACAAAAAAAGCAGCAAACACAGAGACAAAATTTCCACTTGCAGTCTTTCAATAAACCTTTCAGAGACAAGGCCAAACAAAAACGCTCTTAGCCTGTTCTTCTGCAAAATGAAGACTAAACCAAACTGTTCCAGCCAGCTCCAGTAAATCTGACATCCGGACAATAAAATGGGGTTTGAGCATAACAAGATCTTGTTCCATACCTCTATGTTCATCTGAATCAAATATTCCTGCTGTGCCTAAAAATCTATTAAACACAAACTTGGATTTTTGATAGTAACATCAGTCAGATTGTGTGTTTGTGCTCAATGTGACATGAAGCAGGAAATAGTTCACTAGACACTCACTGGAAACAAAAACTAATAAACCTTTCACTCTATTATTCCACTAAACACAAATACATTTGCAGCACATAGTAATCCTGAAATGATTTAAAGATAAAATTCTTTAAGAAAATGTATAGATCTTAAAGACCCACTCCAATGAAAATTGTGTTTTAAAATGTTTTTTTTTTTTTTTTTTTTACCATTTTTCTGATAATATATTTAGAAAATTAAGTTTAAAATTGCATTTTTGGAAAATCTTTTAAAATTGTTGTAAATCAGGATAGATACAAAAATGACATAAAATGACATTTTGAGTCTCCCAAACTCATCGTTTTTTGACATGCTGGCTGTTCCCATTAAATCACGGGTCCCCAACCTCTGAGAGGCGGACCAGCCATCAGGTCAAAAAACGATGAGTTTGGGACCCAAAAAGTGACGCGGAGGGGTCATCAACCAAATGTCAATATGTGATGAATTGGCGATGAGGATGTTTTGGCTGGGTGGCTATAATAATGCTCGGCATTTTTGTTACATCGGTAGCGTTTTGGGTGTATTGGGCTGTAAGCTAACAGGACAGCATGTAAACAGATGGATGATGGGAAGTGTAGGAAGCTTAAACCGGGTTCACACCGAATGTGGAACGGAGGCCACTTCCATTCCATTGACAAAATTGCTACTATTTTGAATATTGACCATATTTTCTTGTGTATCTTGGCGTAACTTCCTGCCAGGATTGATGTGGAGACACCGAACAAGCATAGAGTGAGCCGGCTGTGGAGGACCGTGGTCAACAACATCATAGGTAAACCAGGGCATAGTATGGAAGTGGCCTCCGTCCCACTCTGTTCGGTATGAACCCGGCTTTACTCTGCATCAAAAATCCCACCATCAGCTCGGAAGCCTAAATTATGTCCTAGAAAGCAACATTTAACCATTTTTTTGGGCTAAAAGTAACATAATTATAATAAAAGACCACTGGGAACACTTTTAAAATGCATAAAAAGTTGATTGGAGTGGGTCTTAAACGGACTACCAAAATTTTCTGAAAAAAACACTTTTTGTGGCTACAGTTACAGACTTAACATATTTATTTTACAAAAATTTGTTTCATATTTTTTAACTTATAAATGGAAGTTTGAGCAAAAAAACTGAGAAAAATGCAGCCAAGTTTGATTTCTCATAACTACAAATAAATACATAAACACATATAATAAATTAAAAAAAGTTACTCACAGCTTCTTCAGACTGCGCAGGCCACTGAATGCATCTCTTGACACAAACTGGAGGCTGTTGTTTTGCAGAAATCTGTGATCGGAAAACAACAGCGTTGTTCCTACTTCCAAAAACTTCAGACCTAAAGTTAGTAATCCCTTGTGGCAACTTATCCTTGACAAGAGCAGAATGCCTAAAATGATTATAGCAGTTTTGTCACAGTGCCATGAAATTTTTCCTTCCTCTTTTTTACACCACAGCAGGAATGAGAGGAAATCCCTTGGAAAAGAACATCTCTGTTTTGACATGAAAACTCAAACTACAAACACACAGCCGTTTTCCACTGACTTACCAAGCAAAAAATAACATTGTATAAATATATATATATTAAAGATTTATTTTTACGATAAAGGATGGGTAGCTATATTTCTGGAGCATGAAATGTTAACCGTCAGTGACATTAGAGCAAAAGCACTGATGGCATTTTCAGCCGTGTGATGTGTGTCTTAACCTCCGTTTCCACTATTAAAGTGGAGCACAATGAACAAAGAGCTCCAGAGTCTCGAGGGCAGTTCCGGCTTCTTACACCTCTGGAACAAAATTGCACATTTTCTATGACTAAATGGGGAAGTGCAGACATATGCTAAACAATGTCTAACCAGCGATTACGAGAGTCCCGCCATCACCCTGTGAAATCTGATTAATTACCAACCGACTGGGGAGAACGGCGCTCCTGTTGCTCTCCTACATTGATTGAACAGGACTTTTAGTTGTTGCATGAAAGGAGTTTGTGTAAAGTACTCAGTGGTAGTGTACTTTTAGCACCCATAGTATTTTATTTTGAAGGTTTGCACAAGAGTTTGTTGAAAAAAAAAATCAGGCTTGTCGCTTATCACAATTCCAGCTATTTTTTTTGGTTCTAAAAAATCTAAAATCTTTCCCAATCCAATGTCTAATTCAAAAGTTACTTTATTATGACTCACGTGGAAGAGTTTTCATGAACAAACCAGTCACCACACTCGTTTACTGTCCCCAGCAGATACGATTATAGCCAATCATCTGACTGCTTTGCCAACAAGCTCTAATGCAGGAAAGGTCAGTCGTGCTCGTTTGAATTAGCGTTTGGTTTTAAAAAGAAGAAAAAAAAAAAAGGAGTGACGTTCAGATTTAATATTCATTTTAGGAACACATTTGTTGGTGGCAGAGGCAGAGCTAGAAAATCTTAGATGGGGGCAGAAGACTATGGAAGGGAAGCAAACACCAGAGTGGAAATCCATTACAATTAAAGTATCAAAAATATGTATTTCTAACAGTTTTATTATAAAACTATTGTTGCTTTTATTTCATTTACAAATGTCACTTTTGTTATTTTTGCAAAGCTTGAAGAATTTTGTGTTGATGATTTCTTAATTTTGGTCAATAATGATACTAAGTAGGTTTCTGTCTATCTGACTGCATTTTATAATTTTATGAACTTTTAAATGTGATATATTTTATTTTATATGTTATTTTTACATGTTGTTTTTTTAATCCAGTATTTCTGAATGTGTGTTGCAGAATGTATTACACTAAAGATATATTCTTCTTTATTGTGTTGTTGAATAAAAGTTAGTTGGTGCAGAAGAATGAAAAAATACTCACAATCTCTCGAGGGCGCTGTACTCTGAAAACACCATATCAGGCAGTGTTTGGATCTTGTTGTTCCTAAGAGACCTGAAAAAAAATTAAGAACATGAAATACACAATATTTAGCTTGCACTGAATTTCAAATAATTAAAATCAGAGGCAAAAAACATTTGGTACAAAATGGACCACAGGTTAACTCCTCGATGCCTGACTTTATTTCCAGCTATAAAATAAACTTAAAAAAAAAATCACTTCAGTTTTAGCTTTCAAGTAGATTTTAAATTAAGGAATCTTTGGAGCAGAAGTAATTGCATGTTTGAATCAATAATTGTCAACAGCTCATAATGGAATTAAATAAACATAAAATACTTTACATTTTTATCATTTTCAATCATCAATTTTACATTAAAACAACTATTTATATATTTTCAGGCAAAAATGTGTTTTTTACTAGTGTTTTTTTTACACAAGAATTACTAAATCTATTAGTGAAAGCTCCACCTTTCTTCAATATAAATTAATAGTTATATGAATTTTATCTTCTAACTTGGAAAGTAAAAAATATTTAATTTCATCACGTTTACACTTTTGAAAGGATTTTCTAAACTTGTTGCAAAAAATGAAAGCAAATCTAAAAAATTGAATAGATTTTTTACAGGTTTGTGAGGGCAAAATCACAAACACTTATGATCATTTTCAAAATGCCAGGACAATAATACTTTTACAAAAGTTAAGCTAAAAAAAAACATAAACAAAGAAAATTCACTATCCATCGTAAAGCAGACCCAAAGAGACCAAATAAAATAGCTAAAACTGTGTTGAAGCAGCTGAAATCAATAACCTTTTTTTCAAGAAACAAAATAAATTCAGATCAGTTCAATCTCTGAAGAACTGTCTGGAAACAAACAGATTTAGGGGAGTTTAACATCTGTTAGTGCAGCTATTGAAATGATGCCAGCTGGTGATGAAAATAACAACAAACCTCCAGCTGTATCACCAGAAATAGTTTTTCTTTGGGGAAATCGTAAACAGGAAACAATGTTTTTAAGAGGTCCGAAATATTAGAAAAATGCTGCAAAAAATCAAAACAAATTATATTATTTTTAGAAAATGTAAACCCTCAATACTTAGTGCTCAAAAAAGGTTAAAAAATATGTGGATTTTTTTTTTGCATCTGGCTAAATATAATACAATATAATTATAACATAATATAGAAAATAAAATAGCTGCAAATTAATTTTTTATGATATGCACAAACAAAAAAATAGGCAATTAATATTTTTTATTAAGAGCAAGTAAAAACACTTCAGTGACATGTTATCATTTATAGACCCATGCCAATGGAAAGGGGATTTTTGTGTGTTTTTAACATGTTATTGTGGCATTTTTCTCTTGATGGAGAACTTGCATAAAGATAATAAAACGTAACATAAATTTTGGAGTATTTCTTCAGTCAAATTGTTGTGAATCAGAAGCAGACAAAAAAGCCTGTAGCTCTGATGTGTAGGCATTACAGTCGCTCCCTGCTTCCCTTCATTCTGATGCACTTGGACTCTTCATTTTTCTCGACTCTGGCTCAGTTTTTCATGGGGTTTTTCTTGCACTGGTAATGTTAGGTTGGAATTGAAGGGGGCTGTAAGCTTGCTGGAGTGCGCGTAAACAGATGGATGTTGGGAAATGAGGACAGACAGCCCTCACAAGTCAGAAGAAAATTTCCAATGAACTCCTGCCGCTCTGCAGAAACTATGTCCTTGAAAATGGCACAGATTTTAAGATTCTGGCTGAAATCATAATTAAACGACCACTGGGAACGCTTTTACAATTGATCACAAGGTCATCAGAGTAGGGATTTATGCACATATATGTGTATATTTGCATAAGAAAAAATGAAAAAAATCCAAGAATACATTTACAGGGTTTTCGCAGGGTCTTAAGAAGTCTAAAAAGTATTGAATTTATGAATTTAGAAATATTAATGCCTCAAAAAAACCTTCAAAACATCTTGAATTTTAATATTTGAACCTAAAAAATTGTGCAGTGAAACCTCTCCGTTTCACATTTTTTGTTTAAAAAAAAAGGTTTTCAACCACAAACATTTTAATCAAATAATGTAAATAAACAGCAGCAGAACCAGTTTTTATGCACCAATTTAAAACAGAAGGAAAGAAGCGAGCATACGTAACAAAGAACAAACATAAACAACAAGATAAGAAGCTACAGGTTTAATCTAAATTTGCTTACTAATCATTTTTGATTTTTATACACATGGCCTTGAAAAGGTCTTACATTTAACTCGATGAAACTCGAAGGAACTCGGAGTTATCATCTGTGCTATCAAGAGAAATCAGTCATGATGTTTCTGTAGAGATACTTTTTTTTTTTGCACAGCTAGTGTTTTTTTATCATTAATTATCAGTTTTTAGACAATATGGACACAAAGGAAACAACATGCTTATCATGACAATTTAGATCTGATTATGATTGCAAAAAGTTGGAATCAACCAAACAACTTAACAAAGCAAACAAGAAAAGCATGGAAACGTTCTGAATTTCCTTATTTGATTCTCACTGGATATTCCAGTGAATTTTCTGTGGAAAATGTTTTATCGTTTGATTCATTCATAAAGAGAGAAAGATCAAGTCAAACTTGAAGATTTTTTTTCTGAACTATAACCAACCTTCAAGATTGAGAGAATTAGGAAACGATCCCTCATTACAGAAGTCTTGATCAAGCTCTTCACCAAGAAACATTTTTTTTGGTCTATTTTAAATTATGGATAAAATCCGTTTAAGAAGTCAAGCAATTGTGCTTTATTTAATTCAAGCATTATACATATATAAGGTTATAAAAAATTGCTTACAGTTCTTTTTTTTTGCACAAACTGAATGGAAATATTGGCCTAAGCTTCACAAAATGTCTTGACAGCTATCAGATAATTTCGTTTTTCCAGTCAGTTGGATTTTTGAGTTCCTCGTCATCTAAACAACACCGACATGTAAACAACATTCAAGCTACTATGACAAGCTCATCAAAGCATAACAGCACTGCCAATGCCACTCACTTTTAGCCTGTCCCCTTGCTTTGGCAGAGAGATGTGAGAAATTATTCAACCTTGTTAGCAAAAAATCATCCCCACACAAGCCCACGATTTGTTCTCTTTGGCTCCGTCGGCGTTCGGCATGAGGCGCCGCGCATGATCTGAAAATGCCCACCAGCCCTCTTCTCTTTCACTATCCATGGTTTTGTTTGCTTCAAACACTTGTTTGTTTGTGCTGCTTTGACGTGGAGTCTCCCAAATGTCTTCGGGTCCATCAGCATGAAAGCACTTTGTCAGGGTTTTTAGAATATTGTTCAAAACACAGACGTGCTGGAGGCGGAAAGATCCGGAAACAGATGGAGCATTATGATATCAGATAAGATATATCAGATTACTTACTAACCTTGATGTCTAAACATTTTCAAAAGACGAATCGAAGAATCAGAAGCTGAGACCGGCAGATGACAAGATGGTACAAATGTGGATCCATGATGCTACGTTTACACCAGGTGTGGAACGGCATGTTCAAGCAACTCCTTCTGATAAAAAGTTTAGGTAAATGCGCATATATGTGCGTTTCGGGCTTCCACGTTAAAATCTTTTGAGTTCACATGTCACTACTCAAATTTTTAACCCCATTTTTGGGCCCCATATACAAAATGTGCAGCCATTGAACGCTCATTGAAAGTTTGAACTTGACCAATTAGGGACTCACGTATTGGAGTCAAACTCAATAATTGCGGTTGGTGTTTGGTCAGAACTATATGACACCAAGTCCTTTACATCAGAATAGAGTTGTGAAAGAAAATTCGACTTGGCATGGAGCGACCCCGCCCCCCATCCCCTCCCCGTTGTGGAGCAGCAGAGGGAGCTGATGCAGCATATTTTCTGTCACAGAAATAGTCAGAAATGCAATTTTAAAGTTTATATTTTTCTTCCATCATCAGGAAAATGTCACATGACCATGTTGAAAACATGATTTTCATTGGAGTGTGTCTAGAATAGATCGAACCATTTAGATTAAACTGTAAAAAGTTTAAAGAGTCTTGAACTCTTCAAATTCTGCTGTGTGTGGAACCATTTTTGCTGTCGGATATCCTGTTTCTGCTTTTACAGAAACAGTTTCTACTGCAACTTTTCAAATATTTTGCTGAACAGTACCAACTCTTTGCCAAGCTCTTGCATTAGTCTGGAGTAGAGTCAAACTTTTCTGTCACACTGATCGCTTTTGGTTGCCTCTCGGTATAGTTTGTCACTATTGTCATCGCTGCTGGTGCTGCAAACCCAAGCAGGTTAAAGTGAGGTTGGAAAATGGATGATGTCAATCTCCTGCAGAAAACAGTCAACTAACTGAGCATCAGCGAGCTGTGTGTGCACCACAAGCACAGCGGCGTTCCTCGGGTACAGCTTACTGAAGAGCAACTCGAAATAAGGCTCCATTTAATAGAACGAAAACTGTGGAAACAGGATCAACTTATCTTCACAATTCTACCAATTTTCCAAGAAGTTAAAGGATTAAAGTTCAACTTCAATCACCTTTTGATCTACTTTAAGTAGACGTGGTCTTTTAACTACAATTAAGCCATTTTCAACCAAAAACAACAAACCTGTGTTGTTTTCTAAGACATAGTTTCTGCAGAGCAACAGTAGTTTGATAGAAATTTGCCTCTGAGTTGTGGGCGGTACAGGTGGCGCAGATCAACCCCACCCCCACCTCCCATCCCCCATCTGTTTACACTCAAGCTAATCTTACAGCTCCTAAAACTCCAAATCTAACAGTGCAACAAAAATGATGAACAACATCGGAGATATTTAACCAAACAGTTTGAGATAGATGTCATTTCTGATGAGCAAAATGAAAATGTACTTGGATCTAGTCACCTGCTACTGAATGCATCAGAATTATGAAATGATTTTTGTGCCGCCATTTTCCAAAAAGTCACAGTTTAGAGATCAACATTTTCTTAATTGCAAACAAAATGTTTTCAGAAAAAAGCTTCTTCATTTTTAAATAAAAATGTCATATTTGCTTTAAAAAAATATATTTTTGCTTTCAAAAAATTTTTGAGCATTATCAAACTTTTTTTGCTTCCAAAAAGTGTTTTTGCTCTGAAAAAAACGCTCTCAAAAATATATTTGCATTTTTTTGCTTTCCAAAAATTCTTTTCAAAAAATATGTAACCTTTTTTTATTATTTCAATGAATATTTTTCTGTTTGTAACCATTTTTTTGCAAACACAAAGCACCGATACAACGTCCTAACGTCCATCTCTGCTTCCAAGCACAGGCAATGCGAGACAGAGACACTTGATTGGATGGAATCTAAACCAACCAGTATGAACCCCTGTTATCTGTGATGATCTGTTTTGGGGCACATATGCTTAACTAAGAGTTTTAGACGCAAAATCAAAGATAGAGTAAAAGCGAGATGAGGGACAACACATCTAAAATATCTGTGCCGCAAACGCAAAAATAATTTTTGAAAGCAAAAAAAAAAAAAGATTTTGAAAGAAAATTTTTGAACTTTTCATTTGCAAATGATGAAGCTTTATTCTTAACACTACATTTTGATTGCAATTTAGAAAATTTTGTTCTCAAAGCTGAGAGTTTTCTCAAAACTGTGACTTTTGCTTGCAATATGGTGGCACAATAGTAACTCCATACAGAATGGGATGGAGCAGGATGCTTGTGACTCCCCAGTTTATTTTCTTTGTAACAATTATTTTTTAAACTGCATTTTTTCACCTGCTCCTAATTCATATAGATTTGAATAAAAAATTCTCAGAAATACAATTTGAACAGAATTTTCTTTATAAGTCCTCCATCATTAGAAAAAAAATGTTAAAAACACTAAAAACACCAGAATCTTTGATCTAGAAAAACCATTTTCTGTCTGAAGGTGGCATTTCTACTTTCATCCTGGGGGGTCTGCTTAAATAAGTGGAAAGAGTAGATTCCACTTATGTGAGGATGGCTTGTGCGGGTCACTGAACCACAGTGCAATCAGCAGCTGACAGATATCTGCAGGATTGCTGATTGAACTGACACCCTCCGCTTGCCTTATTAGTTCAGCTTCTTTGACTTGAATTGTTCTTGGCTCATCTTTTACTCAAAGTTCCATGTCCGCAGGTGTTTTCCTAACATTTTGCTCAGCTCAACCCCTTCCCTGGAGTGTATAGAATTTCACACATAGGCAACTTGGAAATGCCACCAAACATCCCACAACTGATTATTTTGGAAACAACGTGGCGGCATACAGTTACTATCTCCGTTTTGTTCCACCTCAGCAGAATTCTGTTGTCCTAATTTGGCCACAGAAGTCTGGGAGGTTTATGGTTTCCGAGACCGATCTTCTAACTGCACTGGTTGGATCTGCCTCAGATTTCTCCTGACCTTCTTATTTTTCCTTATATTTATCTTAAAATGTAGTAGATTAAACCCAGCTTTGTCTTTATTACACTTACATGAAAGTAGAAACGGCACTGAACGACAGGAGCCCTCATGACTTTCAGTTGGGGCTTAAATGATTGAATAATCTTTGTTCTTAGAAATATTTTGACAAAGGTGAAAGGCTGCAGTCAGATTTCAAAATGTGAAGGAATAATTGGCTTAACTGTTGCACATTAAACCCAGCTGAGGTCAATTCTTCAATTTATCCCAGTAAATGTGAAGCAGTTAGGCTTAAAATATGTCGTTTTTAATAGATTTAAACAAACCACTGAGCAAATTTAATAATTTTTTCCCTAACTAATTGTACCTCTGCTAAAAATCTACTAGACCTCCAAAGTGTGGATAGTTTCTGTTATTTGTTTAAGGTTAAGACATTTCTTGAACCCAAAAATTGTGTTTTTTAATGATTAGTTTTTCTGTTTTTTTTTATTTGTTATACATTAAAACAGGGTATGTCTTTTCTGAACAAGAAACAACGGGTGCTGCGGCGGTCTGGTGAAAGCTCAACCATTATTTAAAAAATGAAAAGCTGAACACCCCAGTGAACTCAAAACAAAGTCATTTCTTTCATAATGGAGCCAAAGCCGGACAGAGAATGGAAGTGTTGGTTTATGAGCGTTAAAAGCAATTCTGTGGAACACTGTGAAGGGCTCAAATTTTCCTCACAGTACTTGTGTTGTTTGTCTCGGCTTTAGCTTGATGAAGCGTTTGGGGTTTACCATTACACTTTTTAGTGGAAAATATGACAATTAAGGTTTCTTTAAAATGTGCAAAATACGTCGTCACTTAAGCGTTGTCCTTATTTGTGCTTCACTGACATACATTTTTTCCACTAAACGTACATTAGTCACAAATGTAAATATGAACCTTGAACAAAACTGTATTTTAACATGTTTGCTCAATATATTATGTCATATTTCAGGGTTGCAGCAGGACGCATCCAGAGCTGGTACGTGTACATCAACCCGGCAACAGACAAGGTACCAGATGCAGTAAGGGACCCGAACCGGTACCAGACACGGTACAGGGTACAAACTGACACCAGGTTAGGGTTAGAGTACCGGTACTGGGTTATGACAGGGGTCCCCAAACTTTTTTTTTTTTTGTGAGGACCGCATAACTTTTTTCTTCTCTGATGTGGGGCTGCGGTCTGTTTGTAGGCTAATAGAAAAAGTGCAACAATCTCAGGGTTTGCCTAAACGTAAACATTTATGGTTTTCCAGAAGGGAATATATAACCAAATGTTAATAAGCCCTTTAAGTAATCATAACAGAAAAAAAATAATAAAAACATTTTAAAAAATTGAATAAAATTGAATAAAAAAGTCATTTTCTATGTGGGTCTTGATCATAGCCAGATTAAAAAAAAATAAAAAAATCATGGGTCTCTGATACTGTTAAGGGATCGGGCTAAATATGGAGGTGGACTGGATGCAGCCCACAGGCCATAATTTGGGGACCCTATAAGTCAGGGGCGCGTCCTGGTACTGGACCGGTTCTGGTTTGTGGCCTGGAGGATGGGGACCCATCCTCCAGTTCAAAAACGATGCGTCGGGACACCCAAAACATAAAAAAGTGACAAGGATGTCAAAATGTGACAAAGTGGGAGTGAGAATGCATTGCTTGAGCAGTTTCAAGGTGGTAAGAAGATTTTTTTTAATTAATTTGAAGCAAAAAAAAATCATTTTTTATTGTCATCATGTTTTAAATGACTAAAACAAAAGGCATCTCGCAGACATGACATTCTAGCCTTTTAACTAACCAGTTATATTTTTAGACCGTTGTAAATGTAAACTCTGACCAAAGGCACGCTGGCAGACAAATTAATCTGATTATCCAGCCATCGAATTACTTCTTAAACAGGGTCATGCGCAGACAAAAGCAGAGCATGCCCTGCACAGGTTGTACAGCACAGTATTGAAACAAGCTTGACATCCAAACAACGACAAGTTTTCTTATTCACATCTCATTGTTTCTGGACTGAAGCAGAAGCGCCCAGAGAAATCACTGCGAAATGATTGACCATTGTGCAGTCCCTCCCTTCGGATTTATTTAATCAGCAAACTGAAAAGCTACAGACACACCAGTAATGTGATTTAGCCCATGGTGTTCACACTGGTCAGGCAGGGAGGGGCTTCTTTTTTTTTTTCTAATGTTTACTATTTCTGCAACCTAAAGTGGAAAGAGGCTTGGTGTGAAATGTTGTGCAAATCTGGCTTCAGGTTTTTTCTTTCACAGGTCTGTTCCGATATATTTTGCGTCTTATAATTCCTCCCAAGCACAAACCATACATTCTTATTTCATGATCGATATTTTTAAACAACTAGCACTTCCGTGAATTAAAAGGGACATCATCCATGTGTTACTATCAGATCTGAGTCCCTGATTGGTCTAAGTTTAACTGATTTAACTTTCAGTGTTAACGCATTTTGAATGTGGAGCTAAAAAACTTGCGTGAACACGAAACTTTTGTACGCGGAAGCCCAAATTGTTTATCATCAATTGTTTTATATAGACATAAGCAGTGTGAACGTAGTATAACAATAGATTTTTCTTGGCTGTGAATTAGGTTTATCGAACACCTGAATATACTAAATTATTAGAGCTTTATTTATTTAGAAGTTTTTTTATTATTATTAAGTAGCACAGCCATAAACCAAGAAAAAAACCGTGCTGTGTACGTGTTTACCTGCAAATCTGTTTTATTGGGGCATCACTTGAGATGGCAAAACGGGAAAAGAAAGACTTTCTCCAATGATCCGAAAAGTCAACTAAATATAATGGTCTCGGGAGACTTGAAGCGATGGAGGACAAATGGAAATGTATCACAGTGGTCACTACAGTCAGAGGAGGCAGATATCTTGAGATTGAACTATTTAGTACGAAATTCTTTCACATAAAGGTCGTAAAGATAAAACGAGTACAAATATTTCTTTCTCTATTCTTAAGGTTGTCACTCCCTGAAGGAGAGAAATTCTGTTGCTCCTTCAGTGTTAGCTCCTAAAAAAGATCCACCCACCAGTCAGGGTCCTTAAAAAGAAAGCCATGTGACCGTGTAAGCCGATTCACACAGCGGTGACAGCAGAAGTCACTTACAGCCACGTAACGTTCGGGGAGAGCACAGGCACTTCCTGAAGGCTGACCTCCACACATTCAACGTCCGTCTGGGTGCAGTCGCAGCTCTCTGGATACTTATCTAGGACTGACACACACACATGCACACACTTTAAAAAAGGATCAAATAATAGCAGTAGACAGAATAATTCATAGAGATTTGATTTGTTTGTTTAAAGACCAACTCTGACAAAAATTGTGTTTTTGGTGTCTTTCCTATGTTTTTTTTGTCATTTTTCTCATGATGTGGGGCAAAAAAGTATTTAGTCAGCCACCAATTGTGCAAGTTCTTCTGCTTAAAAAGACGAAAGAGGTCTGCAATTTTAATAAAAAATCCAGAAAATCACATTGTTAATTTTTATAGAATTTATTTGCAAATAAGTCTTTGGTCAAAAAAAAAACGTTAATCTCAATACTTTGTTATATACCCTTTGTTGGCAATGACAGCAGTCAAATGTAAGTTTTCACATACTGTTGTTGGTTTTTTGGCCCATTCCTCCATGCAGATCTCCTCTAGAGCAGAGACATTTTGGGTTGTTGCTGGGCAACACAGACTTTCAACTCCCTCCAAAGGTTTTCTATGAGGCTGGGATCTGAAGTCTGGCTAGATCACTCCATAACCTTGAAATGCTTCTTATGAAGACACTTAAATACCTGGTCAGTGTGTTGACTCAGCCTCGTTTCATCTTCACTTATGGAAGGAGGTTTTCACTCAAAAGCCCAAATCATTTACAATTATCGCCAATTCAGTCTTCCCACCCTGGTGCTGGTCAACAATTTAGTTTCTGGTGTCCTTAGACAGCTCTTTGGTCCTTGCCATAGTGGAGTTTGGAGTGTCTGAGGTTGTGGGCTGGTGTCGTTTATACAGCTCTCTGTGACTATGAGGGAAAAGGGGGCGGTTCCACTCACAACTCAGACTTGAATTTCTAATGTACAACTGCTGCAATGCAGAGACTATCCTGGAAACAACACAAGAGTTTTGATTTTGCCTAAAGGCGGCATAATCATAATGAAAAGACACTGGGAACACTTTTATAATAGATAAAAAAGATGATCAGAGTGGGACTTAAAGCTGCGTTGATCTGATTATTTTACTAATTCTAACAGAAAATGGTTCCTTATTGATAAAAAGCAACATTTTTATATAAGAGGATGCTCTTAAGAAAACAAATTTATTATAAAAATCCATATAAGATCAGTGTTAATAACTTGTTAAGTTCCACAAAAATGAAGGAAAATGATCCTAAATCCTTGTGGCGTTTGTTGTTATCACGAGACAGGGATTTAAGATGAGCCGCGTCCCTGAACTCTTCTGCATTGCATGGCAGCTATGATAACAATTAACCTTTTATTAATTCGTTTTCTGACCCTCCATTTAATATAAGCGCAAGAAGACTCGATAATAAAATCAAATACTTACAACACTCACTCTGGGTAACCGGTTGAGGGATAACAGGTTTGTTTCTAAGTTTTTCACTGATCAAGTCTGCGAGTCCAATGTTGTCACCTGGAAGAGAAAATAAGGAAAAACAGTTATTCCAGCCAGAAAAACCTTCTTTTGTTGCTTAATAAAATGGGACTTAACTCAATAAAAATGAAATTCTTATCATGATTGTTCTTTGAAATTTGGTTGAAATTAAAGTGTTGCCATGATCATCTCAAGGGAGACTTTCTTTGTCAGACAAGTTTATAATTTATGCAAATTTTGATGTTTTTTGTCTTAAAAACAGATGCTCCTTTTTATTCCACACAATAGCCTGTTGAGTCTATAAGGCTAAACGAACAACATTTTACTGACATCTGTTGTTTTTATAATGAAAATTGCCTAAAGTTTTGGTTACATGATCTGTGTATATGAAGATTCTCCATAAAATAATGTTAGAACAGTCGTGTTGCTGCTTTCTTCTCGATATCTGTTTGTTAATTGTCAAATATACTTTAAATGATCCTTTTGGTAGATCACTTCAGCCTGCTTTAATGTCATTTTGTGCTCTATTTTTTCATCAACAGGCTATATGGGAATCAAGTATTTATTTATATTGGATGTTAATATCATTGGAGATAATTAAGGTTTATGAATTTCTCAATTTTGGTTGAGCGAAGTCGGGCTCCACACTATCATTCTGGATTGGGCCCATTCAAATCTAAAGGACTCTATTCTATCAATAAACCAGAGACAATGCTTCGACTTCCCAGAGGCCATTTACAAAAATAAAATATTCTCAAAGTACTTCCACAGTTGCATTTTTTTTCCACTGCAGTTTGATTTAATTTGGTAAAATATCTGGTTGAAAACTGAAATGTCACAAACTTTTTCCTAATCAGATTCTAATCAGTGTCAGGCGTTTCTGTCCGGCTTTTTTTTAATGCTCATTTATGGTTTTATCATGATAGCCTCAGAGCCACACCATCCTACATCTTTATGATGTGAACGGGTATTTTTTAACCACTGTCTGTGCATTTATCAGCTTTATCTTACATATGTTTCACTGAGGCTAACAAGTCACTGCACACATATAGCACAAATGTACAATATTTCTATTTCCATCATATTTTTAAAGGAAAAACTTTCATTTAATTATTTCTAGTTATATTTTCTTTGATTTTCATGATTTTCTAGCTGCAAGTGATCTAAACCTAAAGTTGCATAAAATCTTGACAACTGGGACTTCCTCAGAATTGATGTTTGGCTCAGATCTAACTGTGATGTGGCCTCCTTCCCTACACATCTGCTGGGTTTTTTTTTCCTGCTGCAGTGCTTATTTTTGGTACCAAGAGACTTATTTTCTAAACTTAACTTTCTAAAAATGGAAATTTATGGAGAAAAAGTAGTTTACAGCTTTTTTGGACTCAGCAAAAAAAAAAAAAACATTCACAAAAAAAAGCAAAAAAAACAAAACAAAACAAAAAACACAAACAAAAAACTACAGAAAAGTGCAAATTTGAGATATGTTAAAGAAATTTATATTAGGTTACATTATGGGTCCATAAAGGTTTAAGATTTGAATTCCTCCAGTGAGGAGAAGATTTACTCAGCCATTCTCTGCAGAAACCTGTTCAGATGTAGTTGTTTTCTATAATCCTGCATTATGAACTTAACATTTTATAATATATCTTATTTTTTTTACAGATATGTCTTGCTTTGCTTTTGTGAGAGCTAAAAACTGTCTTGTTAAAAAAAAGGATGTTGCAAGTGTGATCAGTGTCTAAAATTACTAAATTTAAGATGATAACAATGATAACTATCCCTTATGATCTTTCAATTACCCCGTGTGCTTCTGGAAAAAGAAAACTGGGAGGCATGGAGTTGGTTTCTTTACTTTGATCATTAAATTCTTTGTGTTTATGCAACAGCATCAATGTTGGTATTTTTCGCACTTGTCACGACATAGGGGGATAATCTAAGCTGAGCAGACAATTCCTGCTGGTGTTCATCAAAAATCCAGAAGACGCTTCTTTTAACACAAAACGCAGAGAGTTTGAAACTTTAAAGAGTTTTTTTTCTTTCAAAAGGCAGGAAACTGGTTTAAAATACAAAACCTTTTCTTTTAGCAGACACTGTATCAGAGAACTTTACTGACAATAAAGGCTCAAAAACTGGAAACATGAAGGATATTTCAATCGCATATTGTAGACTCGGTTTAAATATCTACAAAAACCTTCAGTGAAACTGTTGCTGCTGCAAAATGAAGATAGTTTTCAGTCTGAGGAACAGTGTGCGGGTATCACGTGTCAGTGCTGTTGGGAGAGTTGTGTTCAAAAGGTGGTGTTAAGAAAGCCGAGGAGGGATCCCACAATTCCTCTGGAATGTCAAGATTCAACCTGGGTGAGCAGGCTGGCTGTCACTGTTGAACTTTTGATGAGAATTTTTGAAAAAAAAAACATGATTGGAGGAAAAAAAAAGTTGGTTTGGCTTTACACAAAAGAGCATTTTCAATGGCTTGTCGCTTCTGGCAGGTCATAAGCAGGCGGTCACGGGGCCACATGTGGAAAACCAGGGTTGTCACATTTTCACTGACCACATGAACACAAAACCTCCGTAACCATTTAAAAAGCAAAAAACAAAACCCTACTTTCAACAAATGGGTGATAAAATATCTGAAGATGTTTAACCCTGTAAAGCCCACTACATAACAAAATTGACGAAAGATATTTTTTTTGGAATTAAGATGTTTTTTTTTTAATTATTATTTTGTTAAATAAATCAAAACCATTTGAAATATATTTTATTAATAACTAGATAGTATCATTCATGATACATTGGAAATAGGTAGGTTTTTGGTCACAAGTTTAAAATTCAAAACTGTCGCCCATAAAAGGACCTTATTTATTCACAAGCTCAAATTTGACCAGCACATTTTTAACATGTTGAAATTGTATCAAAAATAATTATCAACGATTTTTGAATCCCTTCAATACAACAGTAATAAAATAGATGAGTTATTCTTACCATAAAGATTTAAAACCTAGCTAAACTTTTCCTGCCAAAAGTGTTTCTTGGATTTCATGGTAGCAGCCATTTTGAAATGAGCAAGAAAACCTCTTTTACTGCCCCTAGTGGAATGATAAAGTACTACAGGACAGAAACATAGACCAAGTTAGGTTTCTAAGGGAAGTTTTGATAATGCTGATGAGCTAGAGGTCTCAGAAATACATGCATCAAATATGATACAAATGGTTATATTGGATTAAAAGTTAAATTCCAGACAGAATGCGTGGACATTTATGTATATATTATTTCTGATTTCAGCCTTGATTTATTCCTTTTTCATATGATAAAGGGAGTCTTCCGTTGCTCATTGAAATACCTTCATTCTATTGTAATGTGCAGTTAATGTTTCATTAGCTGCCACGCACCTAGGTGTGTGACATTTGTTCTCTGCATTAGATCCACCCCCTGAGGGAGGGGTGAGCCGCAGACACAGTCGAATTCCATAAACCATTTGGTGGTTTAACCTCTCAATCCAACCCTTTAATGTTGAGCGTCACACAGGTAAGCACCAGGCCCCATTTTTATAATTTAGTTTGACTCGGCCGAGATTTTAACTCACAACATTCCAGTCTCAGGGTGGACACTCCACCACAAGGCCACTGAGCTTAGGTCTGTTTTTTTGTTGTCATATTTTAGCTCCTGTTTGCTTATTAAACTAAATTCAAACCAATCAACCCACTGTAGTAGGTCTTTAACCAATCTTCTCCATTAGACTTCTGTTCCGCCCCCCCATTCCTGACAGAATGACTGGAATGCATTTGCATACTTTCCCCTCTGTCGAGTGTGACCTGACTAAACAAATCAAAGAATTTGGGTGTCAAAGGTGAGGGCGCTCGCTCAGGCTGGACATGTGATTCAAACATCCCTGAGGCAGCGCTGCATGAAGAACTGTCAATGTCTAAAAAATGACCTCATGGATGAGAGATCTCTTAAGAAAAGAAGAACAAGACAAAGCTTTCATAACTAGATCTCAGAAAAGAGCCTTTAGACAGGCTAGCTCGTAGTGTCTGTTCTTATTTTCCCGCAAGCATTAAAGCCATGTTTGGTACAAATACAAAGGCATGGTTGTGGGGGGAGAAAAGGGTATTTGGTTGGTTGGACTAAAGCACTGACCTGAGCCCAGACAGGAGAGAAGGAAACTTTGATAAGAAAAAAAGACAAAGGCTCTAAAAAAACATTTCTTCCAAGCAGGGACGGAGCAATGGGGGGGACAGCTTTCCCCCCAGCAAAAAGATCTGTGCCCCCCTCGCCCCACACACACACTATTTTTTTGAGTTAATTTTAGTATTAATGCTGTCAAAGATAAAGAAATCATGGTGTGATGGAATCGGGTGTTCAGCTGCACCACTGCGTCTTCAACGTAATAAAACTATGCTGAAAGTAAATGATTGAACATTTTTGGGTTTGTGCAACAAAATTAAACACTTTTTCTCCAGATGAAATTTTCTATTTTTGTATGATTTTATGTCCAGTGAGTAAATGCAACATGGAAAAATGACTAAACAAAATTAGGGTGTATAGAGACTGGTAACGTTTGGTTAACTTACAGCAGGGGTGTCAAACTCAATCACACAGACATAAACATTTATTGAACAAAATAATACGAAATTTTTAAAACTTTAAAAAATGCAACTTTTTAACATAACTATGAATAATAAAAGCAGGAAGAAATATTATTCCAGAACAAATCAACTGAACTTAAAAGAACTTTCTATATTTTACACTCCATAAAAATGTATTTTGACAAAATTAACAAGTTAGAAATAAGTGCAAGAGAACTTCGGGTTTAAGCCCATCTTTTGAGCTCTGGTTCACTCTGAGTTTTCTCTGTCTGAAAGGAAAACGGAACCAAAATGGCCGCCGTTGCCATGCATTACGTGATAAAAACAAAGTTGTGGAGCAACGATAAGGCAGAACAACTCATTGAAATGTGGTCATTAAAACAACTCTGAGAAAGGGGCTTTCTCAGAATATTTACTGACTCATATACAGGTAAAACCATAAAAAAAACAAATATCTAAACTGTTCACAAGCCTTCAATTAATTAGAAAAACCTCTTTGTTATACATCAAAGTCAGATGGGAAAAAGAAGATGAACTGTCAATATTGGGTTAATGTATGTAAAAATGTAATGATCACCTCCTGCTCAGATCTCTGGAAATAATTCATGTGGAAAAACAATGTAAGTTTTTTTAGTACGCCTAAATTGTCGATTCAGTATACCAAAACGAAGGGGGATTCTCAATGCTGGCGCCACTGAAGCGTATCATTTTCATATTTTTTGGAACTGTGCAAAGATTAAATTTATTGAAAAAATGAAAAGTATCACTGGAGTGGACTTACCAACTGACTTTACAGTGATATATCTGGGTAACTTACCCCAAAACCTATGGAAATCACAAATATATCTTACGTTAATTATGTTGGCGGGGGCAAAGAAAGCCATTACCCATAAGTGGATGTGCAAGGATCCCCGAACACAGTTGGAATGGATATCCATCATCAGAGACATTCACGATGTGGAAAGACTGACCTTCTATTTAACATTGGAAAAAAAAATATTCCAAATATTGGAAAAACTGGATTTTAAGCATGGAACAAAATAACTAGAAAAAGGATACATCACTGTACTCACCCATCTAATAAATACTGGTGACTTTCATAATGAAATGAGCCTCATCTCTAGACATTTTTTAAGATGTGGAAGATTGGAAAGCTTTCTTTCTGTCTTACAAGTAATTTTTCAAATTGATAATACAGGAATAAATTCAAAAGCAGACAAAAACAGAGATCAAGACCCTTCGTTCAAAGGGTTAAGCATTGTAAAAATAACAAAAACAATATTTTCGATGAAATCTTATGTCCCTAAAATTGTTCTTTTTTATTTATAACTATAATAAAACTGTATTTTTGATCCTTTCATTTGCAATAAACTTCCACTCTGATGTTTTCAATTCATTCGACGTCGTGTCCCCTCCCATCCCACCGTTCCACCGCTTCCAAGGAACGTTTCTATAAAACCACTCAGCCTTCTTCCGCACGTCAAGAACTTTACAGCTATAAAAAATAAATAAAATAAAAGTCAGACTTCATCAGTTTTGCTTTTCAGGCATCGTAAGTTAGAAAAACTGTCAAGAGAACCACAAACTCTTTCCAACATGGTGAAAGACACTCACCTGCTGTGATTTAATCACTACTCTCCAACAGTTTATAATAATTACAAATGTGTGTGCAGGTTCCAATCCACGTGCAAGTTGTTAAAGAAACTGTAGAGCGCCATCAAAGTGCCAAAGCAGACTAACTATGTTCTCACACAGTCCTGTGGATTCAGGAGAGCGATAGAAAGCTGCGTCATGCAGTTTAGTGAACTAACACACACCTCTGCCCCCTTCTTTGTCTTGTTTTCTGCTTCTGTGTAGACCACCACAAGGGAAACAAGAAGCTCAATATGCCTCCAAACATTGTTTACTAGAGGCAGGTGATTTGTTATCTAGCCGGGGTGAGAGGTGGAGGAGAGTGCTGGTGCGTTCCGATAGTACAACACCTAAATTGACAGAACAGTTCTTCTCATATGCGGGGCTTATTTTGTTGTCAGCACAAACTAGCTTCTCTGGAGAGATTCTTATGCACCAAGACATGCATGAAAATGTTGTTTTTATAGTTCTTTTTTAAAATCGTAGTAAAAAGTGAAAGTTTTCATACTTGAACTGATGAGACAGCCCCTTTAAAAGAGTTTTCAGTTTTTTTTCCAGGACTTTGACCCATAAATCCTGATAAAATTTAAGGAGCACAGTCAGGTTTTAGGACCTACTTACTCAAGCGCTCTTTTAAGAGTCGCCTTTGAAGTTTCACTGAGGCCAGATCGTGCTTTTTATTGTGCCAATAGATTTCCATCCTTTTTCCATCCTTACAATACATTGCTGCATAAATGGGAATGAATTAAAGACTCACTCCAATGAAAATTGTGTTTTTGGTGTTTTTAATTTGTTTTTGTGGCAGTTTTGTTGAAGAAGAAGGATATTTCTAAGAGAATTAATCTTAAAATTGTGTATCTGAGTATTTCTTCTTTCGAATTAGGAGCAGACCAAAAAGACCTGCTGACAGACAAGATGGCAGCTGAAAATCATTAGTCAGACGTGGAAATTCCACAACATTTCAGAGTTGTAGCAACTTTTATTAAAACTTTTAATGTGAATAAACAGTTTAGGGTTCAAGATCATCTTAAAATGTGTCAAATAAGAGGAAAAGTTTCATTAATTTCAAAAAAGGATATTAGTGAAAGTGTTTAGATTTGTAAAACTGCTACGACTTTTATATTGGAGATGTAGCTGTAGACCAGTGTTTATATCTGTTAACGTTCATTCTGGCACAGAGAAAAACTACTTATAACACTTTTTATTAGTTTTGTATTGCATATCGGTAAATAGCTTCTCCCTACCAGCGCAAAACCGCTTTTCTTTGCAGATTACTTCCTTCATGTTGATCCTGTAAGGAGTTATGGTATGTTAAATAGCATTGTAGGTTTTGAAAGAGACACCTCAGGTGTTAAAGGTCCAAAGTTTACTACACAAAAAAAAATAAAGGTTAGGGTGGCAGGTTATACTAATCTTTTTTGACCAAAAACTAGTATTTTTCAACTAATATGTGTGGCGCGGGAAGGGTAGGGATGATGTTTGTGGTATTGACTTCCTTTCGACTAATGATTTTCAGCTGCTATCTCATGACATACAGTTGGTAGACTACAAGCTCCCTGCTCCGCTCCATTTTGATATATCCACTAGCAAACAAATAGATCCATGTACGTCTTTGTTTTCCTCGTTTGAGCTGACATCTGGATCAAAACTGTGCAGCTGGATAGCTTCAAAACTGATCTGCATTTTTGTTGCTCCACTAACGTTAGCATGGGGGTATAAAGGGCTGTAAGCTAGCGTGAGAACATGAAAACAAAGGGATAACGGGAAATGGGGGCAGGCTTACATTCCGCAACAGTCCTGCTTACAACTCAGAGGTAATTTTAATGAACTCCTGCCGCTCTGCAGAAACTATGTCCTTGAAAAAATTTTTGCCGTTTGCCTGAAAAAAGCGTAATCATTATTAAAAGACCACTAGGAATGCATTGAAAATAAATTAAAAGATGAGTGGGAATTTAGAAAGTATATTTTCATATCTGTTAATGTACATTTCTTGATATATTTTAGGGTGCATTTTGATATATACACATACATTTCTTGCATGTTAAATCACAAAAAATGACGACATCTTTTTGGTGTTTTCTGTTTTGACAAAACACAGGACTGGTTTGACTGGTTGTAATGCCTCGCCACCAAAAGTCTCAACCAGCAAAGCATTTGGTCTTCTCTGAATTATTAACACATCTCACACCTTCATCTTTTCAACGCAGACGTCATCTCCGTCCTGAGCACTCCTAACATGCGGGGGATGTTTCATATTGTTTGATGACATGGCGGGGGTTCTCAGACTAACGGAAATTGAATTCAAGAGCGATCTAGGCTTGTGAGTGTAGCAATTATTTTTCCTTACAGTGAGGTCTATGTTTTTGACAGTTTGAACTCAAATGCACCCATTTGCGTCACTGAAAATACTCAGAAAACGACTTTTTAAAGTGTAACATCAAAACTATTTTCCAAGCCGCAGCCACTTTAGTGTGTGGTAACTTTCCTACTTTGAAAACAATTCATAAAAAATACATTTGACATTTAAGAACTGCTATAGTGTCCTAATGCAAAAAGTTGTGGAAAATCTGGAAGAGTTTGCGATGTAAAAAAAAAAATATAGAAAGATTGATGATAGTTTCAGTCCCAAAATGACTGTTGTGGGGAAAAAACAAGTAAAACATGCAGCAATTTCAAGAATTAAAGCCTGTCATTTCATAGTTGACAGATTATATGGTCATATTTTCAAGTCCCAGTATGTGCCATTATTGAGGAAGACGTATATCCGCTATGCAGAAGAAAACGAGCAGCAGAAAAGATGGAGGAGGCCTGAATGTGCCAGCCTGCGCCCCAGCACGGAGCAGGACTGTCAGTGATTCAGTGGGAAGGCATCCAGTTCAGAGAATTCTCTCATGTATTCACACAAAATTAGCTTTTACTCAAAGCTCAGAGGTGTCTAATCCCTTTCAATTCTGCTCAGAACAGAAGAGTAACTCAATGATACTTAATGAGAATTTGGACAAAAAAATACAGATAAAAAAGTTTGTTCCTCTAGAAAAAATAGTAAACAACTACAATATTTTTGACAAAAATCCAAATCAACTGTTCAGGAAAATCTTCAAAAATCAAGAATACTTTATCTTATCTCTTATGAGAACAACCCATAAAGTGAGCTACAGGGTTCAGAAGTTGATTTTATTGTCCTGCGCACAGATGGACCAGCTTCCCAAAATCATCTAAAATGCCCTGACTTTGTCTAAGTTTGAGTACAAACATAAAACTTTGTTGTTTACTGATGTCTTTGTTTGCTGAGCTGCACCATCTGTACTGCTAGAAAGTGTCTTTAGGCCTTAAAACTTTTACTGTCTATTCTTTGGTCCATCCTTTCTTTGTATCAAATGATTTTATTTATTTTAAGCATTACAAATTAAATGTGCTGTGGGTTGGAGTAACAAATGAATTATTTTACCCACACAATAGAATCAATTCAAGCTATAATTTACCTACTATGAAATTATAGCTTGATTTGATTCTATTAAGTAGGTAAAAAACAATTTCCAGAATCAATTCAGTTTGATTCACCAGAGCCTGGATCGATATGATTCCGATTTTTTTTCTTGATTCTTTCGATCCTCTTTGCTCAATTTTATTCAATTCAATTTTGAGTTTAATCGGTTTACACATTTAGACACGTTTGTTTAGAAATTGATAAATAATCTAAATATATGTTTTAAATATATTCATATTAATCTCTAAAAGTTCACATATTGTAAAATGTATTAGCGAAATAATAAGATTGTTAAGAGCTTACAGTGTTACATGGATTCTCAAACAGAGAAACTCCAACAATTGTTCTGCCTCTTCTGGAGGGCGTTTCAGTTTGGCCACTAGGTGGCAATCGTGCTATAACATTACTCCTTCTTCCAGAAGAAGAGCAAAAACTGTGTATAGTTTAGACCCCACATGGTTACTTAAAAAAAAAAAAAAATCCTTAAAAGAGTTTAGAAAATGCATACCTGTGAGTATATAGTCAACAATGTATGTTTAGGTCGACCATAGGACGGCTGGGAAATTCCATTATACAATAGCATTAAGCTAGCAGACTTTAGTTTTATGTGTTCGATCAATCTCTAATTTTATGGATCAATTATAGATCTATTAAGCTTAGATAGCCCTTCTATGAAATATCCAAAATAAAAGATATCCATCTAATATTTATTTGTCTAACAATTTATACCTAAAAAACTAACCATGTACAACATAGATTTTGAACTAAATTACAGAATACATGTAAATTAACAGATATAAAAGCAAATACAAAACAACCATAATGGAATTCATTTTTTTGGGCACAAAATATTCATATTCGCTATGTTAGTTATTTTGTGACAATTAAGAGACTTTTGACGGCATGGAAGTCGAGTGGCTTGTTGATTTGCACTTTAGGGCCACCGTAGAAAGGCACACAAAATCCTTTGTGAAATTTGAAATGTGTCATGGATTTAAAGGTTATTTATTTTAGCGTTTGTGTGATGCTGATGTTAGAGAAACTTAAGAAAAGTCAATACCCTCATAAAAAATGCAGACAGGAGCAAAACAACATAAAAAAGGAAGTCGCAATGCTTGAAAGAAATGTTAGTACTAAGAAAAGACAACAAGCTAATTATAAGAGACTTACTTTGAAATGAAAGTATCAAAAAGTTCTCCTATAAATAACAATGAGGAATAATGTGCAGTTTCATGTCTGGCTTATGATATTTGTCCCTCCGCTGATTTAATTTCATTAAATTAATAATACTTAAAACAAAATGAGATGGGTTTGTTTTTCTCCTGAAGTTCACATTAAAATAGGGGTTACACAAGGGCTAGAACAGGCTTAAAGATGTATGCATGCAGTTGCTCTGGTTTCCTTTGGAATAAAAATGAATAAACATTAAGGCAACCTTTTTCAAATTAATGCAATTCTAAAATTCAGTCCAAAAAACCTTTTTACAGGCCGAGCTCTTCTTGACTCAGACAATCTAAAAAAAACAAGTCTGATTGACCTGATTGTTTAAACATTTTCACTGTGACTCATGGAAAGCCTTCATAATGAGAAAATGTTTTTAGTCTAATTGAATGAGATGACTTTAGTATGCTGCTATGCTGGTTAGTGAAGCACTCACCTAAGGAAAAGGTTGAATGGGGAGCAGCTTCTCTCCCTGCATAAGGATGAAAACATTTGCTCCCACAAAAGTTTTGCTCTCTAAATCAACGTAATTGTGACTTGAATCCTTTCTGGACATCTCGAAATGGGCTATAAACCTGCCTTTTGTAGCAAAACGAAAATTTTCCACGAGGCATTGAAGCCGATAACCTCTTTCTCCCCTTTCCACAGTAACTTCCTCCAGCTCTTTTGAATCGTTTTTGCACAAAAGTATTGAATGGAAATGAAAAGCTGAAGAAACTCCAAACTATCCATTATGTCAATCAAACTGCCAAATGGATGCAACTTAAAAAGAAGCTTTTACACATTATTTCTTTTTTAGAATGCGTTTTATAAACTCTTACATGTCAGTCATCTGTTGCCCTGGTTACCAAACGTCAGCATGAGTTTAAACAAAGAAAACTCATCACAGCTAACAGGTAATGTTTGACCGTCCATGATTCATACATCAACCTAAGAATCCGTCGTGCTACAGATACGGTCTAAAATGCGACTTAAAATCTCACTTGCCCAAATTAGTAATTTAATCATAAATCCCTGAGCACGATCACTCTAATCCTCCAAACTGTGCAGCAAACAACGGCTCAACAACACCAGAGCATCACAAGGATTTATTCAGGCCCAAATCTGTCATTAAGAGATTACATTTTTTTTTCTCTTTCTTATTTTGAAGCATATAATCTTTTCTGAGACTTTAAACTCAATCAGCTTACAGAGTTGGTTGAGTGGCTCAAGGCACAAGTTATAAAATGCTGCACAAGACCTTGTTTCTTTGATGCTTCTCACTAATAATAATCAAAGCGGATGGGAATTAAACCCTTCCACTTTACACCTTCGTCTGTCTCTTATAATATTTTGAATACTTTGCAGCGTACCGGGAGGAAAAACTTCAAAGATTGGAAAAGATTTCATTAAGTTTAGGTTAAATTATAGTCAAGAACATGCATCCTTATGAAATTATTTCACTTTAAGAGAAGATCCTTGGTTTAATCAAAATGAACATTACGATTCCAGACACTAGTGAGCCAATGAGGCATCTTGTTTGTGGTTAAGGGAGTAGATTGTCAAGATGAAAAATGATGTTTTCCCTTTTGAAACTAGTGTCCAGCATCAGCTGGATTTTTAATGCAGCACTTGTAAATTTTATCTTTAATCTTTTCTCATTAAAACAAAATAGAATACAGAGTTCCCTTTTTATCTGGGGGGATACGTTCTAAAAATAACCAAGGATCAGTAAAGTTTTATGACATAGGAATATTTTAGGAGTGTAAAACCCATCCCTTCACACTTTATACTGTTTTCTCCTACAGACATTGATATATTTCTTTTTGTCTAAACTGTCGATGTGCACAAAATTCACAGAAAAAGTCCAGTTTTATAGAATGAAAACAAAAATGTGTAAAACTGAATGCATTGTGTACGGGAGACATGTCACGGAAGAAATTGATATAATCAACAGTCAATCAGGATGCAGAGCACACTTAAAAAAAAGTACGCAAAATTTCCCTAAAAAAATCAGCAAAACTGCGAAAGGTAAAAGGTGACTTTTTGAAAAGTAAAACTGGCACAAATTTGAGTGAAACTCAGAACGGCATGGTGCATTACAATAACAGAAATGCACCATTACATTAGCGCAAGCGCAAATCGACGTCAACTTTTAATGTCCAGTCAATGTACAGACACGATCTGAAGTTCTGTGCCCCGATTTGGGCGTGTCGGGTGGGAGGTTAATGTGGTGTGTCAACCAATCAGGGATGCAGCTTTGGGCACGTGGCGTTTTCAGATCAAAGGGTAATTCAATATGGCCGCTTGATGCAAACTTTCATCTCTTTTTCTTAACCCGCTGAGGCAGCGGGGTAGCCGGAGACTGTTCTGGCTACTGTTGAGCGATCACAGAGCCATGGAACTGGAGCGATCGAGCCTGCTACGCAAGCCAGCCGCCTGGAGTTCCTCTGCGGCCGAGGCATCAATATGTTGAGCAGTAAATTTGACGTGTGTCAAAAAAGAGACGACAGATGCAAATCATGTCCGATGTGAGTGCAGCATAAAATTTGACTTGACTTTAAAGACCCACTCTTTTTAACATGCTCTTGTTGCAATTTTCTCACAATGGAGGATACATACAAAGAAAATTAAGCTTAAAATTGAATTTGTGAGTATTTCTTTATTTAAATTGTGATGAATCAAGGGCAGACAAAAAATGTAGCTGTGACTTAGATGCTGCAATCAACGGGCCCACTGCTGCCCTTCATTCTGATGCATCCACTTGCAGACATGCACGTCTTTGTTTTCCTTGTCTGAGCTAGAATCTGGCTCAAAACTGTAGATCTGGATGGCTACAATATTGCTCGCCATTTTTGTTGCACAAATAATGTTGGGGTATGCAGAGATGTAAGCCTGTAAAAGATCTCTATTTGAACACTTGACACCCCATAGATTTGATATCACATTGCTCCTTGCTCAAGGTTTTTGCATTTTGCTCCTTGACAAATCGCTCCTCCTGAGGTTTTGTAGCTTACCGCAGAGTAACTCGTCCGCTCTGTTGGGACAGTCATTGTGTCCGTTGCACTGCAGAGCTTGAGGCAGACACACGCTCATATTCCCACACGGGAACTGACCCAGTGGACATCGAGCCTCTTCTGCCCCCCTGCTGGCCTCCATCACTGAAAGAAAAAGATGGAAAAACTGCGGTAAGGCTGGATTGTCCTTCAGTGGTTGTGCTTCTCTTTTGAGCCTTCTTCTGACTGTTTATCGTCCTTGAGAGTGTGAATGTGCAAATGTGTTGACAGCTTCTTCTTTAACAATCATGAGTTCCCGCTATATTTTCCTGCCTAAAAACGTCTGCAGCAACAAAGCAAAGTCCTGCAGTGTGAGCGTCCCACCCACAGCCAGGAAACATGTGATGCTGTCATTGTGACACCAAACGCAAATGTAAAACCCTGGAAGCAGAGTTTTTTACAGCCAAACCCAAAGACAGATCCTCTTTGGAGGTCACTCCTTTCAATAGAGAATGTTGGCAGGCTTATTTGCTTTCTTCAATATGCTGTTATGTTGATTAAAATTCTTTTGAAATAACAAAAAATTGTAGTTAGCTCAACAAAGAAGTCTATATCTTCTGCAACTCTAAAGGAGACACACTATCAAGTTTGGAGACTCGACTGCTCTAAAAAGGTCAGCTCTCTAATGAGAGCGTGCTTTGTAGACTATTGGATGGTTTCTGTTAAAAATTATGATATATTTTATTTTAAAATGCAAAAAGGCATAAAGAATGGCATTGTAAAACTGTCTCAGACTTGCCCTGTCTCCTTCCCAAGAAATAACTCATATTATCTTATCTTCTGCCAGCGCAAAGAAAGAAAGTTACATTCTGCACCAAAAAATTTGCGCGGTTGCACCCTGGAGAAAGCTTCAGGGCTAACTTTTAAATTCAAAAATAATAATTCAAAGAAAAAAATTACTAAGAAAAAAATAATAAGTTTTAAATGTTTTAATCGTTAACTTTAAAAAATGTGTAAATGTTCTAAACTTTAAAGCTTCTAAATGCTACATCATGATGCTGCAATGTGGCCTAGTCCTCTATTTCCAGACATTTATGCAAATTTCAGAAAAAATCCCAATATATATAAGTACTTTTCTTCTGATAGAGATAATAAACAACAACAAAATGTTTGTTTCTATAATCTCTTTTGAGGCAGAATAGAAAAAGAAGACATATTTAACCAGAAAAACTTAAATACAGAATGAAGTGTTTCCTAAATGACTTTCTTCATGCAGACAGAATCAGTAAAGGACATTTCAATTAGTCCAGTATTTCTGGCATGAATCAAATTCTATCAAATCTGTTCAACTTCAAAGAAAAATCATTAACTATCATCATCATGTGGCCTCAAGCAATTCCTATTAAACATGAGGAGTAAAGGGTAAAAATTCTTATCAACTGGGTTGAAAAGTAAATATTTTCATGTTTAAAACATATATTTATATTCCGATGGCAAAAAAAAGCTTTTTTTTAATGAAATCCCAAAGCTACCCATTAAACCTTTTGATTAAATTTTGCCAGAGAATTTTTAGTGTGCAAAAAAATCAGAAGGATGAAAGTGAGTCGTGATGCTCAAAGCACTCCAGTTGTCCAGCAATAAAAGACACACCTAAAAGTGCAAGGATAATCATAGTGAGGCATTTCAGTGAAGACATTTGAAACTTAAAAAAAAGGATCATGCTTAAGCTGTGCAGAGTTGGAGTAAATTTCTTACAGGAATCTAGGATGCTGTGAGATTGGCTTGTCTCCATTTGACCCCATCCTCTTCATGCTCCTCTCAGACAGAATAGAACTCTTTCACCACATCCATATATCTGCTCTTTGGTCTTCCATTAGGCCGCTCCAACCTCATCATTCATTTACCGATAAATCTACTACTATCCCTTCAGAACAAATCATAATTTGGCTTCAATTGCTCCATCTCACAAAAACATCCCACAGGATCCGTTCCTCATGACTCCCAGAAACCTCTACAAATTTAGCTCGACCTCGTGTTGTTTTTCAAAATGCTCGTCTCTCTAAAGCAGGGGTCCCCAACCCCTGGAAACAGTCTGCAGTTCCGGGGGGTTGGGGACCCCACTGTCTCAACAGGTGTCCCCAACCCCCGCGGCTGTAAACTGGGCTGCAGTTTTTTATTTTGTTTTATTTATAATCTATCTCCTATAAGACTTGTCTTTTTGATAAGAAACCAGTTCAGAATTCTCAATCCACACCATCCACCTTATTCTTGACGCATGTCAATTCACTTGGTTACTTGGCAAAAATCCATTTTTAAAGTGGCTGTGCCAACCGCCAACTTAAAACCCCAGAGAAAGAAAAGTTAAAAAAAAAAACAATCATAATTGGAAAATTTCTTTTTGCAGAAAAGAGCCAGAAAGGAAACAGAAAAAGAGCCTTCAACTTCAAAATAAAAGAAAACTTTAACAGACTCAAACCAGGACTTTTTACACCAAATATACATTTATTGTGACAGTTTTCCCACACACCATAATAATGATGCATAATATTCAGCAACCAGCTGTCTAATGTTACAAGGATGCTGCTAATGAAGTTGTTCAAATGGTGGATTCACATTTATTATTTTAAAAAATAACAGTCTAAATCAGCTTAGTCATGGAAGGGCTAATGCCTCAATGGTCATCTGGACCCCATAAGAGAGCACAAGAATGACAAAGTATAAAAATAAACCAAAAAAATATATTTTAAAGCAAAAAAAAGAGAAAAAGATGTAGTAAACATGGATATAACACTATAACACGGTCTGAGATTAATGTGCTGCCGTTCTAAATCCAACTAAAGTCCAATAAAGACACAGCAGCTCCCAAAATGCATTTTAACCAATAAGAGGCCAGAACGGCAGAAGCATGACAGGCGCATGAATGCATGAAAAAAAAAAAAAATCTAATTTCAGCCAAATGGCTCCAACAGCTACCATATGATTTTTAACAATCGGACCGTGGCATTGGGGTGGCAGCCTGACACTGCCCAATTATTAAATAATTTTGGGGACCTTTTCATTAGCCAATAATCACACCTTTCTATCACCCGCCTGTCAATGGACTCCCACTGCTAAAGGTGCATAGGTGACCCCTGACAGATGACAAAAAAAATCGTCCGATAACCATAAAAACTTTAACTTTTTCGTTAAACCTTCGCAGTCACCAGGCAGTGTCTAAAAATGCGACTGCTGGCTCCCGATTACAAATTCTGCCAAATTTTCTGAAAAACCTGTATTTAGACCGCCAAGTGGTGGCATCTCGGGATGAAAAAGATTTGTGGACTATTGGTTTAATGCATCCATTTTTTGAAACTCATCCCCATTTTCTAAGTCTACATTTTATTCACCAACAGATAACACCCACTTCTTTACATTTTGTAAAACACAACAAAAACCACCAACTCCTTTTGCTGTAGTCCCTAAGACTTCCACCCTTCCACACCAATAGAGAAGAAAAACAAGCACATCTAAAAGCTAAACCACCTGTGACCTTCAACAACATCTTTTCCACAGCTCTCCATTACGTTTTTGAGTGAAACAGCTACACAGAAAGACATGGCCATTAAGATACAAGCCTGCTTCACTGGTGTAATATTCTGATATGTTTATTCTATTGAAGTTGGAGGCAGCTCTGTGTGTTTAGTGGAACGGATGCCCGGATGAATGTCGCAGTGCATTGTGGGTATAATGAGACGCACGAAGCTGCATGTTTGTAACGCGACTGCTGTTAGCTGAGTAATAAAAACCGTTAAAGTACGTCCTTAGGAGAGTATTTCTGCAACTCTAAAGGAGAAACACAACATGGTGTCAGAATAGAGCGATCGAACGAAGACTGCGAAATGGATTTTGCCGGAGTTACGCCGCCGGACATGTGTTGGGATGCTAACAACCTTCCCGAGGCGTGGCGCAGATTTAAGCTACATGTGGAGCTTATGTTTTCTGGACCACTCAAGAGAAAGAGCGAGGAGGAAAAGTGCAGCTATCTTCTTCTTTGGGTTGGAGAAAAAGGTAGAGACATTTATAACACATGGTCACTAACTGAAGATGAAAGGAAGTGCTTAAAACATACTACGACAAGTATGAGACCTACGTCATGCCAAAAGCTAACGTAATTTTTTGCTCGTTACAAATTCCACGAAAAAGTCCAGGGAGCAAATGAGGCATTTGAACAGTTTTGTAAGACTTGAGACTTCTTGTAAGACTGTGCTTATACAAAAGTGAGGAGATGGTCCGTGACCGAATAGTGTTCGGCATCTCCATTCACCCAGCGTGAGAGAAAACTACTGAGCGTTGGATCCGAACTAACATTGGATAAAGCTGTGGACATTGCAAGGTCACATGAAATAGCTAAGCACAAATGAAGACCATATCTAGCAGCAGCAGCAGCACGCGTGAGGAATCGTACATGCTGTTGGACGACAAGCATCAAAGAATCCACCTCGGAAAGACTGGCAGTTAAAAAAAAATACTCAGCTACGGACAAAACTACGTGAAACCACCAGAATACCGAGAGGAATGCGGATATTGTGGAAACCAACACAGTAATGAGGAAAAATGCCCAGCTAAAGGTAGGCAATGCAAAAGCTGTGGAAAATGGAATCATTTCTCAAAAGTGTGTCATTCCAAACAAAAAAGAAAGTGTTCATACAGTGAATGAAAGTGGATCGGAAAGCAGCACTGAGAGCAACAGCCTATTCATTGATGCAGTCCACTGCACTGAACAGAATGGCGGAAATACACAGGCTTTTGCAGATCTAAAAGTTGGCCCTATCAAAATACTGTCAATTTCAAATTGGATACAGGTTCCTCGCTAACGTCATGCCCACACATGTGTTTAATATGCTAGGAAGATCAAAACGACTGAAACCAGTCTCGCATCCGCTGTATGGATATGGAGGAGAACGCCTGCTTGTAAGGGGCAAGTGAACACTGAAGTGCAAACATAAGGACAAGGCATTAAGACTGAAAGTATATGTTGTGATACCAGGGCACCTCCTGTTCTAGGTTTAAAAGCTTGCCTGGATTTTGCTTAATTAAACTTGTGATGTCCGTGACCAAACACCAGAAACAAATATCATGGACGAGTTCAAGGATATCTTCTCGGAATAGGATTATTTCCGGCGAGTGCACAATCCATCTGGATCCAAAGGCTACACCTGTAGTTCACCCACCAAGACGAGTCCCACATGCGCTTCGCAGTCAACTCAAGAAAGAATGCAGAATATGGTGGAGCAACATATCATTGTGAAAGTGACTGAACCCACAGAATGGGTTAATTCAATGGTTGTGGCTGAGAAACCGCGAACAGGTAAACTCAGAATATGTCTTGACCCAGAGACCTCAATAAGGCAGTAAAACGACCACACTACCCTCTGCCAACTCTGGATGACATTACAGCCAAGCTTGCAGGAGCCAGATACTTCTCTGTCATGGACGCCAGGTCAGGCTACTGGGCCATTAAATTGACAGAGGAGTCATCTAAGCTCACAACCTTCAACACCATATTTGGACGCTACAGATTCCTGAGGTTGCCCTTTGGCCTTGTATCAGCACAAGATGAGTTCCAAAGAAGATTGATGAGACTTATGAGGGACTTGAAGGTGTCACAGCCATTGTCGATGACATTTTAATATACGGCAAAACAAAAGACGAACATGACCGGAACCTTCATGCTATGTTGAAGCGCTCCAGAGAGAAAGGTGTCAGGCTGAATCCAGACAAGAGCATCATCGGGGCCACCGAAGTAAGCTATTTTGGACACCGCCTCACAGCTGATGGCGTCAAACCTGACCCAGAGAAAATTAGAGCCATCAAGAAATGAAAGCCCCTAAAAACAAAGGTGAGCTCGAGACCATTCTGGAATGGTCAACTACTTGTCCAAGTTTGCGCCCTGTCTCTCTGACATAAATGCCCCTCTACGCCAACTCCTGAAAGAGTCCAGTGAGTTTGTATGGGACGCACAACATGAACAGGCGTTCACTAAAATGAAAGAACTAATCACACAGGAGCCAGGACCGGTTTTGACATATTTTGATCCTGGAAAACAATTGCGACTACAAGTGGATGCATCCAAGTACGGATTAGGTGCAGTTTTATTGCAGGACAGTAGCCAGTCAGTTATGCTTCAAAATCACTAAATGAAAGTGAAGTCAACTATGCACAGATTGAAAAAGAGCTGTATGCAATCCTGTTTGGTTTCAAGCGGTTTCACCACTACGTGTATGGACAACATGTCATCGTGGAAAGCGACCACAAACCACTTGAATCCATCATGAAGAAACCACTTTCACTAGCGCCTCCTAGACTCCAAAGGATGATACTTCAGCTCCAACGGTACAGCTTCACCATCGTACACAAACCTGGAAAAGAGATTCCAGTCGCAGACACATTGTCAAGAAAATCAGTGCCGGGTCAAGATGACAACATGAGCGAAGGAATGGATCTTCAGGTGCACACTGTGTATGATAATCTACCTGTCAGTGACATCAGGCTCAAAGAAATCCAAGAGGAAACGGTAAGGATACCCAGCTAAATGTGCTTAAAAAAATCATACATGACGGATGGCCCGAGGAAAGAGGAAAATGTCCTAAAGTTGTTGCAGAGTACTGAACACAGAGACGAACTATCTGATGATTAATGGAATCATGTTCAAAGGAGAAAAAATCATCATTCCAGCTCTCTTCGTGCAGAAATGTTGTCACGTGTCCACGTAGGGCACATGGGCATGGAGAAATGCAAACAGAGGGCTCGTGACATTCTTTTCTGGCCCGGAATGAACAAAGAGATCGAAAATACAGTAAAGCACTGTACCACATGTCTGGAGCATCGACCTGCAAATACAAAAGAACCAATGATTAGCCACAAGATCCCAGAGAGACCATGGCAAGTTGTCGCATCAGACCTTTTCACTTGGAATAATGACAGCTACATGATCACCGTTGACTACTACAGCAGATATTTTGAACTGGACAAAATGAGCAGCACCACATCTCATGCCATCATCCAGAAGCTGAAAGCCACTTTTGCCAGACACGGCATTCCAGAGGCTTTCATATCAGACAATGGGCCACAATATGCATCAGGAGAGTTGCGACATTTGCAGATACGTGGGGATTCAAACATACCACCACAAGTCACATTATCCACAAAGCAATGGACTGGCTGAGAAATATGTGCAAATAGCTAAGACACTACTGAGCAAAAGCAAAGATGACAACAAAGACCTCTACTTGAGTATTTTGGAATACAGAAACACACCAGTTGACAGTTTCCGATCTCCAGCTCAACTGCTCATGAGTCGCAGACTCAGATCTACTCTTCCAACCACACACAACCAGTTGCAGCCGGAAACTGTAAACTGCAGTCAAATGTATCAAAACAGAACCTCACAACGGGAGCGACAGAAGAGTACTATGACAGATCTGCCAAGCCACTCACACAACTACATGTAGGCCAGAGTGTGCGACTCCACGAGTTTGGTCGTTTGAAACCTGCCGTCGTCATAAACCTGCCGACACAGAAAGATCATATCATGTACGCACTGCTGAAGGACAAGAGTATCGACGCAACAGACATCTGCTTGACACTTCAGAAATACCTGGGACAGTCAGGGCTGCAGAGATGCAAGATGAAACACTGAACAAAACAGACGACAACACAACCCGGAGCAGACTCACCTGCATCTTCTATAAAACCCGTTTTGGACGCGAAATCAAACCCAGAGTTGTGATGGATTTATAAAATCAAAGTTAAGTTAGTATAGCATTGCACAACTCTTTATGTCAAGTATTGATATTGGAAGTTTACGTTTGCTACAATGTTTTGCAATCCTCTATTTAATTTGTTACTCTGTAAATGCAGCTATTTTGAGTTAACTTATTCATTTATAAAATCTGCAGAAATATTGGTCACAAACCAAAGTCAATGTAATACAGATGACTGTTGAGCCAGTGATTATTATTATTTTTTTTTTAAGGAAGAGGATGTAATATTCTGATATGTTTATCTATTGAAGTTGGAGGCAGCTCTGTGTTTAGTGGAACGGATGCCCGGATGAATGTCGCAGTGCATTGTGGGATATATGAGACGCACGAAGCTGCATGTTTGTAACGCGACTGCTGTTAGCTGAGTAATAAAAACCGTTAAACAGTACGTCCTTAGGAGAGTTATTTCTGCAACTCTAAAGGAGAAACACAACAACTGGATCTGCTTGTTTTATATGTTTACCTCCAAAACCAGAGCACCTATAATATTTATTATTCACTAATATACTTCACAGTCATTTTTAAGTAATAGAGGTACACAAAGAAATCCAAAATGACATTTTCTCTGCAGTCTAACATAATCAGGTTCTGAGTCTTGCTACAGTCTAAAGACACTTTGTTTTGGGTACAACAGTTGACAGATACTTTCATGTTTCGTTCCCCAGGTTGCGATTAAGCAGGACGGCTTCAGAAAAAAGGAGTCTGTGGTTTGTTTTGATTCGAGTTGCCAAAGCTATTTAGTGGTAACTAAAAAAGTCTTAAGTAGGATCTGAAAATAGAAGTGTTCTTCACGTCTTTGTAAAAACACCTCTTCAATGGAGCCATTAAAGCAATGAAATAAGTCACACAAAAAGTTTATACAGATCAATCAAAACCGAATGTACGAAAATTACGACCTCTCCCCGCTGCTTTATAGATGCAGGCCTTCACTTGCCAGTTTCCAGAGACTGGAATCCCCACAGCTTTCCCAAACTTTAAGGAGATCTGGCCGAGAACTTGCTCACCCCCTCCGACCCACAGAGGTGCGTGAGGCAGCCAATGATCCAAAATGGCCACACCTGCATGTCATTTTCAAACACAACATTAGTCTCCAGCTGGAGAACACGCAGAAACCGCAGCCTTGTATGACACCCAGTAAAACCTGATTGTTTAGCAGTGTTTGTATTTCTAACATCCTCTCTTCTTTCCTGTTTGTTTTTGATCTCCAACCAGCTAATGAGGGAAATGTCTGGCCGTGATGTGTCCTCCTTGGCTGCTAAATGTTTTTTAGGCCCTTCTGGGCCCCCCCCCAAAAAAAAAAAAAATTAGAGTTCAGACTGGGGTGTTTGGAGCCATGTTTGTAATAGCTGCTGCATGCCAATGTGTTTTCTAAGTTTCTTTACTAAGGTAAAAAAAAAAAAAAACAGTCAGGAGGGGGAAAAACTGTCACAGTAGAGCTGGAACTCATTTTTACAGCTATAAGGACAAGAAACACTTAAAGTCCGAAGTTTTTACAAGATCTTAATGAGGGAGTTTTATTACCCTAAAATGTTGCTTTTTTAAGACCCACTCCAATGATAATCATGTTTTTGGTGGTCTTAACATGTTCTTGTGGCATTTTTCTAATGATGGAAAACATGTCTAAAGAAAATGAAACTTAAAATTGCATTTTTTAGTATTTCTTTATTCAAATTGTTGTGGATAGGGAGAGAAAGCTTGTAGATACGACAGAGAAGCCACTACGGCAAGCCCATTGCTCCATTCCTATGTATAGAGTCTGGATAGATCAGCTGGATAGATTCTATATCGTCCACTACTTTTGTTGCACCGGTTCGGGTTGTTCGGGGTTGTAAACTATGGTGGCCGAAATGGCTCATATAAATGTAAAAGCCACAACACAACAGAAGAGAATCACACCTCAAATGAATGACAGACCTTTTCTTTTTATTAAAGTTTCATTTAGTTTCAAACTATAGGCATTTCTTGAGGGGTATGTGATTTGTATGAGATCTGTTTGTCATCTACGTTTATCTGTAGTTGTTAATTTCCATATGTTCATAGTGACATACGTGTCTAACACTTTCTGTCTAAAGCATAGTAATGTTATGTTTGGCAGGTAGCTCTATAACTTCATAAAAGTCTGTTATTCATTTCCATTGGGATTCACTTTTGTTGTGTTGTGGCTTTTGTCGTTTTTGTCGTCATGCTTCGGCCTTTGTCGTTGTGCTTCAGCTTTTGCCGTTGTGTTGTTGGCTTTTGTGGTCGTGCTTTAGCCTTTGTGATCATGCTTTGGTCTTTGTTGTCATGCTTCAGCTCTTGACATCTCGCTTTAGCCTCTGTGGTTGTGCTTCAGCTTTTGTCATCATGCTTCAGGCTTTGTAATGGTTCTTCAGCTTTTTTGTTGCGTTGTTCCGTTTGTCATCATGCTTCGGCCTCTGTTGTCATGATTCAGCTTTTGTCGTCACTTTTCGACCTTTAACATTGTTCTTCAGCCTCTACTGTCACGTTTTGGCCTTTGTTGTTGTGCTTCAGCTTTTGTCGTCATGCTTTAGCTTATGTTGTCATGCCTAGGCCTTTGTGGTCGTGCTTTGGGCTTTTTTGTCATGGCTCAGCGTTTGTCCTCACGCTTCAGCCTGTGACGTTGTGCTTCAGCTTTTGTTGTCACGCTTTGGCCTTTGTCGTCACGCTTCAGTTTTTGTCGTCATGTGTCTTTTGCATTGAGGTATGTGAGTCTCATCGGTGTTAAATGTTAAGAGATTATCGGAGTGGTACTTTAATAGTATTCAGAAGAACTTTATTCATCCTACAATGGTGAAATTGATTATTTTAAAGTGTGAATAAAATTCATTTAGACACACATAAAACAAATAAATGTACAAAGAAAAGGGTACAAATGATTTATTTTCAGGCAAGTATTTTGCAAATCTATAAGAATTGTTAACTTTAGGAAGTCAACACAGTAAATTCTTTCAGGAAACATATAAAAATGATGATTCAACACAGAAGTGTGGAAAAAGATTTATCATCCTTTCCCCCTGCCTCTAGAGAACGGAGATGGATAAAAGTACTGAGATCTGAGAATCAAACAAGTCAAGAGGGGAAATGAGGTGCAAACAAAGCAACCAGGAGCGTGGTTGCACCATCTGATGAGTAATCAGCAGAATCAGCAAGTTTGCTTTTCACATTTTTAAAGGAGGAGACAAGAGTTTCAAGCCCAACCTGATATTTCTGATAAGCAGAAGACAAGATGTGCTCAATGTTAGTGATAACTCCTGGCCAAAACTGAACATAGTAAAACTGATGGTGTGATAGTGTGTAGTGGTACACTGATCTAAGATTAAAGGACCGTCAGGTGAGTAAACAAGTGAAGTGAACGCTCCGACAAGCTCAAATAAAGCATTTTGTGTCCCTGTTTGGTAATGCTCTTCTCAAATCTAAACCAAGCCTTCAAAATAAACCAGCTAAATAGAGGGAATAGTGTCTCTGTGCCTTGTGAGTGTAGCTCTTATTAAATAATTTCCTATAATGGGCCAAACCTAAGTCCATGTGACATTTCAGAAGGTTACTCCTGAGCAGTTTAGGAGAAACTTTATGAAAATCCATCCTTCCATTTTCACCTGCTGAATCTCTTTAAGGGTTGCTGGAGCCTATCCCAGCTACTGTGGGGTGCTCGGGACACCAGTCTGTTGCAGCGCCACACACTCACATGTAAACCCAGGGGCAATTTAGAGACACCAATAAAGCTATGACGCATTTGTTTTTAAAACCGGAGAACGCATGCAAAGTCCACACAGAAAAGTTCCAGCCAGGATTCAAACCAGGGCCTTTTTATCTGTAACGGCACCACCAGCCCCTCAGAAATTCTGGAATCCACCAGCATCCTTTTAATTTCTAAATTCCCTTGAAGAAGTTTTTTTTTTCCTTGGTGACAGATTGCTTCATCCTGTTGTTTCTTTTGTCTCTTTGCTTTCATGTGCACCACAGCGGAAGAGCACTGGATTGTTAGGTTTGGAGAAACCTCTCGAAGCACCAACATGCATAAAAACTGATTTAGAAAGGAGCTCTTTTATGTACAGAAATCACAGATGGATGCGAGAAGGTGTCTTATTAAAATTCATAGAGTCTCAGTCGTCATGCGAGCCTCCAAAACAACCGGTCTCGCGCGTTTGCAGCGTGTTTCGGTCCGTTTGATTGACCGGCAACAATAAAGTTTTGAAAACTCTTAAATCTAAAAGTTTGCAAAGTTATATTATTAACTCATGAAATTCACACCAACTTACTCTAAAGGTTTTTTTAAAATCACAAGTTGAAGAATGGAAAAATTAACTAAAAGGAAGAAAAAAAAAGTAATTCCTCTATAACAATCAAAACACACAAATGAGGGCAAAAAGGGAAAGCCACCAGAGCTTCCAGAATGAAACGACTGAGATAACAAACTGATCCAAACAGAAGAAGTGAAGTCCTCAGCTTTTATTTCCACACATAATAATCAGACTCTCACAAAACAAAAAAGAAAACACAAATTTTCACAGCTTGAAGCTGCAGAATGATGCAACAGTGGAGAAAAAGCATTCCACAGATTGGCTTTTCAATGGCCTTTCACACACTTTAACACACAAAGTCAATGTTTGCCTTTAATCATTCCTATTGTGGAGTTAATCTGTATATTAAAACATCAAAGTGACTTGGAAATAAAAATATAAGTTGAAAAATGACAGTGCAAACAGCTGCTGCTCTCTGTTTTAATTATCATTACTTTCATATTCTATTCCTTTTGGTTAGTAAGTGTGCAGAATATGCCTGCAGGGAGCGACGTATTGTGTTTACAACAAGTGTCTCAATTTTCTGCATTTTTTTTTTAACTATTTTTGACTCAGTTATGATAACAGTCATGCAGAGGTTGATAATTTTAAGGTTCCGACTGCCATCCGTCTGGAGACTCGTGGTACGTTCCTTGGAAATATTGGACCTCTTTGTTTGTGTTTCCAGTTGCTTTTTTAATGAAACTCTATTGTTCTTGAGGATTTGTGGGGTCCAGTCTCATTCCACACCATGACGCCGACCACTGAAGCTCATTTAAGCTAAAGGAAAAGTGCCTGTCAGCAAAAAAAAAGGGTTCCTCTGTGAAATATTGTGTTGATCTTTAAGGTTCAAAGCTGGACCACTACATCATCCTCCAACAGTTCTATTAGTCGATCGGCTTGTTTTTTTGTCAAAGGTTGTGACCTATTGAGATTTCCCCGTGGCTTTTTTCACAATATTTAACAAATAGCAAAGCAGGATAAACGATTATTTGAATAGCCGACTAATTACTGATTATTTTTTCCGATTATCCGACTAATCGGGTCATCCGTAAAGTGGATTTAAAGCAAACATCTTAACCATCTTTAATTTTAGACTAATTAAAGACAAAGACAATTAGGATGATAGTTTATTAAACTTTTAATGAGCCGTGCAGCCTCTGTCCTTCATTAGTTTCTGGTCTTAAAACAAGATTAAATCACATAAGGTTAGCATCTGAAACAACAAACTCTTTTTCACAAAAGATCAAGTTTTGGTCTCTCTGATTTAAATTAAAAAAAACAAATGCATTTTTTTGGTGCCGAAACACTCACAACTTTGTTCAACTTTACTACACTCAGACTCTATATAACATAAAGTAATGACTAATGGACTATTAAATTAGCCGTCGACTATTTAATAGTCGATTAGTCGGATAATTGTAGCAGCCCTAATGATAAGCCTTGATTACATGCTGTTTTCAGGCAAATATTAGAAATATCTATCTACACTTAACCATGTTTTCACTTATACATTGTGCATTTAATATCAAAACGTAAAATAATAATTAAAAAACCATGATGAAATTCGTCTATATATAAAAAAGATGTTTGCCACATCTTTTGTTTACTCATTTGTCAGATTTTAGTGCTCTACAGGCATTGCAATACAAATTCTGACATTTCTATGTGAAGGAAAAATATGGGACAATATAAGAACTAATCTAAATTTAAGAATGGTTTATAAAATTGCTTCAGTGCAGCAGTATCAATAAATGTGACTTTGACTCAGGTGGAGGTGTATTATAGTAAAGACCTGATGAGTCACACAGTGGATTTCACTCAATGAAAGGAATGAGGAGGCTATATGGACAGAATTCTAATTGACACAACTGCCTGGTTCTAAAAAGGGAAATCTGTTTGTCTTTAGGTCAGTTTGATTCAGATGTTTGGATCAATTTGGTAAAGGGACATAAACGTGAGATCATGATGTAAAGTCAATATCAGAAGGAAGCCTGTCACCTTCATTCTTGGGGAAAACTGTGATCAGACAGGAATGTCAACCTCATTTCATGCCCTCTCAACTTCAATCTGTGCTGACAAAACCTGAAAGACATAAGATTCTTGGCTAACTGAGATCAGCAGAAGAGCTTCTGGAAACATGATGACCCACAGGCACTTCGCGTCTGAGCTTGTCAAGCGAGCGAGCGAGCAAAGCGCGCTCCGTGCGCACTGTAAACATGTTGATCTTAAACAACAGGATAGAGTTTTACTGCATTCCCTCTAAAAGACATGGATTTGTTTACCTTTGATGTGAGTTTGAGTCAGGTGGATGAGCAAAATGATGGCAGGCACGTCCATTCTCACTCTGTGAAGTTTGTCCCGCGTCATTTCCCACCTCGGGCTGCAGCGCCTCGCTCACAATCCAAAATCTGTCGGTCCACTAATCCAGGTTTGTCCCAATTAAGCCGCTATGTATCACCAAGAAAGAAAAAAGGCAGAAGAGTGACTCAGAGGGAGAGGAGCTCCGCGCGTAAAATGCGGTGACATCCAGCCGAGCGCCAAACCAAACTGGAGGAAAACGAAGCGCTGCGGCGCATGATCCCTCTCCCTCTCCTTCTCCTCTGGACCTCCTCCCTTCCCATCCCTTATTTTTTCTTAAGGTTTTAAACAGAATGTGAGTTTCAGACGCCTCTCTGAGATTTGCATCTGCTCTTGAAGGCCACCTCTGAGGGTTTCGGGTTTTTTTTTTTTTTTCTTTTTCTATTTCAAGTTTTGTTTGCACACACAAATAGGAACAAATGCAGTTTAAAATTCAGGAAAACAGCCAACGGCTTTTTCCTATTCATCTGAAAGACAAAAGTGTTTTTATGTACACATTGGCATCTCATTGATGTGGAAGGCAAGGCGGAAGACAGTCTGGTGCGATCTGAAAAGGGGCTTTTATTTTGATACGGTTTTTTTTTTTTTTTTTAGCTTGAAGATGGAATTGATAACAGAGCATGCTGAGAACGTGAATGTCTGCAGGCATTGTCTCTGTTTTAGAGGCCAAAACACAAATAAATAAAAGATTAAATAAAAAGCAACATTTTTTTAAATATCTAAATGAAGGTAGATCGCTGAAATAATATGCAAACAGAATGATATAAATATATTCAATGGTGTTACAATTAATCTGTACAAGAAAATAAAATGAACAAAATGGTTTGGATTCTGCAGGCAATTCAATATCAACACAAACTTGTTTTTTATGTGTGATTTCTTAGCTTTTTTTGAGTGTAGAGATCCTGTTTAACCCTTGTTCTATCCTAGGCACGTTTACATTAAAAACAGGGTCATCTGGACCCCACAAGACTGTACTTTTTTTTTAAAGCATTTTTTTTTAACTGTGAGTTTAACTGTGACTTTTTTCACTGGTGTCCGTGGTAGACATAAATCTCTGTCCACCTTTGTCGTGGGAAGGATCCTACATCAATGGAACTGTCGGGTCACCTGGACCCTAATAAGGTACAAGGTCACATATCCCCAAATGCCACCAAGCTGTGACCTAAAACCAGGTTTTCAAGCAAATTCAGCAGGTGGCCACGTGGTAGCATTTGTAATCAGGAAGAGGCAGTTGGGTGTGGAGAACTTTAAGAAAAAGATCAAATTTGATGGTAACAGGATGATTTTGATCTAAAAGGTGACATTTGTTAGTGGCACATTTTGAGGTTGCACGGTGGCAGCCCAGTGACAGGTGGCGTCACAGGAGCGCCACTAAGAATTTCGGCCCCATGGAGTGTCATTGGTACATTATTGTTAAGCGACCTCTTTGGGCCCCCCCTTAGTCTGATCCCCCTTTTTTGACGCCCCAGGGCGGATGACGGCATGACGAAATTGGACGACGGCTGGGCGGCCAAAGGGTGGATTGTCGGCTGACAGGATGATTTGTAAATGTCTCTGGATGGCGGCCATCCATATCAAGTGACACCCTCGGGATGTATAAAAACTGGTCATTCTGCTCGCCTGGTCACTCCCACCATCTGCATTCACGACCACGCCAAAATTGTATTTTTTTAATTTGGGTGGCAGCGTGAAGTCTTGGAGATTCTGCTGATGCCTGTCCATCATTTTGTTTGTGACCATAGCATTAGTCTGTCTGTTCAAAATTCATTTTTTCACAGTATTGCCAGTTTTCTCTCCATCCGTCCATCTTCAGAACCTTCTGAATCCCTTTAGGGGTCATGGAGCTGCTGGAGCCAACCCAGCTAGGGCAAAGGAGGGTTACACCCTGAATAGGTTGCAGTGCCAAAAACCCACGATCACATGCACACCGAGGAGCAATTTAAAGTCACCAATTCATCTATGAAGCATGTTAGTGGACTGTGGGAGGAAAGGCGGAGAAAACCACGGGGAGAACATGCAAGCTCCACACAGAAAAGACCCAGCTGGGATTTGAACCAGAACATTCTCGCTGGGAGGCAAGAGCACTACACCCTCATGTCACAGCCCCCTGTTTTTTTTTTTTCCTATTTCTCTTGCAGTCAATGCTATCCTTTGTTCTCCTCCAGATCTTGAAATTCTTAACTAGCGGTGTTACAGACCTTAAATTAAAGCGAGCCAGACATCAGAAGCAGCAGGTGCAGATCACAGGAGAACAGGACAGGACTCCTGTTCAGTCTTTCTACTGCAGGGGAGTCAATGCTAAAATATCCTTTGTTATTAAATTTCCACTCCGATCAGCTTTTGATCTATTTAAAAGAGTCTTTTAATTCTGATTATGAAGTTTTTAGGGAAAAAAAAAAAAAAAACTTGTGTTGTTTTCTAGAACTTAGTTTTTGCAGAGCAGAATTATTTCATCTGCACCTGATTCACAGCAATTTAAACAAATAAATAGTCAGAAATGAGATTTTAAACATAATTTTCTTCCTCCATCATGAGAGAAACAGTACAAGAACATGTGCAAAACACCAAAACACAGTTTATAATGGGGTTTTAAAACATGCAAAACTGTCAATGTTTGGAGTAAAACTGTCCCTGTTCTGACTTCACAATCCAGTTCTGCAATCACTTCTTTGTGCAGGAAACGTGTAAGTCATATAAATGACATTTCTTATTGACTTTGCTTTAAAAAGTAATGCTGGGTCTGTGAGCAAAAACGCACTAAGAGTCACTAATCAGTGTGAAGACGCAGCTTGAAAATGATTTTTCCTCTAGTTGAACTTCTAGGAAATGATTGCCCCTAGTCATAAAAGTCTCATCTGCAACTTTTAACTTTCCTTTTTTTTTGGATTTGAACAATCATTCGTGAGTCAGTTTTATAGTGTCTCAGTCCTTATGCTATTTCTCTCTTTACTCTAATTTGTCTCGCTCCTCTGCTCTCATTTCCTGGAAATTAGACTTGTCTGTAATACAAGAAAAAAGTTTGGGATTAAGCCGAATTTGCAGAATGCTCCACTTTTACATTTCTCCCAAAAGCAAACTCATAGCTTCACAACTAATAAATAAAGTATATTAAGTCATTCTTCCTGCACTCATCTGCTCTGAGGATTGGATTCATCTTCCAGCAACAGCTGCTGTTCACTCACAACCCTGAGATCAAGAGTTGCATCTATTACTCATGAGAGAGACTGCGTCGCTGTGCCGACTCAGGCATTCTCTCAAAAAATAAACCCTTTAACGCGTTACCTGTTGTGTCTCCAGCTTTGGATCCTTTGACCGATTCCTCGCAGAAACATTTCCAGATTGGATCCAGACAGTAAATCATTTCTACAGTAGACAAGAGGCGATCCGGAGAACCACATTAACAGCAACATTATACAAGATAAATTGGTAAATTTTGTCAGATTAAAAAAAAAAAAACGCAAATTAATTGCAAAGAGGACGACGGCCTGTGTTTCTTACGTTTGCATGAAAATATTTCAGATTTTCAGAGCGAGGCATCAAACCTCTGAGCTTGCACAAGAATCCTCTTGAGAACATTTGGATTTATTTTCTCTTTTATTCATAAAATAATAATTAAATGTGGCACAGATTCTGATTTTCCATGAATACTAAAGCACTTTTCTTTAATAGTTTTATTTAAGAAATGAGAAAAGAAGAAAGGATGTGAAATTATTATTATTTTTTTTAGGAAAGTCTAACCTTATTTTATGTCACGTACATTTTTATATTTTTGATTTTTATTCTAGTTGTTGTGATTTGGAGAGACACAACTACTATTTAAAATTATAATGCAGCACTGAAGTAAAAGATTTTTAAAGCTCGCACAACTTTTCAAGGTTCTGTGTTTCCAAGAGAATATAAACACAAAAACTACAGAAGAAAAATTTGTATTTACCAATTCAGTCTCAGATATAAAATAGTTTTGTTGAGGATGACATAAAACCGATATCCAGAAGATGTGAGATCGGAAAATGGAAAGAAGCAAATTTGACAAAAGAAATCTAACACGTTTCAGGATTCAAATAAGACTATTCCAACCACACAGAAAGACAAACAATGAGTTTTCATTTCCATAGTGACCGGATCCGTGGTGCGAGTAATAACAAATAATAGTAACTTCCTAAAAGCTATGAACCCAAACAAACTAGAATGAAACAGCAAAAATAAAGTTTTTTTTTCCTCTCCAACTACAATTCAGCTCAGTAAAAAGCAACACAAATGAATATTATCATATGATATATTAAAAACTGAAAAAACTCAAAACATATACACTAAATTTGCAGACACATCATTGAATAAAATAATTAATTTATTAAGTTCTTTTTCATAAATGTAACTTTTTTTTCCACTCAGAGGGAAAAAAATTAATTGGACAGATTACCATTTTTAGTAAACTTAAATATTTTTTTTTAACTCAAAAAGAATCCCAAAACATATTTTTGTCATAAAATAAGGTTGTATTTTTAAACTACAAACTCACTAAACATATAGGGAGCAAAAGAATATATTAAGTAAAGCTAAAGCAGAACAACATTCCCATTTTCAGGATACTTATCTTTTTTCAAAGTAAAAGTCAAAATGTCTGTGATAAACTTGGGAGAATATGAATGTGTAATTACAGCTTCTCAATATGAATCCAAATCCTTTCTACTCTTTTTATTTAATTTTTGTTATGCTATGGAATTTTTTGCCAAACATGGAAATGTCAATATTAAGTTTTAAATCTGATTGAAGAATCAACAGAACAAATTTAGCGTGCTTGTTGTTGTTTTTAGGGTCAAGACAAGTAAAGGCCTATTTATTTGAATTCCAAGATTAAAAAACAGAGTAAATAAATATACTTTTCAGGAATTATTAATAAATAAAACTGAATTAAATAACCAGGACATATTTTTTAAAAATCACTGGATCTGAAAACATTATTATCCATAACTCATATTAAACATTAGATGAGATACAGATGCAGATGAGAAACTGAATTGCACAGGGGCAGTCAAAGATATAAAAGGGTAATAAAAACAAACACACACAGGATTTGAGAATGATGGGGCTGTGAGTTTAATGCAGAAACTGTAAAAGAAGAGGATATCTATGGGTGCTGATGTCACGCTTTCAACTTATGAAGCCACTCTTCTAACCAGGTTTCTGATAGTTAAGCGGGCTGTTTTGACTTTTTTAATCAATAGAAAAAATAAAATCAAGCAATTAGAAATTAAGATCAGTGAATACTGATTAAAAATAATGAAACTCCTCTTGTGGCTACAGGTTTTTATTGACTGAGATGCAGGTAAACTGCTAATGAGAAACAAAAGAACAAACAATAGAGTTTAGTTTGTCCTGTGTTGGATAAATTATAGGCTATTTTCTTAAAAAAAAAACTTTGATTTCCTAACAAACTTGTAGATTACTACCCGTATTAGTTCATTTAAGGCTGTTACATTTGTATTCAACCATAATCTAGTACGAAGGTGATGTTTTTCAGTTTTTAATTGCATTAAAGAATCACTTTAATAGGCTTTTTTTTTTAATTTGTCAGGATTTAATTTGTAATTTCAACAAAATTATTTAAATGATTTTTATTCTACTATGCCCTGGTTGAAATTGTATCCTTTCTGGTGTTAGTGTTGGTTTTGACCTAGTTATAAAAAATAACTTTATAAAGGAATAGTTAGAGCTAAAACTAAATTCATGAGTGGATTTCAGCCAACACACTGACAACCACCTCCTCTGCCAACCATGTGAGCTCCCAAAAAAAGCAGAATAAACAAACTCGGGCATGTCCAGTCCAGACACAGACAATACTTTTGAAAGATCTCAGTCATTTCTATTGGTTTGTTTTGCTGGTTGTTTGTGCCAATGTGTTTGGATGAAAGTTCTGTTGCTGACAAAAATATAGATGTATTTTTGTTACTTATTTGAAGAAAATAAGTCTGTGTCCAAACTGACCCATAGCATGATAGAAATTAATAGAGTTAATTATTTCAAAATTGAAAGCAAATTAATTTCAGAAATATGCTCTAAGCCCTTCAATAAAATTCAAGTGAACTTTGTTTTATTTATATGATTATCTTGATGTTATTTTTTTTGTTGAAATCTAGAGGCATACATATTTTTTAAGGGCCCAGAAAAAAAAGAATAATTCCATGAATAAAGGAGACTAACAAGAAAACCAAGAGAGGGTAAAAAAAAAAAAAAAAAAAAAAGAAATAGATGATAGATTATTGTTTTTAGTGTATTTTAAACTGATTCCAGACTCAGGTTGGAAATGGCCCGTTAACACTGTGGATGGTAACAAAATGCTAACACAAGATGAAGGTAAAACACATATTCATACTGCTTTGGGATTTTTTTTTATTATTTTGCTTCAATTTTTGTTTTTTAATCTTGTAATTATTGTTCCTTTAATTGCAATAAAACATTCTATTCTATTCTATTTTATTCTATTCTATTCGTATCTCAGATCCTGTCTGGAGAAGAATTTTATCAATGCATATTTTCTAAATATCATAATATTTCACAGTGAATGTTTACTCACCTGTTGGAATGCTTTTTGAGTCCTGTTTTTTTTCTATGTACTGTAGATACCAAAATAATTTTTTAACAACCTTTATCCCCTTTTCTCTGATTTTAACACACCACATAAACATGAAATCCACTACTTTGGGCTTTTGGACCAAAAATGACAGAAAATATAGATCAACTGTGTATTAACAAGAGATACATTGAAGGGTAAAATGCATTTCAAAATGCTTGTAATGGAAGCAAAACAAAGGTGTACAGACTGAAAGTTTATTGAAAATTGTAAGGACCTTTCTAGAGCAAAACATGAATCTCTGCATTTTAACGAGGCATATGAGGGGACACAAAGACAACTGCAATCTGTGGAGCAAAGGTAAATAATCAGAAGGAGCTATTTGCAGAATACATTACACTGTTTAGTCAAATACCGCAGCAAATTGCTCTCAGCTAAGCTCACAGGGTGATGGTGAATCTGATTATCGACTAAGTTGCCTAAATTACAGCCGGTCTTTAGATGTTTAAGTAAACAAAAGAAAGTCCCAAGGAAGGAAAACAATGAAAGACTCAGAGTGCAAATGAAGCCAAGAAAAAAAATGTCTTAAAGTTTAAAACTTTGTGGTGCATCACTCAAGTTTGGAACTTTACAGACCAACTCTGATGAAAATTGTGTTTTTGACATGTTTTTTTTTTAATTGAGAATATATACACTGAGTATATATATTTATTCAAATAGTTGGAAAACAGGAGCAGAAAAAGATTAACAGAGAAAATACAATCGGCTCCCTGTTCTGCTCCATCCTGATGCATCTCCTTGCAGACAAATAGATCCACGCATAGTGAAGCAAAGTATTTAAACACCGTGTGATTGCGCAGGGTCTCCCACTTAGAAATCATGGAGGGGTCTGAAATTTTCATCTTAGATTCACATCCATTGAGAGACATGATCTAAAAATAAATTAAATCTTAGAATTACATTGCAGAATTTTTTTTAAAATATTTTTTCAATCATTCTGCAGAAAATAAGTTAATAAATAAGTTTGAACACGAGAAAAGTGGTCTTTTTTGCAATGCCAATAATAATGAGAGAAAGAGCAAATTTTGTCATTTGAAATAAAAACAGCTGAAACTGTAGCTTTTGGAGCCTCAAATGTTCAATTATAATATAAGCATATTTTAGCACAAAGCAAGCTTTGATTTTTCCAAATGATTTATCTATTCAATTTTTATTCTGTGTTGTATTTGTCTTATTGTGTCTTATTGTTAAACTCTGTTTTATTTATTTTATCATCAACCAGCTAAGGGACTCCAAATGGAAATCAGCCTGTGGCTAGAATCTAACATATTTAAATTTGTTTTTTATGTTCATTAATCTGCGTCGCCCCTTTACAGTCAAGTCAGGTTTCCTGTAATTTTTCACTAGGTTTGCAAACACTGCATTCAAATACTTATTTTTGTTTTCTTCATTCAGAGTGGCATCTTCCCAAAGAGAGTGTAAACAGATGGATGATGGGAAGTAGGGACGGGCTCACTCCATACAAACTGTCCTGCTCACAACTTTTTAAAGCATTCCTGTTGCTCTGCAGAAACTGTCAAATAAACGACAAAGGATTTTTTAATTATTATTATTTTGGCTCAAAACTGCATCATCATAATTATGAGACCACAGAGAACAATTTTACAATAAACCAAAAGATGATTAGAGTGGGGCGGTACATTGAAAAAGGGTAAACGTAATGCTTTTATTATCATTTTATTATCTTTTTGAAGCCCAAATTCATTTTGCATTGTTTTTCTCAAGTAAAAATACATGTCAAGTGTGAAAGGTACAAATCATTTCTTTATTTTTGCTTTTGCTAAATGAACTTCTGACATCTCTCTGAGTGTGAAATGCTGGGAGGCAGAAAAATAAGCCGGGACAAGTTCTCCCCCACAATGTTCTATTTCAGATGACAATGAAGCAACTGTTGCTCTTTTCCTTTCCGCTCGCTTCTGTAGCATCTCTGAGCCGCCTGGAGAAAGAAACGTACCCTCTGATGAGGGACCATGGGAAATAAGAAGATGAACATCTATCCAAATGGTTTTTGGCTGCTACTTCGCTCAATCGCAGCATTCAAAAGAGGATTTTTCTTCACTTGTGGGAAGAAGATTGAGCCTTCAACAAAACATTAAGTCCCAGCTGTTCTGTGGGCTTTATGTCTTCATTTACCCGAGGAAATACTGACCATTGAAAAGACAGTCTTCTGGAGTTATGTTACGTTCAGCTGAAATGAAGCCAACATTTCACTCCTGATTTAATCAAGTTCTTTGGAGCTGCACAAAAAGACTCATTTAGGTACCAATTTCTTTCTTTCTTTACTTATAAATAGTAGATTTGTTGTTGCTTTCATTACTCCATTGTTTGCTAATTAGGTGTGCTCTGAAACTCAGCAGGTAAACCTTTTTTTTAATCAATTTATTTGGAGTATTTTGCTGCGACTTTGATCATTAACATCATTGATCTTTTTTTCCAATTAAATGACGAAATAAATGAAAAAAACATAAAAGGTAAATGTCTCTTTGTGTTCTGCTGTTATTGATCTGTTCATTAAGTCTGAGGAATGGGAGGAAATAAAGGACAAAATGAAAGGAATGGCAAACTTTTTTATTTTTCCCACTTTTATGAATTAATTTCCTCAAAGAGATGAAAAATGAACAGCAAAGACATAAAAAAACAAGAACAATGAAAAACATGAACATGTCAAATTAAACAGGATTGGTTTAGAAAAATTAACCCCTTAACGCCTGACTTTATTCCCAGCCATAAAAAATAAATATTCAATTATGTTTTGGTTTTTATGTAAATGCTACATTTAGGTAATTTTATAGTTAATTGTTATTTGTCACATATTTGAGATGTACTGCCTGGAATTATCTAGCTTTAAGGTCATCTGCAGCCTATATTTATTGTGTAACTAAAATATATAAGTTTGAAAAATTATATATTTTAATTGAAACAGATAAAAGATATAGCTAAATTAAATAATTACTTGTGAACTTTCAATCAGAGCATTTTAATGTAAAGTTTGGAGCGTCTTTGTTTCCTCATCTGAGCTGGTATCTGGCTCAAAACTGTACGACTGGAGGTTCAGTAATGCTTGCCATTTTTTTCGCACCGTAATGTTAGGTTGGTGTTGTGAGGGGCTGTGCGAGCAGGACCACCAACAATCCTGCCACAACTTAGAGGCAAATTTCTAATGAATTCTGCAGGAACTATGTCCAAGAAACATCAAAAGATTTTTTCATTTTGGCTAACATATGGCATAATCCTAATCAAAAGACCACAGGGAGTGCTTTTACAGTAGATCAAAAGATGATTGTGGTGGGTTTATGGACACACGCTACCGGATATCTGAAAAAAAGAGAAACAATGTCTGAAAGTGGCGTTAGATGCTTGCAAATCTCAAATTATGATCCATTTTCCACTGTTCTCCAAAGGACATGGAGGTTTTGTACCTGTATTTCCATTGTTTTTGGAGCTTAGTGGTTTCTGATTAGACAGTTTTACGAACCTCAGTCAAATGTTTATGTTTTTTGTGAGACGAATGAGGATGTCTCCTGTCATTTCTTCGACAGAAACAATTGAAATTGCAGTGTTTCATAATAAATTTGAGCGGCACGTTCTAGCATGCAGATATTTTTTACGATTACCTATTCTGTCCACGGTGTAATTTTGCAGCAATAGTATAAAATGATCATTTTTCATAACCATTCTCTAAATGTCATGCTGTAAAACAGAACATTAACATCAAATTTGTTTTGAAATGGCTTTAAAGTCTTGTTTTATAACTTCTTTCGCTTCTCTAAGAGCTTTGGGATTGTCACCACTTTATTGTTGTGTAAAGTCATTCCATTGCTTCATTTTGTTTGCTATATATTTATTTAAATAACTGCCAGGCCATAAAAAAAAACATTTTTTTGTTGTTTGAGGTTTCAAGTTGTGATAACTCAGTTCAGTTTTAAAACTCAACAAATATTTATCTCAACGCATATTCTATTCATATTGTAAATTAGCACAATTTTCTTAAAATCTCTATTTTATTCATCTTCTGTGACTACAAATACATCATTTTTTGTAGTCGATTTCTTTTATAACTCCAAAGATTTTTTGCATAATTTCTGTGTGTGTGTGGGGGGGTGGGTGTGTGTGTGTGTGTGTGTGGGGGGGGGGGTAATTGATACAGGGAAATATAACTTTATATGGCGATACTTGTACCGATGTAAAATACTATCAAGGTATATTTAATTATTATTTAAAAGCAAAAGAGTATTTCAGTCTTACTTTTCTTTTACACTTAAATGTTTCTTAAATTACCAAAAGAAACAGCACTTTCTCACTCTGAACTCATCACATATGGATGTTTGGTTAAGGATCTCTCAGGGTCAAACTTTGGTATTTTGGGTGTTTTTAACTTTTTTGACTTACTGGCTGTTCCCATAAAGTCACGGGTCCCCAACCTCCGAGCCACAAACCAGAACCGGTCAAGTACCGGGACAGTGCCCAGGCCCGGTACATCATCTGGTGCCGAGTTTGGGAACTGGTGGGCACAGGTTTGGTACCCTAACCCAGTGCTGGGTTGGGTCTGGTACCGTGTCCAGGCCCGATACCGCATCCAGTACCCCGTCCCAAGGGTTGCGGACCTTAGATTTTACGAACAGCTGGCACGTCAAAAAATGACGAGTTGGGAACAACCAAAATGTCAAAAAGAGACGGGGAGGGGTCCCTAACCAAATTTTACCTTAGTGAAAAACGCACTAATATTCAATTAATTCTTAATTCATAATTTTTAAAAAATTTATTATATCCGTTACAGTGTTGGAATATATCAGGATGCGTATTGTATCTTGACATAAGATACGTGTCATATCGACAAATTCCTGTCAATACACACCCCACTAATAGTTTCTCACTCCAAATCATCCACACTCATCCAGAAAGAAGTAGTAATGAGGCTCACAGTAGACATCGCTCCAAAGCACAAAACAGCCATAGATCAAGTGAATTCTTCTGCTGAATTGAACACAAACAAACTATTGGACTGATTCATTCTCCACAAAATGAGACATCGACTGACAAGTGTCTTTTTTGCTGCTTCACAAAAAGTGTCATTTTTGTGTGGCAGTTCTCGCATTTTGCACAGTTGGAAGCAGTCTTTCTGCCTTTGGCATTTGCACTGGAACACATTTAGAAAAAAGAGTTTTATGTAAATGAGAATAAATGCAGACAGACTAAAGTACAGGGAGAAAAAAAGGAACATCTTAATTATAGATAAGAGTTGTAGTTCCTACTTGTTTTTTTTTTTTTGTTTTTTTTGCAGTGGTTGTGAAATGATACATTTATACTGATCAAGATCAGTTCTGTCCTCTTTATTGGAAAAGATTTGGTAAGAAATAAAATGAATCTTTGAACGGTTGTTGTTTTATAACCCCCCATTGTCCCAAACAAGAATAAGAGATTTAAGTTGATGAATGGATGCATAACTGACTGAATGAATAAATGTCACAGCACACAAATCATCCCAGCTAATGAGCCCATCGGCTGTTTCTCTGTGTTCCTAACAACTGTTGCATTTCATCTTTAAAGAAATCAAACTTTCCTCTATTTCAGGGGAAAAGTCTGTTAGTTTCAAACTAGTTCTTCTTAAACCCACAAATATTAAAAATAAAAACTTCTTTGACATAAAACACATCCAAGTCTGCACACAAGTTTGGCACTTTGCTGCAAACTCTTAAGTTGTGTGTAACTTTACCTTCATTGAAGCAATAAATGTCATGTGATTCGAGGACATTTGGGCCATAAATGCATAAATTTATGCAGTCAACTGGACTGGTCAGGCTTTACAACCGTGTAATGGTTTACTTTTAAATGTAGGGAGTGCCTCTCTCCCTGTCTACAGCAGTGGGTTTGTGTTTCCCAGATTCAGCTCTATAATGTTTGATTCTGACAGTTTCCTCGTCGCTGTTCTTGAAAAGATACCTTCACGGTGTATTGCCAGGTGTAAAACATTTTTAAAGCAAATTTAAAAATAACAAAACGTGAACTACAAAGAGAGAAATAATCCCAAATTAATGAGTAGGAAGTGTTTGTTGGGGTTTAATACCTTTTGCACTTTCATGTTGTCTTTACATTGACATAATATATCGCCAAGATTTGTGAAGTTCAATAACTAAGTCACAGCTATTTTTCTTTGTTCTCATATGCAGTCATACAGAAAAGTATTTTTAGTGAGCAGCAGTTATTATAGTTGCGTGCAGGAGTGCAGCAAAGTGGATAATAAAGTTTTGTTTATTTTGTACTTGTCAAGTCACTCTTGTGGCTTTTTATTACATTTTTCTTTCTCTGTGATACTTCTTGGTTCTAACCTTCCTCTCCTTTCTGGGGCAAACCTTCACCTCTCTCATTTCTCCTCCATCTGTTCCCTCTTCTAACGAGAAATTCACAATATCGTCTGCAAACATCGTGATCCATGGGGATTCCTGTCTACCCTCATTTGTCAGCTTGTCCATCACCATTGCAAACAGGAAGGAGCTCAGAGCTGATCCCTTATTTACCGAAAGTGCCACCTCCACCTTGAACTCCTCTGTCATCCCTACAGTACACCTCACCACTGTCTTACAGCCCTCATACATGTCCCAGCATTCTTCTCTGTCACTCCAGACTTCCTCATATTATACTAGAGTTCCTCTCTGGACGTAAGCTTTCTCTTTCTTGGTTTTATTCAAGTTTTTTTTTTATGAATTTTCCCTCTGTGGTCGCACCAGCTGTATACTAACTATCCACAACTGTTTTCATTTTCAATTATTCTCAGCATAGAAGAATCTGTTTTCATTTCATTGTTGTCAGGTCATCTGTCTTGTTTGTGTTTATGTTAATCTATTACATGTTTAGCTTTCTGCCACCAGCTCAGTTCTCCAGGTTTTTGGATTTGGGTAAGGGAAGAATTTGGATTCGGCCATAGTCTCTCGAGCATTTTTTTGATCTTCCTCAGGGCCTCCACGCAGTGGGACAAGCCCAGAACCTCATGGAGGTGTCCGGTAGATATCCGGATCAGATGCTTTGAAGCTCTATTTCAAGCTCTCTGCAGATGATTATCTCTAGAGGGAAGGCCTATCTGCCCTATGTAGGAAGCTCATTTTGGCCGCTTATATTCATGACCTGGTTCTTTGGGTCATGACCCGGAGCTCGTGATCATAGGTGAGTATTGGAATGAAGATTAAATTGAGAAATTTGCTTTCTGGATCAGCTCTCTCCTCCTCCAGAGTAGCGACCACATTCATGTCAATCTTGTGTTGTCATGCACAAGACTCTGAGATACTTGAACTCCTCCACCTGGGGCAGGAGGACTCCACCCACTCTGAAAGTGTGTTTCTTGATATGTGATTCTACCCTCATCCAGAAGATTTACCCTGATTTTGTTTGTTACATCATAATACTGCTAGAAGGTTGGCTGCATGATAATCAGATTATATATTTTTTTCCACACAATAAAACTGGTGTTTTCATCCTAATGAGGATACAATTCCTGACATTGTTGGGCTGCAAAATGACTTTGCAGTTCTTTGTTTACTGTTGTATTCGATGCTGCTTGAAGTTAATACAGCAGACGTTGTGCAGACTTAGTGTGAAGCCATAAATAATAATCCTTAAAAACAATAAAATAAAAGCTTTATTTATTCCATAATTTAACATATTCCATTTCAACCAATTCTATAAATGTATATTAAAAATCTTTGTCATTTTACAACTCAAATGTTTTATTGGACATGTTTGTTTATAGTTGTAACTATAGTTGAGATCATACTTAACATTATCAGTCTTTATTAGGAGCTTAAATCAAGTGGTACTTTTGAACACTATTATTATGTTTGAACATTAAAGTTTTTTTATTATTTCACTTTTTAAGATCATCATGTTGTGTCCTTCATTCATGGAGCCGTTCAATAGTTGAAGCTGGAAACACAAAAAAGGTTTTCAAGTTGGTTTTAAAAGCAAGGAGGTTATTACTGTTTTGTGCTGGCCTCAGCATTTATAGGGTTTATAATTACTACCATTAATAACCTTTATTAAAAATCATTACCAGAAGCAGAGCTGTAAAAACTTGGAGACATATGCTGTAGTCTGTGCCAGCTCAACCTGGGCCTGTGTCCTCCTGAAGGACTCGCATGAATTTTAACATATGACTCAGCTTTGGACCTTGCAGGGATTTGGAGACAGTAATTTCATGTGACTGCTCTCCTGCATGAATACTGAAGCTACATTGATGCAGAGAACCAAGCACAAATCATGAAGCTACACTTGTGGGGGGTGCTTGTTTTTCTGACAGCAAAATAACAGATCCATCGCTGGCAGTAGAAAATTGTGAATGAAAAAGGTAATGCGAATTAAAAAAAAAAAGGAAAGACTGAAGGTGCAAAACACAGATAAATGTCTGATGTTTTAGAGATGTTTTTTTTTTTTTTAGATATTTTGAAAGTGAACTTTTTAGTCCCTTTAGCACCCTTTGGATGCACTGTGCCAAAATAAAAACAGAAAAAAAATTGGCTACAGCAGCTAAAAACTTGTTCTAAGTGGTCCACTGAGGGACAGCTGCAACAACAACCTTTGTCTACACTTCCTCCCAACTCCCTCTGCATGCGTTCCTCCATCCACCAACCAACAAGAAAACTACGACTACTACGTCTAATTTATACACAACTCATTTAAAGGGAATATACTGTAATTTTAGTGCATTTCTTCTTGACTGTAGCTGACAAATATGAGAATCATTTACTGAATTAATGATGAATTTATGAAGCTACTCCTCAATAGTAATAAAAAATAATAATATTGTATTTTATAGGGTTTTTATGTTTTTATATGATCTTTTTTAAGATGGTAGAAAATATTCCTGGCTCATGAGTTTACCCTACATATCCATTCATGTCATATTTGATGCGCACTTTCCTGAGCCTTCCATCAGATTTTTTTTAAAACTTCTATAAGGATTCATTGTTTGTGGGATCATGTCAGTGTGTGTTTATGGAGGGAGGGGGTGGGTAGAGGGAGGATTGGGTTTCTCTCTTTTTATTGATTGATTGATTTGCTTGTTTCTGTTTTTGATTGCACAGCGATTTGAGCTGCACAAGCATGAGAAGCGCTCTTTTGATTTTATTGTATTGATCTAAACTTTCTTTAATAATCAATTATAAGATTTGGTCCATGTTTTCTGCTCTGAAGTTCATCATCATTCCACTAGGGGCAGTAGAAGGGCTTTTCATGCTCATTTCAAAATGGCGACTTCCATGAAATCTCTGAAAGACTTTTGGTGGGAAAACCTCAGCAAATCTTTTAACATTTTTAAGTAAAGGTCATGTATTGTTATTCACTCTGACCTGATCTACGATTGTTGAATATAAATATTTGAAATGGTATGGTTGAGCCGGGATGGGATTATATAAATTTGCTTCCTTCCTCTCCCTTTCAAGTGATCAACTTGTGACATGTTATTTCATGTATTATTACCTAATTGCTTAAAATAAACCAATTCATTAACTCATTAATTTATTAATTAATTCATTCACTTTTTAAAATAGCTGCCTGTGGTTTTAAAAGAAAGCATATTCTGTTGAAAAAAATTCTTCATGATAGAGCTACATCATGTTATCACATTTTTGGCTGTGGGTAAATGAGGTGTTTTTTTCCCCTGAATACTCATGGCAATATATATAACTAACATTGTTGTGAGCAAAAATTTACAAAATATACCAATGCGTCAGAATTTAAAATGTCTATGTGTCACCTAAAAATATATATATTGCAACCATTGTTTGTTGATTCCATCAATGGGTTTAAAAACACTCTTAACTACAAAAAGTTTTTTTTTTAATTATTTCTTTGATATAGTGGGCAAATGTTGATCACAAATTGACTAAACACTGCTTCTTTTGAAACCTGTCAATTTTTACACAAAAATTGATTCAAGTTTTTGCTTTGTGTCTGACTAAATGTATTACAATGAAAAAAAAAAAAAAAACTATCCAAAAAGCATTCTGTAAAATGCAGTAACATTCAAGATTCTGCTATCTTTTTTTAAGTGGGTGCTTTTATCCACCTTCTAAAATTGAAAAATAAGCTGCAGGGGAATTAACATGGCTTCCTGCTACACATCCTCCCCTAATCCCAAAACTTTGAGTGCACCTCAGGGGAAAATAATGAGTCATTTCTACATATCCTTAAAAAGAAAAAAAAAACACATGGAGAAGTAATTAAAATTCACTTCTCTTTTGATTGTCAGTTTAAGTAACAATGAAGTGGAAGCGGGTTCGGTTTAAGTGTGAATATTCTGGTCACCATTAATAGAAGCATCTGAAGTTAATCACTTTGGATGCCTGAAGCAGAAATTATGAGGTCTGAGGTCGAGGAAGTTCATTCCCTTGAGGCCGCATGTTTAGCTCCCTGACTTTTATGGCCATTTTGAATAAAAAAAGTTTTCCTCGATCTTTATGAATAAATTGCTGGGTTAAAAAAATTTTTCCTGTTTCCAGGATAATTTTGTAATTTTTAATTTGACACAAGAAGGCAAGTGAAAAGAATGTCAAAATAAAAGCGCAGGGATCATTTTACAAGGGAGTGCGACTACATGAGCGTCTGCTGTTAGCTTTCGTTCTCTGAGTGACTTGTGTGTTACAGAGCTCCACAAATGTCAGGGAGGTTCTGGGAGCCAGGCCCGCAGTGGCTTATCGGGAGTTTAGGGATATATCCCAGTGGGCCTTTTGCTCTTTTCAGCTGGTGTGTGTGCCAACAACAGAGATGTGTGCCCCACTATTATGACATCAGACAGCATTAAAACGATGAAGGCTTGCTTTTTTCCAGCTTGTGTTGGCTCTCTGAGCTGAAACAGACTTCAGTGATCATGTCAGCAGCAGAGAATCTCCGGAGAGGTGAAGGGGAAGTGGAACCGGCAGGTTAAGATCATACATTAACTATTAAACACAGTTCGAGTAAAAAAAAGAAAAAGATTATAAAACTTTAATAGAGAAAAAGGGCTGATGGCGGATGATTCACAAATGAAAAATGATGTAAAAAACACCCGCCCTAAACAAAAGGTATACATTTCTAGTAAGTGATTAAAGTGTATAATTATGATTATAATTAGAGTAGAAAAACGGAAAAACAAGTTCAAGCGAAATGAATTATTAAATTCTCTATAGAATCTGAACAACAAATTAAACATGCTGCTGTTCACTGCAGCGTAAAAATATTCTTTATAGACTGTATTATCGGAAAATACAGAGAAACCAACAGACTGAGACGTTTCTGTAGCAACAGCATCATTTGTTTACGGGTTGGCTGTGGTGCATTTGACTGCAGATCGGAGGATGCAGATTTGGTTCCCGCCTTGCCCTCCCCATGTCCTTGGGTAAGACACTGAACCCCACAAGGCTTCTGGTGGCTGCAGATTGGCACTGAAGCCAACATCTCTGTGTGAATTTGTGAGTGCATGGGTGAAAATGACTGCAATGCACTCTCAGGTTTAATCAAGCAAGGGAAGCTCTAAGTGCATTTGACGGGTTCTTGAACCCTTGTGTTGCCCACGGTGTTCCTACTGGACAGATTAAAGAGGCTTCTTCTTCTTTTTAGTTTTCTACTTTTTACTAGCACACGTTCATCACCTACAGTTGAAAGGAGCTTTTTCTTTTAAAGCTCTATACAGATATATGAAACATGTGATACTCTTCCAAATTTGAATCCCTGATTGGTCAAAGCCTAAAATGTGCACCTAACTTTGCCTCTCCTCCTCTTACTTTTCCTCGTCTGCTTGTACTTCTCCTTTTCTCCTCCCCTCTATTCTTTATCATTTATTTTTCATTTATTTCCGTGTGGCTCTGTTTGGTGCTGTGGGATTCATGTATCGTCCCTTTATCCCACTCCCCTCCAGGGGAGATTCTGTCCTTAGCAGTGGACCTCGCCTCTGGCTCACTCACGCTCCCAGCTGTCCTCCAGTTCCATCTGGATGACGCCCATCTTCTACACTATTGAAACATATAGAAGAAGCTAATACTTCTTTAACAATCCTGGTACATTGACTGTCGTCCTGCATGGGAGAAGATAACTCTTTCATGTAGATATCCCTATCTTTCTATCTTTTTTCTCCAAAATGTATTTTATTAGGAGTTTTTCCTTACCAAGAAAGGATGGTCTAGGGCAAAGATGCCCAGTTTAGTTTAGTTTAGCAGTCAAATATTTTTTTTACATTTTTGATTCATTTTATGTTTTGTACAATTACCTGTGTGAAGCCCATTGAGACAGCTGTGTTGAATAACTGGCCAATCTAAATAAAATTGAATTGAGTTTACATGCGATTATATAGACTTTTCATTGGAGGTGATTGCTTGAACGTGCATTGCAGGGGACAGCGAGAACATAGCTTCATATTAACACCAAATGAGAAAAAGCTGTTGTTGCTTTTTCAGCTGCTTCTGACAGTTTTTATGGAAAAAAACTGAATTTATTATACCGACCATGGTGGTGGTGGGGATGAGTCAGCTGCTATTACATTTTGTTTATACTTGGACTTTCTGCAGAGACAACCAAATAATTATTTTCTTTTTCTTCATTCTTGGAAATGCTCAGCTTAGATTTATGAAAAAAAAATTAATTCTGACACTCAATTCTGTGAATTCTTTTCTCTCTTTTAAGATTCAAACAGGTTAATAAGTTATTACACAGAAAAATGTTGGACTGAAACAACTTTGAGTTAAACTCGAGAGTATTGCCAGTTATTTTTTCACCACAAATGTGTGTCTCATAAAAAAAAAAGAAACGTCATCGACCTGTATAATTTTAGAATTAAACTTCACCTCGATGGGTGCCGAGGGCTTGAGTGGTCATCACTTTCCAAGAGAAGTTTCTGCAATTTAGCCTCCAAGAACTCAAATGATATCTGAGATGTTCCACAGCAAACCCTCTCTATAGGAAAAATAAATCAATAAATAAAAGGGAATTCACAAGTTAAATGTTTGTTTCTCCTTGAGCTAATACCTGAAATCTAGATTATCTGGCAACAAACAAATGTTTGTTTGGTTTATGAAAGAAGACAGCTTGACTGATAATTGGTCCTGGTTAGGAATTCCACAGGGAGAAGTCAAACAATAAAGGCTAAACTTCTATTTTTGCACAGATGAAGCATAAAACATAGACCAGCTTCTTTATCGGCATCCAGTTTCTTAAACTGTTAAAACAGACCAGTTTTCTAGTTTAAATGCTTAAAAAGTGCAATTTGCCTTCATCTACTTTACAAGGATTCATTTAATCCTCAACAAAAAAATGTATTTGAGCAATTTTTGTCAATTTTAAAGGTTTCAAAAATAAAATTTGACTCACTAATATTAATTTGAATATTTCTTTATGTCTACTTGAAAATTAATTTATTTAAAATTATTGATTAAATGTTTTGTTTAACATCATAGCTGCTTTATTATCGGATCATCCATTTGAAATAGTTGATAAAAAAGAAAGCAATCAACTAGACTTGGTTTGTCTTTTTAATGAATACTTAACAATTAAAGGATTAACCTGATAAAAATGATACTCGCACTAATCCTTCAAAGTTTTTTCTAAAAGAGGTCAAGTTTGAAGCTAAGGTCATGTTGAGGTCCTGGAATTTAAGTTGACGCTCCTCATTAGCTAATAAGTCAGGGGTTATACACGCACACAAACCTCAGTGTCAAATGTCAAACTCGAGGAAACGATTCCAAGGAAATTATGCAGAGTCATAAATCCTACCAAAAAAAAACTCTGCGAAGTGATAAATACATCTGTGGAATCTCTCATTAACCTCAACAGCCTTATTTTCGCACATTTATATAAGTGCCATTATCAGGGTGTTAATTGTGTTTGGATGAAATCCCTTGGGTACTGTAAGAGGTCAGATTTACAGCAGAAAATACCTGTGCTTCATATGAATCCTCATATTTCTTATTCTTTTGTTGTATAGATGCAGTTAGTTTGTTTTTCTTTTTTTTAATCTAAACAAGTTTTATTCTCCGTGAATTACAAAACTGATGAAAATTGAACATAATAGTCTTTTTGCAGTTAAAAAAAATCTATTTTCAATAAAATTTTGTTTCTAAAATAAACAATTGTTATTTCATGTATTCATTTATAAAGCACCTTCCACCACCAGCCAAGGAGGCCCAAAGTGCTGTACATTAGAAAAGCGGATTACATTATTTAATCATAAAATGCATAAAAAGCATAAAAGACATAAAAACAAAATTGAAACTAATATTAAGACTGATAAAGTTAATCAAAAAATGGCAGCTAGGCCAATACTATGGCGCCATAATGGAGGATCACTTTGAAAGTCTTCAAGATTGTAACCTCTCTAATAGCCGCTGATGAAAATAGTTTATTTCAAGCAATCAAAGCAAGAATAATGCATGTAAAGCTCAATCAACAGACAAAGACACGTCATACAAAGGATAACTAGGCATCAAATTATAGATTGCTTGAAAACGAGTGGGAGGAAGCAAACTTTATAATCCCATCCCGGCTCTACTTAATCATTTTCATGAATTAACATTATCCGGTTCATAGTATCCCATAGCATTATGTAATCTGAAAGTTGCTGTGAACGACATGATTTCTACATGGTGGAGATAACAGGATGCTAAGAGTAAAAAACAGTTTTGGGTGATCTGGCAGTTAAAAACCCACCACCCAAACTTTAGTTTTCATAAATAAATAAAAAATACATTAAAACAAATGCATTGAATTTTTTAGTTAACATTACTTTAAAGACCCACTCTGATCATCTTTTGTCCATTTTAAAAGCATTTCCAGAAGCCTCTTAATATGATTTTTCCATTTTAGCCGACATTTTTTTTAAAATGTGTCGTTGTGACAGAGTGGTAAGAGTTAATTAAAATGTTGCCTCTGAGTTGTGGGCGGGACTGTTGATGTGGAGTGAGCCCGCTCTTATTTCCCATCATCCATTTGTTCACACACTCCCCTGCTAGCTTACAGCCCTTCATACTTTCGAGCTAACATTAGCCTTGCAAAATAAAAATAAAAAAATGACGAGCAATATCAGAGCTATCCAGCCAGACGAGGAAAACAAAGACGTACATGGATCTATTCGTCTACAAGCAGATACATCAGAATGGAGCTTGTGAATTGCCATAGTAGCTTCTACGTCACAACTAAAAGCTTTTTCAAGAAGCATTTTTTTTTGTCTGCTACTGATTCATAATGATTTAAATAAAGAAATACGCAAAAATCAAATTTTAGGTTTCATTGTCTCAATATGTGTCCTCCATCATGAGAAAATCCCACAAGAACATGTTAAAAACACACACAAAAACTATTTCCATCAGAGTGCGTCTTTAAAAGTTATCTATGAGTTTAAAATATGAGTATTAACTATCTGGGGTTAAAATAACCCTTTAGAGTGGAGAAAAATGTTGGTTAAATTAATTTAATCAGAGGAAATTAGCGTCAAACAAAATAAATCAAGATATCAGATGACAAGGAACGGTTTGCTGCTCGGCTTGTGAAAGGGTGATGCTCCCTGCTAGACGGGAGTGAAAAATCTCTCCGCTGGAATGAGATTATGAAATTTAGAGAAACAACACAAACATGAGGACATTTTTCTAAAATGGAATCAACATTCCAGAAACGTGCACAAAGATTATCTGCAAGATGTTTCTCTGTAAGTGCATGTGTTTTGTTTTTTTTTTTTTATCTTGTGGTACTCCAGCAGGAAGGTGATGTGTGCTTGGTGAGGCATGAAAAGGAAGACAAATGGTTTTAGATAGTTCCATTGAAAGTTTCCTGTAAAAACAACATCAAATCACAGTGTTGTGAGAAGAAATGTGAATCTGCGTTTACATCTGTAACATGTTAAAGCCCCCAAGGGCCTCTCATAAAAAATCATTTTGAAAAGCAAAAAAAAAGACACTCCAAGTCTACTGTTTTACATAACAGGACATTGAAAAACTGAGAATGTCTGCTCCGTATCAAATCCTTTTATCAGATTATTACAACCCCAGGCAAAGAGGGGCACGGGACACTTGTGCATCGCTTAATTCTTAATTTAGAGAAGAAAAAACAGAAAAATAATATAGAAATTTATATCTATGATTGAGACTGCTCTAATGTCAAAAGGATCTCTAATTTGAACTTCTTTAGTTTTACACCAAAATCATGTAAACAGATGGTAGAAATAAATCAACATAAAAAAATAAACATTTCATTTAAAAAAAAAAACAATAAAAGCAGGAAGTACTGCCACAAACAGAAACAAGATTAGATCAGTTCCTGCTGCTCCACATCTTCTCACTGATGCAGGGAGAGGTCTCTGGCTGTCTGCGTGGCGATGCAGAGTCGGCTCTCACCACACCATGCAGCGGGGGGGGCCCATCTGTTTTCCAACACCAGAGCATTTTTACTCAGTGGCGGACCTAGCAGTTTGGGGGCCCCGGGCAAACGACACCATGGGGCCCTCTGCAGCGGATGGCCAACTTCCTCACTGGTCCACTTTCAGACAAAAATCAATGTCAAGAATCCAAATGTTTTGATATGTAATTAAAATCATATTTAATAATGTATTTTGTTAATCTTATTTTTCAACACTTTCTCATCCCCAAATCATCACATATTGACATATGGGTCAGTCCGCCTCCGCGTCACTTTCAGAAGTTTTTGCTACACCAATTACTCTTTTCTTGATGTGTTGGCTGTTACCATTAAATCAGGAGCCCGGACGTTTTGTCTGGACGCGGTGCTGAACTTGGACCGGTCCTCAGGATGCTGACAGATCCACAGAACCTGACCAGTGCCAGTACCCTAATGAGGCCTTCACACCTATGTGACCAGTGTGTCAAATTATTTGTCAATATTTTATCCCAGGAAGCGTGAGAAGAAGATGGATGTGTATGACAGACTTTATTCTGGGGATTTTATTAGTTTACTGCCATGTTTGTTTGTTTGTTTTTAAACACATAGGCCTATTCTACTTAACCCTTGTGCTATCTTATGGGGTTCAGATGACCCAAGTCATATATTGATATTCGATTCCTCCTAAGACGAAGGTAGACAAAGGTAGACAGGATTTTATGTCTGTCATGGTCACAAGTGAAGAAAAGAAGAAAATCCTCAAAAAAAAAAAAAAAGTTCAATGCGTTGTCTTGTGGGGTCCAGGTGACCCCATTTTCTTTTTAACTTATCAGGTGACCACTTTCAATGTAAACATGCCAAGGATAGCACAAGGGTCACAACAATAGGGGTACAGATTCTATCAGACCACTGCTGATCCAACCTGCCAACATCTGTGTCCCCAACAACAAATATTTAATAATTGTCTGTTATCACATGCTTCAATAACTGTAAGTCACATTTTTATCCTAAATTACTCAAACATATTTTTTTGCCCTCTTTTTAACAGGAGTAGCTGCTGTTGTTTTACACTGAATATTTGGGGAATAAATTAAAATATGACGATAAAGCTTTTACATTAATTCAACATTGAAACACAACCCCTCCACTGCCCGGATCACGTCTGGTGTGAATGCACCTCAAACCCTAACTTCAAATTTCAAATTGATTTTATTTATATAGCACCTTTCCAGTTAAAAACAGCTCAAAGTGCTGTACATAAAACAAATACAAGAAAAACTATACTTGAACGTATCTGTCAGCAACTGGTACCACATCTAGAACCAGTGCCGTGATAGAACATACAGTAGATGAGCAGATGACCTGACCATGAGAACTGAAAACCAGACACTTAAATACACTGAGGTTGATTAACTAAATGAAAACAGCTGTGGATGATTAACCTGAACATGGTGAAACTGACAGGGAAAACAGAACATGACAAAACCTAGGCACAGAATCATAACAATTTCTCTGTCAACTGCCATGTATTATTATTTATAGCTTTAAATGCCATACAAATAAGAAATATCTAGATTTTAGCATTTTTTTGTAAAAGAATCGGACTGTATTGTATCTCCAAAAAGTTTGTTGAATCTTTATGCATCATTTCAACGACCATGTATTGAGATGTGTACTGAAAAAAAAATGTATTGAATGTACTAATTTATTAATCATTCACTTCCTTGAAAGAAATGAACATTCACTGTATAAAAGAACTCTTGTAAGGACAATACTTGGAGTTTATCAACCTCACTGGGGCATTCCATTGCTGCAGAGGGACGGGGGAGACGAGACACTTTCACATGATCAGCCTTATGCCATTTCAGTACTTGGTGGTGTGTTTTTTTCAATGACATAGTTGTAATATAATAATAAAGTCAAAGTCAAAGTCAACTTTATTGTCAATCCTTCATATGTGCTGACATACAATGGATCGAAATTCCGTTTCCTGCTCTCCCAGAAAGACAATTTACAACATTAATGGCTGTAACATTTATTTCAGATACTTTCATTGAGTGTTCAGCTTGTCTAATGGTAAGTCCGCCCTTGTTTTTACCAAGTGTTTCCCTCCTCCATACAGGGGTGCGGTTCTGCACCTTTTTCCAGGAATGGGCATTTTTTACAGACCTGTTTGTGTTCTTCTCCTGTGTCCAGATGGATCATCAGACGGGATGTGAGTTCTTCCGGTCCGGAGTCATGAGGGTCATTGGGTTGTCTCTTCTGTGACCTTTGGATGACGGATGACTTCTTGCAGAGCAGCTGTAGCTGTCCGAGTTCAGTCTCCTGTGAACCACAGGCCTAATCAGATCCCTATGGTCCCACTTCCATAAGACCTAAAGGGAGTTTGACAAAAAAAAAATTCGTGCATTTGGTTTTTCTGTCTTTTCTGCACAAAGGAAATGTTTGAAAAGCACTCCATATGTCAAGCATGAATGGTAAAAATAGTAGAAGGGATCAACAAACTGCAACAGTTGAGCTCATCCATTTGGGTTTTCCTCTTCTTGGCAGTCAGAGGTCTAAAACCTACTTACTGAAATTACAGAAGTGCATTTAGTTTTTTTAGAGGTCACAGTCAATCACTTATGAAGGGCAGTGTGGAGTTGCCCTAAAAAACTGCCAAAAAAAAGTATGCACATTTAGGATAAAAAAATTGACAATGAAAACATTAAAAAACAACACAAATTCAATTGGAAATCATAGCTGTAGACTGTGCATCTTAGAGCAGCAAAGGAGCACTAACGGCTTAGCGCAGCTGGACCCCCACACAAGTGAAGCTCCACATGAAACCAAGGATTCCAAAAGAACCTGCCCTACTCAATCTGGGAAGGATTATAAGGCCATTTCCACACAGTCCCTCTGCAGTAAGAAAGATTATTTCAAACAGATTTGGCCCTATCGTCGCCCTGCACGGGTTCTCCGGTTCAAATCCTGACCAATGCATTTCTGTGCGGCGTGAGCGTGCACGAGGGTTCCATGTTTGTGCACAATGCTGCCCCAGCATCTGTCATCGTTTGATTAGAGACTCTTAATTGCCTCAGGAGGTGAGAGTGAGCGTTTGTGTACCAAGTAGCTTGCAGGTTGTATCTTGTATTCATCAGAAAGCCGTCGGGCAGGCACTCCATCACTCTGATTTAAGTCGAAGCTGGCACCAACTTGAGTCCTGGCTGTAAACAACTCCCTAAAACCTTCTGTAAGGCACGGTTTGTAAAGGAGAGAAGAGAGAGAGAAAAAAAAAAACAACTTCCAAAGTCATTTTGAAAGAGACTAAATTTACACCAAGTGATTACACTAAATTGTTTGAGAATAGTCACTGCATTTATGTGGTCTTCCTTAATCATCCATGACATGTTTGAATATACCAAGAAATCACTGAAAGATACTGTCACTGATGTATACTGACAGGATACGTTTGTAGCAAGTATATGTGAGCGAGTAGAATAAAAAAGAAAAACTTTTAAACTTTCATTTTATGAAAATGTGAATCTAAAAATGTAAAACATAAAATATTTTAATGTATTTTCAAACAGTCATTGACCTATTTGGTCAATTAAGGTTATGCAGTTAAATAAATGTGTTTTGTTTGAACTTCAGCTCTATTATTGTTTGTTTACTTGGTATTCGAAAAAAATTTTAAAATAAAAAAAAAATTAAATAGTTTAAAAATGTTTTTGCATCCCATAAAGCTGTTTCTGTAATAGTAACATTGATAAACATGGGCCCAAAACTCACCATATAGTGCATTTAGACAATTCTATTATATTGCACCAAGAAATATCAACACTTTGTGAGGATCTCCAATAAAAGGTTTTACCAAATCCAGATGTAATTTATCAAAATCTTGTAGTATGTCTTTACCAGGATGTAGCTCTAAAAATCTTGAAAAAATACAACTTTGCAATTACAGTTTTTTTGAGTAATTAAACCATAATTACTCAAATAAACACAAACCAACTCACACAATAAGTATTACAAAAATATGGCGACAAATGTGAACAGTACTTTGATTTGTGGCAGATATACATTCAAATTTATTTTTAGGTCAAAATACACCCTTGAAATCTATGAAAAAGTAGACCCACAATCTGAACATTTTTTTTATGGAATTATGGAAATGCATACACTTTTTCATGATATTCTAATGTCTTGGAATGGGTTAGTATATGTTCTTGTTAAAATATTTTATCTTGGACCAAATAACATAACTAGTTTCATAATATATTTGTATTTAGCTATAAAATCTCTATTCCTTTCTGTTTAAGGACTAAATAGCAGAATTGTGTAAAAAAATTTGCTAGTGAAAATAAAAATGTGAGGATCTGTGTCTTTAGTTTAGTTGGGCTGAGGATTATTGAGCATTTGGGTATCAATCCGATACTAATCTAATACCGGTCTATATCACAAATATCAATCCCAAAATCAATATTTTTCATAAGGTTGATGTCACATTAACCTAAAAATAGTAATTGTTTTTAATTGCAGTGAACAGTTTTGAACAAGAGTGGGAGTATCGATATTGATGGGTTGGTATCAATCCGATACCAACTTGAGATCGATACTATCAATCTTTTGGATCAATCCGCTCAGTACTGTTTAGATCTTTTTGTATTAATAAGTACTAGGGCTGTGTATTGGCAAGAGTGTAGCAGTATGATGCACATCCCGATATATGTCTCATGATATGATGAGAGTCGCTATATATTCCAAGACTGTACCACAATTTTTCATTTTTTTGAAAAATATGACTTACAAAAAACTTCTACCTCATTTTTAATAAGTACTTCATTGTAGTAAAATTGTTCAATTAATTTCATGTAATGATCAAAACGTGAAGCACTGCAAAAGTAAGACGCTCATAAATAATTAATTAAATATTGTCATGTCGAGATTTTAAATTGATTCAAGTATCGCCAAATGATGTATCGCGATATATCGCCAAATCGATTTTTCCCTAAACTCCTAGTATTTACCTTTAATTTGAGTGTGATCTTAAAAGTTTCAATTCTTTCATTTGTATCAGTTTTGGAAAATACCATTTGGATTGAGGCACAGAACGTTTATTTTACTTCATTATAAAAATTCAATTTGTATGTTAAAGTTATTACGTGTTTCTTTTAGTTCCTTACATTATTAGTCAGTTTTCCAGTTATTTCTTTTACACGTATTTAAGATTTAGACACAAAGCTCCCATCTGCCCTACTTTTAGGTCCTGTCTTTTACGATACAAACACCTTAATGGGATACTTTATATACAAACATTCATTCATGTCACTAGATATCTCATTTTTGAAACAACTCACATAAATAATGTGGAGTTTTCTAATCGACCTCACCTCGTCTATTCATCACTTCTTTCCTTATCGGTGCTGGGATGAGTTTGGCCTCCTTTTGATGCCATGAATAGGATGCATTGGTTACAGACAATGGATAAACAGATGAATAAATCACTCATCCTTTGGGCTCACCGCGATAGCAGCTGTTTGTCTTTCTCAGAAAGGATTTCAAGTATCTTTTATGGTTTGGCTCACCACTTGCAGTCAGAGAATTTAATAAGACTTAATAAGGCCTGCAAAACTCCCGGTAATAAATAAGTGGCCCCCCCAGAGGAGCGCCACCTACGGTTATGGCCATATATGTGTAACCTGGGGTTAATGACTGCCACCAAAGGTGTGCATGTGCAGCTGGATGCAGCGTGATAACAAACAGCTTACAGGGGGAAAAAAAGGAAGATGATGTGGATTTATTACACATGTGTAGCAGACCAGGCTTTTTATCAGGAACTCCTGGTTCTTCTTTGCTTATATAACATCATGCTTGATTACCTGAGCTTATAAGAGCTCAGATTTATACTCCCTTTTAAAATCTCCCTGGCCGCTGAGGCAGGGAGTTCCAGGGAACCTGTGAGACGCATCCAAAAATAAATCCTTAATATCAAACCTCATCGACTTCCAATTCAATGGTTCCAGCAAGGTGATAGAATGGTATCTCAGGATTTATTAAGGGATCAATGTTTGACTACTTTAATAAAAAAATGATCTGGATCGTCAATTTGATCAAAGATTTTTTTTTTATTCTCAGAAAAAATAAAGAAATGTTTATTTCTGTCTGGATAAACCAGAGATATTTTGCATTCAAGGCTGTTGCCTTTAAAACATTTATTTTATTGGTTTTGATCATTTGTAAAACAAATGTTTGCTTTGTTCAACCATCAGGGTTTCAGGAAATTGCAATCATTTTTTTTTCCAATGCTACCATTTCTCCATAAAAATCCATAGGATTTTGGGTTCATAAAACCAGAAGGTACTTCCTATTTGGAACACAAGAGTGGAGGGGTCACTCACTCCACTTCCTATATACAGTCAATGCACATGCCCTGCACTATATACTTTTTTTTGTTTGTTTGTTTTAATTAAACAGTGAATATGACATTAATGTCACAAAGTAAAAACCTGGTCAATACTTGTAAGACAACTTTTTATAACAGCTATTTATGTTCACTGTTTTCTGATGATGAAAAAATACATTTACATTTATTTTTTTTAATTGTTCAAATGAACGCATTGTGTTCTATGTTCCTAAATCTAGTGAGGACCCGTGCACACTGGTGTTTTGCAGAGAATTCTGGGAAATTTCTAGGAATTATAGATATTAATATTTCTACTATATCCAACTTTATTTGCAGTTGTTTTCAGGATGTGTTGCTGAGGTGTCGTGTTCTATGCCCCTCTGGTGAAACAGGAGATAATGACTGTTGGAGAGGCACTTTGAAACTTTTCTGCCAAAAAGGAACACAAATACCGAAAGTCATTGCCGATACGGTCCTTGTTAAGGAGTTTCTCAGTCGCTGATCTCTCAGCATCCACATCCACTCACAGTCAACACAGAGAAGGAGTATTCTCTTCAGTGGGTGGACACACTTGAGTGGGTTGTGGAGTTAAGGATACTTTATCACTTTACACAACTTAATACTTCCTGCTATTTATTGCCCTAGATTTAAAATCTCTCCCACTCTTTCTTATCACACTCCACATTTAAAGTTTTCAGATAAATTACTGTTATTAACGTGGGATGAACTCCAACATAACAGATTGAAAAAGCCATTAGAAGGGTGGCTTTCCTTGAACATCAAAAAATGAAACAACTACAAGGTTGTATTTAGTGATCTAAGACCACTGCAGCAGTCTCTTTTGCTCGGAAGGGTTTTGTAGTTTGAGCAATGAGCCAAACATATCAAAGAGGCAGCCACGACAAGGAGCTGGTTACATTTTCTAAAACGCTGGGCTTCACCGCTTCCTTTATTAACGCTTTTAGCCAAGAAATCTCAGGACCACCCATTCAGAACGAACAAGATTTAATTCCTTTCCCCACTTTGATGTGATTCAGGGTGACTTTGTATCCATGTCTTCCTGCAGAGAAATGTGAGGACTAAACTGCTGAGTGAGGGTACATGTGAAAACAAAACGTTTCCTCCTCTAACTGTTGCTTTCCTTGTTTTGAAAGGTTTCTCCTCCCTTTAGTCTTCTGTTTCCAAGGGTAAATGCCATTTTGAGACATTCATATTATATATAATGTGCAGCCCTGTCTTATTAGCATGAAATATTTTTTTTATTTTAATGGTATAACTTGGACAATGCTTTCTGCCCTGCAGTTCATCATCATTCCACTAGGGGCAGTAAAAGGGCTTTTCTTGCTCATTTCAAAATGGCAGCTTCAATGAATTTAAGCTAATTTTTAAAAATATTTCGGTGAGAACAACTTAAATATTGTTATTCATTTTTTAAATGTCTTTGCTGTATTGAAAATGTAAAATTTGCAGATAATTCTTTGAAAAAGTAGGTAAATAAGGTTCTTTTTTTCCTGTTAATATGAAGGCTAACATTGTGATGAATAAAAACTTCTGAAGTATATTAATTGATACCATCTATATCTCATTAAAAAAGGATATTGAAACATTATTTGCGGACTTTATCAAAGTGTTTAAAAACAATCATTAATATATATATATATATATATATATATATATATATATATATATATATATATATATATATATATATATATATATATATATATAAGTCAAATCTTTCATGCAGTGGGCTTTAGTATTAAAGTCAACACATTAACGTCCATATATACTCATAAATTTGAAATATAGTTCTATAGAAAAACTTTGGGCTTTAAAATCATTATTAATTTTTAAAGTATTGTGCTCCATGTTGTTTTCCAGCAGTATTTTCCACTGATTGTTTATGTCATGATTCAGTGTTTAGGTTTGTCATGTTCTGTTTTCCCTGTCAGTTTCACCATGTTCCGGTTAATCATCCACAGCTGTTTTCATTTAGTTAATCAACCTCAGTGTATTTAAGTGTCTGATTTTCAGTTTCTTATTGTCAGGTAATCTGCTCTTTTACGTTCTGTCACCGCACTGGTTTGTGCTACTGTTTTGGTCATGTTTAAGTTATTTTAGTAAATGTTTGTTTCTGCCACCAAGTCTGGTCTCCTGTGTTTGGGTCCTCCACCACCATCCCTGACAGTTTAACAGTTTATAAAAAAGAAAACATTTTATATTTGAATATACTTTGACAATAGTTTGACAAAATGTACTAATAACTTCTGAAAGTGTACATCTGTTACATGACCCAGTGGAATTTGAAAAAAATGATCATATGAATTCAGTTTATTGATACTGAGATTAATCACAACAATGAGGCACGAGCCCAAAAAAGGCAAGAAACTTGTAATGACCCATTGAAATAATTTAAGACTGTTAAGTTCCAATATTTATTGGCTTTTTATTTCATTAAGGCTAGTCTGAAATGTGCATCGATGACAAACTATTTTAGTAACTTATCCTACATTGAAGAATATTATATCTCAAATTATTCAAACATTTCAGTAACTAAAGAAGACATTTTTTCTGAATGATTACAACAAACATCAGCTGAATCATACTGAATAGGGGCTATTAGCCTTAATGAATAAACATTTTAAAGCTTCTTTTGCAAACCAAATTTGTTAAGCATATAGTTTCATTTCAAAAATATGAGAAAACTAATAGAATGTTAAATCAGCTTTTTTGTATTGGTTTTGCTGTATATTTCCAATTATTTGGTTAAATTAAATAAAAGGAAACAATAAGTATCTATCTAATGTATCGACGTCTAAGTTCCAGAAAAAAATAAAAAAACACATTTTAGTCAGCCTAATGCTGCATTCAAGGTACAATGCAGCTCAGTTGTTGCTCACAAAGGTGAAAGGGTCATTGGTAATTTACTGCCTGTCGATCTAACATCAAGAGAGGAGGCCAACTTTGATGCTCCAAATCGAGAAAGAAAGAGAATTACTTTCGGACCAAAGAAACCTAATGGAGTCCTTTAATTCACTTTGTTTTGAGTCTGACTTGGAAACTTTTGAGGTCAACGTCACAATCCTGCACTTTGCAGCACAAACCTCAAACCTTTAAAAACTTGAAAGAGGTATAGATGAGAGTTTATGCAAAGCAAAACGTTTCCAGAGATGAGGGGGAAAGTTGTCTGCAGTGTTGCATACAATTGTGTTGTTCTTATTTTTATTTGAAAAAAAATCCTATTTATTTATTTCACTTACAAGCATGACAAGGTGATTGTTTTTATTTCTTTTATTTGCATTTACCGCAGTTCTTATGTCCTCGGAAGGACTAAGTGAGGCAGATTTTATTGCTGACTACACTGTTTTGTTACTCTAAAATAAAAACAAAAACGCCTTAAATGCTTAAAGATATAAGAATTTTGTGTCCAATGATTTTCTTATTTTCATAATTTGACATAACACAATCTGGCTTGGAGGCACATGAGGCACGCCTCCCACAAAAATGCATCAAAGTGTTAAAATTCCATTAGATGGGAATGTCATGGTCTAATGCAAACATCTCGTTCTACATCCACCTTTGCTGTTTTCATGCTTTTATTTGTGCAAAAATGAAAAATGTTGCACCTTATTAATGCAAATCTGCAACTAAACTAAATATAAAAAGTGACACCTGAGACAGTAAAAACTCTGACTGCAAGAGCTAAATTATTGTGGGGAAAAAGGATACATTAATTAAATTTATTTTTATTTAAAGGGAAATAAACACTCTAAAGACACACTTGTTTATCACTAGAGTGCTTGATTGTTTAAACTGATCACTTTGCATTTCAAAAACTTTTTTTTGTGTGTGTGTTATCATTGTGTTGGGGTTACACGGACCTCTGCAGCCCTCCCAGATAAAAGCTGAACCCAAAGACAAAGGGAATGCCACCGGAATATCTGAAGAGGCCATATGGCTTTGGGATGAGCTCGTTATTCCCTCCAGGGAGACTCATTTCTGTTCCGCGGCTTAGTCGCGCTCCGTTTTGGAGTTTTGACTCATAAAAGGCATTCCCATGGTTTCCGTGCAACTTCTTTGTTTCGAGTTTAAACAGAGAAAAGGAGATAACACAGCCACATCATGGCAGCTTCACAGACATGAATTATTTCGCTTGTGATTAGGATATTCTGTGAGTGCTTTCTCGTGCACACGCAGCCACCGCTGCAGGCGGCTTGGGTTTTAATCCCTTTTCATCGCCTTCATTCCACACGCTGAAAAACCGCCACACGAGCAGACGCCAGGCTTGTTGGTATAGCTTCACAACAGGCTATTTCTGTGCAATCCAAAACTTGGGGAAAAAAAAAAAAAAACAAACAAAACACCTCAAAAAGTCAGTTTATGTTTGATTATAGCACAGACTCCTTTATTTCTTCAAACCATGAGCATGGTAATTTTGGATTTCATCTGCAGTGCAGAGGCAGTGCAAAACAACAAGAACAGGGAGGGGGTAGATCACGAATAAGAAATGCAGGACGTGCTGCTCTGATAATGTGATAATGAGCCTGCACGCTTAGGTTCAACCGGGGTGAAGTCAAGCCTGACTTTTGAAAAAAAATAGAGAAACACACAGTCCTGCTGGGGCACATGATGTGATGCTACACAGGTGATGATTGAGCACATTGAGAATATTGTTATTTCTACTCATAGTTTGCTTCCATCAATCGCCTTGGAATCCCATTTGTCGCTACTTTTAAAAATATCATTCTTATAGGGCGTAGAAACCACAAAGGTGCAACACATATTTTTGGAAAGTGGGTCACAAAAGCTTCTAGACGTAAGCCATTAACAAAGTCGTTCCTCTGGGTGGATGTTTTCCCTGACAGCACCTGTCTGCGTCTGAAACTGTCAGCCTCTTCTGGTAATATGATGTCGGTGGAGCTGTCCACACAAGAATTTTATGTCCTGACAGTGTGACGCTTTTTTATTCTTTTAGTTTTACAACTTTAGACATCTGAACAAATGTATACGAACAAACGAAACAATAAAAAAGGAAGCATTTCATCTTGGTTTTGTCAGAAGCGGAGAAAAAAAAAAGGTGTGAGTGGTGGAAACTCTCCCTTTCAAAGTGCGTCATCTCCTCACATGGGGGGCTCAAACATTCTGAAAACCCCCAAACTTCCAGAACAGCACAGCTCATTTCTCAGATCTGAGCTCAGCTGTAGGAACGAGGAGGAAAACAGAAAGAGAGAAACTGTCTGGTGATGTGACAAATTTTAATTCTTTTCCCACAATTGCATGCAGCTTTGAACTTTGCATTATAAAGCTGGAACCCATGAAGGGGTGTTGTCAGACCATAGAACAGGGTTACAATTCAGAAATTGCTTTGCTACATCAAGAAAAGGGGTTTTAGTGCTGTAGTTTTTGCACGCACTAAACATTTAGTAAATTTGAAAACAAATCAACTGTACATTAAATTTAAAAGTCAACCCAATGGAAAACACATTTTTGGCTTTTTTAACATGTTCTTGTGGATTTTTTATGATGGAGAACATGGAAAAAATGTGGTTCAAAATTAAAAAAATTTGGGTAAATCATGGACAGGTAAAAAAAAAAATTGTGTTTGAAAAAGCTTGTTGCTGTGATGTAGCTACAAGCTTCCTGCTTTGTTCTTTTCTGATGCATCCACTGGTAGACAAATAGATCAACGTAGTTTTGTTTCCTCATACTCCAATGCTGCTCGCCGCATTTAGGTAATGTTAGATTGAGAGGGGCTGTAAGCCAGTGGGAGGGTGTGTAAACAGAGAGATGATGGGAAAAATGTGTGGGCTCACACAATGCCAAAAGTCCCACACATGCTCACGGGCTAATGAAATTGTGCCACTACAAAAACTATACTCTAGAGAACAACAGGTTTAGAATTGTGGCATAAACCACATAATCAAAATTAGAAGACAAATGGGAACACTTATAAAAAAGAGCAAAAGATGATCAGAGTGTGTCTTTAAAAGGCATGCCAACAAAAATCTACAAAAGTTATGGCTTAAAGATGCCAGTTCAGTCCAGCACCAAATTTAGAGATTTAGACAGGCTAACTTTCTTTAAGCATTAATTGTCTGGCAAACAGGTGAGAAGTCAGATGCGGGAAGAACCACCAGTGAAGATCTTGCAGAGTCCTATGGACTTCTTAAAAAAAAAAAAAAAAAACAACACTAATTGCAGAAAAGCATGAAGCAAAAATAATAAATTCAGCATTTGGTGAAAGGATAGAACTTCAGCATCCATAAAAAAAGAACAAACACTGTTTGGTACAGAGAGAGATGCTTAATTACAGTTTGGTTCATGAGCAAAGTGCAGGTAACTGTGATTGCTCATCAGGCGAATGGGCGGAGTCACAGCCAGCCTGCACAGAAACCCAAGAATAAGACAAAAAGACAGCAAACAAAAAGAACTAAACAAGCATATCAATTTACTTAAAGCAGTTTTTTCTTTGAACTGAAACACATAAATGTGGTGAACAAAGAAACAAAAGCAAAAAAAAAATGGCCACGAAATGCTCATCAGTTCAAATTGATCATCAATCAAAACTGCAGAAGCAGAAGTTGGACTCAGTTCTGTCAGAGTTCAGAGTCTGAATAGATGAAACTTAACTCAAACATCACAAAAGTTGCTGTTATATCTAGAAAAATATAGAGTCCACTCTACAAAATCAAACCCTGAATTGGGACAAGAATCTGTTTCCAGAGAAAACCTGGCATATAAACAGCTAGGGAGATATTTATGTGGCAAGTAGCGCCACAACCCAGGTTTGTAAAGCTAGCAGAGAGCATTGCTGAGTAGAATATAGGATGTGCTCCTTTATCGGCGCTCTGCTGTTATCCTCTGAGTCACAAAACAATCGTGAGAAAATATAATCAAGAAGAAATGGTTTTTCTCAATGGGGGATCCTTGTGACCCACTGACAAAACAATGGACCACCAATAATAAGATTTGGTCAGACGAAAAAACATGCATTTTTTGAATCTCGGTTGAAGAGTTATGATTTTTTAACACAAATTATAATGATGTTGGAAACAAACATGACACTTTAGTGGTTTTTACTGCTTTAAAATAGTGAGTTCAACTGTGAATTGAATCAAACAAAACAGCAGTTCAGCTGCATTAAACCCATCAGGGCTTTGATCCACTCTTAAGAGGAACGCACCAAATCATTTTATTAAATAAAAAGGATAACTTTAACCTTCAGGTTCAGTTAAAAAGCTGCAGCAACAAGAGGATAATGTGTGTTGTAAAAGATGTTGTTGAAAGCTAAAATCTCAAACTGTTGATCAGAAAAAAACAAACTTTATTGCAAATATGAAGCTGAACTGTTAAAGTCACATTTATTTCTGCTTTGAAGCTGATATTTAATCTTTTTTTGTTTTAATAATGATTTATAAGTAATTGACATTTATTGACTGCAAATCCACAATTTTTGGCTTAAATTTGACCTGAAAACATTACAGTTTTGACCCATGAAGAGTTAACATGGACGGTGCAAATTTCTAGTTCATCACCTGAACTAGTTTTGCAACATTTAATCCTAATAGAGCCACATTGGTCAGTTTATTAAGACAAACAAGAACTACAAAATCCCAATTCACTGTTTGTAAAAATATATAATTTTTGTTGCCCCATATAAAATGCAGCTTTAAAAAATATTATATATATATATATAATTATAACAGTATTTCCACATATTTAATGATTTTAATGCTGTATACAAGTTCCTTTCAAAATAAAATACATCCTTAACCTGTTACTTATTGAAATTGTTTTTTAAAAGCCAGAAAGCTATAATGGAGGATAAATGAGGTGTATGTGACTCTGAACCCTCAGGTTACAAACCTCTAACCTAACTAAAATAATTAAATCATTCCAACATTGTTTACTTTAGTATTAGTGTTCCTGACAGCATCTGACATGTTTGAGGAAGTGTCAAACATCCATGCAACACAATTTTATCGTCAGATTTAGACTGAACACCAATGTCAATTAAAAATTTCAAATAAATCAAGTCTTTATTATGACACAATTTATTATATACAAAGGTTTATTTTGTTTTGAAAAGAGATGTCAGGGAGGGGGAAGACTTCAATTAAAGTTTGCAGTGAAACAAGTGAATTATTGCACTTTTATAATGAATCACAACACCATCAAGGTACAAAAAGGCTTCACATAAATGAAAAACAAAGGAGAAAATTCATTTAAAAAACTAAGAAAAACAGTGTAAGTATGGCAATGACAAATAAAAATGCGAGTGAAGCTCACCTGGTTTAAAGGCCATTGCAGAAAGTTTCAAGAAATGCTCCTAATTCGCTTTTAGACAACAATGACAAGCGGATTTCTAGTTAGACTGATCAAAGGCATTTTTTGTGTGAAAGTGAATAAAACTTTAATGAGGACTTATGTGCAAATATTGTCAAACTCTTTGAGAGCTTTAATAGATTGCCGAAAGGATTGTGACTAAAAAAGGAGTGCATCAAAAAGGTTCCAATCCACTGTGAAGGGGATTTGAAGCAGAAGCTTGCTCATGAAAGAGAAGTTGGAAATCCAAATGAAGTGCAGAAATAATAAAAAAAACACAATGCATAAAAACAAAAACAATGTTTGCTCTTTTTAAATGAAGATCTCTTTGACAACAGTCTTGCACAAAAAAAGATTAATTTACTGTGTATTATTGTAAGTAGCACATGTGTGAAAATATTGAGAAATATTTAAAAGGGTTTTCAGAAACATACAAAAAAGTTGGAACATTAAATACATTTAGTACTGACACTGTAATTGTCTCCAAAACATACTAGCAAAATCTTAAGGATGAGTTTTATTTTAAGAGGGTTAGTTTTTGTGTTTGAAACACAGAGAAAGACGCTCCTTTTGTGACCGAAAGTAACACGGATCGCTTTTCGCTCATCATTCATAGATGTTTTTGACAAGTATTTTTCAGAGATTCTCCACAATTGAGGTGAATGTCCAGCAGAGTACTAGAGGAAGTGATTATGGAGGATGAAGGGGACCCAGAGGAGTGAGAGGAGGCGAATGACAGATCAGCTGGTGAGAGAACAAGCGCAAATTGAGACTCGATAAGAGGTAAAAGACGTTTTAAAAAAAAAACACTCAATTCCATTCCTGGACCTAAAATTCATCAAAGGTCGAACTCCAAGATGTAAAACAGTTTGTATGTGTGATGACTATTTTTTGGTTTTGTGTGAACATCAAGTTTTTTCAAAATTCCATTTTCCACAACCAAGTCCAAAACATCAAGATGATATAAAAAAAAAATTGAGTTTTGTATTTGAACAAATAATGCCATAGTCACAACTTCTGTGACTATCTGTGGGAGAAAAATGGACAAACGACAGGCATGCTGTGGGCTTCAGGTTGTAGCAAACTCTCATTCAACATATAAGCGAGGGCTTGCTTCATTTCCAAAAACACAACACAGCTAGCTTTGTCACAGCTTTAATGAATGTTGCCATTTTTGTAAATATTATCTGCTGTGCAGCGTAGCCTCGTTGTAGTTGTTGGAGCCTATTAGTTGCGCTCCTCTTCGCAAAATTTGTCATAGTTTTTATGATCTGAAATTCTCTCCGAATCCCGCTCTGACTCCATTTTGACTGAGGAATGAGGACCCCTACAGGCAGCAACATGGAAATGTTGTTTGCCCCCTAGTGGTGAAATTAGTACACTGAACAATTGACACCGCTACACTTTGAGAACCCCTAGACTACAGAGTGGCATTAGGCCACGTACAACAGCATCACTTCATACTGTCATAAGTGCGTGTAACTTACATTATCCTTCCAAATACTTTAAAATAACTTTATGGAAGGAAGCCACACACAAGCCTCAAAAAACTATAAGACAAGCCTGCACTCCCTTTAAGATGTAGCTGCCCTCCATGGGCCACCCCTGTAGAGGTGCATATGACTATAAAGCTCAAGTCATTGCACTAAAATCATTCCAAAAATTTGCATTGGAAACATTTAGTTCACAAACTACAAAAATATGATTGGTGACTGTAAGAACACTTTACTACAGTCTCCTTTAAGTGTTCACCCATACAGAAACAAGACAGATGAACTGCATGGAGACCACCTTGCTGCTTTTTTTTATCAGTAATCCGTAGGGAAGAGATGATGGTCTTAAATGCGCTTCTGTTTCAGTTTTTATTAAGAGAAAAATGGAAAATGAGTTTGTTGGCTACATTAAAAAAGTCCTTCAAATTTGCACAGCACTTGTGGCCATGTTTTATTTTAACTGCCTCCTAAAAGTGCACTCAGAGTTAATTTAAGGTGCAGCAAAACAAGAATCCGTTAAACTGCCACTCACACACACAGAAAAAAAACAAACAAAAAACCCAGCCTGCTAGGGAAATAAGGGCAGTCTATATATTTGATAAAATAATTGAAATGAAATTATTGTTTTGGGTACTGATTCTTGTAGAAATACTTTTTTTGCAAGGTATTGTGTTAGCAACATAGCAATTAATAATCAAAATAGGTATTTTTAACTATTGTTTCCATAGTAACCACACAGTGCAGCCCACAAATTGTATGTTAACACACAAAAAAGAGCAAAACATTCAAAAATCTGTCTTATCTAATGACAATGTATAAACGCTGGGCAGAGGGTGACGTAAGGAGAACATGCTAGCTAGTGTTGTGTTTGGATGTGTCATGTATCTGCATTTATTTCCTTAAAGTATCTAAGCAGTAATAAAGTGAATGCTGATGATTTTTGACGGAGATGTGAACTTAAAGTAGCATAAATCAGGTTGTCAAAAATCCTCTTCCTCCATTTGCAGGAAAAAATGTGTTTTAACAACATGTGACATAAAAGTCTTTTGACGGACAGCAGCAAACGTCTCCTCTTTCAAAGTTAATTAACACCTGCGCCACAGCAGTGACAATCTGGACCTCCCGAGCACGCTTAAAGATTTCCACCTGACGGATAGATTAGCTGCAAGAATACAGAATACACGTGTAATTTACGAGATTTCCCTGTCAAGGCACCTGTCAGCCTTTTAGCACCTGGCCGACAGCTTGACAGCCGCTTGGAAAGATGTTGCTGTCAAGCAGGAAGAGTTGTTAAATTTAAGGCTTATGAAACTGCATTAATCCGTGCTGAACGAGAAGATTAGACCAGATATGTGCTAATTTTTTTTCCCTCTCCTCTATTTGCTCTAATTACTCCTTGCTGCCCCTCGTTTGTTCGTTTCACTCTTTTTTTTCTGCTTTTGATACTTTTTTCTCCACTTACCTCTTTATTTATTTTGAATGTACTTGGACCCATTTTCTACAACTAATTTTTATTTTTTTTTCTTGAAGAAAGACCCCAATGAGCGAGCATAATAAGAGTGCCTATGAATATCCTGTCTGCATTATTAATCAGTTCTCTTTTCGGCTCAATTTATTTTAAAGGGATGCAAAATAGTAGATAAGTAGAAGTGAGAGAACTGCTTTTCCTCCTCATTTTGGGCCACAATTGAGAAAAATTTTTAATAGTTTGTGCTGCCCGAGAAAGTATGAGAAAAGATAAAAAATATGAAGAAAAATATATTTTTAGGTGAAGATGAATGCTGACCTTTTCACGGATAACTGATCTTTTCAAAGCTGTCACAATATGAGAGCTTCTACAATCTAAGTCACTTAAATGAAAATTTTGACAAGTGACCGTCCAGATAAGGGTGTAATATCAGACTAAAGTCCTTGGATCAACACTTAACATTTTGCTCTGGCGCTGTAGAATAAGAAATAATTCATTGTTTCTTGTTTTTTTTGTGATCTTGTCGTGCTTTTGTCACTTCCTGATACACTTGAGAGAAGGGAAAGGGCCCACCTGCTGTCAGTTTTCTACTAACACAGCTGCTTTCTGTTATTTTTTTCTTGTATTTCAGTCTGTGGGTTTCAGGTGAAGTCAGATCCTTTGTTTTTTTGGCGTTCTTTTGTTTATTTCTTTTTAAAATTCATCTTAACTTGGTTTTGTCGTGTTTGTGTTTATTTATTAAAGTTTTTTAGTCTCAATTATCAAACAGTGGTTGAAGCATTTGGCTCCTTCGAACCACCCGGCAGTTTGGACAAAGTTTTTTTTCGGAAGATAAAATAAATTTGATTGAAGATTCATAAACAAATAAATTTAAAAAAGTCAATTTTCTTCAATTTATTTAGAAAGTGTCAGTTCACAACCAAATTTGTCCACAGTACTAAAGAAAAAAAAAAAAACATTAGAGTTAAATTATTTTTAGTATAACCCAAGCTATAAATTACAGGAAAGTCAGATCATCCTAACTTTTTGCTAATAGTTTATAAAAGTTATTTTAAAAAACACCAAATATTTTTTTTACTACTTACTTTTTAACAGTTTAAGTAGTAAAAAGTACTTACTTTTCAAAAATGTTATATTTTTCTTTAACCAGAGAGCCACAATGGAGGAGTCAAAGAGCCACATGTGGCTCTGGAGCCGCAGGTTGTGGACCCGTCTTGTACAGTCAATGATGCCTAGAGAGGAGAACAACATGGGTGTTCTCCACTGAACCAAAGAAAGTGTAATCTCACTGACAGTTATCAAACATAAACAGATCCACCAAAGCTAGAGACTGGAGAAGAAAATGGAGGACAGAAGCATCACAGAACAGAGCTCAGTCATTATTGGACAGGGGTAGAGCATGAAGACATAATGGAACAAGCCTATTAAACATTACAGTGGCAGACATTGGGGGGTTGGAGGGAATATCAGGGGAGAAAAGCACCAGCTGCTGGTAAAATAAAGCACATCTTCAAGACTGCAAGACAAGACACACCAATGTGTTCCATGATAACATGAAAGCCTACCACTCGATGCCTCACGCATGGATCCTGGAATGCTCGAAACTCAACAACATCAACAGAGCGCTGAGAATCTTCATCAATGGGCCTCTGGAAAATAATGTTCGAGCCGGTTCCAGACCGATTGTACGAGTCAGCATCAAGAGCAGCATCTACCAAGGAGATCCCCTGTTCCAGCTGCTGTTCTATGAGCCTGAAATAGAAAACTGTGGAGATGGATGACATTGATCTGCATGCTAGGAACAAATGAGACACACCACCAGGAAATTATCACATTCCTCATGATGTTAATATTTTTCAATAATGTGTTTTAACCTATAATTTACGTTTTAGTGAAGAGAATAGTTCTGAGAAGTTCTCCACATATTTTACAGTTAATTCACAGTTATATTCTCACTCGTAACAGCTTTTAATTTATCACAATTTCTTATTAGTCAAAGTCAGTTTTCAATAAAATTCAGGGCATCAAAACTATTAAATTAATTTTTTAAATGTGGGGGATAAGTTGCACCTCTATAAAATGTTGCCTAAAAACATTTTAAGGTGTAATCTACCGGCTTTTTGGCCATTAAAAATTGTATTATTTACTGTGATGTCATGGTTCCAGAGGGAGCCCTCACCAGAGTTCTAACCCTGCCGTCTCCTCACTTCAACTCCCATCAGCCACCGCCACGGTTTCCTGTCTGCACAGCTGATTTCTATCATCACAATAGCCATCTAGCATTTAAACACCTCAGCCACTTCTTCAGTGCAAAGTCTTGTTTTGCTTTGCAGACAGTCTGAGCGTTTACTCTTGTTTACGTTCCCTGGTGTTTTGACCCTCACCTGTTTTCCTTGTTATCCTGCCCCGCTCTTAGCATTTGACCTTAGCCTGGTTTTGACTACACCCTGCCTTGTTCTTTGCCTTTTTCTCTAACAATTAAAATCCCCATTTGCATATAGATCCAAACGCCTCTGCCTCTTAATCGCATATGAACTTTTGATTAAATTATTTTCTCTATTTTATATACTTCTGGACTTCTGTGTTCTTTATAATCTGTGTGCAATTTTACTAGAAAATTATGGGTATTTTGACTCACCCTATACTGTATTTATCTTTATTTTCTCTTAATTGTACAAAATAATCAAAACAAGATGAGCAGCTACAGAAAAACTGGAAAAATGATCAAAATTTCTGAGATCAACAGGAGGATAAAATGTTGTTCAAAATAAATGTCAGAATTTCAAATGTTTTCCATATCAGAGGTTTTCTAAGGAGTTATTGGAAAACATCACTAAAGCACCTGTTGGGTTCAGACTGAGGAAGTCAGTTTTTTGGCCAGATTTAAGGAAAGGCTCACTCAGCTTCATGCCGACACTCATGGTTTTAGTTAGATCTTTTAAAAAACCGTTCTTACGTTTTGGCTTAATAAAAGAAAAACAAAAAATCCAGACGGACTGAACCTGTGGTGAAATGGAGGAATTTTTTAGATCAAACATGACAGAGAATAATGACAGATTTTCATTTCTCTGTAGCCTATTATTTTTCCATCAAAAGCAGGAGCCTCACTGAAAAAGTCAGCCAGCCTGAGTGCCTTCAATCTGTAACAAACACACAAAATTGTTGAAAAAAAAGAAAAATCCCACCTTTACTTTCAACACCTCCAACTCCAGACAACAGTGTGTGTTTATTCCCAGAACCCGATAAAGCTCCTCAAATAAACAACCACGGCTCAACACAACAAGGAACAAATTATTAATTGTAGTTGAGTAATTAACTGGCACCCCAACAGCAAGTGTTTTGAGATGGTTTTATTAGTATCAGTAACCAAAACTGAGAATCATCATGGAAGCTGAGAAACAAATCCATCATTTTTGTGTTTTTGGCAGCACTTTCAGCTTTTATCCTACACTTTTTAGTGGCTCTTTTACACAAACATAATAAAATGTGTTATAAAAGTGTTTGTTTCTTCCTACACATCAAATAAAACCAATTACCACCTATGAAAAACGAGCCACAGTTTTAGAAATAAATTGTATTGGTAGGGCCACAGGTGTGTTTCACTATAAAAAGAAACCGTCTGGCGTGTCTGGGAAGCCAGTCCAGCTTGGCTGTGATGTGCTAACTCATCCAGGACTGAGGAATCAAGAGAACTCTTTGGATTTTAAAGGGCAATGCCCAAATCAAATTGGGCTGAGTCCAACCACACTCGTGTTGCCGGTGATTTTGGCCAAAGCAGGCGAGGGTGGAGGAAGTGATAATGAAGCTTGTTAAAGAAAATTCTGGGAATGAAGTGCAATAGGAGGCAGATCAACAAGCTTTTAGGACAAGAGATGAATACATATCCATTATGGTTAGCACAACAGTGTTTTATTCTATAATTTGTCTGATTTAATGTCATCTCTGTGTTTATTCTGCAGCAAATGTGGTTATCTAATCTGGGTCTGCTGCCTCTCTTTTGACGTGCATCAAATTTGCTGCTAGATGTTTGCCTTTAAATGTCTTCATAAGGAGGAGCTACTCTCAAAAGTTTTTAGCCTCATCACTACATGGAAGCATTTACTATATATTTTAAGGGTGTAATGATTAGTTTTAACAACGATTCGATCCATATCATAATTTGTGCTTGACCAAATATTCTACCAGCGTGACTCAGAGATAAATACCTGGTGCTGAACTGTGTGGGTTACGTTTTCCAGATTCCTGGTATTTCTCGCAAGATAGTCAAGTGTAAATTAACCCTTTGACACCGGAGCTCCAGTGTTTATGTTCTTTGATTTACTGTAATTTTTTAATTGTTAACGCGATCACGTGTGTTTTGAACATTGTGATGATCATTTTTTAGCTAGTAAAATAAACCTACCATATTGAAACAGTCAATTTATTTAATTTTGAAGCGATTTTAATGGCAGTGGTCGATTTGATTTGATTTGCCTCGGACAGATAGATCCAGTTGGATTGGAGAAATATGAATCGATTAATGGTTACACCCCAACTACATCTCATATATAGTCAATGCTTGGGAGAAACGGATGATGTTATGAGAACAGGTTTATTTATTTTTTAAGAGCTCAACAAAGGCGTTTCCATAAATGGATTTATGAGACCATTCAGAGACTCTCCTAGTGCGATGAGCTGTGTCTGAATGGTGTCGCTCTCAGCGGTACTTCCATCTCTCTGTGACCAGTTTGACATCTTGTTTTCCAGCATTAGTCCAAGGAGGGAAAAAAATTAAAATAAGAATAAAATTAATGTTGAGGACCTTTTTAATATTTTCTCAATGCAAAATATATAAAAATGTTTAAAGTTCTGGTGAATAATCAGATTCTCCTCCATGTTGGTTTTGGACTCCACTCATTGATTACATCACGCCGCACTGCCAGGAATGCGCCACTAAAATACATAGACTTCCGCGCCCTCATCGAGACTGGACGCCCCTGCTACACAAATCAAAGAGGGTGTGAACGCTTCTGACTGAGCACACATTCATTTTCAATTAAAAATTCACAACTTTGTTGGAGATTATCTGCTCTTCTGGCCAGAAGTGGACATCTGAGCTAAGCAGTTTCTGGAAGTTGCTGGAAACTTGCCTGACCCCAGACCAGTGTTTGAGCGTTAGCATAAAACTCAGCAGTTGCACCTTCATTACGGCACCCAGGATCTCCCTGGTCAGCCATATTGGTTTCTATCCCAGAAACATAGACATGCAACAAGCTAGGAAAGAACGTGTCGTGGTCACGTGTGAGTCCTGCGTTTGATTATTGATAATACTACTATAAAAGTTATCGTGTCTGTCAAGAAGGGTTGAGAAACATTTCCAGGAGGTGAGCAATCTTCCAGATATTCCAAAGGAAAGTAACGGACAAGTCTGGGACACGGAGTACAGACGATTTTTTTGTTATGCAACAAGAAGCTCAGAGGCGGGGTCACAGAGTTGCTATACCCAGCTGCTGCATTTGGAAAATGATGCGTGACTGTTATTTAGACTCTTGTGGACACATTTCCTTCATGTGAGGAGAAAGTACAACATGATTTCATTTACAAATTTCAAAGCGCATAAAAAATATAATACAACCATGAAAGCCTTCAAAGCGGTTTGCCAGTAAGGATAAATATCCATCATTTTTACAAGGATTTCTTCTCAGACTCAATTTATTATTTTAGCCACCTTATTTTTGGTGCAAAAGCACAAAAAGCGTGCCCAAAGGCAGTGTCATATTTACCAGAGATCATCCATTAACAGATCACATACTTATAATCTCATCCAGTCAGCTGCTGTGCCTCGCAGTCGTGAAAATGAGACGGAAAGAAACAGTTTCTTGGTGTCAGACAGTAGATGAATATCTTTGAGAATATAAATCTCTGTGCGCCCTGAGAGCAATCAATTATTTATTTGTTATGTATCAAACTCTCAGCGGTGGTGAAAACAGGTTTTTTTAAGGTGCTACTGTCCTCGCCGTTCAGAAGTTCTCGTCTCTTGATGCAGCACCAATAAATCAGTTCAATAAATCAGTTACCTCATTTTTCCCCCTTTCCCCTCAACTAAATCAAAGGCAGATGAGTGTCTGATTGTGGCTGTGGCAAAAAATATCTACAGAACACATCCATTCCTCCATCCATCTTCCAAACCCACTTGATCTCTTTCAGGATCATGGGGATGCTGGAACCTATTCTAACTAGTGCTAAGTGACGGTGGGGAATACCCTTGGCAGGTCGCCACTTTGCTGCTGGGCTACACGACACATGAATACCGCAATCCTTGTATGTCTTTATTTGCGAAGCTGGTTTTATGGATTTTCACAATATACCAGTTGGGCCACACCAGAACCATTGATTGCTGTAGTGGTCCCAGCGAACTATTCAATGTAGGCCCCATGTTTATCTTTGATATGAATTGGTAGGCCCCAAGTGGCCCCACCTGTGCTTGCCAACAGTGGCTCAGGTGGGGATTCTATGGTCTGGCTTGCTGGGCAGCGGAGCTCGCTAACTCGCTATGCTATCCGCCGAGCAGCTGTTAGTTAGCTTAGGGAGCCAGAAAAAATCCACCTGGGGCCCACCAATTCACCCCAAAGGTAAACCATATGGAACCCGCATTGAAATGTTTGCTGGGGTGCTCCCTGTTACTGGCAGCTACCCCGCCTTGCAGAAGTCTGCCACCTCCCCTGGACTCTTTGAACAGGACAGTGGTGCAGTGTCATCTAGCGACCGGCGAAAGGGCTGAACATGACCGTATGCTGTGTCAGTATCTTTGTGATGCTACGCTAACACCGCCCTCGGCAATGTGAGTTCAAGCGACGGCTTCCAATGAAAAGTTTGTCAGGGGTGAGAAATGCCAGTCCTCGACGGCCGGCATCCTGCTGCTGATTAACTGGATCAGGTGTGTTTGGTCAATAAGGAGCTTCAAAGGCAGGTTGGTTGGAAAACATGCAGGACACCAGCCTGAGAAACGTTGGTGCAATTTCATCGTCCTTGTGACAACGATAATAAAGGCCTATCCTATCCCATCCAGGAGGCCTGGATTGAGACATTTCTGGTTTATGTAAATGCAAGTAGATGTACGTTTCGGGATTCCACGTTCAAACTCTCATGTTTATGCGTCACTATTGCAAATTTTTAAGTCTGTTTTCAAGCTCTATATGTTTAAAACGCGAAATCAAGAAACTTAACACTCGAACTTTGACCAATCAGAGACATGGATTTGGAGGAACAACTGAATGGTGTCCCTTTCAATTCAAATAAGTGCTATCAGTTTGAAATTTGGTCATGGAAGGAAAATTAAGAATTGTGGTTTGCGCCTGTCCGGAATTGTATACCACCAAATCTTTCATGTATCAGAACATACATTTTGCACTTCTTTCAACTGTAGTTGAGTATTGGGTAGCGACAGTCCATTGGAAACACCATATGCTGAAAGTGAGGTCAAGAACTTGCATTCAGTGCGTCCTTGAATGCACATCACATGCTTGGTGGGAGATTATGAGTGGAGTTTGGTCCAGGAAACACTCCAACCACTAGGGTGAAGTCGGCCAGGCCCAGCCTAATTTGTGCACTGTGATGTGGGCGCTTGCTATGGTGTCACACAGGACATGTATTTCGTACATGTTGTTGCCACAAAGATTATGAATCTGTTTAGCCCTGCAGAAGCTTTTGCTTCAATTTATATCTAAAGGCCTGAGCAGACAAATAAAAAATCCACTTTATTCACCAAGTAAATATTCCTGTAAAATCTCCAAATGTTCTCTTGGGGTAAACTCCTGATCTCATGAAAACTGCTGAATGCTGAAAGCTTATTGTCACATGCATTTGTTGTGTCTGGGCTTTTTGTGCACCACTAGAAGACTGTGTCTATATCCTCCATGTCCTAAAAAAAAGTACAAAGTTTTAGATTAGATTAGATTATTTAAAGAGGACAATGTAGTTTGTTTGTTTTTTTAACACATGATAAATCATGAGCAAAACAGCTGAAAGTCCATTTTTCATCTGTTGCTTTCTGGCCTTGATGATGAAAAAGCTGTAAAATGTATTGTTAGGACAACACAGACATGACTCAACACAATTTTTAGTGTTAAGTACAAAGAAAACAGCAAAATGTGCATGCAATAGATGCAGAGAAACACGCATAAAGACAAAAGTTCATTAAACTTCGTCCATTCTTAAAACAAACATCAAAACAGGAGCAGGTTTAGTGTTGATAGGTGTGTGTGTAGATGAGCTGCTGAATGAAAGTGTAATAAAGTGTAAAAAGGCCCAACTTTCTTTTAAGGTCCAGTTTCATAGAACTCAAGAGGTAGTCTTTGTGTAACTACTATCTCCTTTTAAATGCCAAGTACCGCATCCTATAACTTGAAGGGTAACACAACAGGACAGTTGGAGGCTGACTCCATTCTTGGCTCACATTTGAAAAATGTAAAAAAAAGGGGTGGGGTGGGGGGTCGTGGTTTGGATCTCTGATTGACAGTCACAGTGTCAATCAGAGATATAGTCACTCTGCGTCCACTAAATGAAGTTGTGCAAGCCAGTAGATTTCTGAACAACTGAAGGCAATCCAACCTACAAGCTATGCTAAAGCTAACACGATAACAACCGACTGTTAAAGAATCAGAGATGGGCGGGGCTTTTATCCTGGAGCTGAAGAACATGATGACATGAAACTTGTGAAATGATATGGGACTTAGACCAGTTGATCCATCACAAAATTCAACTGTAATACATCGTTTCAACCTGTAGGGGCAGCATGTTTTTTGACTATACTTACAAGAATCAAACAAATTTTGTTTAAATTTTAAAAAATGCGACAGCACTTTTAAAGCTTCATTTGTAGAGGTCAACAGCAACAAAAGGTTATGTTAGTGTTTGGTTACCCTTTCACATGTAAAATTCACATACAATAAATGGTACTTTATGTTCACCTACTCTGCTCTCATTAAGAGTAAGTACAACATAATTTAACATATAGTGAGTATCACGAAGAACATAAACTTGCTAAGTAAGTAGAAGGTAAATTCCAGGTCTTTTTCAGTGTACTTTCTGTTTACCTACTATCTTATTACACATGGTAAATATCTTAAATATACAATAAGTGAATATGTAAATTCAAGATACTTTATTTGTACTTACATGTGATAAGTACTATAAAAGACACATTAATATAATGTGTAAATACCCAGTAAGTACTCTGTATAAACCCCTTCTGTACACCATAAGTACCCAATAGATGTAATATAAATACCCAGTAGGTACCCACATTAGTATGCACTACATAGTACCACATATATACACAGAAAATGCTATACCTAAGTACAGAGTAGGTATAAAAAAGCACCATGTTGTACCCTGTAACTCAGTAGTTACAAAAAAGTACAATTTAAATAACATGTAAACACTCTGTAAGTAAAAGTAAGTGTTACCAAAATAAATAGGCAAAACATTTTTGTTGGAAACTTTTTTCTTTGGCATTATGAGATTTAAAGGCTTTTTGTTTTTTTCTAAGATCAAACTGTTTCATAAAAAACTGAGGCTGTTTTTCCTCTCATTGTTCATATCTCACATTAGAATTGTAGCTTTAATCGGAAGAAAGGTAAAAAACTAGATCAGATTTTGTCCTTTAGCTAAGAATAGTCTGAAGGGTGAAAAACAGCAGGTTGGATCATGTGACCACTCAGCTTTTCCATATCTTCATCACTAAACCACCACTGAGAGTACACAATTACCGCATTTACTGAGGTGGGTTATTACGTTTTATAATAGGGAAGAGACAGAAACTGAAACTTAACAGAGGAAGAGATAAAGTCTGAAGTGTTGCAGCTCTGAGCTGTGTGCAGAAGCAGCAGCCTGATGTGAAAGCAGAGGTGAAGCGTCAAGCAAGCCTTTTATGACGCAGAAACTCCGTGTTGTCGTAATAATGAAGTAAAGTCAAGATGAAAAATATCCGTCATGGCAGGCTTTGCGTTATTAACTGATAATCTGAAGCTGAGATAGTGTGAAGCATGGAACACCAATGAAACCTCATTTATTTTTAGAAAGAATTTGTATGCGCTAGATCTGATCTGCAAGAAAATGTCATGGTAGGTGTGTGACTGTATGACTTCATGAAAATTTAAATCCTGAGAGTTCAGGAGAGCAGCCGGGATGGAATATGTCAACTAGAATCTGTCAATCAAACAAAGAGCAAACATTTGAAGTCATTGTTCGTCTTTTATTGTGAAAGAGATTCATCAATGTGCAGGAATTTGAACTTTATTTTTTCATGTTCTGTGAAAGATTTTGAACACTATGGGCTTTCATTGTCCCTGTTGCTATAGCAACTGATGTCAAAGTGACATGATACTTTCTGTAAAGACAGAAAAATGAGACAGAGGATGGACAAAAAAGAAAAAAAACTTCCTTCGTAATGCCATCCTCCTCTCACCCACTTGCTTTCTCTCTCATTCATCAACGTTTACAATCAATATCCAAATGACATGGAGTGATAATAAAAACATGTCGGCGGTGCACATTTTCCTCTAATACAAGCAGAAAAATCTCATTTTGTGAAACAAACACTACAAATTAATCAACACTGTTATAATTGAGCCGTTTTTCTGTTACAAAAATAAAAGCCCTTCAAACTTTATTTTTAGTCTTCAGCACAAAAGAGCAAAGAAACTTTCAAGGTCTAAACCAAGGAGGGAAAAGTGGGCTGCAAAACAGAGTTGCCAGAAAATGGATCACCTGTTTGCACCGTTCTGTGATTCATAGAGCTACAGTTGGAGGTTTTCTGTGATTGTGCACAACAAATGGGTTTCGCTCTGCAGCGCTGTGTATCAGCACACGACGGTGGATTAAAACATCCGTTTTCTCAGGTGGCAAACGAGCATGCAGGCGACGCTAAAAGCTGTCATCAGCGCAGAATTACAGAGGACTTATGTGGGAAACAGCAAGTGAGATAAGCAGCTGGGCTTCCTCAGAGTGAGTCCTCCAGATGTCATGCTTTGATGGAAATCCTGAGTAAAAAATTAGCAACCAGTGAAGTGACAAACATTTCAAAAGCAAGAAACAATTCTTTGCATCTCCTTGTTTCTTGTGTCTAAAAAGTCACCAGTAAGAGTATAAATAACCTTCATATTTCATATTACTTTGAGAAACTAGATCAGTTAGTTGGAAGAATAATGTGAGTGTGCCCGAGGCCTGAACAATTTTCCTTTAGGTACACCAGCTCCAAAGAGGACACCGTCCCCACTGTTGCTTCGTCTTCACACATTGTGAAGATAATATCTGGAGCTAAAATTACTGGAGCGGCTGCCTTAGAAGACCTCGGGTAGTTTTTATTTGGTGTTCTGCACTGAAGCCTCCCCTCAAGGTTTCCTCCATCAGCATCTTCCTTTTTCTTCGCACCCATGACTGCACATTTAACAAAGCTCTTTTGTAAGTTGATCACTATCAGTGAAAAATTATAGCCTATCATGTAAAATAAATGGAACAGAATAAAACTAAGAAAACAGTTTGCAGATAGAGTATCTTAAAAAAAAAAAAAGCAAAACCTGCATACATAATTACTCTTCAGCTACGTTCACGTCACCCTCAACAACACATGTTCAGTGGAAAGTCTATGTAAATGCACTAAAATATGCATTGTGGGCTTCCATGTTCAAACTCTCCCGTTCACGCATCGCTACACAAGTTTCTACCACCATTTTCGGGCTCTACTTACAAATAAATGCGCATTGAAAGTTAAACCAGTTGAAATTTGACCAATCAGGCGTTCGTCTTTGATGAGGATGTTTGGGTTAAAAATTGATCATGAAGGAGTAATTAATAAATGGGGTTTGTGCCCAGCTGGAATTACATGACCTTAAGTCTTTCATATTTTGGAATGGAGCTGTGAAAGAAAAAACCTTCAGCGAGATTTGTTCCACTGCAAGTGCAAAGACCACATGTGAAACACGTTCAAGAGTAAGAATTTTGTGTGTTCTTGAAAACCTGTAACTACCAGGAGTGATGGGGAGTTCCACGCACTCTCACTCCCAAGTCGTCATATATGGACGAACGGTTCGGACCCCTTCCTGTCAGGGAGTACTGTGGAGACCAACCAAAATCTGACAGACGCAGGAGGACAAGCACTTACATTTATTGAGTGTTGTGGTACCTGAGGGAACTAGAGCGAGCGGGGTGGTGAAGGGTCAGTAGACACCAGAGGACGTTGAGAGTGACAGGAGCAGAATCCTAGGTGGCAGGCAGTGAAAGGTGGGAAGTGGCGGGGCAGAGGCCACCGCTCAGCAGAGGGACAGAACATCAGCTTTGAATGTGGAAGTCCGCTAGAGTTGAGTGCTTGCAGTAGTGGGGTTTTAAAAAGACCGTGATTCACGGCTTGGCGGTATGAACATAGGCAGGTAAGCTAGCTGGTAGTCAAGCTAGTAACTTGACGTTCCAGCAGCGAGTGAAGCAGGATGGACAGTGATTTATAGAGAAGCGTCCAGATGGAGGGAATTGGTATTGACGAGCAACTGCTGCCAGGGCGGGGCATTTGGGTGTCCCCAACTTCTCGTTTTTTGATGCGGTGGCTGTTCCCATTAAATCAGGGGTCCTCAACCTCCGGTACCGCTCCGCAGTAGTCCAAGGACTTCTTTGTATCTGGGCACAGATGCTAAACGGGGGTCTCCAGCCTTCGGGACGCTGACTGGTACCCTTACCCGGTACTGTGTCCTGAAGATTCAGGACCCCTGATTAGCATCTATGTCCCGGTACCAGGCGGCCCTGGTCACAAGGGTTGGGGACCCCTGATTTCATGAGAACAGCCAGCACATCAAAAAATGACAAGTTCGGGACACCCAAACGGTCAGAAAGTGAGGGGGCCAAACCATACATCCAAATATGAGAGATGGGAGTTAGAATGTGTAGGAAGTTCAGTGTTTTGCCCAAAGAACACTTATATACATGGGCGAGCAGGGTAAGAACCAAACCAAAGATCTTCTGATTAGAAACCTCTGCACTGTGATTGCCCAAAGGGAAAAGACATTCAAACAAAGGAAAAAAAGACAATAGAAATACACAGTATAAAAAAACATCAAATCTATTTAAGACATTGATTGATAGATAAATTGATTGGAAAAAAATGATGCTGTCTTCTTGCCATTATATTTACTCCTAATCACAGACGTATTGTCACAGTTAGGCAGGCAGTGAAGAACACAGATGCAGGAAGAATCACAATCCAGGATGTAACAAAGTTTAAAAAGATTTATTAACAAGAAACATTACTCTAAAACTCATAGCTACAGAAGACGAGGCAACGCAGAAGGCAGACGGAGAGTCCTTTACATACTGTGTGGCTGATTAGCTAAGTGCTGGCAGCTGTGACTTCTTCAGTCACAGTGATTCTGCACAGAAACTCCAAAAAGGCAAAAATCAACAGTCAGAGAAGCAAATCATGACTGTGAGGGTTCACAATGAGTCAGTGGACATTGGGAGTTTCTTCTTGCAAGGTTTTTTTTTATTTCCTTGTTTTTTTGTATTACTTTTTTTTGTAAAATTTAGTAAAACCAGTTCAGTTGCTTCCAAAACAAAAATAACTTAAGGCCCAACTGGAAAAAATATAACTAAATTAAATACGCAGACAAGACTGAACAGGCCCAACCACACCCTCCTGTACTGACACAAAGGGGAAACTTATATGGACAGGGGCAAACCATATGGACACATGAGAGAGGGGAGAAACAAACTAACCACAAACTCTAACAAATGACTCCAAGACAGCAAAGAAAGCTAAACACATCTAAATAATAAAAATAGTCTTCAAAGAATAAACTAAATATTTTACATTCAAAGAAACAAAAATAAAATCCAGTAGGAGTATTGGGAATCCCTGCAGTCTTGCCAGTGGAATATCCCAACCTCCTCTGCTGATTATGGAAGATGTGGAACACCTGAAATTAACTGTATTTTCACTTAAAATAAATCAAATGTGTGCACCCATATAACTTATTTTAAGTAAACAAAGTAAAGGTTTTTAATGAAAAAGAAAATACTAACATCTATGTGGTGGTGGTTTGAGGCTCAACCACCACACAGTGACACAAACACATACAACGCTTTGAGGTTGTTGAATATAATGACTGTTAAACAGAGTTTGCTTAATTGCTTGAAAGGGAGTGAGAAGAAGCAAAATTATGATCTCACCCCTTTTGTGTTTTACATCTCTTATTTTTTTTCATTTTTTCCTTTAGCTGCCATAATACGATTCCTAATCAGTCAAAATGTAAATTATTTATAGATAATTTAGGAATAAATTGGATAATCATGATAAGAACTATTAGGCAAGTTAGTATCTTCATATTTAATTTACTACTGTCACTACAAAACATTTGGAGGATCATAAACTGTATTATATATAAAGCATTTTACAATAATTTAAAAAAGGCCACCAAGGTCAGTATCAGTATGTAATATATATATAATGAGAGACAAAGATGATAAACCAGCAGGACAAACGTCAAATTTTGGTTTAAATAAATAAAAAAATAATTATTTTAAGGAAAGAACCCATGTGTAAAGCACCGGACAGCAATTCTTTACCCATGTAAGCCCCGTTGACCCAAAGAAATAAAAAAATGACTATATTATATGATAAAAAGTTCTGAGACCCTTTCCCTAAATTCCCTATTTGTTTTGTTAGCGTGGGGAAGATCCATTTCATGTTTTTTTTTTTTTATTTTGTTCAATGATATGCAAAAACCAATCTAGCGGTGATATGAGCTAAAGGCAACAACTGAGGATGATTTAGCGCTCTGCTCGTCCTTCAACAGTAATAGCTCAAATAAGCAAAACAGGAGTGGCACCATGTGTGAAATATTGTCAATAAATCAACAAAACAAGGATTTCACTTCCATTTAAGGTCCACCGAGGCTACTTTATGATTATTCCAGTACAAGGCCTTAGTATATCTTTGATAATTCATCTCTTCAAATTATATTTTTCATAATTTATGACTGTTTTCAAGTCAGTAATCCGCTTTAATATGCTCTAATCTGATAATTTGAAGGTTAATTAAGATCTATTTAAAAGCACTGCAGTCTTTGCTACTATAAAAAAGATTTTTCTAAACAATCAATAACATTCCGGAATAAAAAAAACCTTTAACAGCTGAAAAGACTCCATGAGATGACTTTAATCAGATAAATAAAATAGAAATAGAAACATGATCTATTCAGTGAAATGTTTCAGATTTCACTCAGACATGTTGGTTGCTACAGGAGGGGAAATAAGTGATGCATTAAGATGTCATGTCATGCAACAAGCAAAGCTCATAAAGGGAACGCACTCCAGCTATTTTTATACCAACGAGCAGAAGGGAAGATGGGCAAATATTTGCTCAAACCTGAAAGCGAGAACGAAACGCAAAGGTGGGTGAGAAACAGAAATGAATGAAAACATAAATAAGAGGGAAATAAATAGCCTCCCAATTAGTCCCAGACAAACACGTTCACAGTTATAGATTATAAACAGTATATTTGTGTTATTCTGTCTAGTCACTGACCTAGATCTTCTTGTCCTAATTTAGAATTTTATCCAAAAAATCAACAACTCTGTAACATGAATACTAGACTATTAATTGTACACAGTGGTACATGTTTGCACAGGTTAAGTCTTTAGGATAAAATTGAATTTAAAAAAAAAAAAAGAAAGAAAAAGAGGGATTTTAGTTCCTGCCACTGATGTAAGTCAATTTGTTCAGAGATGTCTTAACCAGATAAGAAAAGGTTTTAGGAGATGCAGGGTGACTCACCGCAGAGGAGCTGGCCTGAATGTTAACTAATTTCAAAGTTAGCCTTCCAAAGCCAAGCAGAGCGGAAAGATGAGCACCAAGGTCAACTGGAGTCCTAAAATATTAGATTTATCTGGGATTTAATGAGTTGTGTTCTGTGTGTGACAGTCTGACAAACTGGAAATACACAGAGAACTGTAACAGAATTGATCACCTGGTGTTTCAGCCAACTTTTGAAATAAATAAATAAAAATCAAGGAAACATTTCAATAGCAAGACAAAAAAAATCTATTAACATTTTTTGTGGATAAAAATGTATTGTGTAAAAGTAACTAAAACAACCTCAATATGTATTTTCTATTCTATTCTATTCTATTCTATTCTATTCTATTCTATTCTATTCTATTCTATTCTATTCTATTCTATTCTATTCTATTCTCAACATTAACATTAGTTTGATTTACACCCCAAAAAAGGACACAACTGATACTGTCAAGAACAACCCATCCTAAGCCCTTCTAAAGTTCAGGAGTGGCATTCAAAATATAACTTATTCTTCCATTTTGATGAAGAGTGTCAATTTTTAGCAATTATTTTAAAGTTATGCTAAAATTACGTGTTTAAATTCCCACTCCAGTCATTTTTTGATCTATTTTAAAAGCGTTACTAGTGGTCTTTTATTTATGATTATGCAATTTTAGGCACAATAAAATAAAATAAACTTTGGTTTATAAGACATCGTTTATGCAGAGAAGCAGCAGTTCATTAGAAATTCCCAGCTGAGTTGTGGGCGGGACAGTTGGTGCAGAGCAACCCTTCCCCCACATCCCATCATCCATCTGTTTCCATGCTCTCCTGCTGGGCTACAACTCCTCACACTCTTACCCAACATTACCAGTGCAACAAAAATAGTGAGCAACATTAGAGATATATCCAAACGAGAAAAACGAAGACGTCATGAATCTAGTCGTCTGGTTGCATCAGAATGGAGCAGGACAGGAAGTTTGTTGCTTCTCCGTTACAACTACAAGCGTTTCCCAATTTTTTACTCTTTTTTTTTTGTGCTCCTGATTCACACTCATTTGAATAAAAAAATACTCAGAAATTAATTTTTAAATGTTATTTTTTTAATATACATGCCTTCCATCATTAGAAGAATGAAAACAGAACACGTTAAAACACTTTAAAAAATAAAAACAACTGCGTGCCATTATTGTTTCCTGTATGTCTGGGTATTATTTAATTTAAGGGTTAACAGCTTAGTTAATACAAAACTTGAATCCTCCCACAGATGAACTACAGCTCATCTCGAGGACCTGTGTCATGCAGCCACTGTCTGTAGACAGTCACAGGATCAGTGTTCCAGTGCTTGTGAAAGGAGATGGCATGCCTCAAAGAAGAGAGCTGCTCTGCGTAGTCCTCCGGTTGAGCCTAAAATGTCAAAAACAGACAAAGTCACATTTATATTTAGGGTGGTTTCAGCTGCCGGCAGCCTTTTTAAAAGAACAGTTTCTGTCACTTGGAGTGAAGCTTAACATAAAAAAAAAAATCAAGCTTTTCTAACAGCATATTTGTAGAGGGGAGCACCACAATGTAAGTTTTAAGTACTGATAGTTTTAAATACTTTTAAGACACAAGTAAATGTGAATTTTTCAGCTTTAAATTCTTTACTTTTAAACTATTTCAGTGGTTTAAAAACCAACTAACTTTTCAGCTTCGTTTAAAATCTTTGTTTTTCCCTCCAGAATTGTGTTGTAAATTCAGTGTTGTAAATATTTAGGTCTATTTTTTTTTATTTAAGAGCATATTTATGTGTTTGGCTCAAAATCTCCAACTGAAACAATCCCTTTTCCCGCTAGCAGCCTTCATTATGTAACGCTCTGAAACGTTTAACTGTTCAAGAAAATGTTTTATGACACAAGCAGCTCAAAGTAAAAATTTCCAGTTGAATTACTTTCACCTTCAACGATAAACCAGTCATAAAGTTGATTTTCTCTTTTGTGTTTTTGTGCATTTCTATTTGTGAGTGAATTCTGGCCTGAAGGTGTCGAGGTCACACTAAAGACGTCAACCTTTAAGATTAATAACCAAGACGCAGTTTTGTATTTGAGGATATCCAAATCCTTGTTTTTTGTCCTAGACAAGTAGAAAACTAGATTTCATTTGTAGCTGTATTTAATATTAATAAGACAAAAGGAACTAAACACTTTCTGTGCAAATAAATGAATAAATGTATGTGTTGCCAGAGTGTTGTTGTCTGCCTGGTTTCACCTGATTTAACAGAGTGGGTCAGAAGGTGAGAATACAGGACGATGTTAGTTTGAGAGATCAGGTCAAAACTGTTTCTTGTGTTTCTCAGTTTGTGATTATTTATTTGGCAAAAAGTTTTGAAGGTTTGATCAGTAGGAATAAAAAAGGGTGTTTCCCAGTTTTGTTTCTGTTTATTTATGAGAAGCTTTAAGAATCCCAAACAATTTTCACTGTTGAACTGTGAGAGAGCGGTTTCTATCATCTGGGTACCATGAATCAGTTCAGAGTTGGAGGATAAGCGTGTTTCCAGTGAGAAAACTTTTCCCAGGAACGTGGAAACTCAGGAGGCCTTCAGTGTTCTCCATCCAGGGAAAGCCGCTCAAATGAGGATAAAAGGAATTTTTCTTTAGTGCTCGCCTTCAAATTTATGGCCTTCATATCAATCCTTGTGAACATTCAAGAATGTATGAGCAAGTCCACGGAAACCCCTCTGGACCCGTCCTTGTAAGGGTATCTTGTGTCAAAAGAAACCCTTAAAAAAAGCGTCAGAGTGTGCTGCACGTCATGTTTTGTGGAGATGTTAAAAGTTCCTCCCTTGTGTCTCCTACCTGGTGGAACAGCGGGTTGTGGGTGACGGGGACACGGAGGGAAGTGAAGCATCTGCCCAAGACCATGTCGTCTGGAGCGTCGTCACTATAGCAACCGCATCCACTGGAAAGCAGCCTGGACACAGCCGTCCTACTGAGCACCATCCTTCAAATACACAATGCAAGAACGTTCAGCTGATCTCTTTTCCTTGTAGTTTTTGGATGAGTAACTGTAAAATTGTTCAAGTATTTCTTAGTATAAATAAATAGACAGAAGAATGAATAGAATACCTGTTTAGATATTTCTTATATCCCCCTGCTCACAATATCTCATGTTTAAAATGTAGTTTTCTGTCTCTATCTGTCAATCTCTGCAAACTAGTTTCCTTCCTGCAGCTTTCCCTCCACACATTTATGAAGTCTTGGCTTTTATGAATATCATTACTTAGTGTGCGATTATTGCTCTCATTTTCAGCTGCTTGCTGGTTTTCTCAAACTTATATTTCATGTGGAATTCCTGCTTAAATTAAACCGAGTTAAATTAATTTGTTGTGGCAAAAAGTTTTTTTCTTAGAAATTCTGATTTTTGAAAGTTTTTAAAATCCTCTTCTCACATGTAGTAAATTGGAAGTGTAGTTACAAGCACTTCATTGCTGCGTATTTGCAGTAATAACACTCCCTCACCGAGACATCTGCAGCAGTTCGATCTGGCAGCCAATTAACCTCTGAGGCGAATCTTGACTGATGGTGGCCCATCCCGGAGTTTGTCAGTATTTGTGGGTTTTTGTTCACTCAAGTCCTGAGGAGCAACCAAAAGTTGTTCGGCAAACTGTTTTTTTGGATAATTGAGACAAGTTTCAGTCGGAGGAGGCCTCCAGCTGCCCTGTGGTGCCTCGACTCTACGTGAGGAAAGAACCTTTTCTGGATTTATGCTAAAAAAATTTTTTAAATGTGGACATTTTTGTAGGATGACAACAATAATACAATTTTTAGCCAAATAAAAACACGTGTTATTTTCTAGAACATAGTTTCTGCAGAGCGACCGTCATTCATTAGAAATTTGAGTTGTGGGTGGAACTGTTGGTGTGGAGCAACCCCGCTCCCTTTCCCTTCTCTGTTGCCGGCCCAGCGCATTTTCGACATCCCAAAATGGCTTTTTTTTTTTCAAATAGAATGAAAAAACAGTTTGAACAAAGAAATACTCAGGGTGTATTCAGACTCCGTTGGTCCGGATGAAATCCTGAAGATTGCATTTGGTCTGTATTCAAACTGATGTTTACTTGAGATTCCTGGTTTAGACTAAAGCTTGCAAACAAAACCACGTGACTAGAGATCTCTTCGGTCATTGACCAGGGACTACGAGGCAACAAGAAAGTACTTTAAAATCCTTGTCATCCTTGTTATCCTTAAAATGACAGTCTCTTTAAAATCTCTGCAATACTTGCAATTACTAGCTTACTATTTGATTGAAATTGTGAAATTAAGTGAAACATTTATTTTTAAAATTGTAAATATTGTAATTTTTTGCTTTTTACTACCCAACAATGCAACATAGATCACTATCTCTTATCGTTTATTTATGCTTAATTTTATTACTTCGAACAAGAAAATATGAACATTTATAACATAGAAAAACAAAATCAGTTTCTTAAATTCAAAGTTTCATGAATTTTTGCATTTATTCTTCTACCTGAATTCCTAAAATGTGCTAAAAGCACATTTGATTGATTTTTTAAAGTAAATTAGAGTCAATAATTATTTTATTTTAATATTTTATTAAAATATTTATTTATTATTTTATTTATAGCCAATAATTATTTTATTTTTGTGTGTGAAAATAAAACTCAGACAGTAGGAATCTTTGCTTTCTGCAAAAATGACATTTCTACGTTTTTGGCCTCCGTGTCTAAAGCTAATAACAATGTAAAAAATGTATGAACAAGCGTGGGACTTCTTGCTTTATTGTCCCAAGAGTCTTGTACATTTTTTAATGGGGATGTAAATGCCGATGATAAATGAGAACTCTGGATTCAGTTTTTTTTTAACTCTCCCATTTAGGCTGCAAGCCCCAAGGAGAAGCAAACAGTTTGTCAATTTCTGTCTGCAGCTCCTTTTAATGTAAAAAGCATTTCCTGAGAGATTTATGCTTCCAGACATGCATTTATCTCAGAAGTTTCAACAGCTGTGATGTTTCAGAGCTGGAATGCCCAAAAAGCTTGACGTTAAGATGTACCACCCTGCCTGTTTTACAATCCTATCTGCTCTGCTTTCTGCTGATTAGGTGACTCTGTTACATTCAGATAATCATCAGCAAGAAGAGCAGGGAAAGCTGGAAAATAGGCAGGGTGGAAGATCTCGATGATCGGGACTGGGCAACCCTTATCAATGATGCACGTTTGAAATTCACAATTGACGGACCTGCACAGGCGGACTAGATAAGTATCTGGTTTTACATCATTTATGCTGCGACGTGAAGTAAGGTCAGGCTTTGTAAATGCTGAAGGCTCCTTTTCATGTTTAAATTTATCCTATTATGGAACATTTCCCAACTAGGTCTGTAAATGACCCAGTTATTGGATTATTTATTTTTTTTTGTCATTTCTCCTTTGATTAATTGAAGATTGCCTTCTGTTTCTTAATTAACTTCGTTTAAGGTGTAAAAGAACGTTTTAAGGCACTGTTACAGCTTATTTTGTGTATTCCATGTTGTGAAGACTTTTATTTTGAAAGTGTCCGCGTACTTCCGGTTTTCCGTGAAGTCTTCTAAACACGCGACAGAGACTGAGAAAAGGATGATGGCTGACGCGCGTGCAAAGTCAACGGATTAAGGATCGTTTTAAATCCACTATTTCTGTTTAGCATCTAGCTGGAAGGCGAACAGCTCTTACGGTGTGACTATGCCTGTGGAGTAAATAAACGGGTTGGAATACCCCACCATAGTCCATCAGTTATTGTGATTGAGTCCATCGCCTGAATCAAGCCCGGCTGGAATGCTACAGTAAGAGCTGTTCGCCTGCATCATCCGGCGGCCATATTGCACCACGGAGTCATGAGGACAAGCAAGGAGCTGTGCTGCTAATCGTTTGGCGTTGAAGATCACACACTTCATCAGGCAACTCAGCACCATTCTACGGGTCCACAAGACAATCATTCTGCAGCTGGCTTAAAGGTTTGATGTGACGGTCAGGCAAGGTATGGAACATTTCATTCAGCTTGAGAAGAAAAAGGTCAAGCTTCTACAAGAACACTAATCAGAAGTGGCTAACGAAGCAAACTGCGTCAAATATAAAGAACAATTTTTGAATTAAAAAAAAAAAAAAAAAAAGAAAAAAAAATATATACAACAAAGGTAAAAATTTAAGTTAACGGACTGTTATTATCACTTTGTTCATTCCTTGATGTATTTTGATGTTGGAAAATATTCTGTTTGATTGTTGCAAGGTTTAAAAGGTCAATTTATTTTTGTTAAAAAAAAAAAAGGGTTTTTGACTTAACATTCGGATTTTGTGATCTAAATAAGCAGTTAATATTAACTAGATTCTATATTTCATTTTGAGCTACATTTAAGTTATCTGCTTATATTTCAAACAATAAGTTCTTTCAATTTGTGTAGTCTACAAGCATTACTGAAGCAGCTGTTTGAGTAAAGTTAATATGGAGGAAACAGAAAGTCACAATCCACAAACAGAGTTACAGATAGAAATAGATGGCTTGCACTGCAGAATCGAAAGGCTCAAAGTTGCTCTTGAAAACGCTTTGGAGACTGCTGAAAAAGAACGTTTAGAAACAGAAATTCAAAATAAAGAAGAAATACTAAACAGCTTACAAAGCGAGCTTAAAGAAGGCGTCCGACGCTCAACACGACAAAAGACACCAACTCCAAAAATGCTTGAACTGCAAATGGATGAGGCAAGGAAAAGAGAAAGAAAATTAACTTCATCATATGAAAAATGGAAAGCTCAAGCCCGCAGGTCAAGAGAGCAGCTGAAGACAGACATCAGTGAAAGTGAGTTGGTGGATCTGATGGATTCTTTGGAAAAAGAAAAGGAAGATGTGCTAAATGCTTATCTCGAGCTACGAAAATCCATCACACCAGCACCAGAACTACGGCGCCATGTTGATAGTTGTGAAGCAGTAACAGCAGATATCATGAAGGTTAGCTACGAGAGAATGGCAGGCGTAGACGGAGATTTTGATGCACAGCAAGTACAACGACGTCTTAAGGAACTACTGAAGAGCAGATATGCACGCTCCATATATGGCTCCACTGTCTCCAGAGTGACAAGGTCAATTCAAAGTCAAGAAGGCACCACTTTAACAGTCAAACAGGTGGAGGCTGCAGCAGAACTCGCAGCAAAGGAAGCTGAATTTGAAGTTCTCATGGAGGAAGAGAAACAAAGAGAGAAAATAGAAGAGCAACAAAGACAAATAGACGTAGAAAAGCGCAGGCTAGAACGCATCCAAACAGAAAAGGATCTGAAGGCTGCTCGAGCTAGGCTGCACGTCTACAATCAGGGTGTGGAAGGTAGTATACATTCACATAACAGTTCTGAAAGACATTGTCACAGCCTCCCTGCCACTGGGAATCAAAACCCTGTTGTCACTGTATCATCACCTGACGTGAATGCATTATCCCTCGCACAAGCCTTACAGGAGAGCATGGCTCTAAACAGACTTCCAGTCCCAGAGCCATCTGTTTTCAATGGCGACCCCATCAGGTTCATTGAGTGGAAAACTTCATTTATGTCTCTTATTGACTCAAAGGCCATCTCTGCAGCAGACAAGCTGTTCTATCTGAGAAAGTACGTAGGTGGCCCAGCCCGTAAAACACTAGAAGGAACTTTCTTCAGAAATGATAATGAAGCTTACAGGGATGCATGGCGCAAGCTTAATGACAGATATGGACAACCCTTCATCATACAGAGAGCCTTTAGAGACAAGCTGGCAGACTGGCCAAAAATCCTACCACGAGATGCAATAGCGCTAAGAGAATTTTCAGACTTTTTGAACGCATGTCAAGATGCAATGTCACATGTAAAGAGCCTCGAAATCCTGAACGACTGTGAAGAGAATAAAAAGCTCATTCAAAAACTACCAGAATGGACAGCATCTCAATGGAACAGGAAAGCTACAGAACACCTGAAAAGGAACAAAGAGTTTCCCAGCTTCAAAGATTTTGCTGCATTCGTGGCCATGGAGGCAGAGATCGCTTGCAATCCGATCACCTCAGCCTTTGCCCTCCACAGCACAGAATTTAATGCTGCAAAACGAAACAACAGAGAAATTAAAAGGAACAAGGCAAGTGTCATGAACACTCAAATTGAAGCTGACACTGAAAGGCAGAGGCCAGCTAAAGGAAAAGAAAAGGTTCCTTGTAGTTTCTGTCAAGACCTCCAGCACAGACTACATGGATGTCCCAAGTTCATTGCAAAAACTCTGGATGAGCGAAGAGGATTCATTAAAGAACAAAAACTCTGCTACGGCTGTACCAAACCTGGGCATAATGCTAAGGACTGTCGACACAGACATTCATGTGACACTTGCAAAGGTAAACATCCCACGTGTTTACATGATGACAACTACGTGAGGAAGGCAAGGGTGTCAACTCAGGAAGATGCCACCCCAAGAATTGCTGTTCAAACCGAAGCTGCTGCAACTTCGATGTCAGTAGCAACTGGACAGTCCACCAATACATCCATGATTGTGCCTGTATGGATTTCAAGGATCGATGAAGAAACTGAAAAACTGGTTTATGCTCTGCTGGACACGCAAAGCGACACAACATTTGTCGACCAGGATTTGAGCAATGCTCTAAAAGCAGAGTCCTGTCCAGTAAAGCTGAGATTAACAACTATGGTTGGACGCGACATGACAGTGAAAAGTCAAAGAGTCTCAGGACTTCGTGTGCGAGGCTACTTCTCTTCCTTCTATATCAACCTCCCTCATGTGTATACAAAAGACTGTATACCCGTGAACCGTGCCCATATTCCGACAAATGAAACGGCCAGGAAATGGAATCATCTTTCCAAGATCGTGGATGAAATCCCACCACTACAAGATTGTGAAGTTGGTCTATTAATTGGATACAACTGTGCAAGGGCAATGGCACCAAGAGAGGTGATATCAGGAGGAAATGAAGAACCTTACGCAGTTCGAACCGACTTAGGATGGAGCATAGTGGGGTGCTCTTCGCCCTGCCTCGACACTCCAAGTGTGGGAAGGCATTGTTTCAGAATTATTGTCAAGGAGCTTCCCCCAGTCACCCCCGCAGATGCCATTCGGGTTCTGGAATCTGACTTCAGAGATGGCAAAGAAGATGAACGGACAGTGTCCCAAGAGGACATCCAATTTCTGGAGAGACTCAAGAACGGCATCTGTAAAAACAGTCAAGGTCATTACGAGATGCCGCTTCCCTTTAAGGAGAGACCGATCTTACCAGATAATAAACAGCTTGCTGTCATACGTCTCAGCCATCTCAAAAGAAGCTGTCAAGGGATGAGAAGTACAAAGAGCAGTACGTCAGTTTCATAATGGATGGAAGTCATAAAATCATCTCTTGGACGTCCATGATGAAGGGAAGGAGGGAGAAAAATGGTACATCCCTCATCATGGTGTGTATCATGCCAAGAAGCCAGACAAACTGCGTGTTGTGTTCGACTGCTCTGCTAAGTTCAAGGGTACCAGTCTAAATGATCATCTGCTCACCGGACCCGACTTGATGAACAATCTCAATGGTGTCCTTCTACGTTTCAGGCTGCACTCTACCGCTCTGATGTGCGATGTGGAAAAGATGTTTCACCAATTTCATGTGACAGAGTCAGACCAGGACTACCTGCGCTTTCTTTGGTGGAAGAAAGGAGATCTTAGTGCTCAGCCCCAAGAGTACCGAATGAGGGTGCATATATTTGGCGCAAGCTCATCCCCTGGTTGCGCAAACTACGGCTTGAAACATCTGGCCATGGAGAACAGAGATGCATACCCTCTAGGTTCACAGTTTGTGATGAAAGACTTTTACGTTGATGATGGAGTCGTAAGTGTTGAGTCTACGGAAAAGGCGATTCAGCTCGCTCGAGAAGCTAGAGAACTTTGTGCTCTTGGTGGTCTCAGGCTTCATAAGTTTGTGTCTAACAATAGAGCTGTGTTAGAAAGCATACCACCTCTCGAACGTGCGTCTGACATTACAAATATTAACCTCACATCTGATGACCTACCATCCGAAAGAGCATTGGGCATCCAATGGCACGTCAATACAGACTTCCTGAAGTTCAGCGTCAATCTCCAAGACCAACCAGCAACACGTCGAGGCATACTTTCTGTGGTTGCCTCCTTGTACGACCCCTTAGGTTTTGTCGCCCCGTTCTTGCTTGTTGGAAAAGGGGTTCTCCAGGAAATGTGTCGACATGGAACAGATTGGGATGAACCCTTAACTGATGAACTTCGTCCACGGTGGGAGAGATGGAAAAGGGATCTCATCAATATGGAGAAGCTTAGTATACCCCGGACTTATACTCCTGCAGACTTTGGTGAGATTACAAAACGAGAGTTGCACCACTTCTCTGACGCAAGCACGACTGGTTACGGACAGTGCTCTTATCTGAGACTGATAAATGACAAACAAGAAATCCACTGTGCCCTCGTCATGGCAAAATCCCGTGTCGCTCCAATAAAAGTTACCACAATTCCAAGGTTGGAGTTGACGGCTGCTGTCGTCTCAGTTAAAACCAGCAATGTGCTGAGGGAGGAGCTTGGATACACTGACATTGAGGAGTATTTCTGGACCGACTCCAAGGTCGTTCTAGGATACCTTAAGAACGAGGCAAGGCGGTTCCACACATTTGTGGCCAATCGTATTCAGAAGATACATCTTCACACAACTAAGGAACAATGGAGATACGTCCCTACCAACCAAAATCCGGCAGATTACGCCTCCAGAGGCCTGTCCATCAATGAGCTGATGTCATCAGACTGGTTTACCGGCCCAAGCTTTTTATGGAAAAAGAAAGTCAGCATCTTTGAAGAGGTGATGTCTGATTTACCACTGGGAGATCCGGAAGTAAAAATAGCTCAAGTTTTAAGCACAGAAACCTCAGAGTCAGGTTGTCTCACAGATCGACTTTCAAGGTTTTCATGTTGGTCTCGCGCTGTGTGCGCAGTGGCACGTATCCTTCGACGGATAACCAAAGACAAGTCCACCGGTCTGTCAACTGTGAAAGAAAGAGAAGATGCAGAACGTCTCATCATCAAAGACTTACAGAGACAAACGTATTCTGAGGAACTGAAGCTGTTGAAGAAAGGCTCTCAGCTACCACTTCAAAGCAAGCTATACCGTCTTAATGCTTTCTTGGACAGTGATGGTGTAATTAAGGTGGGAGGACGACTCAGAGAAGCTAATCTTCCTCATTCAGTCAAACACCCTGCAGTCATTCCTAAGGAACATCACATCACCCGGATGATCATCTCACACGCACACGAAAGGGTCAAACATCAAGGTAAAGGCATGACCATCAACGCAATTAGGTCAAAGGGCTACTGGATAACAGGGATTGGTCGAGTTGTGGCTTCATATCTTCGTCAATGCGTGACATGTCGTAAACTCCGTGGAAGTACAGAAGAACAAAGGATGGCTGATCTGCCTTCAGAGCGGGTCTCTGTATCTCCACCCTTTACGTTCTGTGGAATGGACTGTTTTGGACCCTTCTACACCAAACAAGGACGGAACACACGGAAAAGATATGGCCTTCTCTTCACTTGCTTCTCCTCAAGCCATTCATTGAAATGCTGGAGGACCTGTCAACAGATTGCTTCATAAATGGACTGCGTTGCTTTATTGCCATACGTGGAATGGTGCGCCAAATCACATCTGATCAGGGCAGCAACTTTTTGGGAGCCAAGAACGAATTCAAGGAAGCTCTCAAAGAAGTTAATGGAGACAAACTGACGACCTTCCTAGCTGAAAATCAGTGTGACTTTGTTATGAATGCTCCAGGTTCAAGCCACGCCGGAGGAGTCTGGGAACGTCAGATTAGAACGGTCAGGAGTATCCTCAACTCGACACTCTCTCTCACTCCTGGAAATCTTGATGACAGTTCACTTAGGACAATTTTCTATGAGGCAATGTCGATCGTTAACAGTCGCCCTCTCACTGTTGAGAACCTCAACGATCCAAACAGCCTGGAACCACTCACTCCCAACCACCTACTTACCTTGAAGTCTACTCCAGCTCCTCCTCCTGGCAAGTTCGTCAGAGAAGACATTTATGCTAGAAAAAGATGGCGTCATGTACAATACCTAGCAGAGCAGTTCTGGAGTCGTTGGCGCAAGGAGTATTTGTCCAATATTGCCATCAGACAACGTTGGCACACTACAAAAAGAAATCTGCAGATAGGGGATGTAGTGATGATGAAAGATGATGACCTGCCAAGAATGGAATGGAGGTTGGGTAGAGTTTTAGAAACCACAACAGATGGAGATGGATTAGTGAGAAGAGTAAAGATATGTCTGGGTGACAGAAACCTTGGCAAAAAGGGTGAACGTATTAGCAAGCAGTCAGTGCTTGAACGCCCAGTTCAGAAACTGGTTTTATTGCTGGAAAGTGACTAGATTGCTACAAGGCACACACACTTCTTGAGTATAGTTTATCCATTTAGCATATTGTCTTTAAGGAACATGTTTCTGTTCATTGGTCATTTTGTTTGGAAATCATTTGTGTTTACTCTTTCCATGGTTATCAGTATGTTATTTTGAAACACCAATGATTTAGTGGGAGTGTAAATGACCCAGTTATTGGATTATTTATTTTTTTTTGTCATTTCTCCTTTGATTAATTGAAGATTGCCTTCTGTTTCTTAATTAACTTCGTTTAAGGTGTAAAAGAACGTTTTAAGGCACTGTTACAGCTTATTTTGTGTATTCCATGTTGTGAAGACTTTTATTTTGAAAGTGTCCGCGTACTTCCGGTTTTCCGTGAAGTCTTCTAAACACGCGACAGAGACTGAGAAAAGGATGATGGCTGACGCGCGTGCAAAGTCAACGGATTAAGGATCGTTTTAAATCCACTATTTCTGTTTAGCATCTAGCTGGAAGGCGAACAGCTCTTACGGTGTGACTATGCCTGTGGAGTAAATAAACGGGTTGGAATACCCCACCATAGTCCATCAGTTATTGTGATTGAGTCCATCGCCTGAATCAAGCCCGGCTGGAATGCTACAAGGTCAAAAAAGAAAAGTGACAGTAAAAACTTCCTGAGTGTGGCCACAGCAGCTTCATCACAAAATGGATCAAATGTCAGAAGAAACATTTTGCACATAATGCAATTTTCTGAACAGGTCAATTTCTGGTATAACGTAAATGAATGGATGACTGTTCAGATTAAATTTGGTTACATCAGTTTGAGCTAATTCATTTTTTTCCATTTGAGGGCTTTCTCTGCATTTCTCAGAATTTCTCCACTCCAATCATATTTCAATCTGTTGTAAAAGTGATCTTTTAATGCAGTTTATAGGAAAAAATAGCGGCAGTGTTAAATTGGAAATTTGCCTTTGAGTGGTAAGCGAGACCGTTGGCGCAGAAGTAAGTAAACTCAGCTGATATCCCATCATCCCTTTGTTTACAGCTCTCCTACAGGCTTACAGTCCCTCAAACCCCAACCTAACATCACCAATGCAAACAATGCGATCAATATTGGAGCCATCCAACCGTACAGTTGTGATCCAGATGACAGCTAAGACGAAAAAAACAAAAACAAACAAACGTACATGGACATTTTTATGTGCAAGTGGATTCATTAAACTGGAGAGGAGCAGTGAGGCTTTGGTCTGCCTATTTGACTTGCTGCTACATAAAAGAGAGCTTTTTTAGGCTGTTGTTCTATCAGTTCCTGAGTCATCCTGATTGACTTAAAAAATTCTCAAAAAAGGCTGTTTTTATCATAAATTCTTTCATAAATGTCCTCCATCATGAAAAAAATACTACAACAAATGGATATGGGATCAAATTTGGATCATCTTAACCCCAGAACACTTTTGGTATAAAAAGTAAAACCATCACTTTTGCTGGGTAATTATTACGTGATAAAATACACCCAATAAAAAGAGTTTCTCATAAATAGATCAAAATGTGACAACATAATAAATTAGAGCAGTTTTATTTTATTTTCAACTGTGGTATGTGTCACAAAATGGAAAATAAAGCATAGGAAGGTCCTAAAAACATGCTCAAACCTTACTGAAAAATTAGGAATTAGAGAACAAAAAAGTTAATTAATTAAAAAAAGGAATGATACTGGAGACTTGACCTTTGGTCCACCCATTTTTGGGACATATGAGACTTTACCCAGGGACCCATGACACTCAGAAAAATGCAACACATAGAAAATTATATAAATACTTTTGCTCGGGTAAAAATAACCCGCTGATAGGTTAAAGTGAATGATAAACTAGATTGTAAATTTGAATAAAAAAGAGAGAGAAAATTCAAAGCCAGTTTTAAACTTTAAAATACATAATGAAAACTTGAAGGAATTCTTGAAAATGGGAAAAAATAAAACTGTAATCTTGAAAAAAATAATTTGTAAACTTGAAAGAAATATCGAAAATTCGAAAAGATACTTGTAATTTAAGTCTTGAATAAAAGGAAACAATTTAAACCTAAAATTGTAACCAAATGCAAAAAAAAATAAAACATTAAAAACATGATTTTCTTTAAATTAGGCCCTTGGTGACACAGTTGTTAGTGTTTCGCTCACCCCGCTCCTCCTGTGGTGTAGCTGTAACCGCCTTGCATCAAGCCGAAGCCATATCTCTCCCCCAGGCTCACTGCTTCCTCTGGGTCATAGCAACGCAGCAGCTGCCTCAACCGGGGCAAGCTGGAAAATACACCACGATGAGCGCAAAATTGCACCGAAAATAAATGACACGCATGAATGCCTCCCAAAATTATCCTACATGGTATGAGAAGAAAATGGCTCGCTCACAGAATCCAAATCACTTTGAATATGCAAAGTTAGCCTTTAGCCTTTGTCAGAGATTTTTTAAGGCTTATAACACTTAAAAAAAAAAGATGTGACACATTTATTTATATTCTTTGGTAGAAAGACTACTATTGATTTTTAAGTAACTAATGAACTTTAAAGTATAATCAGATGACATATGAAGTCTAAAAATACAATCTAAAACAAATGTAATTTACGACCGTCAGTCTGTCTCTTCAAAATAAAGCGCCTGGCGTTTTGATGAACTGCCAGCAGTTTACAGCTGTTAACCGTCACAGCATGCTGTGGGGTAATGATCAAAACAGAGCAGCCATTTCCAACAAAACCAATGCAACTCAAATTAAATTTACAAAAAAATTGACATGTCAAAAGATGTGGAGCAGGGACACAGAACATGGTAAATGCATAAAAGGACACAACTCAAATGGGTTTTGGTAATCAAAAGTTTTTGTCATCATCCTGCATTCAAACTTGACAAACCACATTGAATCTTTTAAATAAAAATGAACAACCAGATTTCATTTTTCTTTAATTAGAGGTATTTAAAGGAGGAATGGAAAAGTACCAAAATTTCCAAATTTTGAACCATGGGTACCAAAATATCTTAGCAATTGGGTGGTTAAAACTAACAGAAAAAAGCCAAACAAATTTAGTTTTTTTCTTGAATGGAGAGATTATAAGATGCTTTTCTTAGCAACAACATAAAAGAAGCAGGATTTATAACTCAGACTGACATTTTTGAAGTTTTACTAATGATGAATTGAAAATAAGACAGATTAGTGAGTGAGGATGTTGAGGATTCATGTGAGAAATTCCAAACCTAGTTGGTGCAAAAGGTGGTTAATATTTCCACGTGCATTTGACCATTCTGAAAACTTTCTGTTACCACATCTACTAAATCTTATACAGCCTTTAAATTAACGTGTCATCATGACATCCTTTTCTCCTACTCTTCACCTGCATCTCGAACATCCACAAAAACTACATCCAGGTGACGTCTGTTACAGATAAAAACTTGAAACATGAATTTAAAATATCATTATCCGTTTGCTCCATTTTTTATTTAATACTTAAGTTCAGAATATTGAAAAAATAAACTGAAAATTACAAAAACTATTAGTTTTTTTTTCATTTTGGATCTTAATTTAGAAAAATGAATGAATGATTCGTGGTTTAATTCGACTTATTGTGTAATGTTTGTTGTTTTGTGTTTTTTTTTTTCCACCAATAAGAGATTCTCAAATACTGTTTCCTCCCAGCAAAACCAAGCCTTAAGTTTCTTTTAGAAGTTATTTTTGTAAGTTACCATTATGTGTGGGGAGTCATGGGTCGTATGTGTAGGAGGGGAGTGGGGAGGTTAAGAGGGGTTGGGATTTTATTGTAATACCATATGGTTTTTGTTTGTTGTCTGATTGCTGAAAGCAATCAGAGTATGTTATCCACCTTCTTTATTATATTTTATTATTCTTTTTTCTTATTGTCTGATTGCTGAAAGCAATCAGAGTATGTTATCCACCTTCTTTATTATATTTTATTATTCTTTTTCTTATTATTATTATATTTTATTCCGTCCCTTTTTTGGATCGCTACTCCTCCTACAGTTTTAAAGATATCAAATGCTTTCAAAAGTAGTTTGTAAAGCTCAATTGGGAGAAGTGTGCTATTACTTTTGGTATGCTTCAGAATTATGAATGATTTTAATATTAATATTTTTATGAATTATTTTTCCCATTAACTTAACATTGAGGGCAATTTTAAATAATAAAAAATAAAAAGTACTAAAGATAAACTCATGAAACTTTCCAATATTGTAGCCTATAGTAAACTACACGTTATATTAAAATTGTAGCTCAATGGTACTCTATAGCGCCACCAGGCGGTCGTTTAAGTAAGCAATTCGTTTTTGGCCTCTATCTCGAATACCGTAAGTCGGAATTTTGTGCTTTCTTTTCTGTGTGTTCCTTGGATGTTAATGAACGTTTTTCAAACTGGGACCATGGACTTCCGTCTAACTAGATTTTTCGCAATTTGCGATTTTTCGTAAAACACGATTTTTGCTCCCTATTTCAACACAGTTTCACTAAACTCGACAAAAATTGGTATATACCCTATTTAGACTACCCCAAATTCAATGGTACCACTCAATTGGCCAAATTCTTTACCGTTTTTGAAATAATCGTAAAGCTAATGAGGTGGGTGTGGTCACAGATTTTTAACATCAGAAATCAACGTGCAACCACTTGTAGTTTGTTAAACTGACAAAGGAGATGTTAAGTCTAAAATTTCGTACCATTTGGTCTTATCGTTGATTTTATATGATTTTTTTTTTAAAATCCTTAGGATTCTGTAGAAGAGCAATGCTGCCGTCTATTGGAAATAAAAAAAACATGGCACACATTTGCATTGTGAGCATTTTTAAATGCTGATATCTTAAAAATACTAAAGATAATTTCATGAAACTTTCCAATATCATAGGGTACAGTAAACTACAAGTTTATTAAAATTACAGGTCAATGCTCCTCTATAGCGCCACCAGGCGGTCGTTTGAAAAACACAGTTTTTGGCCTCTATCTCTAATACCGTAAATCAGAATTTTGTGCTTTTTTTTCCTGTGTGTTCCTTGGATGCTAATGGACGTTTTTCAAACATGGGACCATGGACTTCTGTCTAACTAGATTTTTCGTTATTTGCATTTTTTTGAAAACACATTTTTTGCTCCCTTTTCAACATAGTTTTCTTCAAACTTGACAAAAATTGGTACATAGAATATTTGGACTACCCAAATTCAATGGTACCACTCAATTGGAGAAATTCCTTACCGTTTTCGTCATAATCGTAATGTTAATGAGTGGGTGTGGTCCCAGATTTTAACATGCTCTAGATCCTACAAAGATTGACAAAACTTAACAAATATTGAAATGTAACTTCAATCCTACATTGATAAACACTCACCTAAAATATTGTAGAAATATTCCGATAGGTGGCGCTATAAATTGAGGCAATTGTGTTTAAGGCTCTATCTCAAAACTACTTAACTAGCTAAATCAAATTTAACATATAGGTTGTAAGAGGTGTGTTGTATAACATACTAGAAATAGAGCATTGTTTCGCCACCTAGTGGTGACTTAAGAAGGATAAGCTAACTTTGATGGGTCCTCGTATCTTGTAGATAATTGCAGATATCAAAATCTCAACCACTTGTAGTTTGTTAGGCTGACCAAGGAGATGTTTGGTTTAAATTTCGTACCATTTGGGTTTACGGTTGATTTTATATAAATTTTTTAAAATATTTTTCCTCCTATTACATGGGACACAAACTTGAAATAATGCCACAAGGATTCTTTGTAAGAGCAATGCTGCCATCTAGTGGAAATAAAAACCATGGCACACAGTTGCATTGAGAGCACCTTCTAATGCTGATTATCCTAAAAATACTAAAGATAATTTCATGAAACTTTCCAAATTCATAGGGTAACAGTATTACTAAAGTTTCTATTAAAATTACAGTCAATTGCTCCTCTATAGCGCCACCGGCGGTCGTTTGGAAAACACAATTTTTTTTGCGCCCCTATTCTCTTCTATACGTAAATCAGATTTTGCTTGCTTTTTTTCTTGTGTGTTCCTTAGATGCTAATGGACGTTTTTCAAAGGGAACCATGGACTTCCGTCTTGCTAGATTTTTCGCTATTTGCATTTTTTCTTAAAACACATTTTTGCTCCTATTCAACATAGTTTCTTCAAACTTGACAAAAATTGGTACATACCCTATTTAGACTACCCCGAATTCAATGGTACCACTCAATTGGCCAAAGTCCTTACTGTTTTTGAAATAATCGTAATTTTATAGAGGTGGATGTGGTCACAGATTTTTAACATGCTCTAAATCCTTTCTTTGTGAACAATGTTTTAGATCGGTGTTGCTTTCAGCAAACAGACGCAATTTCTTCAGGGAATTGCAAATCTAGTTATTATTATATTTTATTCCGTCCCTTTTTTTGGATCGCTACTCCTCCTACAGTTTTAAAGATATCAAAATGCTTTCAAAAGTAGTTTGTAAAGCTCAATTGGGAGAAGTGTGCTATTACTTTTGGTATGCTTCAGAATTATGAATGATTTTATATTAATATTTTTATGAATTATTTTTCCCATTGACTTAACATTGAGAGCAACTTTAAATGCTTATATCTTAAAAAGTACTAAAGATAAACTCATGAAACTTTCCAATATTGTAGCCTATAGTAAACTACACGTTATATAAAAATTGTAGCTCAATGGCACTCTATAGCGCCACCAGGCGGTCGTTTAAGTAAGCAATTCGTTTTTGGCCTCTATCTCGAATACCGTAAGTCGGAATTTTGTGCTTTCTTTTTCTGTGTGTTCCTTGGATGCTAATGAACGTTTTTTAAATCGGGACCATGGACTTCCGTCTAACTAGATTTTTCGCAATTTGCGATTTTTCGTAAAACACGATTTTTGCTCCCTATTCAACATAGTTTCACTAAACTCGACAAAAATTGGTATATACCCTATTTAGACTACCCCGAATTCAATGGTACCACTCAATCTGCGAAATTCCAGACCGTTTTTGAAATAATCGTAAAGCTAATGAGGTGGGTGTGGTCACAGATTTTTAACATCAGAAATCAACGTACAACCACTTGTTGTTTGTTAAGCTAACAAAGGAGATGTTAAGTCTAAAATTTTGTACCATTTGGTCTTATCGTTGATTTTATATGATTTTTTTTTAAATCCTTAGGATTCTGTAGAAGAGCAATGCTGCCGTCTATTGGAATTAAAAAAACATGGCACACATTTGCATTGTGAGCATTTTAAATGCTGATATCTTAAAAAATACTAAAGATAATTTCATGAAACTTTCCAATATCATAGGGTACAGTAAACTACAAGTTCTATTAAATTACAGGTCAATGCTCCTCTATAGCGCCACCAGGCGGTCGTTTGAAAAACACATTAGTTTTTGGCCTCTATCTCTAATACCGTAAATCAGAATTTTGTGCTTTTTTTTCCTGTGTGTTCCTTGGATGCTAATGGTTGTTTTTCAAACTGGGACCATGGACTTCTGTCTAACTAGATTTTTCGCTATTTGCATTTTTTTGTAAAACACACTTTTTGCTCCCTTTTCAACATAGTTTCTTCAAACTTGACAAAAATTGGTACATAGAGTATTTGGACTACCCCGAATTCAATGGTACCACTCAATTGGAGAAATTCCTTACCGTTTTCGTCATAATCGTAATGTTAATGAGGTGGGTGTGGTCCCAGATTTTAACATGCTCTAGATCCTACAAAGATTGACAAAACTTAACAAATATTGAAATATAACTTCATCCTACATTGATAAACACTCACCTAAAATATTGTGGAAATATTCCAATAGGTGGCGCTATAATTAAGGCAATTGTGTTTAAGGCTCTATCTCAAAAACTACTTAACCTAGCTAAATAAAATTAACATATAGGTTGTAAGAGGTGTGTTGTATAACATACTAGAAATACAGCATTGCTGCGCCACCTAGTGATGACTTAAGAAGGATAAGCTAACTTTGGATGAGTCCTCGTATCTTGTAGATAATTGCAGATATCAACATCCAACCAACTGTAGTTTGTTAAGCTGATCAAGGAGATGTTTGGTTTAAAATCTCGTACCATTTGGGTTTACAGTTGATTTAATATGAATTTTTAAAAATATTTTTCCTCCTATACATGGGACAAACTTGAAATCCCTGTTGAGAGTCCACAGGATTCTTTGAAAGAGCAATGCTGCCATCTAGTGGAAATAAAAAACCATGGCACACAGTTGCATTGAGAGAAACTTTAAATGCTGATATCCTAAAAAATACTAAAGATAATTTCATGAAACTTTCCAATATCATAGGGTACAGTAGACTACAAGTTCTATTAAAATTACAGGTCAATGCTACTCTATAGCGCCACCAGGCGGTCGTTTGAAAAACACATTTGTTTTTGGCCTCTATCTCTAATACCGTAAATCAGAATTTTGTGCTTTCTTTTTCTGTGTGTTCCTTAGATGATAATGGACGTTTTTCAAATGGGACCATGGACTTCTGTCTAACTAGATTTTTCGCTATTTGCATTTTTTTGTAAAACACACTTTTTGCTCCCTATTCGACATAGTTTCTTCAAACTTGACAAAAATTTGTACATACCCTATTAAGACTACCCCGAATTTAATGGTACCAATCAATTGGTCAAAGTCCTTACCGTTTTCGAAATAATTGTAATGTTAATGAGGTGGGTGTGGTCACAGACTTTTAACATGCTCTAATTCCTTTCTTTGTGAACAATGTTTTAGATCGGTGTTGCTTTCAGCAATCAGACGCAATTTCTTCAGGGAATTGCAAATCTAGTTTTTATTGTTGTTTTTAAATGTAGAGAGCTTTGTGTTGTATAAGGCATGAGAAGTGCTTTTTATAGATAAAGTTTGATTGATTGATTGACAAGAGTTGAAACTTTTGTTCCAAAATGTATTGAATTGAGTTTCTCTCTATTTCAGTTTTTTCCTGTTTGTCAAGCCAAAACATTTAAAAACCCACTCTGAAAAGAATTATGTTTTTGCTTTTTTTATCATGTTCTAGCATTTTTCCTGAAGATGGTGGACATATATGAAGAAAATTAGGCTTAAAATTGCATTTCTAATTATTTATGAGGGGCTGTAAGATAGTGGGAGAGCGTGTGTAAGTAACTTCCGTTTGAGACAGGAAATGTTTCTTTTTGTGCAATGTTCTGCTTGTGAATTCAGAATAATTATTTGAGCTAAGGATTAAAATTCACAAAACAAGAAAATTCAATCAAGATGAAAGATGAATGAAGAAAACTCCTTAGTGCCACCTACAACTCAGAGGGGAATTTCTAATCAACTACTACTGCCACTGCAGAAAATGGCTAAAAGGGTAATCAATGGAACACTTTTGAAACAGATCAAAAGATGACCAGAGAGTAAACATTTTAGTTAAAAAAAGAAGAAAAAAAAAATGTTCTGACACTAACAATAAAGATTCTTTTAAATGCAAATACTAAATGCAGTGATGGAAAAAGGAACCTATTTAGTCAAAATGCATTTAAGTGGTTATTGAATTTATCCTAAGATAATTGTATTAGCAAAATAAGATATTTATCGTCAAATAAAGAATGTTCTACAGTCACAGAGTGCTGCAACCTTCCAGAAAACAAGTTCACTTAAACCATAACCCAAACTGAATACTAAATAATTCAAATGATGTTTATCAGTGTTTATAGGATTAAATGAACCACAAACATTAAAATCATCTGGTAGTCCTGAAATAGATTTTTTTATGCAAACAAATATAAAACGTTTTTCCTCTTTATCTTGTGGCTGCTTCCTTTAGGGGTCAGCGCGGTACACATTCACCTCCATCTATCCTTATTTAATACAGAACATCAGTGTTGCATCCATAAATCTAGCTTAATCCGTCTAATCATGTAAAACAGACATAAAAATACTGATTTATTGACCTTAAGTTTGTCTAAATGCAACTTTAATCTTCAGTGGTCATTGCAACACAGATATTCTTTCAAAACTACTAGCTTCATGTGGAAACAAGCTGACAACCAATCATTTGTTCCTTCCTAAAAAAAAGGTCTGCATGGTTTAGTGTGGGCTGGTTTACAGCAGTTCTGAAAAACCCCAATGATGAGATTTAGCAATTGTTACAAAGAGTTCATGTGTTAAGATAACATATTTTGTTAGAAGACGCTCCATATTTTTGAGATAATAGTAAATGAGACGGCAGACAAGATTGCAATCTAGGTTTCTGGAACCATTTCATCACCTTCGGGCTGGCAGACGTAAAAACCATAATGAGAAAGAAAATGAAAGCCGTACCAAAAAGCAATAGGTGGAAAAAAAGACGCAAGATGGTTTAATGAAATTCAAAGAAAAAACAGGAGAAGCAGAAAGGAGAGGATACGCTTGTTTAAACTGCTGATTATTTATTACAAGGAAACTTCAGTGGAGATGAGTAATTTCTGTGGATAAGATTAAAAATAGACATGACAGGGCAACTTAAAAAGAAAAACAGTTTAAAAACAAAGTAAAACTAGATCTTTAAACTTAGACTAATTTGTTTGGGGAGGATATATATATTTTTATCTTTTAATGTGAATTAGATCAACACTACAAACCAAATGTGCTCCAGGAGCCCATTTTTCTACTTTATCACCAAAAAGATCAGGAGGAGGTAAATAATGTAACCAAAATTATAAATGTACTGAGTTTTCTAAGGCTCTTGCCTTCAAAAGTCAAGAAAGTATGAGTTGAAAATTAACTCACTAAGACTCCGAAAACATTTTTCCTTAAAAATGAAATTATGAGGAAAAAAACCAAACCAAGTTGACCACAGCAAACATGTCAGATATTTTCTGTTACACTGATGTCACTAGTAGTGGTGTGTATTGGCAAAAGTCTGTTGATACAATACATATCAAGATACATGTGTCATAATATGATATGTATCCCGATATATCCCAAGACAGTACCAATATTTCACTATTTCTTTTTTATTTTGACTTCAGAATTATCTGAATATTAATACATTTTTCACAAAAGTAAAATAGTAAAACATGTCTTTCAATGATCAGAACATTAAGCACCGTAACTGTTTCTCATAAACAAGTTGCTTTTATCTAATCAAATTCACTGTGCTTTTATTTTGGTAGTTTAGGAAATATTTAAGTGAAAAGAAAAGCAAAACTGAACTATATGGTTGGTTTTAAATAATAGTTAAATATCGCCTTGGTAGCATTTTAAATCGATACAAGTATCACCAAATAAAGTATCGTGATATTTCCCTGAATCGATATTTTCTTGAACTAGGGCTTCTAAAATAGATATAAAAAAGCAAAGAAAAAAAATCCAGGAAGACAAAATAAATCGAATCTGTAAATCATCATTTTGGGTAAAACATCCAAAAAATGTATTATTTTTTTTTAAATATAAGCAAATTCTTCCTACCTGATGAGAGTATCATCATCAACAATGAGCAGCCAATCAGCCTTTGGTGCAAATTCATTCCAAAAACGCCTTAAGATGGCAAACGTCTTTCCACAGTGTCCTTCAGTGAGACAAGAAAAGACAATCCAAAAGGAAAAGGATTAATAATTAAAAATTGTTTCCATTTTAGGTAATGCTGCTTATACATTATCTGAAGTACACAGTGAATCTGACCTTTTCAAAGAGGAGGAGATGAAGCAAGTGTCACTTCAAGGTTTGTTTAGATGCTTGATCTGAAGCTTTTTCTTCTGTATACAAGGACCCTGCATTCTAACTTCAAGATAATATACTATTCCCCATATAAATAAATCATGTTCAGTATCAATATCTTTACGCACAGTCAAATAATCTACACAAGAAGTCCCTTTTTCATATTAAACTTAAAAACTTTAAGGAACTCCAATAAAAAAAGTGTTTCAAAGTATTAAACATTAAACCGTTGTGTGAGTTCTAATATATATTTTTTAATCTTGGGTTTTCTTTTCCAGATATGACAAAAATAAGTGTTTTCATTTCTACACACCAGGTGTGCAGATGGAAAATATGGCAACATAAAAATATCATTATTTAAGATAGATTAAAAAAACAAAGTTACCTCCACTCTGAATTGAAAACCTAAAAAAAAGTATAGTCATTTGTATAGTCATCATCAAAAACTTGATCAATTGATAAGTATCAGTCTATTCTATTTGCAGATATTTAGTGGTTTTATGTAAAGGGGTAAGAGGAGGGTAGAAGATTTTGGAAGGGTGGCCATTTTAATTTATAGTTAATTTATTTTAGTTTAATTTAATATCAAATTATTGTAATAATTAATTATAGTAATTATTACTTTTGAAATGCTTGAAAAACCATGTATGGATGATTTATTTATTTATTTCTGCTGGGGGAGGGTCACTGTCCCCCCTTGATCCACCTGTAGCTCCGCCCCTGGTCTTGACGGTCTAAAAAGTTAGTTAAGAGAAGTAGCAGTGCGTTAGTCTACAGGTAAAAATCTCCTTTCAAAACACTGGAATTCCTTCTTCTAAAATGAGTAAATGTTATTTTGTCGTTAGGGGTAAAAAAAAACACACACATAGACACACTCTGTGCGTCTACGTGAGCAGACAAGCTTTTTATGACCATTCCTTCAAACACAAGTTAAAAATCCTCACATCAATCAAGAGACAATAAAGCAACATTTCTTTGAGGAGCAACTCAGAGATTCTGGCTGACGTTTCTATTTTTTCTTCAAACTTTAGGGAAGTTTTCATTTTTTATCAAAGCCAGGTTTGTTTTTCAGGGTTCGCTTCCTTGGACTTAAAATGTCCTGATGTTCTCAAAAGAACAGAAATCTGCATCTTGCTTCCTATAAGGTTGAACTACACAGATTGACTCAGCCGTTCTTGTGATGTGTTTAGTATATAGTTACACTAGATCATATGGAGAGAAAATAGACTCACTCTGATTTGTGCGTGATTCTTGATTTGTGCATAAATTTGTATTTGTGCGTGCATAATTCTTGATTTGTAACTCATATAATACATTCTGTGCAAAAGTAAAAATTACAAAAATTAAAAAATACCAAATACAATGTACACATGCAAAAATTAAAATTACAACAGCCTGAAACTAATTACTCAAAAATATATTTTTAAAATACGCACGCATCACCTCTTACCCACGCACGCAGCCTAAGTTACGCACAGATCTACCATAAGACTCTTTTCACGTCTCACAAATTCGTCTGTGAGGGATGCGTTCAAGTACTACCAGAATGCTCGTTCACCATAGTTTTCTTGTCAGCCGTTTTAAACTTTGATTGTGAATAACATACGGTAAAACTTAACATTTTCCCACTTTCTTAAAAATATATTTCCGATAATTAATATAAAAAAGTCTAAATAAGCGTTTTTAAAACACCTATCCCTTTAAAAACAAGAAGACCACAACCCAGAAGTCTAAAGGCCCGGTCCCACTGGCTTTCACTGCCATATCACTGCTGGAGCACGTGTGAAATATCATCCCCATGGTACAGACGCTGCTAGCAGTGGACTGGCAGTGCAACGGCCGAGAAGTGGCAGCGGAATAGACACGCAGACGCGGTACAAAATTTGGCCGCTGTTACACGTGGAAAGAATTTTTCGAACTGCACAAAAATCTTAGACCAAGGGTGACTGCGTGTGGTCCAAGTGGTACAGCTGTGGAACAGCCATGCAACAGCAGTTTCAATGCGAGATTGGGCCGTGGAACGAATGCCGGCACACACGCTTGGATGCCGAAATTCCGCGTCTGTGCACGGCTGTAGCACGGCCGTTTCCCGCCAGTCTGCGTTTGTACCACTGCTTACAGCGTCTGTTTAGCGGCTGGGCGCGGGAGGACGCGCTTACACGTGATTAAGCTGTGTTCTGACAGTGGAGTAGCAGTGGAATGGACGCCAGTGTCTTTATCACCGCTATTCCACGAGCATGCATAAAGTTAGCTAAGCATGTGTGGCAGATTTTCCACACTTTTACCCATGATATGGCCGTCAAATCCTGTGGGACCGGGCCTTTACTTCACACTTTAGGAACATAAGACGCTGATTTATATTTTTGCTTTTATTACTATTATAAATATTAATGGCCTGTTTTCATGAATATATCATAAGTATAAAGAGAAAATATTCTTATTTCAAAATATGAAATAGTTTATAACTTTTGACAGAGGTTCACGACTTACTTTCAAAATAAAAGACATCCCATGTGACATTAGATCATCTGAATGCAGAAAATGTTGCAGTAGGTAGTGTCAAGACAGCAGTTTTTAGTTTATTTTTCCGTTTGTGATGCAATTTGTAAATCTAGCAAACCAAAATGAAATTAGAGCTAATTTAAGGATCCTTACCAAATTTCTTGAACTCTAAAAATCACTACAAATCTTTGAATTTTTTCAAAAATAGAAAAATATGCCTTATAATGTAGTAATAATTCTGATTGTACTTACTCACGTCCAATTGATTTTCTGTGGTACACAAAAATCTGGTCAAATGTTTTAGTTTGACTTGTGTTATGTACTAACCCAGTCCAGCTGTTTCGCAATTAATTAATTAATGTTTGAGTTTGTTTACAGTTACTTTCTAAAATGAAAACATTTTTATTTCTCTTTAACCAGAAAGTCATAATGAACAGCCACATGTTGCTCTGGAGCTGCAGGTAGAGGATCCCTGCGCTGGTGAATTGTTAAGCTAAAAAGCTGACAGATTTTGTTTTTTTTTGTTTTGTATTTTGAGGATAAAGCACATTATTTTGGCCATAAAATGTTTTTGGGAGAAAGTAATCAGTTGATCTAAAGCAAAGTCTTTTAAGGTTAAAGAATGCTTAAAGTTTGTCCATCTTTGATTAATATTTCTTAAAAAATGTTTACATTTCCATTAAACTGAAGACCATATCTGAATTTAGCCACAGCTAAACTCCATGTACTGTTGTTTCAACTCATTAAAAGCAAAAACTTCTTCTTTTTTTTTTATCGAAATCCTCCCCTCCTGCTTCAATCTGACATGTCTACACCCTAGTTTGCCTCATTTTGTGAGCACAAACTTATAAATATGCTAATGCTCTGTGTCCACCGCGGGCCTGCAGCTGTTCCCCTTTTAGTTTTGCTCAAACGCAAAACAAATGCTCTATTTGGGAAAAAAAAAAGTGCAGTAAGAAAAATTCTAATGTGTAACGTGACCTGAAGAATCTTGAGGGTGTCAGCAGCAAGGTTACAAAATCTGTTAATTTGACATTTAGTTTAAACGGTGGCGGTGAAGAGTTCAGGGGACAAAAGGACCATTGTTCACTAAATAAATAAATAAATAAATAATTTAGGATTTTAACACACAAAAGCATTTTTTTTTGTTTGAGAATAATGTGAAATAAACAACAAAAATATGACCTGAAAACTGCTGAAGGATCTTCGCAGACGCTTAGCTCTGACTATTTGAAAATCCTGAATGAAGTTTTCAAAGAGGACTCCGAGGCTGACGATTGGCCAGCACTGAAAAATCAAAACATGTGCTGCTTAAAAACATCTGGACGCATGTTTTTGGGCTTCCTGCTGTCTGCGTTTTGGTCCTCAAGCTTAGAAATGCGACGCCAGGACAGACGATAAGAGAACGACAACAACAAAAGATGGATAATGTGAGAGAACGGCTCTAAGGATGCCAGAGATTTTAGAAAGGAAGTTATCAGTTTTTCATAAATTGATCCCAGTTTGGCTTAAAGATAAAGTAAGATTAAGCAAAAATAAAGATGATATTTGACCGAAACCAGCTGTTTTTGTCTGCATTCAGAGGACAGCTGTAATCCATCCAGTACAAGACTTTTGCTCAGCTTATGATCTGGAAAAAGGTTGCTAGCTTCTACTAACATTTATTTATTACGCATAAAAGATTTGAAAAATGAAAGATATGCTTTTATGTATGCAGAATAGTTATTAAAGTGCTACAAAAAAAAGCTGAACAGTGCAAAATCTCTGAACATAGAGCACATCGGGGCGTATTAAAATGTTTTTTTCTATCAATTTCTTTTTTTTCTCAATTTTTTTTGTTCTCCTTTTCTTTTTCAATTGTTTTTCTTGTCTGTGCAATAGTTTTTGTTGTTGTAAAACCTAAAAATAAATACATAAAATAAAGTTATAAAAAAATAAAATGTTTTTTTAAGAACGATGAGAACAACTTGAGCCTATTAACCTGATCAACGACTCGAACGCCAAGAAAGAAATGTAGCATTACAAGCAGAAAAATGATAAGAATTCCAAAGGGATGTTTGTAAGAGCAGCAAAAGAAAACCAAAACATGTGTACAAGGTCGTGCCTTTTTTTTTTTTGTGGGTCTCTGCCAAAAATATATTTAAAAAAAAGGTGTAATCTCGTCTGAGTAGTCCATTTACAATCAGTCAGACTGAATGTTTGAGCCAAAGAGGGTTTTCACTAAGAAGGAAGGGAAAAAAAAGGAAAACGAATGAAAGCCTTAAAGCATTACGGAAAGTGATAAAATAGAAAGAGCCGTAAGATGAGGGGTCAGAAGCTGCGAGACACTCTGATGAGAAGAGTGATAATATGGACGAGAGCAGGTGGAGCTGGATGTCTGCCTTGCCTCTGAGGTGAGGATGAACTCTTAAACACTTGAGGAGTGACACTGACACATTTGGGCATCAGCCTAAGAGGGCACATCAGGGAGTAAACGTACTCAATAAACGTGCAAAAACAGCATCTCTCCTCATTTCTGTAGATTTTCTGCAGTTATTTCTTCAAGTTCAAGCCCCAATGTGATATTGCTTCAACTGACAGAAGAGTAGATTTACTTTTCTTTAAATGTTTTATCTTGACAGGTCAGTAAATTGTTAGTGGTGCACTTTCATTACACATGAGCAATAAGTGGAGAGGTCTTTGGAAAGCTAAAAAAAATGTTTCCCTTATTTAATGGTACATTAGAAAGCCAAATAGTGCAGAGAAAGAGCAAGTAGAGCAGTGAGTAAACTCAAAATTACACTTTAAAATCAGCACTTCTTCCTTTAACTGCTTAATAGGGTCAAAAATTAAAACGTGAAACTATCTTGCTTTTGTTTTTCTCATTATAAATCTCTTTTTAATGACTTATTTTCAACTTGTGATGAGTGCTTTTTTACCAACACTTTCTGGCTCTGAAGTTGTCTGCTGGTGCATTGTCTCCACATTTAGTTGTTGTCACTTAGCAATAACAAAATGCCGCTGGAGAAGCAACCAGAGGTCAGGAGAGGGCTGGAGTCATTAAAGGGTCACCAAACACTAAATCAACATTTTTGGTTGTTGATCTCTATAAATTGGACTTTCAGAATGCTGTCTGTTGGTCCTTGCTGAATTTTTGGACAATTTAAAAAAAACTTGTTTGATTCCTGAAATTATGGTCTAGAACAGTTTGTGTGCTGCCCCCTATAGGTTGAAACGAGGAATTACAGTTGAATTTTGTTATTGGTCAACTTGTGTCAGTTCTGCTTCATTTCAGAAGTTTCACGTCATCATGCTCTGCAGCTCCAGTATAAAAGCCCCGCCCATCTTTGAACGCTCGACACGAGTTGAAGTTCACTCTGCAACGCCGAGAGCGAGAGCGGCGGAGCTCTTCCCGCCCTCCACGTGACAAAGAAAGTTTTTAATATAATGCCAAGAGTTTTAGAGCTTACCCCGCTATGCCGCTCTCATCAGGAGTCGCTCCTCAACGCCCGAGTGCAGCGAAGCTTGCTCGCTAAACCGACCCTTGAGAAGCTAGCTAGATGGCAGACAGAGAGCTGTTGGGGTATGGAGAAGCAGCCTGCTTGGGCCTCCTGAACCTTATCATTTTTTAAATGTTAATTTATAGAGTAAATATTCAAGAGATCATTTAGTTACACTTCCCCTGCTCAGCCCGTCCCCACTAACCCCGCCCCCTTTTTTGCATTTTTCAAAAACTGGGCTGAGAGTGAAGTTTATGGAGTCCCGAAAGAGCCAAAATTAAATAAATATATACACCATTAAATAAATAAATAAATGTGGCATTAAATAAATAAATGTGGCATTAAATAAATAAATGTTGCAATAAATAAATAATGTTGAAATAAATGTGGCAATAAAATATTAAAAGAGCACATTTAAGTATTTCATGACGTATTTATTTATTTCATTGCCCAGTGTGGGTCAAAAGAGCCAAATTGAAATAAATATATTTAATATGAAATAAATAAATAAATGTGGCATTAAATAAATAAATGTTGCATTAAATAAATAAATGTTGAAATAAATAAATAAATGTTGAAATAAATGTGGCATTAAAAGATTAAAAGAGCACATTTAAGTATTTCATGACATATTTATTTATTTCATTGTCCAGTGTGGGTCAAAAGAGCCAAATTGAAATAAATATATTTAATATGAAATAAATAAATAAATGTGGCATTAAATAAATAAATGTTTGCATTAAATAAATAAATGTTGCAATAAATAAATAAATGTTGAAATAAATGTGGCATTAAAATATTAAAAGAGCATTTAAGTATTTCATGACATATTTATTTATTTCATTGTCCTTGTGGGTCAAAAGAGCCAAATTGAAATAAATAAATAAATGTGGCATTAAATAAATAATGTTGAAATAAATAAATAAATGTTGAAATAAATAAATAAATGTTGAAATAAATGTGGCATTAAAATATTAAAACAGCAATTAAAAAGTCATTTTTAACATTTCATAATATATTTATTTATTTCATGATTTCATTATACATTTCATGAAACAGGAAGTCGACACACCATGAAATGTCAAACTGTCAGATTCTCTCGTCAAACTCAGTGGGCGGGTCTAACTCTCGTGTCTCTGCTCTGTTGATCTGCCTGGTGCAAAGTTTTTGTCTGAGTCCTCACTCACATACACGCTGCAAACATTGTTTTTGGTGAATCAAAGACTTTTGTTCGGGTCACCAAATCAAAACGTGTTCTCTGTCCTCTTCATGCATTCTCACTAACCACCAGCTACCGGGACGGGGAGCGCGTCACCCCCAATCCACTCTGGACGCGGAAGCGCCGCGAAGCGGAGTCCGCTCCGCTCTTCTGCTGGAACTTTTTTTGTTTTTTTTGCCATCATGGGTGAAAATTAAATAATCTAAAGACATTAACCCGTGTTTCTGCTAAGAAGAACCGCTCTCTGCTGCTGATTTACACCCAAAACCCCGCCTACCCGCTCTGTCGGCCCACTGGATCTGTGTCCGGGCGCGTGTGCGTCCCTGTTTTGGTGTGTGTGGGGGTGTGTGTGTGTGTGTGTGTGTGCACTCGCGCTCACAGGTGTGTGTGTGTTTAAAAAGTGTCTCTATGCGCGCGCACAGAGACACACAAAACAGACAGACATGCAGACACGCAGATCAACGTGGGCAGACTCCGGTGCGGGTGAAGAGTTTCGGGAGTTAAAAAAAACAACAGAAAGGCAGAGATTTATAAAACACACACAACACTGACTGACAGGAGCGTGCTCAACGTAGTGAGCAGACTCTGGACCGGGGCTGCTGGTTTTGGGGAGAAAAAAAGACGCAGAAAGCAGCACACACACACACCTGCGAGCGCACACACACACACACACACACCAAAACAGGGACGCACACGCGCCCGGACACAGATCCAGTGGGCCGACCGAGCGGATGTTTGCAGCGTGTATGTGAGTGAGGACTCAGACAAAAACTTTGCACCAGGCCAGATCAACAGAGCAGAGACATGAGAGTTAGCCTCCGCCCACTGAGTTATTTTGACGAGAGAATTGACAGAGTTTGACATTTCATGGTGTGTCGACTTCCTGTTTCATGAAATGTATAATGAAATCATGAAATAAATAAATATATTATGAAATGTTAAAAATGACTTTTAATTGCTGTTTTAATATTTTAATGCCACATTTATTTCAACATTTATTTATTTATTTCAACATTTATTTATTTATTTCAACATTTATTTATTTAATGCCACATTTATTTATTTATTTCAATTTGGCTCTTTTGACCCACAAGGGACAATGAAATAAATAAATATGTCATGAAATACTTAAATGTGCTCTTTTAATATTTTAATGCCACATTTATTTCAACATTTATTTATTTATTGCAACATTTATTTATTTAATGCAACATTTATTTATTTAATGCCACATTTATTTATTTATTTCATATTAAATATATTTATTTCAATTTGGCTCTTTTGACCCACACTGGGCAATGAAATAAATAAATACGTCATGAAATACTTAAATGTGCTCTTTTAATATTTTATTGCCACATTTATTTCAACATTTATTTATTTATTGCAACATTTATTTATTTAATGCCACATTTATTTATTTAATGCCACATTTATTTATTTATTTAATGGTGTATATATTTATTTAATTTTGGCTCTTTCGGGACTCCATAGAAGTTAGCCTCCAACTGCCCTGTTGCATTACCCTGTAAAGGGTAACCCAACAGGGCATTTGGAGGCTAAGAGCATGATTACGTCAGACTTCTGAGACTTACCCCAGGCTTACACCGCTAGCGTCACGGCTCCATTGCATTTCGGTAGCGGACTAGCTACAGCCAATGGCTTACACTGGCTGCTGCTCCAGCCACAGGGTCTGTTGACACAGGAAGCCAAACCCTCGTTCTCCAGTCAGTTCAGAACACTTCTCTGTGTGCGTGTGACTCGTCAACGTAAAGCACTGAATTTTTACGTAATGTTTACGACACTCAGTTCAGCAGAAATGTTGTTTTATTTTGAAAATACACCGGATGCACTTTCCATTCGCTCGCGTGGTTTCCAGTTTAAGTCGGGAATAGCCCCAACTTCACAAAAGGTGCTGCTGATCAGCTGCGGCATCTGTCAAAATTTGAACCAAACAAAACGGATTCGCAGGATCGCAAGACGTGAACGCCTGAAGTGGAAGTTCCGCTCGCACTTTGAAGTTACGTAAAGACTGCGGCGCACGTATCGGAGCCGTAACGCTAGCGGTGTAAGCCCGAGGTTACACCAGTTGACCACTCCGAAAATTCAACTGCAATACTTCGTTTCAACCTGTAGATGGCAGCACATAAGCAGTTTTTGACCATATTTTCAGGAATTAAACAAGTTTATTTTAATTTGTCAAAAACGTGGCAACAACCAACAGACAGCACTTTTAAAACCCTATTTATATAAAATAAATTGATTTAGTATTTGGTTACCCTTTAAAGAGTTTGCAAGGACTCTAGTCTATTTTTATGAATGCGTTGTTGCATCTGCCCTCTTCTACAGCGTGAGCATCCTTCAGCGTCAAAATGTTGTTTTCCACCTAAACCACTACTAGTTGGCAGCACAGCCGCCTTTTTAACAGCTCTACACCGCATCAGAACAACAAGATCTCGCAAGAACCAGCTTGTGTTAAATGTTCAGTCTCGCTCATTGATTCACTAAGCCTCACAGTTTTTGTTGTTATGAGACATGTACTGCTTAGTATGACTTAGTTTTTATTAAGTCGTAGTCTTTGAAAAAAAGTGGAAAATTGTTCTGGTACAGTCTTAGGATATACTGAGATACGTATCACGAGATGTGTATCGTGATACGTTTTGTATCGTCAGATTCTTACCAATACACAGCCCTAACAGACAGTCCTCTTCATCATCTTCCTCTTCATGACACCATGGACTGAGGAGCTCCTTTACTTCAACACCTCACTACAGGAGGAAACGTTTTTGTAGAGCTTTCTTCCAGTCATGAATTAGACAACGCCTCATAGACTTTGGACAATGATTGTTTCACCTTTCTGGAATCAATAAAGTTGTATTCTTTTCTTTCAATTTTCACCTTTTTTTTTTTTTATTTGCAATCCTTTCTGCATCACGCTCCCCCCTTTCCCTTGTAATCTCCTCCACTAATATGTTTCTACTAAGTGTTAACAGGATTATTCCCCACTATGCGCATGTGCTATTCCAGCTAAAAGTATTATGGAATTACCAGTTAGCAGATCTAAATCCTGTTCTGACTCAGCAAATGTGATTAACAAAATGTTCCTATTCTCACACTCAATCCTTATTTTACTAGTATTTGTGGGAAAAAAAAAAAGTCCTCAAATTATGTATTTAAATTGGGCTGAAGATGATAAAGGAAGTCTTCCTCTGAGCTCAGCTGTGCAATTCAGGACTAAAAATCCTCTACGGTCCTTTTTGCATTTCATCTCTGCTGAAGAAGAAACACAACAGCAGAAAAACCCACCATTCTCCCCCAATCGAAAAGCACATTTAACCTTTTTTTTGCATTTCCATGCCGATACAGTGCAGCACTGCAGCAGTCGCATGATGAATGACAAAAATGTCTGAAAACTCTAAATGATCAGGGATGTAGGAAGAAGGCCAAAACAAGCACTCTTAATTTATCATTTAAGGCCAAAGATTTTGAATAAAATCTTTTCAATTCACGTTTAACTTGTATTATTTAGTTATTGAGGAGAAAGTCCACATTTAATTTTTTTTTTGTTTTTCGTCTAGATGTACGGAGCCCTCAAAGGGACATTGAAGTTAAATAAAAAATGTAATTGGGAAAAAAAAAGAAATTCCGGTGCAGATAGTAACTGGTACACTCCAGTTGGTAACTGGAGTGCACCAGATAGAAAACAGTAAAAAAAAAGCCTTTTAATGTTTTTTTTTTATATACTTCGATGTCTCTTTAGCACAGAACCCCCAAAAGGACATTGAAGTAAATCAAAAGGAAGTAAAAAAAAAAAAAAAGTTCAATAATTGAAGTAAAATATTTTTTAATTTATTTCTGGGTACTTTCTCATGCGCACCACATACTGGTGTGCACCACATAGTAATTAGTACACGCCGGAAAGTAATTGATGCACACCAGATAGTAACTGGTACGCATCGAATAGTAACTGGTGGGCACGAGTTACTATCTGGTAACTAACCAGATTTTTTTTTTTTTTTTACTTTTATTTTTAGAATTTCTTTTTTTTTTACTTTATTTATACATTTTTTCACTTCAGTGTTCCATTAGGTGCTCCGTACTTCAGGTAATCAAAAATCATATATTTTATCTCAATATTTAGATTGATGATTGACATAATGCAAGCTTCTTAAGTGACGAACTAAAACTTCTTGGGTTTTTTTTGTATTTGGCTCAGAACTGTTTTTTTTCATATATATATACATTTTATGTGTAAATAAAGGATGGAGTTGATTAACAAGATTTTCTCAGACAAAATAATAAAAAGTATCATCTAGATTATTTTTAAAAAGATTTCTAAACAAACATTGCTTTAGTCTGCATCTAAATATGGGGAAGATAAAAATCCCCCTATTGCAACTCCCCTGCTAAAATGCATTATGCTCACCTCGGTCGGTATTTGGCACACCCAGACTGACTGTGGGAATGGAAGCATCAATGACATCGCTGTAATACTCCAAAAGCCCCGCAGATTTCTCCCAGGTAGCTTTCACCACCGGCACTGCGTGGAGAAAATGAGAGGAAATCTGGAACAACATCCTTCCTCATGGGGAGTATCAGTCAATGAAATCCAGCTCATAATTAAAACCCTCCAAGAAGTTAATTGAAAGGGTTGAATTGAGCGTTCTTCAGATAATGAAGAACTGCAATCAATTGGGGCAGAGAAGAGACTGTTTTCTCGCCGCATCTTGATCGACATCAAACCATCCTCCAGACCGTGATTCTCCCTCCCAGTTAGAACACAATCAACCAAAATTCCTGTTGATTCAGGACAAGTGAGCCCCATCATACTCGGATTTATTCCTAAACACATTTACTAATTAATCAAGCATGAAGAGTTGTCGATGACGCCCTGCTATGCAATTCTAATAACCTGAATTTGAGCCAAATCACATGAGCGTTAATGACATCCTCTTCATTCTGCTCCCGGTTATGGTAATTTCCTTAATTTGCTTTAAAGCAGGCCGTCCACAACGGCCCGGCTCACTGCGACCCTACAAAGCATGGTACTGGTGTTTTGGATAATTGCACGAGCTGTTGCTATTTCAACAGGCTTTTTAAACGAGGTTTTGAATTTAAACTAGTAGTTTCCATCTGACTGGTTGAATACAGTAAATGACAAAGAAGCCTGTTAAGCTCCAATGGGGAAAAACAATTCAAATGAAAACACAACCATGAAAGAAAACTTTACCTGTAACTCTTCCCTAGGAAGGTGCTTTCTTCCTGATTTACACTCTTTTCTGTTTCGGTGCATTTTATGCCAAACTATGGAGCACTTAAACATTAATAATTAACTATAATAAATACAAATTAAATTAAACTGTATTCTGACATTTGTGAAAAACTTGTCGGAACTTTATTTAGTTATTTATTTTTCATGAAAATACTATAATTTTCCAGCCATAGGATGCTTTGCATATTTTTTTAAGTTAATAATTGAATGAAATAAAAAAAAACTACTTGTTTCATGGGGATATTCTATATTTTAATCTTCTTTTTTTACTTTTGAGGTGTCTTATATAATTTATACGGGAAGTTTTCTACTTTCTTTAAAAAAAAAGTCCAAATACAACCTGAGTAATAAGTTGATCAGCAAATATTTTACTGAGAAATATATCATCCATTTCACACACAATTCACGTTTTTTTTTAGGGTTATGAGCAATATTAGGCAGAAGATTAACAGAAAAGAAGATGCAGCAAACAGAAAATCATAAATAGAAAAATAAATGTTTTTTATTGATATATAAAGAAAATTAAACTTATGATAATTCAATCAATTTATGTAAAAATTCTGATTTTGCTTAAAATCTTCCCTCAAAAAAATGAAGCTTTGAGGCTTCAGTTTGGCAAAAAAAAAAAAAAAACAACAAATTCAAAGTGTGGGGACATCTGCTGGCCAACTGATGCTACTGCAGCTTCTGAAGAAACAACGTGAATATCTAAATATCTAAATTACACATGACAAAAGAACAAAAAACACAAAATGGGTATTAAAATCTAATGTTTTGGATCAGTCAACTATACTAATTAATTTCGCATTGTATTTGTATTTTTAAATTAATTTTTATTCGTGTTACACAATACTAAAGAGATTTTACATTACACATACATTTTAACATTTTTAGAAAATAGTGACAAAAACGACACATACCTCGAGCTGAGTGGAATTTTTTACAAGTTTTTACGGCGACAAACACTTTGCTTTTTGAGACTCTCGGGCCCTGAAAAAGAGATCAGGACAGTCATGAGGAAAGGCAGACATTTATGAGAATTAAATACATCAAAGGATTTACTGTGAATTTTCAATTGAATGAAACTATTTAATCCTGACTCCCAGTGTCATTATAAAAATGTTGGAAGCAAAACCTTTTACATTTAAAAATCTGTCCTGACCTAAAGTCCTGGTGGAAAATCAATCAGAATTTTATATTAAAAAAATGTTGGAAATATTTATTAGCTTTTTTGATAAATAAGGCAAAACCTAAAAAAATAATAGAGACGCAACGTTCTGCAAATATAAAATGGAGTAGTCATAAACACAAGACTTTATGAATCCGTTTCTATGATCCTTTGATTGTATGTTCCAATATATGTTTTATTGGTTCTTCAAAGAAAACTTTTTGGCTTCCAGTCGTCTACTATAAAAAGTTGGGCATCAGACGAAATTATCATCCTTTTACCAAGTTTTACAATAACATAAATCTTAATTATTAAAACCTTAGTGAGATGCAAATATGTTTTGAGTGTTAATTGCTTAAAAACACATTTTTGACACATAAACTTCAATAATTTGTGTTGATTATTTACAAAAGGCTATTTAGTTTTAGTCTAGAGCAGGGGTCAGCAACCTTTAAAGCTAAAGCAGGGGTCTGCAACCTTTAATGGTAACAGAGTCATTTGGTCCAGGTTCTTATGGACCGAAACTCGGAGAGCCACAAAGTTTTTATCTCAAATTTAGAAAAAAATCAATTTTTTTTTACATTAGGCCATTTATTTCTAAATTATAGCATTGGAATATTCTCTACAATTAAATTTTTCTATATATAATAAATTTAACTTCTTTCACTTTTAACAATAGTACATCCAAGATCCTCCAGCTGTAACAAATTTACTTTAATTGAAAATGCAAAGAACATGACATTTTCTATTATTATGACTTTTGATTGATTAGTGAAGTTTGAAGTTTTTCTTTGAAGCCAAAGTGCCACAATGGAGGAATAAAAGAGCCACATGTGGCTGTGGAGCCTTAGGTTGCAGAACCTTGAGCTAAAAGAACCCTTTGGTTCAGTTTCTTACTGACCAACAAGAGCGAAAAAGTCCCACTTCATAAGAAAAATACACTTTATATTTTTGTGACCACTAAGGCATTTATAAAACATAACTCTTACAAAAAAGAAATTTATAATAATTAATTTTGTAAAAGTGTTATATATTTTTTCTACCAATAACCATTTTACTTATTTTACTTTTATTTTACATGCAAGTTCCTTTCAAAATAAAATTCCCTAGTGTCAAAAAAAAAATAAAAATTGTATAATCAAAAAATGTTGTACTAATATAATTTATAATAATCATAATAATAATAATCATTATAATAATATTATTAATAATAAAAAAGATCATGATTTATAATAATTAATATAATATTAATATAATATTAATATAATTTAAACATGTTAAAATTTAAAAATGGTTTAAAAATGTTAAAATCTAAACATAAATTGCACAACTGAGTAAAATAAGTTAATTAAAATACAAACTCATTATTTAAATGTGCGCTTTTTGGTTTCCAAAGAATCCTACTGGCCTCAGGTTGCAGAACCCTGACATAAAAGTTTCTAAAGTTTTTTTGTCAAAGTTTATATCAAAATGCATAAAAGTGGTAGTTGGGCCTGATAGAAAGAAAAAAAATTCTTGTTGGACAGGTGATGCATGGTTTTTATTTTGGTCCACCGCTTGCTCCGAATTCATTTGAACCAAAACAGGGCTGTACATACACAGTCAGGCAGGTAGGTGGTGAACGTGGTAGCACAGTTGTCACTTGGCTCGATGCAAAACTCTGGCACAGCCGTCAACTCTGGACCATCTCCTCCCTCCCTGATGTACAGAGCAATCTGGGAAAGAAATTCCAAAAGATAAAATAGAAATAAAAAAGTAAACTTGTAGAATTAATTAAAGGAAATTAGAATCGCTTAATTATTTAAAAAAAATAAAGAAATTTTGTTTTATAACAACTCTAAGCCACAAAAACGTGAACATTTTAAAGGGAGTATCGCTCATTATGGAAAACCTGTTTTCTAATTAGCTATCTTTAAAAAAATTAAAAAATAAATAAATAAATAAATAAAGGCATACAGGGGTAGATAAAACAGCTTGAAAATCTAAAAATATTAATTTAATAAATTTCTTAAAAATAACGAAATATAAAAATCCAGCTCCATCTGTCGTGACACGTTTTTTCTTTTAGCACACTGACACAAGCTCCATTTGCATATCCAATCCTCCTGACGTGCACACACAAAACCCCCACGTGTCTATTAAAAACTAGAACTTTTGCATTGATTACATGTATTAATCAGCATCTGCAAGTGTGTAATGCTGCAGAGTCAGAGGAGCTTTCATCTCAGCTACCCCCCTTAGAGGAGTCCTGTCTATCAGGGCTGCGAGTCTGAGCTTTTCATCTCAGCGGGCAGCCTGACAGATGCCACCAGTGTCTGCTTTCAAGCCATTGGCGGTGGCACAAAGCAGAAGGGTCTCTGCAGAGAGGGATCACGTCAGCGCTGACAGGGACAAACCGAACTTCAGAACGGCGTTTCATTGACCTCATGTGGCAGGTCGATGGTAAAATCGGACTTCAGGTTTTCATGTTGGACTCGCTCAGAAAGTCTGAAACACATAAAACACAGCGACAAACTGATAAGTGTTATGGATAGTTTTTTGGGGTATAAGAAAAAAATCGATACAGTAAAATATCGCAATACTTCATTTGGCGATACTTGCATCAATATGAAATTATGCACGGGCAATATCTCATTAATTATTTCTAAGCAGACATGTGTCTTACTTTTGTTTTACACTTAATCGACCTGATGGATCAAATTGAGGTGTATGACGCTCTGATAAAGACTGTCAGCATGTGTAGAAATGGAGCTGCAGTGCAGACTGTCATGGCACTTAAGCATCTTAGCCACATTCAAGCGCTCGTCACACTTTTTATGTTAATGGAAAGAACTGGCAAGATTTTTTATTCATTCTTTAAATCATTTTTTAAGTTCCTAAACTGCTTTAAATTACTGGTTTGGTTATATTTGGCAATGTTAGAAATAAACAGTGCTAAACTTTATCTAAAAATACATAGAGCTTTATTGAACCATATTTGTTAAAGCACATTTATTCTTTTTTTTCTAATACTTAAATACGTTGTGAAACTAATATAACACTGGGTGTTGAAAAATATTTCTTAACTTCTCATAAGAAAAACATCAGGAGCTTGCTTTGGTAAAATCAACCATATGAGATACAGTTTCAATGCATAGTGCTCTGATCATTAAATTAAATATATTTTACTATTTTATTCATGCAAAAGATTTTTCTGTCACTTTAAAAAAAAAGTAAAAATATTGTTTTTGGTACAGTGTTAAGATATATTGTGCGTATTGTATACTGATGTGTGTATCAATTGTGTGTACGAATTGTATCGCCAGACTCTTTCCAACACACACCCCTAATTGTTTTACTTGAAAGAAAACGAGAATGGGGATACATAGAGTTGTTAGAGACCCACTCTTTTTCTCTTTCAATCTATTTTAAAGCGCTCCCAATGGTCAGTTTTTATGGTTATGCTGTTTTTAGCCAAAATCGAAACAAAATACATAGTTTTTTAGGACTTTCGCCTTGTTACCATTGAGAGGTCTGGTGAGAGTAGTACAGTACGGTCCAGTTAATTCTGGCGAGTGTTTCCGTGATCCTCGCTCCCACTGGGCGGTATGTTTTCATGGTGCATGTGTGGTGTCAACTGGTAGTGTGTCGTTATAGGGTAACGACCAGAAAAACAACAACAATGGAGGCAGCTCGTCTTTTTTTTTTTTTTTTGCTTAAGTTTTGGTATATCATGTATAATAGGAATTTAATATTGTTCGAAAGATGATTGCGGGCGGCTAAAGTTGGAAGCACTATTGGGGCTTTCTAATGTCATCATGACTTTCTGTCAATCAACTGGTGGCAACAGCAACTCCACCCCAACCGTCCCGCTCCATTTTTCTATGGACCTAAAGCAGAAGAAGCACAGGTCTGTACTGTATAATGGGTTCATTTTACATTGGAAACGCTCAAAGAGTCATTGGAAACAAGGCTTTAAAGAACTGCATTTGTTAAAGCAGATTTATTCTTTCTTTTTTTCTTATACTGAAGAATACTGTGAAACTCAAAAAAACGTGTGTTGACAAAATATCTCTTAGCTTACCATAAGAAAAGCATCTTTAATTTGCTTGTGTAAAATCAATTGTATGAGACACAGTTGCAGAGCTTAATGCTCTGATCATTAAATCAAATGTATTTTACCATTTTATTTATGTGAAAAAAGTAGTAAAATCTTGTTTCTGGTACAGTGTTGGGATATATGTATTGCGATACGTGTGAGCTGATTTTACCTACATAAATGTGTCATTTTTTTTTTAGGACATAGTTTCTGCAGGACAACTAAGGTTCATTAGAAAGCTGGTTCTGGGTGTGAGCGGGAACACCGGGCTACCCCATCCCCTTCCCCTTTCTGTTGCTGAGAGCTCTCTGTTTGCATTCTCTTGTGCTAGCTTACAGCCCCTCACACCTCAAACCTAACATTACCAGCACAACAAAAATGGCGTGCAATATTTGAGCTATCCATCCATACAGTATTGAGCCAGATGCCAGCTCGGACCAGGAAAACAAAGATGTACATGGACTAGTAAGAGTATGCATGCTCCATCGTAAATAAGCTTTTTCAAACAGCATTTTTTTTCTGCTTCTGATTCACAACAATTAGAATAAAGACATAATCAGAAATGCAATTTTCTTCATACATGTCCTCCCTCAACAGAAAAATGTCACAAGATCATGTTAAAACACCAAAAAAACAACATTTTATTTTAGTTATTCTTTAAGATGTTTGAAATTATTTGACATAAATTTAACATTTACAGTATTTAAAAAAAAAAAAAAGGAATTAAGAAATGGGTGAGATTCTTTGTGCATATTTCTCCCACCTCTGGCACAGCGGCACACTGACAGCCCAGCCCGCCGCGGGATCAGGGTAGCCAAAAGAAGTGGGATCCTCAGAGAAGGCATAGTGGTGAATGATAGTCGCCTTGTTGTCATGGAGACGCTTGCCTAAAAACCATTCCTGTGAGGAGCACAATCAGAATGAAAGATGTTTGCTCATTTTTTTTTTTCTTCACCGGGTTCTTTGTGAGGCACATCCCAAATGAAAGAGATGCTGATGAAGAAAGTTCAACTGCATTTGAGAATTTCACCTCCTGGACGGGAAATCTGCTGAGCACCAGAAGCAGAGCAGACAGCACGACTGTGGTCTCCTCCGCCATAAAGAAAAACCAGGATGCCGATCGGCCGTAAGCGGCAAAAAGGCTGAAATGTAGACACAAACGCGATCAATTATTTCTAACAAAGAAATCAATAATGCAAAATTGGGAAAAGCTTCTTTAGTACAAGTGGATGAACGTGTTCTTTCCGATCAGATTTGAGTTTGACGCTCACCCTGGAAGTGCAGGGAGGATACTCCAGTCACCTTCATTCTCTGACAGCTCATGCAGGAGAAGAACCACCGGAAGGCCCTGAGAAATGTTGAAATGACAGGATTTACCGTGTGTGTCCAAATCCTGCATGAACATCTGAGTGTTGGTTAAGGAAACATCTGTATGCCTTTCCTAGCTTAGAGACCTGCAGCTCGACATCATTTCCTTCTGGGAATGTCAAGAAGAAATGGGTGAACATTTCTAGAACAAATATGGCAGATTATCTTTAAATAAGAAAAAAAAGTCTGTAAATGATCTTAACCAGAATTCTGAAAAGCCATTAAAATGACTAAACTGTTAATTTGGTTCCCTAGTTCTTCAACGCAGAAAATGTTCATAGTAAACATTTTTAAAAAGTCACCTATGCTAAAACTTGCCTTGAACTCTTTATTTAGATTCTCCTAATTGGAAAAAAGTGAGCTTTCAAACTCAGCTGTGACTTATAGGAGACAAACTTCTACTTTCCTAAAGCACGAGAGTCACACATTTCATTGTCTTTCTCGTGATGTCTTATGTGCTTTCTCCAGATTTTGTGCCTCCAGCTAATTATAGATCTAATTTGCACATTTCCAAAGTAAAATGTTGCTGCCATGACAGTTTTCTCACTAATTTGAGGATTCTGAGTCTAGTGTGAATTATTTAGAACATTTACAACATTTAGTGTGAAAAGTTAGAACTTATATGACTTTAGTAAAAGGGTGTTTTGTGATAAGATGTGGCAGAACCAATAAATCTAATCTTTATCATTTCTTTTTTTTTTTTAGTGACTCCTTAATTACAAATGGAAAATCATCATCTCACTGCTTTTACATAAGCTGGTTTTCTTTTAAATCTATACAAGACTTTTTCTTTTTCCTCAATTATCAATCAATCTGTTTATTTGTAGAGCAGCTTTCATCAACAAGCTGTGGAACACAAAAAGTTGACATGTAAACTTAGACTACAACAATAAGAAGTAATAAAATGATAGTTATTGTGGTATTAATAAAGTTCTATTCAATTTTGCCGAATACTCTACTACTTGGTGACAAGATGCTTTTGAAGATGCCTCTTTCCAAAAATACATACTTTTGATGTCTGAATTGGATCGGACTTTAATTAAAAATTTAGGGTAGTAAAACAGCTAATTTTCATAAAATAAAAAGAAGATTATGTCCGAAACAGGTCTGTTACTTATTTCCCATTTTTTAGAACTGAACTTTAAGTCTAGACCTAACGTTCCCAGTTTTGATCAATGTCCTCGAGCGAAAATCAAGCTATTCTCAGCAGAGATTGCATGAATAAAACCAGTGTGAGCATGACAATAACCCATTCTCATGTGTGAGTCAGTGTCTATTTCTTGTCTGGGGAGAGAAAAGGTCCATTAGGGTAAATCTATCATCAACTCAAGACTATAATCGGATGAAATTAAGACACTCAGACTGCAAAAACGTAAAAAAAATGAGTAGAAATACATCTATTTAAAGCAGATACATTTTTAAAAAACTAAATATATTGTAACGATAAACCACCACTAAGACATACTGTTTCATCTATTGAGTTCAAAATGTCAGCATCAATTATTTCATTTAACAAAAAGGAGATGGCACATTTAAAATGTTCAATTTGTACAAGGTGTACGAGCAGAAAGAAGCTGCTCACAAGGGGAAATGTTTGATGTTTCCACCATTTGCAGCAATTTGTGTAATAATTTAACATGTTTTAAAAAATGAAAGCAGCCCTTTTTTGCCCACGCCTTCTCATAACTCTTGACGGGGAAAGCAAACAGCCTTATTTCAGTTTGCAGTAAAAGAAAACGTCTCCCAGAAACTTCCCAGTGTGTAGGAGGCTCTTTCTATGTGCCAGTATTGGTGTCACTTGGCTCCCTTGTTATAGGGAGTTTTATGTACCGAGAGACCAAACTGCTGCATGTGACCAAAGAAAATGTCATGTTTATGATTGATGCAATGAATTTAAAATATGACAAAAACAACATTTTTGGAGTTTTATTACAAAGAGACAAATATGGATAAGTAAAGAGAGGAGGATGCTAATGGGGAATGATGAGCTATAATGAAAAATCTTGTGATTCACTAGTCTCCGTTTATAGCTCCCCAACAAAATTAGACAAAAAAATAACCCCACAAGCATATCAATTTCTTACTTATAGAAGTTTCTTATCATATTTAAGTGGCATCCTGTCCACAGATACGTAAGCAACGCCACGCTAATTTGCAAAACCCATCAGAAAAACAAGTTAGAAAACAAAGTGTGACATATTTAATAGCCACCTTTAAAAATAAAAAAGGTTCATTATACGTCAGTGAATAAACATGTGACGCACAACCTGCCCTTACTTTAAAAGCGCCTTGCAAATGAGCTCTTTCTAGCAGTGATGGACATTCCCAGAATAAAAAACACACAAAAAAAACAACCTTACTTACTGCAGTCTGTGGGCTGATGAGTTATTCTTGACAACTACTTATGAGCAATTATAGAAGATAATGTAGCCATTACACTTGCAAGTAAGTGGGATTTTGAATTGGCATTTTGATTCCCCATAAAATCTACTGACGTGACGTGACGAGTTTACCTGCCATAAAAACACACCAAGCTGTCATGAAGGTCATAATTTCTTCAGTTTATCACTCATCCAATGTGTCCCGTTTTAAAGTAACACCTCTTTTTCCCCCATTACTACACCCACGTGTTGGTTTAGCTAGCTATGCTTCATTTTTTTGGATATATGGTACTTAAACTGACTGTAGACTGTAGGATTTTTTTTCCATTTAATGCATGTTATTGCCTGTTATGTCTGAGGACTGTTAGCAAAAAATAAATAGATAAAAAAAAACAGATCGTGGAGCAAAAATGCAAGATATTGATTATTAATTAACAGAAACATCCACTAATATTTAGTTTAGGGTGTCAAGTTACTTGGAAAATGAAACCTGCATGCTTTAAAAACATATTGCTTGACACCAAGATCCCTCAAATCAACCAAAAAGATCAGTTTCTATATATATGTACATATATGCCTTCAAAGAATCATTCTTGTGGCCATCTTGGTTTTTCAATCAAGCAGATTTGATGAATATAGAGAAATATCATGCCAGATTTGATGCTTTAACCCCATTTTTGAGAATTCCTATGAAAATTAATGTTTATCAGCCTCACTGTGCTTTTCTTAATTCATTTTTGTTCTTCTACAACATTTGGATTTTTTTTTTATAACTTGTGTTATAATGCACTACAAATGTTTTTAAACAAAATATTTTATCCAATTTTACAAACATCAAGTTTTTTTTTTTTTAATTATGACTTTAAAGTCATAGATTTACCAGAAAAAGTTGTAAGTTTACGACTTTAAATATCATATTACTACTTTTTTCTCGTCCCTAATACTCCATTGTACAATTATGCTGTACATCATCTGGTGAAATATTATCAAAAAATCAGTAAATCAAAAGAAAAATCTTCTTGTGAGAATATTACTAAATCATATTCTTCTAAATTCTCTTTAGTTATTTATATTTTCCATAATTTAAAAGTTTGTCAAATGATTTGTAAAAATCCTTACTCTGACAATAAAACAAATGTATTAAAATAGTAATATAGCACAAGCCAAGATGCTAATACAAAGCATTCTGGGAAAAAACAAATAGCCTACATATATTTCCTATATTTCCACATAACTGAAAAGACCGACAACATTTGATTCTTTCACAAAAAAATTAGTTATTAAACTTCAAAAAAACATTCTCTAAACTCTGTCATTTCTTTAGTGTTTTCTCCTTTCAAAGTGATGGAGTTCTGGATTGGTTATATATGGCATAAAGGGGTTATTATTAATGTAATTATTATGTCATTGGATTAGTTATTTTTTAAATAATTCTTTAAACTAAACCCCTTTTATACCTCAAAAGGTTTTATTCTATTGTAACATTTGTGCTTTTAAATACAGAGATTAAGGATATCTGTGTTTTTTTTGTTTGTTTTTTTTAACAAATCATCTTTCTGGTATTCATTGAAAAATTTAAGTTGCTCCCAGAGAAAGACAGTGAGGCTCTGTAGCAAGGAGGACATCTATTGGAACAAACTGATAACACATGAGAGCTCAGTTCTATTCTGAAAAAATGTTTGTTTGTTTTTTTTATTTACCAGATACTTCTTCCGCTTTTCTGTAAAAATATTTGACAAATTAGTTCATCTGTTATTCATAAAGAGAAAGCAATCAAAAACTCTGCATCAGAACAATCTAATAGATCTAAGTCTGGCATCTCTATTTTCCAAACACCACGCTTATGTGTATACTCATGAAGACCCTTAATTCTTTAAAATGGAAAATCTGATTAAGATCAATAGGGGGAAAATAAATCTTGTGGTTTTAGAGTGTTTGTGAGATAGTGAATACAAGCATTTGTCCTGAGTTAATAATAACTATCACGCTGTTTCAATTCCCCCTCTTTTTGAGGAACGCTTTCACAAGCCATCCTGTTTCAGGAATAGTAAAATTAATATTCAATGGCAAAGATATCAAAAAACAATCCAATCAAATACAGATTACCTGTCCGAGTTTAGCTGCCTCCTGCAGCATCTCTTTTTTTTTCTGGTGACAGTAGGAAGCATGGTGAGAGTTCCTCTGACTCTGAATCACTATCACCAAATCTCCCAACCCTGAGAATATAAAAAGAATAAACAATAAATCTAAGTTTGGAAAGGACAGTGCATCGTGTTCAGCTAAGGTATTCATACACTTACTCACACAAACAGAATACAATTCCAAACTCAAAAAAATATGAAAACATGAAAAAATATGTCAGGTGTGTGTCTTGTTTTACAAATCAGAATAAGCTACATATTTATTTATTTTTTTGGAAAAGGCATAATGTTTTAGGGCCACTTATTTCTAAGCATTATACAAATATACCTATCAAGAATTACCACAAAAAGTTATTCCAAATGCAAACTCACCACATTGATCCAAACCCACTGCAGTAAAAATGTGGTTTTTTTTATGTTTTAAGCACGTTCTTGTAGTATTTTTCTCATGATGTAGGACATATGCTTGGAGTTAAACTAAAATTTGAATGATTAATTTTTTCTTTTTTCAAGCAGTTGTGAATTACAAAAAAAAACGATTTGAAAAAAATCTTATTTGTGACGTAGGAAATATGCTGGGCGGGCCACATGGCTGTGGACCTCGTCCCCACCCGTCCCTCAGCTCTATCTGAATGAACTCTATTCAAGTAGTTGTAGAAGCTATGTTTGTTTAATAGTCCTGGTAAATAGATTGCCCGTCCTGGGACAGGATCTTTCCCTCATGTGAGCATCCCTTAAGTTTCTTCTTTTTTCCTGATTCAGGTTTTTTTAGGAGTTTTTCCTTGCTGGGAGGGAGGGTCTAAGGGCAGGGATAACCAGTTTTATTTAGTCTGTTTAATTTTTAGCTATTGTTCATATTTTATGACTAATTTTTGCATCTGTAAAGTTACTGGCATGAAGCCCTATGAGGGATTTTTTCTTTGTGATATTGATTTATATAAATAAATTTGAATTGAATTGAACTGAACAAGCGTCCTGCTCTGAGCTTTCAGCCACGGGGAAGGAAGAGGGGGCGGGGGTGCTCAGTGCAAACGGTCCAGCCTACAACTCCGAGGTGAGTTTGTAATGAACTACTGCTGCTCTGCAGAAACTGTCCAAAAAACTACACCGTTTGTTTTTGTTTTTCTTTTTTTTAGCTTATCTGCCTTGTCTGTTTCAACTTACGCCCTCCCACATAAAAAATATTTTCTGATTAATTGACTTTTGACAGTGAAAAAAACTGATTCGTGTCTTTTACTTTATGTATTCATTGTGTTGAAGTAGTGGCATTAACCTTTAATGACACAAAATGTCAAATGAATTTGGGGTGTTTAGGCTAGATAACATGATAAATATGGAACATGTTATACTTGGGACTTCATTTATTAAATAAAATTTTAAAAAATAAAATAAAAAACATGGTAATGTTCCCAGCTTGAAATATTCAGAAACAGCTGATCATCTGCAACTAGACGCGTCACTCACCCATAGAGATGTTTGCAGTTAACTTTTGGTGCTCTGATGTCTGTAAGGAGTTGAAAAATACTTGTTAGATTTCACGTCTATTCTGAGCCTCATAAAGCAGCATATCTTCAATAAAAATCATAACAGTACTAACATGAGCTTTAACCATGAGTGTCTTTTCAAAAGAGAATGTTTAAAAAACACAATGAATTCTTAGAATAATTTAGTCAGTAATTATCTAAGTGGTTTTAGTGTCATAAAAATAATATTTCGATATAAACTCAAGTTAAACATCGTGATCTGAGAATGTTGCAACAATGAACTTTTTACTGAACTCTAAGATCCCTCAATGCATATGTCAACTTTCTAAAGTGTAAAATGCAAATGACTGATGACTTTCTAACAGCTACACCACCCCTGTTATTTTCTGATTCCATTACTACAACTTCTTATGGAACTAGATTTTTTTTATCAGAGCTTTTTCATGCTATTACGAGTTTAAAGAAGAAAGAAAAAAAACTCCTATGAAGTGGTATTATAGAACAGTTAACAATTTACAAGAAAATAAATGTAACACTGAACACTTTCTTTTTTTATTAAGATTTTGTAAATGTGACAACAGAAAAAGCAAAACAGACCAAATTATTCTGAAATAATCAAATTATTATTATTATTATTAAAAAGTTGCATATATTTCACAATTGAACGCATGTTGAAACTGAGACTAAAATATGAAATGTAACTAAACATCGATTAAATAACACTTAAAAAATAAAAATTATAGTAAACATTTTTTATATTGAAATTCTTGTTATTTATTATTATTATTATCATCATACTTATATGTGACAATAAGTTGAGTATTCACACTTCACACGTTAAGCGTGTTTAAAATATAATAAAATCTGTGCATGGTCAAGTTCCCGTTTGTAGAAAAATACCGTTTTGTTTTTACATTTTCAAAATAAAGTACGTTATTGAAAATGTTATATTTAAAAAAAAACAATGTCGTCCACTAGTTAATATAAAGCCATAACCTGGTTGCTCAATGGAAACTATAAGAAACGTTTTAATTATCATTTACATTTTAAAGTTTGAGGTTATTATCCATTTTAGTTTAAGTTTCTTAGCGCATTACTTTAAAGGAAGAATTAATTGTACTTCCGTTTAATAGCTTCCGGTCTGCAGCTAAGTGTTTGTAGCTTTGTTTAGCCACAAAGCTAACGTTTCATGTCCGAAGAGCTCACTGAACTCACCGAGATGACGAAGAAGAAGCAGAGCAAACACCCGGTATTTATTGACGTTAACATGGCGGGACATCCCTCCCGTTTGGTTTGGTTTAATCCCCACAGATAAAGCAGGTTGGCTTACATACCTGAAATAGCTGCACTGTCTAGTGAGAGAGGGGCTGCAGCGAACTCTAGTGGATGACGTACAGAACTGTCTTTTTCTATCATTTATTATTTCATAAACTAAATAGTAATTGCCTTTTTTTATTTTTCTAATAATTTATTTACCGTATTTCTAAGTGGTTGATATTTAATTTTTACATTTTGCCACCCTGCAGCTGGGTGCATCTCAAATAAATAAATGGAGCTTTTTTTCTTGTTCAAAAACACTCTTTGGATAAAACAAAAACAGTCAAAACACGATCAGAAACAGTGAAACTGTTTTGGTGAAGCCACAGTTTTTATTTCACAGCCCTGTAAATTACTTTATTGGGCCACAAAGTCACGAGCACTTTGACCGCCCTTCTGGAGGTAGCGACCGCAGGAAACACAGAAATCAAACTTCAGAATAAAAGCACCATACATTTCAAAGAGATTTGTTCAGCGTATTGTTGGGAAGTGTTTTGAAGAATTAATCTGAATTTGTTTTATTACATTCCTCTTATAACGTTTAACATTATTTGAAAGCAAAACAAAATAAGAATCTAACGAATGGTGCTTGATTCTAGATTGTTATGCTTCTTTTTGTTTTCTTTTTTGCTCTGAAATGCCTGTTTAACTTTTTCTTCCTTTTATGGGTTTATTATTTTTCTTTATGTACGCATTTAACTGAGACCGGATGAGAATGTGTTGACCATGTGACCTCTTGGCCAGGTCATCACCCTTTATACGTCAATGAGTTGCTTTAAAATTTGGTTATGTTTCAGAACAGTACATGGAATGAGCTTATTTTATCTAGTACTGTATCACATTTGATGCATGTTTAGTGTTTTTTTTTTTAAGCAAAACAACGGATGTTGAGGAGCTTGACAGAAAATGGTTCAAAATACTACTATGGTGATGAAAATAATACAAGAACAAAAAGCAGCAACAGAAAATGCTAAAAAAGAGATACAAATAAATTATAGACTGTTTAAAATTTAATAATTCTAAACAATCTTTTCAACACTCAACAAACATTCTATTTAATATTTCTGTTGGATGCTGTTTTTAAGCAAACTATTGTTCACATTTTCATTGTTGACGCTTATTGTTGGTCATTTTATTTTGGTAGACTGAGAGCGGAAGTCACTTCATAAACTCGGCGAACTTGTCAAAGCTCGCATCTCACATCTGGAGGTGCGAGAGAACCAACGTGGCACGATGAGCCCGCTGTCTCACAGCCGCATGACAGTGACAGAAGTGGGCGAGTTCCTGCGAGACCCTCCGGCGGGATTCTCCGTGGAGACTCTGGGCTCCGACTACCGAGTCCACAGCGACGATGAAACCAACCTGGTGCTGATCGACGACTTCCAGTCCTGCAGCGGAAACATCACTTTCCAGAACTCGCTGGGAAGGTGTGTGTGTGTGACCCACTTTTGCACAAATACATTTGCACGCAATCCTCTATTTAACACGATTTTCTTACAGAAAAGTAAAGATGCGTAACTTGTGGGAGTACACTCGTGTGCGACAGAACCTGTTATCCAAGAGGATCTATCTGCTCGTGACTTCCTGTGACCAAAACTCTTCAGTGACCAGGACAAAACCAAAAGACCTCAAAGGTAACATTAATCAGGATGTCATGTATTTTTTTTTATTATTATTTCAACAGTGTTGGTTTATTTACAGTCACACAGAGAATCAGCTGTCACCACAAGCGTTGACCTGTTTTTAATTATTATGTAGTGATTTTTTTATGGCTCCATTCCATTTGGTGGCAGAGGTGACTCATGCTTGTTTGCTCATGGGTGGGGTCGATTTACGGTGGCATGACATTATTTTGTTCAAAAACACTTTTTTTTTTCAATATGCAATTGATTGTTTTTTATCTTAATAGAAAAACACTTTTAAATCTGTTTTTAGTTGGGACGCAGCATGTAGTGTCCATTGACAGCAGAGACCCTTTTCTGAGGTGGCAAATGGAGAGGGGCTTGGACTGGACCATCTCCTCTGTGGCTGGGGAGAGCTACTGTGTGGATGTGAGTGCATTCTGTTTGGTCACGTGTTCACACCTTTTTTTTTTGGCATGTGAGCTGCCTATGAGACAAGCTCCAGAAGATCTACCTATATAAATTATATATGAATTATTTTTTTTGTTTATAACGCTATGTTTGTGTACTAATAATTTTAAAAAGTGCACAGTAAAAGTTCACAAATTTCTTTGAGGTGACAGGACGTGTAGAACAAATATATAGTAGTTGAGATTTGGAATTATGCACTAAAGTCACTTTTTCAACTTCTAGAAATGTCAACTTCTACTCTGTCTTCAGTCAAAAATCCTATGTTGTAACTCAAAAACTAGACAGGGATGGTGTTGTCACGCTTGACACAATTTGCGCATCTAATTCTCTGTTGGACGCCTTGACGTCCTGGCTACGTCGCAACCGCCAAATATTTTCTGGACTTAATTCGACGTGATGGAAAACATGGATGATGTTGAGCGAGTAGGTTGTGTTTGTATGTTTTGGAGAGCTCTACAGAAGCACCAGGAAGCACATCGCGGTGTCTGGGTTCACCTGATCATTCAGAGTCTCTCCAGGTGAAGTGTGCTTCACTCCTGATGGCCGTTTTAAACATTGCTTCCGTCTGTCTGTGGGCCAGTTTGAGCGAGAGGGGAAGGATAAAAATAGACCTGGAGGATCTTTTTGTTGTTTTCCTGATGAAAATTAGGACTGGGAATCCTGGATACCTCACGATATGATGAGAAACATGGCTCACGATATCGATAATATCGTGATATTTGTAAAAAAAAAAAAAAAAAAAAAAAAAAAAATCTCAAATAATTCGTATTATGTTTGGGTAAAATGTATCCCCATATATTTTTTAGAGTGAACACAACCATAATAAACAACTTGTGCCTAATTTTGTGCAATAAAAATAGATGCTTTAGTGCAACATTGCTTAAATCAGTGATACTATATCTTTGACACCAATTGAATTTGATTTTTTTTTTTTCGTAAAATTCAGTGTTAACAACGGTAAACATGAACATCTGTGCCACAACTTAGTGCAAAATTGTTGTAAACAACAGAACAAAAGTTTACTCATTTGAATAGCTGCCAAGCACATTGACAAAATGTAAAAGATCAATACTTGGTGGGAACCCGTCGAGGACTAAATATCGCAATATATCACATATGACGTGATTATATAACCCTTTGTTGGGTTATTCTTATCCTGCGATTTAATTGGCTCACATTGGAAAAACTGTTTCAGATCGACATAGTAGAAGCTCTGGAAACGTGGAGAACTGAACAACCCCCTGATGACGCCATGAGGACCAAGCCTGTCTGGAGGGACGCCTCCTTCACCCTCAAATATGAATCGGACGCCCTCTTTGACTTCCCTCACTGGTTCGGTTTCAGTAAAAGAACATTTAAGGCAAGTCTTCAACATGTTTTTCTTTTTTATATTTGTCTTAAACACCTGGTTAATGTCAAATCTTTGTTTATCTCCTGTTGTAGCTAAGGGTGACATGACGAAGCAGCTTTTCATGGAAATCAGAGCTACTTTCTTTGAAAAAAGTTGGTGGAATGAGTCTCTCCGTCGTTGCACACGTCAGGAGTTTCCTTCCTTTGAGGACTGCTGTTGGGACTGTGGTCCACATCTACTGATTGTTGGAGGCACCAATGTGCGACGAGAACTGAAAAATAACTTGTGGTTGGAATGAAGATGACTCAGACGAATGATGTGTACAAACAGAAACATCTTTACTGGTAATTTTCCATTAATTTTACATCATTTTTAGTTTTTTTAAACAATTCATGGTGTAAATTATGAATAAAATGTACATTTACATGCAAAATACATCTAATTTTATTGCAATAAATATTGAATGTTTTGCCCAAAGTTCAAAAGGTGATTGTAAGTTTCAGGACGAACTAAGGGAGGAGCAGAAGGGCAGACGCCGCGTTCGTGATGGTCTCCGTGTATTCCTTGTAGTCGCTGCCATAGTAACGGCACAGCAGGAAGTTAAAGATTCCCAGAATGCACATCAGGAACAGGAAGCCAATGATGCGTTTTCCAAACATGTATCCGGGCGTGCTACGGAATGACACAAAACGGATCAGACTCTGCTTGTTAATTCAAAAACAGTTTGGACTTGAAGAGTCATTTAACCTTTGAGAAGTGTGTCCCAGATATCCAATGAAGTATTTCTGCCTGACCAGTAGGTAAATGATCCCAGCAAAGGCCGCAGGAGCTTCAAGCAGAAAATTGTTTTGTGAACACAAACACATAATTCCTTTTTTTTTTCAAACAAGCATGTGCTAAGCTAAAGAGGCTGTACAATTCATTGTTTTCATGCTTTATTTGTCACATTTGCATGTGTTTTCCCTAACTGGATATACGGGAAGATGTGGTTCCTGTTTGAACACATAGCGGACTTTGTTTATCCATTTCGGGATAAACGGACGCAACAGACAAGGCAAAATTTTTAGACATACACCTATTATCTTTTCTGCCTTTACACAAATGACCTAAAGTAACCTCCCATTCATAATCCACAGGGTTTAAAGACCCACCCCCATGAAAATGATGTTTTTGACATATTTTCTATAATGGAGGACATGTATCAGAGCTGACGAGCGGGCCAAGAGCTCCCAACCCTGTTTAAACAGAGCGCTCTCAGCAAAGGGGAGGGGTACGGGGGCGAGGTTGCTCTGCACCAACAGTCCCGCCCACAGCTTAGAAATTAATTTCTAATAAACTTACATAGCAGTGCAGAAACTGACTTTTTTTCCACCTAATTAAAAAAAAATGGCATAATTATTGTTAAAAGAGCACTGGAAACGCTTTTAAAATAGATCAAAACATGATCGGAGTGGGACTTTATTGTAATGGGATGTTGGTCCACCCTTTGCAGCTATGCCTGTAAAGCTTTCTACATACTAAAGGAGGGATTTATTGATTTGAAGCTCAATTGTGAAGTAACTGATCATGGATGGGAGGGCCTGTTTTCATTCTGAAAACTGTTCCTACAGGATATTGAAAACATCTCAGTATGAGGCATTCAGGAGGCTTCTCTAACCAAACTGTCTGGCATGACGGAGTCAGACAAGCACTATTTTCCTGGCAAACGCGTTAAAGTGTGATTTGCCCCTCCTGAAAAAGCTCCTCCACCTTTCTACCAGCTCATTCTGCGAAGCTAATCTGAAGGCTACGTGAACTTTGGCGTTCTGCTGTGACTGACTTTGCAGAAAGTTGGCGTACGCTGTGCAGTAGGAGCCGTAAACATTCACTGCTGACCGCACTCTGCCAATTTACATAGCCTACTGGTTTGTGGCTGTCATTCCCAACCGCTTCCTCTTTGTTATAACACCACTAGTGCTCGACTGTGGAATTTTTAGCAATGATTCACAACTGGACTTGTTGCATTGCATCCTATAACAGACAGTAGGATGGTGGAATCCTTGAAGCTCCAGATAACAGCACGTTCTTTCAAAAATGTTTGCAGAAGCTTAAAATACTTTAAATGCCCCAACTTGAAAAAAAAAGCTCATACAGAAGAGTAAAATCATTAAAGAAATCTCCACAGTTTGGGTGTGAACTGTAGAACAAAAGCACTGTTGTCTGCACACTGTTAAATCATTACCTTGACTGAGACAAACCCCAGCACACCACATGACTGCCAGGAAAGTAGGGTAAGCATCCATGCAGTTGCGGCTAGAGAAAAAAAAAGGAAGAACTGTAATTAGCACATTTCTTGGAAGTCACCTGCAATAAGAGGTTGGAGCAATCACCGATCATAGTGAGGGCTAGAAGGCTATCAGGAAATGTTGTGAAACTGCAAAGCAGAAGTGGCTCGAAACAAAAAAGAAGAGCCTCTGCATTTAAGAATTCATGAGCTACAAAATCCAGACGTGGAGCGCCAGGAAAAACTGAGCGTGCTCAGTGTGTTAGCAAAGAGGGTGGTGCAATCAGCTGCAACAGTCGGGACGGTACGCTGGGAAAATATATGTCCACATCTAACCTTTCCTGGACAGGGAGCTGGATTCAAACTACAAAAGAAAAAATAATTACAAACATATGCTTTTCTTTCTTTGTAATGTAAAAGAAATGTATGACCTTTTAAGATCTTTAAAGCTGTTTTAAAACCTCAACATTTTAGTAAAAATGTACATTTTCATTGATTTAATCACTAATCAGGTGGTAAACGACTGATTTTATTATAAGGAAATGTGTGCATCAACTCCTGCTCCAACAAAAAAAAAATGTATAACCACAACATAGGGAAAAAATTGGCTGTACACCCATAATTCCATTCCACAAAAAGTGTTTTCTTCAAGTTATTTTAAGAGCTCATAAAGAGATTATTTTTAAAATATTAGGCATTTTTTTTCATTCAGAAAAACAAAAAAAAAAACATGGTTTTCTTGTCTAACTTTTCATACTAGCTCAAACTTTTTTTTTCATCTTCAAATGAAAACAGGATGTGTCTCGGGTCTGTTAGAACAGGAAATTGATTGCTTCTTTAGAACAAAATCTCTTACAAAATAATATAGTGCAATTTCTAGAATGAGGAAAAAATATTTAAGTGTGAAAATTGATTTACAATACAAATTTAGCAAAGCAGAAGAATTAGATTTTTTCTTAATTTGAAGTTTACACCTGAAAATGTGTTTTAATCAAAATAAACCCTTAATTTATAGACTTTCTATTAAGAAAAAGCCACTTACTTGGCACAAGAGACTCGTTCAAAAGAGGATGTGTGGTTGTTTTCATTCTTGCATTCCCGCTCTACTTTCTGGGCAAAGAAGGCTTCAAACACAAATTGAGATACATTTTTATATTTGATCTATCTCCCAATAAATCAAAAGGTTTGGCTGAATCTTACCATTCTGGAGAACACTGATGAGAGTTACAATCACCAGGAGGTAAATATTTTCCACTGCCGTGCTGGAGTTCATGACTGCTGTCAAAGCCAAAGGAGCAGTTAAATAATGAGGCTGCAGGACACAAAGCTTCTCTTTCACATCCAAAAGGGAGAATATTAAAGTCTGATGTATATCACATTGTATGATCTGACATCTCACACCCCCATCCAACAAACACCCATGCTGTCCAGCTTCCTCTTTATGTAAATTAGGTTCTGGCTTATTGGAGCATTGCAAACAAGGTGTGCACTTATTCTTCTGTTTTGGTGTCAAATTTTAAAAAAACATAATGTGCACAAGGTGTTTTTTTATTTTATTTTATTTTGAAAATACTTTTTTTTTTCCCCTATAACTTTGTTCTCAGTTTAATTATGGTAAAGTTTTAATGTCAAAAAGTCATACAGGATGAAATATAAATGACAATAGTACCTCCACGAAACTCTCTATATTTGTAAAATAACAAAATAATCAAATTTCTTACATGTGTGAAGTTTAACCTCATCAAAAGCCAGTGAATTTTCTTTGTTTATTTGCTGGTGTTTATTCAGTCATTTTGATCAAACAGCACCTGCGTGCGTCTCAAAGTGGTAATGCAACTTCCTTTGTTCTAATTTCATTAGATACAAATTATTTTCATGGCAATAAGAAAGCGAATAAATAAGACTCCCGCAACTAGTAATGCTTGGGGTCTGCCTATGTTTTGATTTAGAATATTTTTCATGGATTAGGAAATCTTTTTATTTCGGTTTTGTCAATTCTTACAAAATGTGTAGAAGTGTGGAGTCATGAGTAACTCAAAGAGTAAAAAAAAAAAAAATGTTTTTTAGCTCGTTAAAAAATCTTCATACTGCGTTTCACATAGCTTTTACTTGGTTTAGTGCAAACCTGATCGAGGTAGAAGCAGCGTCCCATATGGTCTAGCGGTTAGGATTCCTGGTTTTCACCCAGGCGGCCCGGGTTCGACTCCCGGTATGGGAACTACCTGTTTTGTTTTATTTTATTGATACCTGACGTCACAGAAGGAAACTCATCGAAAGCTGTTCAATATCATGTTTCTTCAGTAATCTAGGAACTATTAAACAAAGATGAAACGGCAAAACATTTATTGCCAATGCAAGTTACTTAACCAACAATGATTCTGTTAAGAAGTATGAATTAAAGTACAAAGTGCAGAATCATTAAAAAAAAAAAAAAAAAAAAAAAATACAAACTACGAGTCAACATACAGAGTCAACATACACACCACCAAAACTGGAGAAAAATAGTCAAAATCCTCTATAATAACAGAAAAACTGAAACTGTGAACTTTCAAACAGAAAAAAAAGGAAACCTGATTTATAAAATCACTTATTTTCCATGCTCTTAACACCAGCATTACTTTCTTCATATCTTAGATCAACAGCACTGTGAGAGAAACATTTCCAGGAAGTTTTCCGGATCTGGCTCATTAGTAGCACAGTTAGTACGAGATTCTATGTTATTATCGCTGACCGCAGAGTTCAACGTTTCAGGTACGTTCTGCCCGTTGGCAAGCATCTCTAAGAATCCAGTGCTATCCGGCGAAACGTTACTGGCTGTGGTTGCGGGCGAGAACAAATCCGACAGGAAGTCGTCACAAGTGGAGCCATCATAGGTGCTGGAACTAACCGTGCTCGGGGAGGTCAGTGCTGTGCTGTCTGGTAACAGGAAGGTTCCCCCCTGATTGCCTAACTGTTGGTTCAATTTTGCAAGCTTTTTCTTCTTGGCCTTGAGTTTCTTTATCAGCTTGTATCTGAGAGCATCAGTGTTGCTAAGACCTGGGGGGACTTTTGAGGGGTGCTTCTTTGAAGGCCAGTTATCCAGAATTTGCTTTGCTCCGGGCGTAGTCTTACAAGGCAGAGTAGTGTTTTGTATAGCTCTGGGTGAGCTGGGCTGAAACGCTTTTGATTTGTCAATGGGCAGTGCAGGAGATGGAGGAAGATTCTGGATGTGCGAGTTCTTTGTACTGAATCCACCATACATTTCTGCAGCCTTTGGTGGGAACTCCCCGTTTCCATCGGCTATGATGTGCGGTTTGGACAGCCCTACGGGAGCGGGTGGTTTCTTAATAGGATTGGGGGTAGAATGAAAAGGTTTGGCCAGCTTTGTTTTTGCTGCCGACGTGAGTTCTTGTGTAGTTTCAATGTTTTCATTGCACTTAAATCTGTACAAAGGATTTTTGGTTAGTATGAAAGACAAGTGAGAGCTCTGATCCAGTCTTGATGTGGTCGTGGAACTCGTCTGGTTGGTGGATAGAACAGAGGTATCAGTAGAAGACACAGGAGATACTTTCTCTTCAGATCCAAGCTGATTGTTATTAACAGTGGGACTCGCAGAGTTGTTGGTAACTGGTGTGGATGGTTCTGATGAAGCTGCTGTACTTTGTCTTGCTTCGTCTGCAGTAACAACCATTGGATCAATATCTACATCGTCCTCAGGACCAGATGAGCTGGCTGTGGCTGGAGGTTTAGCACTTTGACACACATCAACTGCTGTAGGGGAAGAACTGTCAGGTGAAGATGGCAACTTCTCATCCCCAGAAGACACTCTAAAGTCCTGAGCATGTTTGTTATCATTTAAATGCATTTCACAATCTGTTTTCAGTTCCACTAGTGTAAGTGTGACAATGTCGTTGTGGTTAAGACCCTCGAACGCATCGAGGAGCGTCGTGGTGCCTATTGATGCGTCAGCATTGGCCGCAGATGGGGTCTCTTCTTCTGCGAGTGCACAGATGATGTCAGTGTCATTGTGAGGCAGAAGGCCGTCCATGTCTCCGTCCATCAAATTGCTTTCAGAAGGGGGAGATTCAACAAATGTGGAGGATGGAGAACAAACAGAAGGCTCCTCATGCTCTTCCTCCCAGAAGATGACATGCATCTCGTGAGCTGGAACCGGAAGTTCCAGGTGGATTTTACATTCTGGGTGCTTTAGATCGTCATATTCCAGCCAGGATCCTGAAAAAACAGACAGATTGTAGTTGGTTAGGGTGAATGCCAAGAAATTCACTTTGAAAAGTGTAGTGAAGTTTGTAACTAATGTATTTTAATTTCTTTAAATAATAAGCAGATTAATTCATTTATTATGACTTACAGATCCAGTGAGATTTCTTAGGTTTGGTTTCCTTGTTGCTCCCCATCAAATAAGTCTTTATTGTATCTAGTAGTTTTTGTTATTGTTCTATTGTTTTTGTTTTTTTTTAACAAATTTCTTTTTTCTGTTTTAACAGTCATGTTAATTTGGTTGAATTGTTTCCCCCCTTTTTATTAACACATTTTAACTTAAATACAAAATCTATGGTAGAAAACATTTTTTTAACTCTTTAAAGTCTAAAAGGAAATTTTAAAATATGTAAATATCATCTGTAGCTGTTTAAATTCAGTACTATGTCTATGAAAGATTTCTGTGAACTAGTTGACATTTCTTAAAATATTTGAACTGTACAAAAAAAAGGATTGTGTTTATTATCAGCTTTTCTATGGAGTTGTATCTGCCGTTAAACCTCACTCCAATTGTCAATGCATCTTCTTCTTATTTTAACTATTTTTGTTAAAATAATTAAAACAAGTTTGTATTATCCCCTAAAGTTGATCATTAATGATTTTCTTTATCAAATCAATTAACTGGGTTCAAAAGATTTAAGAAATTAGGACATTTATAATTTTATTTTCAAATCAAGCCATATTTAAACAACATGATTTAAAGCATCATTTAAAAAATCCAGGACATTTCAATTAGGTCAAACTTTAATTATGAGAACAAATATTTCTCTAAATAGAAAGAAAATATTATCAATACTTTATATGGGGCTTTTAGATTCAGAAAACAACAGAATTTGCTAAAACAGCTTTAAATGTAAATGAACCCAAACTAAACTTGAGGTTTCAGAGTGTTCATAAAGGAAAACATGACAGTACAGCATTAGTACTGAAACTCTTACCATCACTTTTGCGGCTCCAGGTGACGAAGTGCTGAAGTTGTTGGTCATATTGTATGATGGTGGTAATAGAATACTGCTTCCCATTGAAGCTGAATGAGTACAGTTTCACATCATTTTGAGGAAGGCCCTCCACAAAGTGCAGCGCAAACACTTCAGGCACCCTGTGCAATGAAAACACAGAAGATGCCTAAGCACAAGAGAAGCTCAAAGTAGCTGAAAAGTAAGTAACTCTTTTAGTTTTTTTTAAATAATAATTTTATAACAGATTAGTTCAATGTTACAAATCTGCACTTTCAAATTTTCAAATGGATCCTGAACAAATGTTTAGCTAAAGATGGAAATGTTAACCAACACCTCAAATAACACTAAAAGTAGTGTAAGCCAGCCTTCCACCTCCCAACAGATCAGGACCTGATATGGAAGGCCGGCCACATCCCCAGTGCACGAAGTCGCAGCTGAATTCAGCTACAAGAGACAACAACGTCTTATTTGTTCATTTACAGACTGGTGACGGTTGTTGTAGCTGCAAATTCAAAAACTGCTACAAATCAGATCTGTGTGCAAAACAAGATTGACAGCAAAAGGACATTTTTAAATGTAAGTGTTGACACCAAAACTGGATACTTGCATTCAAAGGCTCAGTTTTTTCTTAATATCCTAAATAATTTATATTAAAAAAATTTTTTAAAAAAGCACAAAATAATTTTAAGAGGTGCCATAAAATCTTCTTCCATGTCATCTTTTCAAAATAAATGTACAGTAAAAGCTTCCAACTAAAGACATACAGTGACTTGCAAAAATATTCGGCCCCCTTGAACTTTTCAGATTTTTGCCACATTTCAGACTTCAAACATAAAAATATGAAACTGTAATTTTTTTTATGAAGAATCAACAAGTGAGACACAATCATGAAGTGGAACATCATTTAATGGATATTTCAAATTTTTTAACAAATAAAAGCTGAAAAATTGGGCGTGAAAAATTCTTTGGACTTTGTCTTAAATTGCCTGCATATATCAGACATTTTATATTAAAACCTACAAAAAAAAAATCCTCCGATATTCTTAAATTGTGGCTGATCTCTGACACATCAGCCTTAAAATCAGGGAATCAAACCACCACAATGGGAGAAACTTGCACTTCCGCCTAGATCTGTAATAACATCACCAAAGACAGCAAAATACTGAGTTTTTATTCTTTACAAAATTCAAAAGATGTGGAAAAAAATAAATTTACCAAAGTAATAGTTTATTTCTTACCTCTCCAGTATCATCCTTCTCATCTGATTGGGCTTGCTGCATGAATTGCATGGAGAGAAATGAACTGCGTGCTGTGGGTGCCAATCTGACATAACCTTCGTAAACGTGGTGAGAGTTTTTGTAATAAACCTGTAATTAAAAAGAGTAAAACATGCACATTTATTTGATCGATATTGGCAAAATGTTAATCAATGAGAAACTGTAACCGTTGGATCAAATGACTCCTGAAAGTTTTGCAAAGATCTAAAAACGAATTATTAAGTCTGTATAATTTCATTAAAAATGTCACTCCAAATGTATTTATTGAAGTCATTTGCGAATTTCACAATAGAAAATAGTCTTTCCAATTTGAATTAGTTAACTAATTTTAATCCAAACTTTCCATCTTTTCCGTTTTACTTCAACTAGACTGAATGCGATGGAAATGGTATCAAAGTTAAAGCACATTCTGCCTTTTCACAATGTTTTGATCATTATTTTACAGTCACTTTTACCTCTCTTTGGAGGTAGCTTTGCATTCACTGCATTGGAACTCCCAGTGAAAGGTTAGCTGGAAAAGAGGCTCCGCCCACGAGTCCATTGTGAGCAGAAGTGGCATGGCAAACACCGGAGTTTCCCTCTGACCTAAAGCACAAACACAAGAAACAAGAGCGTGTTAAACGTGCTGGCAACGCTTAAATCGTTGGAAACAGACTTGGCTGCAATAAAGATGGGTAAAACTGATGGTTGACAAGCCCAGACCTGCTGTCACTGTGTGATAATATCAAATACGGATGCCTACTTGAAGAGATCTAGATTAAAATGAGCTTTTAACAATCACTCGGTCATTGGAAGTTTTGAGCAAAATTACAATCCAGGTTAAAAACCACATTAATTAAAGGCTTTACTTGTTTAATACCCCAAAACAGTGTTTTTCCCTGTTGTGCAAATAGAATCCATTTCCATTGCAGACAAGGATCTTCCCAAGAACAGGACAGACGAGTCCTCGGTATGTTTTTCTTCTTCACTGTAAGCAAAAGTTTAGCAGCCAACTTTATGAATATTAATATTCAAGAAGAGGAGCGCTGAGTGGCTCTGGGAGTGCTGCCGTGTTTAAAAAGCATTTGCTCAGACACGTCTCCTTCTTTGAAGCCTGCCACCGCCTCGTCTGAATACTATTCCTGATCTGACGCTGGTCTCAGATCAGCTGCTGAATTCAGAGCAGTTTAAGACGAGGTTTTTTTCCACGCGTTGGACAGATCTCTGCTTGGGAGATTGAGGTTCTCCAGGATTGTACATGGAAGTCTTCTGCCTCTGTTGAAGGCTTCTCCATTTTGACATACACAAAAAAGTGCCACAACCTCTGATACACATCAAGACCCTCAACAAGTAACACGACAACGCAAGAAGTCTGACAATTACTGTATTGCGGATGTTTCTGTCTTCTTATGGGAGCTGTTATTTACATTTTTGCCACTCCTCTGATGCAGTCAGTCAATAAACAACCTGATTTCTGCAAATGCTACTTGAACGAGAACCAGAATCTCTAGATCCACCTTTGACATCCAGGTGCCCCGGAAAATAGAATCTTTTGAAAACATGAGCTGAATGACTGAAACTCTTCAGGTGACCAGTTTAGACTTCACACCCATTTTTTTCTGTAACATCGCTCAAGATTAGTTTAAAATTTAGACCAAATTCTTAGAGAATGTGTTTCAAAATAGACCTGCACCACAAAGTCTGTAGAGTTTTATTGAAACGGCTATTTAATGAAGTCTGAGCTTCTTTATACTAAATACCAAAAAAGCAAAATAAACTCATAATTTACTTTTCTCTCATCTTTTCAGTAACTGAAATGTCACAAATGAGAAACATTTTTCTAAAGTGCACAACAGTTTCAAGTTTTTTAGTCAAGAAACATTTTTTTGCAAAAAATTTCAGCAATAAAACTAAATAAAGAAGAGAAACAGCATAATAGATGCTTTTCTATTGCCCACACGATATGCACCGTCATATCACTAGTGTGACGTATTAATTCTAAAATAAAGGACTTTTGTACTTTCAGAGACCTAATACAACCGTTTCATCTTGGCTTCACAAAAGAAGTTGGTGTAGTTCTGAGTTAGGCTGTGATGAAACACCAAAACCACATCTGTTCTTGATATGACATGCCAAAGTACAAGAATGAATCAGACACCACTGTGGAAATAGCAAAGACACACTTTTTCTTTGTTTATGAAGAAACAACATTAAAAAAAAAAAAAAAAAAATCAAAGAAAAAAAACTAAGTTTGTCCTATAGTCATGTTCAATTTATTAACTCTTCAGTTTCATCTGTTCTGACTACAACATTGCAACAGGACTGTAAACATTATGCCTCATGGGAAATTAATATGTGTACAGTTTACAGTAAATGTTCAAATCCATGCACCTAAAATGAACAACAAATAAAAATTCACACAGAGCAGCTATGGAAGCATTGATTACAAATACAAGTAAAATTCCCATGACTACTTATTTTTAACTAATTAAAACATATCAGCTGATTCAGGTTTTGAGTAGAGCTTACCCAGTTTGCAGTGCAGCTTGGGCTGCAGTTCTCTAAAGAGTGACATCCTGAGACTTTCCAGGTCTGCATTGGCCCGGTGCAGAACATGACTCGGCACCCAAGCAAGACCAGCTATTCGGGAAAGAAAAAAAAAAAAAAAATTCAGGTGGTTAGTAATCACTGATGTTTTTAAGAATTTCCCCTCTGGCAGTACTTCAAGAACCCAAGAACAATTTTCTTCTGGGCTTTTAAAGTAAATTTGACCATTTGGTTTTTGTTTGTTCCTTTTGGATAGCAGCAATTTATAGTGACAAAAAATAAATAAATAAATGACACCCCCCCCCCCTCCTTTTTGTGTGTGTGTGTGTGTGTGGGGGGGGGGGGTGGGGGGGGGGGGGGGCTTGAGTTCATACACTTAAATGTTTAGATTCAATTTTCTTCTCTTTTTTTTTTTAATAACATCAGATCAGTCCTAGGATTTGTCAACTTACAATAAAAAAAAAAAAATGTGACACAACAATACATATGTTATTGGTTAAAATATTTTTTTGAGCTTCACAAATAGTAAGAGTGAGTACTAAAAAAAAAAAAAAAAAAAAAGGAAACCTTTGCCAAGTCTGCAGGCGGACTTACCATCAGGCAATGGTGGGCGATTATCTGGAGCCCACAAAACTCTAAAGTCCGAACTGAATATTTAAGTAAAAAAAAAAAATGAGTGTGGTAAATAAATTGTTTTCCATCATTACTTAACTCTGTCATAAAAAACATCTTATTTCACTGAAATTGTATGAGAGTGATCATTAGTGGTGTGCCAAAATATCGATAATGCGATATATTGCGGTATTCAGTCCTGTGATTGATTCTTGATGGGTTCTCACCAAGTATTGATCTTTTATTTTCATTGGAAGAGACTGTAAAACGTTATATTTGTCATCTTTTGGTGAGACGTTCTTTTGAAGGTAGATAGGGGGCACATGTTGCAAGACGGACTGTCGTTAGCACCAATGTCCCTGGCAGCTACTTGAATTATTCAATTATTGTTCGGTTGTTTACAAAAATTTTGCACTAAGTGGTGACACTGCTGTTAACACTGACTTTTAAAAATAATTCTAATTCAATTTGTGTCAATGCTTGTCAAAGACATAGTACTACTGATTTCTAAAATGTTGCACTTAAGTGTATTATTTTTTGCACAAAATAAGACAAGTTATTTATTTTGATTTTGCTCAGGCTAAAAAATAAATGGGGATATCTTTTTCCTAAAAAATATGTATTCTTCTATATGATGTGCGTTATTACAGATAGTGTTTACCAATTATTGCAGTATCACAATATCATCAACATTGTAAGCCATGTTTCACATCGTATCGTCAGGTACCCAGCGATTTCCAGCCCTAGTGATCACGTTTAAGAGTTTTGTCCCCACCATCCTTCTGCAGCAAAATATTCCAGTCAACTTAATTTCCCAAAGATAGTTAGGAAAACAGTGAAAAGCAACGTGTATCACATAAAAGTTGTTTTAGTTAGTCTGCACTCATCCAGCTAAATTTCAATGATTTGTCGTGCCTTGGTCCAGTTGTTCTCTGAGAATGGAGCCTATTTAGACTAAGGAAACTCAGAGCGAACCAGAGCTCAGTCTGATTGAATTAACCGAGATCACCCCAAAAGATGGGTCAGAGCACGGTTCCTGGTCCCGGACCAGAGTTTGCTTGGGTGCATTCAAGACTGAAAACCTGTTCCAGATTATTTGTGGGGAACAGTTTCACTTTAAGTGAATAAAATGTGTCCTGTCTGATCGCACCTTTAGTGAAACCAGAAAAATAAAAAGCAAAGACAGAACCATCATTTTTTCCTACAAGAAATAAGTGGATAAAAAATAAGCACATGAAATAAATTTGGTGGATCTTTCCAAGTAAAAATAACTTTTATACAATACATCTCTAACAATTGAATATAATTTCAGTTCTTAAATGCTTATCACAATTCTTGACACTTATTCTGTCTACTGGAGGATCAATAAAGAAGTTATTTGACATTTACAAAAAAAAAGATTAACACAACCTCTGCAGAAGGCTCCGTTTTATTATTGCATCTAGGGCCCCGAAACTGCCGGCCAAGTCTATAATAGATTATCAACGTGTGTAGTTTATCGTCTTACCTTTGTCAGTCTGTTGGTGCATTTTGATGGATGCACAAATGTCGTCGTATTTTGTCATCAACTGCCACACTGACGAGCGCTGAGGCTCTTCTTCAGGTTTACTTTTTCTCAAGCTTTTGCAGTTCACGAGAGCAACCATCAGGGAGTCCAGCCAACACAAATTGTCCCTATTGCTCCAGAACAGTCGCTTAGGAACAGAAACACGCTTCCTGGACTTTTTCAAATCCTCACTCCCTGGTTTGGAGCTTTTGCTGTCTTTACATGTGATAATATCTGCATTCGGTGAGTTCTCATCTGCCTTCAATGTCGGAGACAATGGTATATCGACGTCCATAGAACATGGGTCCTGATCGTTGAAAGTGTCTGGAGTAGGAATCCTCTTATCCGAATATATCAAGGTGAGGAGGGACCGAAGTCTCGTTTTCAACAGTGGCCACCAAAGAATTTGATGACCGTTCCTCCAAGGCACAATCATCTGTGCAGGTTTCACTGCTCTCCAGTGCATCCTGATCAGGTAAAGAATTGGATTCCAGCGTCTCTGCATCTATAGAAACTTTCTGGTTTTTGCCATTCTCTTCAAATTGTTGATGAACATCATTTCTGATGGGACTTCCAACATCATGATCTGTTTGAATCCCACTCTGAGGCTCAACATCAGCGTCTTTGCTTGTTCGCTGGCGTTTGACTGGCGACTCTACAAGCCCTTCGTTTTCAAGTGCAAAATTGTTTTTTCTTTTGTTCTCAACATTTGACTTTGTCAGATCTAACTTAACAAAATATCCTCCAGGGGTCGGGTGACAAGGGGAAAAAGGCACTGCAGAAATAAATACAATGGAACGAAATTACTCAAATGCAGGTTTGAATTTTTGTGTAAGAGGGAAACATTAGGACTTACCTGGGAGTTTGTGCAGAGGGTGATGGACTCATGGAGGTTGATGCGGTACGAACGCAAAGAAAAGGTGAGGCCTTTTGCAGAACACCAAGGACAACTATCCAGTGAGGAAGCTCTTTCTTGAACCTACAAAGCATAACGGTAAAACATTTTAGCAAATAAGACTCATGTTTTGAAGGCCCAAGGTAGGGGAAAAATACAAAGTTTGTGATTTAAAAACCAAAAACACATTCAAACATTGTAAATAATACAGTTTTAAAGCATTTTAAGACATTTCATCTTAAGTTATAATTGTACTTTCGCCTTTTACTGTCAAAGATTTCCATGTTTTATGTTTTGAATTTGGAATGGTACTGCAAAGTCACAGTATTCTGCTCCAAATATGATTCATCTTTGCGCATGTGACAACAGTGAGAGGAAGCAGGAGCTTCACTGACTTTTCCTAAATACCCCGCCTGTGGTGAGGCCAAAGCCCCCAAACCAGTGTCTTCACCACTCATTGGCAAACAGTCGCTGCTCTGTGGGTCCACGGCTGCCAGGTGCTGTTCACTGAACATCACCATGTCACTGCAGCTTGGCTCGCCTCCTAAACTGCTATAAATGACAAGAAAAATACAATACCACCAAGGGCATGTAAAAAACATGACATGCATGTAAACAAACTTTGCTTTTAGACAATAGCCAGATAATGTTTTAACTACTTTTTTTATCTTGATCATTTACCCATCAAGTAAAAGGAGCGAGGCATCATTTAATTAAAAAAAAAAAAAAAAAAAAAATCTTTATAAATTTCAAATCAGAGACCCTAAAAATATAGAAGCTTTTTAAATCCGTAATTCAAGTTTTAAACAATTTTCAATTGAATTACAATTCAAACTTTCACACCAAACTAGTCAACATTCATATGAAACTGAGTATGGATGAAATGGGACAGAAATGTTAACACAGTGAACAAAACATAACAGTAAATAAAAAAAGATTAAAAAAAAAAAAAAAAAAAAAACATTCCTCATAAACTTAAAAGACCCCTATAGCCATAATACGACTTTTTTAGTCCAACTAAGGAGGGAAAAAACTCATTACACTACGTGAAAAACTGATATAAAGAAATTAAAATATATTATTCGCTTTGTTTTTAATATTTCTATATACACGCTTAAAAATCAAAGTAACGCCAGTCACCTTAGACGTATTTATACTTTTTAGCTTCCTTTCCAGAATGCTAACATGCTTAGCACGTCAGCCTAAGATTGCACAAAAACTTACTTTTTATCAAATTTACATCTAATTTTCAATTCCCAGAAAACGACATACCTTCAAATAAGTTACATTTCGTTTAGAGTGGTTGCATAGATTGCAGAGATCTATCCTTGCAAAGCCGCAATTATTAACCGGCGAGGCGGCTCCATGTGCATCTTCACACATTCGTGACAGAAACGTTCTACTTCCGGTTGCCAACCGGTCTTGCATCTGTCTTTGTCCTCCCCTCCGTGTGCGGAACAAAGGTTCCGCTGGCCCCCTCTCGGTGGTTGGAGCGAATAGCGGCTGGCAGCTGTTAACAGCAGCAGATTCAGTTCATCAAACCAGCGCTGACCGGTTTTGCGTACTTAAAATGCTGTCACTAATAGGACATTTTATAACATTGTGTCCTTTTAAAACCGCTAATAAATCAAATACGAGTGTTTTGCAATATACAACAGCAACAACAACAATAATATTGATAGTAAGAAACCGTAAAAAAATGTTGTATTTATAATAAAATTTTAAAAAACAAACCATGTGACTTACAGATTACCAAAAAAAAACCCACTTTGTATTTTATAACTCTTTTCAAATGATGAAAAATCAATTATTTTATATAGTAGTTCATGTGGATTCTGAGAGGTTAGTTAATTTAGTGGGTGGGGGGAGGGATAGAGTCTACATATCTCCCTTATTCGATTTCAGTTATAGCCTTCACAGCTCCATTGTGTCTTCATGTTGCCCCAAGCATGCGCCCGCCCGCGCGCGCGCACAGACGCAAGCACACAGACATGCACAAGCGTGCACACATGTTATTCTCTCCACCCAATCCCGCCCTTTTGCGTGCAACCTCCTCCCTTTAGCCCCTCCTGTATGTGCTGCTCTCCTGTCCTCTATTCTCCTCATGACTAAATGAATTTGCATATTTTTCCCAGGGAGTTCTTATTATAATGCATAAACATGGACAGGCTATAGCTCTCTGCTGTGGCATCTCCTGATAGAAAATGAGGCACAGACAGCCAGCATCACAGTAGACATATGGCCGAGTCTGGGGTGTGATTGGCATTTATAATCAGTTCAGCCAACCTCTTCCCAATTAGAGGATACCTTAAAAATGTTCCATCTATGTGCAACATATATATATATATATATATATATATATATATATATATATATATATATATATATATATATATATATATATATATATATATATATATATATATATAGGCTATATCCCAAATATATGTATCCCAAATAAACAAACAAATACTATATAATGTATTTGTTTGTTTAATTTTTGTATAATTTGATTTCACTGAAAGCCAATTTCAACCATGACTGTAACTGATGGTTGACTTCACACAAAGATGTGTCCTTTTTATATAAGTAAACATGAGTTTTGCTTACTTACAACTTTTACCTGATGGTGGCGCTACATTTTGAATCTCAAATAATTACCCAACCAAACTATTGTAAACAAAAAACATTAATTTATAGTAGGCCTATGCAACATGTTAGAACTGAAGGGAGACAAAGTTTGAGAAAAATCAAAGTTTCTTTGGTTATGCTAAGTGTTAAGAGATAAAAAAAAAAGATCTCAGATGATTTTGACTTTTTTCAGTTCAAAGTTTAGTCACGTTTCACTAGAAATTAAATATAGTAGCTAAAGTGGTTGGTTAGGCCTAACTTTTGTAAACAAAAGACGTTTCGCCTCTAAAACAGGAGGCTTTGTCAGTTCTGACTTAAACTTTGAATTTTGTGGTTTCAAAAATGTTTATATCAGAAAAATTGAAATAAAGGAACACCACATAAACTCTAAGTACCTTATGAAAAAATTATCTCAAGAGTTAATAAAATTCAAAATACTGTCAAAAAATTTAAATCTAAAGAGTAAAAAGTTGAGAAGTCCAATGTGAAATCCTTTTATTTTGTTTCCTGCACAGCAATTTTACTTCAGCTCACTTTCTTATTTCTTAAAAATAAACATATTGCTGAATTATCTATTTGGGACCAATCTATTGGTTATAACTGTAATTATCAAAGTAATCCTTATATTGAAGAAGTTTCCTTAAGTAGGACCCAGACTTTGAAATATTTAAACTTATTTTGTTAACAGCAAATAGTTAAATGTTCTAATTTAAAATATATCTAAAATGCAAATAAAAACAATTTCAGTGGCCTCCACCTTGATCTATTAAAAGAAAAATATTAATTCTCCTTGGTTTAAATTCTTAAGAAATTTCTTCGCTATGTCTATGAGCTGCCTTACTGATTAAATCTCTATTTTTGCCATAATTAGGGATTATTTAAATCATAATTGTCTAAATAAAGTCACAAAGTCAAGGTAGAACCAAACTGTGGCCTTAAACAAATAAACATTCACTTGCTATTTCTGAGATGTTTAATCACAAAATATATTCATATTTTTTATAAATCTATATTATTTTTTCTACCCTATTTGAATAGTCAAATATAAGCATCAAACAGTACAGAGAGGCTTTATTTTGGAGATAAAAGGTATATTTTTGTGTATAACAAGGTAAAAATTAATAGCATGAAGGTAATCAAAGAGAAAACAATTATTGCAATTTCTGTGAGTTTGCTTTCAAAAACCTCAAAATATTATGAGTTTTAAAATAAAGTTTAATCAGGAAAGCATTAAGAGATGAAGCAGTTACTTTTTGCCTGTCAATACACCATTAATTCAAATGTATTTTGTATGCAAAAATGTGCAAACAAAAACACAAAAATATTGGACAAAAGTTTGTTGGGACCAGTTCTTGAGGATGAGAACTACCTGTCTGAGATATTCATATTACATTTTAAAGCTGCCTTATCTACAGAGCCTCATTCATTTAACTTTTCTACTGTACACTGTGCTCAACGTAGTGAATTCAATACTATGGCAAACAGACTACACTACTACCAGCTCCAGCATGCTTGGACTGAAATATTTTTGTATCCAGGCGCCTCTGAAAATTTACGTGACGTTTCACAAAAGACAGCCAATGGGAGATCGTCTTCTATTAGGACAATGAAAAGTCTCTGACCAATCAGAGGAGGCGCAGCCAGGGCGCTGCCCAATGGCGTACGAGTCCCGCCGAGAGTAATGTTGAGTGAGCAGAAGACTGAAGACACTGCGTATCGCCTATGTTCCCTCATACACAGCCATTGCAGAGCATTGAGATCCAGCCATAGTCAATAGGTAAGTATTATCCAAACGAATATTTCAAGTTTCGGAAATTGCCGGAATAGCGATAACACGCCTTTATATTTTACTTATGTGCTTGACATGATTCATTTTTAACATTTTGCCGCTTTTGAGACATTTTAATGCGGAAAACCGTTTGAAAATAAGAAAAAAAGGAAACCAAAGCAGGTTACATTTAACTCACTGGGAGTGTTGAGTAGAGGCTCTGTTTAAAAAGGGGGAGAAATTAATGTTAAACCGTTTACTAAATTCGACGAAAAACGGCCATTTCGTCAAATAAGAAAAATTTTATAAATTCCTACCGAGATGTTTTTTACAAAACGAGTTCAGATGAAATAGCGGTTATCGCGTAAAAAATCCCTAACGTCTGGCGTACAATACATTCATCGACAATGGTAGAAGACTCACCGTTAGCTAGCCATTGGCATTGCAGTGCATTGCGAAGCCTGTCATGTGAAGACCGAAGCGAGAGCGGGGCTGGATTTAAAGAGCAAATTCAACGAAAACGAAGGAAAAAACGAAAAACGCTTCAAAAGATACACGGATATGTGTTTGTTTTCCCCACTTAACCCGACAAGACTTAGTAAAAAATAATACCTCGAGATCTGCGCTTTACTGTAATGGCTGACTGTATTCGCATAGGAAACAAGGCAAGCGAGGCAAATGACAAGAGGCGCAGTTCACTTCAACTTTTTCTAACCCGCTTTTCCCGGGAGTCGAACCCGTAACTATAAAATCTAACGACGGCAAAAGAAAGATACATCTTTTGGCTATCGAAAGCCGCCTCGCGGGGATTTTTCCGATGCGTTTAAAGGCGTTAAATCGGGCTCTGAAACGAGGCAGTCGCCGCGGTCGCTCTGCCCTCTATTGCATGCAGTGCGCTGACACAAAGAGAAGGAGCCATATTCTCCATGTTAGTGGATGAAGACGAGCGGCCATTAGGAGCTCATAGAAACCAAGTCAGTAGCACAGCCGCTCATAGACACAGTACAGACCCAATGTATTACTATAGAAGGCGGTTAGAGCAATAGGAATCAACCGGGGAAATATTTTTGTCAAGATCGCCGGCTTTCCGCACGTCTTACTGGCGTCGCAAAGCGAACAGGGAGGCGGGTGGAGACATTTGAGGGGGACTTTCTTTCATGAAGAAGGCATTCTCACAAAATGGAAGAAGAAATATTGCCGTCGTTGTTGACCTCCTTTTCCTCAACGAGAGCCTATGCGCCATTACTACTTCGCTCGACGCCGCTTACTTGGGGAGTTACAGTAGCGTTTAATGCTAGAATTTAATAGGAAAAAATATGATTTTAAATAAAGTTACATTTAAAAATTTTTTTTACACAAAATTGAGACTTTTAAAAAAAGAATGTTTACTACATTATAATGCAGTTTTGAGTGTTGTATTTTCAATAAAAACATGTTTTTGCTTTTTGTGTCATTTTTTGGTGAAAGTTGTATCTTTTTGAACACATTTTAACTATATTTGATATAAACAGTTTGGAAGTTTTCCCCTCTTTTTTTTTTTTTTTGCAAAAATATTTCCTTTAGTCTCTTCGCTCTGACCACATATAGAGCTGGAGTTTATGTTATGGAGTTCAACTGAGGGGAGGTTTAGCTTTTAGGTGACTCAAGCAGAAAGTATTTTTAAGAAATCTTTGATTTTTAAATTTGGAAGAAAATGGAGCAGATCTTTGAAGCACAACAAATAGATTATATTGTTTAAAACCAGTCCCTTTTTTTTTTTTTTTTTTTTTTTTTTTAGCATTTTTGTTTAAAAGGTCTTAACTTAGTTTAATGGGGGGTAGGGGGGTATTTAATCTGTCAACGTCAGTCTAATTAGTTTATAGGAACAGACAAGTCATTTACTTGTATTTATAACTGAAAAGTATGACGCATATTTGAAAGATCTTTTTTTTTTCTCTTTAATGTTTTAGCCAAATTAAAAGTAATGTTTTATTTAAAACTGTAGATATTCTGAAGATGGGGAAAGATCCGACTAAGCCAAGGGGCAAGATGTCCTCCTATGCCTACTTTGTCCAGACCTGCCGGGAGGAGCACAAGAAGAAGCATCCCGATGCTTCGGTGAACTTTGCCGAGTTCTCCAAGAAGTGCTCTGAGCGATGGAAGGTAACTTGAACATGCTTTCAGAATATTGACACAACAGCAGCAGCATTAATCCCAAACCAGGAAAAGAAGGCTGGATTGCAACACACCCTACCTTTCTGGTTTCAGACCATGTCCGCCAAGGAGAAGGGCAAATTTGAGGACATGGCCAGGCAGGACAAGGCGCGATATGATCGGGAGATGATGAGCTATGTTCCAGCCAAGGGAGCCAAGACGAAGAAGAAGTTCAAGGACCCCAACGCCCCCAAGAGACCCCCGTAAGTGTGGCAAGATGGCGGTCAACTGAATTGAAGCCTTTCATTTGAAGTTTTTGTATTTTTTTCGCCCCCAGATCCGCCTTCTTCATCTTTTGCTCAGAGTTTCGCCCCAAGGTGAAGGGCGAGAGTCCCGGCCTGTCAATTGGAGATGTTGCCAAGAGACTGGGCGAGATGTGGAACAGCACCTCCGCGGAGGACAAGCAGCCCTATGAGAAGAAAGCAGCCAAGCTGAAGGAGAAGTACGGAAAGGTAAAACCAGATGCCACTTTCTTTTCTGACCACTGGTGGTTGACAAGTTTGGTGACTGAACTTTTGCTCTTCAGGACATTGCTGCTTACCGTGCTAAGGGTAAAACCGGCGGAGCTCCAGCGAAAGCCCCCACCAAGGCAGAGAAGAAGATGGATGATGATGATGATGATGACGACGACGACGAGGAAGAGGAGGAGGATGACGATGAGGAAGACGACGAGTAAACAGCCAGCGCGGTGGTCAATTTCTTGTTTGTAAAGCATTTAATCCCCTTGTACACTTCACTTACTGAAAGAAAATACATTAGTTCCCAAGGGGGTTTAAAAAATGCCAACAAAAAGGCTGTGTATATCAGTTGTTTTTATGCTGTACAGTTTTGTTTTTTTCTTCTTTTTCTCTTTTTGTATAGTTAACACTACACAGTATCGTGTTGGTATCTCTCTGCCAGTCTTATTTTTTTCCCCCAGTGGTAGTTCCTAGACCACTATCCTGCCTGGTACAGTGTAAAGGGGTGGGCTTACAGTATTTCCCTTAGCTAGCAAGTGCACAGCACACAAAAAAAAGTTAGACCTGAGTGTTTTTTTTTTTTTTTTCCTGTTTTTATTCTAAATAACATTATCAAATTGAAGTATCACAGTTATTTTACTGATCTTTATGTACCACTGTAATCGCAAATAATAAAAAAAAAAAAACTTGTTTATTGTTAAAATTAAAATTGCTTCTGATGTCAATAAACATTTTTTTAATAATTTGTGTCTACTTAACTTTTATTTTGTAAATTATTTTTGAGCATCTTGTTCGTCATAAACTTTTCTTTAAGTAAAATAGTGGGAAAACGTCTGACGACTAAAGCCTTGATAAGCAGTTCTTGTGAAGCATGACTCATCACCACAACTGTCCTGTATTTTTAGCTCAATGGTGTAGTATACAAACATAGTAGTTGACCAAGTGGAGGTAGTGAAGTTGCAGATTTAATGTACTCCCTAGGTTCCATCCAGGGCAAAAAAAAAGCCATTTATATAAGTAGGATTATGTGCTTTGAAATCCCTGTGACATAAGAATATGGGTGGTCAGTACAAACAGAAAAACAAACCTCACAAGCCACAAAGCCTCATGGGAGCTTGCTGCTGCTGAGGGAGCGGGTTAGCGACCCCTTGGCCTGGCGCTCACCCGGCGGCACAAACAAGTCTCCAAACCCTGCGGTGTAAATTTACAAGGATGTGTCCCCTCCCATATCTCTCCAGCTATGTGACGAGATCAGCCTTGGCCTCCCGAAGAAGCCTTGATATCAAGTGGGCCAAAGGACAGGCCCAAACACGGCAGGAGCTGACCTCTGCACCGCTCTGATAAAAGCCCCGTGTGACCCTGAGTGTGGCACTGTCGCTTCCTTCCTCTCTCGGATCCCTCTTCACACTTTGACTAGTAGAATCGGCAGCGTTTGGGAAATTCCCCCCATGAATCATGTAATTGGATGTTGCTGCCATTGCTCCTCCAAACTACAAGAGCCAGACAGCTGCTGCTTGTGTTGGCTCCTCACTTTCTTGTGTGTTTGTGTGAGTGGTAACTGCGTTCACATGACTCGGAGGAAGCAAACAGTACACTGTTGTCATTTATTGTCACAAATGTAAGCAGGTGACTTTTCCATGATGGAGCTGCAGCAGCAGTTCCCCCGTGGCAGCATTCAGCTGTTGATCCGTTTCTGTGAAGGCCTTTTCAGGCTACAAGTGCTCATCCCACTGTGTTGGAGGGGCACGGCCACACAGCGCCACTCTTGGCTCTAAAAGCCTTTAATCCCAGTTGTTGTCCAACCGTTCACACTCAATATAAGTGATCTTTGGGGGACATCTAGTGGACGGATGCTGTAACTACATTTGAATCAGTTCTCTGTTATTCATCTCACATTTTTAAATCACTTATCAAGGAAAAAAACTATATTGATGTTAATTTCAAGATATAAGTTGAAAAGTGAATTGCTAGATAAATAGAAACTAAAACGATAATAAATTTAATCAAAATTATAAAATGTTTAAGCATTTGTGACATTTACTCAAATTAAAAATTCAAAGTTGAGCATGAAATGTTTTAAATCCTGAGCCAAAAAATGTCTAAACAAAATTTCACATTTTGAATCTAAATTATTTTCTATTATTTATTTTTTAAATAAATTGTTTAATAAACATAAGAAAGTGACCCAGAAATGAGAAAAAAATATTTTTTGTGTTGTATTTTATCATTTAATAGTGCTGGGATAAAAGAGTTTAGAGAGAAATAATTTAATGGAAAAAAAAAAAATTAACAATAAAACAACTATGTCAGAACTGACAAAACCATTTGATCCATTTAGTTGTAGTTTCCTCTAAATAAAGTAAAAGTCTCAACAATAATTCATGTAGATTGTCTCTATGCTTTTTTTTTTTTTTTTTTTTTTTTTTTTTTTTTAGCAAAAAGGCATTAAAAATAATATTTCAGTAGACTATGCTTCTGGATTTATTTTTTTTCCATAAAGCACACAAGGGAAATAGAAGAAGAGTTGTAAAAACCTAAATTGCCAATACAAATATATGACATTCAGTGAAAAAATGATGGCATATGATACCATATAAGCACTTTTATGTTGATTCTTTCCTTTTAATTCTTCCAAAAAATATGGTGGAATTAGGAAAATGATCTTTTTCAGTTGAAAAGAGGAAAAAATGGATGCAGATGTGACACCTCCAAATAATAAAGACACACTGCTGTTCTTTCATCTGCTTTGCTTCTCTTGCTTTGAGGTAAATTAGATGTGCTAACTCTATTTTTGGATGAAACCTTCCTGGCTCTTCTCCTCATCCCAGTGGCAGCCTGATTACACAATCACTATCAAACGTCAGTGTAAACTTAACATCGGTGCTTCATGGTCACTGCTTGATGAAGGCCCAAGAAATGTGATGAGGTGCAGAAATTACACATTTATTTGTCTTTTAGGTTCACCACAGGAGTGACAGTTTTTTTTCTCTGTTCTATTTCGTGAGACTGAAAAGGAACGAGTCTGTGTACACATATTAACACTGACAGCATGGTGGTTTGACACATCACACTCGCAATGCTGAAAAAAATCTCCCTGCCTTGATGACTGTTAGCTGCTTAAAATAGACATCACAGCCTCATTTGCATTTCGTGTTTCTACAACAGTTGGTCTGCACAATTCCCAGATGATCACAAGGTGTTGCTCCTGCTTATTGTCTCAGCCCTTTGTTTCAGTTACTGGTATCAGATTCAGAAGGAGCAACATTTACAACTATTACATTTTTGTTGGCAGGATTTTTCATTCTGGTGTTTAATTAGATGCTCTGTCTTTTTTTCCGCATAAATACCTGTACACTCACTTGCCACTATATTAGGCACACCTTTCCAACTGCTCATTAATTCACATTTCTACTCAGCCAATCATATGCCAGCAACTCAATGCCTTTGAGCATGTAGACATAGGTGATTGAAGTGACTTTAAGTGTGCCATGGTTGTTGGTGCCAGATGGACTGGTGTGAATATTTCAGAAACTGTTGATCTACCGGGATTTTCACCCTCAACCACCTCTAGGACAGAGGTTCTTAACCTTTTTGACACTGGGGCCCAATTTTCCCGATACACAGTGATTCAAGTCCCATTCAAATATTAACATATTAATGTAAATTGATCCACATTTTGTTTGATTTGTACTTAATAATTAAATTAGATCATTTTATGGTTTATCGAAGAAAAATCTTGTGGGGAAAAAAATCATACGAGATCATCTCAAAGACATTTATTTTCACCCTGAACAGGTAAACCACGGTTGTCATGCTCAACACAAATTAGAATTCCAAAAATATTTATAAGGCATTTTGATAAATAAAATTGTGTAGTAATAAAGCAAGCACACTTCAAATAAGTTTCAAATTAAATAAACTGTAAATGACATTTAAATAAAGTGCTAATTAAGATTACCTTATAACCTGTTGATGAACTTGACAAGTTAGTAGTCTTAATTTTTTTACAAGATGTTACTCTCCAAATCTGTGACAAATTAACAACAACAGTCACAACTGTCTGCTTTTAACATGCTACAAATCCCACTTCATGTTCAGCTCTTAATGAGACACTTGGGCCTGTCTCTGAGACATGATCAGATCCAGTCTGGGTGGGATGGGGGAAAGGCTCACTTTTAGGGTAGCCTCCAGTGATGTTCGGAGCCTGCTGCCAGGTCCCTAAACCGATTTGGATACCACAAAAGGTTGACAATGATTAGAAACAGGAACAAAAGCCAGAAAACATTTGAAATATTGACACTTTTATTGACAAGCAGAATAAATTGCTCTCTGATGTGGGAGGGTCACTCACATGTCACTCTCATTTCTGTCATAGAAATCTTGAATTCACCAGGTCCTAGCTGTTGGTCTGGGGACTGTTTGGGGTTAACTCTGATGGGGTACTTTTAGGGGTAACAAATCTAGATGTTCACTGCAAACTATTCGATACTTGAAATGATTTAAAACCCTGTTTTTAGACATTCGATACGTTTGACCAGATTTGAAGTTCTTATCTTTGCTCCCCACCTTTCCAAGCTTTTCCAGAAATCCGCACAGCCAGAAATGTTTTTTGTCTTTAATAAAAAGAAATAATGGAAAATAAATCTTTTTCCTCCAAACTTTTGACCAAAGAAAAACTAAGACTTAAAAAAAAACCCCAGATTGTGCTGTAATTTTCTCTAAACTTTATTGTTTTTTTAAAGTTCAATAGATTTTGATTGCCATTCATTGCCATTTTGGAAGCAAAATTTGAATTGTTTTTAAGAATAAGTGCTTGTTTCAGATTTTATGAGGATTTATTAAGAAGGGCCAACTTGTGTTAAAATTGTTTCAATTTTTCTCTAAATTGAGTTATTTCTACTTATTATGCAAGTTTTTTGTCTCTAATCAAAATGACCTAGATTGATTAGGTATATATCTCAAATAATTTGCATTATTTGTCTATAACTAGAAAAATCATTATTGAGCTGTATAGCATTCAGTTTGAAGTCATTCTAACAGATTGTCATTAAGCGGTCAGTAAGGTTGCAGAAAATTAAAACATAACTGACAAAAATCAAGATTCACGATCCTCACACAGTTAGCTTTTTAAAGCTTATATTTCTCTTTTTTAATTCTAAAACTCATTGTTTCTAGATTTTAATATTTTATTTTAATATTTCTTGTAGAGTAAATTTTAGATAATTTCATTACTTTTAAGAGATTTTCTTTGTAAGATATTTTTCCTGTTTTTAGGCTAACTTTTTTACATTGTTAGCATTGGAGTTAAGGATGTGGGTTTCTTTTTTTTATTTTAATCCTTTTTGGAAGTGAACTAAAACATTGACAAAAGATACAATAAAAAAATACAGATTGGATCTGATTTGAAAAAAATTTAATTGTTTTGGGAAACCATGTGTGAATATAACTCTATATATATGGCTGATGAAAGTTTCATTTAATTATATCAGAAAATTATAATTTTTTCTCTTTTATTCTTGATCATTTTCTGATATTGAACACGTCATTTTAACTGAATCCAGCTGGTGTGTCCATCAACGCCATTTTGGTAGAAATTGTACAGCATGAGGTCTTTTTTTATCCCGCAGACGACAAACACAAACCACAAAGATACAAAATTATCCCATCGATGACAGTACGTCTTTCAACACATTTGCAGACCCCCCCCATGCCACAGTAGCTGATGCCCCCCCTTACCCTCACAGATGCCGGCTGTGGCAATGATAACAGCCCACATGGTCGCTCTCATCTTTGGCATTTAAAAGCTGACACATTTTATTTTCCCAAAGGCAAGCTGGAACGTGGACTCATCAGAGCACGTGTTCACACTCTTCCCTCGCTCGTGTGCAGACAGACAGCGAGGCCGCGCTTCTCAGCGGAGTTTATACATAACTCATGCAGTGGAGTGCAGCAGATATCAGGAGCTTCCATTATCTTAACAGGGACGTCTGAGGTCATCATAATCTGCATCAAACTAAAATGTAAAAAATATTTTATCAAGCACTTTATTGCTTGATTTCCTTTGTAAAGATTTGATTTTAATGTGTCAAAGTTGCAGAATATAAAAACATTCTGGTGTAACTAATAACAGGTGGACTTGGATCGTTTATCTTGTCGTTCAATTTGACCAAATCTCCAGTGTCTTTGTAGCTCCCAAATCCCCAAACCATCACAGACCACCTCCATGTTTCACAGTAATAGCAGTGTTCTTTTCTTCATCTGCCTTGTTGACTCCTCTCCAAAAGTGTTGTGGCCAAAAAGTTCAATCTCAGTAAATTACTTTGATCCAGAAATTTGGAGGTTTGTCTCTGGGCTGTTTTAAATATTTTAAGTGAGTTATTTTGTGGCATTGAAGCAATAAAAAAAAAAAAAAAAAAAAGGCTTCTCGACCGTGCAGCTTGTTTTTTTTTTTTTTTCTTCAGGTGTCTCCTGACTTTCCACTTCTTGATTCAAGTTTGAACTCTACCGACTGGCCTTCTCAGTTCCTTGAATATCTTTCTATATCCCTTTCCTGTTTAGTTTTGTACAGTTCCATTACCCTTTCCCATAGATCCTCTGACAGCTCTCTAGCTAGAAATGTTAGTGCAGCACTGCATGATGGATGCAAGGATTTGTTGGAGACCAGAAACTCAAAACCTTTAGTACACACACGTTGATAACAGGCAAACAAGTCACGAGTGAGGTGGGTTACCTTTAATTGTCATTTACTAGAAATTACATATCAACTGCATTAAAACAAAGATAGCAAAAACAATAACATCGTTATATTAAGATAAAAGTAAAAAATCATTATGTCTCACATATGACTCATTGGTCATTCTATATCCAATTTATTGTATGGAAATTTGTGAAAAAGCAAATGAGAAATCTATAAACTTTATATTTATAATACAGAAATGAGTGGTAAGAATGATCACAGGAAGATGCCGTAGGGACTCATGCACTCAACTATTTATAAAGCTGAAAATATCCAAATTGAAAGACTTTGTAAATCATTCAATTTTAAAACTAATGTATAGATCACAGTACTAACGTGTGCTACATAACATACAAAAAAGGACCTCAAAGGACATGAGATTTAAAAACAAAAAATTCAGGATAAAAATGAAAGAAAAAGGTGTTTCAGTGGAGGACCAGATTATGGAAAAATGAGAAATCAATGAAAGCGTCCTATTCAGTTATAACATTTTATAAAACTGTGAAAAAAAAAGTATAAGGATGTTGGGAATATAATTTAAAAAAATGTTTAGTTTGTTTGTCAGCTTTAGCCAGCTATTTGATGTATTTATTTTGCATTATAAAGAGTTATATTTGGTTAAAATAGTTTCATGGTTTAGTTCAATGGAGCAGAGATAATACGTTTTCTTTTTCTTCTTTCTGTTCCCTTTCATTTTCACCAAAGACAAGAATATTGTCTAATTCATTGTTGCGTCCTGTGAAAAGGAAATAAATAAATACATGAAGTGAAATTCAAACCCTTTAATATCAGCCTCTGTGCATGTCGGCTATGTAAACTTCTGAACAAGGTAATTTGAGAAGTTTCTGTTGTCAGCATGATTTAAAGATGGTAAACTGATTTTTTTTTTATAGCAATGAATAGCTTCACTCAACCACTAACTCGGAGTGTGAAAAAAGTTTTTGGGTTATCATTCATATTTTTTAAAAAAATAAGCAAGAAATCACAATTTCTTCTAAGGTGTGTAAATTAATGAACACAACTGGATTTCCATTTACTTAATATGTTGCAGAATCCTTCCACTAGGTGGCAGTGTCACAAAGGAAAACCCAGACCCAACTCAGCTTTGAAACTCTCAGATTTATCTTTCTACTCAGAGAATCTGAGGAGCAGCTTTCCTTATTCTAATAATCAGACCTCTACTTCAATGTTTGACTCTTTTAGATGGACTCAAACGTGCAAATATGTTTCCTGGATTTTCTCTAAAGAGGCAAAGCCAAAAATGCTAAGAGATTTTTGCAAAGTTGGTAAAATCATATAGAGCAGTAAGTGGGGAATAAAAAAAATAAAAAAATAAAAAATGCATTGTTTTCCAATTAAAATAAATATTACATCTTTCTTTAAATAATTTTTGAAAGACATCTTAGCACAGATTTTGTGTTGTAAATCATCAAGTAGGCAGAAATGCAACCACCAGTCTTGTGAAATCAGATTTGTCATCATGACTGTATTAGATGAGTCACTTCACTTGTATTTTTTTCAAACTTCCTTGTTACATTTCTTAACTGTCCTCCTCTGTTTTTTTTTAAAGTTTTCTTTCAAGTACAAATGAGTTCTAAAGCTCATCTTTGTTGTTTCAGAGGCTAACACGCTCATCTTCAATGCTCAAGTCAATTTCAAATCTCCAGCTTAACCCACAAATGTTTTTTTTTTCTTTTTACATTTTGAATAAAATCTCATTCAACCAATAACATCCGACATCCCTCTGATACTACATCTGAATGTTTGCCCATCAACCTATTTACGCTCGCTGATGCCTCTAACACATCCTGTCTGAACTTGTGAGACTCTCATCCGTGTCACACCATGATGAAATCTAAAGCCCTACCGACAAGTATGTCAGGTTTTGGGTTTCGGGTTGTTGCTGGCAGCCAGACAGTAGAAAACTTGGACGTTATGGAACTAGGAAATGTCCCACACAAAGCTGCTGGCGTTCTCCAGTGCCAAATATTTCTCTCTGGGTAACGGGTTTTTTAAATAAAAAGTTCCTTCAAGAACAAGCAACAGGTTTATATATTTATTTTAGTTGAATTCTTAACCCTAAAGGGGCAAATTGGATCTTTTTGGCTCTCGTGTCCACTCTGATTCACAGAGATGACCCATCCATCTGTTTGATTACCCACAATTCATCTGTCCATGAGACATGAAAACTCTGTCTTTTAATATTTTAGTGAATTTTACCTCACAGCAATCTGCGTCTGTAGTTGACAACAAGTAAAAGAAGTAGTTGGAGACATCTTTGTTCATTTGAAGACGCTTTGGAGCTTTCAGCTGCAGCTCGGATTCAAAAAGACCTGCTTTGAAACTCAAAAACGGATGGATTTGGAGCTGGTCATGTTGGACTTTCAGTCACGTTCAAACAACAATTTACTGTCTCTGTTTCCAATGAGTTTGATGCCTTTCTGCTTTTCTTAAAAGTTTGACAAAGAACATATTTAACAGAGTTGAGGTACTGAGACTAAAACGTCGGGATGAAAGAAGTGGAAAAACTGTTAGATTTTGACGGTTATAATTCTAGAACGTTAACATTTTATCTTATTTGATGAGGATATGCAACTTCGGAAATTCACTTTTTCACACAAAATCAAAAATGGACTTTTTAGGCCAAAAGGAATGCATGCAAATGTACCATTACATTGCATTTTCAAATTCCATGTGTAGTTTTTTCTCTTTCCAGGTTCACTAATTTTGGGAGACATTTTTTTTTTCTAATGTTGGAGACATGCTTAACTTTCAGGTTACAAGGGCTTTCTGTCTTCATTCTGCTAGATTTTCTATATTTTGTGTGCAAGTTGTCAGCAAAAAGCCCTTTCTTGTCTTACAAAGGTTTTATGAAACTCAAATCACGGAAGAAAGCTTAAAAACTCCACAGAAAATTGTGTTTTTAACATGTTGCATTTTTCTCACGATGGAGGACTTATATAAATAAATGTCATCTTATTATTGCATTTTTGAGTATTTCTTTATTAAAATTGTTGTGAATCAGGAGCAGACAAAAAAATGCCATTAAAAGAGGCAGGCCACAAGCTCCCTGCTCCATTCTGATGCCTCCAATTGCAGACAAATAGATCCATGTACATCTTTGTTTCCTCGTCCGAGCTGACATCCATCTCTAAACTGTATGTTAGCTCCAATATTGCTTTCTGTTTTTGTCACACCGTTAACGTTAGGTTGGTCTAAGCTAGCAAGAAAGAGTGTAAACAGATGGATGATGGGAAGTGGGGGTGGGCTTACTGCATGCCAACAACCGTGACTCATATGCAAATTTCGAATAAACTTCTGCTGTTTCTCTGCAGAAACAACTTTTTTTTGATTTTGGCTGATCTGCAAAAGTCCTATTAATAGACCCCTGGGAACGCTTTTTTATTAGGCCAAAAGCTAATCAAAGTTGAGGAGAACCAAATCCCTCTCTCTCATATATCAGCTGTCTCTCAGGTCATACGTTTCAGGGTAACAGACAGGACACCTGCACAACTCTTCCAACAACCCATATTCAGCGTCAGGGTTTGTCAGCGGGGGGCTTTCAGGCCTCTGACCAAAGCCTGTCAGTGCCTGTTCCACGGTCAGCTGATCGCTCTGTTGGACCATCGCTCTTCCCCTTAAGCACTGGCTGACACAGAGGCAGCGGCAGAGCAAGCTGAAGTCCTGCCAGCTTCAGATTTGGCTGCTGCCACTGGTTACCATGCCACACAACATCTGTCAGTTGCCTTTGCTGATACCTGGCTGGTAGCCACAATAGGTCGGACCGTTAGCTTATTTTAGCTTCCTGTAATTGTTCTACCAATTTTTCTTTTATAATTGTCTTGTTAGCGGGGAAGACAGAGGTCTAAAAGCTGCTGTAATACAATGTAATATAAAGAGTCATGACTGTCATGTCAATACAGTCCAGATCTGTCTTGGTACTTCATACTTTTTGCTAATGTTTGCTAATTGCTTTTTATTTTGGGTCCTCAATTTCAATTCAGATAACTAAAACTTTAAACTCTATTGACCCCTTGAGAATAATTCCCTTAGGGATATCCAGGATCTTAAGGAGGTAAAATAGAGCAAATGTTCCATAGGAAGAAAAAAATATATAAAATAAAATATGATGAAAACAGAAAGGAATAAATAAGGGTAGAATGGAATAATTATTGTTTACTTCAGATTCTATTTCCAACTTCATCCTTCTCCAACTTTAAGTTAGTTGATGAATGTGACGCCACGTGGCACAAAAAAGTAATTTAATCTGTTGAAGCTGCACTTTGGAAAAGCAGTCTTAAAACATTTATATCCAAACATTTTTTATTACTGCATTTAATTTTTCCCCTTTTTTTATTTTTTAACATAAAAAATGAGATAAATCTTGCAGCAACCTAAATTATATGTTGCAAAGTTTCTCTTGTCAACCACAATTTTAATTTTTGACACTTTAAAACTCCCAGCAAGCTTCAGACAAAAAGGCAGAGGATTTACAACCAGCCACAAAATCACAAGGCATTTCCTGTAGTGGTTAGTAGAGGTGAATATGTGCCAGTAGGTCAGATTATAGGAACTCTCTTCAATTGATGTCTTCTGACTGGGTTGGATTTTGACAGATTTGGCAGATTAATTAATGGAATGGTTAACTTGAATCATCAATCTGATTAAAATGTCCAATCTGATTCAACATTGTAAAAACGTTGATGATCAAACAGGAAGGTTTCACTAAACATAGTACTGTAGAATTCACCAGTTTAAGTACTTCTTGTGATTGGGCTGATTTCTTTGGTCACAAAGTGACTCAACAGATGTTTTTGCAAGATTACTTCTCTACAGTGTTGTCTTTTTGGTTGCCATAGCATCAAAAACTATCTGATGAAACGATAAACTTCCACAGTATTATCATCTTAGGATAAGAACACTTGTTTTCACATTAGCCTCCTGACTATATTGGACTTAAACAATAAACTAAGTGAATTTTGTCTAAAAAGATTTCAAGACAAAAAATATAAAATTTCCTCCTTTGTTTTGCAGCTCTACACCAAAACAGCAAGATCTCGCGAGAACTCAATCATACTTTTAGAACTTTATTAGTTAAGGAACATTCATTCTATGCTTTTTTTTCTTACACTTAAAATCAGACAATGTTGACTTCCCTTAAAAGCAAATATTTATTAATTATTGTTTTTTTTTTAAGAAAAGGATTGGATTTGCTTTGATAAAAGCAACTTGTATATGAGATGCAGTTGCAGTGCTAAACATTCTGATCAGTAAATAAAGGGAAATTAAGGAATTAATTAAAATGAAAGACGTATTAATATTCAGGTGGAGGTTTTTCTTAGTCATACTCTTAAAAAAGTGAAAAATTGTCCTGGTACAGTCTTTGGATATATCGTATTGGGATACGCATTGTATCGCCGGACTCTTGCTAGTACACACCCAAGTTTTAATGTAGTGACATAATTGTACTGTTTCTGCACAACTAATTGGTATGGTAAAGAAAAAAAAAATAAACATTTCAGTTTCAGTTGATTCTGGTAATTTTAAGGAACAGAAATAAGGTGTATATTTAATCGCATATGTCCCAGTAAATAAAATCAATTGGACAAGAAAGTGGACAATCTCTCCAAATTCAGACTGTGCATTGTTCATATAATTTAATCTATTCTTCTTACTTTTTTCTTCGGCAGTTCATCCAAAAAAAAAAATGTGGCCTTGTGGTAGAGTGTCCACCCTTAGATTGGAGGGTTGTGAGTTCAAATCCAGGCCAAGTTATACCAAAGACTCTAAACATGAGACCCAGTGGCAGTACCTCCCTGCTTGACACTCTGCATAAAAGGGTTAAACCACCAAATGGTTCCCGAGTGCAGCTGTGTCTGCAGCTCACCGCTCCCCCAGGGGATGGATCAAATGCAGAAAGCAAATCTCACACAACTAAGTGAGGTGATTGACTACTAATGGGACTTATATGATAATTAATAAATGTGACAATTAAAAACATTTAAAAAAATAGGGGTGGGATTATGTAAATTAGCTTCCTCCCACTTCCACTGAAGCGATTAATTAAACTCCTTTAGGTAAACTTAATATTTAATGGTTGCAATGTGTCATGTTCTGTATGCAGAAGAGCTACTAGATCTATTCATGATAAAGAACAATAATTATTTAATTGTTTATATATGTGTGTGTGGATATATGTGTATTTTCCAATCAATTCATGACTTATTATCATAAGTTTGACACATCTCTGTATAGATATTTCTGTTTTTTGCTTGAAATAAACAATTTCCAATTCCAAATTAACTTGTTATAATCTTGTTCATAAGTTATAAACAACAAAATGATAATTTACTGTCATGGGTAAACACAAACAGTCGAGTTTATTCGAACTTAAGTTTTATACTGAAATTATGTTCTATTTTTAAACCCTTTGAATAAAGGAGACATGTATTTCCAACTGGAATTACAACACAGCTACTCTCAGCTGTAATCTGTATTGCGCTGCTGCTTCCGTCATGAGGGAGGGGTGAAGAAAGACGATCAAAAGACGGGGAGGTGAGAAAGAAAATGGAGGGCTGTCAGAGCAGAAAGTGGCACCGCCTATTGTTGGCTCTGAAACAACAGCTGTGTGATCCACCCTGGTGAGGCATTATATGGCAGCACAACCCGTACATGTGCCAGTGTCACCTGAGTGTACTTACTGAGGTGATTAGGGCCGGGACAAATCTGAGCTGCAGAAACGGAGCGAAGGAATGTCAGGACAAGAGCAGATGCTGGAACGTTTACAGGTTTCACACACACTGGGAATGGGTGGATCTTTAGGGAGGGGACACAAGGAAAAATGATGGAGGGAAGGATGGACAGAAGGAAGTCATTGTTCTGAGAAATAATAAAAAACAGGAAGAAAATAGATGGAAGGAAAGATAGAGGTAAATATTAATCTGGCAGTACAAAGAAAGAAAAAATACATAACAGCAGGGAAAATACAGGGAAAAAGAAGTATGTTGGAAAGGAAAAAAACAATAAAAAGATAGGAAGAGGGAAAAAAAAGGCTAGGTAAATAAACAGAATAGAAAAAAGACATGAAAAACAAACAAGATGACACAAGGTCAAAGTAAAAATACAGTAGAACTAACTAAAACAGGAGGTCTAGATTGAAAGAGTGAATGAACATTGAATTTGAGATTATTAAAAAATCTATCATTCATTAATTTGACTGAAAATTTTAAATAAAAAATGAACTAAACAACCTTTATTTTTTCTGCAAAGGCAAAAATAAAAACTACTGGTCACGAATAGACGATCACGTCCATCGATACACTGCAGAATCTACAGTGTTGATAAACATTGAAAAAGATAGCGCCTAGTGTTGTGGGTGTTCAGATACAGCAGTAAAAAGTAAATACAGCCACAATGTTAAGTATTAAAGACCCACTCCAATGAAAATTGGGTTTTTAATATGTACTTGTGACATTTTTCTCATACATATTTGGTGAAAATGAAGCTTAAAATTGTATTTCTGAGTATTTCGTAATTCAAATTGTAAATCAAAATTCTGTTAAGAAAAGATTGTATTTTTTGCATAGAAAATACAAATATTGGGCCACAAGTTCCCTGCTCTGGTCCATTCTAAGGTATCCACTTGTGAACGACTATATCCATGTATGTTTTTGTTTTCCTCGTCCAAGCTGGCTCAAAACTGTATAGCTGGAATGCTCCAAAATTGGTTGTGCACATAGTGTACCAATTGTTGCTTTGATAATGTTAGGTTGGGGGTGTGAGAGGCTGTAAGCTAGTGGAGATCTAATGAACCACTGTCTCCCTGCAGAAACTATGTTCAAGAAAATAACTGTTTTTTTTTTAATTTTGTCAAAAATCATCAAAATCTTAATTAAAAGATAACTGTGAAAGTCATTAAAAGAGCTTACAGGATGATCGGAGGTTTTTTAAAGCAATGCATACCACAGAAACTCAGGTGTGTGAGTTAACCACATTGTTGGGATACATTTTTGGTTAACTGTCTGGAGCAATACAATCTTTGGGGGTTATAGTGGCTTCACAAATTCTCTTTTTAACCTTGGAGTTGTTTTAAAAACAGCCCAACTGAGGTTATTTTTAAATATGGGTTATTTTATGTGTGCTTGTCAACTCAAATAATACCTTCCAAATGCATACGTTTTAACAATGCAAACATGTTTATAACCACAAAACAAGTAATATCAATTCCTGCACGTTTAATTTCAGATGATAAATTCACTGAACAATCATTTTTCATGCAGTATTTAATTTTATTCACATGCAGGATGACGAGTTTCTGTGGTGCTGTTAGTTCAAGCAAGCAGAGATTGAAGAGCAGTCTCCGAGCAGCTCATTTCTGGGAGATATTGTCTTACCAGAAAAATGCATTATCGGCTATAACAATACGACTTAGATAAACAGAAAAAGGACAGATAGGAATCTACAATCCCTGTAGCAGGTGTACAGCAAAACGAGGAACAAGCACTGAGCACTTGCATTATTTCCCTTCTGTGCCAGACGGAGTGCCACGATGACAAATGTTATCACAGCCTGAGGGGGGAGGCTTGTAACTGCTGGAGTGCTGCTTCTGTCACTGCACGCACCCGTTGTGACAAAGATTAAAAACACAAACATTTAAAGGGAGCATCTTTTGAAATCACAGAAACAACTTGTATCTTAAATTTAGCTCGCGGAGATCCTTAGATAAACATCCATGTGGGTTTACCAGTGAGTGTTAGACAGGTGGGCAGATTAGTGGAGTGTCCACCTCCTTCTGATCCACAGAACAACAGCTAGCCGTAGATAAGATCAGGCTTAGAGAGTCTTTTGGTGAGTCTGAGCCAAATCCAACCCTGGCTCAATCTATTGCCTTTGAGAGGGACCTGATCCTGAGGAATACAGGCACCTCTTTGAGGTCTGGTGCATCAGTTAAAAGGTCTAATAGAGCTTAGGGCACGAGAGATATTCTCAAAACCAAACATTTGACAGACCAAATTGCAAAATAGAAAAGTTGCATTACCTGCGATAATGCTAGTGTGAATGCTTTTTGGTGAAAATGCAAAAGCTATTTGCAAAATGTTTAATTTTCTAAAAGACTGGAAACTTTTTCATAGTTCTTTAACAGAGCGCTGAAGTTGACCTAAATTTGTAAAAATGTGTTGTAAAATTGCTTAAAAATCTCTAATACATGCCAATTTTGCTAAAATATTTAGTGTGTTGCTTAAAGGGTAACCAAACCAGGAAGTTGAAGGCTGACTCCACCCACAGCTGAAATTTGAAAATCCAAACAGAGGGGTGGGGCTTGGAGGCCGGACTGTTATCATTATTGGAGCTGCAGATCAAGTCAGATTTCTGAAACTTACATGGTTTGAAAAATCACAAAATTCAACTATAATACCTTATTTCAACTTGTAGGGGGCAACACACAGACGTTTTTTGACTATATATTCAAGAATTAAACAGTTTTATTTCAATTTGTCAAAATTTTGGCTATGACCAACAGACAGCACTTTAAAAGCCACAATTTATGGAGGTCAACAGGAAAAAAAAAGCTAATTTAGAGTTTGGTTACCCCTTAAATATGAGCTAAACTCCAAAAAAGCTAGCTTATTGCTCAAATACTAGCTAAACTCAAACATAGCCTAAATTTACACAGTAAACTAAACTAGTCAAAAGCTTTAGCCAACTGCTAAAACAGATGCTAAACTCTAAATTAGCCTATAAATAATTCAGTATAACAAAAAATATTAGCATGATGCTAAAATAGAAGCTAAACTCTAAATTAGCCTGTAAAAATCATATTATAAAACAAATTAGCCAAAATCGTTAGCATGTCGCTAAAATATTAGGTAAAAGTCCAATTTATTTGAAAGTTACTATAAAAGTTTCAAACATAGCCCATGGATATATTTAAAGGCTTGTTGCTAATCTACCTAAAATTTTTGAAATTTGAAAACTTTCTCATTCATTTCCTATAGGGCATATTTTACTCAATATTTTAAAGACTGTAAAGTTTATGAATACCAAAAATGCAATCAGTAATGTCCTGAACGAGCTGACGGTTTTGATACCAAGATTTGCTGAAAAGTCCAGAAGTGTGATTGAGTTTTTAACATGCCAAAAAACGTACGTAAAGGAGCAGGAGAATCACTAAGAGAGCTAAAATATTACCATGCAACAAAGAGGGCCATTCCCCCAGTCCTTCTCACATGGGTAGTTTCGGTCAAAGGGAAGGGTAAAGATGAGCAGGGAGGGGACAATAATCCCCATTGTGTAGATGTGGAGGGGAAAACAGTTGCTCACACCTCCTCTGGAAGCATCAAACTGTCCTTGCAGCCGGCGAGAGTGAGGCGTCATGCTGGGTGTTATGTGAGATCAGCAGCTCCAAGCAAGACTATCTCTGTCACTGTCCGGTCCAAATCAGCATCCCAAAATAGCTGATAACACACGGCACACGCTAATAATCGGCGGTAAAAATGGGGAGGCACCTTGTGGGAGAATTTCTACACTAATACTCCAGGTGTGCTGTGGAGATCATCTTTCAAAGACAAAACGAAACAACTGGTTGACTCTGTGACAACATTGAGAGATCGTCTCTGAAAGGGAAGACAGTTCATGGCGTCAATCGTAACCACGATTCAATTGTAACACAAGAGCTGTTTTATCTATCTAAACAGCATGTCTGTGTGTGGGCCGTGTGTGCTGTAAAACCAAAAAACAGGGGCTTAGAGGTTCACAGAGGTGTATTGTTTTCTCTTTAAATGAAATATTTATATTTGATCAGTGGACCCTAAAGACAGGAACTTGGAAACTGTAGTAAAGGTGACCTGGGGGGCTCATGTTACATAGACCTGCACTGTCAAACAAGTGTAGGCAAAGTGCTGAGGAGGGAAAATGCAGAGCACAGAGAAACTTGTGTGCACTGACACAACATATAGAGCCGGAAAAATCAAGAGCACAAAAGTAGCACGCACTTCTGGTTACATTTGACATCGGTTTAAAAGTCTAGAATAATTTATATTCTCATTTTTACGTATTTATAGGTTAAAAAACAACAGTCCTTGAAAAACTCAGAACTGCTGCGTAATCCAAACACAGCAAAGCACTTATGCAGCACATTGATAGTAATAATGATAATCATAAACTCTCTTGCGGCGAGCCGATGGTCCGTCCGTCCATCTTGTCTGATGATGGCAGTGGGCAAATGAAGAACCGATAAGAATCTAATGACACTAGATGTTTTCAAGCTTCCCAAAGCTCTAAAGGTGTGTGTTGTAGACCTGAATCACATCCTGTTAGATGAATAAGAAAGCACCTGTTCATGTATCGGTTCTTTATCATATTTTCAAGACATACTCCAGTGAAGATAGTTTAACATGCCTTGTGGCATTTTTCTTATAATGGAGGACATAAATAAATAATATGAAGCTTTTACTGAGTATTTCTTCATTCAAATTGTTGAGAATCAGGAGCAGAGGAAAAAATGCAATTAGAAAAAGCTTGACGTGTGATTCAAAACTTCCTGATCTGCTCCATTTTAATACATCCACTTGCAGACAAATAGATCCATTGACGTCTTCCTTTTTCTCGCCTGAGCTGGCTTCTGGATCAAAACTGCATGGCTGAATAGATCCAATACCGTCATGGTTTTGTTGTACCATTATATGTTGGATTTAAGGCTAGTGGAAGCGCATGTAAACAATGAGTGATGGGAAATGGGGGTGGGCTTACCCTGTTTCAACTCAGAGGCAAATTTCTAATGAACTCCTGCCGCTCTGCACAAACTCCTTACTAGAAAATGTCCCAAGTTTTTTTTTGAACAACACAATCATAATTTAAAAACCACTGGGAACACTATTGCAAGCTTATAACATGATTTGATTAGGACTTTAAAAGCTATGACAGACATCCGAGAGCAGGATTTCAGTCTGCATTTCCAAATGTCTAGTTTACAAAAACAGAAAGGTTTGAATAGTTTTGATTTCTCCGATGATTAGAGTCATAATCCAATAATATGGTTCTTTTAAGAATCAGGCAATATGTCCCTATTAATTGTTTCCTCCATGCAGGACAAGAAAGATGTTTCAGTCAAGCCATAACAGGTGCCGCATAGTTTCCCCTTTCAAAGCCAGCGTCTTCCAGACCAAGGAGACACACAAGGGAGCCTTTATAACTGCCCTGGCAACCCCCAGTGTGACAAGAGCGACTGTCTCCAAGTCTATTTCGTCTAGGACTACTACAGAGGATGTGGAGGTCACAGTCAAGAGCCCTACACACAGTGATTTGCAACAAACGCCAAGATACCCAGTTTAGGGCAGAAGTTAATGTCCCTGATCAGAAGTCCTTTAAAGATGCTGGACAAAGACCCCTTTGTCTCGGGTTATTTGGGGCATGAACCAACAGAACAGTCACAATGTTTCCCTATACAGCCCACAGCTTATGCAGCTTTGCTCTGCTAACTCCAACGCGGTTATTGTTTTGTTTATCAGCTGGGGGCCCCTAAATATTTCTCCCAGAAATTGGTCTTTTCAGAACAAAAGCTGCACAGCTATAATCAGAAGATGAAGTGGAAATGATTATAATCGTTGCTGCCCTACTTCGCTCACCTGTTAAACACTGACCTTCATTTCAAAAAGCCAAAACAAAATCACTTTCACACCTTGCTGTGTTTGTGTGGACACGCTTATTGTTTTTGTTTGTGCTGTGCGTGCCAGACTCACCACCACCTCCCCATTCTCTACTTATGGTAGGGAGATTAGGTTGCTAATCCAGGAAAAACACAATTTCTCAATCTCAATTTGCAATAGTTGAAGTTGAAAACTGCTGAGTTTTTCAGCAATAAACTGGATGGAAAACAGGTCACAAATGCAATTGGCATATTTGTTAGGAGCAAAAAGCAAACATCTGTTTTTAACAAAAAGATCAAAACAACTCTAAACAATTGCACCCATAATGCTAATCTTTAGCATTCACTTACATAAATGGAAATGTCATTTTTTAAATGCAAGGACATAAAGTCAATAACCTCAACCATTCTCCAACCTCAAGTAAAACAATTTCAGTTTGACCAACAATATTTATTTTCTGTGTTGATACACTTCATAGTTTATCAGGTTAAAACTTTTTCACCGGCCAAGATACCTAATTGAAGTAATAAAACTATTGGACAAATATCAAGAAACTCTTATTTTCTTTCTGTCCAATATCCTTTTAGTTCTCCCATTCAGCTACACTGACCTCCATTCATGCTCCAACTACTTTCTACACGACAGATCTGTTCCACTCCCCAACTGACAGACTGTCGCCATGTTAAATGAGATTGCGTCAAGCAGCAGTGGAGAGAGCAAATGACGGATGTGAAGTCAGCATTTCAAAATAAAACTCCAAATCTCAGTGTGACAATATGCTAGATTGAGTCCACATAAATTCACTCCAGCTCAGTGGCCTGAACAAAGAGCATCTACACATTTAGTCTATTTTTATCGGATTGAATTAACTATTTTATTTTGTGTTTGAAAATAAAAATAAATCTATTAATCAGACTGGGACCTATGATCAGGTTATATCTAAATAAGACTAATACGGGACTTAATGCCTCCCTGCTTGACACTCTGTGTTAAGTGGTTGGGTTGAGGGGTTAAACCACCAAATGTTTCCCAAGCACAGCTCTAACTGCAGTTCACCACTCCCCCAGGGGATGGATAATGCAGAGATCACATTTCACAAATCCAGGTGTATGATTACTGATTACTTTTAAAAGTGAATTTTTAACTCCAAATGAACAACTTAGATCAGGTCAGCCTAACCCTGGTTCTCCTAGTCTGCATCCTACCGCAGCCCTTGTTGTTTGGAGGTGGCAATACTCAATCACACATCACCACCACCAATTTAATTTTTGGATAAACTGCTATTGCTTGAAGTTTTTATTTATTTTTGTATTTACAATAGCAAGCAAACTCCTAAAGGCAAGAGTAATCGGCAAAGAAGAATTAGTTAATGTTACAAACCAGAGACTCATCTAATAAAATACTTTACATGCAACATAATCTTAACAAAAAGAATAATAAAGTAAAAACTGAAAATCATATAAATTTTACGTTTAACATGAACAAATAATCAACACACTCTCAATAGTCATCTGCTTATGAATATTTATTTGGTTCAGGATTTTGATTTCCTGTGTTCACAGGTTTGTTCACTTGATGTCATATTTTGCTTCTGTGCAAATTGAGCTGTAACCTTTTTATTTTTATTTTTTGATGGACTTCGATGATCATAATGCTTCAGCTCAGTTCTTTTTGGCTACTATTAGTTATTGTTTCAAAGTAGTAAAATGCTACATAGGAAAAAATAAAATTACCTGTAAAAATTAAACTTTTTGAAAGAATTAACAGTTTCTGAACAGAACTTTTGTGCTTTTTCTAAGCCCCAATCTGTAGTATTTCATTATTTTATTTTTTTGTGAAGTGTTCATCTTTGAATGAGTAGAATGGCTTTTTTTCTAGAGTAAATATATAACTGACAAGACAGAAAAAGTACTCTTTTTTTCTTCACCTTTTGTGGACATGCAAAAGTTTTAAGACCTGTCTGATGGTGAGGTCATGACGGTAACAAACAACCAAACACATTCATTAAAAATATCTGATAGATTAGAAATGCATCACTCAAAATGCCAAAAATTAGATTGAATATAACAGTGTTTGTGTAAAGTAGAGGAAATAAAATACTGTATGATAGGGGAAACAATCTAGAACAGTTTTTTTTTTTTTTTACAAGATAAGTACATTTTTACGAGATAAATTATATCTTAATTTATATTGTCCCTCCATTTGCATGCACTATTCTTCTTCTGGTCCTCAGTCCTCAATTTTTGCACTTTCTTCCTTTTTCATGCTCATTGTTGTTGAAGTTGTTTACATATGCTGACCAAAATGTCATATTAGCATGTGAATTTTGGACCATATTTTGTGTGACAGTAAAAGAAAAAATAAATAAAATTTTAATTAAAAAAAGCCAAGCACTCTCTTTAAAATCCCACTCTGGTCCTCTTTCTATCTATTTTCAAGTTTGCATGTAGAGGTCCTTCAGTTATGATCATGCTGACAGTTTCAGCAGAGGGGCAGGAGTTCCTTAGAGATATTTGCCTCTGAGTTGGCGCAGAACAACTGCTGGGAGCTCTGAGCAGCGAGCTTGTCACCTGCCCAGTGGATTTTCTACGTCACAAATAAGATGGACAAATTCAGTCTTTTTCAATGTCAGTGCTAAAAAAATCTATTCTTGATTTACAGTAGCATGTATAAAAAATACTCTGAAATAAAATGTTATATATAATTTTATATATTTATATATGTGTGTGTCCCCAAATATTGAGAAAATGAAAAGAACCCAAAACATAATTTTCATGGACTTTTTAGAACTGGTTTTATTTTGAAAATGCAAACCGGATGTTCTTCTCCCCGGCTGCCATGCTTGTCAGGGAGAATGACAGCTGAGTGGGCTGAGGAGGCTCTGGCGAGCAGTGCAGTCCGGAGAGCCGTCAACAATCAAACACGCGTTTTTAAAGGGACATTTAGTCGCCTCCCGTCTTTCCCTACACAACCCCCCTGGACTTCAGTGAGGGGAACTAAAAATCCTAAACATTGAGGATATTTTCGTCTCCTTTTTTTTAAAGAGAAAAAACCATCCGGATGTGCCAGCAGTATTGTTTTTTCTTTCTTTCCATTTTTTCGCATGGCGTAGGCACTACACACACAGCAGGGCATTGTTGGGGATTTGAGATCGGAAGGAGGCCCTCGGGTCAATAGTTTATAATTTCAACTCTACTTTCGAAATTACCTTCTTTTTTTAAGGAGTGTGCGTTTGTGGGGAAAAAAAATCAACGAAATGATTGTGCAATAAAGAGGAAGAGGCAGCCCGTCTCGTCTACCTCGGTGTGGCTGGAAGGGAAAAAGTCTACAGGAATAAAACCCAGTTTCTCGTCTTTTTTTGTTCTTTAAACCCGACGTGGACGCACCTTTTGGGGCTTTTGTGACAGACAGAGAACACGTAGAACGCGTTGTCTTCGACAGAGAGTGTGTCTATGTGCCTGTGAAAGCCCCCTGAGGACCAGCAGAAACCTTCACGATGACTGCCAGCATCTCAGCGGACATGGTGAGACGAATTACTGACACTTCTTTAACACTACGAGTCTTCAAACCCCCCGCCAGATATTTTCCTACTTCTTCTTTTCATTTTGTAAAGTGTTCTTCCCCTAAATTCTCTTTTGTTGGACCGGACACTTCCTCTATGTCCAAAGTTGAGTTTCTACTAACCTTGACAGCAGGCATGTCCAAAGTCCGGCTGTATTTCCAGTCATACCAGGCTGGGATTTACTAAAAACTGAATGTACAATGTCTTGATTGTGGTTGACTAAATTATGTTTGAAACATGTCACAACCCTTGTAGCTCGTTTCTAAAACTGTAAATAAGAATAAAAGGTTGACCGTACTGCGTCTAGAACAATTGTACATTAGCACAGGTGGTTTCGTCTTCAATGAAAAAATTGTGTCTTCCTAATATGTCAAAATAGGTCTGTTTTCATTGAGTTCAATATGAATAGGGACTATACCACCAGACACTATAACAAGATCACTGGGAATGACTGTTGGACAAATGGACTAATTTTAATCAAAACACAATTAGATTTTTTATGTGAATAATTCTAAAGTATACCAATACAATTAAATGTTCATAAAATAATCAATTTCCATTTAATGTTATCAAAATATGTCAAAGAATGCAAAAAGTTTGGACACCCCTGCCTGTATGTAGAGAACCGGACTGAGTGTGTGTGACATCACGCATGGAAAAAGCTAAATCAAAATGATTTTGTCGCTATTTTTTCCACGATATGGATGTTGCCATGTTGGAGCCAGATGACAGCTTTCAGTCTGAGCTTCTATGGCAACTACTGTTGGCATTCTGGAGTGAGCTTGTTCGATGGCCACACCCCTACGATTTGAAAGCGGGCTTTGGAGAATCTGTCAATTAACCTTTTTGAGCGTTTAAGGTGTGGACCAGAAGGCACCACATGCTTTCACTGAGGCATCTGATTGGTCAGTTTATAACTTAAATAACTTGTGCAAAAAATATAAAAAAAAGGATTAGCAAGAACTTTTTATAAAGATTGTTATTCTGAAAAAAATAATGACTGAGTACTAGCTGTGTAGTTCCCAATAGATGTCTATGGGATTTTAGCTTCTTGGAGCCAGCAAGTACTTCCTTTTTGGAATATGAGGAGGATGAGTTATCTAGTCCAGTTCTCTTATACAGTCAATGCTTAAAGCTAAAAAAGGGAAAAAAATGTCCAGTTTCTTACAGACCAAAAGTCCCACTTCCCTGTTAAGGAAAAAAAAAACACTTTATCTACACTTTTATGACCATTAAGCCATTCATTCATCAAATTTATGTTATAAATATTTACAATAATTAAGGTATAAAGGTTTATATTTTTATAGTACTTTTGAACTCTGGACATAGAAATTCCTTTCAAAATAATATACGACCTGTGTCAGTTAAGATCCTCCTAATTGCAATTGTACTGAAAGAGCCTTGTCTCTGAACAGCAACTAGACACAACATAAGAATGAGTTGAAACGTATTCTATTAATAAACCTCTCTGATAGCATATCAAACCTTTCACCAGTTATTAGACATGTGTACATTTTGTAAATAGTAAAACTCTCTTGATCTAGTGTAATGTCAACTGTAGTTAAAAAAAAACAAACAAAATTTTTAATTGTGTAAAATGACCTTTTTTTTTTTTTTTTAAATATCTAAAAATAAATGACAACATTTAACTAACAAGCCTAAAATTTCTTTAAATTGTTGTAAATTGCATTTTTATTCCAAACCAGAAGCCAGAGTGACGGGATTTTCAGTCCTCTTTGATGGATCACAAAGCTTACATTTCTGAAACATTATGATATATATTTTTTAAATTTAGAGCAAAAACACCTTTTTGTGACATTTAGTATTTTTTTTTCACTCAGTGGTGTTGATACACTTATTTAGCTTTAAGGACATATTTGCAACCTGAGAATTTTTCAGTTTTTATCTACTATAAATTGATCTAATTAACTTTGATTTGTGGTGAGTTATGTTTATGACTTGCATGTAAATGTATGGACTTTGAACAAATCCAGTGGTGGAGTGATTCTGTTTCTTATATTCCAATTATATTTTTGCTGATAAACCACTGTTTGTGAAGAATGTGAAGAATACCGCTTCATTGAAATCAGTTGCTGCATAAACATCCCTGTTCTGTAACGTCTCTCCCTCTTCATCCAGCAGCTGGTTAGGGCTGTTGGGTCTTGGATTCAAGTCTTTCATCAGATCCCTAATTGGTGGAGATGTGAGATGAAAAACAGTGACATTTTCTTAAATAGGGAGGGGGGGTACACCATGAGACTCAATTAAGATCCTAATAATAGTTTTATTTATTCACATACAAAACAGCTAAAGGACAGCTGAGTACTGGGATTTCTACAGTACAAGAAAGCAAATTGGTTTGCAAAAGGATGTATTTTCATATTTGTATTTTGTGGGAAACAGCAACAGCTCAAAGGGATAATAAATCCAACATGTCTGTCAAGAAGCAATCTCCTAAATCTGTTTTTGTTATTGTTTCACGCTCAATTGTATGTTTGACAGACAGCCAGCCCGATTGGTTCACTTCTCCTTTTTCTGCTGTAGAGTTTGTAGTTATTTGACTGCAGCGTTAACATCCCCAGCATGTCACGCGTAATGATAAAGTATTGCTTTAATCATCATCTATTGCCTCTCCTGGCTACATCATCACCATGTGACTTAAGCCCATCTATTCCCCTTCAAACTTCATCCTCGTGTGACACATTAACTCGCTTTGCACTTGTCTTTTGCATGTCATAAAGATTAATATCAGCTTCACGTGGCGTAAGCACTTTCAAAAAGTCACTTTATGCCTTCACAGTTTCCTTATTGACTGTTTTTTCTATCGTCTTCCTCGTTTTTGCACATTAGCACTAAGCGTACTTCCAGGTCTATGTATAGAAAGGATAAACCATGTGCTCCTCTGGTGCGGAGATCAGCTATCCCAGCTGTGCATGTCATTTCTGCTTGTTGAAGCTCAACTGATCCCTTTCAAAAAAAAAAAAAAAAAAAAAAAAAAAAAAAAGCAGGTTGTTGTTGTTGTTTGTCATTTAGATCCGGCCTGTATACATATTGCACCAGGTCGCGTCCCAGCTGCAGAAAAGACGGTGGAATTCCCATGTATTATAGATGTAATCACCAACCGAGTATTTCATTTTCTGATCTGTTATGACGGGATGCTTAATCCAAGGGAATCCAGAGGAACATTTGGGGATTCTCCCTCCCTCGTTGCTTCACTGACTCTAAACCGCAGAGTTATAGGTCAGTTACAGTAATAATCCCGCTATAGGTGTGTATTACAGCGGTCGCATAAATAACCCGGGAACTTTGCTTTCCTTCCAGTTGTTTTATAGCTTTTAGTTGGAGTTGTGTGTAGCGGTAGAATTGCATTGCTGTTACATAATTTACCATTAGTTGTTGGGCTCAAAATCCATTTATTAAGTAGTAAAGTACTTTTCTCTTCAACTGCCTTTTTTCCTACTGTGCTTTATTGGTTTTTATTGTCCCAGAGCTGCAGGCTCTCAGCCCCCGTGCTGTTAACGCACCTCCAGCAGAACCTCCACATAAGATGTTTCTTCTGGAGATGGATTCCCCCCATCTCTAGAATATTTGATTTGGCCTCGGCGACATTGCTCAGTCTTTGCATCAAATGGGCTCCCCAAGAAAATTCCGGCGCATGTCGGCTTCCCGCATCCTCTGCAGCAGATGGACGTTTTTCCTCCTGCCCGCGGATGGAAGCGAGCGAGCGCGCTGCTTCTGGGAGAGCCTTGTGTGGAGTGGGAGACCGCTGGTACCAAACACCATGAATGAATCAGAGAGGAGGGAAAACAGGAGGGAATTGTCATCCCCCCTGAGAACGGATGATTGTTTCTTTTAGTTTTAAAAAAGAGAAAATGTTAAAGGACGGAAAAACTGTGAAGGATTTTTCGAAGGGGAAATTATACCTCGCTCCCTGTGGACCTTGGAAGTGCTGACAGGGTTGAATTGGTCCCCATGGCAACAGAGGAACGCCTGTTTTTTTAGAATGGAGGCCATGTCTTATTTATTTTGGTGTGAGTGTGTGGAGGGTGCACTGCAGGTGCTCTGGTTGTAACAGCAAGAGGTGAAGGGGAGGAATGCCGAAATAGGAGAGGCACAGAGTAAACACGGCGCAGATAAACAAACACAGTAAACATACAACCGAGTTATGTGGAGCGAAGAAAAGTTCAAAGATTATTGCTTTTAGTGCATTTGATGAGATAAGAAAATCCAGCAGCTCACTGTCATTAAACAAATAAAACATTTTATCTCATTTTTATATCAATAAAAACAATAATTTTGTTAGAATTTGTACTTTTCTGTTGCAGAATAATGATAGGAATTACATTAAAAATATATTTTTTGAGGGGGAAAGCCAACATTTTGACATTTAAACCAGCTCCCTTCAGAATAGTTAAAATATTAAAATAAAATGTAGTTTATTTATGTTTTTGGCTTATTTTGCATCCAAATGTTGAACATAGTTAATAAAATGGACTCGGAATCGAAAGTTTTGGGATAGAACAATCTAGTGAAGGTAAAAAATCAACTAAATTTGTGATCTATGACACGTTTTTGTGTTTTCTAAAGCAATTTAAAAGCTGACCCCCTGTAGAAATCATCAACTAACTTAAGACTAATCTTACCTTTTCTACTAAACTGAATGCTTCATACAATCATGCTTAAAACATGTATTGTAATTTGAACTCTTAAAATCAGTTTAAGTTATTTGAGGATGCCATTCCAACTTTCAGAATTTGTGTATATAATAAGTACTCTATCAATGTGACACATTTCCGTTTTTTTTAAGGTAATTAGTGTTTTCTGCTTGTATGTTTTTTTAAACACAGGTTTGTGACTTCTTGTGGTGAAATGAGGTTAGAGCGTCCAGAAAACATGTGATCCTGATGATCTAATGAGGACTGTCAGCACACATCAATCAGGAACAGTCAGTGGGTAGTAATCAGACACCCTGTCATTTGTGTGCTGGTGAGAACATGTTAATTTGTGTCAGAGCTGGCAATAATTATCCTTACTCATCATACCAGAAGATGAGAGGAAACATTTTCTCTCGTCAAATAACAGAAAACATTGTTCGTGAGTCAAATGTCAGTAGGATTATAGTAAAAGGACTTGGAAAAAAAAAGTGTTTTTTTTGTTCAACTTGTTACAAGCTGAGTGAAATGACTGGTATTTCAAGGACTCTTTTATATACTGAGCTGTTTGGTCTATACTGAGACCGTGTCCTCATTTAGGCACAAGGCCACTTGTGATTGGTTGAGGAAAATGATGGGGACTTGATACCTCTGAACACGTTTAACTCCAGTTATGCAGCTGTGTGGACTCAACTGTGGTTATTAAATTTGAACATTAACAAAACCAATGAGCTATTTATTTTATACAAAACAAGTTTGCTGTGTTAGCTCGATGAGAGCTTAACAGAATTCCATATTTGGTCAGTAGATTAATTTTCTTTCCAAGAAGATGTGGTTTTTTTTCCTCCCTCAAAGAAAAATAAAAAATCTTGTTTTTACAAAACCCTTAGATGGGTTCAGGTAAAAAATAAAAAAGAGAGACAGAGTTTAATAAATTTTTAACCAGTACAATGTGCATTAATGTTGCATCTGGTGACATTTCTGTTTTTGACAGTAAAAATAAAGATGTTAAAAACAAATGAAGTAGGTGAGAATATAGTTTGAGGATCTCAAAAATGTATGTTCTGATGTTTGGTGCAACAGTAAAAAAAAAAGCTTGTTTAGAGCCCTGATGAAGTGAGAATTACAAAAAGTTTGAACGTTTGTAACAGAGCATGACTAACTTTGACTTTGGACCTCTCTCTATCATGCAATCTCAAAGCAGGTGAAGTAAAATAAGGTTAAATATTTTAGCACTATTTTCAAATTAAGCCTCCCCCAAACTATTCTTCAGTTTAGGTTGATTCGAAGGCTGTCGACGTTAACACACGCGATTAATAAATAATAATGATAACACGTTAATATTTATTAACACAAATTAATTACACGATTTGATTGCTGCGGAAGGTTACCTGCTTTGCGGAGTAGGGCGTGATAAGGGGAGGGGTCAGGTTTTTTTTCTCAAAAAAAAAAAACAAACATCCTGTTTAAACTCGTAAATTTACGAGAAAAGAACCAAAGTTGTCTGTTTATCAGATGAAAGACACAGAGCATCTTATGAAGCTTTATTACCAGATCTGTGGCAAAAACAGAGATATTCTGAACCTCAAAAAAAAATATTCTGAACCTTTTGGCGACTAAAAATCAATTTATTATCTATGAGGGTAACTTTCTGGGGTTCTGTGTCAGTAATTCAGTCTCATTTATAAAATAAAGAGCTTAGACTCACGTTCAAAGGGCTATTACTTTATTCTTTCAATTCACTTACCTAGAAGCCCAATCACCACCTTACGTCATGTCTTTGTCACGCTCAAAAAAGAACACCAAAGGAGAATATAAACAGTGTTATATACGGCCCCTGCTCCAAATGAAACGTCCCATTTCAACACAGAACAACAAGGAGAAATTAAAATAGTATGTTACGTTAGCACAAGAAAAGGGAAAATTCCCAAAACTGGGCCTCTTCAGACGTTGTTCAGTTTGCTGCTACACACAGTACTCGCCCACTGTAAACCCGCTTTGACATTAATCTTGCAAATTTACGAGATTTAAAGTTGTAAATTACAAAATCAAAAGTTGTAAATTTATGAGAAAAAACTTATATTATTATTATTATTATTATTTTTTTTTTTTTTTGTGGCCCTAATACTCCGTCATACTTGATAAAAATCAAGCTACATGAACTCTGTTCACCGCAGCGCAACTAGCTTGAAATACCACCTCAGAGTAAAGCACGCTTTTAACGACGCTAGCAAAATAAACAAACGAAAAAACAAGCCACACCTGTCAAGTGACGCTGGTGGAGTGCAGCCACCGCAATGTTGTCAACAAATCCACAACAGAGAAGTTAAGCAATGAACTCACTAAATGGATAGCTTCGGATAGAACACTTACTTCCACTGTACCTTATGAAAAACTTTGTCTTTAGCAGGTCATATTGTACTAAAAAACAGATCAGCTCTGTCATCTAAAAATGTCAACAAGTTAGGAACTGGTTGAAGGAAGAGTTGGTTAAAAGTGAAACTGGAGACACAATTGCACAAGTATTCTGTGTTATGTTTATCAAAAGGCAGAAACAAAAGGTTTCTTATGGGTGTATGTCAGCATGTTTTTTTTTATTTTTTGGAGTAGTACTGCAGGCAAAAGTATTTACGGTTGTCTGGGCTTTTTTTTTACTGTTGACATATTTTTGTGCACACAAATGACACTTTTTGTAGATATGAGTTAACACTTTATACATGGAAACATTTCAGACAATAATACTGAAGGAAGCCTGTTTTTCTTTAAAAGTTGCATATTGTCAAAGTAAAACATTGTGATTAATCACAGCCCAAAACTGTAATTTATCTGATTTTTTTCCTGTATTTTTTCTCTGTGTTGGTTATTGATGGAAATGGCCTTATAAAATTACAAAGGTGCTTACCCTAAATGTAGCTTCCTTTGTTATATATATTTTATTGATTATTTGTTCTAGAAAAGTCTGCATTTTAATATTAGAAGCTCCAAGTAATTTTGTTCCCACTATTTTAATTCTTAAACTTAGTTCTATTGAAATGTGAAAAAGTGATTATTTGACTAGTTTTTGAGCTTTGTTGAGGATAATCCATCTGTTGGTGACTGAAAGGTACCCTTACCAGAGGAACACACAAGCACACACAAAGGAGTCAAAGGTCAAGGTCAGGGGTTAGTGCTGTGTTGGTCTCTGATGGGAAAAAAGAATAGAAAGGGAAGCCTTGCCGTTGAAGTCCTCATCCCTAATTCGACTGAGCTCAGCAAGTATGATGCCGGCTCGCTGGAGACGAAAAGAGCTGCGCCGGCGTTCTGGAGCCTTGGGCCGGCGTCTCTAAAAGCGGTTTGATTGACGTGCTCGGAGGGGCAAACGCACAACCGAATCCCAACAGTGCCAGTTGGACGGAGCATGCTGTTGGATATGCTTGTGTTGCCGATGCCATGTGTTGCCAGTCTGAGTCACACACCCGGATTACATCACGCTGCCCGGGTGCAGCAGTTGATATATTGACTCTGACACTGTCACATGCATGCCTCGGAGAGCCATGGCAAGTTCAGATGGCAGCTTTGAAAGTGCAGCAGGAAGGCTTGAATCCTTTGAGATACACGACTGACTTATGGTTAAAGACCATTTGATTCTAAAGTGTAGCTTACTGAGCCAGATCTAGATGGTTCTGTTGGGTTTCTCCTAAATGTTTGTTTGTAAAAGAAGGTTATATTGGATTTGTGCTTTATTGACGGTGCTTCAGCAAAGCTTTTGTGGTCATGCATGTTCAGCAGTTCTCTGACAGTGGAGTTAATTCAGTTTTGCATTGATGCCTGTCAATGACACCGAGAAAAAGCCCTGTTGAGAGCTCTCAGTCATTGATGGCTTATGTAACTACTATTTTGCCTGTGTGCTTTAATTTAACCGTCATATGCTTAAGCTATTCTTCTATTTGAATGCCGTTTGTTTGCCTCGGTTTCTATGATTTGTTTGTTTTTTTGTGAAGGAATAAAGAAAAACACAGCTTTAAGCTACATTACCAATAGGCAAAGAACCTAAAAGCGGGATGTTGCTGTACAGACAAACCTGACCTTACTGGCTGTTCTTGGCATGAGACCTGAAGGAAATTGGAGGCAAATAAGGTGAACAGTAATGTTGTGAAATAAAAACAAATAAATTTAAAAAAGCATTTTTGTATGTTTCATCATTTTTTTTAACTGAAACATGAAAGATGTCAAAATAAATGCTGGCAAGCACTTGAACTGTAAAGTTTAGTCAGTCTTTTATTTTGAAAAATCAGATTCTCTTAGCTACACTTTTGAGCACCGAACAATAATGTTTAGCCAAACTTTTATATTGAAAAACCTTTTCTTTTGAAAAATAACCAGATTATTTTAGTAACAACTTTGAGCGCTTGAGCTGTAAAGTTTAGTCAATTTTTTTATTTTGAAAAACATTTATTTTGGTAAAATATGTGTATTCTCTCAGCTACTTCTAGTGCTTGAACTGTAAAGTTAGTCCAGGGACCAAAATGACAAAGTCTGAGTGATCTTTTATTCTGAAAAATCTTTTAGTTTTTTTAAATGTTATTTTCCAATTGTTGGCAGCTACACACTAACATAGATCGCCGGCAACTATTGATGATGTCACAATTTGAATCCAGTATTTTTTCCAAATCCATCTGCTTGGAGAGATAAATAGGGATATGGAGAAGCTGTAGGGGTATGGAAACAATTCAGATTCAGCCTAAATCTACAAAGCAAATCTTGTCTTGAATTTGACGTTCATGAACTTTATGAGTATCAAAAGCTATGTTTGCTCTGGATCATCAATTAGATTTTTTTTTTTTATTTTGGATAATAATTTTATAAAGAAAAAAATCAAATAGATTGAATGTTTGGGGCTCTCTCTCCTTGTATCTAATTTAAAAAATGTTATCAGTAAAGTTTTCAAACACATGGAAAGTCATTGCGGAGTTGGTGGGATAAAACCTGGAAATTCCCTCGAGCTTCCTCAGTCTATGTTGACAGGTGGGCTTTGCAGATGCTGAGGAATGTGAGCACCTCTTTGTGAGAGTCTTGGTTGTGAAAAATCCCCCCAAAACTTTAGGTGTACTTTTGTGACCCGAGTCCTAATATTTCATATACTTTGAACTTCTCAGAAAAAGCTTTTGTAGACCAAAGGAAAGTGAAGGAAAGCCACATGACAGCTTTGAGGAAACAACTTGACGCTGGTGTGACTAATTTCCAAGCAGTTGCCAGCATGACAGCTAATCCCAAACCTGTGGGCAAGGGACCTGTTTGGAACTGCCTACGTGTGTTTTGTCCACCGAAATATTCACGTTTGCATGAGGAAGCAGTTAGAGCACAACCTGTTCTTTCTGTTCAACATGACGTGTTTGCTGGGAGCTGTGTTGGTGGAGTAACGCCCACTCTTGTTCACTGTTACAGTCCCCAGCACAGACCAAGCTGTATGTGAGGGTCATTGTTTTCATGCAGGGATTTAGTGTCTCTGCTTGTGGAAATGTACCATCCGATATCATTTTTCCTAAAAAAAAATAAAAAAAAATTACAGAACATCTTTCCACTCGGAGAATCATGAAAGGAATACTGATACTGCTAAACTACAGCTAATAATTGACTATTTGGACAAGGGATATAAGATTTGGTAGATTGAGGAAGTATTGCTTTGTGGATTTGTCTTGCTTTTGCTTCACAGACCTTAGTGTATTTCAACACTTTTATTTTGTTTTTTTCTTTTTGTCTTTCTTGTAATCTTTTGTAAAAATGCCCGATTTGTGGGATTTAAATTTTGATTCTTTTTTAGATTAGAAGTTTCTAATGACCATATCTGTCAGCCCTTGCCCCTTGTCATTTTTCAAATTTATCTGGAAATCAGGTGCATGACCAACTCAGTGGACTTGTGGTAGAGTCATGAGTTTAAATATAAGGTCAAGTCCTACCTAAGGGTGTTTTCAGACCAGGGTGAGCTAGAGTTCTTTGAATCCGGAACAAATTTTCAGTGTGAATGCACCAAAGCAGACTGTGGTCCAGGACCAGGACCTGCTCTGATTTGGTTTGTTTCCAAATGGATTGATTCCAGAGTTTTTTCTTCAATGTTTGAAGCAGAAAAACTGGACCAGACGACCACAGTAACCGGGCATTATGCGATGTAAACAGAGTAGGAGCGAAGCAACCATAAGCCACTGGGTCTCCCTGTGCCAGCCCTAGCCCAGGTAAAATACAATGTTGTGTCAAGAGGAACATCCAGCTTCAAAATCTCTGACAAAAAAAAGGGCAAATCAGTGAAAACTCCAGTGACCCTTGAAGCAATGTGCCGAAAGGTGAACGGTTCTTTTGAGTTTAATAAAAATGTAATCTTTTTTGTGTAGAATTAGGATTAAAGAGTACTGCCATAGAAAAACCAAAGCTTTATTTTTTGTTAGTTCATTGTTGGGTAGACGTCTTTGAGTGTGTAAGTGTGTGTACTCATGCCTTTTACACAGCAGTAATAGAGGATGAACACAGGGCCATGTTTGACTTGCTCCATAAAGGACCCTTTCAGCTGCACTGGAAACAATTTCCAGCAAAGAAGACATTTCTATTAAAGCTTTGCTTTGCCTGCAAACAATGTGTGTTTGTGTGGAGGTGTGCGTGTGTGTGTGTGTTTGTTTGCATCAGAGTGTTTAGCCAGCATCATCCCTCTGTCTCTTTCAAATAGATTTTCAAACAGGCTGCCACTTTTAATTCACTCCCTAAATCTTTCCCTGTGTTTGAATGTCCTTTTCTCGACACGGCGAGACAGACAATTTACAGTGAGAATTAAAGGGTCACGACTTAAACTCTTCAGGTCCCAGTCAGGGCGAACTCGAGCTGCAGTCATGGAAAGGTCAAGCCTCATTGACTGGATGTTCAAACAGAATCCACTGGCCTCTGGCCCTTCCCTAAAGTGACTCTGAACCAGATTTTTCCACCACTCGGCGGTTTGTCATTTGGAGAGTTTTCTTGTTATTTGACGAGCTTTTATACAAAACTAGTTTGCAGCTCATTACTGGAAAGTTCCAACATTTTTGCTAACACGCGCAACAGCATGGGTATGCATTTCTATTAAAAAAAAAAAAAGGAACAAAAGACAAAACCCCAAGAAAATAATTAAACCAATAGTTTGTTGGTGATATTTGAAAATCAGGGTCTCTGCTCAATTTTGAATCCATTGTAGCCCACAGTAAGAGTGTTTTTGGTTCGTTTTTGTTTTTACTTTTTAAGATGAAACTACACAATATTAATATATCTTTTAGTTGTGATACACAAATTAAAGCTTGATCTCAAACGTTTTACCAAGAAGATTTGGAAGTTCTTTAGTCAATTATTTGAAATGTTAAACCAAAGTCATGAAAAAAGTGACATTGAGACCCTAAAGTAAGAAAGCACAATCAAATAAAACAGAGCAGAGAACAATTCTAGTTGTAAATGTGTTTTTGTACTCTTTTCACTTAAGCTACAATTGAGAACTGATGTCATTTTAAGACTCTATATAAAGAGAATTTCATAAAATAATATTCCAATGTTATAAGTCACCAATTACAGCGAAGAAGTAAAGAGGTTTAGGAGAGGAAAACTCCCTCTAACAGGAAGAAGCCTCAAGCAGAACCAGACTCCATAAGGGAAACCATCTGCCATGACCGGCCGAGGTCAAAGAGGACGAAAAGACAGACAAACACTGGGACGTCTGTTATAAAGAAAGGGAGAAAGAGACACTTTCAGGACTGTAACAATACATTTATGGATGATGAGGAGGAAAAACACCCACTGTATTTATGAGGCTAGATCTTAACCAGTGAAAGCAAAGACGTGGTTCATGGGTAATCCGGGCGAACTTTATATTTACGACAGTGAAAGTTTTTTTTTTTTTTTTTAAAGGATTTCAGGAAAAAAGAACCATAACTAAAATGATGCAGTAGGATAGTATAGTAGAGTCCTTCTTCTCATTACTTCCTCTTGTTCTTTTTTTGAACAAAGGCTTAGTGGCTTATATTCAAAATTCTAATATATTCTAAGAAACACAGGCAGTTTCCTTTTTTTCATTTATTTTCTTAACCGATTTGTCCCTTTCAGGGGTCGCCGGAGGGCGAAGGCAGGGTTCACCCAGGACAGGTCGCCAGTCTGTCGCAGGGCCACAATCACGCATACATTCACTCTCACATTCATACCTAGGGGCAATTTAGAGTCACCAATTAACCTTTGAAGCATGTTGTTGGACGGTGGGAGGAATCCGGAGTACCCGGTGAGAACTCACGCATGCGCGGGGAGAACATGCAAACTGCACACAGAAAGGTCCCAGTTGGTGTTTCTGATTCCCCAGCCGGGATCTGAACCGAGATGTGCTAGCTGTGAGGCAAGAGTGCTAACCACTGCGCCATCGTCAAAGTCAGTTGTTGTTGTCAAACAGGCTGATACCTGTGAGAGGACATTCCACTAATGTTTTTGGTGTCTTACCACATGGCATGGTGGTTTTAATGGTACACTCTGAAAGTAATCACTGCATCATTACACTGGGTATGTTGAAGAAATATTCTCTGCTTTGTCATGGTTGCACCACAGCTTATCCTCAATCTAGAATCCTTTAAACCACTTTTCATCATTTATTAACAAAGTCTTACATTTGAGGAGTGAATTGTCTGGAAACTGTGATGCCTCAAGCCCCACTCAGGATGTTTAAGAAGTTCAGTGATTTCTGCACCTTCCATTCAATGAGACTCATGAGATTGTTTGAGTTTATGCAAAAGTAATTACTCCACAAGTGTTTTATTTAATTTCTTTGTAATCAAGGCTGATTCTCTCTCTTGTTGATTCTTTTCTCCCTACAAAGACTTTCTTTCTGCAATACAAACAGTCGTGATTCAGCTTCTGCAGGGAAAGCAAACAGACTCCACGTTTATCTTTGGTGCAGTGTTGCTGGTTTTTGAGCTGCCTCACAGATGCGACAGTACACAACTGTGGTGACCATATTCATTGACCAGAAAGAGTCGGAGTCACGGCTGCTTACTGTAAACCCCAAAACAGCACAGCCAACACACACAAACATGGGTATTCCAGTAGACTAGATAATTAAAATGTCCTTGAATCCTTTTACTTTCTCATTTTATACAAATTTGATTTTGGAAATACAATAAGAAATAGATGATGAGGTCCCATGAGAGTTGAAGGATGAAGTTAAAACGTGCATGTGTGTGTGTGTGCTAGACATGGAAGGAGGGTATATTTGGCCTTCATGCTGTCTTGCACAAATTTGTCATTGAATGTTTTGGTGCTGTGGAGCCCTCTGACGATAAATATCTCTAATGACCCCAGCAGGAGTTGTGCATTTTGTGTGTATGTGTGCTCTTACTTGAATTGTGTAGCTGTAATGAAGCAGTGAACCTTGGACTAGATGATTAAGAGGTTTTCAACTCTTGTTTTTTCTTGTAATGAGGAACTGTTGTTTCTCTAATGGGAAGCAACAGGACTTTGGTTTTACACACAGTAGTAAAAAGAAAAGTAGAAACTCTTGACCTTTTAGTTTCATTGCCGATTTATAAAAGGAGGCCTCTTTATGATTTAACTAAATGAAATTTAAAGCTGGCTTTGAGTCGAATTTAAGGCTACTTGGTTGTAAACCGTGGGCAGCCGTGGGTGACTTACACTGGAGCTTTTTGGGTTCGTGTAGCTGATTTCCATCCAGCTCACTTTTGGCTGCCCAGTAAGCTGGTCTTGGTACAGTTTCAAAACAGTCATGCTTGCTAGAACAATGAGTTTTCAAAAGAACATTGGTATGATTCATTCTGACTTTTATGGTGTCTTTGGTTTAGTAACTCTTCTGTCCTTGACTGTGTTGACTGGAGCAGCCGTAGGGTAGAGGTAGATTGGTTGCCCTCCGATCCCTATCCTTGGGCAGGACATTGAACCCCACATTGCTCTGGTGGTTATAAATTGCTCATGGGATGTGGAATTGGGAATGGGATTGTGACTGTACAGTGCCTTCACATCTCCCTGTTTTACAACTTCCTCCCATCGTCACGTCTAGCGTGCTGGCAACATTTTCTGGCTTTTAAAGTCCCTTATGGCATTTTTTAAAATTGAAAATAAAATGTTCTTAGCAGTGTTTTAATTATTATTATGAAGTTTTTAATCAAAACCACACAACCTGAATGTCTTAAAAAGCCATTTTTCATGTTGATCTGAAGCCTCCATTTCCTAAATCTCCTCTGAGGGGTGTGGCTTTTGGAGCCCCGCCCCCTCTTGTTTAAACTCTCAAAGTTCAAACCTTCACTGAAAATGAAATCCAGAATTAGAGAAGGAAATCAAAGATATGCTCGCGATCGAAAATGTATGCAAGTGTTTCAGATTTAGCTAAATTGTAAAATTAAAGATTTTTGCAAATTGAACGCATTCTATACAGGTAATGGAGAATATTGATGACAGTGTCAACAGCCAATCAGGACACAGAAGGCAATGACTGTGTCCTATGTAAATAAAAATAAAAAACAAATGAACATGCAAAACGGCCCTGAAAAAACCCCACAAAACATGAAAGGTTAACCATTGTAGAGGATTCATCCCCTTTATCTCTGACAAAAAGTAAGTCCAGTCTTCCTTTACAGCAACTACTGAGCTAGGTGTGATCATACATTCTCACAGAGCTTGACCCAATTGAGAGATATATGTTTCTGTCAGGATTAAGACTTGTCATCGTCAGATTTGATAGAAAGGTAGTAAATATAATTCATCTGAATAGTACAGCAGGGTTACTATTGGAAATCATGTGTGACGCAAAAGTAAGGGCCCTTGTTTCCGTTTATTACCATAACAATATCCATCCATTTTCCAAACCCTCTTTATCCCTCTTGGGGTTACAGGGTTCCTGGAGCCTATCCCAGCTACATGTGGGAAGAGGTGGGGTTCACCCCGGTTAAATCACCATTCAGTTTCAGGGCAAAATGGTAACATTGAGTGAATTTTGACTATCCTGCTACGTCTTTGTGAACCTCTCTCAATCTCGGTCAGACACTCTCATGCGCGCATGCATCTACACACACTTGGTCACGTGAGTTGTGACTACAGGGCAGAGCTCTTTGCTGAAGGAGAGAAGGAAGTGCAGCGTCGGGAATTGAACTGCTGTCTTGCAGCCATTCCCTCTCACGGAGGTCTCTTTTCTGCCTCACGTGTCACATCAGCTTTTTATTAAATCACGTCACCGTTTGTGTTTTTTAATTGCAACTTTGTCATTTATAATTGGTTCCGACTCATCAGTTAGCTGCACGTTCCCAAATTTACTACAGGAGAAAAGCTGCTGCCTGCATTAAGCAATCTGAAAGGTTAGGAATCGGGCTAATCCGGGGGGGGCATTGACCGCACACTGCTGGGATCCCTCGAGCAAAGAGAAGGAAGGGGTCCATAGAGACAATGAATGGAGGCAGAGGGGGGTGGAGAGACAGGTGAGAGCAGAGGTCACCCCATGATCTGCGTGAAGGGGCTTTACACGACTGCAGGGCTTTTAAACAGCTGGAGACAGGAAAACACGGAGGGGGAGGAAGTCACATTGGTGAGACGCCCTGTGACGGAGGAGGAGAGTAAACGGGAGGGGAGGAGAGAGCAGACAGGACTGCTGCAGAGCAAATGGCGGGATGAGGGAGGTGAAGGACAGGAGGCTCTCTCTAAAGTGCCACCATCAGCATTCATCAGCCCTCTTTGTGGTCCCTTCACAATGGCAGCATGCTGACATGTTGCATGTTTGGCCTTTGGGTTTGTGGATTTGCAGCTGGTTTTTCAGTAATGTGCGCGCAGACAGATTACCACAGACTTTTGAGCTTAGCAGAAACATAATTGACTGTCTGTTCAGACCGACCGTCCTTGTCACATGGAAAGAAGCTGCAGATTCATCTTCAACACTTTAACTTGTTAATAACTTTGATGCTATGTACACACCGGACATTTGACGCACATTCAAGAATGCTCACAGTGTTCACACTGGACAGGCAGGGAGGGGCTTCTTCTTCCTTTTCTACTGCTTACTAGCGCATGTCTGCCACCGATAGTGAGAAAAGTCTTGGTACATAATGCCAAAAAGGTGCATATCTTGTGAATCTTGACAGCTCTATTCCAATCTATGAAAGGCTTAGTGTCATAAAATTCCATCCAACCACAAACTACAGTTATTAATTTCTCCTGGATAGGGTTGCACATACATTTATCAAATACTTTTTTTTTTTAGTGATTTTAACTTCTTTTTCTTTAATCTTCTTGCTTGACTTGTACAGTTTGGTATTTAGAAACTGGAGTCGAGTCCCAGCTGAAGGCTGTGAGGATCTGATGTAACGCAGGTACTTGAAGAAACAGGCGTCACGAACAGGATCATAGAGATTCTGAAATTAGTGACAGTAAAAGCTGATCTATAGCTGTCCTTTCCCCCTACCCTTCAGAGAAACAGATCTAAATGGAACTAGGGAATGCCTCCAACGGACTAAAAAGACGAGGCCTGGATAAAAACTTCAGAGTGGAAAGAGAAGATATGAAGTTTCTCTGTCCGTTTCTCCTAGCAAGTATTTTGAACTTATCTCTCTCTTGTCTTTCTTGCAGACCTAAACACCTAACACTCCTTCATACAAATGCTTAAACGGTTGACACTTCCATGAATTAAAAGTGGCACCATACGTGACTACAAAATTTAAGTCCCTGATCCATCAAAGTTTGACACCGTGCATTCAAAGGCCCAAAAATGGTCCTAATAACTTTCAGAGTTTTGAACGCAGAGGCCCAAAACGTGCATTTTCATGGACTTTTTCATTGCAAGTTGCTGCTTGAACACACATTGCTGACAGCAGCTTGAGAATAATTTCTGTTTTGTATTAGCTGACTACCTAAAGTGGATGCAGTTTTAGTCCGATGTTTGTCCCCTCCTGAAGAGAAGTGGCTTCTTCAGTGAAGTGTTCAAGGTGAAAAAGGATGTTTCAGAAAACCACTACAGTTTGAGCATTAAGAGAAGAGCTCTTCCCCTGCAGAAGAGACAATATTTTGCATATTTTTCTTTAAGTTTACACTACATATACTGTTCTTGCCCTTTCAGAATCTTTAAAGTAGTTTGTGCACTACTATAGTTTTTTTGCAGAATTTTTCACGGTGAGGCGACAGTGTGTGGTTTCATGGTGAATAGAAAGCAGAAGCTTGTTTAAAAAAAAATCAAAGTAGGCGCTCTACATCTCTATATTGAGAAACCGTTTCGTAGAAATCCTTAAGGGCTCCAGATTTGCATTCTCACTGACTTCTCTGTTTTACTGGAAGCTGTGCTTTCAATTCCTGATTCTCAGTGTGTACGTTTATACTCTGCAAGCATTGATCAACAACTACGGCCCTTTTTTTTTTCTCTTCATTTAATTTTTTTCTTTTTGTCTTGAAAACTGACTGGGGGAGAGGGGCAGACGGTCTAGACGCTAAGAAGGATGAGAGGGGAATCGATTGAAGCATACAAGAGCAATTTCACGTCTCAGTCCCCAGGCTCAAAAACAGAGCCTCAGCAGTCATTCAGCGGCTGCACACAAAGGTTTGTGTTTGTGCAGATGTAAAGTGCTATTTAGTCGGTGGGAGATTAAGGGAACTTAAAGCATTGTTCACTGTCAGCGTCTCGTTTTTTTTCTTGCTGCTTTTTCTTTTTACTCCTTTGAGTTTTCCCTTCTGTGCTCTTTCTTCTCATTTCCTACCTTTGCCCTTCAGGCATGCCTCCAAAAGTGTCAGCGTTTCTTATGTCCTCCTATAGAATCACTTTTCATCATTGCCCTCATGCTGTCTATACAGTCAGCAGTTTAGTTGTATGTTTTTTGTCTTTGATTTTAACTTCTTCTTTAAGCATTTGTCTCTAAACATAAGAAAAACAAACGAACGAGCAATGTGTAACATCCTTCTCGATGATGCAGTTTGTCTCACATCTTGTACCATAAACCAATGGGTCTTTGGACGTCTTTAATCTATTAACTGTATTGAAGAACTGCACCAAGTGAGTGCGACATCACCCATAGAAAATGGTTTACTTCCGGCTCCAAACAAATTAAGACGATTCAGTCATATTTATGTGTTTGGACGCCTCGTGTTTAAGCCAGATGATGTCATTTGGCAGTCATTGCCTATTGGGATTGAACTTGTTGGAAGTCCATTCCCCTACCACTGGAAGTTCTTTTTTCAAACGATTACATGGTTGTATTGAGACATCCGATCCATCATTTTATAACTTTAATAGTTTGTACTACAAAACAAATATCTTGGGAAAAAAATTAGGATTGGCAAGAACATGTGAAAAAAGGGCAGCAGAGCAAGATCGGTTGAGTTGAAGCTGTTTATTTCTCAATACAAGTCTATTGGATTTTGGGTTCTTACACCTCATTTCCACTGAGTTTCCAGACTGGACCGGTCCGCTCCTAGCTGGTTTAGAATGGTCCATTGAGTTTTGGACCATCAAGGCATATGTGGGGTGTAGATCCATGATGTAGCTCTGCGTCATAAGGATGTGACTACAGCTAAAGGGAATGGCAACAATGGAGATATTTTATCAGTTGGAGTATGATATTTCGTACACAGTGTTCTCCCAATAAATGTCCCCTTATGATAAATGTTTTATCAAAAGTGTCTTTGAGTATGGATTGGACCTGAATCTATGTTGGAAAGATATAAATATCTGATCTTAAGTTACGAACCGAATAATTATAATACACGTTAAGAGAATGGTAAGGTCCAGTCAAGGTGGGATTATATAGGTTCGGTTCCTTTCAGGCACTCTCTTACTGTCTCGTTATCCTGGGTTTGTCTTTATGGATGTAAACTTCTGATGATTGCACATTAATTTATGTATTTTTTCTTATTGCTTGCTTTAAAAAAAAACGTTTCTAATATAATCTTGAGTCAGGAAAAGCGCCGGTCGGACGCTTGCTTTTGTTGTAATACCTTTCCACCAATCAAAGGATTTCATTGTGTGACAATAGTAGCTCAGCGCCAACTAGTCTGTTTCATCTGTCTGTGGACCTACAACCAACAAAGGACTGAAAATTATACGAATCGATCCATGTTAATGGGTCCATTTTATAATGGAAATGCTCAAAATACACGTATTTGTCCGCTCCAGTCCGGTCTGGACCCTCAGTGGAAATAAGGCATTAAATTACTTCTTATTTAGAATGTGAGGAATCAACCAGCTCTCATATACAGTCAATGGTTTAATCTTGCAAGCCACACACCCCTGCTGTTTTGTTACTTTTGTTGCAACACAAAGACAGAAAGAAAAAAAAAAAGTTTAATTTTTTTTGCTTTTCAAATTCTTAAAAAAAAAACATACTTTGCTTTACTTTAAAGATGTAATAAGTCTTCCAGTTAAACTGAGTGTAACCAAAGCTTTCAAATGCCTGCAATGACTGACATGCACTTTGGATTGCTGGTGGTGTATCTTACTGGGGAAGATGTCCTCATCTTTGCACATTTTTGTTCTTAACTGAAGCAGTTTGTTGAGCTACAGTTCAGGATGGATTTAGCCATTTCCTTACTGGAGAATACGGGCTTTCTCTAGGAGGAAAAATGATCAAACCTGAATGAGGCATGATGGTGGTCTACATGAAATATTAAGTGTGTATACCGCTTGGTCAGACTGTAGTGCAAAAATATTGATGCTCATTTTTTCTGTGGACATGCTGTGGAGGATAGTGAACACTTATACAACACTTAAGGGTGAAGTAAGTGAGACACAGACAGGGGCGTTGTACACTACGCAATGACTCCTGTTCACATTATAAGTTTCTATCAGCCTGACTGTCAAAAATTAGACAGTCAGAGTGTGTCGGCATCCTTCTAGCACTTAAGTATCACGTGCACAACCTGTGGTCAGTAAGAACCCAGTACACGGAGCTTACGAATGACTAAAGTGTGGTGTTAGTGCAACAAACAACTTCATCACCGAGATGTCATAACTTACGTCATCCTTACAAATACTTCACAATACACTTACCACATGCACGATAATGATGCCATTTCCATGACGTCCCTTAAGATGGCCGCTAGAGCCTTATCGAAACTGCTAGACACGCCCCTGCTCACTTTAAGGTGCTCCCGTGTACAACCGTCTAAGGACCCAGACAACCAAAAAACCCACAACACCATTATGGGTCAACTCCTGTATGAGTGCATGTGACCAAGGCTTTAATGGAGACTGATTTATTAACCACAGTATGTCAGACATCTCTATGATTAGTGGTGATATCTTTTCTTTGGGGTAATCACTGTTGGGCTTTTACTGGTTGACCTGTTACATGACCCGTATCAGCAATTGGCGAGCTGTTTAGCTGGTGGCGAACCGGCATCAAATCATCCAGGACAGCTTTATAGCTTTGCCTTTTTTTTTTTTTTTTTTTTTTTAGATATTCTCCTTTGCAAGGATCATTTATTATTTATTTCAGCATTACTGGACTTTTCTGGTTTTACTTTAGTCGTACTAACACAAAAAAAATTGCTTTGGTGGAAATGGTTTGTTAAAAGAGGATAAACTTTGGCACTTTAAATTACATGTGTCTGCATGTCTGAGAAAAAAAAAATGTGTTTGTGCTCCTTTAAAAATGCCGACAAATGTATAATCTAGAGCATGTATAATTAAAGGTGAAGCAGGAAGAAGCTCTTCGGGGAAACTTGCTTAGATCACACAGGAAGTGGTATTTTGATGGCGCGATTAAAAGCACTTGTCCACAGAGTTTCAAGAAATGGGAATTTGGATGCGAGTGCAAGTCAAGCAAAGAAAGTATTTTAATTTGGGGAAGACATCTGGGGGGAGATGTGAGGATGCCTGCACGAAAAAGGCAGAAATTTGCTCGTCTGAGGAGATTTGGAGGAACAGCTGATGGATTAAAACGTTATTTGCTTTTGAGAAACCGGGAGGGAATGATGAAGGGAGAGGACAGAGAGCAGAGCTGCCAGGTAGAGAACAAGACAAAGTGCTGGAGACAGCAAAGATGCTTTGAGAAAAAAAAAAAGGAAGAAGGGGAGCAGAGTGGGTTCTGGCTATAATGAGGATGTCCTATCAAAGCACGCGTCTTTTTGAATAATGGTCTGAAGAGACAGGCCTGGAGAAAGATAAGGAGGCTGATGGGGGAGCAGAAAAATGGGACTCCTGACAAACTGAAAAGAGCAGCTTAAAGCAGGAGAGTTTTTTATTTTTTTAATTTATAGTCTTTCAAAGCTAAGAAATGTTGCCTAACCCCTCATAGTCTGCATGCCCAGCACTGTACGGAGATGGAAAGGTCTCTGCTCAAATCTGCAATTATAAGAGCTGTTTTCAAGACAGAAGATCTCTTAAGTGTCAGATTATTTTCTTTGAAGACAATTAAACAAAAAAAAAAAAAAAAAAGAAGGAAAAGAAAATCGCGTTGTCATTGAAACTGCATTGCATTCATGAGCTGCCCACGCTCCAGGAAGCAAAGCAAACTTCACCTGAACCACCTCTGATCAAAGTCTATGCTGTTGGCTCCCACCGTCTGCATTAAAACATTTCCTGAATGATTAGTGACTCCCACCTGATCTAACAGAAAGACGGTCTGTGTTTACAGTTACTTCTGATTGTTGATAAAATGACACCATATTGGAAAGATTTTAGGTTTCCAGAGCGGTCATAAATGAGTAAGATCTTTAGTGTTGCAGTTTGATGTTTTTTTGTCTCACAGAAGGAAATGAGAAACCTTTTACCTTGCCAGTCTTCCCTTTCCCCGGCCACTTCCTCCAGCTCCTCTGGGGGACCCTAGACGTTCCCAGACCAGCTGAGAGACTTAGTCTCTCCAGCATGTCCTGGGTCTTCCCTTGTGGCTTCTCCTCTGTGGGACATGCCTGGAACACCTCACCAGGGAGGCGTCCAGGAGGCATCCGGACCAGATGCCCGAGCCACCTCAACTAGCCCCTCTCGATGTGGGGGAGAAGTGACTCTACTCTGAGCTCTCTCTGGGTGACTGAGCAGAACCCAGCCACCCTATGGATGGAGTTATTTCCGGACGCTTTATTCAGGACCTCATTCTTTTGGTCATGACCCAGAGCTCATGACCAGAGGTGAGTACTGGAAAGAAGATTGGTAAATCGAGAGTTTTGCTCTCTGGCTCAGCTCCTCTTCCCCACGACGGACCGAATCCGCCCGTCAATCTCACGCTCTGATCTTCCCTCACTCGTGAACAAGACCCATAGATATTTAAACTCCTCCACCTGAGGCAGGAGCACTCCACCCACCGTAAGAGGGCAAACTACCTTTCTTCGGTTGAGAACCATAGCTTTAGGCTTAGCGGTGATGACCCTCATCCCAGCCACTCGTCTGCAAACCGCTCTAACTCATGCTGGAGGTCCTGGCTTGATGAAGCCCACAGGACACCATCCACGACCACGACGGAAACCAGAAACTTGCAAATACCTCTGTGTTTATTGAATTATGATCTTTTATGGAGTGCCATATTTTGTTACATTTGTTTAGTTAACTATTAACATATTTTCTGCTGAAAATGTTAAAACAGAAAGAACTGTCAGAAAAACAAGACAGAGAGACACAGATGACTAACTAGTGGTTAGCACAGGTGCTGGCATGGCAACCAGCAGAGCATGACTGTAGACATATCCAGCTGAGTTGGAATAGACCTTGGTCAATCTCGCTGCGTGGCAGGAGTTTTCTTGCTGCTTGTATGTGTGAGGCCAAAAAGAACAGCTTGTTCCAGGATAAAGAGGCTGTCGAGCTGGAGCTGCGTCACTGTCTGGCACCTGATGGAAAGATTTTCTCTCATCCAGTTTGTTTTCACCTAGAGTTCGAACTCCAGGTGTAAACATCTGACTTTTATGAGCCTTCAGCTCTTATCGCCTTTCTATATGGTTAATGCAAGACTAAAGTCATTGTTTTTAAATTTGTTTTAACATATTTTCCCAGGATGTATTTTTTTTTTTATTTCCTGAAGACTAATGAAGGCCTTGTAAATAATTAATAATTTGTAAAATAGACCAGAACAAACAACGACAAACCGGCCATTATAGATGCGTAACACCTAAATAGTGTAGGTTAATAATAACCAAAAGTTCTACTGGGTCAAGGTCCCTTTGCTGCACATTTGCTGCAGTGGAAATGTTTGTTGCAACCTTCAGAAGTCTGAAGTGGAAGAGCTGTGCAGCTTTACACAACAGCAGAGGCAACTCGAGTACATTTTTTTTTAAGAAAATGGAAAGTTTTTTATTACGGTTTGAGTCCATTTTTTCCCGTTTCTGTATTAGTGTTGTATTTACTCTTGTGAATCCAGCTCCAGGCTTTTTCAAGCATTTAGCTTTACGTATTGGATTGATCTCTACTTTTATGGATCAATTATTAGTCTTAGATCGAATTAGATCGATTATTTGATTTTATCTACCCAACTAGCCTTTACATAGAGTTTTTACTGGAAGTGTTTGCTTGAACGCATCACTATAGTCATATTTTGAAATCAATTGAAAAAAAAAATGTCTGGTGAATAAACCTTCATTTCTGTAAAGAAAAAGGATGAGCCTGATGAAGTAAATCTAATAGCAGAAAAAAATAAAGACTGAAAAAAGTGAGACGTTTGTTTCTCAGAGACTCTGACACTACAAGTCCTTGCCTCAGGCTTTGTTTGTCAGCCGCTGTTGTCCAACTGCATTACGTTCGCTAGTCCACTTAGGAAAGGAAAAATAAATAGAGACACGTCAAAAGCGGAGAAGAGTCGGACATCCGAGACACGCGGCCAGCTGATTGGAGAAAACTACACCGTGTTCGCTGATGAAGTCGACGCAGAAAAATCCCACATTAATGTATTTCTAATTAAAGAAAGAAAACAACGAGCACTGAGTAGACTTTTATATGCCAGTAGGGAACACCAACTACTTGAGCTCATCATTCATTTGCTCATCTGCTAAAAAGTCGGCTTTTGATTTAATTGAAATACCAAATAAATTGCTCCCAAGCTGGTACGGATGGTTGCACACACGTTTACAAACACAGAGAATAATTTCTCCCTTTGTGAAAGCAGCTTGTCTTTTTTCGTATATAAATAGGTTAACAAACAGTTATCTGTTCTGAAAATAAAATAAGCGAACTTGTTCCTTTTCAGAAATCCCACTAATTCTAGTGGGATTTCCTCTGATTTTGTGTAACTGGATTGTTTGTTTTACAACCCAACATACTTCAGATTTTATGGACAAGCTGAAAGCCTGTGGGCTGTTGGGTTTTGCTTCCACGCTTTGAAGAAACTACGGTCGTACTAATTGCCCACCTTCTTCTCCTTAACTCATTCATACAGTCAGGACTCCGTTCTGAATGGAGCGCCTACCCTCATTGCATAGACCACATATAAACCTGCTCTAATATATCCCCACAGGAAAGCTTCCCACTCTGTAATTTGTTGACTGCTGCTGAGGGTCTAAAGAGCAGCAATGGTCCTTAATGCACTTGCAAAGACTTGCGCGCGTCGACGCGCACACGGAACCACACACTGTTGCCTCGAGAAAGGGCTTGAGAGCTGCACTCAGGATGGAATAATTATAGATAGCATTGAATTTCCTGCTCCCCTCTGTCTGCAAACAGTGTTTAGCCAAGCGGGCTTTTGCCTGCTCCACATGTTTAGAGCAGACTGGCAGCAGCAGGGTCACTTTATTGTTCCACGTCTGAGTCTTTGCGGCGGAAGCTTGGAAACCGTCGATCCACGCCAGCACGAGCAACCTGCTTTTTATTTAAATTTTAGGTTTGAAATGATGCCTTTCCTAATATCTGTGTCATTAGAGGAAAGTGGATTTTTTTTGGGGGGGAGGAATTTGAGAGAATGAATGCACTTCTCTGATCTGCTCTGAAACTTCATTACCGGCTTCCACCAATGAGATCCGAGGAAGAATGTCCCTCAGGGAGAGGGGGGAGGACATTAAAACGAATATTAAGGAATATTTTTAGAATGGAGTGAGGAAAAGGATGAAAAACTGAAAGAGAACAAGCATTACCATCACGAGGTCATAAGAGCAGATTCTAGTTTTATGAAGTTTTTGCCTTTTTAAAAAAAAATAAAACTGTAATTTAATCTTTTAATGGGCCTACAGACTAACCTGTGTTTTTAAGATATGTGATAAAATAGGAGAGCTGACCTCAGAATTCTCTTGTTATTCTGGCCTTGTACATCTGTCTACTGTACGCTGCACAAACAGAGAGAGGAGTGCAGTAAGTGACAGAGTGAAAGGAGACGGAGCGAGTGAAGGGAGGCTGACACTGCTGCAGGAAGGAGGAAGACAGCAGGAGGCTGCGCTACGACAAGGGTGTTGATGGGGAGGTGGAGGGGGTGATCAAGCTAACCGGTAGGTGTTATTGGGTTAAGCCACCCACGAGTGCCCCGTCTCCATGGTGACACCATGGTAACAACCAGGTGTTTTTATTAGGAAGGCCGTCTTCATGTTAAACAGCCGCTTCTGGGTGCATTCATGCCAGGTAATGCGTAAATATGCAGACGCGGACATTCTGGAAACTTCTGCTGTCTGTTTGGGTGTAAATGTTCTTCATAAACATTGATAAAAAATATACATTTTGATCCAATTTGTTTGTGCACCTTTACTAGGGAGGCATATTCATTAGGGATGTAAGAAATGACTCCACCCTTACATTAAGGCATTAGCCCTTCCATGACAAAGGTGGACAAAGTACACAAGACTTCATGTCTGTCATTGGACACCAGTAAAGATCGACAATCATTGGAAAAAAAAGTTCAGTGCAGTGTCTTGTGGGGTCCAGATGACCCCACTTTTATGTAAACAAGCCAAGGAGAGCGGAAGGGTCACACACCTAAAAAAAAAAAAATATATATATATATATATAAAAACAGACTGATACCTTTAAAAAAAAAAAGCATTACTATGACTGCACTAAATCCAACCTTTTTGGCAACATGTTGCTACACGTTAGCTATGCTAGCATACTCACAAAATCTGTAATACTGAGTCTTGTTTGCAACACCTGAAAGAAACACACTGATACCCCAAAACTACTTTACCTTGTTAGTAAAAAAAACAAAAAACAACAACCCACAGTTCAATATATGTTAGCCTTGTTAGCGTATTCACAATACCTGTAACTCCCAATCTCGTTTGCAACACCTTCAAAAACAGACGATACCTCTAAAACAAACATCAAAGTCACTACACAAACTTCTATACTTGTTAGTAACATGAAAACAAATGACAGTGCTACATGTTAGCCGCGTTAGCATATTTACAATAAAACCAAACCGTCTTTGCAACACCTCTCAAAATCGCCTTTACACTAGTGAGAAAACCCAGAATAAATCCATGTATAAGGTGCATCGAATTGTTTTTTGAAAAAAATTTAAACTTTAAATGCACCTTATAGTGCGATAAATACCGTATCCACTTTCACCATGATTCGTTTCAATGGTGGTTTGGTTTAAAACCAAGAATTGTTGCATCCCTTATCTTCACCTGTCCACCGGTCTGCAGGTTTCACAGGGAAATCCAGTGTTCAATTCCAGGTGGGCTGTGTTCAATGCAAAGCTTTATTCATACATTTGGTACAAAAATAGCCACAATAAAAAGGTGGTGACAGACAGATGTGGTTGGCTCTTTCATTACAACCACTGATTTTCTTTCCAGCAGCTGCTGAAGCTTCTGATTATATGTGAATTTCAAAAGTTGTTCAAGATAACATCTTGCAAAATATGTTTACCGTTTTTTATACAAAAGAAACTTAAAGCGTTAAAGTTTACAGAAAAAACTTCCAATATTAAGGCAGACTTTACTATAAAATAAAAAGAAGCTTTACTTGTGTGCAAAGTTGGCTTTGCAGAGTGACCTGTTACCTCAACTTGGCAGACTTTCCCATGTTTATATTTACTGTTTGTGTCTCTGCTGAGACCAAGAGCTAGTATTTTTAGACTTTTAATGCGTGTATACCTTAAGCGTGCCTGCGTGTGTGTATTACTCGTACGTGCTTAAACCTATAAGCTGATTTGGCAACGTGTTTACAGAGATCTCCGTTTCAATCCGTCGGTGTTAGCCCTGTTACATCACTGCAGCCGGCTCTGTGCACGAGTGTTTGCATATGATTTCTGCCGGCGCGTGTGTGTGCGCGCTGCACTGCAGAGTGGCTTCTGGTGGGGCAAGAGAGCGTGGAGTCGAGGGCTGACAGACGTTCGGCGCTTGGAAACACGCTCGCAACAATGACACACGTGGTCGGGCCATGCGCACTCCGCAGGCCAGACACACTAATGCAGTGAGTGAACACACACTTCCCACTGCCGCGCTGCCTCTTTGAAGGCATATTGTGCTACTGTTAAACACAAATCACACGCCTCTTTCATGTGTCTGAAGCGTGAAATACCATGAAGGTCACAGTCTGAAGAGCAGGGGTCTGCTGAAACGGGTAATAGTAAAAACTACTATTATACATCTCATGCGCCACAAAAAAAAAGGTTTATCACTGAGATAAACGTTACCGTGGCAACGGCTCCATCAGCTTCTCCTTTGCTTTTTCCTGACAGCTTGTTCTCCACTCTCAGCTGTAATTCCAACCTCCCACTTTTAATAAAAACTAATCACTTTGTAGCATTTTATTATAAATCTGCAAGAAACACATTTTAAGAATGTTAGTTTGGTACCCAACATATTGTCTTGATTCTGATGGAAAACTGACATTTCCAAGGAGAAAGGAAAGTCTTTCAACTGATAAAACTTGATGTTTATGGAGGAAAATGGAAATAACACTATTGTTAAAATAAAAAAAAAAGTTTTGTTTTGTAAGAAACGAACACGGAACAGTCAGCATTTATCATCATCATATCTGAACTTGGCGAGTTAAAGCTTGTTTCAGTCGTCCTGCATTCCTGTCATCCTGTTTAAAACCACGTGTCATGAATGTTTTTGCTGTGTGCCAAGTTTTTTTCTCTCATGTTTTAAAACAAACAAAGAAAAATCATTTTCTGCTTTTGTGTTTTGCAGATAAACTTGCGGCTTATTTTAGTCAGCGGAAAGACAAAAGAGTTTCTCTTCTCTCCCAACGACTCGGCAGCGGACATCGCCAAACATGTTTATGACAACTGGCCAATGGGTGAGCATCCTAAGAACGCTTATAGCCACTAAAACATGCATCTGTTGTTTGGCTGGGTTTGGAAAAAAAATCATCTAGCATGATTACTTCAACACTGATATGGATTCATGAAAACAAATACATCAACTTTCTTTTGAGTAGTTTTTGTGATTTTATTTTTCTAGGTAAAATCTGCTTTCAGGCCATTTTTAAAGACATGATCATGCAATGAAAAGCTCCTTTGTTAATTTAGTATCGCTAGTCATGAAAAACTCATTTTTATGATCATATAAAATTGGTTTTAAATGGAAACTTTGAAAATGAGATAAAAATGAATACAAATGAAAGTTTTTTAAATCAAAATTAAACAGTATTTGGCAATAAAAGCCAACCCTAATGAGTATAAATGAGTTTTGATTAACCCCTTGATGCCTGATTTTATTTTCAGCTATTAAAGGGCCTTTACCATGTTTTTTGGAGTAAATTATATTCATATATGTGATCACATGTTTCCTTTAGTATAATTAAGACCAAGTTATTTATGGAATTTCAGTTATTTTCATGAGCTCTGTTCCTAAGCTGCCTGTCGGTGCCGCCCATTTCATGACGTCATCCGAGAGCCGGTCTCTGAGTTTCAACCACGAAAACGAAAGACATCCGAAGTTTAGCAAAGATGGATGTGCATACCCTGTATCTGCCTTTAGTGACACCGGCTATCGCTATACCGGTTGTAGCGGTAACCGGGGCTGGCGGCTGAGTTAGCTGAGCGCCGAAGCTCATGGCTGAGCGGCGAAACTTGTGACGAAGTTAGCGTTTGAACACCGCTAGCTGAGTGGCAAATTTAGCAACAAAGCTGGTGGCGATTTAGTAGCTGAGCGCCGCTAGCTAAGCAACAAAGCTAGCGGAGAAGTTACTGGCTAAGCACCACTAGCTAATCTTTTGAGCAGTGTCAGCCTGGGGGCGGTGATAGCAGCGCCGACTCTTCCTGAAAGGGACAGTTCTCACTTTTTGACATAAACTTGTGAGAATCAGGAAATTTTTTGTGGATTGGGAGGGACTGATGCTCAGAACGTAAGTTTTTTAGAGGAATACTCAGAAATGCGTGAACGGATCAAAATACCACTTTGGGGTTGTATATAGTGAAGAAATGAACAATATAAAACACGTAAAAGCTCAAAAAGTTGATTTTTTAATGATAAAGGCCCTTTAAAAATAACTCAAACTCAAATTTTCCTTTCAAATAAAGGTAAGTTTGGAGTAGGAGCATTCTGATGCATATTTGCATCAACGGGTGTCAAGTGTGGAATGTATATATCTACTTATTTTTATATATATTAGTGCACATTTAAGTTTTAGCGTATTATTTTTACACCCAAATGGGTTTAATCATCTCATAGATTGTTTAACTCCATGTATTTTATACTTGGCAGCTTTTCTAAACCAACAAAAGATTTAGTTGCTTTTAGGTGAGGATCTACCTTTTTATCTTGCAAACATGATATGCATTACTGTTTTTTAATTGTGTTTGGATCTTTGTTGTTGCGTATCTGAGGTGAACTCCTTTCAGCCTCATTATCCCAACACGCAGGAATGTGAAATCTGTAATCCACCCACTCCCCTGACTGCTGCTACAGCAGACGTTCATCTATTCTTTCTAACTGAACCAACACTTCTTGTTTTACAGTTTTATAGAAACCTAAAATATGAGAAAAAACTGAAGGTCACAGAAAATGAATTAGATTCTCCTCAACAACAGCAACATTTTCTTTCTTTTTTTGAAATCTTTAGCCTAGAGAGTTTTTTTGGAAGCGTTTTATGTTCCTCCCAGACAACAGATCTGAACCCAGTGAGACCCGGGGCAGCAGCAACACCCTCGACTGAGCTGGAAACAAACATCTGGTGGCCAGACTACCATGCACCTCCCTCCACTGTTTTCTCTTTAACCTTCATTTTTGTCTTCAGCTCTTCCCGGGCCACACCTCACAACCTCCAGTACCTTTGACTGAAACCTAAATACACATTTAGAAAAAGTTTTGAATATTTCTGTCATATTTTCTGCATACAGGGCAAGCTTTGTTTCTCAAAAGGCACTTGGAAAACTAAGAAAATTAATTAAATTTAGATTCAATGGCTGAGATTGTGATCTATGCAGGTTCAAAATAAAACAAGACTTTGAATTATCTTTTTATTCATCCCTGTGACACATCTCTTTTCAGACTGGGAGATGGAGCAGGTCAGCAGTCCCAACATCCTGAGGCTGATCTACCAGGGACGTTTTCTACACGGCAATGTAACACTAGGAGGTGAGAAAATACAGCGTAAAAAGGGCCGGCGTGCTCACGGGCGCACGCGCACATCGCAGCGGCGTGGCGCTGGAAACTTCTTTGCTGTCCTCATCTTTTTTCCTGAGCCGCAGAACAGAGGTACCTCAGTACTCCGGACAAGCCTGCTTTGACACGGGCAGGGAGGAGAGAGGAAATTCAGGAAAAGAGGAGAAAGAAAGAAAGAGGCTGGTCAGGAAAAATGAGGAGAAGACTGGTGTTGGAGTTTTGACCACAGGAAAGACAAAAAAGAGACAGAAAAGAACGGAAGTGGGCACAGCTGACAAGAAAAAGACTTGTTGCGTTTTATTATTATTATTTTTAAACTCTCATCCTATTTGTGCCTTTTCTTTGTTTTTTATGTGCAGAATAGTACGTTTTGCAGTCAAATGACAGTAAAAATGCTGCAAATGCTGGTTATTAGATTTCTATATTTTTTTTTTATTAAATTCTGACGTTTTTAATCTGCAATAAAAAGTGTATTTAGATATTTACTAACTCTATTTTAAAAGTCTTTCTGAAGTGTTTTAGGAGAAATAAAAGGCCTAATTGCCCCAATAGGTGTCTTTTTCTTTAAGCTCAGTTTCCTCTGATCTGTGGCTCTAGAAATCTCTAAGAAATCCAGTGATCCTCCTCATGAATGACACTGAATAGATGGAACTGCTGAAGCCGACTGAGACTGACCCTCTCTGTTTTGTGTTTTTTTTTTTTTTGGTTGTTTTTGCTCTTGTTTCTCCAATACCAGCTCTCAAGCTGCCCCTCGGGAAGACCACAGTGATGCATTTAGTTGCCAGAGAGACTTTGCCTGAGCCAAATTCCCAAGGTAACCAGCTCTCGCTCTCCCTCCTGCTTCCTTTCAGAAGGCTTTTCTCATGCTGAAAAAGTTTAAATGTTCTGCTCCCGGCCATTATCTGTTCTCCACACATGGCTCCGGTTTTAGGAAGAGCCACTAGTTTAAATAATTGGCTCCTTAAAGTGTATCCCCGAGGAGGAGTGTATTATGCAAAAATATGGCTACATACCAAAATATAGATGATTTTTAAAATAACGGTTGCAGTACTTATTCCATTTTAGATTAGGCTTTACTCATCACTTTGCATAGAAATCTGCACTTTAATCTCATTGAAGCAAACATGAAGGGAATGCATTTATAAGTTTTGCAATAAAAGATACACAAAATGGTTTTTAGGTATAAACATCTGATATAAACATCTCTACGGTGGCCCTGAAGTGCAAATCAAATCAACAAATCACTCAAAAAAACAACAATATATTTAAGATGACAAAACAGTTAATAAAATGACGTTACAGTGTAAAAAATCAAAACACAATTAAAAAACGAAGTAGAAAAAGTAAACATTTAAGAAATTAAAAGGACATAAAATTAAAAACAAGTATTATGGGACATCACTGATTGAAAAATGACATTTGTTCACTTTTTCAACCAGTATTTAGTTACATCCTAGACTGCAATATCTATCTTAATTAAGTTTTTTGTCACAGCAACATTTCAGTTATTTCTAAATCAACTCTTTACCACAGCTCAGGTAAATCTTTTCTTGCTTTCCCACTTCTTCAAAACTCAGATGTCGTCATCCGGTCAGCAGCGCCCATAATTTTCTTCCCCCTTTTCTGGTTTTCTATCTTTGTTTTGTTTTTTAAACATTTTATTTGACTTCTTTTAATACTGAATTACATTTTTTATTGTATTTTTGGGAATTTGTTTTTTTATATCTCTAAAATGGTAAAGTTTCTTTTTTAAATTATATCTAGGTTGTCATGCGATGAATTGTTTTGTGTGAAACATTAATCGTGACTTATAATTAATTATTCTAATTAATCTATTTTAATCATACATATTTTTAGCCAAATTATTGCTGTGAAAAGCATCATTTTTACATTTTTACTTAAAGTTTTTACACTGTGGTGCAGTAAAAAATAAAAAAATAACTACTAAATTATAACAGACTTCCAACCTTTACTTTTACACCACCAAGGGGAAAAAAATAATCTCAAACAATTATTAACAATCAAACAAAACAAAAACCCATCGATTTATCACATTAAAAAACAGTAATAATATTTTTCTTAGCAATCCAAAAAATATTGACCTCAAACTTCTTTTTAATATCATAATACATAAGTTGACGTACTTTATTCCAAAGTTTCCTGTAATTTGTTGATGCGATTTGTACTTCTGGGCCACCGTAGATCTTTCACAGATTTCCTTCCAAATACTTAATCTATGATGAAATTTGTATTTAGGCCTGGATTCCTTTGAAACAGATGGTGGAATTTGCTGGGCTCTGTTTTGGATTTAAAATGACCAAAACGAAACAAAAATGTTCTTTTTTGTTATTCAGTCACTTAGATTTAATTTCTGTAGCTACAAATAATGAAAGCTTACTTATAGCTTTGCTTCTAAAGACCGTTATGTAATCCACTTGTACAGTAAATAATAATTTCAAGATCATCTTAAAGAATTTTATCTCATCTCAGTTTTATTATGTGCCTAAGTTGTAAAATGGATAGCTGCAAGTCATTCTGATCCCAAATGGCCCAAACCATGAAACTAACATCAAAAATGTTAAAAAAAAAAAAAAAAAAAACCCTGTTTTCCTGCCAGGCCTTTATATTCCCCTCGATATTCTTCAGTGTGGTGCTGACGGTCTTTAACAAACCTTACAGAGTCAGCTTGCAGATATTTGAATGCTTAGTGCAGGATCAGGTAACATTGTGTTTTTTTGGATGGGCCTTGCTCAACCGGGCGAGGGGGAGGCTGCAGTTTTCTATAGTAGACGCCACTTAACAAGCAAAAATGTTTGGTGTGATTGTGTTCTGGATGACTTTGGCTGTGTCGGATCATTGTTGTGCTGTTTTTGTGTCCAGGTCAAAGGAATAGAGAGAAGACGGGGGAGAGTAACTGCTGTGTCATTCTGTAATCTGCACACCTGCACTGCCGGCCCGCCCGCCCGCCCGCCCTCCGCCCCTCTCATTTGTTCACGCCCTTAATGTCCAGGAGCCGATCAGCTTGTCCCTCCTCCTCGAGCCTGTAGACGATGCAGATACGAGCACGGATGCCCCCCCCCCGACAGCACTCACACACGTATGGAGACGGCCGGCTCGGGAGCAGGAAATTGATTAACAATAGAGCAGATTCTTTAGTTGTTCTTAATTTGTTGTTGTAACTCATAATTAGAGGAAGGAACTGGACTCTCGCGTGTGTTTTGTTTTTGTTCTATCTTCAGCCTTCTGCCAATTGCAAGCTCACACACACATTTACACACACTCGACCAGCCACTCTCAGCTGGTCTGTGAAGACCCGCTCATCATTCTAGCTGGTTGCCATGTTTTTCTCTGCAGTGCTCAAGTTTATGAGTGTGGCCTTGGTATCTTAAACAGACCGCTGACGATTTTAGCTACTAACACACAAACACACCCACCAGACAAGTTTTAAGTAAACTCCCTCAGTTATGCAGCAGATGTGCCTGATCAGAGCACTCGGCTAAATCCGCCTCCCCCTTTTGTCTAACGAGATGCCGAAAAGACAAACGACCAGTGTTGGAGGTCTGTTTTTTTTTCTTTTTTGGGGGATATTTGTTTGCGACTGTGTTTTTACAGTCCATGCAGTGTCGCGATTTAATGAAGCATCAACACACATGACACAACCTTCCGGTCTTCTCGTGCTCCACTTTCAAGCAGTGTTGTGAAGGAGCTCTCTCTTTCAGCGGAAATCAACTCATTTCCTTTTTTTTTTTTATTTTTTTGTCTTAAATTTTTTGTTCTAAACCTGAATTCTGCATTAAAGAATCCATTTTGCACAAATGAAGCAAAAGCTCCTTCAGATTGATACAAATGTAAAAAGAGTTTGTTTTATTTTATATGTTTCCCATGGAAGTAATGTTCCAAACTAAGGTAACATGTGTAGAATATATTTAATATGAATCTTATCTAGAACATGATGACTTTAGATCTTGGTGATATACATTATATTGGTGTTTAGTCTCTGATTGTGTATATGGTTAGCTTCTAGCCAGTTCACAGTCACTTGCTGACAATGTCTTGTGCTTAACAGCAGCCGATCCTCCCTAACTATTATTGGAATGATGAATTTGTATTTTTATTTCTTCTGAGCTCTTTGCTATTCATTTTTCATTTGTTTATAATTTAATATAATCTTTTTTTTTGCTTTAAATAATTGCTTTGTAACAGCACTAGGTCTTAAAAAAACTGTAATAATCAGGGTTCAAATCTGTACAGAGAAAAACATTTTCAAAAATGACTGTATATAGCACTAATGCCCCCCCACCTCCCACTTCCCACTCTGGTCTTCAGAATTGAAACACATCTGTAAACTAAATAAAGGTTATTGAAGTGCGCTTCCTGTTGTGTCTTTGAATGCTAAAACGCACATTGAAGTCAGTGAACGGGATGATTAAAGACCCGCTCCGATCCTCTTTTGATCTATTTTCAAAGCATTCCTTGTGGTCTTTTAATTTTGATTATGCTAATTTTAGCCAAAATGATAATAAAAAAAAACTGCTGTGGCTACGTCCAAATTCCTTACTACTCACTATAAAGTGCATATAGTGCGTTCGCCATTTTCTAGGGCTGTCCGAATCTACAATATCAAAATTGAGTGGCCTAGAAATTTCCCAGAAGTCTTTGCGATAAACTAGCGTACATCGATGCTCACTGCATCAGCAAATATAGACCACAATGCATAGCGGTTGAACAATTTTTGCGAGAAAAATGTAAAATGTAATTTTTAGTCCATATTTTCATCATCAGAACACAGTGGAGTGACAAATAGACGTAGTGAAATGCTCGTATTGATTAGATTTTAACTTTGTAAAATCGGTGACGTCAAATCCAGCATTTAAAAATAGAAAAGTTGTGAGAATGGTGTCCAAATTGCTTTTAAAATCTAAGCGCTGCATTATATAGTTTTTAATAGTTAGGGTGGGATTTCGAACATAGCCATAGTTTCTACAGAGCGGCAGGAGTTCATCAGAAATTCCTGAATTGTGGGCGGGACTGTTGGCGTGTAAAAGCCCCGCCGCCTCTTCCCTCGCAGATTACTGAGAGCTCTCTGTTTTTTTCCCTGGTAGGTGGACAAGAAAAAGACTCACATGGATCTAGTTGTCTACAAGTGGATACTTTGAGCGGAGCATGGAGCTTGTGGTCCACCCAGTGTATTTTCTACATCATAAATATGCTCTTTTTCTAACCATGTGATCCTGATTCTCAACATTTTGTATAAAGAAATGTTCAGAAATTCAATTTTAAGATTAATTTTCCTTATATATGTGTGCCATCATTAGAAAAATGCCACAATAACATGTGAAAAACACCACAATTTTCATCGAAATGGCTTGTTAATAAACATTATTTCTGATTCATTTATGCTTTTGAAATATAACTGAAGATTTTCCCTAATGATGAAAAAATAATTGTGTATTAAAGACTCAAGATATTTAAATTTAAAGTTACGGACAGAATAACTTGAACAAAAAATACTCCATCCATTATTTTATAGATAGGTCAAAAGTCAAATCAAAAGAAAGAATTTATGTACTACGGATAGTTCAGAACCAGGATATCAGATTAACAATCTTCCAGATTAGAATCATGGCGTATTTCTACTTTATGAACTAATTCCAGATTTATAGTAACATGTTTGGGTTAGGTTTGTTAGCAAAGCTGAAGAAAATGTCACAGATTATTCAGTCTTACACTTCGACTGACATTTTTTTAAATCAATTTTCAGTATTGCTGTGACAGATGAGCTAAAGGCTAACAAATTATTCATCAAAATTTCACTGAATCCGTGTTTTGTCCCCTAGCGGTCTGTGTTTATGCATCCTGCGACAGAAAAGGATCAAGTGTCAAACTTGCACTGAACATCTTGAACAAACTGACCACAAGTTCCTATGAATAAAATATGTCAACATATTTTTCACTTTTGTGCAATCAGAACGATAGAACTAAAATTTAATTTGGTTACACTTTGAAATAAACTGGAATTTGTTTTACTTAAATCAGGTTAAAGAGCAATAGTTTTCAAAGATTTTTGGTCCAAAATTAAAAATATAGAAGACATTGAGTCTGAGATAAACGTGGCATTTTGTTGCTTTAAACAGTTTAAACTGAGAAGTGAAGACAGAATTACAATTGATTATATGATAAACCTTAATGTTCAGCCCTCATGTTGGAAATACACACATTTTATCTTCATTGTATCTCAAAAAAATACAGAGCAAATACAGAGTGGGGCAAAAAGAAAAAAAAAGTATTTCTCAGTTTTACAAAGATGAAAGAGGTATGTAGTGTTCAATGTTTCAGTCGATCCTAACAGTTCACTACAATACTTTGTAAAGTTTTGCTTGTTGGCAATGACAGAGGTCAAATGTTTCCTCTGTATTTGCACACATTGTAACCACTGTTTTTGGTCCATTCATCCATGCAGATCTTCTCAAGAGCTATGATTTTTCTTTCTTTTTTTTTAGGGGGCTTTTGATGGACCGGCTTTTATGTCCCTTCATAGATTCTCTATTGAATTAAGGTCCAGAGATCTGCTAGGCCACTCCAGAACCCTAAAGTGAAGCTTTGGCGCTATTTCATAATCAAGATTTCTTCCTCATATTCAGGTACGCTGGGTTGCTGATTCTTCACTCTATACGTCATTCATCATCCATTAGTCCTCACTCTGGGCCAAAAGCTAAAGAGCTCACTTTCTTTACAGCCAATCGCAACCAAATTCTTTCTTTTAAATTCATGTAAATTTTGAACAGGTGTCCAAACTTTTTCCAAATTCAACTTTATTTACATTGCACTTTTCCTTCTTCCGAGCATCTCAACGCGCTTTCCACAATAAAATCAATAACATTAGGACAAAAAGTAGAAAAAGCAATCATAATAGAAAACAAATAAAAACACATTAGAAACCCGCACACATTAATATCCGACAAGTACAATCAGATTAGATCAAATTAATTATTAATAAAAATGTATGAAATCAAGTAAAAACATGTGATCATGTGAAAACTATACTAAAATGAGGAGTTTTATGCTTTTTCTTAAAAAAGCCCGTGGTGGTTGAGCCTCGACCACCACCACATAGGTGTTATTATTTTCTTTTTTTTTTTTTATTTACTTTGTTTACTTAAAATAAATGATATGGGTGCACACATTGATTTATTTAAGTGAAAAATACAGTTCATTAAATTTTTGTTTTCTGAGTTTCATACAGGTGTTCCACATCTTCCATAATCAGCAGAGGAGGTTGGGAAATTCCACCGGCAAGACTGTAGGGATTCCCAACACTCCTACTGGACTTTATTTTTGTTTCTTTGAATGTAAAATATTTTGTTTATTCTTTGAAGACAATTTTGATTATTTAGACGTTTGTTTAGTTTGTATTTTCTCTGTTTTGCTGTCGAAGTTTCATTTGTTAGAGTTTGTGGTTAGTCTGTTTCTCCCCTCCCTCATGTGTCCATATGGTTTGCCCCTGTCTATATAAGATTCCCCATTGTGTCAGTATGCAGTCTGGTCAGGCCTGTTTCAGTCAAGTCATCTATTTGTTAGTTAATTTAGTTATATTTTTCAGTTGAGCCTTAAGTTATTTGTTGTTCTTGGAAACAAATGTACCGGTCTTATTAACTTTTACAAAAGAAAAGTAACACAAAAAAAAAGGAAAATAAAACTTCTGCAAGAAGAAACTCCCAATGTCCACTGACTCATTGTGAACCTTACATCCTGCGGCGGGTGCTCCTCAGCCGAGGTCCATGGTGCTGAAATGTGGCCCCCATGTGGGTTTTAGTTCTGACTTTTGGGACCACCAGCTGACCTTATGTGACCTGAAGGCTCTGGGAGGGTTGTCAGCTAAAAGTAAATCTGAAAAAAAAACGGAGGATCCAATTCCGTGTACGGCTTTGAAAATCAATAAAAGAACCTTAAAATCGATCCTTAAGCTGACTGGGAGCCCGTAAAAAAATTTCAGAATTCTTCCTGGTCCTGGTTAAAAGGCGTGCGGCCGAGTTTTGGACTCAGCTGATTGAAAGTGTTTTTTAGAGGGTCAGATGTGTGAGGGCCAACCCATTTATCTGGCATTGTTTTAGCTATTTTAATAGCACCACTAATTTAATGAACATTTTATTGCAATGACATACAATTCATTTCTCACCATAGAACAAATACATCTAAATATGTTTTTTTTTAACCAAAATCCCTGTCAATTTGCCAATTTTTACATTGTTCATTTCCAGTTAGCAAGCTGCAGATGGTATATCTCGTCTATTAGCATGTCTTCATGGTGAATATGAAAACATAATTTAACCAATCAAGAAATATATACACAGTTTTTAGAAAATGCTAAAATTGTATTGATTTTATGAAAGGAGCCTGAGAGGTGTTGGATATTTAAACAGGGCCACACTTTGGACGTGCATATGGGTTATAACAGTCTTTTATACAGGTAACCAGTTCAAACTGGTGCCATCAATACAGGATGAGACGAAGTAACAGATCTGCGAGGAACATAATTCTTGCTTGCTTGTAGGAGCTTAATGCTTATTTTATGCGCTATGTTACACATAAATTATTTGACAGATCAATATGAATTTCCTGGATTCCATTTTAAATATTTTATCATGTATCTTTATGGACCTCTCCGTGATCTTTTTAAGTGGGATAAATTGTACAATCTGTCCATTCTGTCCCACTGAAACTGATGTTATTTTGACAAATTTGAAAGTCATTTTTTTTTGGAGCTCATGTTTTACAAGAGACTTAATATCCAACTTTTTATATAGCTAATGTGAGGACTTTGTCACACTCCCAGGTTGCCCAGCTATGAAAAGACCAAAGTTCAGCACAAAGACACGTGTTCAAAATGGAGTTCTGTGATTTTTTATCTTCTGCATTTTGTTTTGATAAAGTAAAAGACACAATACATTTGTTAAGTGGTGATTTTATGATGCGAGTGAGAGAAAGAAAATGCAAACGCTTGAACCATAGTGAAAGAGGAGTTCTGAAAAGCGGCTTCACTCTCAGAGGATGACTGCTTCACTGTTGCTCCGTCTGAGGTTCTGTGTAGGTTTTTCCTACCAGCCTTCCTGTTTTCACCCTCTCCTCCCTGCAGTCATGTTGTGCGAATTTCACAGTTAGAGCAGCCAAATATTTAGGGTGAATACAACTATTCTTTCTTCTTGGAAAAAGTCTGTGTGCAGATAAAAGGAAGCTGATGGCAGAAACACCATTTACAAGAGCCATTCTATTTGCACTAAACCAGGCGGCATGATTGCTGTTCGCTCGCTAAGGTCAAATTACTGCTGTGTCATTTCAATGTGTGACATTTACAGCAGCAGGTAATAAACATGAATAAAAGTGACGCGAATCTTTGCCTTTGACCCTTCAGACAGGAGTTAAATGTATCAGGCTTATGGAATACAGCCTATACACAGTGCAGATTATGTGACTCAGATAAAAAGTGTAAATTTGAAAGAAATTAAAGATTTCATTGATTCATGCGTGGCTTTTTGTTTTGGGCTTTGTGTTTGGCTTATGAAAAGGTTGAGGAGCCTGCCATCTTCAGGCGAATAGGCTTCATGACAAATATTTTAATGTTAATGTCCATAACATATATTTTTTTTACTCCATAATTATATAATGCAAAAACTTTGAGATAATGTGTAAACCTGTAAAACCCAATACATCAAAGAAATTGACAGAAATGTCAAATATATATATTTTAAATCCATTAATAAAATACACATGAAAAAAATGGATGTTCATATATTTTGTTATGACAGCTGTCTTACTCATGTTAATCTCTCTGACCACTATAATTGGGGAATAAAAACCAATTTTGGAGTAAATCATTTTTCACTATAATGGTAACAGAAGCTTAAAAGATGATTCCAAAAGGAATAAGTAATTTCTAAGCCATAATTTGATTTTAAAATTATTTAAACACAAGCTAAATTGAATTTTTATATTTAAATTGAATTTTAAATATTTGCTGTACTGGTATTTGCTGTTGCCAACTACAGCAAAAGATTATTGGTGCAAAAATCAGGTTTTGCTTTAGGCGCCTTGCATCCCAGTGGTGGCCCTGCTTCCAATAGAAAAATCAATGTAAATGTGCATAAATGTCGATTTTGGGCTTCCACGCTCAAAACTTCAGTGGTCATACAAGTTTTTACAAACTTTTCCAGGGTCCATGAACAAAACACGAGGCCATTGATCGTGCATGATAAGTTAAACCAGGTTAAAGTTAATCAAATGACGAGTGGGTGACTTTATTTAAGGAGATGCCAACCCTTTAAAAATGGAATTACAAAGGAGAAATTATTGATTGCAGTTAGTCTCCGACCATAATTATATAACAACAAGTCTATCTCAAATTTTAGAATATAGCCGTGAAAAAAAAGTCTCAGAACAAGATTGCAAGAAAGAAAATGAAAAGAAGCACCGCTTCTCCAGTGTAAACACAGCATCGAAAACCTGTGTTCAAAGAATGTGCGTCACATGCCTGGTAGGAAGATGGCTTAAGAGTGTGAGGCCTTCTTTTTGTGGCATCTATTTTTAGTCATTATTTAGTCATTTTTAAAACTCAGTATTAACCAGAAACACTTCAAATTGTATCACTTTTTAATACTGGATTTATGGATTTGCCCCCGAACGAGCAGTTGGCTTTACAGAACTCCACTGACTTGACTTGACTTGTATTATTAAATGTAAGTACTGGTCTATGCGGAAAAGAATTAGGGCCATGAAAAAAGAAAAATAAAGGCATGGTAAATTCGGAATTTTTTCTCAGAAACACATTATTCTGACCAGAATCTGAGAAAAAAAGTCAGAGTTCTGAAAAAAGTGAGCATTTTCCATAGCCCGTTTTTCTTTCCTCATAGGCTTAATCTTCTTGTGTAATATTATTATAGTAAAATATAAAAATGTATGCATATATGTATATATTAACAAATACAAATAGTTAGCATTTTTGTTTAAAACTCACTCTAAAAGCAATTTTTAGTATTGAAGTTGCTGAAATGCAGGGCGCTGCATTCAACACTGTATATAACAAAAAACTGTTTTCAAAATGTAAAAAATAATACTAATAATAAGTGAACCCACACGCATTAAGTCCCTTAAAATTACAAGAAAGACACTCTTTCATCAAGAACATTTTTTCAAGTAAAAATAAAATCCACTATTAAATTATATTTATCATTAATTTGTATATATTAATATATATTTTTTCTTTCTCTACAAATCCCAGACTATGTCTTCATTATAAGTTTAAATCTGAGGACTTTAGTGTCTTATCTCCTCTACTGCTGAATGCAAAATAAAGGGAAACTGAGCATTAATCATCTTTTTATTTCACCATTTTCCCAGCATTGTTTGCTAGGTTATAATGTAGCTTTTGTGATATTATGTCTTGTTTTTTTCTAAGTGCTAAAAGAAAAAATCTGCCTTTTTAAAAAAAGTTATGCCTTCTAGTCATTGCTACATTTTTTTTTTAAACATTTCAGGGAATAAGTAGAGATGTACAATTTCGAAAGTTCCCATTAAAATGTTTTTATAATTTTGATAAGCAACAACAAACGGACATCAAAAGAAAAAATGTAGAATTAACGATTTCACATGCATTCATGACAAGTAAAACGGAACAATAGTATAATGCATATAAACTTACAATCACATTCATTATATTCAATTAATTATCCCATGTAAAACATTTTAAAAACCTAACTCTTCCATGCATGATATACACAATAATTTAATGACACCATGCTATAAAATATTATATGACAAAGTATGTGTGAAAATAATTGTTATAATGTTTATGTACAGTAAATATACAAAATTTATACACTCAAAAAATTAAACACTCAAGCTTGTGGGCTGATCAATTTCCAGTGTGATTTTTGGTTATCCTTGTGCGATGCGTTTTTGCCTCTGAATCCAGCGCTTACAAAGGTCTTTGATCTCTTTGGTTCTCAGACAGTAGATGAACGGATTGATCAGTGGAGGAAAGAAGCTGTAGAAAAGAGTGGTGACCATCCGCTTGTCAGCCGTCATTTTCAGGTTAGGAAAGAACGGTGTGGAGTAGACAAAAAAGCGTGGCAGATAGTAAACGGCGATGATGAAGCCTTGGGTGGCACAGGTAGAAATGGTTTTCTTTTTGCTCTGTGGAGGATTCAATGCATTTCATTAACTTCCAAATATGGTATTTAAAAAAAAACAATAAAATGCAAACTTCACCTGATTGTTAGACATGCGAAAGACTGAGATGATTATCCAGAAGTAGGAGACAATGATGAAACCTAAAGGAAAATAAAGAATAAACATTGCCGCACCGTAGGAGGTTTCATACAGATTCGTCTCTCCACACACGAGGGAATTGAGAGACATAGTGTCACAGAAGGCCTGTACGATTTTGTTGGGTCCACAAAATGAGGCAAAGAGGAAGTTTATGGTGCCAATGCCGGGAAAGAGGTGTGCAACGATCCAGCTGAAGGCGGTAAGGCCCAGCATGTTGGGGCCTGTCATCAGCAGGGGATATCTGGGAAAGAACACGTTGGAAGAATATTTACATCCATTAATTGTTACTGATGTCAAATAAATTTAGTATAAAGTTTTCTTCTACCTGAAAGGAAAACAAATAGCAAGGCATCGGTCCAAAGCCATTAGTGAGTAAAATAAGAGAGTTCAGGCTCCCAAAGTAATGTATCATGTGTCTTTGGAAAAAACAAGTGTGAATACCAATACTCCCGTCGTTCCACCAGTACCGAGCAATCAGTTTTGGTAAAGCCACCGTAGTAAAGCCTGTAGAGGGGAAAAACAGAAAAACATTCAGAAAAAAATACTGACTTACCAACGTAAAATATTTCGCATTTAAGATTTACCGATGTCTGAGAGAGCCAGACTGACCATGATGATGTACATGGGCTTTTGGAGACTGGGCTCTAAAGCAAACATGACCACCAGGATCAAGTTCCCCACCACAGTGATCACATAAAGGATGAAGAAGAACCATGCCACTAAATGGAAATACTCCCGCTGGAGATCTGGAAAACCTACAATTATGAATTCTGACACTGCTGTGAAGTTGGTGCCCACCTCCCCCATGATGACAGTCAATGATTCGAGAAAACGACGCCCAGACAGCCGAAGTGCCGATCTGGAATGATGAGATTCAAGGTAGAACAATCAGAAGTCAAGTGGCATATATATATATATATTAAAAAAAGTTGTCTCTGAAGAGTTAAAGTAATTAGCTCACTTGGGCTATGAAAGTTACCTGTTGTCTGAGTGACAGCTGAATCGTGAGGCTGTACCAACCAGTGGTTGTTTAAATCCAGAGGCCACAAATCTGGTTGGAAGATAGTGTTAGTCTTCCCAAAATACGTGAGTTTTCAGTGGATTCAGTTTGGGATTGGGAAAAACAGCAAATTCTAAAAGTCTCGTGATCAAGCTAAACCACAACCATTTTTAACTGTTTTTTATTTTTTATTTTAAGTTGATTAAGGGCTGCATGTAGTGGTTTGCACTTTCACCTCTCACCAAGAAGGTTCAGGTTCAAATCCTGGCGGGGTCCTTTTTGTGTGTAGTTCTCAATGGGCACCCCGGCTTCCTTCCTCACATCAAAAAACCTGCTTTATGGGTTCATTTATTATTGTCCCGAGGTGTGAATGTTCAATTCAATTCAATTCAATTTTATTTATATAGCCCAATATCACAAATTCAATTTGCCTCATGTGAGTGCAATGTATTCTCACTCCCAACTAGTCAAATATGGTCGTATAGTTCACGCTCCCTTCGCATCACTTTTTGTCGTTTTGGGTGTCCCCTAACTTGCTGTTTTTTTGACATGTTGACTGTTCCCATTAAATCAGGTGTCCCCAACCTCCTGCCCAAAAACTGGTATCAGACTGAGGGCCGCTTGGTATTGGTTCACGGAGATGGTAAAAATGCATATGCTAGGATGACCCCAACACTCAGGATGAGATGGTACCAGTACCCCAACCCAGTACTGGTACCCCAACCCAGTACTCGTACTCCACATTGCATCTGGTGGAAGGTTGGCTCGAGTGTGTGAATGGGTCTGTGATTGGAAAGCGCTTTGGGCCTTCAAGGAACGAAGAAAAGCACTACACAAGTATACACCATTTACCATTTACCATTAACCCCAACCCAATCCAGTACTGGTTCAGTGTCTCAAGGGTTGGGGGACCCCTGATTTAATGGGAACAGACAGCACATAAAAAACCCAATGAGTTTGGGACATCCAAAAAGTCAAAAAGTGACGCAGACCACACGAGTTTGAAGTGAGAATGCGTGTGTGTGAGTTTGTATGGCCTTGTGATTGACTGGGACAAGTAGAACAATCCAGGGTGTGCTTTAACGCCTGGTTCACACCGGACGCTGAAGCGCAGAGTGGAGGCCGCTTCCATTCGGCGCCCTTGTTAACCTATGGTGGGATTCACTCCAGGCGTGGAAGGCTCACGCCGTGCAGTGGATCATTTCTTCGTTCTGTCTCTTTTGTGCGCGAGCCGGGAGCCATCCGCATGAATTCTGGCAGGAAGTTACATCAATCTGATTTATTTTCAAAACATAACCAATTTTTCACAATAAAACACCACGATTGACCAATGTTTTTGTATATACAAATTAATAACCTGTATTTTAGGTTTTAATTTACCCATGATGGAAAAAAACAGAAAAAGCTCTAGCAGAAGCGCCTATCGACGGTCGTGGAAAAATGCACTCCTGGTGTGAATTGCAGGACAGTGGGGATGCCGCCTGCACTCAGCGCCACCGCGACACTTTTCCGCGTTTCCGATTAGCCTTTAGATTATTTTTTAATATATTTCTTGGGGAACAAAAGGAGAAAACTGTCCATATGAAGAGACGTGGATCAATTATATTTTATCAATAATACAATAAAATTAGATAGAACTAAGAGATTGTATTTGTTTGTTAGTGGCTGATTTAATTAATAAGTAGATCATGTTTTAGAATTGAGATTGAATTTTAGTCTACATTTTAATGGCTCAATTATTGACTATATCAGAGAACTAAATCGAGCGACTGTGTCATCACCCATTTAAAACGACTTACTTACAGCTACAATAAACTGAGTCAATTCAGACGCCCTTTTTCCGCTATATGGATGCCATCATTTGAAGTCAGACATCCTCTTTAAGCAATGATCGGTTCAAGTTGAGTCTATGTTTCTATGGCAACTCCTATCACCAATCAGGAGTGAGCTTGTTGGAAGTCCACGCCCCTACCACTAAAAAAGGGGGCTCTGGAGAATCTGTCAAATACAACATTCAAGGTAAGTCTAGTTCAATTATACAGACAATAGTATAAAATAACAATTTATTATACTGTTTTTTTAACAAAGATCTTGCAATTTTTCAAGATTTTTGAATTTAATATATTATATATTACATCAATAAATTAAATTTGACCTGAATTTTACAATTTAGCCCCAAAGTTGCTGAAACATGAGCTGCTACAGTAAACTAGAAAAATAGTGACTTTGGGTTGATTAGTTGATTTCACAAGCATTTTTTACTTTGACCTTAACTTGTTAGACACATTTTTACTAGTGAACATGACGCAATAAAAAAAAAAAAAAAACTAAAGTCAACACACTTTAGATTGCCCTCTTAAAATTGTATAATATCCATTTTTTTAATTTATAGTCTCTTATGTGAAAAAAAGGCATGTAAAGTTATTATCAACAATATTTATATTTCTTTCTGCCGCTTTCCACAGCTCAAATTTTTATCTTCATCTAATTTCAAATCTCACAATCGTATTGCTTTGTCCCTCCACGTGTCACTTTAAATCAGTTTAAATGTGAATTTACTGATAGAAACCACATCAGGCAGTGAAAGCTCAAAGAGTTGCTGCCCTCCACTGGCTACTGCGTGTAACTGCAACACTGGAGATTTTTCTCTACTTTTGGAACGTGGAAAAAAATCTGAAAAAAAAAGTGAGATGTGACTCGGGATAATCCTTTTCCTTTTTAGATTAATTGCTTTAGAATAAAATGGCATTAGGAAAACACAACATATTTTTTCACCGCAGTATTAAAAAACACTGAAATTGATCACTATTCACATTTTTGTGACTAGTGACAATTACTTAAAGAAAGAACACTTTCATCACTGTTTCTTTTCATTATTTAAGGGAAAAATTAAAGATGCTAAATTAGGTTTTGTCCTGGTGCACATTTAAAAACATATTTAGGTTTATTTTGACTTCATTTACAAATTAACAGTTTTATAGTGAAATCTGTGCAATGTTCACTCGAATAGCTGTCTCTAATAAAAATAGAAATAAAAAGCAGTTTGCAAAGTCATTTTTAAATAAAAAACTCTTTTGGGCCTTTTTTTGGCATAACCACCAGGCCACTTAAGGCATCTAGCCTGCAATTTATTCACTTTATTTTATTTAAAAAAAATTAATTACCAAACAATACACTATTAGTAAAAGTATAATGGACCACAAAATTAAAAAAAAGAAAAAAAATGTAGTACACGTAGTATATTCATGACAAATCCTACTGCCTATAGCAAAAGAAAAATTAAAATACATACATGCTTCCAGTCACATTCCAATATGCATTTTTTAAATTACAAATATGCATTTTTGGACCTCTGTCATCCACATACAGAATCCTAAATGTTGTGTTGTAAAAATGCCATTAATGACTTAAATAGTCATTCTCCTAGCTTATTTTCTCCATCATATGACTACAGTTTCTGACAGACTAAAGTAACTAAAGTTACAGACTAAGGCCCAAATATTTCTAGCTAATATATGCCACTTAAACCTAGAAATACTTGTTTTGATTCATTTCTGTAGCTGCTAGATTTTGGGCTATTTGCCTTTTTTTTTAAAGAAATTGTGGTCTTCCATTTATTTGTAGAATTTCTTAGCGGATGACATTCTTGGGCACAGGGAATCTATTCATTTTGCAATTTTTTTTTGCCTGCTTTTAATTTTTACTTCTTGAACCCCAGCTTACTATTTTAGTTTCTCTACCAGTTTTTTTTCTCCTCCATGTTCCCTGTGTTTGGACTGAATTATGAAGCAAACCTGTTTTTCTGCAGCCTCGGCCTGGAATTCTCTCCAACCCCAACTAAATTGGGATGAGCTTTCTTCATTTAGAGCAGGGGTCTCAAACTCAATTCAGCCGGGGGCCGCTGGAGGCAGAGTCTGGGTGAGGCCGGGCCGCATCAGGATTTTCACAAGCAAATCGCTGATAAAACATTCCAATGTTCTCAAATATCTTTATTTTTAACACGAAATAATGAATGAATTAAATTAATTTTAAAAAATGAATTAGAAAATCAATCAATAATAATTAAAATAATAACAATGAGCATATAGCAGACACAGACGACAGAAACCACATATTGACTGACTGACTATAGCAGTGTTTCTCAAATGGTGGGGCGCGCCCCCCTGGAGGGAATGCAAATAAAAATATGTTTACATTAGAGATGAATATTGTGCATAATCCTACATAGTAGTTGATGATAAATTAAATATAGCAAAACAACCTAAAAATTAATTTGGAAGCAGAAAGAGTCACTGTTTACAGTGAACCAATGCAAAAGAACTGAATCTCTGAGAAAAGACAGAATTCCATCACTACTGTGGAGAGAAACAAGGAAAGATTGTTTTTACTTTGTCTGGAAGTTTTTGAAGTATTCTAAAAAAAAAAAGAACAATTGATAAAACTGATTATTTAGAAAAATTTTTTTAATTATTATTCTTTAATAATAATAAAAGTATGATATTTTGAGGAGATATATGTTTAACTTGAGCAAATTAACTGATACTGATGATGTTTGCAGCTGAAAGGGGGGGGTGCGTGGGGGGGGGGGGTTGTCTAAGAGAAAATACCTGACAAACACTAGACAAGAGAAAACTATTTTTATTCAGTTTCAAATGTCTGTATTTACAGAACCTCCTTCATTTCTGAGCTGAGAGCAACGCGCTCACTGAAAGCTCAATGCGTTGCTACGCAAGTTTTTAAATCTGGTCTCAAGCTCTGCGCACAAATCGTGCACGCTCTGAGCGCGCGCTGAGTCTTCAACCCGGTTCAGTATTTCAGGAACAGTCGCAGCAGCGCTAATGAACGGTAAAAACACCATAGAAGAAGAATCTCCTCTCTACTGCGTGCGTGACCGCGCTGCTCCGGTGTGGATACCACCTGCTCAGCGTGCGTTCATGAACCCGCGCAGACATGCGGCCGGTGTGGAAGCACCTTTGAAGATTCTGCTCGCTCGCGGGCATCACTCACGCACGCGGAAGTAGTCAGTCTCTCTCGCGAGGACTTTCTCTGATCGTGGAGGAGGAAAAAGCGCTCGCGAGGGTCAGATTTATCCGCGCGGAATATTTGATGCGTGCGCGGCGTCAGGAACACGCTTTTTGACAAGCGGCAGGCTGTGTATCACGTGTTGTCACGTGATGAAAGAGGAGCGGGTCGCGAATCCCGTTCAGTGAGAAAGCTCTTCACAGCTTCATGGCTCCTCCTCCATCCAGCTGATTGGAGGAATGAATTAAAGAGTGAGGAGGCTCTGACAGCCCGCCGATGTCCCGCCCTCCAGAACCATATACCTTACCGTGATTGGTTTATTCAGCTCTGCACACAACAACTGTCATTCATATCAGCTTTGCGGGCCGCACTAACAGTAATCTTTCATATGAAGACGGGGGCCGCAAATTATCATCCCGCGGGCCGCAGATAGCCCGCGGGCCGCGAGTTTGAGACCCCTGATTTAGAGTAATCCGTTCCTTTCTGTCTAGCAAAGAAAATAATACAATAAATCAATGTCCATGTTTTGTATTTACCCTGATAACTAATGCACCTTATATTTACCAATCCTTATCAATGTCATACTGCTCTTAACTTTTGCACACTCCAAATGATTGTTTATGTGTGACGAAGATGTGGAGGCGTTTGGATCCATAAGCAAGCAGGTAAGTTTTAATAAGCACCCAAAAACAGACGGGGCAAAACAGAGACGTGGTCAAAGGTCAGGCAGAGGTCAAAAATGAGGAGCTAGACAGAGAGGCCAGTAGAACAGGCAAAGGTCAAAAACACGAGTAGGCAAAGGAGTAATCAGGACCGCTCAGAATTTGCTAGGCTACACTAGGCAATACTTCGCAGAGAATGAGATAAATTCAATACAGCTGATGAATGTAATTCAATACACCTAATGGACCCAAATATAATGTCCCAGAGATGTTCTATTGGTTTTAAGTCAGGGGATCGTGAAGATCATTGAATTGTTTTAACTCCTTCATCCTCCAGGTACTGCCTGCATACTCTTTCCACGTGAGGCCGGGCATTGTGTTGCATTAGGAGGAAACCAAGACCTACTGCACCAGCGTAGGGTCTGATGATGAGTTCAAGGATTTCATCTGGATACCTTATGGCAGTCAGAGAACACCAGTCCTGTTTTGAGGCTTTTCTAATTGTTGCCACTGAAGTGCACCTGTTGTCAATTCCATGAACACCAATACAGCTGAAATTGATGAAAGAGGCCCTCAGCTGCTTAACCAACAAGAAAATTATCAGACAGGTTTCATTCGATTCATGCCAGGCCCAATGAAAAAAGTGTTCCTTTAATTTTTGTGAGCAGTGTATAGCCTATATAGAGGTCTTGTTAGAAAGCCTCCCTCTTGGACTTGCACTCCTGCACAGTGGCTGAAGGTAATGCACCATCAAGTTGATGCCACCCACCATTTAAATCCTTAGAAGAAGAAAAATTATTGGCAATTAGCAAGACAAACCCAATGAAGGAGGGATATTTTAAGTTCACTTCTCCATTTTTGTGCTTTCTGGCTGAAGATCTGGCCTCTTAGGAAGAGGATGAAAATCCAACTGTCAGACTGCTTCCTCAACGGCTCAATCCGAATTCTCCCTTCCCCTTCATTTAGCCCGCCAAACGGAAAGTTATGAAAAAATAGTGTCTCATAGTGTTATTGCGGAGCTTCCAGCTCTTGAACATACATAACAATCGTGGTTTTGTAATTTAAAAAAAGTCATGCTACAACATGAAGTCATTACTTACATCTTAATGTAAACTTCCATGCTCCAGCGTACATACACGTGAAAAAAATCACTTCTCAGCACAACGCGATTTACCCCCCATGACAGAGGACTTTGTATTCCTCGACTTGGAGTGTCGGATTTAAAAAAAAAAATATTCCGGAGACACTTTCTCTAAAAATTCCTCTTCAAATGGAGGGGAAGGGAGAAGGGAAGAATTTGGATTGGGCCAAGAAAGAGTGCTGCGAAATAACCTCCGACAGACCAGCTCGTGTCTGCTCAAATGCTCAGAAACAGACTCCATGAGGAAGGTTTGAGGGTCCAACGACCACAGGTGGGGGTTATTCTTACATCCTAACATCAGGCAGAATATTTGGCATTTGCTAGAGAACACTAAGACTGACAAATTTACCACTGGTGCCCTGTGACCTTCCCAGATGAAAGCAGGTTCACGTTGAGGCGCTAGACATTCTGCTCCCTGAAACATTGTCCAACATGACCGGTCTGGCAATGGGTCAGTGTTTGGTGGCATTTCTTTGGATAGCTGGAGGAAGCCTGATTGCTGTTAGGTGCCGAGATGAGATACTCAGACCGTTTGTGAGTCCAGATACTGCCCGGAGTTCTTCCTGCCATCCACCGACACTGCATAGCATTAGGTTCAGAAGGAGATCCTTCAGACGTGGAGACCACTTCATCAGGAGCATGCGCAGGCATCGGAGAAAGCTCATGCTGGCATGTGGAAGCCACACACACTGTTGAACTTTTTATAAAAAAAGTTTTAGGGAGATTACAACAGCCTGAAATATGTTTTTCCACTTTAATTTTAGTGAGACTCCAAATTCAGACCTATAGGGGTGAATACATTGGATTTCCATTGATTATTTAAGGGTTTTTTTTGTCACAAAATGTTCTTTGTAAAGAGCAAAGTACTTGAAAAGAGCACGCCAACTGCTCAGGCTTTAAGATATGTCATTTTAGTGTTCCCTTTTTTTTCCATCTTCACAATTCAAACTATATTTTTTTCTGTCCGGGCTAAAGTGTTGAATAATGTACATGTACTTGTTTTGACTAGTTTGGGAAAACTTCCAAACTGGATAAATAACTTACCTGAACGAAAACAAGCCACAACAAGTGAGTGGTAAATATTTGTGTTTGAACTGGGGAGAGGTTTGGGGTGTTTAAGCCTCCGGGGATCAATTAGCGAGATGGTAACAACAGTAATGTCATTTTCCTGAGGGAAACGACAAACAAAGTCTCCGGTGACGAAACAGCGGTACAGTAACACTGAGGTGTGACTCCCTGAGGGTCCAGATCAAACTTGATAGAACTGTTTGTTATGGAAGAAAGTCATCTTAGCTCATCCCTGTCATCCGCAGTGGTTGCCTTAACTTATTTTTTTTTTAAACATATTATGTCCTTTTTGAGTAGAAAAGAATTAAACTTTATAAATGGCTTCACTTAAACTAAAGAGTATAATCAATTTATTTTACCATATTGGTGTCTGGCATTTTGAACGTGTTATTCAGGTTTATCTCGGATGCAATTTTCAATATTTGGAATCACATCTAACTAAAAATAGGTGATATAAATAGTCAGATGATACGTTTATAATGTTAATGTCTTACACATGGTGCATGATTTACTTTGTATTTGCCTCCATGAGGCCACAAAGATGACAAACATGAACAGTGGTTTAATGTGTTTTTTTTTTTCAAAATGGCTGCAAGGAATGCCGCACATAACGCTCATCTACAATGATAAAACTAGGTACACATGCTTCAAAAGCTGAGTTTTGAATAATATTTTTACAATGCAAAAAATGACCAAATTGTTTTAGGAGAAAAAGGGTTAATTTTAATACATTTTTAATTGTCATTTTGAACAGAATTGCCATCTTTTCTCTATTTGACATTATGTGTTTTGACAGAATAAAAAGAAAACTTTAAATAGAAAAAAAAAACTAGTCTTTATAGGAAGTTACTAAATATCCAGATGCTAAAAGCATTTACTTTTATCTTTAACTCTCCTAAAATAATCTAATTTAAATATATTTTAGTGAAGAATCAAACTGAACACACAAAACCATACAAGGCGCATTGAGACATATTTTATGTCTGATATGTTTTATTCTAGAGTTACTTTTAATTATCTTAAATAATTATTTTCAGAACTGATTTTTCACCATGGGATTATTTAAACTCTGTACCCTGGAGGCAATTTCATTCATCTGACAACAATGCCTTATCAGATAATCCCATGTGGATTATATTTGTTTAAACAGAACAACTTCACAGTCCCAATGGTTTCATTAATCTCTTGGGATATTGTTTGGTGTTGTGGGCCCGTCATACTTTCATGCATGAAAATAATGTGGACTATAATGTCTGTTTTCTTAATCATTAAGATCAGGGAATTGAAAAGAATCTGTCAAATTTGTTCATTTTAAATGTTTAATGAAATACATGTTTTTATGATAAACGTTGAATATCTATAATTGTGTTTTAGGAAAATAACATAATCGGACGACAGCTACGACTTCACACAAATTGTTAATCAAATTCAAAACAATGAAAAAAGCATGATTGAAATGTTTGTTGTTATACATTTGTCATATGGTTGCAGAAAACCTCAAATCTCCATATAATCTATTGATTGATGGATGAGATTTAACCTAAAGCAAGGGTTTTCAACCTTCAACACTGTAAGAGCTATTCGAGTCAATTTCTCGCCAACCAAAACACAAGAAGAGCAACAAAGTCTTCTCTCACCCTTTAGAAAAATAAAAAGCTGATTTATATTTATGTTTTTGATACTTAAATGATACATTTAAGTAAGCTATTCTGCTATTTGGAGTACATAAAACAAAAACACAGAGAACATAGTTTTGTTTTTTTTTAATTATTTAATATTTTATAACTTTTAACAGAACTTTGCATGACTTCCTTTCAAAATAAAGGACATCCCACACTATAGGATCATGTCAATGCAGCAAATGCATTGACTATTCTGTTTTTTGGTGTAAATAAAGCACAAACATTAAGAGAAAATAGCTTTAAAAAAAAAAGAAATATTTTATAACTTTTGTCAGAACTTTGCATGACTTGCTTTCAAAGTAAAAGACACCCTTCACCCAAAGTAAAAGACACCCTACACCAGCAAATGCAGTAGGAAGCGTAAAAAAATTGTTAAAAAATGTTTTATTTTACTGTTTCTGGTGTATTTCTACTACAAATGTATTGATATGACCAAAAAAAACCTAAATAGAGATAATTAAGTGACCCTTACCATATGTTAAAACCATTAGGAAAACTTTAAATCCTTGGATTTGTTAAAAGATAAAAAATATGCTTGATAACCCGGTGGATTATAACTTAACGTATCTTTAATTCTGGTTGTGTTTGCTGACAATAAATTGATTTTCTGTGATAGATGAAGCAAAAATTAAGCCAAAATTTCTTAGTATGACAATCGATTGAGGATTGATGGAGAATGACGGTTTTCGTTGACAGGATCCTCATTGAATGTTTCATACCGTCTTTCAACTATTTGTGAATTAGTTGAATAAAGTTTAACTTAATTTACTTTTTAAAAAAATTTTACTACTTATTTACTTTTTCCTTTACAGTTACTTTTAAAAATGTTTTATTTTAACGAAAGAGCCACAATGGAGAGGTAAAGGAGCCACATGTGGCTCCGGAGTTGCAGGTCGCAGACCCCTGACCTAAAGTAAGCACTAGCATTCACATAGAACAGTATGCAGAACAGAGCAAGCACTTTACTATCTCATAAAGTTTTAAATAGTTTCATTTGCAAAATACAATGTTTTTATTTTCAAGTATTAGAAGTTTTCAGAGCTGAATTTGTCAAACATGTTTAACATCATTCCATGTTACGGCAGTAAGCTATAGTCAAAGCTGATGTGGTTGGTGGTTTAACCCTCTATCCAATCCTTAACGCTGAGTGTTAAGTACTGGGAAGGTGGAGGTTACAATTTCAGCTTCATTGTTGACACTCTCCCTCTTGGTCACCAAGCATGTTGGTTTCTTTTCACCTTTAACTAAAATAACCTCAAAAGGTTTTAGATTCTACTACCTTTTTATTTGTTCGGTAAAAATAAAAACCTAAGTTTATTTGATTACTTTGATAATTGATTTTTTTCACATAAGAAGTTGATAAATTGAAAAATTCTGTTTAGCAACAAAACTCTTCAACTACTTATTGATCATTTTATGTATTAGTTATGCAAAAAAATCTATGTAGATACAAAATACTGTTGAGTGAATATCTTTTATTCTAAACTGCCATAAACAAGATCCACACATTGTAACTTTGTTTCTGCATGATGACTTTTCCTCCCTGGGCTGTCCCCTGCAGTTGGGGATGAGGTGTTTACTTCACCGCTCAGGCTGTGTCATCATCATTCAAGTACAGAAACAACAAACAGCTAATTACCAGCCTCATTAGACAAAGTTTTCCAGGATACAATCCAGGGAATACACTGTTGTCGAACCAAAGTTTTTCTCTAGGACTTTTATCTCGTATTCACCTTGAAGAATGATAACAGGTATTGTTAACTGTGCCAAATTTGAAAGATCAATGCACTATAAGCATTTTCACCTGAAACCCCTGCTTAAACTCATTCTTTAGACTACAAACCATTACATTTACTTGACTGCATTAGGACTGGGTGAAATGTTGCAGTAAAGCACAGGTTCAGGCATACAGGCATCTGTTATGACTGACAAGCTGTCAGTCATGACAGATGCCCACCAACCCCTTCTAAAAAACTGGTATGGCTAGGAAAAATAATAAAAAATAAATAATCAATACAACTTTATTTGCAACATGCTCTCCAAACCAAACTTGATCTTCTTGCCTGAAAGAATGCTCGTGTTGACAGTTTATGTGCAACTCCTGCAGTTTAAAATGAAAAAAAAAAAAACTTAAACTTGTGATTCTACTTTACGTCTAGGATAACTTGCTGTGCATTAAAAAGCTAATATGTTTTCCACCAGTCAAACGACTTCTACTGAAAAATTCTTTTTATACTAGATGAGTTTTCTGCATTTGTCAAGACTGATACTTTTGTGTTTTTCTACTTTCATTGAGGCCTAAAGCTCTTTATAGTCACCATCCCATTGACCCAGGCCAGCAGTGGCATTGTGGAGGTTCAGTGTCTTGCACAAGGACACTTTGATAGATGTTGTGGCAAAAGCGGAAACCGAACCTGTGACTTTCAAATCAAAAATCAATCACTCTTCCTTTTCTCCTAAAATGTTATGATTATTGTCCTATAGATATATAATGTCACCTCCCTGTCAGATTTATCTTTAGTCAAGTGTAGATTAGAATTCCAAAGTTATGCTAGCCTCTCGTATACATTTCATTTAATGCACATCTCTTAGCTGAGTTTTGCTCACAAAGACATCCTCCATGCAGCACCTGAAACAAACTAAACTTTCACAGTCTGTATAAAACAAACTGCATCCACTGCTGCTTTGACATTTCAGGAGAGGCTAACAAATACAATAAGTCCTGGATTTACTCCTCCTAAACAACAAATCAGATACTTACTGTATGTGACACAACTTTTACTGCCTGCTGCAAAAAAAACAGCTGAATGGCTTGAAAATGAAATATAAAAATGAACCAAGACTGTCAAAGTAAAACTAAAAGTTAGAAGACAGAAAAAAAAAATTTCAAGCTGAAAAGTTGAATGCAAATAAAGGTTTAAATGGTTTCCCAGAAACCCGATCACTGAACTCCAAAGGCCAAATTCCCATTTTAAACACACATTCCACCACACGACATTAAGTTTCTGGCTCAAAGATCACAGTGGGTTAGGAACAAGATATAGTGGATTTAAACGTGTGGCTTAAAAAACGGAAATTGTACATTAGTGGCTAAATTTTGTCTTTCGCCTTAGCAGGTTTGTGATGAAGCACTGTTTGTTTTCCTGATCGACATTTGGATAGTCTATTTTTGACACTAGTGTTCAGGAATCAAACTACAAATGGTATTAATGAGAGCGTGGTTTCTATTAATGACAACAAAATGATGGTGAAGTGATAGAGCGGTCAACCTCTGATCAGAAGATTGCAGGTTTGGTTCCTGTCTTGCCCGTCTGTGAGTCAAAGTGTCCTTGGGCAAGACCCTGAACCCCATATTGCTCATGGTGGTTGTAGGTTGGCGCCAGTGTTCGACTGCACATTAGTGTGTGAATGTGTGTATAGTTGAATGGGACTGTGACTGAAGGTCTTTTGGCTCCTAAGAAGGTAAGTGCTATTTACCCTTTGACTCCACAGGTCACGTGCATACACTTTTCACACTTAATCATTTACAGTCCACGAGTTATTATATGATATTTGCTTTCTTGCTAAACAATTAGAGTTTGATAGTAACAAGAGATTGGATTTTGAGCAGCTTTCAAAAAGAGATTGTACTTTTTTGGTTTTACTGCACCAAACATTGTATTTTGCCTAATTATTATTTAGGAATCCAACTACCAACGGTCTTAATGAGTGTGTGGTCTCCATCGAGTCAAAGATCATGACACTTCTGACAGACTGATGTTAAGCACACATACTGTAGCATCACTCTCAAAACAAGTGTAGATGCTTGGTTGGATCTGTAAATGAGCTCCTGTAAAAAAAAAATATCAAGAAAAAATCTTGACTATATTTTTTTATTAACTTTTCTTCAGTCAATCATTTTTTGTTTTTTTTTTTGTTTAAAGACTGCTGTGTCAACCTGTGCATTTATTCTAACCATGGGTGAAATCACAGTGGTACTTTTTTTTTTTTTTTTTGAGCATAGGACTGAGTTGGTGGGTGGGACAATGCTTCCTCAAGTGACTCAAGTGAACTTGATTACGTTTTAGCGATTACGTTTTGAAACTCAAAGCCATAAAAGAACCAAGTTCAGGTCCTCACCTGAACTTGGTTCTTTTATGGCAAAGCTTGCTTCACCTTCAGCAGACAAGACTACAATGTTTATCAGCGCTGTTCAAAGCTCTGAAGAAAATGATTTGATGTTAATTTGATAATGGACCTTTTTAACTCTGCTTTAGGAAAAAACATCACCTTTGTGCGGCCTGCATATTTCATTGTCAGAGGATTTATTGGTATCCCAAATGCTGACTATTACTATATCTTTCTACTGTTTGTCTACATTGTTTCAGTGCTTGGAAACACATCCGTGATGGCTCTGATTTATCTGGATCATAATCTGAGAACTGCAAAGTATGTAGCAGTTTTTAACCTTGCCTTTGTGGATTTGTTGGGTAGCACGTCTCTGGTTCCAAAAGTCATTGACATCTTTTTGTTTAATCACTACAATGTTCCATACAATGAGTGCATGACATTCTTTTTTTTCTGCTTTACATGTCTTTCAATGCAGGCTCTTAACCTGGTTGCTCTTTGTTATGATCGCCTGGTTGCTATCATGTTTCCGCTGCATTATCAAGTCAGAGTGACCCCCAAAATCATGCTGTCTATAATCCTTTCTTTCTGGCTGTTAGTCATAGCTGCTGTTTTAACTTCAGCAGGTCTTTTAACAAGACTTTCCTTCTGTAACTCAGTGGTTATTGATAGTTATTTTTGTGACCACGGTCCAATCTATAAGCTAGCATGCAACGACAACACTCCCAGTTTAATAATAGGAAATCTGATGGTAGTTATCATTATTTTTGTTCCTCTTGTGATAATCGTGTCTAGTTATGTTTGTATTGGTCATGCGCTGGTCAAGATTTCTACACCTCATGAAAGAGTCAAAGCCTTTAAAACATGTACAGCTCATCTTTCATTGGTTGTGATCTATTTCATACCAATTTTAATCACCTTTATCAAGATACTAAATGTACATCCAAATGCTAGGATTATTAATCTGTCTCTGTCCTCTGTCATTCCTCCTGTTTTAAACCCAATAGTTTATGTCCTGCAGACACAAGAGATTAAAGCATCATTTAGGAAATTTGTAAAAAGCAGAATTCAGTTAAAAGTTACCAGAAAGTAGAAGTTCGTGTAATGCTAACGCAAGATTTTAGAGATATTAGTAAAATTAGTCCAATTAAAAACATTCTATTTTAAAAATTCTGGACTCTTATGTCACTGGTGTTTGAGACTAGGACAGGTTTATGTCAGAATTAATAGTGTTAATCTGCTGTTTGGAAATAGAAGACAAACACAATAAATCATTAGAACCATCATTTTTAAATATAAGGATTAATAAGTAATTTTATCCTCATGTCTTGTGCTCTAAAATGGATTTACTCTTCGTTCACTAAACCAGCAACATCTCAGTTGTTTTTGATCATCAACTAACATGATGTTATTAACCTCAAAATTAACTTCACTGCTACTGAAATTATAAAAATATCATCATTTTGAAAACATTTTGCACTTTTAAAATCATTGTAGACAATAAAAATAAAAACTACTGTCTGTGTTTTTGTGGGTTTTTACTTGCTAAATTAAAATTTCTGTCAATGAACTGAGATTGTGGGTTTATTTCTGATAGTCAGTTGAAAAAGGTTAATGAAGACATACTTTTTCTTTATGTTCCTTATAAAAAGGTCTACAGAAACAGGATAATTAACCAAGACTGTCAAAGTAAAGCTAAAAGTTAGAAGACAGAAAAAAAATATTTCAAGCTGAAAACTTTAACGCAAATGAAAGTTTAGATCAGGGGTGTCAAACATACGGCCCGCGGGCCGTATCCGGCCCGCTAGATGATTTAATACGGCCCAGTTATGAAGAAAAAAATATATAAGAATTTTCCAAAAAGAAAGCAAGTTTCTAGCCCACTCCTGTGGCGAGTTATGGTTCTTTTAAGAAATGGATGCAATGCGCGATTTAACCACTAGGGGGAGCAAAGACAACTCAAGAGATAAAAATTAAACAAACTTCCCTCGTTTTGGGAGACAAAGGGACCAAAATGTTTACAAGTTTAACCCAATGGAACCAAGGACCTAAAGCTCTGTTTTTGTTTACTTTTGAATTTACCTCCGTATTTTCAATTTAACATGTTTATTTGATATAATTTTAATCAGGACAACCCTATCTATGTGACACTGCGTTTTTTAAAGTAATTTTCCATGTTCTATTCACACATCAAACATAAAATCATGCAAAAACAGAAAATTCCATCTAAAAAAATAAGACTCATTTTGCTGTGGAAACCCCCAAAATATTTAACAAACTGTTTTTACAACATAAAATGACAGTTTTGGGTGTAATTTCATAAAAACTACTAAACTAAATTTAGTCAACAAACTAATCAACACATTTTTGACTGAAAATACAAAAAAAATGTTCAGTTGAAATTTCCAGATTCCTTTTTTGGGCCAAAAATCTAAAGAGTTTGTGTTGGTAGAGGAACATGACGGACCTTACAGCTCCATGATGTGACCTTTATATGTTGTCATACAGACAGTAATAGTACTTCAGTCTGTCTGTGTGGCTTCAGCTTCCAGGCAGACCAAAAAATAAGAATTTCTCTCCTAAGAGCTCTGCTGTCCATTTGATGTTTCATGGAAATCTATGTTTCTCTCTTTTCTTTTACTTTTTTTTCATCATAAGCTTTGCCAGTTGAGTTTGTGAGGAATAATAAAAAGGTTTTAGGGAGAAGTTTGATCAGCTGAACTTCAGATCAGCCCGGCTGGAATCTGCTCTCAGGTGGGGGCGTGTCTGTCTGCTCTGTTGCTCGCCTCTTGTAACAGCGGCCAGCAGGACTTTCGCAGAGAAACAGAATTTTCGTGATTTTTTGACAACACAGGTGGTTGTTGATGTCGTAGAAAACTCAAAGCCAAAGTAAAATTAATATCACATTCCTCCTCGTGGGGTTTCTAATAGCAGACAGCTCTGGTTGGCTCCGCCCCCCACTGCACTGACCTGCATTGCAGCCGTCTGATCAAAGTTTGTCTTCCGCCTTATTTATTAAAATCAAAGATTGTTTTTGTCCAAAAACTACGAATAAAGGCCATATTTTGCCTTAATTCAATAAAATATTAGTTACAGAACATAAAAACGTTTATTTTATCTCGTTGATCTCACAGCAGGACGTCTGACGGCGTCCGTCGGTTCCAGAGGGTTCATTTAGTTTGATTTTTCATTGATTAAAACATTTATATTTTTTCCGTAGCCCCCTCTTTAGTTTACTATCGGGATTACTTTAATGTCAGATGTAAAACATTCAGTCTGTATAAAATTAAATAAACCTTTTTTTTTTTTTTTTTTTTTTTTTAACTTAGTGAAATCCATTTTATTTGAAATACTTTGGATTCAGTGAATGAAAATGTAATAATAAATGATTAGACTATTAGGTTGTTTTTGCAACTAAGAAATAAAACAAAAATAAAGCTAAAGATAACACGTTGAACAAAGGTTATTTTGCTGTTATGTTTCTGGCCCGGCCCACTTGAGATCAGACGGGTTGAATGCGGCCCCAGAACCAAAATGAGTTTGACACCCCTGGTTTAGATGGTTTCCCAGACACCCGATCACTGAACTCCACAGGTCATGTTCCCATTTTAAACACACATTCCACCACACGACAATAAGTTTCTGGCTCAAAGATCAAAGTGGGTTAGGAGTGTCAGTGAGGCAGAGAAGACGTGCTTTAAAAAATCAGGAGTTGTAAACACTTGATTTAGAGGAGGACCTCCATGAAAAAGAAAAGAAGAGAGAGTCTGTCTATTGCCGCGGTGCATGCTGGGAGCGGAGCGGGGGAGTGATACACGAGAGATAACAGCCGTGCACAGGGGCAGGCACAGAATTACATGATGTTTCTGTTCAGAAGAAAAAGTTCTTAAATGAAAGAATAATATAAAAATAACTGCGACATATTTACTGCTTTAGGATTTTAAGACTTTAACTTGACTGTTCTGATGTCAGATTAAAATAAAACAAAACTGTAATATAGTCTTTTAAAAATATAAAAGTGTTATGGTTTAATTATTGTATATATTATGTTTATATACAATAATTATTAGAAATATTTAAATGTTCTCCACAGTCAGTTACAATTGTACAATTAATATAAAATATAATTCAAAGTTTAATTTCAAGTTTTTCATTTCAGATTTAATTGGGGGGGTTAAAGTATACAAATCGGAAGTTACGACGAGACACAATCACCACCTTATTTCAAGACAGGAAAAACCTGGTAGTATTATTCAAAACTCGAATTTGCATTCCTGCACTTTACAAATATTTACGCCTAGCTTGTTCAATATTCATTGTTAAATCAAAAAATCAAAACTTGCTTGGTACCATATTGAAAGGCTCATTTGTACAACCTTGGCCCGCGGCTTCGTTCAATTTAAAATTTTGGCCAACTGTGTATTTGAGTTTGACACCTCTGCTATATCTGTAGTTCATAATTATGTTAAAAAGTTACGGTTTTACATTTTTGAAAACGTAGTTTTAGAGTTTTCAATAAATGTTTATCCTGTTCGGCCCGTGATCTAAGATGTGTTTTGGAAATTGGCCCCTTGTGTGATTGAGTTTGACACCCCTGTATTAAATGAAATATATAAATGCAGGAATATGGGAAAAAAAATCAATTCTTGGATATCTACAATTGATTCTAAATCGTTAAAAAGGCAAATCTAGATTAGAATGTGAATCGATTCTTTTCCGACACCCCTAATGTTTGGCTGGATCTGTATATGAGCACCTGTAAAAAGAAATATCTAGGAAAAAACTTGACTATATTTGTTAATTTTCTTCAGTCAATCATTCTTAGTTTTTTTTTTTTTTTTTAAGACTGCTGTGTCAACCTGTGCATTTATTCTTACCATGGATGAAATCACAGTGGTACTTTGTTTTCTTTTTTTTGGACCGTAGGAATGAGTTGGTGTGGGTGGGACAAAGCTTCCTTAAGTGACTCAAGTGAACTTGGTTACGTTTTAGCGACTAACAGTGCAACTCAAAGCCATAAAAAGAGCAGGCAAAACTTGCTTCACCTTCAGCAGACAAGACCACAATGTTTATCAGTGCTGTTCAATGCTCTGAAGAAAATGATTTGATGTTAATTTGATAATGGACCTTTTTAACTCTGCTTTAGGAAAAAACATCACCTTTGTGCGGCCTGCATATTTCATTGTCAGAGGATTCATTGGTATCCCAAATGCTGACTATTACTATATCTTTCTACTGTTTGTCTACATTGTTTCAGTGCTTGGAAACACATCTGTGATGGTTCTGATTTATCTGGATCATAATCTGAGAACTGCAAAGTATGTAGCAGTTTTTAACCTTGCCTTAGTGGATTTGTTGGGTAGCACGTCTCTGGTTCCAAAAGTCATTGACATCTTTTTGTTTAATCACTACAATGTTCCATACAGTGAGTGTTTGACATTCCTTTTTTTCTGCTTTACATGTCTTTCAATGCAGGCTCTTAACCTGGTTGCTCTTTGTTATGATCGCCTGGTTGCTATCATGTTTCCGCTGCATTATCAAGTCAGAGTGACCCCCAAAATCATGCTGTCTATAATCCTTTCTTTCTGGCTGTTAGTCATAGCTGCTGTTTTAACTGCAGCGGGTCTTTTAACAAGACTTTCCTTCTGTAACTCAGTGGTTATTGATAGTTATTTTTGTGACCACGGTCCAATCTATAAGCTAGCATGCAACGACAACACTCCCAGTTTAATAATAGGAAATCTGATGGTAGTTATCATTATTTTTGTTCCTCTTGTGATAATCGTGTCTAGTTATGTTTGTATTGGTCATGCGCTGGTCAAGATTTCTACACCTCATGAAAGAGTCAAAGCCTTTAAAACATGTACAGCTCATCTTTCATTGGTTGTGATCTATTTCATACCAATTTTAATCACCTTTATCAAGATACTAAATGTACATCCAAATGTTAGGATTATTAATCTGTCTCTGTCCTCTGTCATTCCTCCTGTTTTAAACCCGATAGTTTATGTCCTGCAGACACAAGAGATTAAAGCATCATTTAGGAAATTTGTAAAAAGCAGAGTTCAGTTAAAAGTTACCAGAAAGTAGAAGTTCGTGTAATGCTAACGCAAGATTTTAGAGATATTAGTAAAATTAGTCCAATTAAAAACATTCTATTTTAAAAATTCTGGATTCTTATGTCACTGGTGTTTGAGACTAGGACAGGTTTATGTCAGAATTAATAGTGTTAATCTGCTGTTTGGAAATAGAAGACAAACACAATAAATCATTAGAACCATCATTTTTAAATATAAGGATTAATAAGTAATTTTATCCTCATGTCTTGTGCTCTAAAATGGATTTACTCTTCTTTCACTAAACCAGCAACATCTCAGTTGTTTTTGATCATCAACTAACATGATGTTATTAACCTCAAAATTAACCTCACTGCTACTGAAATTATAAAAATATCGTCATTTTGAAAACATTTTGCACTTTTAAAATCATTGTAGACAATAGAAATAAAAACTACTGTCTGTGTTTTTGTGGTTTTTTACTTGCTAAATTAAAATTTCTGTCAATGAACTGAGATTGTGTGTTTATTTCTGATAGAGGTCAGTTAAAAAAGGTTAATGAAGAAATACTTTTTCTCTATCTTCCTTATAAAAAGGTCTACAGAAACAGGATAAGACTTGATAACTGTCGCACAATGTATTTGCAGAAAGCCAAAAAAAGAAAACTAGATTAACCTCATCATTTAAACAAAGGACCAGTCCAAAAAGAAGTATAAAAAACAACTTGGTGTAATTATGTAGAAGATCAAACAGCCTGTACACATGCATATCTATTTAAAACTTCAGAAAAGAAGAAAAACTATTTGTCCATGTAAAGTCCACACAGACTATAGTCCGAGAACACGCATTACTGGTGAGAATGACCTACTGCTGAAGCTCTTTTCAAAGCAAGTCTTTATGAATTCAGACAGCTATCAGAATACAAAGTGTCAACAAGAATTAGATTTATTTTAGTAAAGCATTAAAACCAGCTTTTTTAGTAACAACTTAATGCTGATGAGTTGAAATATCTAAAACTGAAGCTATGCTCACATTTGTCAGGTGTTCAAGATTGTGCGTTTAGCCCATGGTGTTCACCAGTGACTTACAGATAGGCTAGAGTTGCTACCCTTGCTTGTTGCATACGCAAAGTTGGATGCCATTTTGGGATGGTATAGATGCCGTTCCTCTGCCGTACTACAATTGCACAAACAGAGCTGGAAAAACACAACTTTCTACAAGTAAATTATTTCTGTCGCCTCATCAAGGAGAACTTCTAAAGTACGATTTAGGGAGATCTGATTGAGTTTACTCTCAATAGTGAATGTTAGGCTGATTTTGTGGCCCATTCAAAGTCAATGGTAGCTTTCTGTGCTCTGTTTCCACGATTCCTGGCAGGATCACTGATCTTTTTTGTTTTATGGTGGATGACCATAATAACTGTATGTGTGTTCCACCTCAGATCTGACCAGATAACCCACTGGTAAGTAGATTACTAAGTGGAAGGAACTAAACTAGCTAAGATTACCTCAGTAGCGTCCAAAGAGCGAACAGGGACGTGGCATATAGAAAACCGGCTACACAATCACACACACACATTCACATCTAGGGACACCCACACATGCATGTGGAAAACATCAGCTTGATTGATCTGGTTTATTTCAGGTATAGATGGTGGACAATATGGGACAAAATGGATATTTTTCAATCTAATTTCAGAGATAATAAAATGCAATGATTCAAAAAAAAAAAAAACATAGACACACGTCACATTTGATTACTTAAATATAGTAATGATTAGCTAAAGTAGAGTTTGATTGATTGCATAAAGCACATTCTTAGACACTGTGCTTTATTGCTGTTACAATAAAATATCAGAAACTGTTGCAATGTTTAAGTTGTATTAATCTTTTTGTGTCAAGGTCTGGCCCTCCGTTTAAAAAGGTAATCTAACGCCGGGGTCACACTGGACGCGGAAGCGCCGCGGAGCGGTGCGGAGTCCGCGCCGCTTCCGCTCCGCTTCCGCTCCGCTCTGTAGTTCACACCAGACGGGCATTTTTCCGCGGCGGTCCACAGGCGCTTCTGCTAGAGCTTTTTTTTTTTTTGCCATCATGGTTGATAATTTCATAGCCTAAAGACATTAACCCATGTTCCTGCAAGAAAAACTGCTCTCTCAAAACCCCGCCCACCCGCTCTGTCGGCCCACTGTACTGATCTGTGTGCGCGCGCGTGTGCATCTCTGTTTTGTGTGTGTCTGTGCGCACGCGATCGCAGGTGTGTGTGTGTGTGGGTAAATTAATAAACTACAATTATTAACCCATATTTCTGCTAAGAGGAGCACTCTCTGCATCTCTCTTTCTTTTTTCTCTCCCAAATCCCGCAGCCCCCCACCCGCTCCGAGTCGGCTCACTGCGTTGATCTGTGCGCGCTCGTGTCTGTCTGTGTTGTGTGTATTTTATAAATATTACCCCCTGTTTTTGCTAAGATGAGCTGCTCTCTGTCTCTCTGTTTTCGTTTTATTAACTCCGAAACTTCTCACCCGCACCGGAGTTTATCCACGTTGATCTGTGTGTGTACGTGTCTGTGAAAAAAGAAAAAAAAAAGTGTGCGTGTCTGTCTGTTTTGTGTGTCTCTGTGCTCTCGCGCGCACGTTTGTGATGTGATTGTATGTTTAAATCGGTGTCTACCATCTATTTAGATACAAAAACATGATCCCATTTGTCAATCGCGGCATTTTATTGTGAAAAACTGGTTATATTTTGAAAAGAAACCGGATTTTCTCATGTATCTTGAAGCAACTTCCGGCCAGAATTGACGCGGAACGCTCGCGGCTCGCGCACAAAATAGGTCAGACGCGGAAACGATCCGCTGCACCGCGCGGGCCCTCCGCGCCGCTCCGCGCCTTGTGTGAACGACGCCATAGGATATCAAGGGCGCCGAATGGAAGCGGACTCCGTTCCGCGCCGCTTCGCGGCGCTTTCGTGTCCAGTGTGAATGGGGCGTAAGCCAGTATTTCCCAACCATAGGGCTGCGGCCCAATCTCGGTCCGCGAGCACCCTCTAGTGGGCTGCGAAAAAAAATCAGTTCTGAACCTGAGGGCTGCGGGACCTGAATGCAGCCTCCAACCACTTGGTGGCAGTAAGCGTCAGGCCGGGTTCACACTGGACCCGAAAGCACCGTGAAGCCGAGTGTGCGCGGCTTCCGCCCCACTCTATGGTTTACAGATCAGACGCGCATTTTTCCACGGCGGTCAACAGACGCTTCAGCGGGAGCTTTTGTTGTTTTTGCCATCATGCGTGATAAGTTAATAACCAAAAGATATTACCGCATGTTTTTGCTAAGAGGAACTCCTCTCTGCTGCTTTTACACCCAAAATCCAGACCCCGCCCACCCGCTACAGAGCCGGCTCACTACATTGATCTGTGTGCGCGTCTCTGTCTGTTTTGTTTGTGTCTGTGCGCACGCTCGTGACTAAATTCATAAACTTAAACTATAACCCGTGTTTCTACTCTCTGCCTCTCTGTTGTTGTTAACCCAGCCCCGGTGCCCCGCAGCGGAGTTTGCTCACTACGTTGATCTGTGTGTGTGTGTGTGCTCGCGCACGTGTGTGTGTGTTGGTGTTGTCTGTTTATTTAGCTGTCTACAGTCTGTTTAGATACAAAAACATGTTCACATTTGTCAATCGCTGCGTTTTATTGTAAAAAATTGGTTATATTTTAAAAAGGCTGATGTTATTAACACATATTTACGCGCGAGCAACATAGAAAATGATAGAAATTCATATTGAACACATGTAATACATGCAGCCAAGATCTCATTGCTGCATTGTCTGCACGTATTCTAAGTGTGTCCAAGGCTGGATGTTTTTGTTGGACGCACGTATTTAAAATTCAACTTAAAGTTAAAGTTAAAGTCCCATTAACTGTCCCGCTCCTAAATGTGTAAATGTGTTCTCCACATTTGACCCATCTCCTGGTGGAGCCGTGAGCTGCAGAGACAGCCGACCTCAGGAACCGCAACCATAATCCTAACCGCCTGTTCTCTTAACCCCTTTTCTTCTGGGTCTGTGCGACTAAGAACAAAGTTTACCACAGTTTTCCAAAATTACGTGCGAATACACACTTTCTTTTAAAATAAACCGTATTTTCTCTTGTATCTTTATGTAACTTCCTGCCAGAATTGATGCAGAACGCTCGCGCTCAAAATAGAGCAGACGCTGAAACGATCCGCTGCACGCTGCGAGTCCTCCGCGGAGGACCGTACTGCTCCGCGCCTGGTGTGAACGCCGCCATAGGTTATGGGCGCCGAATAGAGGCGGCCACCATTCTGCGTCCAGTGTGAACCCGGCATCAGTAACATGTTGTGGCATGTGTGCGGCTATCGGCCCCTCATCGTATTTTCTTTACACCGGGGCTCTTTGCACATTTACATTTCGACCAAAACACATTTACATTTTGACCGAAACACATTTACAAGTTGACCGAAACACATTTACATTTCGACCGAAACACATTTACATTGTAAATGTGTTTTAATAAATTTGTAAAAGTGTTTTGATGAACTTGTAAATGTGTTTGGATAAATGTATTATTGTTTTGCACTTCCCGGCCACCGTAGCCGACTCCTAATCCGTAGCATACATTCACATATAACTGATCATGCAGTCATCTGTAGCTCTTTTGTTTACAGGAAGTCAGCGTCCAATCCTGCCGGTCATGTGACTTACCTGACACCAGAACTGCATGTCCAAAATAAATGCATGTAAATATATAAATCATCTAAATAAATAAATCTGAACTCTATATTTAACTCAAACCTAAATATTTAAATCTTAACTATATATTTAACTCAAATCTAAATATATAAATCTTAACTATATATTTAACTCAAATCTAAAATATTAAATCTACTATATATTTAACTCAAATCTAAATATTTAAATCCTAACTATATATTTAGCTCATATCTAAATATTTAAATCCTAACTATATATTTAGCTCAAATCTAAATATTTAAATCCTAACTATATATTTAACTCATATCTAAATATATAAATCTTAACTATATATTTAACTCAAATCTAATATTTAAATCCTAACTATATATTTAGCTGCAAAACTTATATATTTAGTTTGAAAAAATATATATTTAGGTTAGATTTAAATATTTAATGAGCAAACTAAATATTTAATTGCAAAACTTAAATATTTAGTTTGTAGGCTAAATATTTAGCTTAAAATTAAATATTTAGTTGGTTAACTAAATATTTAGTTATTAAATGTAACATTTATAAATATATTAATTTAAAGGGTGAGAATATGAATTTGAAAAACAAAACCTGTTTTTTTTCTCCTAAAACACGCTAAATATCTGAAAACATTGATGTAAAAATTTGACATCTCTGATTTACAAACGGCACCCCATACGTATAATTTTTCCCCACAAGATTTTACTCTGATAAACCATAAAAATAACTTGATTTAATTATCAAATACAAATCAAACAAGATGTGGATCAATTTACATTAACATGTTTATATTTGAATGGGCCTTGAATCACTTTGTACCGGGAAATTTGGGCCCCGGTGTCAAAAAGGTTGGGAACCTCTGATCTAAGCTAAAGTTAATTATGTACGCTAATTTACGTAAGTCACAACCAAGTGTGTGATTTCCTTCTGTTAAATATCTTGGACATGAGCAGAGCTCTGTGCATGCTTCCTGTTATTCTAAATATGTGCTCCAGGTGGAGTTTTTTAGTCAACGAACAAGCATTAATACATAATCAAATGTTTACGTTTTGTTGTTTCACTGCAAGCAATAAAATTAAAAGCAAAACAAAAAAAGAGAAAAAAATGGCTGCAAATCTGACCTCTTATTTTGAAAAGCCAACACACCTCAATTGTTTTCTTAAAGTTGTTTTCAGTTCTTATTCTGGGAGCTTTATTTATTTTTGGAAAACAATTAAGATTTTTCTCACTGACTTAACTTTTGTCAGAAAATGAAAAAGAAACTTCTTACCACACAAACACACACAAAAAGGAAACGGAACAAACACAAGTAAATATCAGTTAAGTGGCTTTTAAACTTTTTGTTTTTGTGTACGTGTGGATGGATGGGATGGTACTACTGCTTCCTTAAGGGACTAAGGAAGCGAATAACATTTTACTGAGTGACTGAGAGAAGACCTGAGTGTATAAAAAGAACCAAGTTCAGGTGAGAAGCAGGTAAAGTCTGCTTTACCCTCAACTTAGAAGATGTTTTGTTCCTTTTTGATTCCTATCTCAGAATGGACCTTTTTAACTCTGCTTTAGGAAAAAACATCACCTTTGTGCGGCCTGCATATTTCAGTGTCAGAGGATTCATTGGTATCCCAAATGTTGACTATTACTATATCTTTCTATTGTTTGTCTACATTGTTTCAGTGCTGGGAAACACATCCGTGATGGTTCTGATTTATCTGGATCATAATCTGAGAACTGCAAAGTATGTAGCAGTTTTCAACCTTGCCTTTGCGGATTTGTTGGGTAGCACATCTCTGGTTCCAAAAGTCATTGACATCTTTTTTTTTAATCACTACAATGTTCCATACAGTGAGTGTTTGACATTCCTTTTTTTCTGCTATACATGTCTTTCAATGCAGGCTCTTAACCTGGTTGCTCTTTGTTATGATCGTCTGGTTGCTATCATGTTTCCGCTGCATTATCAAGTCAGAGTGACCCCCAAAATCATGCTGTCTATAATCCTGTCTTTCTGGCTGTTTGTCATAGCTTCTGTTTTAACTGCAGCAGGTCTTTTAACAAGACTTTCCATCTGTGATTCACTTGTTATCAACAGTTATTTCTGTGACCACGCTCTAATCTATAAGATAGCTTGCAACGACAAAACTCCCAGTTTAATAATAGGATATCTGCTGACAGCTATTATTCTTTGGGTTCCTCTTGTAATAATCGTGTCTAGTTATATTTGTATTGGTCAAACTCTGATCAGGATTTCTACACCTCAAGAAAGAGTCAAAGCATTCAAAACATGTACAGCTCATCTTTCATTGGTTGCAATTTATTTTCTACCAATTTTAATCGCATTCTCAAGTGTTAACATGCATCCAAATGCCAGGATCATAAACTTGTCTCTAACCTCCGTCTTTCCTCCCATGTTAAACCCAATCATTTATGTTCTTCAGACTCAAGAAATCAGAGCATCTCTGAGAAAACTTTTCAAAATCAGAAGGCAGTCAAGAGTAATTGGGAAGTAGAAGTTTGTGTAATGCAAAGGCTGTAGATATCAGATTCACCATGTCTATAGTGAAGTCTGTAAATGTTTTATGTAAGTAAACTTTTTGAGAAGACATCTTTAAAACTTTCTTTTTATTTCCTGCTTTAACCCTTGAGCTATCTTATGGTCAAGATGACCCAACCCTAATATTGATGTGTGATCTTTCCCATGACAAAGGTGGACAGGCTCTCCTTTCTGCCATGGACACCAATGAAGATAAAAAAGGATTGGAAAAAAAAATGTTCAGTGCACAGTCTTGTGGGGTCCATATGACCCTAATTTTAATGTAACATTGCATAGGAAAGCACAATTAAACAAGTTATTATAATAAAGGATTGGATTTTTCTGCGCTTTTCCAGATGCTTAAAACGCTTACAATGTGAATATATTATTTATTCACTCCTCAGTCATACTTGTTGTTGGTAATCTACTTGTACAGCCACACATGCCTGACGGCAGATGGGCAGAGGCGTGGCTACCAGTGCGCAACTACGGTTTCTCTGACCATTACCAGGACATTGATGTGCACTAGTGGAGCCACACTGGAGGCAGGGAGGGTGAAGTGTCTTACCTAAAGAACACGGTAACAGTTGGCTGAAGGGAGCAGTTATAGAACCACAGATTCTTCTATCATTGGCTAATCTGCTCTACTACCCGAGACACCCATCCCCCTTATGACTGTGGCCTTTTAGGCCAACATTGGGGTAAACAGAAATGGAACCAGGAGTTCTACTAATAAAAATTGAAAGGGCTACAAAGACGGGGTTTTTGTGTGTTGTGTTTTCTTTGGTAATTAAAGATCTCTCTACCTCAATGATGTCCTCTTCCAACTTGAATGCAAACACCTTTCATCTTTTTTCATGTGAGTTAGGCTAAGGTCACATATCCCCAAAAAGCCACAGCGAGGCAACCTAAATGTATGTTTTTCAGAAAATTTTCGCAGCAGCATTTATATCCAGGTGGTTGCATTCGCAGTTTTAAATGTTGTGCGGTGGCTGTGGAGGTTTCAACAAGAAGTTGTGCTTTAATGTCGAACGGACAATTTTTCTCCAAAAGTCCATATCAAGTGACTCTGGCTGCCAGCCGTTCGGTAACCTGGAGGGTTATGAAAGTGGACTATTTGGCACGCCTGACAGCCACTGTTCTACCACCATCTACTTTTATGACCACGCCAATGATGTAAAAAAAAAAAAAAAAGGGCAGCTGCAAGAAATCTGGAAGATTTTGCATGGTGGCAGTTGTTTTTGTGACTGTAGCGTTAGAATGATGAACAATATCATTATTTTGATTATTTCTGTGTGTTTAATTTTTGCTGTTCACCAGTAAACAGAAGTGAAGATGATCATTAATAGATGTGCTGTCTCTGACCGAAAGAGACATTGAGGAAAACCATTATTCCCAAAGGATCCAAGATAACTTCCTGTAATGCGGGAAAGTAAGAAGTTCCATACAAAAACACGAAACCCACAATAGGTTTATGATTACATGATCACATATGTCTCTTCTAGAATTTTTACTTAAAGTAGTACACTCTAGTTTAAAAAGACAAAGATGTAATTGTCCTTTACATTGAAAGGTTAAGAAAAGACATGGTTTCATCTGAGAATCATAAAAGATTTAAAACAAATTTAAAAGTTAAACGAAAGGTTTTTAAGGCGAGCTTTGTTCTTGCCTGTCAATTTAAGATTTGTGGAAATGAAAGTTAATGCGTGTTAGGATATTTTGCCGTTTCCTGTTCCCATACAGAGGATAAAAACGTTATTTTTTGCTTCCCCTTTCCCAATGTTAAACTTCAATAGTCATTTCTTAATTCTAAATAAAACAGTTTCTTCAATTTTTCACACTAACAGCCCAAAAGTCTCATAGATCAAGCAGATTTATAAATTACTTTACCTGACTATTCGCAGTTAGTTTTTTTTTTTTAAATATTGCAAGAATGCAAATGTAGTAGAAGTAAATTATGATTCTGTGTTTCTACAGCTGTGTTTTTCCCTCTCATTTACCATACTATTGGAGGTATAAAACTAACTAGCAATAATATTACATTGCAAAGAAAAAGTTTGCAATGAAAACACATTCCCACTTAATCTCATTACCTTTCAAATGTGTTAACTTGATGTATTTAATCCAATGTAAAGTTTTTTTCTGAAGCAGAAAACGGGTATGAACTCACCTGCAGACAGCTTATAACGAAGGTCTATCATCTGTAACACTATAAGACCCATTTAGGCTCGTTTTTTTGTGACTAATTTGCATGGAGGGAGATTATCAGTAGGCTTCTTGCATGTCTTGCATTTCCTAATAATTGCTCCCACAGTTGATTTCTTGACACCGAGCTGCTTACCTACGACAGATTCAGTCTTCCTAGTCTGGTTCAGGTCAACAACTTTGCTTCAAGTGTCCTTAGACAGCTCTTTGGTCTTGGTCATAGTGGAGTTTGGACTGTTTGGACAAACTTGTTCTTCTTGCCTGTTAGAATGCTTGTGTTGACAGTTTATGTGCTACTTCTGCAGTTTAAAATGAAAAAAAAAAAAAAGGCAAAGTTGTGATTCTACTTTACGTCTTGGAGAACTTGCTGTGCCTTAAGAAGCTAATGTGTTCCACCAGTCAAACGACTTCTACTGACAAATTCTTTTTAGACTAGATGAGTTTTCTGCATTTGTCAAGATTGATACTTTTGTGTTTTTCTACTTTCATTGAGGCCTAAAGCTCTTTATAGTCACCATCCCATTGACCCAGGCCAGCAGTGGCATTGTGGGTGTTCAGTGTCTTGCACAAGGACACTTTGATAGATGTTGTGGCAAAAGCGGAAATTGAACCTGTGACTTTCAAATCAAAAATCAATCACTCTTTCTTTCCTCCTAAAATGTTATGATTATTGTCCTATAGATATATAATGTCACCTCCCTGTCAGATTTATCTTTAGTCAAGTGTAGATTAGAATTCCAAAGTTATGCTAGCCTCTCGTATACATTTCATTTAATGCACATCTCTTAGCTGAGTTTTGCTCACAAAGACATCCTCCATGCAGCACCTGAAACAAACTAAACTTTCACAATCTGTATAAAAACAAACTGCATCCACTGCTGCTTTGACATTTCAGGAAAGGCTAACAAATACGATAAGTCCTGGATTTACTCCTCCTAAACAACAAAGCAGACACTTACTGTATGTGACAACTTTTACTGCCTGCTGCAAAAAACAGCTGAATGGCTTGAAAATGAAATATAAAAATGAACCAAGACTGTCAAAGTAAAACTAAAAGTTAGAAGACAGAAAAAAGAGCGGTCAACCTCTGATCAGAAGATTGCAGGTTTGGTTCCTGTCTTGCCCGTCTGTGAGTCAAAGTGTCCTTGGGCAAGACCCTGAACCCCATATTGCTCATGGTGGTTGTAGGTTGGCACCAGTGTTCGACTGCACATCAGAGTGTGAATGTGTGTATAGTTGAATGAGACCATGACTTAAGGTCTTTGGGCTCCTAAGAAGGTAAGTGCGATTTACCCTTTTGACTCCACAGGTCACATACATACACTTTTCACACTTAATCACTTAAAGTCCGCAAGTTATTATATGATATTTGCTTTCTTGCTAAACAATTAGAGTGGGGTGGTAACAAGAGATTGGATTTGATTGGGCAGCTTTCGAAAAGAAATTGTACTTTTGTGGTTTTATTGCACCAAACCTTGTATTTTGCCTAATTATTATTTAGGAATCAAACTACCAATGGTATTAATGAGTGTGTGGCCTCCATCGAGTCCAAGACCATGACACTTCTGACAGACTGATGTTAAGCACATATACTATAGCATCACTCTCAAAACAAGTGTAGATGCTTGGTTGGATCTGTAAATGAGCTCCTGGGGCCCGTTTCAAGAAGCAGGTTTTGTTGGAACTCTGAGTTCGTGAACTTCAAATTCGGTAAAACTCTGAGTTTTCGGTTTCAGAAAGAAAGATAACTCAAACCCGTGAAAGTGGGCAAAACCAAGCCCGTTTCAAGAAGCGGGTTAAACTGAACTCAGAATCAATCACTGTGGTAACTGAGTCTGTGAACGTAACCTGGTCTGGAGCAGGTTTCCTTCAGGAAACTTAGTTCTCTGCGGTCTCCGCCCCTTTTTAAAGTGAGAGATGTTCAAATATGAGTTCTTCATTAATGTTTAGAGAACATTCACATTAGAGACATCACGTTTCCACCACGCAGAATCCAAAATGACATGTCCATAGAGGATCATGTAGAGAGGAGGCTGGATTAATTCAGAGGAAATGTTATTTATGTCTGGAGAGGATTTTGAGGACACGAGTCGATTGACTGCAGTTTCACCGATTCATTTTTATTTGAGCAACATTATAAATCGTGAATTTTTCCAGGGATTTGCTATTAAAAATAAAGAGTTTTACTTTTATCATTTGAAACCCTTAACAATGGAAATCACTGAATTCCAAACACTGGGAACCGGTTTCAACTCATAGCACAACTGTGTACGACAAGTGTTAGCTCACTTGGCAGCAACGCTGCTTCCACTTCTGACGTCTCAAGTTCAATTCCCAGCTCTGGTATATTACTTTCATGGAAAAATACCCTTTTCAGCGAATAATTTAATTTAATTTTTCTTGAGAATTAAATTTAGATAAATGCTTACTTTAACATATCCCAGGCAGCTACAGGGTTTCGTTTTAGCGTGCAGTGATATCCGTGTGTGTATGTGGTGGTGGGGTTGGGAGGTTGAGGAAAACGGTCATTCATGCGATTACGGAGATCACTGGTTAAATTATTAACAGATTAAGAACCATTCCTTACTTAACAAGCGACAAAATAACCTTCCTGATATTATTATTATTTATTCATTATTTGGAATGATTCAAATGTAGACGTATGCATTAACTCTGCAGATGTTTTCTCTCTCTGTTTTACCGCTGCAGCTGTGTTTCTTTTCTTGTGGAAAATGTTCTTGTAGTCGGCATATGCTTGGAGGAACTTATCAATTTCCGTTGCCGGAAGTACAAAACTCATGTGCTTGTTCCCGTTGCCATGGTGAATCCTGCTGTCTTTGCTCCATTGATCAGGGCTTTTAATGCTTGCGACGCTCTCACCTGATTCTGGTTCTAACAACTTCAAGTTGATTGAATCAAACATTTTCAGCTGTTCTGAAACCAAAAACTTTAAGTTTACGAATTTTGAGTCCAGTGACTCTAAGTTCAAGTTTCAACTCTAAATTTGTTGAACCCGCTTCTTGAAACGGGCCCCTGTAAAAAGAAATATCTAGGAAAAAACTATACTATAATTGTTTATTAACTTTTCTTCAGTCAGGTGACTGCTGTGTCAACCTGTGCATTTATTGTAACCATGGGTGAAATCACAGTGGTACTTTTATTTTTTTGGAGCATAGGACTGAGTTGGTGGGTGGGACAAAGCTTCCTCAAGTGACTCAAGTGAACTTGATTACGTTTTAGCGACTAACGGTGCAACACAAAGCCATAAAAGAACCAAGTTCAGGTGAGGAGCAGGCAAAGCTTGCTTCATCTTCAGCAGACAAGACCACAATGTTTATCAGCGCTGTTCAATGCTCTGAAGAAAATGATTTGATGTTAATTTGATAATGGACCTTTTTAACTCTGCTTTAGGAAAAAACATCACCTTTGTGCGGCCTGCATATTTCATTGTCAGAGGATTCATTGGTATCCCAAATGCTGACTATTACTATATCTTTCTACTGTTTGTCTACATTGTTTCAGTGCTGGGAAACACATCCGTGATGGCTCTGATTTATCTGGATCATAATCTGAGAACTGCAAAGTATGTAGCAGTTTTTAACCTTGCCTTAGTGGATTTGTTGGGTAGCACATCTCTGGTTCCAAAAGTCATTGACATCTTTTTGTTTAATCACTACAATGTTCCATACAATGAGTGTTTGACATTCCTTTTTTTCTGCTTTACATGTCTTTCAATGCAGGCTCTTAACCTGGTTGCTCTTTGTTATGATCGTCTGGTTGCTATCATGTTTCCGCTGCATTATCAAGTCAGAGTGACCCCCAAAATCATGCTGTCTATAATCCTTTCTTTCTGGCTGTTTGTCATAGCTGCTGTTTTAACTGCAGCAGGTCTTTTAACAAGACTTTCCTTCTGTGATTCACTTGTTATCAACAGTTATTTCTGTGACCACGGTCCAATCTATAAGCTAGCTTGCAACGACAACACTCCCAGTTTAATAGTAGGAAATCTGCTGATAGCTATAATTCTTTGGGTTCCTCTTGTGATAATCGTGTCTAGTTATGTTTGTATTGGTCATGCGCTGATCAAGATTTCTACACCTCATGAAAGAGTCAAAGCCTTTAAAACATGTACAGCTCATCTTTCATTGGTTGTAATCTATTTCATACCAATTTTGATCACATTTACAATGAGAGCAAACATTCATCCAAATGCCAGGATCATAAACTTGTCTCTGACCTCCGTCTTTCCTCCCATGTTAAACCCAATCATTTATGTTCTTCAGACTCAAGAAATCAGAGCATCTCTGAGAAAACTTTTCAAAATCAGAAGGCAGTCAAGAGTAATTGGGAAGTAGAAGTTTGTGTAATGCAAAGGCTGTAGATATCAGATTGTCTGTAGTGAAGTCTTTAAATGTTTTATGTGAGTAAACTTTTTGAGAAGACATCTTTAAAACTTTCTTTTTATTTCCTGCTTTAACTCTTGAGCTATCTTATGTGGTCAAGAAGACCCAACCCTTATATTGATGTGTGATCTTTCCCATGACAAAGGCAAAAAAAAGGTGGACAGGCTCTCCTTCCTGCCATGGACAGCAATGAAGATAAAAAAATTGAAAAAAAAAAGTTCAGCGCACAGTCTTGTGGGGTCCAGATGACCCTAATTTTAATGTAACATTGCATAGGATAGCACAATTAAAGAAGTTATAATAATAAAGGATTGGATTTTTCTGCGCTTTTCCAGACGCTCAAAGCGCTTACAATGTGTATTCATTATCGATTTCCTCCTTATTCATACTTGTTGGTAAGCTTCTTATATAGCCACAGATGCCTGACAGCAAACGGGAAGAGGCGTGGCTACCAGTACACGCCTACGGTTCCTCTGACCATCACCAGGACATTGATGTGCACTCACACACTGGTGGAGCTAAACTGGAGGCAGGGAGGATGAAGTGTCTTACGTAAAGACACATCAATCTTCTATCATTGGCTAACCTGCTGTACCACCTGAGACCAACTCCCCTTATGACTGTGGTCTTTTGGGCCAACATTGATGAAGACAGCAATGGAATCAAACATTTCTACTAATAAAAACTAAGTGTTGCAAAGATGAGGTTTTTGTGTGTTCTGGTGTTATTCGGTAATTAAAGATCTCTCTACCTCATTGATGTCCTTTTCCAACTTGAATGCAAACACCTTTCATCTCTTTTCATGTGACTTAGGCTACAGTCACATATCCCCAAAAAGCCACAGCGAGGCAATCTAAATGTAGGTTTTTCAGAAAATTTTCACGGCAGCATTTGTAATCTATGGAAGCGTATGTGTCACAAAAATAAAAAGAGAAGTCAATACTGGAAATGCTATTTCCTTTTCAAAATGTACCTACATTATTTGTCTCTTCAGAACCGGCACATTCAGCCCGTAAGCCCCGATGGACACATCGGCTGCATCGGGCTGCAGCCAGAGAGGCGGCGGGAGTAACAGACCGTCAAACTATCCACAGTGTATCCCGCATTTCTGTCTTTAAGGTTTTAAAAAACACAAGTTAATCAGGAATGATGAATCTCAGCTTTGAGCTCATTTTTCCTCCTCTTTTTTCATTTTTTCTCTTTATAAATCCACGAGAACGGCTTGTAGCTGTTCCAGACAGAACAAAAACCAGAGGAGGGGCTCTGACGTCATCGTCGTGCGCCCTTGGGACGTTCCAGTACCCATTAGATTTTTGTTACACTTACTGCGCGGCAGAATGTTAAAACAAAAAAGCAATCTCCATTGGCTTTTTCATTTGAATTAAGTTGCAGAATGAGCGGAGTTGAAAAAGAAAACGAGAAAGCAGTCTGAGAATTGCTTTTCATTTGATTTAAGAGACACAAAAATGCTGGTACATTTTTGAAAATGAAAGCATTTTTGTTTATGCATTTTAATTTTCAAGTTTGATATTTCTGATTGAATTTTGTTACAGATTTACCATAGAACTTTTTGAAAATGAAATGTCAATTGCCATTGTCTTTATTATTTTAATTAAGTTACAGAATGAGCGGTGTTGAAGAAGAAAATGAGAAGGCAGTTCTAAGAATTGCTTTTTAATTTCATTTAAGAGACAAATAATGCAGGTACATTTTGAAAATGAAATAGCATTTTCAGTATTGACTTCTCTTTTTATTTTTGTGACACATACGCTTCCATAGTAATCAGGTGGTAGCAGTTGCAGTTTGAAATGCTGTACGGTGCCTGTGGAGGTTTCAACAAAAAGTTGTACTTAAATGTCGACCGGATGATTTTTCTTCATGCGTCAACAAAAAAAAAAAAAAAAAGAGGGCAGCTGCAATAAATCAGCAAGATTCTGCCGATGACTCCCCTTCCATCACATGGTGGCAGTTGTTTTTGTGATTGTAGAGATAGAAACCACACGGCTGCACAAGAGTGCTATGATGAACAATTTTATTATTTCTGTGTGGGCCTATTTGATTTGTCAGCTGTTCACCAGTAAACAGAATTGTAGATGATCATATCAATAGATGTGCTGTTTCTGACTGAAAGATGCGTTGGAGAAAACAATTATTCCCAAAGGAACAAAGATAATTCATGTAGTGCGGGCATGTAAGGAAATTCAGTTCAAAAACAAGAAACCCACAGTAGGTGTATGATTGCATGACCACTCATGTATCTTCTAGCATTTTTATTTAAAGAAATATACTCTAGTTTGAAAAGACTAATATGTAACTAACATGAAAGCTGGCATGAGTTTACTTTGAAAAGTAATGAAGCTACATAGTTTCATCTGAGAATCATAAAAGTTGACCCCATAAATAAATTACAAAGTTAAATGAAAGGTTTTTAAGATACATTAGCTCTAAAACAAAGCTAAACTTGACTGTGGCACCACACAAAAGTTTCTTTTTTCTTATTGCCTATTAATTTAAGATCTGTGGATATGAACTTTAATGCGTGTTGAATATCTTGTGGTTTCTATTTCTACACCTCCAACAGAAAAAGGCCTTCTTTGCTTTATCTTTCTCAAAGTACAGCTTTAATAGCCAAAAATAACATTTCTAAATTCTAAAATAAAACAGTTTCTTCAATTTTTGACACCGACAGCCCTCATAGATCAAGCAGATTTATAAATAACTTTACCTGACTAATAGGAGTTGAAAGTTAATTATTTTTAAACTATTGTAAAACTGCAAATTATGCCTCTTTGTGTTTCCGCTGCTGTTCTTATTTACCATACTATTGGAAGAATAAAACAAAGGGTTAATGATATTACATTGCAAAGAAAAGATTTGCAATGAAAACGTATACCTTTTAAAGGTTAACTTGACATAATTAATCCAATGTTGTAATGTAATTTACTGAACCAGAAAACAGGTATGAACTCACCTGCAGATGGCTTATTATTTAGGTCTATCATCTGTAACACTGTAAAACCCATTTAGGCTCGTTTGTTTGAGACTAATTTGCATGGAGGGAGATTATCGGTTGTCTTGTTGTATGCCTTCCACTTCCTAATAATTGCTCCCACAGTTGATTTCTTGACACCGAGCTGCTTGCTTACTACAGATTCAGTCTTCCTAATTGTCGGTGCAGGTCAACAGTTTTGTTTCCATTGTCCTTAGACAGCTGTTTTATCTTGGCCATAGTGGCGTTTGGAGTGTTTGAGGTTGTGAACAGGTGTCTTTTATATAGATAACGAGTTCAAACAGGTGCCATGGATACAGGTAACGAGTGGAGGACAGAGGATCCGTTTACACTGCAGAACTGATAGCTTTACTATTGTCTCTGCAGTGGATTGAGGAGGTCAAGCCGCTTAAGAGCCTTATATGTTCATATTCCAATGCATCATTGATGAGATTAAAAAGCAGTTTTTCAAATAGCAGACCTGATATTTTAATGGAAATAAGACAAACATACAATTTCCAATCAGCAGGACGGATTTACGTGGATAACAGAACACATTGGAATTACAGGAAATTACTTAGAGAAAGAAATCTTGCCTATTTGTAGCGACCAAATAATTATGTTCCACCATAATTTGTAGATAAATTCTTTAAAAATCAGACAGTATTTGGTCACAAAAGGGGATAAGGTATATGAAAAACTTGTTTGCAAAAGACTCTTTGCCCTCATTTGAACAGATACAGGTTACATATGGTCTCCACAGTAGTCACTTCTTTAGATACCTGCAAGTCAGAGACTATACACAAGAAAACCACCTTGATTTCTATTACCACACTCTCACCATTAGAAGAGCTATTACTTAAATCTCCTTAAAAAAAATAATAACTTTCTTTTATAATGTTCTCAATCATGCAAACTCCTCAATTGTCTTAGATGTAGTAAAGAAATGGCAAACAGACTTGGGTGTGACTATTGAAGATGATGTACATACATACATACATATACCAAGGCTGTGTCCCACCAAGTGGGGTAGCCTAGACAGGGCACGCATTCTTTTTCTTCCCTCCTTTCCCTCCCCAAACCCTTCCTCCTTTCGTGTCTGTGGGCCTGATCTAAGCCACACCCCACTGTACCCGGGTCAGCTGCACAGTCCAGTGTTGGCACCTCCACAGCAGGGCCTCAGCCGTAAACTGGTTTACCCCTGCCACTTCATACCAAGACCAGGCCTCTACCACACCCATCCATTCATTCATACACAAACTCTCTCCATCCAACCCTGTCCTGAGCAGCCTCTCTCCCTTGCACCACAGTCATCCCTCTTGCATTCAACGCCCTTCTGACACCCTCCGTCCATCCCATTCGCGGCCTTCCTCTCATTCTCACTCCACTCACATCTGATTCAAATCATTGAAGATGATGTATGGGAGGTCAAATGGAACCAGACAAAACGAATATCGGTTTGCAATAATGCTAGACTTTTACAGTATAAACTTATTCATAGGATACAAATCTCTCCTAATAGAAGGCATCAGATGAACTCTCAGAAATCTCCCACGTGTTTAAAATGTAAATTGGTAATCGGGACATATTCTCATTGTGTCTGGTTCTATGCAAAAATTTCCTCACACTGGAAAAGTATTCTGGAAGACATGGAGAAGATTTTCGGGACAGATCTGACATTGAATCCAGTTTCTCTGCTTCTCAGTTCCAGTGAGATTAAACATAATTCCACCTCTAGCAGACTGTATGATATCCTGACATACGCTGCATGTAAGAACATTTTCCTGTCATGGATAAGTGAGAAACCTCCTTCTAAAGCAAACTGGCAAAAGACATCATTGAACTTCTCCCTCTGGAATACTTGACCTGTCTGCTCCACTCTACGAAGGATTGTTTCATGAAGATTTGGACACCTTATCTCCGTTTCACTGACCTCAATACAGCCTCTATACTAAAAGGTTTATTTTTTGAATAATAATTGATTGACTGGGTTTTTTAAAATTTATTTTTCTTTGTAATTATATATATATTCTTTTTTTAATTATCTTTAAATTATTTTTATTATTATAGTTCTTATTTTTATTTATTTTTAACCTTGTATGATGGATTTATTATTATTTTCTTTCTATTTTATTTTATTTTTATGATTCTGGAATAGTACTATGCTGAACTATGTTTATGTTTGAAAATATGTTGAAAAGACAATAAAAAGAATAAGTAAAAAAATAAAATAAAAATCAGACAGTGTGATTTTTCAGGATTTTTTTTCTCTATTTTGTCTCTCAAAGTTGAGGCATACATGATGAACATTACAGGCCTCTCTCCTCTTTTTAAGTGGAAGTACTTGCACAATTGGTGGGTGATTTAATACTTTTTTATTCAACTTTATGCTTGTTCCCTTAACCTTTTGCGTACAATTTTGGACATTAAAGTTTTTATTTGAATTTATATTAGTTCAAAGAACATGAAACATACTTACCTTTCTGTACTAATTAATCAAGTATAGTGTGGATAACTTCACATTTGTCTGAATATTTTGTTGCCGAAGTCAATATTTATTGTTTCAAAAGGAATGTTTTAACAGTGTACTTAAACTTTGAAGTAGACTACACTCTAGAGTTGGTTTCACATTAGGGATCCAATACAGAGGGAGGAGAAAAAGAGTTTACGCAGGACCCACCTCCATGAGTTAACATAAAACCCAGAGAAGGAAGTTGTAACCAGTGGATCTACAGTGCTGATGTCTGCTGGACTGTTCAGTTCCTTGTTAAGAAAGCAAGAATTTTCCAATTAAAATGGAGTTTTTTAATCCTGCCTATGGAAAAAACATCACTTTTGTGCGTCCTGCTTATTTTAAAATAGTTGGGTTTAATGGCATACCCAATATGCATTTTTACTATGTCTTTCTCTTCTTTGTCTTCTTCGTTTCAGTGCTGGGAAACATAACAGTAATAGGGCTGATTTACCTGGATCACAATCTGAGGACTGCAAAGTACATAGCCCTTTTTAACCTTGCCTTGGTGGATTTGATAGGAAACACAGCCCTTGTCCCAAAAGTTATTGACATCTTTTTGTTTAACCACTACTATATTTCTTATGGTGAATGTATGACCTTCTATTTCTTCTGCAACATCTGCCTTTCAATGCAGAGTCTTAACCTGGTTGCTCTCTGCTATGATCGCCTGATTGCTATTATGTATCCCCTGCATTATCAAGTTAGAATGACCCCTAGGATTATGCTTTCTATTGTTGCCTTTATTTGGATCTTTGTTGTTGTTTGTGTTCTAATTGCATTAGGGCTTTTGACAAGACTTTCTTTCTGTGATTCAGTGGTTATTAACAGCTTCTACTGTGACCATGGTCCCATGTACCGACTTGGATGTAATGATACAACTCCAAATTTAGTTCATGGAAATCTGTTAATAGCTCTTATTCTGTGGGTTCCTTTACTTATAATCTTATGTAGTTATATTTGCATTGGCCGTACTCTGGCTAAGATTTCCACAGCTAAAGAGAGAGTCAAGGCCTTTAAAACATGTACAGCTCATCTTTCACTGGTGGCAATCTATTTTATACCAATTTCAATTGTGTACAATATGAGAGCAAACATACATCCAAATGCAAGAATCATAAATCTGTCTCTGACCTCCATCTTTCCTCCTATGTTAAACCCAATCATATATGTTCTGCAAACACAAGAAATCCGAGCATCTTTAAGAAAAATACTTCAATCTAAATTTAAATTAAGGGTGGCATCGAAATGAGTTTCTATTTGTAAACTGTCAGTTTGTGCATTGACTGTTACAAGTATACAGAGAAAGCTGATGAAGGTAAAAAAAAAAAAAAAAATTCTTACACTGAGCTTGTATAGCTGACCATACATTAGAACAACCAGTTTTGGGATTCATACAGAAAATATATGCTATTAAAGGCAGTGTTTAATGGCTTTAATAATTGAAAGGATTATGAAAGATGACTGAAATTTCCATTAGATGCAACAGTAAAATCAGTATTGACAAAGTTTTTTCTTTTCTATAAGGTAACATTTTGAATTAAACTGTACTCTGAAGTAGAATAAACAAATAAAATATCTTTGTTGGCTTGTGACCCTTCACCACAATCTGCCCAAGTGGTTCAATTTTAAAAAACAAAGGAAAAATAAAGTTCAATTTTTAAGCAATGGGGCTCATTTCAATTCTAAAGGAAGCTGTTTCCATGCGTGTGCAGCCCTGCATTGTAAAACAATTGACTTGTCTTAGATCCCTTGTACAATGTAATATTTCAGTGCAGTTTTGCATGCCTTTCACCTACAGCGCACAGTGATCTGTGTCCTGGGTGACTGTAGATTTTCAGTCTCTCATCCAGAGATACTCTGACAAATTGGATCAAATCTTTTTAATTCTATAACTTGTTTTTCGTCAAAAGTTTGAATTTTCCACATAGCAGATCATGCTACATTTATGGATTGTATCCTCGGTGATAAACACTGTACTAAACTTCTTGATGACTCCAGATGACTTTTTGGTTAGTGGTCCACAAAGCGGGTAGGAAAAAATGCCCTATATACAGTATAACACTTACAGTATTTGTTTAAATAAGCACTAGCAACACCTAGAGAACAATTTAAATGCCCCTTGTATAGTTGGCAGCTTATAGACTTAAGAACAGAATAATAATAACAAAACATTTTATTTGTTGGGCACCTTTCAAGGAACTCAAGGTCGCCTTACAGCAAAAAAACATACAGATTTATACAATAGTAAAATATTTATACAATAGTAAAAGAGCAATCTAAAAATGGAAAAGCAATAAAAGAACAGTTAAAAGGTCAGCAAAAGCAGTTAAAATACAGCATAAAATAATGAACTGCAAATCAGGATGGATAAGCCTGTTGGAATAATTCCTTTTTAAGATTAGAAACAAAATTGGGGAGTGAGTCCATGTTCCGTAAGTTGGAAGGGAGAGTGTTCTAGAGCTGGGGGGCAGAACGGCTAAAAGCCCTGCTCCCCATAGTGACAAGGCGGGCACAGGGACAACCAGATAGAGGGAGGAGGAAGATCTGAGGGAACAGGCAGGGGTGGCAACTTGAACGAGGTTTGAAAGGTAAGGTGGGGTGGGGTCTTGAAGAGCTTTGAAGGTCAGGAGGAGTATTTTGTTGCTGATCTGATGTGTCACCGGCAGCCAGTGGAGCTGCTGAAGAACCGGTGAGATGTGATGGGAGGAGGCAGTCTGAGAAATAAGGCATCTAGAAATTCTGTCCATAAAGACTATGAGCAGAACCGGTGATAAAGGGCAGCCCTGCAGGAGTCCAACATGCACCAGGAACATGTCTGACTTACTGCTGTCTATGCAAACCAATCTCCCGCTCCGGTCAGACAGAGACCAGACAGCCCTCAGTAAGGATCCTCGAACCCCATACTTCCAGAGCACCCTCCACAGGTCACCGTGGGGGTCACGGTAGAAAGCCTTCTCCAAATCCACAAAACACATACGGACTGGAGGAGCGAACTCCTACAAACCCTCCAGCACCCTTAAGAGGGTGTAGAGCTGATCCACCGTTTCAAGACCAGGACAGAAACCACAGTGTTGTTCTTGGATCTGAGATTCAACTATTGGGCGAACTCTACTTTCCAGTACCCTGGCATAGACTTTTCCACGGAGGTTGAGGAGTGTGATTCCCCAGGAACTACCACCCCAGTCTGCTAGTCTATTGGCATGGTTCACATCTACCAGTACTCCAGAGACGTGCCAAGACACTCCCAAGAAAATCAGAGACCTGATGTACTTGGAGCGGACCTCATCCACTCCTGCAGCCTTGCCACGAGGAGCTCTTTGACTACAGTTATCTTAGCTTGGGTGATGGAAAACTCCACCCCAAAGTCCTTGGCCTTGGCTTCCTTAAGGGAAGGCGTTTCAGCAGGGTTGAGGAGATCCTTAAAGTATACCTTCCACCGCCCAACAATGTCTCCAGTTGAAGTCAGTAGCTCCCTCCCAGCACACAAAATGGTGCCTGCAGAAAACTGCTTTCCCCTTCTGAGGCACCAGACAGTTTGCCAGAATCTCTTCTTGGCCAACAGATAGTTCTTTTTCGTGGCCTCATCGAACTCCTCCCTTGCCCAGGCCGCTGCTCGTTTAGACTGCTGGTACCTGTCAGCTACCTCTGGAGTCCCACAAACCAGCCTGGCCTGATAGGACTCCTTCTTCAGCTTGACTGTATCTCTTACTTCCAGTGTCCACCACTGGGTTACATACACTCACGGTACATTTACATCTGCCAAGTCTTTCCAGCTTCCTCCCCTGCTAGCGAATCCAACTCGCCACCAAGTAGTGATCAGTGGACAGCTCTGTCCCTCTCTTTACCCAAGTCTCAAAGACACATGGGCAAAGGTCACCTGAAATGACTACAAAGTCGATCTCCTGCCTATCTGATGCCAGATGTATTGATGGACACCTTTGTGTTCAAACATGGTATTCGTTATGGGCAAACTATGACAAGCACAGAAGTCCAACAACAAAGTACCGCTCAGGTTCAGATCAGGGAGGCTATTTCTACCAATCATGTCCGTCCAGGTGCCACTGTCGTTGCCCACGTGGGCATTGAAGGCCCTCACGAGAATAATGGAGTCCCACGTTGGGGCACTTTTCTCCAAAAGACACCAAGAAGGCCAGGTTCTCTGAACTGCTGTTTGGCGTATCAAAGACCTGTACCCCCCCTGAAGGCAAAGGGACACAACCCTCTTGTCAACCGGTGTGAACTCCAACACTTGGCAGCAGAGCTGAGGGCTCTCAAGTAAGCCCATCCCGGCCTGCCGCCTATAACTGTGAGCAACTACAGAATAGTAGAGAGTCTAACCCCTCTCCAGGGTTTGAGATTCAGAGCCCAGGCTGTGCGTGGACGTGAGTGCAACTATAACGTGCTAAGGAAATTGCAGTTCTACAAAAATCTATGATCTATATCTTTTGCAGGAAATGAGAAAAACCAAAGGAGAATACACTGCAAAGTCAAACAAGAAATTATTCCAACTTGAACTAAATTAAAAAGCTGCAAAAATATAATTGTATTTTTTTGTTGAAACCATTTCCTGTTACTGATTTTGTAAGTAGACCAGTCCAGCATCTTATGCAATGGAGGCCAGCCCATTTTCTTTATTCACTCAAAAGTTTTTTATTGTAAAGAAGGTGACAAGAAACTTCTGAGTTTATTCCCAGGTTGTTACATCAGAGGTTCAGCTGAAAAATATGGATGGGGAGATTTTATTTGTGAAATATTACAAAATGTCATTCAGGCAAAGTTAAAGCATAACTTGATCTGCTTATGTTGCAAATGTGTTACTTCTTTGAAATTAACTACTGAGAACTTAATGTTGTCTAGAGCAGTTTTTTTCCCCATATGGAAGTTTTTAGCAGACCCATGGAGGGTCATAGGCTTAATCTTAAGCGGAGCATATGTTCATCTCGCAGTTCTCTTGAGGTTAGTACAGTCATTTCAAGTGACATTGAAAATCAAATGAATGTTTGTTGTAAGTGTATCTAGAAGTATTCTTAGGGCTAATGGAAGTAGCACACACTTATGATGCACAGGCGATGATCAACAAACTAGTTGTTAGTAAGGTGAGAGTACAGGCCCTTACTGAGCCCAGTGCAGATTTCCCCACATTTTACAGCAAACAGCCTGTATCTAGCTTCAAGGAAAAGGAGGGCAGTCCAGGGCGAGCCTCCAGACTCCTTTCTGATTTTAACTGAAAAATCCTCAACTAACCGTTCATTTGATATGCATTAATTTTTTTGGTTAATCTGGAATCTGTTTAAGAGTATGGAACATTATTTTATTATGATAAAAGTGAAATCGTTAGTAATGGCAAGATCGAGGAAGGTTCAGTGGAACCTCTTTTTTTGAAATATTGTTCCAAGCGCTAATCAAACGAGGGATATCATGTGAATGTTTAATAACATATTCCAATTTTGTCACTGTAAGGGGTCCCAAATTGTAGTTTTTTTTTTTTTTTTTTACGTACATAAAATAACATACATTTAAACTTAACAACTAAATTGTGAAGAGCCAAATTTCAGAGACCAAGCTTTTAGTAGAAAAACTCCAAATGTTTAATAAATTAGATTGAACATGACCAATCAATGAACTTGGGACAGAAGTAAAAACCAGGCAGTTAAATAAATTGAGAGCAATTAACTTAAACAAAGACAGCTGTGGATGGTTATGAAAATGAACCTGGTGTGACTGTGATAGGGGACGTCTCAAAATCACCCAAGCATTAAAAATCTCACTAGAGAACAAACTAAGGTACACAATTCTCACATAGATTTAGATTCAACATTTGGATTTACAGTTTAGAATTAATATTTAGATTTACATTATACTTAAAGGGCCTATATCGTGCTTTTACAATAGATCAAAAGATTAATGTTTTTAAATAAGGGGCTCTGTGGTCTGTACTTGTATGGAGTCTCGAAAGAGCCAAAATGAAATAAATATATACACCATTAAATAAATAAATAAATGTGGCATTAAATAAATAAATGTGGCAATAAATAAATAAATGTGGCAATAAATAAATAAATGTTGAAATAAATAAATAAATGTTGAAATAAATGTGGCATTAAAATATTAAAAGAGCACATTTAAGTATTTCATGACATATTTATTTATTTCATTGCCCAGTGTGGGTCAAAAGAGCCACATTGAAATAAATATATTTAATATGAAATAAATAAATAAATGTGGCATTAAATAAATAAATGTGGCAATAAATAAATAAATGTTGAAATAAATGTGGCATTAAAATATTAAAAGAGCACATTTAAGTATTTCATGACGTATTTATTTATTTCATTGTCCCTTGTAGGTTAAAAGAGCCAAATTGAAATAAATATATTTAATATGAAATAAATAAATAAATGTTGCATTAAATAAATAAATGTTGCAATAAATAAATAAATGTTGCAATAAATAAATAAATGTTGCAATAAATAAATAAATGTTTAAATAAATGTGGCATTAAAATATTAAAAGAGCAGATTTAAGTATTTCATGGCATATTTATTTATTTCATTGTCCCTTGTGGGTCAAAAGAGCCAAATTGAAATAAATAAATAAATGTTGAAATAAATAAATAAATGTTTAAATAAATGTGGCATTAAAATATTAAAATAGCCATTAAAAAGCCATTTTTAACATTTCATAATATATTTATTTATTTCATGATTTCATTATACATTTCATGAAACAGGAAGTGGACATGCCATGAAAATGCAAACTGTCAGATTCTCTCGTCAAACTCAGTGGGCGGGCCTAACTCTCATGTCTCTGCTCTGTTGATCTGGCCTGGTGCAAAGTTTTTGTCTGAGTCCTCACTCACATACACGCTGCAAACATTGTTTTAGTGAAACAAAGAACTTTTGTTCGGGTCACCAAATCAAAATGTTTTCTCCGTCCACTTCATGCATTCTCATTCCCGACTCATCGTTATCGACGCATGGTTAAAGTCCGTCCTCGTGGAAACTGGAAGCGCAACCGCAGACCCGCAGCCGAAGCGGGACCGACCCGGACGGAGCATGCTCGGTCAAAAATGAGAGGAGCTGGCGGATCTGATTGAATCAAGCGTCAGAACCACCAGCTACCGGTACGGGGAGCGCGTCACCCCCAATTCACTCTGGACGCGGAAGCGCCGCGAAGCGGAGTCCACTCCGCTCTTCTGCTAGAACTTTGTTTGTTTTTTGCCATCATGGGTGATGATTTAATAATTTAAAGACATTAACCCGTGTTTCCTGCTAAGAAGAACCGCTCTCTGCTGCTGATTTACACCCAAAGCCCCGCCCACCCGCTCTGTCGGCTCACTGGATCTGTGTGCGGGCGCGTGTGCGTCCCTGTCCCGCTCGCAGGTGTGTGTGTGTGCTGGTCTCTGCGTCTTTTTTTCTCCCCAAAACCAGCAGCCCCGCTCCAGAGTCTGCTCACTACGTTGATCTGTGCGCGCTCGTGTCAGTCAGTGTTGTGTGTGTTTCATAATTATTACACTGTGTTTTTTTGCTAAGAGGAGCTGCTCTCTGTCTTCCTGTCGTTTTTTTAACTCCCGAAACTCTTCACCCGCACCGGAGTCTGCCCACGTTGATCTGCGTGTCTGCATGTCTGTCGGTTTGTGTGTCTCTGTGCGCGCGCACAGAGAGACTTTTTACACACACACACACCTGCGAGCGCGTGCGCACGCACCCACACACCAAAACAGGGACGCACACGCGCCCGCACACAGATCCAGTGAGCCGACCGAGCGGGTGGGCGGGGCTTTGGGTGTAAATCAGCAGCAGAGAGCGGTTCTTCTTAGCAGGAAACACGGGTTAATGTCTTTAAATTATTAAATCATCACCCATGATGGCAAAAAACAAACAAAGTTCTAGCAGAAGAGCGGAGTGGACTCCGTTTCGCGGTGCTTCCGCGTCCAGAGTGAATTGGGGGTGACGCGCTCCCCGTCCCGGTAGCTGGTGGTTCTGACGCTTGATTCAATCAGATCCGCCAGCTCCTCTCATTTTTGACCGAGCATGCTCCGTCCGGGTCGGTCCCGCTTCGGCTGCGGGTCTGCGGTTGCGCTTCCAGTTTCCACGAGGACGGACTTTAACCATGCGTCGATAACGATGAGTCGGGAATGAGAATGCATGAAGTGGACGGAGAAAACATTTTGATTTGGTGACCCGAACAAAAGTTCTTTGTTTCACTAAAACAATGTTTGCAGCGTGTATGTGAGTGAGGACTCAGACAAAAACTTTGCACCAGGCCAGATCAACAGAGCAGAGACACGAGAGTTAGACCCCGCCCACTGAGTTTGACGAGAGAATCTGACAGTTTGCAATTTCATGGCGTGTCCACTTCCTGTTTCATGAAATGTATAATGAAATCATGAAATAAATAAATATATTATGAAATGTTAAAAATGGCTTTTTAATGGTTATTTTAATATTTTAATGCCACATTTAATTCAACATTTATTTATTTATTTCAACATTTATTTATTTATTTCAACATTTATTTATTTATTTCAATTTGGCTCTTTTGACCCACAAGGGACAATGAAATAAATAAATATGTCATGAAATACTTAAATCTGCTCTTTTAATATTTTAATGCCACATTTATTTAAACATTTATTTATTTATTGCAACATTTATTTATTTAATGCAACATTTATTTATTTATTTCATATTAAATATATTTATTTCAATTTGGCTCTTTTAACCTACAAGGGACAATGAAATAAATAAATACGTCATGAAATACTTAAATGTGCTCTTTTAATATTTTAATGCCACATTTATTTCAACATTTATTTATTTATTGCCACATTTATTTATTTAATGCCACATTTATTTATTTATTTCATATTAAATATATTTATTTCAATTTGGCTCTTTTAACCTACAAGGGACAATGAAATAAATAAATATGTCATGAAATACTTAAATGTGCTCTTTTAATATTTTAATGCCACATTTATTTCAACATTTATTTATTTATTTCAACATTTATTTATTTATTGCCACATTTATTTATTTAATGCCACATTTATTTATTTATTTAATGGTGTATATATTTATTTCATTTTGGCTCTTTCGAGACTCCATATACTTGAGCCTCTTCATCTATTAGTTGATAAAGGGAAGGAGTTCGATGGCTGCTGAAGTAATTACACTTGCTGAATATTAGCTTGACCACATGTGGTAAGATAGCTGTCAAAAAGAAATGTTCATAAAGAAAAAGTTGCATTCATAAAGACAAAGTCATATTCTTAAATTGAACAAAAATATAAACGCAACACTTTTGTTTTTGCTCCCATTTTTTGTGAGATGGAATTAAAGATCTAAAATTCATTCCAGATTCACAATAATACCATTTCTCTCAAACATTGTTCGCAAATATGTCTAAACGTGTGATAGTAAGCACTTCTGCTTTGCTGAGACAATCCATCCCACCTCACAGGTGTGCCACATCAAGATGCTGATCTGACATCATGATTAGTGCACAGGTGTGCCTTAGTCTGTGTGTGTGTGTATAGCTATGCAGATGACACATATATATTTCTTTGATACCAGAAGACCGAAGCCCTGTACAGGCTCTTGGTAAATGCATTGAGGACATTAATGACTGGATGGGCCACAATTTAACTCAGTTAAACACAAACAAAACTGAGGTTCTTGTCTTTCAGGCTAAAGAAAAAAGGTTGGATGTCACTTCAGACCTTTAATCAGTTCATCTAAAAAACTACCAACCAGGCCAGAAACTTGAGTGTAGTGATAGACACAGACCTAATGTTTGATAAACACATTAAGACAGTCACAAAATCATCTACTTTCATCTAAAAAATATTTCAGGAATAAAGATCTGATGTCTAAGCAGGCCCTGGGAAAACTAGTGCATGTGTTCATCTTTAGGCAACTTGATTACTGTAACAGGGTTTTTACAGGACTACCAAAACATCAGTCAGGAAACTGCAGCTTATTGAGAACTCTGCTGCTTGGGTTCCCACAAGGAACAAGAAAGTAGACCTCATCAGTCCAGTTCTGAGGTCTTTAGACTGGTTACCTGTCTGCCAGAGGATAGACTTTTTAGTTGTGTTAATGGTTTGTAAAGCTTTGAATGGTTCAGCACCAAAATACATGACTGACCTCTTGACACCGGATGTACCAGTCAGATCTCTCTAGTCATATCAATCCAGTCTTTTATCACTTCCTAGCGTCAGAACTAAACATGGAGAAGCTGCATTCAGCTTCTATTCTCTATGGATTTGGAATATTCGTCCAGAAAACCTGAAACACTCAGTGTATTTAAATTCAGGTTAAAAACACACCTGTTCTTAGCTGCATTTGACTAGTATGTATTCAAAAGTTTACACCTGCACTGTTTTATCTATGCTTGTTTGAAATTCAGATAATTTTACTCTCAAATCTTATTTTAATGATCACACCTTTACTATTTCTCGTTTCTTTTAATGTTTTATGTAAAGCATTTTGAATAGTCTCTGTACATGAAATCTGGTGTACACATAAACTTGCCTAGCTTAAAAATTTTAATTATATTTTAGTTTAATAAATGTGTCCCAATGCGCATTCTCACTTAGTTGAATTGATATACAAGGACTCTGTATCCCTGTGATTTATTTATTTTTCCCAAATACGATTATATACATTTTTGTCATCGTATTTATCCATATTTTAATCTGTGGAATTTGAGGAGTTTCCCAGTGTCTGAAAATAACCCTGAGACCCCAACCATAAGAAATTAAAATTTCCCATCTGGTATACCCATTATCTTGCCTCCATCATCCACATAAACTTTTTCCCAACCGATCACTGAGAATGTCAAATACCTTTAACCAAAACGTTCAACAAATGAACAAATGAAAGGTTCCAGTCTCTTTTTGACATTTCCAACTCAGTGAGTTATTCATAAAACTCATTCTATGTAATTTTACTGGAGTCCAATAATACCTCTGTAATGTTTTATATTACATAAGCTGACCTTTACATTCTCTCACAAATTAAAAATTTTCAGATAATATTTTTAACTCATTCTTCATTTTTTAACACAAAACCAATATCCTTTTCCCTCAAAGTTTTCAATGCATTACAGTCATCACTAAATACATAATTGATCCTTTTATAAAAAATTAGACACTGTGATTCTAAGATGTTAGTACCAAAAAGTCAAGGATAGGGTTGTCTCCTAAATGTCTGGGTAGCGATTTAATAATTTCAAAAAATTGTCTGTCCGTCTTAGATCGTATTTTAGAATTAAATCATCATACGACATGAACACATCTTTATAATAACGCTTACTAAGTGTGCATATTTTATGATTGTACCAGCTTGGTCAGTACACTGTTGTCTTTCCAATACAAATTGATGTTTTTTTCAAATAGATGAATATGGTTGTTTGTAATGTGACAGTTGTAACAACATATGAATCCAGGTTTTCTTGGAATGTAGCATGACAGGATTATGGAGTTCATCTGAAGACAGAGAGGCATTCGATTGGTGTAAATGGGTGGGAGAACAATGAGTGACCCAATCCGGCTGATCTTGCCCAGTCCAATGTCGGGCAATCTTTAACTTCTCAAAAGAGATATAATTTAACCTGGGGTGGGTGAACCTAGTCCCTCTCTTTATATCGAGGTGAACATAACTTAGCAAGTTTAGTTCTAGACTTTTTTCCCTCCCAAAGAAATTGCTTAATTAGTACATCATATTGAGTCATTATATATGGTAGTATTGGCAATGGCAGCATCATCAAACGATAATTACAGTGATTACATTTACTTTACCTAAAAAAATGGATTTTTTTCATATTTATTCAAATTAGTTTGGAGTTAAATTTTAATACTGCAATTTCATCTACTTCTCTGCTCAATATAATACCCAAAAATGTAATCCCCTTTTGAATCCATTTGAAGTGCAGATATAGACATTGCGTCTGATTTATTCCAGTTAATTTTATTTTTAGTTGCAACGTGCATGCTCACTCAGTTGAATCGATATATCGGTGCTCTATGTGTTTGCCTGTGCCTGTGACGTATTTTTGACAGTTTAACAGGAGAAATTTGTATTCAGGACAAAAAAAGTCATCTGAATTCTGATTACAACAATGTAGACATGGGCACTCCACTGATTTGTATACAGGTTAATTTAATAACAGATATATTTTTTTCTCTTTAAAAATATTAATATTTACAACAAAACAGTAAGATTTACCAGTATAGAGTGTACAAAATATTTTACTTGACAACATTTGAAACAAACTATACTCTGGACAGTTAGTTTACGTTAGGGATTAGACGCTTACACAGAGGGAGGAGAGATGGAGTTCAAGGAGGACCCACATTCATGATCTAACATAAAACACAGACAAGGAAGTTCTATCAGGTAGATCTACAGCGCTAGTGTCTTCAACACTTCTTCTTTGGAAAGAAAGACGACATTTTCATATTACAATGGAGTTTTTTAATTCCGCCTATGGAAAAAACATTTCTTTTGTGCGTCCTGCATTTTTTAAAATCAGCGGGTTTATTGGCATACCTGATATGAATTATTACTATGTCTTTCTCCTTTGTGTTTTCCTGGCTTCAGTGCTGGGAAATGTAGCTGTAATGACTGTAATTTGCTTGGATCACAATCTGAGGACTGCAAAATATGTGGCAGTTTTTAACCTTGCCTTTGTGGATTTGTTAGGGAACACAGCTCTTGTCCCGAAAGTCATTGACACCTTTTTGTTTAACCACTACTATATTTCCTACAATGACTGCATTACATACATGTTTTTCTGTTACATCTGCCTTTCATTGCAGAGTCTTAATCTGTTGGCTCTCTGCTATGATCGCCTAATTGCTATCATGTATCCCCTGCATTATCAAGTCAGAGTGACGCCCAAGAAAATGCTTTCTTTAATTGGTTCTTTTTGGCTGTTTGTTGTTTTTTGTTTTTTAATTTCAGCAGGTCTTTTGACAAGACTTTCTTTCTGTGAATCAGTGGTTATTAACAGCTTCTATTGTGACCATGGCCCCATGTACCGACTAGCATGTAATGATGCAACTCCAAGTATGGTTAATGGAAATCTGTTAATAGCTCTTATTCTGTGGGTTCCTTTACTAATAATCACATGTAGTTATATTTGCATTGGCCATACTCTGGCTAAGATTTCCACAGCAAAAGAAAGAGTCAAGGCCTTTAAAACATGTACAGCTCATCTTTCACTGGTGGCAATCTATTTCATACCAATTTTAATTGTGTACAACATGAGAGCAAACATACATCCAAATGCAAGAATCATAAACTTATCTCTGACCGCCGTCATTCCTCCTATGTTAAACCCAATAGTTTATGTCCTGCAGACGCAAGAAATAAGAACTTCATTAAGAAAGATTTTTAAATGTAAAACACAATCTCAAATTGTATTGAAATAAGTCTGATTGTGTGTATTGCTAATATGCATCTCCTGGAACTTAGCATAATTTTTAAAATGTTCTTTGTAACAATGTTGGTTTGGTCAGTATGTGTTAAAGGCTGACATTTTAATCTCTTTTTTTCTCACTTTATTGAACCGTCAACTCCACACGCGCCCATCCTCTTGTGAGCAACAGTTTGTCTGGAAACTTTGGAAAGCAATACTAGTTGCTGAAATAATGTTGCTAATGCAGCTATGCTCTATTGATAACACTTTTTTTTTCACTTTTGCCGCAAATGTTTCTTTTCCAAAATGTTTGACAGCAGTTACTACAAAAGAAAACTGGACATGTAGTTTAAGTTTGTTTGTAACAAACAAGCTGAACAGAAAATGTACTTGACTGGAAAGTGACAAAATGGGTAAAAAGTGAACAAAACGAACAAAACAGATACATAATAGAATTATTGTTACTTTAAATTTTCTATACATCTTGTAAAGCACACAGAACAAAATTTGCTGAGATTAGATGTTTTGACAAACAGGAATAAAGAAATGAGTTAAAACATCAAGAAACACAAGTGCTAAGGCCTGCAACATTGTTTTATTGTATGAGAAAAGTAAAACACTTGATTTTGTTTTTACAGTAAAGTTATTTTATAAGAAGTGGGCACACCTAATAAGAGTAGTTACATGTTTGTCTCTTTTGGTTTATTGCTTGGAAACACAGTTTTCATTTTCTTTGATCAAAACCTGAGGACTGTAAAGTGTGTTACGATTTTTAAACTTGTCTTAGTGGATTCTTTCTTGTTAGGTAACATAGCCTTTGTGCCAAAAATGATTGTTTGATTGCCACAGTGAGTGCTTGAGTTTTTCAAAAATGTGGATTTTGGTGCAGGTTACGTATCTGGTTGAACTCTGCTCTGATCACGTGGTAGCTCTTTATGTTTCCTCAGAATTATCAAGTCAAAGTGACCTGTAATGTTCGCATTTCTCCTTTACAACAGTTATTGAAATCCTTAGTCACATCCACCCATACAGATCAACCCCCATATAGAGGTTTTTGGCTTGCCAGGCCCATGGAGGGTCATAGGCCTCATATTAATCCTGGCCTCTGCTTTTGAACATTGTTCTGAGTGCCGATCAAGCGAGGGAGGTCACATGAATGTTTCACATCATGTTGCATTACGTCACTGTGAGGGGTCCCAAGTTGTTGCGCTTCATTTTATACACCATAGAATAATATTTCTACAAAAGGTGTCAATGTGTCTCTTTATATATTCTTGACATGTACACTTAACAGTTAGATTGTCAGGAGCCAACATTCAGAGACCAGGCTTTCAGCAGAATCTCTATAGGTTTAAAAAATAAGTTTAAACATGACCAAAGGCATGAACTTGAGGTGAAACATATGGATAACAAAAAAGGTGATCTGAAAATGAAGAACAGAAAACCAGGCATTCAAATAAGTTGAGAGTAATTAACTAAAACAAAGACAGATGTGGATGGTTAGGAAAATAAACTTAGTGTGACTGTAACAAGGTTCATTCATTTTCTTGGCCACTTCGTCCCTTTCGGGGTCGCAGGGGTGCCGGAGCCTAACCTGGCTACTGATGGGCGAAGGCAGGGTATACCCCGGACAGGTCGCCAGTCACAGGGCCTCAATCACACACCCATTCACACCTAGGGGCACTTTAGAGTCACCAATTAACCTATGAAGCATGTTTTAGGATGGTGGACCGGAGTCCCAAGTGAAAGCCACGCATGCACGGGGAGAACATGCAAACTTCACACAGAAAGGTCCCAGTTGGTGTTTCTGATCCCCCAGCCGGGATTTGACCCGGGGCCTTCTTGCTGTGAGCCGAGAGCGCTAACCACTGCTCCACTGTGACATCTCAAAATGATTCAAACTCTTAAAATCTATATACAGTCTCGCTGATTATTTGGCTGAGGGGGTTCAGACCTATGCAGAACAGCACTGGAAACAGAGCAAGTTTCAAGGGGGGTTTTCCATGAGTTTTCTGTGAAAGCTTTTAGAGTCCTGCTGATCTTGTACATCTCTAAGCATGCAGCGATCCAGGTGTGTGGCATTGAGTCATAGGCTTTCTTGTAATCAATCCTGGCTGTGCACAGGTTGGTGTGTCGTGACCTGAAGTCTTGCGTGACTGTTCTGTCAACCAAGAGTTGGTGTTTGGCTCCTCTGGAGTCTACCAATGCCCCTCTGTGTGTTGCTCATGAATTGATACATGTTCCTATGTATTTTGGTGCAATGATGCCTGACATGTGCTTCCATGTTGTGGAGAGACAGGTTATTGGCCGGTAGTTGGAGGGGACTGCACCCTTCTGAATCAGGATCGTTTGCCCTTCCGCCAGCCATCCAGGGTGGGTCCCATCTCTTAGCAGTTGGTTCATTTGTGCTGCCAGGCGCTCGTGGAGTGCTGTGAGTTCCTTAAGCCAGTAGGCGTGTATCATGTCAGGGCCCGGGGCTGTCCAGTTTTTCATACTCGAGGCTCTTTCTTGGATGCCTGCCACTGTGATGGTTACTGGGTTCTCTTCAGTGAGGTTTCTATGCTCTTTTCTCAGAGAGGCCCGCCATTGCTATTAAGTGCTGTCTCTTTCTCCCCAAACTTTTCCGGTACCGTTCAGTCTCCAGCCTTGGTGGGTCTGCTCTGCTGCTTTGACCCTGCCACTGAGCGTACACTTTCACAGACTGATTTGCGAGCAGCCTTTTAATCAATCTTGATTTTAAATGGCTTAAATGTTCCCTGATTGAACTTCTTTTCCTGTTCTGCTTATTTCTGTTTCCAGGCTGTAGAGCAGGGGTCACCAACGTGACCCCCAAGGACCACAGTAGGTCCTCTAGTCTCTTCTAAAAATAGCACAACTCACTTGTGAGCTGCATCTAAAATTCAATCTTATTCTGATGCTATGTTTTTCTTAAATTACAGGTACACTTGCATTGACATAGATTTAAAAATTAAAAATGTCTTAAAAATATGTTTATGATACATTAACTTTATAAGTTTAGGTGACCTCTGACTTACTCCAGGTCAGATTTGTTTAAAAAGATGTGACTTGAGTTTTCTTTAACATTACATGACAGATAAACATGGTACAAAATAGTGAAAATGTGACTTTTTCATATGAAATATAATGAAGTACCTGATCATCTGAAAATGTAACAGTTACTGAGATTAATTGAGTATTAAATATTGATATCTGTTTCCTAGCTTGTTGTCATTAATTACGGTGAGAAATCATTGTCTTTTTAAATAAAATGTATTATTATTAAAAGAGCACACCAGTGACACCTTGGCATCATCCGTTGGATGTAAGCTTGGTTGCTGCTGCAGAAATAAGTCACACTGCATGAGGAACCCCACATAGGTTAAGGTGAAGAACTATTGGACTGGGAACCACTGCTGCTGGATCTGTGCAGCGAAGTACTCTGTCACAAACGGGCAGACAGCTGTTTCCACAGGTTTACTGGACAAAGAAAGGAAGATAGGAGCAGAGCTTAAGCTAAGAGTCCAAAAGATAAGTAACAGTTATGATCCAGGCAAAAGGCCAGGACAGACAGCAAAGAGGCAGAGTCAGGTACAAAACAGAATCAGGTACAGGGGATAAGATCAGAGAGAAATGATCGTTATCCAGGTAGACTGGCTCAAGCATTACTTTGCACCGAGTGAGGTCTGAGAAGTGTTCTGTGGCTGAGTGACTGACGAGAGTCAAATGTAGAGACATCCAGACACTGTGTGCTGGGGTTGATGGGAAATTGAGCTAGTTGACAGATGGACATTTGGAACCCAATGTTAGGATTTTACTGTTTGCCAGTTAAACTGTGGATTCTGTTATTTTAATCCTTAATACCCCAACATTACAATGGGCTCCTGTGATTGGTTTACAACAGGGTCTCCAAACATTGGGAAGTCTGGAGTCCGCACCTAGGTGGGCGGATCCGGCAGGTCATCGCGGACACAGACCCTTTTATGTCCGGACCGCCAAGCTTTTTTAATAAGAAGTGAAATTTTTCATTCATCTTTTTACACGGCGATTTTTGAGAGAGGCGCGCTGCAGAGGACAGCTACGTGTAAACCGGGGTCCTTCAACCGGCGAAAGCTCAAAAGCGGTGTTCTAATTGTTTTATTGACTTGAATTGAACTTTATTAATATCCCAAGGGATAAATTTATCAAGTTATTTATCAAGTATTTATTGGAGATGCAGAGATGACTGTTTTCATAATGATGGTGCACATGCACAGACGATAAAAAAAAACAAAAAAACTTGGTGTTGGAAATGGTAAAAACTCTTTAATGTTTTACTTAAATTGTACCCAAAGGGATCTGACACATTGCCCCAAAGGAGAAGTTAAAGACATATAAATATATAATTTGACACAGGACAACAGACAAAAAATTGGAAGCAGATGAGACAAATGTACGGGTGTGTGTGCAGTGCAGTTTAAGGAGAAAGCAGTTTTGATCTAAGCCAGATGAGACGATTCTTTCGTGAAATTTATATAAATACAATTGAATTGAATTAAATTGATATAAATAATAATGGAGTTTTTTAATTCTGCCTTAGGAAAAAACATAACTTTTGTGCGTCCTGCATTTTTTAAAATAAGTGGTTTTATAGGGATCCCAAATATGAATTATTACTATGTCTTTCTCTTCTTTGTCTTCTTTATTTCAGTGCTGGGAAACACAGCTGTAATGACTGTGATTTACTTGGATCACAACCTGAGGACTGCAAAGTACGTGGCAGTTTTCAACCTTGCCTTTGTGGATTTGTTGGGTAGCACAGCTCTAGTTCCAAAAGTCATTGACATCTTTTTGTTTAATCACTACTACATCTCTTATAATGAGTGCATGACATTCTTTTTTTTCTGCTATACATGTCTTTCAATGCAGGCTCTTAACCTGGTTGCTCTTTGTTATGATCGCCTGGTGCTATATGTTTTCGCTGCATTATAAAGTCAGGGTGCCCAAAATAATGCTGTCTATAATTCTTTCTTTCTGGGTGTTTGTCATTGCTGCCGTTTTAACTGCAGCAGGTCTTTTAACAAGACTTTCCTTCTGTAACTCAATTGTTATAAGCAGTTTCTTCTGTGACCATGGCCAAATATTCCAAATAGCGTGCAATGATTTTTCTCCAAGTAATATATTAGGTTATGTGTTGATAGCTACGATTCTGTGGATCCCTTTAATTATTGTCACTTCAAGTTATATTTGTATTGGCCTTGCTCTCTGTAAAGTGGCCACAGTCCATGAAGGAGTGAAAGCTTTAAAAACGTGTACAGCTCATCTGTCATTAGTGGCAATCTATTTCATACCTATTTTAATCACATTTACAAGTAATGTGCATCCAAATTACAGGATCATAAACCTGTCTCTGACTGCTGTCTTTCCTCCCATGTTGAACCCAATCATTTATGTTCTGCAGACACAAGAAATTAAAGTATCATTTAGAAAAATTTTAATTAGAAGGAAGACTAAAGTTACTGCAAGGTAACTTTTTAGCAAAAAGTCAGCATTAAGGGAATACAAAGATTCAAAATACTTTATGACAATAATGATCTGGTAAGCACTACAACAATCTGTTTTACTATTCATGTATGCATTTTAAAAATACATAAACTCAAACATTTCTTTCTCTTTTCAGAAAATGAAAAAAAGGAAAACAAATCTATGACTGGAATTTCTGTTGTCTAGTTGGTATATCAAAATATAGATTTCACATTTGTATGTGATCACCTTTGGTTGGTTTGGTTGTCAGCCATGCTTTTGCTTATGATATTAAACCCTTTTCTCAACTGAAAGGAAACCAGTATGACTGTTTAGAATTTTTCTTAATATTTTGCCCAAATGTCTTTGAGCAAGACTTAATTTTGGTGGGTGGGGCTCACATTCTCCTTGTTTTTGTCTCCTTTGTGCTGGCTTTATAACTGTGGGTAAAGTATAAACAATAGTTAAATTATTAATGTAGTTTTATTAATTATGCCCCATAATATTTCATATTGATATCATATCATACCATAACTATAATTATATTATTTCTCCTGCCTGAGTAGGGACAACATTTTCATTTTTATCAGTGATTGGTTGCTATTTTTTATGTGAAATTTAAAAAGAAAATTACATTGTTCTTTGTTTGTCTTTGCAACTGTATGATGGTAAATGGTGTAAACTTGTATAGTGCTTTTCTACCTTCCTCAAAGGCCCAAAGCACTAAACAGTCTCAGTCCTGTTCACCCATGCACACACACATTCACAAACATGATGAAAAATGAATAGAATTAAATGTAAATGAAGAAATAAAGGGGCTACAAGACACAGAATGTTGGATTTATCTCAAAGACAACAATAAAGGATGCATGATAAAGATATTCAATTCAAAGGTTTTTTTTTGTGGTGGTGTCTTTTATTTTTTGAGGCAGATGAGGTTGCATTGATGGAAAGGCAGATTTTTTTCTTAAGTCTTTGCGGAAATTAGTGTGGCTTTAAGTCATCCTTGCATTCAAATATAAATTACAGATCCTTCAGAACCTGCTGAATGCCCGGGGTCAAGTGGTTGCTAGAGCTTGTCCCAGCAACTAGCCACAAGTAACCAGTTTGTCAGAGGACCACACAACCACACACATACTCATAGTCACAATTAGACGATTTAGAATCTTCAATTAACCTATGAAGCTATGCACTTGGAGAGTTTACGGATGCTAGGAAGCCTAGAGAACATTCACGCATGCACAAGGAGAATAAGGAATCTCCACACAATAAAGCCCTGGTTTGGATTTGAACCAGGACCTGCTGCCACCATTTTGTTCATATGCACAAACAAATAAGCATAAGCTGATGCCTTTAATATCTTCATGGTTGATAATTATTCCAGCACTCATGAAACTCATCAGAAATCCAGGGTCTTGAATCAATGACATTTTTTCTATTCAGTATATACATTTATTGCATATATTGCAATCTTGAGCTCTGATCCATCCATCTTGTTCCGCTTATCCGGGACCGGGTCGTGGGGGCAATAGTCTAAGCAAAGATGTCCAGACTTCCCTCCTCCCAGCCACCTCCTCCAGCTCCTCTGGGGGGATTCCGAGGCATTCCCAGGCCAACTGAGAGTCTCTCCTGGGACTTTCCTGGGTCCTCTGCTCAGCGGGACATGCCCCAGACACCTCTCCAGAGAGGTGTCCAGGTGGCATCCGGACCAGATGCCCAAGCCACCTCAACTGTCTCTTCTCAATATGGAGGAGAAGCGACTCTACTCTGAGCTCTCTCCGGGTGTCAGACTTTCTCACCTTACCTCTAACAGAGTAGCCAGCAACCCTGCGTAGGAAACTCATTTCAGCCGCTTCATGTCCGGATGTCCTTCTTTAAGTCAGTGTCTTTCAACCAGTGTGCCGTGAGAGATGTTCAGGTGTGCCGTAGGAAATAATTAATTTTCATTGATCTAAAATATTTTATATCACCAGGAGATCAGCTCTGTTTTCATCCAAACAGGCCCTGATTAAACACTGAATAGTTAGGAATATGACAAAAAAATATAAAATATATTTTTTTATCTATATTTGATTGCAATAAAGATTTTTTAATAAGAATTCTTGGAAGCTTAATCATGTTTTAAGTCTGACCAATCAAAAGTTGTTTACAACTTCAACTTTTTTTGTGACTTGGCTCATAAAGTCTCACAGTTCCAACCAAAATAACAGCTAAAGCTTATGTTTAGCTTCCCGCAGGATCCGGTATCTGACTGGAAAAAGTGAGCAAAAAAATGAAGCTAATGCATTGGGTTAAAGTGGCAGCATTTCGGTACTATGCTACAAAAATAAAACGATTCATTCACCCAAAAATTAAAAAACCTGTTTTGTTGTCTTAAAATTTTGTATTAAGACAAAAAAAATACTTATGAAACTTCAAAATGTTGTTTTGTGTTGTTACAATTGAACACAAACCTGAATTTAATTTGTATTGTGTGAAAAACAACAATGTTGTGATCATGTAATTGTTCAAAAATTACAGTTGCCCTGACACAGACATTTAAAACCCCTCTGCTCTCTTTGGGGTCCAGATGACTCCAACCATATATTGATGCGTGATTCCTTCCATGACAAATGTGGACAGGATTTTACGTCTGCCATGGACATTAATGAAACTCAAAAATCAAAGATAAAAAAAAAGTTAATCGTACTGTCTTGTGGGGTCCAGATGACCCCACTTTTAATGTAAACAAGCCAAGGAGAGCAGAAGGGTTACAGAAATACTTACAAAAAATAAATCATTCATTGGAAATAGTATTTTTTTTTTAATTAAAAAATAAAAATGCATATTAATAAAGTTATTAATATGTTAATGAAAGGGAACACAACTTTTGGAGCAAATTTTCAATAAAATTTTCAATGACCATATTGGAGCTGGTCATGAACTCTGGAACGAAGATTGACCAGTAAATTGAGAACTTTGTTTTCAGGCTCAGCTCCATTTCCCCTACAACTGACCGGCGCACTGCCTGGATAACGGCAGATGCCACTCCAATCTACCTGTCAATCTCAAGCTCTAATCTTCCCTCACTTGTGAACAAAACCAAGAGATATTTAAACTCCCCTACCTGAGGCCCAATGAAAGGTAGTTTGCCCTCACTCCACCCACCGAGAGAGGGCAAACTACCTTTCTTTGGTCGAGAACCATGGCTTCAGACCTTCATCCAAGCTACTTCACACTTGATTGCAAACCGGTCCTATCCATGCTGGAGGTTCTGGCTCACTGAAGCCAACAAGACAACATCATCTGCAAAGAGCAGAGATGAAATTCTGTGGTCCGCAAACTGGATCCTCCAACCCCTGGCTGCGCCTGGAAATTCTGTCCATAGACTATGAACAGAACCGGGGTTAAAGAGCAGCCCTGCCGGAGTCCAACATGTATCTGGAACAGAACCAAACTCCTCGGATCATTCAGAGACCGGTCAGCCCTCAGTAAGGCTCCCCTTACCCCACAATCCCAGAGCACCTTCCACAGGACACCACAAGGGACACGGTCAAACGCCTTCTCCAAAGCCACAAAACACAAATGGACTGGATGAGCAAACTCCCACAAACCCTCCAGCACCCTTAAGAAAGTGCTGGTGCATTGTTCCACGACCAGGACGAAAACCACACCACTGACCTTGGATCTGAGGTTTGACAAGGCAAGGCAAGTTTATTTGTATAGCACATTTCATGTACAGAGACAATTCAAAGTGCTTTACATAAAACATTAAAAGAAACAATCAAAAGAAATAGTAAAAATGTCATTCATTATTCAAATCATTAAAATAAAATTAAAAGAAAGTAAAAAAAGCATAGATAAAAAAGTGCGGACGTAAACTTTTGAATACATATTAATCAAATGCAACTGAGAACAGGTGAGTCTTTAACCTGGATTTAAATACACTGAGTGTTTCAGCAGATCTAAGGTTTTCTGGAAGTCTGTTCCAGATCTGTGGTGCATAGAAGCTGAATGCAGCTTCTCCATGTTTAGTTCTGACTCTAGGAACTGATAAAAGACCGGATCCTGATGATCGGAGAGGTCTGGCTGGTACATACTGGGTCAGGAGGTCAGTCATGTATTTTGGTGCTAAACCATTCAAAGCTTTATAAACCAGTAACAGATCTTTAAAGTCTATCCTCTGAGAGACAGGTAACCAGTGTAAAGACCTCAGAACTGGACTGATGTGGTCTACTTTCTTGGTCCTTGTGAGAACCCGAGCAGCAGAGTTCTGAATAAGCTGCAGTTTCCTGATGGATTTTTTTGGTAGTCCTGTAAAAACACTGTTACAGTAATCAAGTCGACTAAAGATGAAAGCATGCACTAGTTTCTCCAGGTCCTGCTTAGACATCAAATCTTTAATCCTTGAGATATTTTTGAGATGATAATAGGCTGATTTAGTGACTGCCTTAATGTGTTTATCAAAATTTAAGTCTGTGTCCATCACTACACCCAAGTTTCTGGCCTGGTTGGTAGTTTTTAGTTGAATAGATTGAAGCTCTGTAGTGACGTCTAACCTTTTTTCTTTAGCCCCAAAGACAATAACCTCAGTTTTGTTTTTGTTTAATTGAAGTAAGTTGTGACACATCCAGTCATTAATGTCCTCAATGCATTTACCAAGAGCCTGTACAGGGCCTCGGTCTCCTGGTGTCAGTCTAATATACTGTATATCTGTGTGTCATCTGCATAGCTATGGTAACTAATGTTGTTGTTCTTTATAACCTGGGCCAGTGGGAGCATGTAGATGTTAAATAGAAGTGGTCCCAGGATGGAGCCTTGAGGCACTCCACATTTAATTTCTGTTGGCTCAGAAGTGAAGTTACCAATTGACACAAAATATTTCCTGTTTTCTAAGTACGTTTTGAACCAGTTTAGTACTGGCCCAGTGAGACCCACACAGTTTTCCAGTCGTCTGAGTAGTATAGCGTGGTCAACTGTATCAAACGCAGCACTGAGATCCAGTGCTCATAAAGGACTTCCTTCCGGGGCGCTTCAAGGTGTGCGACCCGGAGCAGTCTCTCTGGCACTGTCTCTGTCTGTACGAGTTAACGTCTTTTGTCTTATTTCTGTGTGCATGAAACGTAGACCACTTTGGATTATGGATATGTTTTTTCGAAGCCTGGCCATTTTTTTCTCCATCTCCTTGTTGTTGGCGTCTACCTGTCATGGGACTGTAGGCCTTCATGACGGAAACGGCCAACCCTGGAAACGCATCTCTTTCAGCCGCGAACTCCTGCTTTCACTGAGAACTTCTACCGACTTGGGGATTCCACCAGGAATACCTGTGGAGATATTCACCCAGCGGAACCTTAATGCCCCCACCGTTGTTTGTGAGTCTTCCCGGAGGAAGAGAGGAAGGAGAGGAGGCGTACGTCGGAGACTGAAGAGTCTCAGCCTGAACAACCGGCGCCGGCTGCCCCCGCTTCCCACGGTCCTGCTTTCCAATGCGCAGTCCATCAGGAACAAGGTGGATGAGTTGGAAGCATGGGTGAAACTTAAACCCGAAATCGGGAAACGGCCTGTGGCATTTACAGAAACGTGGCTCAGTGAATTGGATCGGGACGAGGATCTGTCCATAAGCGGGTTCGGAAGCCCACTTCGACTAGATCGCTCGCCAGAGATCACCGGAAAGAGTCGCGGAGGAGGTGTGTGTCTCTACGTGAACCGGAGGTACTGTAACACCGTCGTGGTCCGAGAAAAGATCTGCACCCCGGACATTGAACTGCTTTCCGTTTCACTTCGTCCTTACTATCTACCGCGGGAATTTCAACAACTGTTTTTCACCCTTGTTTACATTCACCCGCGAGCCAACGCGACCGCGGCGAATCAGCTGATCGAGGACGTCACACACAGACTTGACTCAATCTGCCCAGATGCTCCGAAGTTTATCCTTGGAGATTTCAATCACTGCACTTTGACCAAAACTCTTAAAACGTATGATCAATATGTGTCTTGTACCACCACGGCTAACAATTCAAAGCTTGATCTTTGCTATGGTTCAATAAGCAGCGCCTATAAATCCCTGCCCATGCCGCCCCTCGGTGCTTCCTATCACAACTGTATATTTTTAGTTCCTGTGTACAAATCAGATTTTAGAAGACTTAAGCATGAGGAGAGGAGTGTAAAAATCTGGTCGTCAGATAATATCACCTCTCTCCAGGCCTGCTTTGATTTGACTGATTGGGACTGTTTTTATGACAGTTGTGATAATATTGATGAACTCTGTGACACTGTTTCTTCCTACATTTCCTTTTGCGTGGATCTTAACATACCTTCAAAAAAAGTTACTCATTATTCAAACAACAAACCATGGATTACAAAGGAACTTAAAATGGCTATCAATAAAAAGAAAAGGTCATATTTTACCGGCAACCCTCTCGAAAAAAAGGCAATCTCCAAAGAAGTCAAAAGGGAAATAGAAAAAGCCAAATTAAAGTACAAAGGTAAAATTGAAACACAGTTCAGGGGGGGTAAAATCAGAGCAGCCTGGCAGGGACTCAAAACTATAGCCTCCATCAACAAGCAAACTGAAGAAGCAAAGCAATATGTCACTGTTCAAGGTGTTTTAGACTCTGAATTACCCAATGCTTTTAATACCTTTTTTACTCGGTTTGAAAGTCATGATTTTATGCAAGACGTCACAGCACTGAAATCCTCCCTTACACCACTCAATGACTTTGTAATAGATAATCACCAGGTCACAGCTCTGTTGAAGAGAACCAATACAAAGAAGGCACCCGGTCCCGATGCGCTCTGTGGGCGCACACTGAGCACCTGTGCTTACCAACTGGGGGGAGTTTTTTCCACACTTTTCCAGCTGTGTGCCAATAATAGTCAGATTCCCTCATGTTGGAAAAAATCTACAATAATTCCAATCCCAAAAACAAAAAATCCCAGATTATTAAACGAGTTTAGACCTATTGCCCTTACATCACTCGTCATGAAAGTTTTTGAAAAAATTATAAAAGAGGAAATAATGCCTTCAGTGCTCGGAAAACTAGACCCCCTGCAGTTTGCTTATCAAGCTCGCAAAGGTGTAGATGATGCTAAACTTTTTATTCTTGACAGCATTTATAAACATTTAGAAAAACCAAAATCCTACGCAAGACTTTTATTTTGCAGACTTCTCATCAGCTTTTAACAAAATGCAACCACACGTTTTAATTACACGGCTAGCAACTGATTTTAATTTACCTGATCAACTTTTACTCTTGCTTTTAAATTTCTTAACAGATCGAAAACAGCAGGTCTTGGTGAATGAGCTCAATCAGATGTCGTGGTCTCAAACACAGGCTCTCCCCCAGGGCTGTGTTCTTTCCCCACTCCTCTTCATCCTCTATACCGATTGCTGCAGGTCACAGAGAGAGGGCAGCTACCTAGTGAAGTTCTCTGATGACACGGCGCTACTGACCCTTCTACAAGAACCTAAGGCTGGACCATGGCAGTGCCATGTCAGATTTCATAAACTGGTGTGATGAAAATTTTTTAGAGTTGAATGTGGAGAAAACAAAAGAACTTATCATTGATTTTAGAAGAACTAAAGTGAAACACACAAGCGAGCTCCATTCACGGGCAGGAAGTTGAAATTGTTGGAAAATTATAAATACTTAGGGACTGTGTTTGGACTCAACCCTAAAATTTGACACAAACACAGAATCCTTAGTGAAACGATGTCAACAAAGAACCTACCTGCTAAGACGGCTAGCCTCTTTTAAAGTTTGTAATTAAAATCTTAAGCATGTTTTATCAGTCTTTTATCGCGAGAGCCTTCTAATGTTTTTCTTTTTGTTTGTTGTTTGGTGGCCTGTCTGTCAAAGACAAAAACAGACTAAATAAGATTGTTAACGTCTGTTTCTAAAGTCACAGGTGTCCAACAGAAGAGTCTGAACTCCCTGTGGGAGAGGCAGGTCGGTACAGAGAGCAAAAAAGCCATTATTCAAACAAATGAACACATCCTGTCCTCCAGTTTCTCAATGTTACCATCAGGCCGTCGTTTTATTGTCCCAGCAAGGAAAACAAACAGGTACACAACATCTTTTATTCCTAGTGCTATAAAGCTTTTAAATCAGAGTGAATACACTCGACCATAAACCTGTCCCAATGGCTTTTTAACTAATTTATTTTACAAACTACTTTTCTTACGGTTTTATGCACTGTTCTATGTTGTTGTGTTGTTTTGTCTTGCTTTTTTACTGTCATGTTTTTATGTAGTCTTGCTGGAGAGCTGTTCTAACTGAATTGCCCCTAGGGGATTAATAAAGCTATTCTATTCTATTCTATTCTATTCTATTCTAAAACTAGCACTGACATATTTCCACTGTCTGTATTCAAACGTATGTCATTGGTCACTTTGGTCAGAGCCGTTTCAGTGCTGTGGTTCTGTCTGAAGCCGGACTGGAAGACATCATAGCATTCGTTATTTATTAGGAATTCATTTAACTGATGGAAAACAGCTTTTTCAATGATCTTACTTAAAAATGGCAGGTTTGATATCGGTCTGTTAGTTGTTCATTTGAGTTTGGTCTAGACTGTCCTTTTTTAGGAGAGTTTGATTACAGCTTTTTCAGTGGTTCTGGAAAAACACCAATGTTAACGACAAGTTGACAATCTGGAGCAGGGCTGGTTCCAGGATCTTTGAAACTTTTTTGAAAAAGCTTGTGGTAGAATATCCAGACAGCAGGAGGAGGAGTTCAGTTGACATAGAATGTCCTGCAGTTCTTTACTTTTATGGGTTGAAACTGAGCCATGGGGTTTATGGTTTCTAGTGGATAGGTTCATATCCTGAACTTGTAGTTGATGAAATAATTGTTTGTCTAATGTTTTTGATTTTGTTCCCTGAAGAATTTGGCAAAGTCATTACAGGCTTTGGTGGAGTAAAGTTCTGGTGCCACTGACACAGGGGGTTTGTCAACCTGTCGACTATATTAAATAAGGCCCGAGCATTATGGAGTTTGGTGATAATTTCAAAAAAATAGGACTTCTTGCATTGCTCAGTTGTAAATTATATAAGTGAAGTTTCTCTTTATAGATGTCATAGTCTACCTGTTGTTTAGATTTTCTCCATCTGCGTTCAGATTTCCGACATTCTCTTTTTCCGTTCTTTACCAGAATGGAATTTCTCCATGGAGATTTTTTCCTACCAGAGATCACCTTCACCTTACTGGGAGCAATGCTATCCATGATATTTGACATGTTGGAATTAAAGCTATTAACAAGTTCATTGACTGAATCCCCTGAGAGGGAGGAGTCAGAGAGAAAATCTGATTGAACATCTCACTAGTATTTTCAGTTATAAACCTTTGTGATCTCCTCCCTCAAAACATTTTTTTGTACTGGAATTGTGCTCTCACAGAAAAACACAGCAGTGATCAGACAGACCTAAATCACATACAGTAACCTTAGAGATGTTCAGACCTTTGGAAATCAATAAATCAAGAATATTCCCTCTGTTGTGTGTGGACTCTGTTACATTTGATCAACCCAAAATTGTCCAGAGTTTTTTTCAGGTCCTTAGTCCCTTTGTTCTCAAGATTTCCATAATGGATGTTAAAATCTCCAGCCAAGATTATACAGTCAAAATCAAGACAAATTATAGACAGCAGTTCACTAAACTCAAGGTTAAATTCTGGACTATATCTAGGGGGTCGATAGATATTGATAAATATGGTTTTGAGTGAGGCCTTCAGCTGTAGGGCTACATATTCAAAACATGGAAAGTTTCCAAAAGATAACCTTTTACACTGAAACATTTCATTAAACAAAACTGCAACCCCCCACCCTTTCTGCTTGTTCTTTCCTCACTGATAACACCATAATTGGGAGGAGCCGACTCTGTGAGAACTGCACCCCTACTATTCTCATCTAACCAGGTTTCAACTAAAAACATAAAATCAACTTTGTTCTCAGTGATAAAATCATTAATTAAAAATGTTTTTCCTGCCAAAGACCTGACATTTAAAAGTGCTAACTTGAGAGGTCTAGGAGTAATAATATTTTCATTTACCTTCTGTTTCTGGAAATGCGCAGAGGAAATGTTTACCTCTTTTAAAGTCCTTTGTTTGCGTTTTGGGCAGATTACATTCCTCCTGTTGGTGACAAGTACAGAAACGGTGTGTGTTTCTAGAGAACAGGGTCCCAGGTTTTTCTGGAGAACATCATGACTGTTGTTATATCCACAGCCTGGACCCTCAACACATCAAACATCTGATTGCATGGACAGGATATGATGTTGTACAGGAGAGGGTGGGGCTTTACGTCGACCCTTCGAACGTTCTGGTGACAGAGTTATGGGGGACAAAAATGGATTGGCCAGAGGGGTAGATCAAAGCCCAATCCCGACTCGCTCCATCATCTGCTCAGTGAATTTCAGGTGGGGTGAAGTTGGTGAAGAGGGGGAGGGGGAACCGTCAGGAGTTTGTTGGTTTGGTGGTGTTTGGGAGGGTCCATCTTCCTCGTTGTTTTTCCTCTTCCGGTGTTCGGAGGCAGGTTTCCTGTTTCTGATGTTTTCCTCCGGTGGGGGCAGCTCCGTTCCTTGTGTGGATCCAGTCTGTGTCTGGCCTTGACACTGAGATAAATTTATCTTAGTCTTGGCATGACGCAGGGAGTAGAAGAGATTGGAGGAGAACAGTTTAACTCCTGATTTGTTTAAGCTGAATCCATTTTCTTTAAAAAGATGTTTGCGTTCCCAGAAAATGTGAAAGTTGTTGATGAAATTAATTCCTGTTTCACCACATGTCGTAGAAAGCCACCTGTTCAGTGCCAACAGCCTGCTGAATCGCTCTTCTCCTCCTCGAATAGTTGGAATGGGAGCGCTGATAAAGACAGCTGCATTCATGGAGCTCACAGTTCTTATCAGTCCAGTGAAGTCTTGCTTTAAAACTTCAGATTTTTGCTTGGACACATCATTTGACCCTGTGTGTAGTACAATGTTTTGTACTGATGGATACTTTGCCACAGTTTGCAGAATTCTCTACTTCATGTCACTGACCATGTCGTTTGGAAAACACAGGACTTTAGTGTTCCAGCTGCAGAACCACTGAACATCTTTCACAGTGGAATCACCCACAATCAGAGTCTCAGGCCGAGCCTTCAGCTTTCTTTCTGGCCGTTTACCTTCTGATGGGTTACAGGTCCTCCTCGTGCTGCTTTCCAGTGGATGGTCGTCGGGTAATCCGGGGTCATCTGATAGTGGAGCAAATCTGTTTTGCAGGGTCACCGCTCCGTTCATGCTTGACGATGAACTCTCCTCTCCAGTATCCTGGAATAGACTTTTCCATTGATGCTAATCAAAACGAGACAGCCCATATAAACTGCATTTCATTTTATACAATAGTTGATAACCCTCAGAATAGTTGTTAAGCTAATATTTTAGTTGCTATTTTCTAATTTATAACTTGCTTTGGAACAAAGATTTTTTATCGTAATTTTCCAACATTTAAGTTTATTTAAGACCAGATTTAAGCAGTTTGAGAAATAAGAAATTGTTTGAATATGTACAAATTAAATACATGGTTTGGTATGGCCCAGCAGCCAATTAAAGTTTTCAAAATAGATACAAGAATTGAATAGGCCAACATGAAACACTATCAAATACCACTGTGCAGAGTAAGTTGGAACCTTGAGCTTGTTTCACTATAAAAGGACAAGATCCATACAAATACATTAAATTTGTTTGGGAAACTGAAACTTACAATTTACAAAATGTATTTGAATCTAGAACAATGATGAATGTGTTTTAAATGTCATGAAAAAGGTTGGCGCACTGAGCTTGTAGTACCTTTCCCATTAAGATGTGGTTTGAACTAGTCAGAACAATGTTAAAACAAAAATTAAATGTTTTGCTGAATACATCTGTGTTCAGGGAACCTCAAGATGATGAACAGAATCATGTTTCTCTGATGATGTAAATAGGGCACATGGGAAATAGGGGTGATAAACACAAGCTCCACTTTATAACCAGCTCAAGCAGATGCATTTTTCAGAGCCCTGCCGCTTCACAACAGGAGTGGAGCATTCTTCTCTATAAAAACTGACCCAGATATCAAAAGAGGACACTTAACTACCTGAAGCTTTGTTCATTCATTGCTGAATTCTTGCTAGTTTGAAGATGGATTTGTTCAACTCCGCTTTAGGAAGAAACATTACTTTTGTGCGTCCTCCATATTTCATAATTACTGGATTTATCGGTGTACCAAATGTAAATATTACTACATCTTCCTCTTTTTTGTCTACATTGTTTCAGTGATAGGAAACACAGCTGTTATGGCTGTAATTTACATGGACAACAGTCTGAGAACTCCGAAGTATATTGCTGTTTTTAACCTTGCATTTGTGGATCTGTTGGGTAATTCAGCCCTGGTTCCAAAGGTTCTTGACATCTTTCTGTTTAACCATAACCTGATCCCTTACAACGACTGCATGACATTCCTGTTTTTTTGCTACACTTGTCTTTCCATGCAGTCTTTCAATCTGGTTGCCCTCTCCTATGACCGCCTGGTGGCCATCATCTTCCCTTTGCATTATCAGCTGAGGGTGAACCAGAAGTTCATGCTGTCTATGATTGCCTCATTCTGGGTCTTCACTATAACTGCGGTACTGATTTCAGTCGGTCTTCTAACCAGACTTTCCTTCTGCAAGTCTGTACTTATCAACAGTTATTTTTGTGATCATGGCCAGTTGTACAGACTCGCATGCAATGACAATTTTCCAAATGATGTTGTTAGCTTTTTATACCCTGTTATTATATTTTGGCTTCCACTGGTTTTTATTCTTTCCAGCTATCAGTACATTGGCTATACTTTAATTAAAGTGGCAACGCTTCAACAAGGAATTAAGGCTTTTAAAACATGCTTGGCTCATCTCTCATTGGTGGTGGTGTATTTTACCCCACTGTTGATGACGTTCACTTTGATGGAGAAAATACACCCAAATCACCGGATTATAAATCTGTCCCTGACTTCAGTTTTTCCCCCGATGTTGAACCCAATCATTTATGTTCTGCAGACCAAAGAAATCCAAACGTCGTAAAGAAAATTTCAAAAATCTGTCGAAAATCCAAAATGACAATTAAATCAATTTCAATGTGACCGTGGTGGGATTTAAATTGGTCAAAGTACAAATCCATCCTACAATTTTCTTGAAGTCAGTAATGTTGGGCTTTTTCTGTATCTGTGTTTGTTTTTTTCTGCCAAACTTAATGCATGCTTTCACAATCTTTAGAAATGTAGAAAACAGTTTAGATTGATTTTAGATTCTGTTACCCATTGAGATGTGTTTCAAGAAAGTCTATTAAACACTGATAATAGTAATACATTTACTAAACTTAATAAAACAATAAAAACTGAACTTAAAACATAAAACAACATTTCAATGTATGTGTAATTATTCTGAATAATGTGCAAGTTTTTTTTTTTTTTAATTGACATGACATTTGAAATACTTTGACTACTTGAGATGTTGCAGTGATTACTGTAAATGTGATTTTTTTCTCTCTCTCTTTCTAGCCGCTGCTGTGACTGCTATAATTTGGGAGAGAAACAATTCTCGATTTCTTTTTCTATGATCCAATTAGGATCAAATTGATCTAAGCTATAAAAAATAGTTTCAAAATTAGATCGTTTGGATTGAGGCATGGTTGTACCATCACATGATGTGGTTTTGATGTGGAAAAACAACAGTGGGCTGAACTTTATGAAACTAAAATATTAATGGATTTGCCATTAATTCATATCAAATTCATATCATAATCATTGTCAAAATGAATCACTACCCCCCCAGTTGAAATCTATGAGTTGAGCCTGGTTTAACTATTAGTGTGAAGCGACAAAAAACACAAGACCTGTGCTGCACATTAGAAAATTCACTAAATGCACGTGCAAGTTGTTTGTGTGTTGTATCTTTTTGTATTTTTTAATTTTTGTACATGTCAATACACACAGTTGCGCACTAGAGGTATTGTATATATAACAAAAAATTTCACATACACAAATCCAAAGTTACACACAAATAGGCAGACAAAAAAAAAAAAAAGGAATTGAATGACTATATTCCCTCCATAGAAAGAGAAGATTCGTTTTATTTTCTTTGGGCATGACTTACTAGCACCTGTCTGCCACCTACAGTTGAAAGAGGCTTGTTCAAAGCGGTGCAAATCTCACTAATCTTGCTCAAGGCCTTTCTTTTCAAAGCCCCAGTCCTATATTTAGAAATACGTGAGGTCATATAATTCCAACCAGGCACAAACTGCATTATTAATTTCTCCTTCATTATCAATTTTCAAATAGTTGGCACTTCCATGAATTCAATGGGATACTATTGGTCACTTCGAGTCCCTCATTGGTTAAAGTTTGACATGATTTGACATGCAATGCATATAGTGATGTGTGTTTTGTATGTAGAGCCCGAAAAAAAAGTCAAAAGCTTGTATATGTAAATGCAAGCGTTTTCTTCACTGAAGCCCAAAACTCTAATATATAAAATGTGTGCATTTTCTACGCGAAAGCCCAAAACACACATATACGTGCGTTTTTATTTAGACTATTCATTGGAAGTAGTAGCTTGAACGCATGTTTCTGAGGGCGGTGTGAACATAGCTTGAGAAATAACCTGCTGGAAAGACTAAAAACAATATCCATATCCAATATCCAATCATGGAGATATCCAATATCTCCATAATTGACCAACAAATTAAATTAGTCTTAAAGCTCATTAAACATGGCAATAAAATACCTATTCAACTACAATTATATGTAGTAATTATATATAGTAATTCAAAGTATATTATTATTATTATATTATTATTATTCACTGTCAATGAATGGTGTATTTTCAAACCAGTGTCATATATAAGACGCATTAGGACTTAAATTTACTGCATTTACAGTAACAATAGAACTTGTTTGTGACACACAACATATTAGCCAAATTGGAACCAATACGTTTGGCCACAATAATTTTAACTCCCAATGTTGTTTGTAACATCTAATAAAACAGACTAATACCATTAAAACAAACGATACTGTGACTGTGCTAACTCCCAACCTGTTGGTAACCGATAAAAAAGAAAAAGATTCAGTCCCACATTTCTACACATTAGTCCTGTTATTGCATTTACACTTTGCTTACAACTTGTAAAAGAAAAAAAAAAACTTGCTATTTTGAGAGAGCGCTGTGTACATCACAAAATCTCTATGCCAGAACTAAATCATATTAGGCGCTATGGACTGCAGTATAAGACGTAGTGATGTTTCTTACAATAAAACTACAGCTTTTAGGTGATGTGCGGGAAAAAAAAAAAGGTAATTATTTAAATTTGTAATGCATGAGCCTCTCCTTCACTGTGACAGACTCAAACATTTAAGAGGTACAGATTTGCAACCATTAAGTTTTAAAGTTATTATTTTTTTGGGAGTTCATGATGCTTCTTTTGATTTGTTTACATCCTTTGCAAAGTTAGTGACTCAAAATCCAGTTTAGGCTGGTTGCATCATCTGATGAGACAGTGATCACTGAAGTGTGTTACTACCTCATTATAGTTGTTGTGACCAAGATCCTTTAGTTGCCCGCGGGTGAACATATAAAGGGCCAAACACAGATCGTAATTTCATTTTTTTCGTGGATTTCCCAACAGCTGCCAGATCACTTTTGGTTTGGAAATGGATGAAGAAAAACAAGCCAGAGTCATTATGAACATCACGTTTGTTCGCCCTGAAAAATTCTACATCAGTGGGTTCTACAACATTCCTTACACTCAGTATTTTTATGTCTTCTTGTGTTTTGTCTATGTAATGACCGTTATTGGAAATGTGTTTCTCCTCTCAGTTATCTGCTTGGTGAGGACTCTTCATTCTCCCAAATTCATGATTGTGTTCCACTTGGCTTTGACAGATCTGTGTGGAAGCACAACTCTTATCCCAAAACTCTTGGACACTTTTTTGTTCGATCGGAGATATATTTTATATGAGGCTTGTTTGAGCTACATTTTTTTTGTTTTTTCTTTGCAGGTTTACAGTCATGGACTCTTCTCTGTATGGCCTATGATAGATTTGTAGCAATCTGCTTCCCATTGAGATACCACAGCATCGTGTCTAAGAGATCTATTGCTGTCATTCTGCTGGTTATATGGTTGATAATTTTAATTTTACTTGCCTTTACAGTGGGGAACATTAACCGTCTGTCTTTCTGTGGTTCATTAGTAATACAAAGCTTTCACTGTGACCATGGACCGTTAATAAGTCTATCTTGCAATGATAGATCTGTAAATAAGATTATGGCATATGTTGCTTTGATTGTATTTATGTGCATTCCTCCGATATTGATAGTAATAACTTATGTTTGCATTTCCATCGCTTTAAGCAGGATTGCATCAAAAGTAGAACGGCTCAGAGCACTAAAAACTTGTTCCTCACACATAATTCTTGTAGTGACTTTCTTTTTACCTTTGGTTGCTACTAACATAGCTTCTGTGGTCACCTACCTCCATCCTAACATTAGAATAATAAATGCCTGTTTGACACACACTATCCCATCTTTGCTTAATCCTATTATTTACTCATTAAAGACAGAAGAAGTGCTGAATGCTATAAAGAAACTGTTTCAAAGAAACAGACTCAAAATAATGGCAAATTAATAAGAGCCTTGAGCTGAAAATGTAAACACTAAAAATGTTTTTAAGATTTAAATATAACTAGCAGTTTTGTCTGTGTACTTTAAAGATAATACATTGGGCTAATTTTTTTTTTTTAGGATTTCTCGCAACTAAAGTGGATTCCTAATTTTTTTCTTTTCTTGAAGAGTTTGTGGTCTCTTAAGTGAAGCTTTGACTGTCAAATATTATAGATTTAACAATCAATTAAAGTAGAATTATATTTTGGACACTCATAGATGCACTTCAATACAAATCATGTTGTTGTGGTTTTAAACAAGTTCTTGTAACATTTTTCTTGTGATGAAGAAAATATATAAAATAATTTAATAATAAAACTGGATTTCTCAATTTTTCTTTATCACATTTTTTGTCCTGTTCAGCAAATGTACACACAGATTGCATTGTGTCTGCAATATTTGTATGACTGATAGTAATTGTACATGTTTTTACTTTAGTAAAGAACTTTAAGATTTTTATCTGAACATTTACTTACTTAATGTTTCTAAACCTCCCAATCACTTTCTATTTCACCTTTCTTTCGTGCTCGTCCCCCCCTCCTTTTTTTTCTGTCCGGTCCATCAACAAAAGGATACAAATTTAATCAGACGTAAGGAAATCCTCCTGCAGGTGTAAAACTAGGGAAGCCTCACTCGATTGAGCAAAATCCAACACAGAGCATCGGATTAGAGATTGAATGTTGTCGGGCTACCCCTACAACCAAAAGTAAGGCGAACGGCAACATCGAACGGGGAGGCCCACTTGACACCAAACAGGGGCCACTGAGAGGGATGAACGGGGATTAACTTGAACGCATCGTTATATCAGCCGTGGAGAGCCAGGCACCACGGCCAGCAAGCTTTATTAATCAAATGAAGCTGTCAACAGAGATAATATAGGAGGAAAGGAATGGCCGGGATGAGGCTGTTAATGCTTGGAACAAGGCCAGAGTATGGAGCTGATGATATGTAACAAATGTTATGCAGCACGAGATAATATGTGCTTTAAACTCCTAAAAGATCAAAGTTTTTACCAAAGTTTTGCTTTGCATATAAAATCTGTGCATTCTGGAGGTAGCGTTGATCAAACAAAACATCTTTAGGTCAACAGGGATGTGAGTTATTTTGTACGTTATGGAGTTATATTTGTGAACTATTTTCATACTCGGGAGTAAGATGAGTCGATCTCTGAGGGGCAGCCTTTCGCTCCTTGTCGGTGCTGCCCATTACACGACATCATTTTAGAGCCGGCTTGTTTCCAGTTTACCCACGAAAACATATTGCATATTGTGTATCTGCTGTAAATAGCCGGGATGTTTTGAAATTTGTTTCCACACTGACATTAATGATCCTTCATAACCTGAATCTATGATTGTAGAGTATAAATGTTTGATATTAAGTCCTGAACCGGAGCTTGATAATTCATGTTGAGAAAATGGTATGGTCGAGCCGGGGTGGGATTATATCAGTTTGCTTCCTTCCACTCCCTTTCAAGTGATCTACTTGTGATTTATGATGTGATGTGTTACTTCATGTATTATCCCTGATTGTTTGAAATAAACCATTTAATTCATTCAATTATCTATAATCATCTGTATATAATACAGACCCCCCAACACCGATCTATACAGAAGGTCCCCTGACGATGATGATCCAAGCATACCCCAGAGCTCCGGCTCCGATAAATCCAAATAACTTTCCCAGATGATAATCATTATCAGGAAGAAAAATCATATATATTACTCAATGCAAAAAATGTCAAAATATTCTCATTAAAAATGACAATGTGTGCAGATTGTATTCATTAAAGAATGATTATAATAATAGAAAAATTAATAATAAATATGAAAGGAAAAAAATAAAGAATATGTGCAGAATCAATGATACATCACAGTTTAGGAACAAATTTAAAGCCATAGAATCGTTTTTCGTTGTTATGACTAGAGTCTGTCATGCATCTCAACTGAGAATCGGGTCAAAGTTCACATTCAGCGGTCTCTTGAGTTCACATTCACACTTATTTGCTTCAATTAAAGGTTCAATTTTTTTTTATTTAGTAGTTTATGTGCAAAAACATTAAAGATGCTTCACACCAGACAGTAGCGGTTTTAGGCACGGGCAGTGCGGGCAGTAGCCCGGGGCGGCAGTTCATAGGGGGCGGCATCTCGGCTTGATCAAAAATTGGACCTCTATGGTGTTTATTATCTGTGTGGTGTTAGGAACGGCCTGAAACAAGCGAATTAGCGCCCCCAGGTGGTGCAAGCGCCCCTGTTGGAAAGATGTGTGTTGAAGAAGGGGAGGGGTATCGTTGTGTATATCATACATCTGACACGGGTCCTAGTTTTTCGAAGTAGTTTGAATTTACGTATCATCAACAGCCGCAATGCTGCGATGACGCGAACCGAGATAAGTCTGCCTCCGCGAAGAGATGGTTTATTTTTCACAGCGTCATGGTGACCAAAAGAAGTGGGGTAGTGATCAGTCTCTCCCTCATTCTCACTCAGGGTGCAGGGAGAAGTGAAACACAACAGGCCAAAATAACAAATGGAAACAGTGTTAAACGGTCAGACAACAAAACACATAAATGAAAACTCAAACTTAAACCCAATTCTAACCAGACAGGCAAAATAAATGGTTACCCACAATTCCTTGCGCTGCCAGATCTCACAGCAAGCCCAACAAGCCCAACTATAAACGGTTTTTAGGTTTCGTTTTGATCACGTGGTCAGACAACCTCTGGCGCATTTAAAAATGCTGGTTATGGTTAGGATTACGTCCACCAGGGGATGTTTCAAATGTGGAAAAGACATTTAAAAACATTCAGGACCGTGCAGGATCGTACATATTATATGCACACAAAAACCGTGCTTCTCGTAAATTATGCACGGTATCCAAAGTCCTGGAATATGTACGCATTTCACTGAGGGGGGGCTGGGGGGTCTCTACCAAATTAAATGGACGGACGGGGGACAAAAGCGGGGGGTGTCTACATTATGAAACTTTAAAAAAATCAATTGTTCCAAAAAAAAAATTTTTTTTTTAAATGAGAGAAAAATATGATAAATATATAAGCCTATTAATTAGTGCCAAATTTTCCTGTTAACCTGAAGCTCCCTCTGCCTGAGGGCACTTGTCATGGATGACGTGGATACTGAGATCAGGTTTATTTATTTTAAAGATCTGAATAAAAACATCCGTGCACATCTCGGTTTCTGGGTTTACATCTCCCAGACAGTGAGATACAGCAGCTGATATTAAAAAAAAAGTCAAAGGAACAGTGGGCACAGCAGTGCGTCACTTGTACATGTACTACAGATAATAACAATTATTTGAAATATTTAAATGTTCCTATAGTTTCAATACTACAATTGATACAAAAAATAATGAAAATTAATATTTATTTTATTTGAGATTAATTACTTCAAAAATCACCAAAAGTCTAGCTACAAAAGAAAGAAAAAAAAGATCAAAATAAAAAGTAGTTTTAAGCTTTATTTTCTTGTCTTTTCCTGTTTTTTTCTGGTTAGTCATTACTTTAACCTTAACATTTTCAATTTTTGTAACCAGTTAACTGGAGATTTTAACTGTTAAAGTGGATTAGTTGTGAGCCTGTGTGCATTAAGTTTATTATTTTGTTTCATCATGTTGGGTTCTATGTTTAGGCAATAGTATATTCATAAATCTGTTGGTAGTTTTTAAGATTAATATTAACTATAAACAACTACTCGATGGTGACAAAACATAATGTAACCAGTCTAAAAATGTGGCAATCATAGGATTGAAGACAGCAACCATTAGCTGGGGGCCGGGGGGGCGTCTGGGGAGGCTCTCGCCCGGGGAGTCATTCAGTGTAGAACCGCCCCTGACACCAGATTATAGCCGAAGCTAGTTTCCATCTGCAGTCCCCAAACAAGTAAAAATCAATAAAATACAAACTTCACTATAAATGTACACAATCATTCAATACCCACTCACACATTAAACTTTTCCCCAAACAACTGATTACATTATACAATTTTACCATAAAATGTAACTAAAACCACATTACTGTGTACAGACCAAAGGTAAGTAGTCATTCAGATACACACTCTTACTTTTAAACATTACAAATCTTGACTGGTTACACAAAAAAAGATAAATAAAATCATACAATAAAATTTTGCTCAGATTACATTGTGTTATTCACAATCCTTAATGTTGACACTGCTGCTTTTCCAACAGCAAATGTGCGTAATCAAACAGTTCTCAAAGTCGTTCATGGTTTTTATTTCCAGAGGCTTATCCGGTCCTGTGGTCCGAGTGGTTTGACAAAGATCCTGGAGTTCTGCACCCAAGTTCCTTGGATCTGTTTTCTCTTTTGTAACAGTCTCGCGTGCTTTGCTAGATCAGCACGACAGCAGCCGAACCCTTCAGGTGCTTTTGTTGTTTCATCAGAACTATCTTGTGCTTTTGATTCACAAACTTGATCTGGTATATCCAAATCTAGGTCCAAGGAAATCCCTTTCGAAGCAAGAAATACTCCAACCTGATTCTCCATGGTTGAGTTAGCTGCACACTTCCAACCACAAGCTGCAGGCCTGCAGAGAGTATTTGGCAGCTGGGACAGAGGATACTGCAGCCAAAGAAGGGGGAGCACCCTAGGCATCAATGAGGGGGATCAGCTCTCAAACCTGAGTGTCATTGAGGGCAGGAGCGGGGATTGACAGTTTCTAAGATGACTTTATGAATAAATGACGGCTTCACCTGATATATGAGCTGAAAATGTATTAATATTGCACTTGGCATGCATAGGTAACACAAAGTGCCCGACGTTATAAACATTTTAAATCAAAAACCAAGTGCAAAATAAATAAATAAAAGTAAAAAGCATTTTCACTATAAAAAATCATTTTAATTAATTTTACAAAAAATATTTGAAGTTTGTTGTGTAGTCAGATTTTTTTTTTTTTTAGTTTGTGTATGTTTTAAATTAGGATTAAAATAATCTGTTTCTTGCATCATCTTTTTTTGATGCAAATCATTAAAGCATGCCATCACCTCATTACAGTTGTTGTGACCACACTTTTTTACACCACACGTGAACATATAAATTGCCAATCATGCCTTCATGCACTGCTCTGCTGCAGTTTGTGGTATAAGCACTGAAGCATCATCTTTCATTGTAGTTTTCATTGGTTAAATTTTTTTTTACAAGAAATGGTTGAAGACAAAAGAGCCAGAGTCATTATGAACATCACATTTGTTCGCCCTGAAAAATTCTACATCAGTGGGTTCTACAACATTCCTTACACTCAGTATTTTTATGTCTTCTTGTGTTTTGTCTATGTAATGACCGTTATTGGAAATGTGTTTCTCCTCTCAGTTATCTGCTTGGTGAGGACTCTTCATTCTCCCAAATACATGATTGTGTTCCACTTGGCTTTGACAGATCTGTGCGGAAGCACAGCTCTTATCCCAAAAGTCTTGGACACTTTTTTGTTCGATCGGAAATATATTTTATATGAGGCTTGCTTAAGCAACATGTTTTTTGTTTTGTTCTTTGGGAGTTTACAGTCATGGACTCTGGCCTGTATGGCCTATGATAGATTTGTAGCAATCTGCTTCCCATTGAGGTACCACAGCATCGTGTCTAAGAGATCTGTAGCTGTCATTCTGCTGGTTATATGGTTGATAATTTTGTTCTTGATTGCCTTTACAGTGGGGAACATTAACCGTCTGTCTTTCTGTGGTTCATTGGAGGTGCAAAGCTTATACTGTGACCATGGACCGTTAAATCGCCTTGCTTGCAATGATAGATCTGTAAATAACATAATGGCATATGTTGCTTTAATTTTATTAATCTGCCTTCCTCTTATACTGATAGTAATAACTTATGTTTGCATTTCCGTTGCACTAGGCAGGATTGCGTCAAAAGTGGAACGGCTCAGAGCACTAAAAACTTGTTCATCACACATAATTCTTGTGGTAACTTTTTTTATACCTATTGTTACCACTAACATAGCTTCTGTGGTCACCTACCTCGATCCTAACATTAGAATAATAAATGCCTGTTTGACACACACTATTCCATCTTTGCTTAATCCTATTATTTACTCTTTGAAGACAGAAGAAGTGCTGAATGCTATAAAGAAACTGTTTCAAAGAAACAGACTCAAAATAATGGCAAATTAACATAACCTTCAGCTGATACTATATTTTTGGACATTGAAAATGCTTTTAAGTTTTTCATTTTATTAACTCTTTTTGTCTGTGAGCCATATATATATAATATATATAATGATTGTTTTCTACATAAAATGTGTGAAACAAAGAGATTCCTGATTTATTAAGTATTTGGTCTGTGTTATTATTTTAACAGAATTTGCTGGGTTATGTGGTTATAAATGTAGTGTTGATTATCCAATATTACATTTGCACTCTTAAAGATTGGAGAGGGTGTTATTAGTTTTTAATATTTTAGAACATAGAACAGTTTATGCAAACAGCAATTTTTAGTTTCCCAACTGCATTTTAAGTTCTTCTGAGATACAAATACAACACAACAGCCCTTTCTGCAGGAATACTTTAGAACAGAAGGTTCCTGATGGACACAAACCTTGGTTCAGATTCACTATTCTACTAAGCATAAATTGTTAGCCTTAGGTAAGTTAACGCTAAAAGCTGCAAAAAATGTGTTGCATTGCACTATAGCCGACATTTGAGAAGTTGATATAAATATAATGATAATGTTGTTCACACACACTCTCCACTGCAGAATTCATAGAGCTGAAGGATTGAATTTTTCAGCAACAAATGACAAATTTAACAATGTTTGATTTCACAATTGTTGCAAAAGTAGTTTGATTGGGGTCATTTGGACCCCAAAATATAGCACAAGTTAAGTAGTAATTTCATAGAAAGCTGGAAAGGAAAGCTAGGCAAATCACGGTAAGAGCATCTAGCTTATAAACTGTTACATTGGAAAGCACTGCAGATGAGATCATTTTTAATGTCTTTATAATGGCAAATGAAGGCACAAATAGTAAAATCATGAGATACAAAGGGACGCAGAAAGAAAAATAAGATAAGCCAAGTGATTTTCAAGCATATTCATACAACTTTAAAGTAAAGTGGGCTAGGCCTGTTTGTAAAGTTTTGCGGAGAAGAGAGAATATAGAAGAAAACTGATCAGTTGAAGATTACAGATTTTTGACGGATGACAGTGGAGAAGGATGAGCTTCTGGACAAAGATTATTGACAATCTGAAAATTGAAGTCAAAGTTTGATTTGAAACTGTTTATTTCAAGCAATCAAGACAAGAATAATGAATGTGTTATACAATCAACAGAAGTTTCCAAGTTTACAAAAATATGTCAGACATGGGATTATTACGCACCAAATTAAAGATTGCTTAAAAGGGAATGGGAGAAAGTGAATTTATATAAGCCCAGCTCTATCTTACCATTTTCTTTATAGGAATTTTCATTATCCGCTCATTAGAAATCCTTAAGGAACAACACATCACATGACAATGTAAATGAACATTACACTATTTCAGACTTCATAATTGTGTCTGCAGACCAATAATCAGAGTTTTAAAAAACTCTTGGATCAATCCTAAAATACACATATATATAAATGTAACTATATAAAAAAGTTGAAACATGATTCCCTCTTGTAAAATGTCTTTCAAGGGTTCTATTTTGCTTGTAGTAGTACAAATCAAGAAGTAAAATTAACCAATTATTTGGATATATGCATGTATATTTGGATGGGTGTATATTTTAGTGCTGGGTATCGATCTAAAAAAAATTAACTAATTACTCGCAAACATTAAAAAAATAATCACTAATATTTTTTTTTGTCACAGTATTTGCCAGCCTCATCTGCAAATAATCATAATATGAAATCACACACCAAATTGTACATTTAGAACTTTTTTTTTTTAACTTTGAAACCAAGGGCCTCAAACTATTTTTTTTTTAATGCTCGTTTTCCATGGACTTTAGCAGTGAATTGCAGAGTTTCCGCACGCTGTCTGTCTGTCTTTCCTCATCCCAAAATAAAAGGATGGTCTGTTTCCTCATTGGGTTTCTTATAGCAGACAGCTCCGCAACCCCCCCATAGCGGATGTGCTGATCCTCTGCATTAACGGCAGTCATATTGACATTCACCTTTGTCCAAAAACTATAAATAAATCCATATTTACTCTTTAATTTAATAAAATCTCGATCACAAAATATGAAAAAAGCTTAAGATTATTTTTGAGTTTTATTATGCTGATTTTACAGCTGCACGGCAAGACGCCTGAGGCCGTTAACACATATTAGCGCTTTGACTATCTATCTATATATATACATACATACATATATATATTGCTCACAAGAATTAAAGGAATACTTTTTTTTTTATTGGGCCTGGCATGAATTGAATTAATCCTGTCTGATCATTTTCTTGTTGGTGAAGCAGCTGAGGGTCTCGTTAATCAGTTTCAGCTGTGTTAGTGTTACTGAAATTAACAACAGGTGCACTTCAGTGGCAACAATTAGAAAACCCTCAAAACAGGACTGGTGTTACATATGGAGGTCATTTCAAGTTTCTCCCGCTTGATCTTTTTTGGCTGGTTTTCCACTCGTGCTGATTTTGTCTTACGTAATTATCTCTACTGGCAGTATGAGGAGATTCCTTAACCCTACAGAAGTTGTATATATACACTGCTCACAAAAATTAAAGGAGCACTTCAGAGACACACATCAGGTCTCAATATAAAGTTGGATATCTATACAAATAACAACAGGGCTATCATGATTCAGTGCTTAGGTTTTGTCATGTTCTGTTTTCCCTGTCAGTTTCACCATGTTCAGGTTAATCATCCACAGCTGTTTTCATTTAGTCAATCATCCTCAGTGTATTTAAGTGTCTGGTTTTCAGTTCTCATTGTCAGGTCTTCTGCTCTTCTGTGTTCTGTTACGGCAATGGTTTGTTCACCTGATTTTGTCCTGTTTAAGTTGTTTTGGTAAACGTTTATGTTTCTGCCACCAAGTCTGGTCTCCTGCATTTGGGTCCTCCACCACAATCCCCGACAAGGGCAGTGTCTTAAGAACAAAAGGATGTCAAGTCTTTTAATGGAAATAACATTTTTCAGCCTATAGTGGGCTCAATTGTACAGACACCATTAAATCAGAGTGAAATGAAGATATGGCAGGATAGTCCATTTTCTCCAAAACTTCATTTCTGCAACTCAAAATGCTTTGGAGTATGGCTTATATTGTTTGGCAGAAGCCATACTCGTTTCCAATTTATATATAGGGATAAACTGTTTCCAAGAGGAGTGGCCAAAAGAAATAGTTACAAAATTTTGTTGGAGCAGGGAACAAATTACTCTATTGTTCTTACTGTTAGAATGTGATTATCAAACCAGATTTAGATTTATTTTTATGAAGGATGTGCTTGTTATTCCAAATATAAAATCTATGGGGAGAAAAATTATGTTTATATATCAGTGACCAGGAAAGTAAAGCATGTTTATGATATTCTGAGAGTTTTAATTTGATTTTATGTTGTAATACACGCTGGAAAGATGACCGGAGAGGATTCTGCTGATTCTCCGCTTATTAGGAGGGCCCTATTATACAGTAACACAAACAAACTCTAATAAAGAACTTAAGATATTGACGTAAGGTTTTACATCTAAAAACTGAAAAAAAATGTTCTAATTAAATTAAAATGTTAAATATCATAATCAGAATGCACTGGCAAGAAACAAATTGTGACTTCTAACTGTATATAAAGGTCGCTCATTAAATGTCATGTATGAAAATGAGGGAGGAAATGTATAATTTCCGTTACAGCGAATGTCAGAGAAAATTAAACTTTGACTAACTCTGACCAATCAGAGCTTACCGACAATTTCTGCTTCCAACATGGCAATAGCCATGTCGCAAAAAAACTGAACAGCCCTCGTTTTGTGGGAACCAAGTCCTTTTCTTTGGGTGACATCACACTCACTTGGTCCAGTTCTCTTATACAGTCAATGTTAGAAACACTGGTGGACGATCAAGCCAAATCAAACTTTGATATCGTGTTTTTAATACATAGGTAATACAAAGTCTCTGAAATGATAAACATTTTAAAATAAAAACTAAGACCAAAATAAATAAATAAATCTAGAATACACAATGAAATGTTTATTAGCATGTCAGACTATCAGTGTGAGCAGCCATTTTTTTCCAAAAAAAATACTAATTTCCTGAAATTTTACAAGAAATAGTTTAATTTTACCATGTAATCTATTTTTTTTTTTTTTTTTAAGATAGTGAATGTTTTTCGTCTTTCAGATTATTATTAAGGTTGGGAAAACAATAATTTGAATCACCTGTTGCATCATCCAATTAGGATGGAAATCATTGAAGCATGTCATCACCTCATTACAGTTTTTCTGACCACATTTTTTTTTTTTTACACCGCCAGTGAACATATAAATCTTCAGACACTGGTCCTGCTGTCATGCAGTGCTCTGGTGCAGTTAAGGGTTGAAGCACTTCTTCTTTTCTTTTGGTTACAAGGATTTTTCTATTTTTATGTATTTTTTTTTTTACAAGAAATGGTTGAAGAAAAAAGAGCCAGAGTCATTATGAACATCACATTTGTTCGCCCTGAAAAATTCTACATCAGTGGGTTTTATAATATTCCTTACACTCAGTATTTTTATGTCTTCTTGTGTTTTGTCTATGTAATGACCGTTATTGGAAATGTGTTTCTCCTCTCAGTTATCTGCTTGGTGAGGACTCTTCATTCTCCCAAATACATGATTGTGTTCAACTTGGCTTTGACAGATCTGTGCGGAAGCACAGCTCTTATCCCAAAACTCTTGGACACTTTTTTGTTTGAAAGGAGATATATTTTATATGAAGCTTGCTTAAGCAACATGTTTTTTGTTATGTTCTTCGGAAGTTTACAGTCATGGACTCTTGTCTGTATGGCCTATGATAGATTTGTAGCAATCTGCTTCCCATTGAGGTACCACAGCATCGTGTCTAAGAGATCTGTAGCTGTCATTCTGCTGTTCATGTGGTTAGCTTTGATCACACTATGGTCATCTACAGTTGGGCTTCTCAATCGTTTGTCTTTCTGTGGTTCATTAGAGGTGCAAAGTTTTTACTGTGACCATGGACCAATATTTCATCTTGCTTGCAATGACAACTCTATAAATGACTTCATGGCATATGTTGCTTTCTTTTTAGTCCTGTGCATTCCTATTATACTGATAGCTATCACTTATGCCTGCATTTCGATTGCTCTAAGCAGGATTGCATCAACAGCAGAACGACTCAAAGCACTAAAAACGTGTTCATCACACATCATTCTTGCTGCAACTTTTTTTATACCTTTGCTGTTTACAAACATCAGTGCAGTAGTTTCTAACCTACATCCCAACACCAGAATAATAAATTCCTGTTTGGCACACACCATCCCAGCTCTGTTAAATCCTATTGTTTACTCCTTTAAGACAGAAGAAGTGCTGAATTCCATAAAGAAACTGTTTAGGAGAAACCAAATTGAGTTTCAAAATGGCAGAAGAAAAGTTTTAAGGCATTAATTGTTTCCTCCTTACTTCTGACCTATTTTAACATTTTCTATTGCTGCTCTGCTCACCTGGAATAATATTTAAAAGCATCTATGTGACCTAATTCCTGGAATGACATTAAAGCTGAGGTTTTTGAGCACTTTAAAGAGTTATGAATATGTCACTTCTGACCAGACTCTTTTATCATTATCATATTGTTGATTTTTTTTTTTATTGTTTTTATTTCTTTGATATTGTTTGAACTGTATGTTTTTTACCCCAGATCTCCCTTGAAAAGGAGATCTTATGTCAATGGGACTTCCTGCTAAAATTGAGGTTTAAAATAAAAAAATGAAATTTTTCTAAAACACTAAAATTGTCTTTTTATATTATGAGTTTAAATTGTTGGAGTAACTGGATAAAAAATGTTTTATTACTTTTTAAAATGATACAAAAAGCAGATTTCTTGATTTTACAAGTACCAAGAGTTCAAGGTTGTGTGCTGATGAATAGAGTTTATAAAATATGAAGTAGATTATATGATAAAAGTAAATGATGGACCCTTTCACTTTAAATACTAGTTGTTCTAGATCTACTCAACCAAAGTCTCTCAGTCACTGTTGGTGGTACAGTTTAAGATGTACCTCATCATTGGCTGGAGCAGGAAAAACCTGTGACCGTCTCTTACATAAATGCTGGGATTTAAAGTGTTTAGCAGTTTTCACTCTTCCAGAAATCCACATGTTTTATTTGTTATATGACAGGAAACAGTGGGGAGGCATGAATCTTCTCCCCACAGCTAAATATAGATATTTAGCCACCCAGCCCTTTTTTCTTTTTTTTTTTTTTTTAGAGCTTTTCTTGTTTTCCTTCCATCCGTTTGGCGATCCTCCAATTCAGAGACGGTGTCAGCGTAATTCTCAACCGACTAAAAATTTGGAACTGTTTGAAACCAAATTCATGTAGGTGCCAAACTCGTCATCCAGAATCCTCAACAGACGTGCGGACACCGACAAGCGTGTTGTTTTGTGAACTCATGTTTTTCTTAAGTTGATTTATGAAGCTTTTAAGTAATTCCACAACCTGGTCTCTTGTGATTTTGGGTTCTTCAGGGAAGAGTCTTCACTATAAACTATGAATCTATTCCAACTATTTGTTAGAGCAATAATTACTGGATTGCTAAATCATAATAAAAAATTAAATCTGCTTTAGCTACTTTAATTTAAAATTTTCCATTCTATCACCCAAAAAAATTTTGCGTCACATTTCCATATTGTATATATTTATTTTTGTTGTCCCTCTTGTTAGATAGGTTGTCCCACAGACCTGGAAGCTCTTCTAATATAAGGCATAAACATTACTGAGACTTAACCTTTTTTTTTTTTTTTTTAATTTTCATTAAGTAAGGTAATTGGATTTTTATAAATCAAGCATGTTCAGTTCTGCTCCAATACATATCAAACTAAATCCCTGTTCAATACACAGGTATGTATTCAAATCAAACTGTATTAATACTGTACTTTTTAGTTACATCACAAATATTTTTTAATTATAAAAATGTATCACACTCGATGAGCAACAGCATCAAGAGCAGGGGTCTGCAACCTGTGACTTTAATCCCTTTATTGTGGCTCTTTAGGTTTAATGAAAAATGCGAACAATTGAATAAATAAGTTAATAAAGTTTTGTTGTTTCTGTTTAGATTTTTAACATGTCAAACAACTGAGCAAAAAAAATAAATAAGTTGGTTTCAGAAATTCAGTAAAAAATGTTCTTTAAATTTGTGTTTTTAATTTAGTCAAATAAAAGTCTCTAAAATTTATTTTATTTTAGTAAATTACACTAAAGTGGTTACAGTTTTGAAAAAAAGCAGTTTAAAATGACTGTCTTGCAGGAGGACCTTTATCGACACTTTATCTGGAATGGGTTTTATTTTGAAAGGAACTAGTGTGTGCTGCTGTCGGTAGAAGAAGTTACAAATTGAATTATATTGTTATATATACAAACATAGACACTGTTGTAATTCAATTGTTGAAATATTTTAAAGCTACATTTATAAAACAATGTTTTACTGCCAAAAAAGCAAAACTATTGTGCATTTTTTAAATGATCTAGTGGATCTTTGTGGCTCTCGTTGGGTTCTGGTCTGTAAGAAACTAGAGCAAATGGCTCTTTTAGTGTTAAAGGTTGCAATCCCCTGATCTAGACCAGGAGTGGCAAACTCCAGGCCTTGAGGGCCGACTTCCTTATTACTCACTTTTTTATTTTTATTAAAAGTTAATTCCAGTTTGGACATTTTCTTTTTGTTATCGTTTTTTCTGCATAGAAGGAAAAAAAAAAGAAAATTAGCACTGCATGGTACTGAGTTGCACTTGTGTAGTGGATAGCAATCTCGCCTCACTATGAGAAGACCCTTGTTCAAATTTCAGCTATATGCAGTTGCATGTTTTTTTTCCAGGTGTCCTCCCACAATCCAAAAACATGTGAGTGTGTGTGGCCCTGCTGCTTCCCTCAGCTTCACCCAGCAGTAACTGGGATAAGCTCCAGCAGCCCCATATGGCTGATAGGGATTCAGCAGGTTTAAAGATAGATGGATGGTAATTAGAATATACTCTACATTTGAAAAAACTAAACAAGCTATAATGATAATTATAACGTTTAAAAATATACAAATATGTTCACAAACTAGACGTCTCAATGTGTATTGATCTCTCACACATTTAACATCTGTCGCGTGACATGCGAGGCGTCAGTCACGTCATGGAGGCTCAGACTTAAGAAAATAACACAAATATTTCTTAAATGTGTTTTACTAAGTTAACATTCATTTTTTGAGTTCTTGAAACAAACATAAATAAATAAATAAAGAAAGCTGTATATTTAAAATATTAAATAAAAACCCACAGACAAAATGAAATTGATGGAAATCAATAATGTGTATTTACAATCTTAAACCAAAAATAAATAAATGCATCAATATTCACACCATTGAGTAAACAATGGAATTACAGCTTTGGTTTGCATCTCATGGATGAAGTTAACCAGTTGCCACAATCCTGGTAAGTTAGCTCCATCTAGTGGCTTTGACCAGTTTTGATACTTCTACCAAATAACAAAAATGATCTCTTTTTTATTTAAGACATCAAATATATTAACTTCACTGTAAATTAAAAGAAAACTGTATTACTTTCTATTGTTTATTTATAGGTTATATTTAACGTGCATTTAGCGTTTTAAATACAAGTGGGGTTATTTATAGCTTAAGCCGTGTTCTTTAGTACAACTTTTAATAGCTTTTAACTACATCTACACATAATGTCATAAACAGGTCACAAAAAATCACATCAGTTTTAAACAAAATCAAGAAGTTCAGGCAATCATTGCTTAAAGATGTGTTGGAAACCTGTAGTCTGATGTTACATTTGATGACAAAGTAAAATAATGGTAAAAATTTGCATTGACACCATGGATAGAAATGCACAATGAAAGACATCTTAAAAGAAAACAGAAATATATTGATTACAAGGACGATAAATTAAATGGGTTCAAATTAGTAATTAAAGCAGCAAATCATTGTTATAAAGATAAGTTATCTGTGGGACTATCTCTTTTCTTTTTGTAATCAATTTTTTCAAAGTCCAAGTTTTGAAAATTCATTTAAAAAATTCTGCCGCCTGCGGTGAATATTTCATCATTTCCTGATGTGCAAAAGTAAAAGTTTCAAATTTGTCACAAACGTTGGAAAAAGACACAATTTACCAACTTGATCAGATTTATTACTTCTGTGTTTTTAAGCCTTCAAAGATTCTTGTTGATTTAGTTGGTATAATTGTACTTTTTCTAATCAGTGCCAGTGCTCGAGTTTTAATCTCTTTAGTCTTCAAAGAATACACAATAGGATTGATGCAAGGTGGAAGGCAAGAGGCCATAGACAGACTCAAAACTCTCTGATCTGGATGGACTGCTCCCAAATAGAAGCCGATCGTAAAAATGACAAGAAGAGGAATAAAAAAGATAGCAACGATGATGATATGTTCAACGCAAGTAGCCAAAGCTTTCAGGCGCCGGTCTACTGTCTTCATCCTGAACACAGTCACCAGGATGCTGACGTAAGACAGAACTATGAAACTAAAAGGCGCTCCAAGATTCAGGATGCTGAGAAAAGAACCTGCAAACCACTGCATGGAATAATCATTACAGGCGAGCCTGAACACCGGCGCATAATCACAGAAATAACTAAACACTCTGACGGAGTTGCAGAATGACAGTTTTGTCACTAAACTTGTGATGAAGCTCATTACCCCCAAAGAGAGAGACCAGGTGATGCTGATGATGCAGCACATGCTCCGCACCGTGTTGATGGAGTTCTGGCGCAAAGGGAAGCAAATGGCAACCAGCCTGTCATAGGCCAGAATAGTGAGCGCATACGATTCTAATGATGCAAATGCGTAATAAATAAACATCTGCATCAAACACAAGTTGAATGGGATAAAATTGTCCTGAACCAAAAAATATTTTGATCATACCAGGAATGGTGCAAGTGTTTAGGCATAAATCAATCACTGCAAGGTTGGTGACAGCCAGAAACTTTGGAGTGTGTAATGATGGGTTAATAACAATGACTATTATCAGTAAACCGTTAAACAGCACTGTGACGACATAAACAATCGCTAGAAAGATGAAGTAGATGTTCACAGATGGAAAAGACTGAAATCCGATGACGTAGAAGCCTGGAGGATGAATGATGACAGAGCTGTTGAAAACCGTCCGGAGAAACGACATAGTTCAAATCAGAAGCTGGTGCAGAACGCAGGTTAGTCTGAAGGAAAGAGAAGATTTTATTTGTTGCTGTAAGTCTGAAAAAATGAAGAGTTTTCCGATTGTTAAACAGCAGCAGCTTCTGTGACGCTCTCCTCCAAAAACGTTGAGCAAGTAGCCTGAAATCTGAGCTGCTTACATAAAAAAAGAAATCTCCGATCTCATGAGAAAACCTTCGACCTCATAATGAGAGAGCTAATGTGAAATATCCTATTAATCCCAGTAATTTGATCCGTGGAGAGCAACGCTGTGATTAACTTGTCTTCCTTTCAAAACACATTTTAATTGTTATCTAAATGCTGGTTAGAGTGTGTTATTTGTGCAAAATTAAGCTATTTGCATAAACTTTAACTGCAACCTTTAGTGGGTTACTGCAACAGTAATACAGTAAAACATTTGAACATAAACCAAAAACTGAGAGCATCATTCTATAGACTGGATCTGTTCTTTTGCTCAACCTCACAGTCCATGATCTGGTTTATTCCTTTTTCTAAAATCAAAATCATGCACATACAAGACCCTAAAATAAGTATACTCAAATTTGGTTTAAGTATACTTTTTTAAAAACTAAAATTAGGATAGTATACTTTAATTTTTTTCTTTTAGGGACTTATCAGAGATAAACTTTATATGTAAATGTTTAGACTATATTTTTTTACTGTCTTTAAAGATTTTCTTATGCAGCATTAAAATTGGAGTCAATGTATTCTTGGGATTTTTCCATGATGTTAAAAATACATTTTTTACACTAGTTGGTCGTAGTTTATTACTTGTAAATGTCACAGGGTGGATTTTTAACTTTTTTAAAAATGTTTTTTATTTGTGATTTTTATTCTCCTTGGCTCTACTCCTAAATCCTGTGACTCTGAGGGGCAGTGAATGTCCCACTAAATGAACTAATGAGCCACAGGTGCGGGACCAGGAGACTCCATTTTGAACATTTTAAAAGGAGGAGCAGTAGAGACAAAGGGGAACCAGGCACAGAAGATGGCCAGACATTGAAGAGAGGAGCTGCCCCTGTCAACCGGGGGGGCTTGCCACAGGAAGCGGTGTTGTGAAGCGCCAGTGGTCTGTGGAGCCCCCGTGGAACATACGGGCCCAAATTGGAGATTTGGGTGCCAGCAGCGGGAGGCAGCAACAAGAGCCTTCACCGGGGCAGCGGCAGCGAGGCGGAGAGGGGAGCGCAGGAGGACATCAGCAGAGGGGTGTGGTTGCAACCCACCCCTCTTTGAGCTAAGTATCCCTCTCTGTCTCCCCTCATTTTAATTGTCCAAGGGAACCTTTCCAAACCCATTTTTAGATTATATTTTATTGCATGCGTTTGGTTTTTATTGATTTTTATCCTGGTTTTATTTGTTTTGTGTTTTAGCATGGGTTTGGACTGCGTGCTCCTTGGACCAGGACCTTCAAGTGGACTCCTTGTGCCTGGACATTTTTATTTGGACTTTTAGCTTTATTTTTATTCTTTTAAAACCCTGTGACAAAATAAACTGTCATTCCCCCCTGGTATGGTTAACCTGGTTGTCCTGACTCCTGCACGGCATCCGATCACATCCTCTAATAAGAAAAGGGGGGGGGGCCTACCCCCGTTCCTCCCCTTGTTACATAAACATAAAGCAAACCTACAAAGCAATATTAGACACACTTAAAAGTGCACTTTCATAAACTTAAATTAAACTTGAGGTTTATTGTCAGTAAACTAACAGTATATCAGAAAGGTTACCTTTAGGAAACTTTCATAAACTTGGAGTACGCTTAAAGTTTATTGCCAGTAAACCAATAGAATGTCAGAAAGTTTTCTTTATGTGTAATTCTAGGTATACTTTTTATAAACTAAAAGTGAGACAATTTAATCCCAAGAAGTATGTTTATTAATGAACTGTTAGTGTACTTTTTGAGTGTACTTTGAACACTTGGGTGTACTTTAAACAAATACGTACTTGAAGTATATATGAATTCTAGTAGTTTTTTTATTGTTTTAATAGACTCATTTTTGAGCATAAAAAAATAATACAAATACTTTAAATTGATATAGATTCCACCTAAATGGCATAACGCATTAGGTTAAGGGACCTACATCATGCAAAATCAACTTTTTAAGTGTGTAATTTAAGTGTTTTAATGTTCCTTCTTTACTTTAAACAGCCACAAAGTGGTATTTTGACCAGTTTAAGCGTTTCTGAGCATTCCGCTAAAAACCTGCGCTCTCAGCACCAGCTCCTCCCAACCCTCGAAAACGAGTGGATTCTCACAAGCTGATGTAGACAAGTGGGAACAGCCCCTTTCAGGAAGACTCTGCGCTTCCAGCACTGCCTCCAGGCTAGAACAAACACCCGCTTCCATCCGCAAAACTAGCGAATCAATCAATCTTGCAAAAGCCAGGAAATGCTCATTCACTTTAGCGTTTAAACTTTTGCGGTGGCCAGCGCCAAAGAACATTCTGGTGAGGACTCTGGACGACATGTTGGGACGGATCCGAAACGTATCTGAGAATGGTGCAAGTAGATAAAACGGCGGCTGAAACGGGGAAAACTGTTTCCTGGAGGAAAAGGCGAGTGACAAACTAGTTTGAAGATGGGTTATTGATTAAAGGCTGAAAGGTGCGCGATCTGCATGAAAGCAAAGAGGATTTTTGATATAGAGACAGGTTCACAGCCAGGGCTGATCAGAACAATGTTATCATCATTTCAAAAAAGCCTGAAATGTTCATCTGGTGTTATTTGCCTTTTGTGACGGAATTTCACCGCAAAATGAACCCATTATGTTTCATTCTGTCCGTGCCAAATATTTGGAATAAACGTGCTACTTATGGCAGATGTACAATATGCACATCTATATTTTAGAGCATTTAGATGTTTAATTTTGGGTGAAACAGACACACAGCAGCCAGCCAGGTGTCATGAAATGAGCTGTGCCTCAGAAATTGAGACTTCTTACAAAAATAACTCATATTTCATAGATAATTTGTTCTTTATTGTTCCAAAGGTAATACATGATCAGATGGATGTATTTTACTCTGAAAGGCTCAAGAAAATCATGGAATTGGCCCTTTCAGTAATTTATGGAACAATTTGTGAGTTCCTAAAAAAAAGAAAAAGAAAAAAAAGAAACAAAGAGTTGATAAAGAGGTTTTGGCCATTGAGACGTAAAAGTAATTCCACCAAAAGTGTAACATCATCACTAACGGGATATGTTGAGAGGGTTTTTCCTTTTGCTTAAAAAAGATTTTCATAAAGGAACCTGATGCAGTAAATCTAATGACTGTTCCTGGACAACTAAGTAATAGATTTAAAAAAAAGCTTTGTAAAAGGATTTTGATTTATCTCTTTGCACAAAATAAAAATGTACTTTCTTCCCTGCATGAGGACTGGTAAACAGAACAAATATATTTTCTGAAGGGCACCTGTTAATTTTATCTGCATTTAGTCATTTTGTAATAGCAAGATCTACTGCTACTGATCTGGTTATACGGCACATAGATGCATATAGATTTGACACAGATGTAGTCCAGTAGACAATGTTCAGTGCCCTGCATGAACGTTGCATAAACATTACTTTTGTCTTGCATTTCCAAGCAATCTGAACAAATCCCAAAAGCATCAACTAATTACAGAACTCAAAGTTTATTCTATATTATTTTAGGGGTTTCAGAACACCTATTCTTCCACCAAAGAGCAAATGAACATGTGGTATTAGTTTTTCTGAGACACATTCAGTATTTGAAACAAACGCAAATATTAGCTATGAGCAATTGTGAATATTTTAGAATAAAATTCAGTTATCAAACACTTAAAAGGAAATGAATTCATGAAATGTAATAACCCTCACATCTTTGCCAACATATGAAATTCAGTTCAACAGATTACAAGATGATAAAACATACAAAATATTCCAATACATTTTTTGCTTGTCTCTATGCATGTCACTTTATATTTTTAAGGAGATTTTTCAATTGTTGTTTTGGAAACCACAGGAAATGAGGAAGAACACACAAAAATTTAATTGAAACCTAACTTAAAGATATACATATTAACCACAATAGGTCACTTTTCCCTTCATGCGATTTATTTGCAAGTACAAGATAATATCATCAGTTTCCAAGAGAAAACTTGACTCCAAAGCATTTAGCTACAGTGTTGGATCCAGAGACAACTGGGTTAGGAAATGACTTCTTCAAATGCATTTAGCACCATCTAGTGGTTCATGACTGATACTTAAAAAAAACAAATAGACGTGTTAAATGCTAACATTTAGTACTGGAGCTTTTCAATTTTGATTTGAAAGTTGTTTTTTTATTTAAAAGCTTTTTTATCTTGAGAAAACACAGAAGTTTAGTTACTGACTTAGATGCCAGAGAGCTTTTGTTTAAAGTTCAGGTATTTGTACACAAACATATGATTAGAGTTATTTTAAAGGATATCCAAATCAATCTTACAATATTTTTTGATATTTTATTTATTATCAGAAAAAAACAAAATGACAATATATGTTGGAAATGTTTTTATTATAAATGTTATTTTAATAGTTATTTTTCATCATAATTTAAGTATAGGCAGAATATTTTAGGAGAAATATTTCTAAACATCCTGGAAAAGAAACACAGATGCTTCAAAATACAGTTCAATAGCAGCTTTCAAGTACAAATAATCCTAAAAAAAGAAAAAAGAAATGGATTACATTCTTTAGATTCTCTGTACAGAAATTTAGGACACTGAAAGAGTAAAAATTGTTTCTCAAAGGCTCCACAAACCACATAGAAGTATGTAAAAATAGAAAAATATTAGCTGTTTTCAAGAAAAAGTAGCGAGTAAATGCAAATGATATTAAGTTTCAGCACTTAGAATACAGGTCTTTCCGTCAAATGTGAAAATGCTTTAGTTTAAAGTGGAAAATGAAGTTTATATTAGAATTATATAGAAAATTTGAGAACAAAGTCTTTTAAATTATTTTAACCTTATTTTTTTTCCTTACAAAAACACAATTTTGTCAGGAAAAATAGAAGTTAAAAAAAGAATTGTCTTTTATTCAACAACAGCAAAAAAAGATCCATTGATATTTAGTTGCATATAGTTATATACACACACGTGCACTAAAATCAGCTGCAACTATCAATAAAGCATTTTTGTCATTTACTATCATTACAGTGAAGTCTAAAATATCAGAAAGGCTACAATAAAAAATCTGGGATATTCAATAGACAACAAAATATGACAAAAGACATAAAAACTTGCTCAATATTTCCATCCTGAACTCATTTATTTAGATATTAGTTAAACTGTTTCAAATTTTAGACACATTTTGTAATAAAATAAAGTTTTTCTAACATCTCACCTAAAAATAATGTATTATTTCCTTGTTTTGAGCACAACAATAATTCTTTCAGAATTAGTAGGAATGCTTTGTTTACTTTTTCTAATCAGAGCCAGTGCTCGAGTTTTAATCTCTTTAGTTTTCAAAGAATACACAATAGGATTGATGCAAGGTGGGAGGCAAGAGGCCATAGACAGACACAGGACTCGCAGGTCTGGATTAACCGGGCCCAAATAAAAGCCGAGTGTGTAGATCACGAAAAAGGGAATGTAAAAGACTGCAACAAGGATGATGTGTTCAGCACAAGTCGCCAAGGTCTTCACTCGATTAGTGGACGTTTTCATTTTTAACACAGTCAGCAGGATGCTTATGTAAGACATCACGATGAAAGAAAAAGGCCCTAAAAGGTTCAAATAACTAAAAAATGTACCAGCAAACCACTGCATTGAGTTATCATTGCAGGCAAGCCTGTACACGGGTGCATAATCACAGAAATAACTAAACACCGTGACAGAGTTGCAAAACGACAGCTTTGTCATTAAGGACACGGAATAGGCCGTCACTCCCAGATTATAACACCAGGTGATGCTGATGATGCAGCACATGCTTCGTATCGTGTTGATGGAGTTCTGGCGCAGAGCGAAACAGATCGCCACCAATCTGTCATAGGCCAGAATCATGAGCGCATAGGACTCTAAGGGAGTAAAGACGTAATAAAAATACATCTGCACCAGACACAAGTTGAACGGAACAAAATTGACCTTAAAAAGAAATGTCTTAATCATGCCAGGAATGGTGCATGTAGTAAAGCATAAATCAACCACTGCAAGGTTGATGACAGCCAGAAACTTTGGAGTGTGTAAGGATGGATTAATGACCACAACGATGATCAGCAAACCGTTAAACAGCACTGTGACGACATAAACAAACGCCAAAAAGATGAAAAAGACGTTCACGGATGAAAAAGACTGAAATCCGATGATGTAGAAGCCTGGAGGATGAATGATGACAGAGCTGTTGGAAGCCGTCCGGAGAAACGGCATAGTTCAAATCAGCAGCAGTTGTTGTGAAACTTTCCTGTCTGAATCCTTAAGTTAGTCTTTTAAAAATGCTGCGAGTTAAGGGACCTTTCCTTCTCCATTAATTACTCAGCAGCTCTATGTGATGCTGCTTCTAAAACCACCAAGAGTACAGCAGAAACTCTCTGCAGCTTCCTGTAAAAATACAACTTCAACCTGATCTCATGAGGAAAACGTCGACCTCGTAATGAGAAAGATCATATGAAATGAGTTATTATTCCCACTAATTTGTTCCATGGAGAGCAAAGCTGTTATTAACTTCACTCACTTAAAAGTTGTTGTTTACTATACTGTTGATTAGACTCAGTGGCACATACCACTAAAATACACAAACAAAGTAGATTTGTACAGCACAAAGTTGTTAATGTATTTTTTAAATTGTCTCTTGTAATCTATTTAATCGCGCCATAAACTTGAACATGTTTTGCAAGTCACAAAAATGTCTTACATCAGTTTATCTGACCTGGACACTGGGAACAATTTTACAATAAAAAAATATAGTTGGAGTGGATTTTAAAGCTCAGCAATACTTATTAGCATCTTAAATTACACTGTTATGCACCGTATTTTCCTCAGAGGCTTGCTCCTGAACGCTGTCCGGTGTAGTAAATCCTAACCCCTGATGATGTTGTACTCAGTTTCTGCTTCAATGCTTTTACAGCTCAGGAATTTTGTGGCATGTCCAGCAGGACTGTGGCGGTGGTATGAAAATAATTAGCTGTTATGCAAACCAGATTTTAGAAGATTTAGTTAGTTGTGTTGCCAGATGTTCAAGGAGGACAGTTAACATCTTCAGCTAGTGGGCATGAACAATGTCAGGGCCTATTTTTTTTTTCTTGCAAAACTCTTCTAAGAATTTCCAACATTCAACATCTACTGTTTAGTACGGTTTAGTTTTCACAGTTGGAGATGGATTTTTTATGTATTTAGCACTTTAAGAGAATCTCAGTTGTGAACTGGTGCTTTATAAAGGTATGATAGAATGAAGATACAATTCTGCTGAAACTCAGAACTTGTTTGATATTCGTAGTTTTCCCAGTAAATCTTAACAATGTGCTGTAAAAATGATTTAAAAAAAGGGATATCCTAAGTGAACTTGAACTTCTGACTTTGACATTTGAAATTGTAATAAATAACTATCTCACTGTGGAATGTAATTTTAGAATTTTAGTATTCAACCTTCTTTTCTTCTGAAGGATATTCACTTTTAATTTGGATCACTGCTGCGCTTTGTGTGCTTCACTTACAAAAAGAGAACTATAGTTGTTTTGGTCATGACTACGGAGAGTCTTAATGTCCAAATTACTACTCTTTCCATTTACAAATGAATGTCTCTTTGGGCCTTAGTGCTTTATCTCCGACAGTGGGGAAGATGGTATCGCCTACCTGACCTTTTATCCAAAATCTTCTCTGTTGTTGCATCTTTTTATTGACAGATTAGTTACACGTAATGAATCCAGTGACAAATCCTCTCTTCATTTTCTCACATTTATTTTATTGCTGACAGGCTTGGATTTAGGGGGATATTTATATATATGTTGCCAACAGAAAATAAACTAAATACATTTCAAATATAAATAAAATAATATTATTTACCACATAAGTTAGCTTTTCTCATTACAATTCCTCTTTTGTTAATTAAAATCGAGTTCTTTTCATCTGTGGAAGTTCTGGAATGGGATAAAAATATACACACGGTTTTTATGTCAAAAAGTCAAGATTTCAAAACATTTGAAAACATTTATTGATGTTGAGCACCATCTAGTGGCTGATTATGTCACTGCAAAATAAAAATTAAAGGTTAGATGCCCTACAACTTTGGTCCTCTAATTATTTTTTTAATTTAGTAAAGAGGAAAAATAAAATATTTTCCTTAACCCTGCACAAATGGCTACTTTAATACTTTTTCAAACAGTTTTAGTATTAGTGCAGATTATTATAGAATAAATAATACATTTTAAATGAATATAATGTCAACTTCGCTGTAATTTTTCTTTCAAATATCTTTAAAGAGTTAGAGCCAATTAGATCATACAGTAAAATGTTTCATCTCAAAAGTCATAAATATTACTTGGATTCTTTAGATGCAAAATGTTGTTTTTTAAACTTAATCTTGATTAACTCAGTGAGTCTTGAAAGCAAGGATGTATTTTCTCATCTATGGGAAATGACACACAACAAAGTCCAAACAATTAACATTTAACAATAAGGTTTAAACTCAATGAGAACATTTTTGGAAATTACTTTAGTTCATAAATCATAATCCAGTGTCATAATTTGGGACAAAAAACAAATTATTTTTATTTAAAGAGATCCTCCATGAACTACATACTGCACAGTAAGAGTTGATATTTTTTCCAATGATTGACTAAAACAAGTTAAAACTGGAACAGAATCCTCATTTTCTCTTTCAGTTTTTACATAAATTTAATTGAGACACACATTTTATTCATTTTGAGTGCATGCAGTGTGATAAACATTGTGAAGCACATCTAATAAAAAAAAAAAAAAGTAAAAAAAAGTACAACCAGCCCATGAAGATTTTCTCCTTTGACTCAGTGAGGTTCAGGGTGTAAGAGTTTCAAATGTGTCACAAATCTTTAAAAAAAAAAAACATAATTTACTAACTAAATAGATCAGATCAAACATTTCAATTTCAATTGAGAATGTTTGATTACTTCATTGTTTTTAACCCTATTTTTTTATTTTTTCTAATCAGTGCCAGTGCTCGAGTTTTAATCTCTTTCGTCTTCAAAGAATACACAATAGGATTGATGCAAGGTGGAAGGCAAGAGGCCATAGACAGACTCAAAACTCTCTGATCTGGATGGACTGCTCCCAAATAGAAGCCGATCGTAAAAATGACAAGAAGAGGAATAAAAAAGATGGCAACGATGATGATATGTTCAACGCAAGTAGCCAAAGCTTTCAGGCGCCGGTCTACTGTCTTCATCCTGAACACAGTCACCAGGATGCTGACGTAAGACAGAACTATGAAACTAAAAGGCGCTCCAAGACTCAGGATGCTGAGAAAAGAACCTGCAAACCACTGCATGGAATAATCATTACAGGCGAGCCTGAACACCGGCGCATAATCACAGAAATAACTAAACACTCTGACGGAGTTGCAGAATGACAGACTGGTCATTATACTTGTCGAACAGGCTATGCTTACTAAAACCAAACACCAGGTGATGCTGATGATGCAGCACATGCTCCGCACCGTGTTGATGGAGTTCTGGCGCAAAGGGAAGCAAATGGCAACCAGCCTGTCATAGGCCAGAATAGTGAGCGCATAGCACTCTGAGGTTGCAAAGACGTAATAAAAAAACATTTGCACTAAACACAAGTTGAATGGGATAAAATTGTCCTGAACCAAAAATATTTTGATCATACCAGGAATGGTGCAAGTGTTTAGGCATAAATCAATCACTGCAAGGTTGATGACAGCCAGAAACTTTGGAGTGTGTAATGATGGGTTAATAACAATGACTATTATCAGTAAACCGTTAAACAGCACTGTGACGACATAAACAATCGCTAGAAAGATGAAGTAGATGTTCACAGATGGAAAAGACTGAAATCCGATGATGTAGAAGCCTGGAGGATGAATGATGACAGAGCTGTTGAAAACCGTCCGGAGAAACGACATGGTTAAAATCAGAAGCAACCATCAAATTTTCTTCAGTCTCTTGTTTGGATCAGGAAAACAAGGAAAAATGTTGAGAACATTTAAAATGAAAAAAAATGACAGGTGGGCCATTTAACGTTCTCTGATAGCAGCAGCCGTTCACGTTGGTGCTTCTTCTAAAACTTGGTGAGCAGACGGCGCACGGACTGAGCTGTTAACAGTAAAATATATATTTTCTACCGATTCTCATGGGACAGCCGTACACGTCATTAGTAAGACAAATGTGAAATATCTTTTTAATTTTGCCTAATTGGATCTGTAGAGAACTAAGCTTCTCATGTGATGAAAACAAACATTTCTGATTGCAATTATGTTCCTGACTTTTACACTGTGTATTATAGAAAGCTTGAATTTTAATGTTTTATTTTTTATTATTATTATTTTCAAGATTTTTAAGTTTCTTGTTTCCAGACTTTAGTTCATTACAACAAATCTGTCATTATTTAGAAAGTTAATTAGATCCTCTTTTGAAGTTTTAGAAAAGATCAATTAAAAGGATTCTGTTTCATGCAGAAATGTCAAATTTCAATAAAAAATTAAAATTTTTTTTCCAAATAATGTTCCGTTTCTTTTTCTTCATTTTGTATAGAAAAATCAAATAAATAGTATATTTACTCATTGCTTTTTAAACATTTCTGGACTTTTTTATGTCAATAAACACAGAGTTAAAGGCTTGAATAGTTTATTTCAATACAATGAAAAATGAACGCACCAAATAATATTATGTTCTTCCTGTTTCTTTCTTTTTTTTATTTAGTAGGTTCAGCACTTAGAGGACGTCAGGGTGGGTCCTTTGGGTGCTCATCTGGCTGCAGAGTCAGTGGAAACTTGCTGCTTCTTAAGCTGCTCTTTCCGCCTGTTTTGGAAATTCATCATGCAGTCCTTAAAAGCCTGGACCTGGGTCTGGCAAACTCGCCAGTCCTGGTGTTCGGCCATGCATTCCTGTACAGCGTAGTGGAGCTCAGCGCAGCCGGTGCGGGATATCATCTGCTCGACGGGGTCGTCCTCGTCATCCTTCCTGCTGCGATGCATCATGGGGTGAAGCCATCCTGTTGCTGTAGAACTCCTCGACTCAGCACGTCTGCAGAGAATATTGTGATTCATTCAAATCCTATCAATTAACAAACTAATGAACTAATTACATTTGAATCATTTATTTTTAATTAATCCAAAATCTTTAAGCAAAAGCAATTAAACACAAAATGAAGAGTTGTATTCTCATCCACAAATGTACACTGTGGAATTATTGTGTACTCTTTAACCGTGAACCACAGACAAATAACATGACTTCCTTTTAATAATACATATAATATTAGAAATTATATCTTTTTAAATGTGTTTTTTTTTTAAGTCTTATTTTTTAAACTCTTAGGAATGTTTTTATCTTACAGATGTGTGCCTGTGTACTGACTGCACGCACAAATATTTATACTTTAATTCTCTTAAAATATGAGACATTATCTATACCGGCTCAGGTGAGCCTCCTTTAAAAAACATCATATGATAACTTTGGGTGACAAATACACATCTTTAAATATTGTTTTTTTTTTTTTTTTTTTTTGTGGGTACGGTAGAATTATTTTAATATTCTATTCTAAATTCCTAATTGTCATTGTAGCTAAAGGCAATTATCCTACCAGTATGACTTCTTAGTTGACCCAACAACAGACTTAGTTTGAGGAAAGTGAAGGTGACCAAGTTTCGATTATTTAGTGCCAATTTTAATGACAATTTGCCCTAGTTCGGTTTTTGACTTGAATGCAATCGCATTCATTTCAACTGCTGGAGTGCGACTTTAAAATGTAAGTCAAGTTTATTTTGATACGTCTATGGTGGCACTGTCGTGTTATCATCGGTACGTTTTTGATAACGTCGACTTAATTTAACATTTCGTTCATTTATATGTAATACATAAAAAAGATGTGACCTTTAAAAGATGTTACCTTGTTTTCTTGCTGCTACCCCATGTTACGCAAATAGCAGAAATCCTAACGAGCCGGAGGAAAAAGATAACAGCACACTAGTACAATTATTGTAAAGAAAACAACTGTTTTTACCTGTAAAAAGGGGATTAGAAAATTTCTCTGTGACGGAGATACGTTTAGGAATTTATTAAGTGCATGTCTAAAAGTAGACAGCCCACTGATACACATGGCGGACAGCTACAAGGGTGGGACGGCAGTGTAGCTGTAATACATGTCCGACCTTCAATGTTGACATTAGTTCCGCTACGACCTACAAGCGTTTATCGTATTAGTAAAATAAAATAAAATAAAATAAAATAAAATAAAATAAAATAAAATAAAAAGTACAAACAAGGATGGATGGATGGATCACATTGAAAAACATATAAATTGAATATAATGAATACATAATATTCTTTTGAGATAATTTAATTTTATTTAATTATTAAGTATTTATCGTTGAAATTAAAGCTATTATAATTACTGTATAAAAAAACTATCACGTTATTGGAATAATCTAAATATATCAGAATTATATTAATTTAAAAGTTCTAATATTTTCAAAAAGGGGCAAACTAAACCAATATACTTTGCAAAATGCCTTAAAAGAATTTAACAGCAATTGTTTGATATTATCCTAGTGATCCTATTCAGGGGTTAAGGTTTGCTGCAGCAGATTGCAGCTACCATTAGGGTAGGAAAGGAAATGGTCTGGACAGGCCAGAAGTCCATCAGACATACTCATGTTAAGGCATGAATAATAAAGTTTAAAAACCTCAGCACCTCATAACTTACTTAATGTTTAGTATAAGGAACAAACAAACAAAAACATTCATAGTAATAAGTATGTTTCTCAAACAAAAATGTTATAGTTTTAAATAGTTTAAAATTGTTGTTTCTGCTTGTTGTGAACAAATTGACACAACGGAAAAACATTATGACACTGGCATTGTGTAATACTCCTGCAGGGGTCTTTTAGTTGTTAACCAGAACTCTGTGACCTACGATAAAATGATCCTCTTCTGAATTTTTGACTCCTGGGAGTCCGGCTAATGAGTCCTATTTGGTATGTCATTACCCAAAGGAGGGCAATTAACAACCGTCTTCAAAACAAACAAGGCTTTTACTGTAAAAGCTTAAGCCTAATTAATCTCATCTGCATCCATTAGAAGGTTGCACGCTCTTGCAGTTAAAACTGGAGGTTAATGACAGACAATGCTAAGTGACATTAATGAGCCGTAACAAGAAAACATCAAACGAATCCCCTATATTAATTATTTTGTATACCAATATGTGGGCTTTATATCTGAACTGCTGAACCCTTTGCTTCTCTGAAATCCTTGATAAAAGAAAGAAAAAAAGGTCAGAGCAGAGTAGAAAGCTGCGGTGGTGAACTGTTGACCTGTTAATTGTGTGACCTTCCTCTTACAGTGATGTCTGGGATTGGCGTCAGCAGAAATATTTTACTGAGAAAAAGCTGGAACGTGTGGAAACATTTGACTACTGTATACAGCTTGCAGGACAGAAATTAAATAAATATATACAAAACCACAACATGGTGCAGACACATGAGAAAGCAACCTTTGCTTGTGACCTGTCCAGTTATGTGTGTAATCAAAGTAACTGTGGTCAAACATACATTTTAGATTCACGAATCTGCAAAAGACTGAAAAGTCTCGATGAAGTTAATCTTTTTGCCCCTTCACTTTCAATCCTCAAGGTCAGCTGACTCTTACCCCTGCCCTTAGAAACCATGATGTGCCCTTATAGCCGGTCCATCAAAGCACAGCATTAAAAATTCAGCATAGCCAGGAAGAACACCCTGAGGCACACTATGAGAACCTTGACAACACCTCACAGGAAGGACAAGATAACCAGAACCTCTTTGTCCAATAAAGAACAATCTGCTGTGCAAGCCATTTGAGAGAGAAATACACAAGGAGCAAAATAATGTTAAATCATTCAAAAGATAAAATTCTCAAACAAAATATGAATGTCTGACAAACATTTTACTAATTTTTCAATATAAAAAGAAAGTTTTATTGTAGATTTGCTCCAACAGTAAAGAAAAAGCAAGAGGTCACCAATTACCAAAACATTTATTTTCATAATAAGGGATTATGTAATTAATTCTAAATGCATTTAATTTGAGAAGACCCTAACACATTTTCTATGGGAAACAAGTGTCACCTTCTTTAGGCTCTTTTGGATGACAGACATGTTAAAAAGTGTTTATTATAAAGCAAGTTGTAACAAAAGGAAAGAATCATGAGCCACATTTATTTTTATGCTTATAAACCTATAAAAAGGAAGACTAAGAATAACCAGTGAATTGCACTATAAAAATATTTAAATGAATTTTGTGAAAGGACCAAAGAAAAAACATGTACTCTTTAAAAGTTTAAGTAAAGTAGATCAAAAGGGAAAAATTTGAACTGAATTCAACTTATTTTTTGTTCTTTTTGGTACTTTCTTTTGTACCTACTGTGTACTTGCAAGGTGCTTGCTGTGTCTTATGTGGTTCTTAATTATGTGGTACCTTCTGGTATTTACGCTGTACACAATGGGTTTTTACGTAGTACCTACGGGGTATTTACATGTTGTGTTAGTGGGCCTTTTGTAGTACCTACTACATGTATGAACAAGGTAAATACAAATAAATCACCTTATTTTTACTTCCCTTACTTATTGTGTGTTTCATAGCATTTACCATGTGTTACAAGATAGTAGGTTCACAGAAACTACAATTTAAGTATTGTAGTGAAACAGGCCCAGAATTCAACTACATAGTACTTATGTGGTACTTTATTGAGTTGTCCATGGTATTTACTGTTAATGAGAGCAGAGTAAGTACACAGAAAGTACCATTTATTATATGGGAATTTTACATTTGAGTTTTGGGGTGTTTAGTGGTACCATGAAACACAGTAAAGAAGTAAATCCAAGGTACTTTATTTGTACTTACCTTGTTCTTACATGTGGTAAGTACCACAAAAGAGAAATTAACACAACATGTACATACCCAGTGGGTACCACAGAAGAATGAACTAACTAGAACTCAATAAATACACATGTAAGTACCAAGTAGGTCCAAAAAAAGCACCATGTAAATATCACTAAAGAACCATGTAAGTACTGTACTGTAAAATGAAGTGCTCACTACAAATATTGTTTAAAAAAAATTAATATATCCCTAAATTTCCCTTTGTTTAGCTGCATTTTGGTCCGAACATCACAAGGGGGCAGTAAGTGATGTTGGGTGAGATGCAGCCAAGGGCCTTCTGGTGGTGGCAATGGGAATGTATGTAGTCTTACTGTACTGTACATTCAGAACAAAGTAACACAATTAGAAAGTTATATATTTACCCTTGAAGGTCATCATTTCAGACACTTAAATCTTTTATTTTTTAAAAGTTGTTGTACATATTTTGACAGAAGTTTTTTTATGCAGAATTAAATTGCAATAAATTAAATTTATTTAAACCCTGAATAAGTTTGTTTCATTTTTTGATTTTATCAAACTGGTTGAGCCTAGATTGTATAAAGATGGAGGTTTTATGAACATAAAAAATGACAGACAGGTTGTCAAAGCAGATGCTGTTCTCGTCTTTGCAGTAACAAAGCAATGTTATGACTGCTCATAGAATCAGCAGCTTTTCCTGAGTGAAGGACATCGTAAAATATTCACACTGCTGAGTCTGCTTTTGTCTTCCTTTGTGTCTTTTATACTGTCCTTTTGACAATAAGTTTAAAAAATCTCAAATATTTGTATTACTTTTTTAAAAACATGATCCCCTTTTGTTTGACATTAATTGCTTTCTTTGAATTGATTTATTTCTGGGAAATGTTGAAATTCAAAAAACGAAGGCAGGAGTTTTCTGCTACACAGTTCGTGGTGTGTGAGGACACTATCTTGGAAACAGAACTGAAGCTGATGGTCTTTCTCATCCGCACTTTGAAAAAGGACCACTTCTTCTTGGTTTTTGGCAAGTTTTTCTTCTATTATCGTGGCTTCTTTGACTTAAAAAAAAGGGTCAATAGTTGTAAGACATAAATTGTGATGCGAGGTATGCTTGTCAAATGTATTGGATGAAGGAAGATCGGGTCGTGGCTCCTGTCAAACTCCGTAAAAAAGCGTCTTGATTTGATTTTTCATTTTCAATCAGTTTAAGTCAAAAGCAGTACAGAACAAAAATAATTACTAGTATAACATTATCCACTGAGCAGCATGGGAAAAAAAATCACAAATGTGTGTCAAGATGAATAGAAGTTACTGACACTGCAATAAGAGTAAACAAGAAATGGAAAGCCCACTCAAAGATTCACTCCTGACACATTCACTCCTTTGAGTCTCTTTAAAAGACTCCATTGAGGATTAACTGACCACAAATGCAAACAAATGACATTGCCTGTAACAAAAAACAACAAACAAACATCAAAACATCTTTGCTGTTTAAATTGAAGCTAAATTAATTGCATTAGAAGCCATTAGATACATATTAAAATAAAAAAATGTTTCTTCTTGCTCTCTAATGGTTAGACTTTCAGGGTCTTTGGAATGCTGGTTGAAAATGTATTCACTTGCACTTAGTGTTTATTGACTAAACCCAATTCATGTAAACCTCAAATCTACGAAGCCATTCAAAACCACAGTCTTTCTGGTTAAAAGGGCCTCGCCCTGCTGCCTGTGGATTCCCTTTTTCTTTACTACTTTTTTTTTTTACTCAAGAGGGTTCAATTTAGCTCAGTCAGGATCAGCAAAATGTTTGCTCTCTTGATAGTTCACTCTTTCTAAAGGAAATCAACAAAACTTAAAAAATACAGGAAAAAGCCATTTCATGGAAGGAGATGGAAATGCAGCTAATGTAATAGGAAGGAAGTAAATAAATATATTTTTAAGTAAATAAAAAAAAAAACTTTATCAGTGGTGTTTTAATTATGATTTACCAAAATTCTACAACCTAATGTCTTTATAAAATATATCTTTCATGTTGATCCGTTTGTAAAATCTCCTCTAAGGGGGCGTGGCTGAGCTGAGTGGCCAAACAGAATCGCCCCCAGGAGACCCACCCACCATGTAACTATGTATGCTATTAACAATCTCATCATTTCACTAATAAATTTTACAGTATTTGAACTGCATCAGAATAATATAAATATATTCAACACATAGTAGATTATTAATGTATAACTAAACAAGTGTATATAAATGATTAAACTCAAAATTGAATTGAATTGATGAATCGAAAGAATTAAACGAAAATCGTAATCGAATCAATCCAGGCTCTTGAGAATTGAATAGTTTCTGGAAATTATAATCTATACCCAGTCCTAATGGTAACGCCGTGAAACTTAAAGGTAGTCACCCTCTTCACACTGATGTACAGGGGCTGAATATCTATTTTTCTTCTGTTTCATTTGCTACCAGTTTCTTGATCTTGTCAGTGTTCAGGATCATGTTGTTGTCTCCATACCAGACACAGAGCTGCTCCACCTCGTCACGAGGAGCGCACACTTATCACAAAAACAACACTAATGGGCCTCTGGCACAATAAAGGGTTTGGAGGAGGTTGAAAAAAGGAAAAATCCACCTGACACGCCAGCATTTCACCTATTTCACCCTGACTTACCATTGCAAGTGTTTGTTACGTTCTACAACCAACAAGTCTACAAGCTTTTTGAGCGATCCATGACTTTGATATTTTCTGGGGGCCACCTGCATGCTCCTCACTGGTTTTCCAATTTTTCACCCACAGACAGCCCGTATCCACCCTGTATTCACCTGTAATGGCAGTCGTGACTAATCTCTGAGTGAGAACTTCTAGCATTTGATTTTCCTTTTCATTGGGGGGGGGCTCATGAATATTAAACTTAATCAAACCATCATGTGCATTCAGTAAAAAAAATTTCTATTATTATTAAAAGCCTTTACTTTAAGCAGCAACGTTTGCGGAGTTGCTATAGAAACTGTTGATATAATAAATATATATGCAAACATGCTTTTTTTCTAGTTTAATTATTTTTTTTGGTTCATTCATTTATGGCCTGAAGTAAGGGAACACATTAAGCAAAGGAAAAAATTACTTGGCATATTTTAAGGCTTTCTATAACCATTTCATAGCTCCCCAGCCCATCTTGGCCACTCTAGGAGACATGTTCTCGACATGCCACTGCACCTCACAGGACTATTAAATATTATAGCTGAACAGTTGGAGAGCGTGTGGCAGCTGCAGTTTAAGGATTGACTTCCCAGTCACGTCTTCAGACATCGCAGCCATATGTTCAGTACAGTCCGGTAAAGAGAGGAGCCGGGCTGTCAGCTGATCACCACCTGACGGAAACTTGGATCAGATGGCAGCGGAGGATGCTGGACAAGACGAGGGAGGCTGAATTCTGGGGAAGCAGTTAAAGTTCTGCCCTTTAAATGCTTTTGTCAGAGTTGTTCAAGTGTTGCTGCACAGTAAAACAGAACATCTTTTCTTTATTAACTTTAATTTATTTCAGAGAAATAAACTGTTTCATTGAAAGGTTTTCTGTTGCATTTTAGGTGGCAGTTATAGTGTTTTATGATTTTTATTTAATATTACAAACTAACAAGATTAATTTTAAACTTACTACATATATTATTTTAATCAGGTGATCTCTTTTTAACACTTTCCTAAATCAAGAAGACATTTTTTGAAGGTGCCAACTACATGTTAGTTAGAAGATCACTGAGGTAGGAAAATCAAATCAAACGTTATTTATTTAAATTATATTTATTTATTTTAAATTCTCATACAGTTTGTTGCTTGAAGCATTTAAACAGTTTTCTCTATTTTTTTATGGGAGATTCATCACTACAACTGTAAATGTTCTGAAATGTAGGATGTTTCTTTTTTTTTTTTGAGGTAACCTGCACTTTTCCGCTTTTTAACTCCTGAGTATATTTATTTGCATAGAGCCCCTTAATCAAAGGTGTCAAACTCAATCACACAGGGGGGCCGAACAAGATAAACATTTATTTGACACACTAAAGCAAAAAAATTAAAAACTTTAAAAGGTGACTTTTTAACATAAATATGAATAAAAACAGGCAGGAATTTTATTCCAGGATAAATTAACTTAAGCATTAAATATGTTATAAAATTTTATTCTCCATAAGAATATATTTTGTCAAAATTATTCAAGTTAGATATAAACTAAACTTTAAAAGAAAAAAAAATACTCAAATGTCTTTACTTTTATGTAATTTTATATGAAAAATTACACTTTTCACATATTACACAGATTTTGATCTCCATAAAATATATCTGACAAAATTATCTAAATATGAACATGCTGCCAAACTAAACAAACAAAGCCTGGAAATAATAATAAAATGTCTGCTTTTTCTTTCCAGCAAAAACAAATCAAATCATTCTGTTTCCTTTGTCATGTGTTTTGTTGTCTGGCTGTTTGACTCTGTTTTGCTCTTAGTTATTTCTTTCTGCATCACAAGTGAGAGGATGATGACACCCTTGTAATGCAAAACCTCTATGTTTTAAAAGAAAGCTAAAAGTTATTCTTACTGATCTCTCGGCCTCCATCATCATAGCTTTGCTTCAATATGTTAGCAAGATAACATCGGCCGGTTAATAGTTAATAATAATAACTTAAAATGATCTGACGGGACCTAATATAATAATTGCCCCGTCCATATCCAGCCCCCAGGCCTTGACTGTAACACATGTGCCTTAAAAGCCACATCAAAAATTGAAGTAATTAAAAAAAAAAAAAAAAATCTGGTTAGTACTGTAAGTGGTGTGCACCCGTTACTAGCCAGATTTTTTTTTTTTTTTCTAACTTCAAATTTTAGAACAAAAATGTATTTACTAGGTAATAACTGGTGCACACAAGAGAGTAACTGATTTTTTTTGTGCACTTCAATTTTTAGAAAAAAAAGAAATTCTGGTTAATAACTGGTATGCACCAGTTTTTTACTTCAATTTTCAGGGAATTTATATATATATATATATATATTTACATCAATGTTTATTTAGGGGCTCTTACATCTGAATGAATACTTATTTCTTATTTAATTACAACCACATTAGAATAGGGGCCATAGCAAAAAAAAGATTTTCTTTCTAACTTGTTTTAATCATACACACAAAATGAAATTCATAAGTCTTTTTTTTTTTTTTTTTTTTACATTTTTATCACATTTGCTTCCAGACATCATTGAAATTTCGACTCCAGTCATTTGAAATGAGGCATTTGTGAACCTCATCCCTGCCTGCAGCATCACTGCTCTTTCCCTTCCTGCACAGTCAACTTCCTTCTTTCATCTTCAAGCAACAATAAAGGCCAATCAAGTGTAGCCATCCACAGTATGCAATCAAGAGGCAGCAAACTGTCCCTCACATTGGCATATTAAGGACATTCGCGCTGCTCTCTGCCTCCTCGGCCTCAGTCGTGATGGAAGATTGTGATGACTTCAACATTTATTCAGTAAGTTATTCTGAATATGTGCGAGCTCGGATTCTTGAAGAATCGAAATTTCTGAAGCAGAAGAAGGAAACACATCAATGCTCTCCAAGTTTGCTTTTGGGCTTTGGCCTCCTGGACAGTCGCACGCGGAGCGAGATGGTGAGTCATCGCTTTGCATAAGGGAAGGAACATTAGGTGCCGGGACTGAAGAACTCTAATGAATCTTGTCGCTCTTTTACTTTATCTCTCCTTTTCTGCACTGCTCCATTTGCTGGGCTCGGCTTAAACTCCGTCCTTACAAAGTCATTCAACTGGATAAAGTCATTTACCTGAATGAAGTGCAGAGAGCAGGGGCGCAGAGGAGGAAGTCTCTGACAAACACTTTATTTGTTCAGGAGCATGCAAAGAAAAGAGTAAAGAAACGACTGCTGGAGGCCGCATGAAAAAGAACACATTTCATCATCTCCACTTTTGGTGTCCAATAATAGAGATGAAGAAGATAGATAATACCCAAAAGTGACAATGAAAGATAAATAGAACTGCAGTTAAAGGAAGATGTTTTATGTTTGACAGATCTAAAGAAAAGAGGATCAACTATCAAAGAGTTTTGCTATCAGACAGTCTTCCTTTCATACAGTTTGTCAAAAATGTCATTCATTTTCCTTTTTGTGGTTTTATATGCAGATTTGGTTCAAGCAGACTGGATGGTTTTGCATTTGATCACATCAAATGTAATTTTGCATCACTTCCCATTGTCAGTGCATAGTAGTATTCATTTTAGAAAACAATTTAATTCATATCAAAATTTGTGGTTGCTGATACAATTCATTCTCAATTTTGGTTCCGATTCACTGACCTAAAATCGATCCAGGACGTTTTTAGATAAAACTGAACAGAGCAGGTGACATTTTTCAGATTCCTTTTATTTCATGCAAGATAATCAAATTAAATGTGTTTACAAGCAAAGAAATAAATAAGAATCCATTCATATTTTAATTTCATAAAGTTCAGCCCACTGTTGTTCTTCCACATCAAGATAATACAAACAGAACCTTATTAGAACATTATACCAGTGGCGGACTGAGCAGTTTGGGGGCCCCAGGCGAGCAACAAATGGGGCCCCCCTGCAGCATTTATTTTATTATTATTTAATCTTGGAGTGAAACGGCAAATAACTTCATTACTGGTTCACTTTAATACAGCATTGGATGCTTTGATGAGCATTTAAAAACTGAAATTACACTAAAATGCTAAAGAAATTAATTTCATTTACAGTATTCCCCTCTTATTTGCGGGGAATAGGGACCAGAGGCATCCCCAAATTCCATAACCCTTCTGATCGTGCTTTTTAAAACATTTATTAAAGATTTTATTGGAGTATTGCTCAACATAAAGAGCTTTTTTTGATATATCTGTATATCTTGGCTACTTGGAAAAAACATTAAATGTATTGAATGTGCTAATTTGTTATTCACTATCACGTGATCAGTATTTTGCCATTTCAGTGATTCTAGGTTTTTTTTTTTTTTTTATAAATGAAATTTTTACTTTAAGCACTTTTATTATGCGTTCAGCTTCAGGTGATCGTCTTCCTTTTACCTAATAGTAAGTTCGCCCCTTCATTCTTCCACACTGTATGATCATGCTGCCATCACATGTGTGTGGTCATGGTACTTATTTGTACATTATAGTAAAATAAACCTACTGTGCCTCAATCCAAACGATATTTTCCAATATCGATCTAATCACTTCATTTAATTTTGAGACTATTTTAGAATGGTACAGGTGATTTGATTACTAGAATAACTTACCTCAGATAGATTGGTCTGACCTTACTATTTAAGATGGAATCTGGAACATTGAAAATTTCTGAAAACATCTTTCAATAATTAAGTCTATGCATTTTTTTTTTTTTATTTAGCACAGCAAGTTTTGTTCAGATTGGATAGAAAAGACAAAATAAATAATTATTCTGGTAAAACGTAAAGTAGTCTGACTTCAATTTCATGAACACATGAGTTTAATGTCTACAAGTATTTGGGAAAATATTCCACTAGTGTACATTAAAATCAGGGGGTTACATGAGCTGAATTCAAATGAACAACCGTTCCTCAGTCCGAGTCTATCTGAGTACATCAACTCTTCCACCTCCCCTTTCTTTCTTTCTTTTCTGATCCAGTGTTACTCTACTCAGCCTTAACTCTGACTTTAATTATTCATCAAGTGTTACATGTCCGAGCTGTCCAGGGTGCAGCCGCCTCGCGCCTCCAGCCCTTTCAGACCCAGAACAAGACAAACCAGGTGCAACAACAACTCCGAACAAATGCCTTCAAAGCAAACACATGTCCCTGTCTTTTTAAACATGCAATAAACTGACCAGCTATCAAGAAAAAACGACACAAGACTCTCATGTTTTCTTTGCATTCTAGCTTTGAATGAGCTTTGGACAGTTTAAGTATAGCCCAGAGTGTTCATTTTCAAGCAGATGGATGCCAGTGACATAGTCCGCCATAAAACATTCATGGTCAGTCAAGACATGAGTGTCCTGAAATAAAAACTAATCAGTGCACACACGCTCAACTGTAATGACTGTGGTGACCCTTTGACTTCTCCTCAGGAAACTCAGACGTGTTTTAATTTGTCTAACTTCCGTGTTCATGACCAAATACCGGCAGAACCAATCACATTTCGAACAGCTTCAGGCTGGATGTGGCACTCAGGCGCGCTTCTGTATCATGCAGTATATCTTGTGTAATTAGCTAGCCATACAGAAGGTGCCTAATAGTAGTACTGGAAAATGGGTTGTGTTCAGTCAAAAGGGCTTACAGAGCCGATAGAAACTCTTTCTGTGGTTTTTATTCTGGACTTAGTAAGGAAAAGGGGGTTTGACCTCTCTTTTAGGGTTGTTTTGTTTGGACTTTGGTTCATAAAACACACATATATGGTAAATATAGTGTCAGTCGTCATTGGTAAAACGCAAAGTTAGTGTTTTGCCTCTTTTTGTTTAATATTACTGTGTTAAAGCTTATAAAAAAGTATTTTAAATATTAATTTAAAATGCAAATCAAAATTAAAATTGTCAAAAAAAATAACGTGAACAATTGGAATTTTTCCTTTAATCTTATTACAAAAAGATAATTGAAGGAAAAGGACATTGTTAGTGTGAAGAAACATACATTTATGCCTTGGACTTTCAAAGCATCTATAAATAAATAAAATAAACAGGAATTGAAACAATATTTTTATCCTATTATTTTATTTGTTTAAATGTAAGAACACATGTTAAACTTGTTTTTTCTCATAAAGGATGCACTTTAGAGGTCAGTAAAGGAAGTGGTACAGCTCCCTCGTACACTTACAGCTTATTTCATGCACTTGGGAACCTTCACAAGGAGAAAAATTGTCCTCGTGATCTTTTCGCTGCAGCTTTCGGATTGTGATGTGGAGCATGCACACAGCACTCATCCGTTCACATGACTCTCTGGATGATTACATGTTTCTCCCGAGCCTTCCTACACAAAATGACAGTGAATAGAACAGTGGCACGTCGCTTCATATAGCGTCACCTTTTGATCCGGTTATCTAAAAGGGCGTCCGTTGTTGCTGACTCAGCAAAAATAGCTTGTAAATTCCTAATTAGAGTTTGTGAACGCCAAATTTTAGTTCTGCTTAAAAGTTTTTGCCCAATTAATTTCTGTGTACATGAAAATGTTTGCTATTAGTAATTACTACTTATTAAATCTTTCAAGATTTAAGTAGTTTATAAAATGTCCTATTTCATTAAGGAGAATTTCTTCCCGCTCTGGTTCCAACCCCTGAGGTTGTGTAGCACAAACCCTCAATTAAATCTTCATTCACGGCTTTAATTGTGAAATGTTTGTGATTTTAAAACAGATTTTTCAGACAAATCGAGGGATATGCTGCAAGTCGCAGTGCTGTTGAGGACGACACATCTCAGTCTTGTCGTGGTATCTTTTCTGACCTCGCCTGTCACTATAAAACAAAGCAGATAAGGCTGCTCTTTTACGTGGAACTCTAACGATAATGTCGAGCCAAACGTTCGATTCAGACGCAATCGAAAGGATCATCCACTGAATGTGTCAAACGAAGCCATCGACGCCTGACAGTGATGCTAAAAAGTAGCGACGTAAACACTGCTAACTCCCCTGTTTTATGTTCACCCTTTATTTAAGCTTTCGTTGCCTACAGTTGCATGCAAGATCGAAGCTTTATGGAAACCTCACATCAAATGATGTTTATTTTCAATGATCTCAATGCAAATGTGTATTTTTAGTAACGCCTCGTGAAACAAGCATGGCACTCCAACAAACATGTCCTTTTCTGATTTCTTGCCTCTTATTATTTGCATCATGCACCACAATGGATTCAAAGATGAATATTTTGCATTTTTCATCATTTTCTAGTACTTTTCAGCTTAAAGCTCCAGTCTTAAAGGTAAATTTGTCACAGAATTGATGGGATTAATGACATGAGTTCAGCTGAAATGCACACTTTGCTCGAGTTATTTACAGAAAATATGTTTAGTCTTTTACAGTTTGACAGCCTTTGGCTTTAAGGATGTCCCAAACTCAGACATGTAGTTTATGGACCAGTTCCTGGAGGTTATGTAACCGGTTTGGAACCCCTTGTTTCCCCCCTCCATCCATCCACAGCTCTGGGCTCTTGTTACAGCAGGTTAAACCGCCACGCTGGCCAGTCTCGGGTCTGAGTCCTGCTCATAGCGGTAATGGTAAACCTCCATCTGGTCCCTGCACGCCTCCCGGATGTTGTTGAGCCACCGCTTGATGCCTCCCCGGTTGAGATAGAGCACCATGAGAAACACCACTCCGATGAGAGCCGACACTATACCCAGGAGCACGTAGGAAACCGCCTCCAGGTTCTCGTTCATGCAGTCCACATCCTCCCCCCGCAGCCTCTCCACAGGGATGCCCCTCTTGCTCTCGGGCTCGGTGCACAGGATGCGCGCAGCATCCGGGCACTGCGAGGAGTTCTTCAGCCAGTAGTAAAACGCCTCCAGGTCACAGTTACACCGAAATGGATTCAAAGACAAGTAGACACGGATGCGCTGTTGCTTGTACAAGCTGCTAATGTTCTCCCTCTCTATGTTCTCCAGAGAGTTATTCACCAGCACTAAGGCGTGCAGGTTGTAGATGTCTAACCTCTGCAGGGGTATAGACTTAAGATTGTTTCCTGCCAACTCCAGTCTGTGGAGGTTGCGTAAAGTTTGCGCGCTGAGCGCGTTTTGGAGCTGCGCCGTGGCACAGGGCAAAAAGGAGGAATTCAAGTAAAGTGAGCGCAACTCTGGTAATCCATGGAAAGCTTGCGCTGAGATGGACTCCAGCTGGTTGTGGCTAAGGTCCAGCAAATGCAAACGGGTGAGACCGAGGAAAGCGCGCGCCTCAATGGCCTGGATCCCGTTGTAGGACAGCACCAGTCTCATCACTTCCAGCTCTGTGCCGTTGGGAGTGAACGCACGAGTGGGCAAAGTTGAGATGTTTCTCCCCTTGAGGATCAGGGTGGAAGTCCACGCCGGTATTTCTGACGGAACCTCGGTCTCCTCTGCACCGAGCGAGCAGTTCACCATCCCAGACTCTCTGGCACAGACGCACGATGAGGGACAGGTGTCATCCGCCCCGACGGGCGACATCAGCAAGCAAGCGACTGCTGCGTAAAACACGCACCACTGATTCCACGCAGAAAAAACCCAAGAACGATCCGAGCTGTAAAGTCTCCAAATCCTCTCCCTCATGTTTGTCCAGAACAGCAGGAATGTTTGTTCTACAGAGGCGTCAGACTCACACTGGAGACAAAGTCGAATAAACTCGACATCACATTTCTGTCCAAAAAAGCGCTCTGCTGCTTGTCACATCAGGCTTCCTGGAAATAGTTGGACCTTTTACGCACCGGATCGCTGGACATCAGCCCCCCAGCTGCCGGGAGAGCTGCTGATGTGCGCTCCTTTGGTGGTATTTTTGACGCCTGTCACAGTTTGAGAGCGCGAGGAGGCGAGAGAGAGTATAGAGAGAAGAGGGCGCTAGAGAGAAAGAGCAACTCAAGTTCCTCCAAGTTCCCAGATTTCACTTATCTCATTATTAAACGAAAGATAAACATAAAACGCAATTCTACTGTGTGCAGACAGAGCTCCTATATACATACATAATTTTGTCATGTTTCTACATCTCCCTAAATTCACTTGTCATAAATAAATAACGAAATTAAGAAGTTATTCCTTGAAATTGACAACATATTCAATAATAAATGTTTATTTTTGATCAAATAGCAACATGTTTATCCTTTTTTACTCCTGTAGGAGAACCCTTGCAGGGTCAAATTTACTATTTGTTTAATTTCATTTAATTTAATTTCATTTCGTTTCATCTTTATTTTATTTTATTTTTTATTTGGTTGGTGCAACTTGCCCTCCAAAAACACTTTCTTCAACCCATTTTTTTATTGCTTTCTATTTTGGGATTTATTTTTTGATTCATCTTTTGAAGCAATACTCATTTTGGGTAATAGGTTTCATTTTAACCCAATTTACGCTTATTTCCCTGAGCTTAAATAAATCAGAGAAAGCAAGTTACTCTCTTTTTAACCTTGGAGTTGGGTTAAAAACAACTCAACTTGGGCTATTTATAGCTATAGAGTTTTTTTTTTTTTTGTGTATCCTGCTTTCCAAAATGAACAAAAAAAGAAAAAAATAATTCTAACTGATTTTAAAAATCCAAATTGTTCTTGTGTTCTCCAGTGTTAAAATATGTGACAGTTGTAAGGTATTATTTTAGTCTCTTAATGTTCATCAGTTGCTACTCAGATGTATTTTTTTTATTTTGCCAAGCTAATGCCAGTTTTTATCTTCTCAAAACTAATGTGAAATAATATTCCTTCTTTGCTCCTTCCTTTTATGATGCAGTCACAATATGATCTCTACTCTTGTTCAGACAAAATACTTTTTCTGGTTGTGCCCGGAGGGCGCCGATGAATGTGTTTAACAAAAAAAAAAAAAAGAAGAAGTAAACAAAATCAATCCATATCAGATGTCAGGAGACTGGTGTGCATGCAAGAACAATGACTGCTGCAAAGCTCTGCTCCCACTGATTTTCATTCTAAAAGTATCCGCTTCTTTAATCAAATCTTAGCAGTCAATACAGTTTTCTCTGAGAAGTCAAAATGGAGACTTTAGTTTTATTCATTCTCTACAGTTGCTGCTCTTGATCTCAAAGGTTTGTGTCTGATGAGGTTTAAGTAATGTGACATGTGGACCACACATGCATTTCCTTTGCTTGGGTTTGACGACAGACGGTTGAGATGAATAAAAAAAGTGACAAAAACCAAGATTTAAAAAAAAAATTTTGCTCATAAGTGATGTTCAATTTTTAATTGTGTTAAAGTACTTTATAAATAAAGACGAGGATAATGATGATTGGGGTTTAGATGAAAATAACAAAGAAACCAAGACTTGGAGATATAAGGCAACAAACACTGAAAGTGCCGTCAGTGCTGGTGCTTCCGATAAGCACAAAGAATGATATCACCGGTCAGTTCTGTCTCAGAAACAAAGACATCTGCTTTATTTCCCCTCTTTATCCAGATCCCCCTGTGCTTGCTCAGCTGGGTTCTATCTTAATGTAGCTCAGGAGGGGCTGTTTTCTCAGGCTGCCGCTGATATGGTTACAATCCTTTCCTCGGGGCCTTCAGCTTGACAGTGAACCTCGTAATTGATTTACTCAAGGCTACTCTTCCCTATCTCCTGACCACAGTGTGTGTTAGTGTGTTAGTGTGTGAGGATGTGGGTTTGGTGCGCAGACCAACCTAAATGCAAATGGCTGGTTGTGAACAAAATCAATAGTTGAGTTTCTCAGCTGGTCATTGTTTCTGGCAGTTTGTTGGTTTAAAAAAAAAAAATTAAGGAGTAGTGCCAAAAACGATTATTTCACTAGTCAACTAATCACCAATTAGTTTTTCAGACTAGTCGACTAACCGGGTTATGGGCCAACTGGATGTAAAGCACACGTCATTAGCTTTAAACTAACTAAAAACTAGATATATAGCATTACCTGCGATAAAGCTAGTGTGAATGATGTAAGCTGAATTTGGCTGCTGAAGATGCTAGTGCTAATGGCTGAAGATGCTGAAGTTGATAGCTGAACTCGCTGAAGCTAATAGCTGAAGACGCTGAAGCTGAGAGCCAGTTAAAATATGAGTTAAATGCCAAATTAGCCTAAAAAACTGAAAAAAAGCTTAAATTAGCCAAAATAGGTAGCATGTAGCTGAAATGTTAGCTAAACTCCAAATTAGCTAAAAAAACTGAAAAAAAGCCTAAATTAGCCAAAGTAGCTAGTATGCAGCTGAGATATTAGCTAAGCTTCAACATAGCCTAAAAATCTTAATAAATGCCAAAATAATCCAAAAAGCAAGAATAATGCCATTATAACTTTCAACTTACAACACTTCGACTCCATACAATAAAAAGTAATGACTAATCGTGGCAGCCTATGAGTGGACAAATTATGGATGACTCATCAAAATGAAAAAACTCTTAGATAATTAAAAATCCGAATCTGTCCTCAACCCATAGCATGATTCATAGATGGAAAACTGTTCAATATTGTTGAAAACTCTTAAAGTCCCACTCCGCTCATCTTTTTTGATGGATTGTAAGAACATTCTCAGTGGTCTTTTAATTATGATTATGCCATTTTAACCAAAGTTGTTATCATTATAAACAGTGTGTAACAATTTCTTCATTTTTTATTGCTCATTTCTATTTGAATTGTTTCTAATTCAAAAGCTTAAATGGTCCATAGCGTCATTCTCTATGACAACAAGTGTACGGATCAAAGAATTCCCTCACATTTTATCCGTGCAGAGAACACAGGCTGTGGAAGTAACTGAGTTACAGAATGCTTCCAGTCTTTTATGCTAATGTCCTTCCAGAGAGACGGATGCCACAGAATGTGCTGTTGCACAACAGGGGGCAGAGTTTGATCTGAAATATTCTTTGATCTTTCTCGGCAGCGGCGTGGATGTTTGAAGGTGTCTTTCACTCACATAAGCAGCCAGTGAGACAAGTAGTTGAAGGACCGTTGTTTATGCATATTGAATTGAACTTTATTCATATCCACAAGGGATAAATTTATCAAATATCATATATCATCATAAAAGAAAACAACTGACAGGGTGGATCCTACTAGATGGAAATTTTCTGTTTTATTGGGGCTGACTGGAGGGTCAGGAATTCTCAGAAAATGTTTGGAAAGGAGTAAAATTTGACATTATTACGAGAAGTAAGGATAGGATCGAATTTGGATTCAATTGATTTTCATGTTAGGTCTGCTCTGACTTTTCTTTTTATATGGACCAAAGATAACCAAAAAAAAAAAGGCATGCATTTATTAGATTTTTATTTATGCATTTGTTAAATTTCCCAACAATTGATTTTTTTGCACATTACAAGAGAAAATTGACAAATGCTTTTTATGAACTGAAGAACACGAGTAAAAGTTGGACATTTCACATCAATCACTCATTTGGCATACCATTCATTTACCCTCAATTATAATTTGCCAAGATTTGCTATAAACAGCTTCTCTCAACATTGAGACCTTTTTGAAAACAAATGTAATCAAAGCAACTACATTTGATGCACAATTAACAAAAACAACAAAAAGTCAAACCTAAAGAAGTTGCCATGAATTGGGAAAGGCAAGATAAAATGGATACTGTCATGTGTTTCCCCTGGGCTGATTGCCACTCCTCACTGACGGGTTACACCTGTGTCCTTTTGTTTTTTTTCACTCCCCTTCCTGTATATAATGGGTTCCTCCCCCTCACTTCCTTGCAGGTTTGTCTTGTCACCCTTATGCACTAATCTTGTCTTCATCCCAGGTTCTTTTGTGGTGTTCTTTTGGAGTTTGGCCTTAGTTGGTTTATGGACTTTGACTTTAGTGACTGAGCCTGTTTTTTTGGCTTTGTGCTCGTCCTTAGTTTTGGATTTTGTTATTAAAGACGTTTTTTTTTTTTGTTTTTGGAGCTCACAGCTGTCCTGCGACTGTGTCCGCACACCAAAGCCTGACAGATACAGGTAGTCCATGAAATAAAAGTAATGTTCTGGTTCATTCAATAAATATATTTACTTTTAGTGCCCTGCTGTTTTATACCTTATATTTTTAGAGCTTGTCAATATCATCCAAATGCTGTTGCTCACATTTTGGCATATTCCATCAGGGGTCATCCCATCAGTTTTCACTGATTCGCATATTGGTTTGGCAGAGATTTTGATGCCAGATTTCCTTCTTGACACAACCCTGTGGTTTTTTTTTTTTTTTTTTTTCTCTCTAAACGGGCTGGGGACTAGCACAGGGAAACCTAAACTTAGACCTTGTTGTGGCTTCATAGTTGGGCAGTGGTGTAAAGAGTCTTGCCTAGAGACACTCACTGGATTAAGATTATTATTGCACCCCCCCTTGGAGGCAAACACAGGTTTTCTGCACCGCGGTCCTACACCCAGTCAATATAATCCAAATGAAATTGGAATTCAGACCAAATGTTAACGCCTTCATGTCGTAAATCACTTATTTGCACTGTACCACTTAATCCAGGACTCCACTTCATTGAGCAACACTTAAAAAAAATAAAAACATTAACAAAAATGTCATTTAATACAATTGAAAAATTTTCAGGTACAAAGGGGTTAAAAATCAATTCAATTTCATTTATATAGCCCAAAATCACAAAGAGAATTTGCCTAATTGGGCTTCATTCAGGTAATTTTACAGATGCAATTTTCCATAGAACAGGGGCTTGGTGGCTGAAGGTTCTACCTCCAACTGTAGTTTTAGAGATTCTAGGAACTACAAGTAGTCCTGCATTTTGTGAGCGAAATGTTCTGATTGGTTGGTAAGGAACTGAGAGATCTATAGGATGAGGCCCCACCATTCAGAACCTTATAGGTCAACAGGAGGATTTTGAACTTGATCCTGGATTCAACACAGGAGTGATGTGTTCTCTTCTGCTAGTTCCTGCTAACAATCTGGCTGCTGCATTCTGAACAAGCTGAAAACTTTTCAAAGAACTTTTCAGGCACGCTATTAGTAAAGAGTTACAGTAATCCAGCGTAGACGTAACAAATGCATGGATGAGTTTTTCAGCATCACTACTAGATAACATATTTCTGATCCGAGCTATATCGTGAAGGTGAAAAAATGCAGTTTTACAAGCTTGTGATATGTGAGCCTTAAACGATAAATCCTGGTCAAATAAAACCCCCAAGTTTCTAACTGTAGAATTGCAGGCAATATTTACGCCATCCAAGGAGACTATCTGATCCGAGAGAGCATCTCTCAGGTGTTTAGGGCCCAGGGCTCAGTTTTTTCTGGGTTAAGGAGGAGGTAATTAATTGTCATCCAGGTCTTAATGTCTCTAATGCAGGAATTCAGTTTCTCTAGGTGGTCATTCTGGTCTGGTTTAATGGTTGAACATAGCTGCGTATCATCTGCATAACAGTGAAAATTAATGCTATGTTTCCTAATTATGTTTCCTAAGGGCAGCATGTAAAGCATGAACAGGATGGGCACTAGAACTGAGCCCTGAGGGACTCCGTAATTAACTCAAAATAATGAACCTTACATAAAAATAAAATTGATACTTTATTGATCCTTAGTGGAAATTCTGTGATACTATATCATCCTGACAACCAATAATGCAAATTTGTCCTCTAGAGTACATTTCTAAACCAGAGTATCTCCTAACTAGTGCTTACTTCTTTTGGCATCTACATATCTACTGCATATCTTATCTATATAGTCCAGTTCTATGTACAAAATAACAAATATGCTTATTTAAGAGTAAGAGTAATAACTGAATCAATTATTTACTGTGTACAGATGAGTATTTTCCAATAGATTTCATGGCTAATTATCCTATGTTGGATTTGTATGGATATACTGGTAAACTGTTGGATGTCTTGTTATGTTTATGCGTTATTCTATTATTGCTTTGATTGCTCAAACACATTTTCCAAATCTAAAATAAAGAGATCATTTGAGGCTCTTCAATTAAACCAAAAGTGAAGCAGTGAGGAACTGGTAGATGTAGTATTTGCAGATTTAAAATAAATATATATGTGTATATATATATATATATATATATATATATATAATATATATATATATATATATATATAATATATATATATATATATATATATATATATATATATATATATATATATGCAACTAAAAGTATAAAACATAAAGGTATAATTTAAAATGGATAAATCAAGTGCTGTTTTTTCCTGTTAGGTTCGACATATAAATGTTGTTGAAGGGGTGTTTTATAATTAATATTTACATTTTTTAACAAAAAAAAATCTTGTGCTTGACAGGTAAATGTTTGTTTTCACTGCTGAGTTTTTTACCTTGTAAGTTTATTCACTGATTATTTTTCAACTTTACTTATACACGGAGAAATGTTGTCAGGAACTCACAGTAGCATCATCAGGTTCTCAAAGTTCAGTTTGTCCCTTTTGCCAAACACTAAATGCCAAAGCACTTTAAGACAAACACCTTTACTGACCTCTTCTGCGAGATTTCTGGCAGTGGAGCTAAAATGAAATCCTTCAGGTAAGCAACTGGAGACCAGGGTTAATCTATCAGCCTTCCAGTAAAGACAGTGACACATCACCTCCTTCCCTCTAATATCAAATGCAGTGTGCACTTCTATTGTCTGCTCCAGCTGTCCTTCAATCTCTATCGGCACACCAACTTGCTCCTTAAACAGTACTCTTCTCCAGAATGAATAAGGGATGAGTGGAAGGGGGAGAAGACAGGATGGCGGCGGGGACCGAAGTGAAGAAGCACAGTGGAGTGGATGGGGGTGTAAATGGATCTTGAGAAGCTGGTGTCACCTGTCTCTGGGCCATTAATTAGTAATTTAGACTTGTAATGGAGTGAGCTGGAGCCAGACAGACGCAAACGGCCAAACAAAACGAAATCACTCAGTCAAACGAGTTAGCTGTGGCTGCTGATCCCACTGTGCTCAAAGTGGAAAATTATGATGGTCGCCGAGTTTTTGACGGATGGCGGGGTGGGATGGTTTTCATGCTGGCACAAAGACAGGAGCAGAAGAAGGAGAGGAATATTTTCTCTCCATAGAAATCTGCATGAAAGGCTATACGGGTTGTATTTGTCCTTTAAAATGTGACCACTAAGAAACACTATTCAATGTTTTGGGTTGCTTGTAGGATACCTGATCATTGCATGTATTTACGGGTGTGATATAATGTGTGGCTATTATTCTACACTTTAATATTATTACAGAAATATCTACTGAATTAACAGGCTTTTACTTTGAAAATTTGAGTCATTTCCTCATGCATACATTTCTTCTTTTCAAGTTTTCTAAGATTTCTACAGTTGTGACCTCCAATTTAATTCATCCATACTTTTATGGTTCAGACCAATTAACACTCATTTGAGTCATCTGAGGAGATATTAGAGCTGAAGCACTGTAACACAAAACGTTTTTAATTTTTTATTAAACATATATATCCTCACGTCGCTTTACTGTGCACGAAATATCAATACAATCCAGCATTATATTGATTTGTCCTTTGTTTGGTCACAAACTTTGAAAGCACAAAATGTAAAAATGCTTCAAACTTCACTCAGAATCAGTTAACCTCTATTTGTGGTCTTTAATGATTTCATATCTATCATGTAACTAAACGATATGGATACTTGGCTCGTAATGTCTTTGTTTGGATTGAATTACAAAGTGCTTGATATCTGATGTTCAGGTGACCGTCGTGTGTCCTTCTGGCTGTCAGTGACTGATGACATTCAAGCCCCCGGCGCTTAAGACACTCCCGTTGAGGGGTGAAATGTATCTGTGACACTTTGGAAAGTGAAGTCAAGGCAAGACGGTAGCCCAACAGACCTGTTAGACGAGGTTAATCAGTTAATGTTTTTTTTTTTTGTTTACCAGATAAATACTTACAAACATTAGCAAGCTTTCAATAAAACTTTTGAGGTCAGAAACTAAAAATTCCTAAAGGTCACAGGCCAATAAATAACTAATCCGTCGTTTGTAGGGAAAGGTGCAATTTTTCATTAAAATTGGTTAAACGGAATGAGGAGCCAAGGACAAGTTGACCCTAAATCACTCCCTTTATGAAATGACTCATCAGGTTGTCATGAAGAGGCAAAGTAAGCCTTTCTATTTATGCAGTGCAGGACCGGGTTGTCTCACAGAGCCTGGCCTCCATCCATCAGCAGCTAGAGAGCTCATCACATTCACCCAAAGTCAGAGTGAACTTTCTAGGCCAAACTTCTGCTGTTCCGCTCTGCACTCCAGGAAACAGGATGCTAGGAGATGAACAGCAAAGTCCAATGTTATCTCCCCTGATTTATTCAATAATTAACGTTTGTTCTGGTGCAGAGTCGCAGCGGGCTGCACCTGTGAGAACAGAGGAGCTGGAAACAGACTTTAGTTTAATTATTTTTCAACTGTAACACTTTGAAACATTTTTAGGTTCAAATATGGAAAAAATAAAAAGATGAAACTTTTCATAAGTGTACATAGAATTGCATAATTTTCAATTATTATTATTATTGTTTTTTTAGATGTTCATATTAAAGATCCACAACCTCTCCATACATTTTCTCTTTTTCACAAAAATAATAAGGATTTTTTTTTGCCTTTAAAATATATATTACTACCAGGAGTTGCTTCAATTTTAATCAGTTTCCCAGCATCTCTCCATCAAACTGGATTATTTCTGTTCTGACACGTGTACCTTTTTTCAATGCCACAAATCCTAAAAGAAAAAACTCTTTTTCACTGATAACAACCCAGATAAGAGCTCCTTCTTTTACCCTTCAGGTATCTGAATGGAGATGACTCCCTATTTTCAAACTTTTTTACAAGTAGTTTAAAAAAATGTTTTAGTTGAAGAAATAACATGTTGTCACTAATAAAATTCTCCATTAACCAGTTGCTTAAGTTCTTCAGAAATTAATTTTACAGGGTTTTAGTTGCAGAAAACTTCACTGAGGCTGGTTTCATGCTTGACATCATCCTTTACATGTTCCTCATTTTCTCTTCCCTGGGGATTTCAGGTTAGAGCCTGGCAGGTGATGCAGGATTCTGGTTTCTTTTTTATTTTTTTTTTGTCAGATCACTTTGTTGCTGACGAATTCCATCTAATAGATCTTGAGGATTCTTCTTGGACAGGAATGGATGCAGTACGTCAGTTCTATAAGCTCCAGTTCTAGGAAGTGGACCTCGCCTCTGGCTCATCTTGCTCCCCCATCTGTCCCCAAATTCCGTCTGGATAAAGCCCATCTGCTACACTATTCAAACATACAATTGTAGAGATAGATTGGCTAATTCTTCTTTAACAGTTCTGGTACATCGCCTGTCTGTCTTTATTTTTGTTTTTGTAGGAGTTAGGAGTTTTGGTTTAGTTTAGCAATCAGCTGTTGTTTATACTTTATGAGTGATTTTATATTTTTGGACAATTACCGCTGTGAAGCCTGTTGAGAAAACCATGTTGTAATTGGGCTAAATAAATAAGATTGAATTGAACTTAATGTCTTGATTAAGGTCCAAACAGCAGGGTAACAGGGCAAATATTGATGTGTGTTGTGATCTGAAGATGTTCTTGAGGGTGATAAAGGGTTTTTACAACCTACTCATTATTTGCTGTTTGTTGTTGTCTCCAAGCTTCACTGGCTCTATGCTGGTAGGGTTGATCTTCAGGATCGGGTTTTCTGGGGACATGGAGGCTATCTTGGGAAGGGAAGAATGCCAGACTTGACATTTTGGCTGATGATGGTTGTGTGAGGGTAGATCCACAGTGTCTAGTTGTGACCAGACGGTCCAGTGGATGCCGTTTTGGTTTCTGTCATTTGTTTGCTTCATCACCCTGTCAATGACAAAGAGGAAACAGAAACGCTGACAGCTGGCCTCCACAGACAACCTAGTAGGATATTCTCTCATAATATTTTTGGATGAGTCGGGTCATTTCGGCTAGGATCCCTTAGAGTCGAAGGAGTTGGCACAGCATGCTGCAAATACATTTTTGAGTAGACCAACTGTTAATAAAGAAAATATAAAACTGCAATGAGAAAAATAGTTTAAGGGTAAAATGAACTTATTGGAATTACACCCTCACTGATTGAATATATACAGTATGTTGTACTTGTCCTTGAACGTGTCACCAAACCTGCAGCCGGTTCTATTCCAGCACTGTGGAGGGAGAGTAAAAGAAACCTCTCCATAAGGACTGATAAAGGATCACATTACATTGCAAAGAGCGGAAACTGATGGAAAAGAGGCATAAGCAATCCCTTGGATAAATGGCCTCCTCATCCATCCACGTTCCTCCACTGGGCTGAAAATACTCTAGCTATTACAGCTGAGAACAGCATGGGACATTTGCACAAAAAAAGAGCTAATGGACATAGAGGAGGATATTATGAATCATTTTTGCAGTCTAGAAAATTAAAAAAGAAAAGGTCATTATTTTTTTTCTGTAAAAAAGGTGATAAAGATAGATTTATTAATAGCTTTTATCCTTGGAGAAAGACGCTTTACAGCCCACAGCTTAATAGTCAACCAAACTATTGTTTCATCTTTTAGATCAAGGACACTTTTCATCTTTGCTTTTATTTGTTTTTGTGTCACTTAAGTAAATGAACTGTTTATGGCAGCCAGAAAGAAATGGCTGATGCAACTTCAATTTTTCACTTGATGCGTTTAAAAGCTGGGTGGCAAAAGGCTTTGCTGACAGTACAGAATTTATTTGAATGAAGCTTATTTCCCAGCAGACCACCTTCTCCTTCTGAGCAGTTCTGATTTATTTGTGAGGGCTCAAAGTAGGTCGCCTGGGTTATTGCTCAATAGACCTGAATGAATAATGTCAACAATATGTAGCTTTTGTGTTTGGTGAAGATTGAAGAAATATGCAAAATTGGGACACAACTTAGGGAATTGTTGGCTTAAAGTTTTTAAATGGACAACATCAAATGTTGTAAATATTTACAACAAATACAGGTCACCCCTCTTCAGATTTACTTGTTAACCTGTAAAAACAGCATGTCTTCCCCTACTTCTACTAATAGTATTTAGAATAATAACGGCAATAAAGATAATCTCTGTTTGAATTCCCTCACAACTTAGTGCACTATGTTATAGCGTTTCCCATTTCGTTAGTGTCCATTTCTACAAATCCAACATCCAGTGCCCTGAAAATTTCTCAGAAGTCTTAAAAACCCATGTGATCACTGCTGCTCACCTATTCATTTGGTTTGAATAAGTTAAAAAAAAAAAAAAAAGTATCTTATGTAAATCTACCAAGTTGATTCAACCAATCAACCAACCCAATCAGACGGCATAAATACTCCTCATAAAATGTTAATATTTATTTGGTTTACTTTGGCAAATGGGTGGCAGCCAAATTAACGTAAAAAATAAAGAAAGAAAGACAGAAAAGTGGAGATCAATATCCAAATTTCATTGAAATCCAGTAGTCTGCACTTTTGGTTATTAAAATGATTGTGCATTTTGTGTTACAAGCATCAAATTTTTCATGAATATACATAAGGATCCCCTCTTTCAGAAAAGCAAGAAAATCCAGGTTTTTAAAATATACAGAGTAATATATGGATAATACACATATTATAGTATTCTGTAGATTATCCTCAAGTTTGTGCATGACAAACCCATATTGTTGAGAATGGAACAAATAGAGATTAAATATTTTTGCAACAATTGCGAGTATGGCCGCCATCTTTACAAATGGCGGCCATTTTGGATTTTTCGTATGTTCTTTTAAAAGAGGGAAAAATGGGGCTTGTACCGCAAAATGTACAATTTGTCTAAAATACCAACCTTACCAACTCCTTAGGGGTTAAGGAGTGTTGAGGGACTCAGTATTTAACCTTTGTGTTTAGTTGAACTTAACTAATTGGAAGAATTTAAAATAATTGCTGATGGGCTGACATTTAAAATGAAACATAGTTTAAAGTTTATTATTAGATTTATTGGAAAATAGTAGTACTGGAAAGACAGACCCACTTATCTGTGGTTTGATTTCAAAATATAACCCCAACCCTTTAACGTTTACCATCTGACTCAGAAATGGTACCGTGGTCATGTGGATATTTATTACTGCATATTTTCCTCCCCTTGTTCAGTTACGGGCAGGGGTGCCGCTACGGATTTTGGGCCCCCTGAAAATCATTTTTATAGGGCCCCTAACAGCCCCTAACATTAGGGATCTTTGTCCCCCCCAGTCTGGGCACCCATAATCACCCCCCCACACCTTTTTTTTTTGCGCCCCAGGTTACGGGATCATTCCTCATGGAAACTTTCCAAATTAAGTCCAAAGAGGATGCAATTTTCATTCAACCCACAAGCCCTCCATCGTCTCTCCCCCATAATAATTTGGATGCTGCATCAGTCACCTGCAAGAAGCAATGAAAGATTGTATTTTTGCCCCAACAGAAATTGAGAAATGATTAACTGAGGGCCATTATCATAAGAGTTGGTAATTTTCTCTTCTGTGCGAGAGAAAAAAATAGGGATTTTATTTTTACATGAGCCCTGGCACATTACCATCATATGCTCCATCTATTAGATTTCGTTTCCAGTCGAGAATGAACTGAGAAAGGAGATGGAGGAGATTGAATAAAGGAAGAAATCCAGTTAAAAACAAATGGAGACACAGGAGAGTTTGAGGGGGTCGCCTCCATCATCTGCAGAGTGCAATTAGAACTAAAGGTTGATAGATTCAATAAGAAAATGAGTTTTTACCATGTTAGACAGCTGAGTTTTATACAACAAAACTCACACTAAGCACAAAAACTACATATTTCAGAGAATAACAGGTGTAGTTCTTTCACATCTGTGAATGCAAATGAAAATCAGATGTAGGATTTTTTTTTTTTTTTTAAGTTTCTGCAGTTTTTTTAAAAGATATTCAGTCTAAATTTTGAATTCACTGGTAAATTTGGAATATGGCTGTTTAGAAATATGGAAGGATCTTTTTAGTTTGAACAAATTTATTTACTGACTATTTTCTGGTCATGTTTTACGACACAGGATGATACACTTTAAAAAAATCGATTTAAATCGACATCGGGTCCTGTGATTACTTGGTATTGGAGCAATATCCAAATTCACAGTATCCCCCTCCCCTACCACATATTGTATATTTTCTGAACACATTGTACTTTTTTTTTTTTGCTTTGTTGAAATCCTCGTTACCCAGAAGTCAGCTGAATTGGTACTTACAATAAAATGGACACAGTATTATGACTGTAATGTTGGAGATTATTTCAGTTACAGTTATTGAAAATTATTCTTAAAATTAGTTGTTTGATCATTTAGTGCCCCGGTTGCTTGGCCACTCCTTCTAGCTGTAGGTCAGAGTTCACTGTTATGGTTACAGGTGTCTGTATAATTCATGCTGGGAGTCTTTGTAAAGCAACACTTATAGTAAAGCTTAAAAAGATTTGTGTCAGAAACTGCTACAGAATACAGAATCCACACGCATGATCGTTTTGTCTGTGGTCTGTCCTCTTTGACAGATCAGTAAAGCAGAAATGTGTGATCTGATACAGCAACAGTAAAGAAAGGTCTTCCACAGACTCATTCATGTGAGGTGTGTTGATATTGGTTTTTTGTATTTTACCAACTTTAGGTTTGATTCTTATAAGCGTAATCTCTCTAGTTTTAAATAAAGTTTTGAATAATTGAACTAGGAGTAAAGACAACTGCAAGGCATTTGCTACAGTTATTTATATTCATAGGAAATGCATGATTTTATATTACTTTTTTAATTCACTCACTTTGAGGATATGATATAAAAAATGTGTAAAAGCGGCTTCTCCTTCAATAATGCTGGAATTTTGTTGATCCTGATAACGGTTGAAAAGTTACAGTAAATCAAAGAACTTAAACACTGGAGCTCCGGTGTTGAAGTGTTTAACCAGCACATGTCCAGGACTATTTACATTTTGTCAGAGACCATCTGGATAGTCCAGAGGAGGATTGGGAAATTGTCCTTTGGTTGGATGAAGCCAAAAATGGAACTCTTCGGTACAGACGCCACTCGCCATGTTTGGAGAGGGAAAAATGTATCACAGGAACACCTCGCCTTCTTTAAAGCATGTGGGTGGAAGCATCATGATTTGTGGCCGCTTTTAGGCAAAGCTGAAAGGCCAACTTAATCTATATCAAGGAAAGAACAAATGTGGGCGTGTATAGTAAAATTTTGGGCAAAATTCTCCCTCCATCAGTGAAAGAATTGAGAATGAAATGTGATTTTGTATTTTCTGAATATTCAAAGTAACATTTAATTGTTAGGTTGACAGAAATTCATTTTTATAATAATTTTTAAAACAATTAGATGCTTTTTTTCTATCTTGAGATAGAGGTTTCAATGCTATGCCCCCTTTTTTTTATTTTTTTTATAAGGTTTTCTTTCCTGCACACAACAGATTAATTGGTTTTGCCACTTTTGCTTTAGACGACCTTTTCTGCACAACAGTCATCAAAAACTGGATCTCAAGGTCACCTCTTAGTGTAATCGTCCCCTCCACTGGTCTCACCAGCTGCCTGTCAGTTTTCTTGACCTTGTCCAGCTTAACCAGGTCTACATCTGTCAAATCGGCTGCCACCCCCTCAAAACTGGTGATGTGAATGCCTCGGATTTTCAAGTTGCAATATTTTTTCCCCATCATAAATGTTGCTTCCTTGCAGAGCTTATGCAGATCTGAACCCTTCCTCATTCATGCATAATGCTTTAGTAGAATTGACTTTATAAAAGTTTTTTTTTTCTTTCCCCACTGAAGGTCTCAGAGGACATGCGCTGTAGGTTCAAGAGTCAAAGCTACATCTTGCTTTCCAGTCATTCAAGCATGAAATTGAATTAGTCAGTGGATAACTGCTGCCATCTAAAGGTCAGTGTTTCCAAGCAGCGGTTGAAGATATTTAGTGCAGTTCTCTCTTTTTTTTAATAAAGACAAATAAAAAAAAATGCACCAAATCATAAAAAAGTTCATATTTATTTTGGTTTCATTTAGAGCCACATGTATCCTAGAAACACCTGCTACGTTTTCCCACAGTTGTCAGCTTCAGCACTGACGCATGAAATTGAAGTTATTGACGGATACATTCACACACAAGTGTTCACATCCAGAAATACAACAATTGCTTCACGCACAGAGAAAATTTCCCATCGCTCTATTTTAATGAGCTTGTTGAATGCAGTTCTAGATTCATATTGCGTTTTTTGCAAAGAAGACTACCCTCGAAGACAATCCTCCATGGCTTTCAGCTCCAGTAACTCAGGACAGTGGGGACCGCAGTGGAGGAGGAAGAGCCGCCTGACCTTGGGAATGACGGCAAGGGCTTGGCTTCTGGCACCGCTGGGAGGATTAAAAGAAACACTTTTTAAGAAAACATGTCCAAGAAAACAGGAAAATGATGGAAGTTGGTTGTGATTGACGCCGCAGTGGGACTTCACAAAATCAGGACTCGAGTGTAGCTCTCTCACCCATTAAAGTGCAGCTGAACTAATTTGAAGAGCTGTTGTCCCAGTTCGATGCTGTCCTCTCCATACTGAGAGCTAGTGGCTGCAGCGCCGCACTCCAGATGAGACGCCGCTTTTTTCCATTCACCTACAGCAACAGAGGAAAAAAAGCCAATCTGAAGATAACTGAGATGCTGACATTTTGCCTGCCGCTCAGTAAATGACAGGGAGGAAACGAAAAGGGTATTTTCGACGTTAACATTTTTATCAGGGACAACTGATTTCATAACTTTAAAAGATCCACTCGGATAAAAAAAAAAAAAAAAAAAAAAAGTTTTGGTGTTTTAACAGGTTCTTGTGGCATTTTTGGATGATGGAGGACATATAAAGGGAAAATTAATCTTACGTTTACATTTTTGAGTATTTCTTTACTCCAGATCCAGTGAATAAGGAGTGGATGAAAAAATGAAGCTTGAAAGAAAGCGTATCTGTTTATTGAAAATATGCTGCGCAGACTGCTCCACTTCATTCTAATGTATCCACTTGCTGACAAATAGATCCATGTATGTCTTTATTTCCTCATCTCAGCTGGAATCTGGATCTAAACTGTAGCTAATGCTACATAAGGGGTATGAGGGACTGTCATTTAGTGAGAGAGCATGTAAACAGATGGGTGATGGGAAATGGTTGCTCTAGTCTATACCAATGATCCCGCCCACGACTCAAGTGAAGTTCTGATTGAACTACTTCTACTTTTTTTTTTTTTTAGGCTAAAAACGGCATAATCATAATTAAAAAACCACTGGGAAGGCTTTTAAAGAAAAGTTGTAAGAGAAAGTATGTGAACCTTTTCGGAGTGCCTCAATTTCTGTACGAAATGGACGCCTGATGTGTTGTTTTTTTTTTATCTCTATCTAAATCACAACAATGGATAATATCGCCTGATTTAAGCAGATCACCTGCTTAAGTCACACCAATTGTATGTTTTTTCATGTTTTTATTGAACACAATTGTGTCTCCAGTTATACATAAAACTAAGTAATTCCAAGGGGTTCAAATATTTTCTCCTGCAGCTGTAGATGAGAAGATGATCAGAGTGGATCTTGAAATCCCTGATGGTGTTAGTTGACCAGTTCAGTGGCCCAATTCTCACACTGAGACAGAAAGTTCATGGGTTTATACTTTAAAAATGGGATTGGTGGGTTAAACAACAAAAGTTTTTCCCAAGTGAAGCTGTGGACTGCAGCTCACTGTTAAATGCTCACTGTTAAAATGGTTAATATGTTCATAAACTGGTTAATACGTTCATAATGTTTAGATATTGTGTATTTTGTAAAGGATTACTGATGGAAATTAGCTACTAAGTTACAATCTGGTGCAAGCATCTTTGCTTTCTAAGCTCAATGTATTTGTACACTGTCCTGATAAATCAATAAATCAAATCAAATCAAATCAAATGTGGAGAACAAATTCTGCAAACCTTTGAGTGTGAAAACTGACGGGACTTAAGCTTGAAGTCTTAAATGATGTTTTTGCGTCTGTCTCCACTTCTATGAAAATAAAATCTCATAAAATCTTAAGATTTTAAACTTATTGAAACATTAAAATAAATATCCTTCTAAATTCCTTTTTCTTAGTTGTCAAAAACACAAGAAGTAGAATTGTAAACTATTTTACCTGTTTTTACCTGAAACATTTTTCTCAATCGTCCTTAAAAAGAAAACTGCATTGAAAATTTGTGCAATTTATTAACATTATGAGTTCTGAAAACAGATTTTTCATGGAAGGGCAACTGGCAAGCAAACAGCCTCAATTATAGTAAACTGAGGCAACCATATGACATGTCACTATTCTTACCCATGGTAGCATAAGCTCTGGCTGTTGCATCAGCCAGCTCCCCGTGCAAAGGATGCGTCTCTGCAAGCATCAGCCCAGAATGACTCTCCGTCTTTTTAAGCAGCTGCAGGGCTTCGGCTTCAGGAGAGCAGAAAAGATGCATCAAAATACCATTCGATTTTCTAATTTGCATCTTTTTTCCCACACTCACCTGGTCTTTCTTCCTCCATGAGGTGCACAGCTTTTTCCAGAACAATCCTGATCTCATGGATCTTGTTGCTCACTTCTGTTGAAGTAGTTTGATAACTGCAGGTTGAACATAAGAATCTGCCTTCGCGGCTTTTCTGAAATATCCAATGGAAAGGCATTAAATAACTAAAACATTCAGAGTCAATGGAATAAATCATCCAAACATAGAAGTTAACATACTTTAAGAACTGCTTTGCATTTGAAGCACAATAGTCCAGCCTCCGATGGACGTCCTTTGACACCCGGCTGTTTGGATTCTTCATCTTTCTCTGGATCGCTGCAGGCTTCACACTGACACAGAAAGTAGTACTGTTCCTGCAGGAGGCGCTGGCGGTCTTTAGCTACCATCCTACTGCTGTGAGGACCTGAGAGAATATACTTTATTTATCCCTGAGGGGCAATTCTATTTTTTCAAATTCACATGAAACAGGTGCATTTATAAAAAAATAAAAAAAGAGAAAAACTGTACAATACTATAATATAATACCTTACAAAAGGTTTCATGAGCTACAAGACCTAAACAATAAAAAAAAAAAAAAAAATCAAAGAGGAAAAACTTTACAATCCGGAATGAACACAACTGGAAAAAAGTGGGGGAAAGCAACAAAATCTTTATTTTGAACTTGTCAAAAATGTAAATATTTTTTAACTGAAAAGTTTGGATTTCTATTCTGTGGCCACTATTTAAGATTAGATCATGTGTAAAAGCAAACAATGTTGATGGAACATTGATTTTTTTTTTTTTTTTTTTTTTTACTTTTTTTTAAAAAATAGAAGTAAATAAACCATACTTATTCTTCTTCTCGATAAAAACTGATTTTATGTTGTTTTCCAAACAAATACATAGATATCTGTACGTAAATATTTACGGCAATTAATGAAAATGTGTTTTTTTCTTAAATAGTAGCAAACTGTAAACCATCTGTCAACTATTTTAATGTTGCAGTTTTTTTTTTTTAATCATACTTAGTTTCCTTATCATGACTATTTCAACTTTTGACTTGGAGTGGAGTTATACTTTAATTGACATTAAAATTTTCTTTTACAATTTGCTCTTTTTTATTGATTAATCATCATTCATCCTAAGCCAAAGTGACTTAAATCTTTCCAAATACTAAAAACATCATTTTAATATCTTACCATAGCAGTGTAGCACCTCCTGTCCCGCCTTGATAACTTTGGCTGCTCTCACCGTCACAGAGACCCCCCGAATTTCCCGCCTTTCTTCAGATATACTGATGTCTGCAAGCCCCTCCACACAACCAGCGTCATCAGTAACCGTCCTGAACACCAGGGTGGTGTTAGGACTGCAGGAATGATTGAGAAGACTGAGAGATGGGAACATCGCCGTGGCAACGCGGATTTCCTGCCGAGATTGGACTCTGGAGTTTTCCACTTCTGTTCAGAGGAGCAGATGTTAAAAGTTGTTGTGCATCTACAGTGAATTTAAAGCACGAAATAAAGCAGAAAAACTTTAAAGTTGTATCAAACCTATCGTCTGAGAATTTAAGAAATGCACATATTTATTTAAAACAAATCAAGATTTCATTTCTTCCTGTTTTAAGATTGGATTAGAAAAAAAAAACTAATTGAAAGCAATGTAATATATATAAAAAAAGTATTTTCTGTGAAAAAAAAACACTATCATAAAAGTCACCTGTATCTTGTAGCACAGTGATGGCCTGAGCATTGCATCTTAGCTGCAGCATGTGCCTCAGAATAGCACTTCCCAGCAGCCATTGCTCCGAGCTCTGCTCTGCATCACCTTCTTTCTCCTTTGGTCCACATGGCGCTGGGCTGTTAGCTAATGAGTGTTTGTTAATGTTCCTTGAAACAAGAAAATATCCTGCCTCGCTGAGCTTCATGTAGAGAGCTGCTGCAGTTACTGCATAGAGGAACCGCACAGCGGTGCTTTGATTACTTATATGGTGCAATAGGTGAAACACACTCATATAGGAGTCGCCATAGTGTGATGCAAAAGGATCCACCTCATCCGAGCAGGGAGAGCTGATCAGGCCGTTTGCCTCCTCATGTCTGTCGGTGACAGGTTGCCTCGCTTCTGGAATGATTTTCAAACCTGCCTTTAGTGTGATTCTGAGGGCTAAATGTGCTATGACGCCCATGGCCATCAGATCTGCTTCCAGTGAGCACTCCCAGCAGTGATGCTCCTCCCAGGCTTCCCGCTGACATCTAGCTGAACAGTATCGGCTATAGCTGCACCCGTCACAAGGAACGGGACACAGAGTTTCAGCCAAACACTGGTGACAGCGTCTATGCTGCGTTCCAAACAGTTCTGTCCTTGCATCTTTCTTCCTCGTCTCCTCCATTTCCGGTATAAGGACAAAGCTGTATGGCCTGTCGGTGAGAATCACATCTCCAGGTGCTATTCTCTCTACAGCCACCAGGTGTCGGCCTTTTTCTAAATTGTAGTCAACTGACACTTTAGGACAAATCCCAACATTTGAAGCTGATGCCCTGGCTTTTCCGTTGGAGCACAGACTAGGATTGTCTACAGCAGTTTTTTTACAGAGTTGATTCAGGCACATGGTGCGACGGTCCTGTAGTTTGTGTGATAGATTAGAGGGATAGCCGGCATTCAAGGCTCTTTCAATGTCATCAAGGCAGTCCTTTGGAAGAAAAGGCACAGGAATAGTGAAATAAATTAAAAATCTTGCATTATGAAAAAATACACAACCAACTTGAAAAATTAATGTTTTAGGTTGTCTTATCACTGACTTAAGAGGTCAGAGAAGGCATTGCCAATTTAAGACCCACTCCAATTAACTTTTGATCTATTGTAAAAAAGTTGTTTTCTTGGGCATAGTTTCTCCAGAGTGGCAGTAATTCATCAGGAACTCCATTCTGAGTTGTGATCGAGACCATTGGCATAGAGCAACCCCGCCCCCCCTTCCCACATCCCTGTTGCAGACAGCAAATATATGCCCAGTATATTTTTGACGTTACAAATAAGCTTTTTCCAGTAGTATTTGCTTTCACCTGCTCCTATTTCACTATAAGGAGATAATTTTGAGCCTAATTATCTTAATATATTTCATCCATTATCAGAAAAATGCTACAACAACATGTTAAAAACACAATTGTTTTCAGAGTGGGTTTATAATGGTTTTTTTTTTTTTTTTTTTAGGATAGTCTGCAGGAAGAAAAAAGGAACAAAGTACTGTGTGTAGATCAGGAAAGTAACACTTTACTATAGACAATATGAAATAATATGCTCTTTATTAACACAATCTGTAATGCTGTTTGTTTTAAAATTACAATTAAAATAATTATACAAATTGTGGAGACAGTGTCCTCTCACCTGGTAGTGCTTCAGACGGTAAAGAGCAGCAGATCGGTTGGCGTAGCACAGAGAGAGCTGCTCTGAACTACCAGGAGCAAAACAAACACCCTGTTGTCATAGAGAAAAAATAGAGACATTTGATATATTGTCCACATTATGTCAAAAGTAAAAGGTGTGTAATCCCTAAAAAGAAGGCTTTAGTAAAAAAAAAAAAAAAACACTTCCCTTGAATAAACAGTTTCATTATTTCATAAACTGTACTTTAATTGCTGCATTTTATGGCTTTTATGAAGCAATAAATGCTTATTTCATTCATTACCTGTGAATAGTGTAGAGTTGCAACCTTGTAGTCTGCAGCTTTGAAGTGAGAGTTACCCTTCTCCCTGTATTTAACTGCTTGCTCAGTGTTCTTCTTCATCAAGTATCCATCAGAGACTGACTTCATGAAGTCTAAGTCACTTTTACTGGAAAATATGAAATACATAATATGTCTGTGGACTTTGATTAAAATCCAGCTTGTATTTTATGTGTCCAGATCAAGTGTTACTACTCACGTTGTTTGGCTTAACCCATATTTGAAAATATCATCAACATCCACCAAGGATGAAAATTTTTCCCTCATCCCTGCATGAAGTAAACTCCATTTCCGTGCGACATGATCTTGCCACTGAATGCACGGAAGATCCATTGCAGAATGCACTACACTATTTCAGAGAGCCATCGAGAACACATTTAAGGGTTGTTTATAGCAGCGTGCAACAATTTCCGGTTATCAGAGAAGGAAGCGGAAATCAAAAGCTTGACTTCCTTCAAATTTTGAAAATTACATAATAAGATAAATGATTAGTTAATCAAATACATTTGAGTTCATTTTTTGTGTATAAAAATGTACACAGAAAACGGGATAGTATGATTTCCTGCATTGTATATAAAAAGGAGTCCGTCAAATAAGTAGATGGTGACAAACAAAGGTGTGTTATTTTTACCTAATTTCTCACTATTTATATTAAGACATCAAGAAGTAAAAAAAAAATCTCTCATTAACTGTTAAATACAAGTTTCTTTAAAAATGGTTTGTTTCGTTCGTTGTTTTATTTTGAAGGCATACCTCTCCTACATCCGTTGACTCTTTTGTTTGTGTTTCGAAGTTTGATTCGTCGCTCTCGCGATAACTTTGGTCCTGTCTTCAGCTAAGCGAGAGGAAAGTCTTGCTGTCTTAATTTAACAACTTTAGAACAAAGACATGTCAATAACATTGACGCAAGGGGCAATTGAAGTAAGTACACTTATGTAGTTAACGTTTTATTTCATTGACTCGGGGGTCTTTACGTCGTTCTACTTACATTACAAGCTACTAGCACTTGGAGCTAATGCCATTTAAATGGCATCAAAACACGAATCATTAGCAACGTTCATATTGTTTGGAATTTAAAGTTGCAAATATGGAATTAAAACGTCGTAGGGCTGGTTTCTGTAGTATGTTGGTTAATTTAAACCTGGTTTAAAAAACTAAAGAGCTTAAAAACTGGTGTTTGATTTGGTATTGTTTACATCCAGTGAGGATAGAAATCAATTTCCTTAAAAAAAAAAAAAAAAAACAAATGTCCTGTCTATTTTCACTTGAATTGATGCACATTTATTTGGGGATGGATTTAAATTACTAATGATTTAAGCAGAATGTGTTGTTAAATTTATACACTTATTAATAAACCAGTGCTTAGTTACTGGACTAACTGAGAGCTGTTGTTTATATTTAATCATGACTTCAGATTTTGGCAATATTGCACTTGTTACATAATGCATCATTTGATTTTATCATTTGGTCATTGTTTAGGCCCTCTATAAAGGCATATCTGTCAACAATCCTCTGCTTCAACTACTGGTAAGTACATCCAAATAACATGTACTAAAAGTCAAGCATGTCAAAATGCTTCATAATGAGATTTTTTTTTTTCAATGTTTCCATTAATTGTGATATTTTCAAATAATCTTTACTTTTTTCCCTAAGAGTTTCCTCTTTTATGATTAATGGAACTATTTGATTGTAAAGGAACTTAAAAGTTTCAAGCATTAACTTTTGTTGGCTATAATTGAAAATCTAACATTTTGCTCTTATTGACCAACCTTTACAATAATTAAGTATGCACATATTATCAGAGAAAAAAGGAGCAGTAAAGACATGCTTGAAAAAACAGGGACTGTAATAGCTCACATAACTTACTGTTTTGTATATGTAAACTATACATGATATATTTTCTGTCTTGGTGAGACTTTTTTTGTATAATATTTTCAGTTTTCCAGTTTTGAGGATTTTGAATTGTCAAACCTTCACCGATTAGCCTGTAAATCTTTTGTTCGCTTTGCCTTTTTTATGTTTATTTTTCTAGAACATACGTCAAATGACTAGCAGCACAGGTCTACCCAGGTACCGGCTTATGATGAGTGATGGTCAGCATGTCTTGTCCTGTAAGTAATTTTATTTACAATTGATACCTTTTAGGCATTACTCAGTGCTGTTTAGAAAACTGTAATGGCATGCTTGCTAAAATATAACTGAATCATTACATTTAAAAGTTCCCACTCACAGATTGTTGTGTAAGGGTGCTTTCACAAACGGCTGGTTTCTTCTGTTTCTTCAAAGAGGGGCATTTGAAATTGTGTTATGATCACAAGGAGTTTAATGTGAAAGCACACCAAACTAGAAGAAGGTTTAAAATGCATTTGCATTCTCTGCCTATTTGGACTCGATTTTTGGGCCTTTTCCTGCTGTGAAAGCCCCCTTATTAAAGTTCTTCAGGAAATTGTTCAACCTAGATGAAGCAAAGTGTCAGAACATGTAAGATACTTTCAAATATGTGAATGCTTTTGTGTGTTTGTGCAGCCTTTCTGCTCACCACCCAGTTGAATCATCTGCCAGAACAGAAGCTGCTGGTGCAAAACTGCATATGCATGCTAAAGAAGGTGGTAACCAGCACGTTGTCGGATGGCAGGTATAATAATTTTTACCAGGCTCTTCTTTTTGTGTGACTTAAAAAAATCATTAAAACTATTAAGGTTATTGAATTTTTTGCCTTTCATTTATATATTTCTATTATTTTTAATTTTTTGTTATTGGATGACTGTTTTTCTCCATGTTATTCCAATTTTCAATATTTTCCTTTGCGTACACTTTACAACTTAACTGTTGTAGAACATGAAAGTTATATTAATCAAATCTCTGCAGTCACACTGGTTATTTAGTACTTCATGGTGGTTCTTTTCACTCGTATGTTCTAGGACTGCGGTGACTGTGATGGATATGGACGTGGTGCAGTCAGCAGAGGAAACTGGAGGGAAGATCGGGAATCCCGTCCCTTACAATAAAGATGGTAAAACTTGTTGCATTCAAGTGGGCATAAGGAAAGAGTGAAGCTGAGCTCTCCACGGGTCTCCTATTATGTTTTATCTGTTTATAGGCAGAATGTCCTCTCCAGCAAAGGTGTCATCATCTACTTCTGAACCAGCTTCTTCTCCATCCGCCACAGCACCCGGACCCTCATACAGAAGCCGTGAGTGTCTAATCAAAAAACCTAAATTGTTTGATTTTCTGTTTTGGTTTCTGATAATACTTTCATTAATGCCTATTGATCCATCAAACTATTTTAGCTCCAATATTACCGTAGTTTAGCCTCTACTTGAAAGCAAAAACCGTTTTTTTTTTTCTCATGCCTGGAAGTAAATACAGGAATCAAGAGGTTAAAGTGATCTTTTGAAAATGTTGTCATTGCTCGAGCCTATCCCGGCTGCTGTTGGGCCAATCTGTTTCAGGGCCACACAATCATACACACTCACGTGTTCACTTAAAGACGATTTAGAATTATTAATTAACAAGCAGTGGTTTGGATCGTGAGAGGAAACCAGAGTGTTTCCAGAAAATCTATGCATGCTTGAAAAGATCACGCTGGGATTGGAACCGCAGACGTCTCTCTGTGAGGCGAGTGGGATTAGCGATTTTTCGAGACTTCACCATTCATTTGATGCAGACCTGGCTATGTATGACTTTTTCTTTCATACTGAGTGAGATGAAGAACTTGTCTAAGTGCAGTTTAACCTGTGAGAACAAAGAGAAAACAGAGTTGTAGTTTTCCATTATAAGGTCTTTGACAAAACATGGCTTTAAAAAACCTTATTTATAAGCTGTCTTTATAAAAATACAGATTTGTGCTGGCAGCCAAAATTATAGATGATATAAAAAAAAAGAAACATTTTGTGTGTGGGTTTTTTTAAAAATATAGTATAGTTTTGTTGTTGAAAGATGCAGTTGTATTTATTAATATCTATAATTTGCAAGCAATAATTTTGTTGAGACATATCATAATTTTCCTAAAGATCCATCACTCAGAGCAACTTGAAGCAATTATTGTTACAGAAATATTTGTGCTTCAGATTTATTTGACTTTTTATTCATGATCCACATGAAACTTATAGCTTATAAAAGAAGACAATACAAAAGTAAATAATAATAATTTTTTCCGTAAAAAAAAAATTAAGAGTTTATTTTCAGGATACAACACTGACGATTTAAGGTTCTAAGCCACATGCGTTAAAATCAAGGCCCACCAGGTAATTCATTATATCCGAACTGCCAGATCATCTTATTTGATTGTTAGTCATTTCCCGATGTTATCTTGCTCTGGTAACATATTGAAGCAACATTACAATTAGGGAGGCTGAGAGATCCGATATAATGATCTATGGCTTATATTTTGGAACACACAGAATTTTACATCACAAGGATGTCATCATCCTCTCCCTCCCTCTCACTCATGGTGCAGAGAGAGATAAACATAACCAGAAAAAATAACTAAGGACAAAACAGAGTAGACAACAAAACATAGCACAGAAAACTGAATGATTTGATTTGTTCTTGCTAAAAAAGACACATTAGTTATTTTTATATCCGGGCTTTGTTTGTTTTGTTCAGCAGCATATTTAGATCATTTTAACAGGATATATTTTAGATAAATACACTTTTTTTGGTCATGTATAAATGTAATTTTTCATATAAAATGACATAAAAGTAAAGAAATTTGAGTGTTTTTCTTTTAACGTTTAGTTTATTCCTAACTTGTATAACTTAGATAAAATATATTTTTATGGAGAATAAAATAGTGAAAGTTCTTTTAAGATTTAAGCTAATTTATTCTGGAATAATATTCATGTCTGTTTTTATTTATACTTGTGTAAAAAAAGGTTTTGAAGTTTTAAACTGTTTATCTTGTTCGGCCCCGCGGCCTAATGTGTATTTTGGATTTTGGCCCCCTGTGTGATTAAGTATGACACCCCTTCTCTAAGATAATTATTTGTCATAAAAGTGAAGTTTCCGTTATCTGGCCTGTAAATTACCAATAAACAATTCTTCATAAAAATCTCATTGATTAGATAGAAGCAGTGAGGAGGATTTCTTTACAGGACTCAAATGACTAAAATCTATTTATATGTCATAGAAATACATTGTGTTAAATACCATGTGTAAAAAGCATGTATAAAGAAGCCAATTGTTTTTAAGAAATAAAAAAAAATATGATGTGCAAATTGATAATAAACTATAAACAATATGAATCTATTATGGTAATTTCTTAAGTTCAAAAACAATACATTTGTCCTTTAAAGCTCCTCCATTTTGCTTTATTTAAATGGATAAAATCTGTTTCATGAATGTTGGTCATTGTTTTGTGTTTTCATATTTTGGCCGATAGATGGAGCTATTTATTCTTTTAAATTCAGCTTGCAAACACATGCGGTCTTGATTTTCCATCAAAATGTTATTGCTCTTCTGAAGTGATTCGGAACGACCTTTGAATGTATTTTTAATGAAGCACTTTTACAACAGGATTAAGGAGAAAAAGGTGAAGTCTAGCTTTTCTTTCCATTGACGATGACAGAACTTTAATTCTAAAACTTAATAAAGATTGGAAAGCAGACTCCTAAACGTACACAATATGGTAAATAAAGATCTGATGTTTGTCGTCCTAGATGATTCTTTTTAAAGAAGTTTTGAAAACAAATAAAAAAAAGACGGTTTAAGGCACTTTTCTAAGTCGTGGATGTCAGAATGAGTGTCCACCACAGGTTCATACTACTACAACCGGTGCACCGTTGGAACCTCTCCCACTTACTAAGCTTTGTTTCAATTATTTCATAAGACCAGATGCTCATAACGTTGACATTGATTTTATTGTAAGGCAGAGCCATACCCGGCAGTGGAAGATGCTGGCATGTGGGTGGATAATGAGTGCTTGGAATACTGTGTTTGTCCGTGTGTAGGTGTGTGTCTGCATGTGTTGTGGCTGAGCGAGTGTGTGGGCTGATGGCTCCTCCAGTTCATGGGTTTATGAATATTGTGCTGAGAACTGATTCCCCCTGTAGCCATGTGCAGATGGAGGGGTGAGGAAGAGAGTCGACTAATTTGACTCGGCTGTGTGTTAAGCAGTTCATCAGATTTCACTCGTTACATCCTCTGATCCATGTTACCCAAGAGATCCCAACAAACCGAGAGAGCCTGCCTCTTGGTTTAGTTGTTCTCCTGATAAAACGCTCCTGCAGTGTTCTATTAGAGCTGAAAACAAGCTTTACGAATTAAGATTCAGCACTTTATACCGCTGAATTTGCTTCAAATTGCATTTTTTTTTTAAAAGTCATTAACAAGATAAGTAAATGCCACAAACCATGTGTTCCCCAGTGCCGTGGCGAGGGAGACTTTCGTTTTACTGGAGGGTTTTAGTTTAAGCTTCTGCTAGGAGTCATTGTTCACGAGTCCCACTTTGCTAATTTGGCTCATTGCCTCTTTCACTTACATCTCTCTCATTTGTACCCCAGCTCCTCCCAGTAGGATTTAAAGAAATCCCTGAAAATCCTCTTCTAAGGTTTGCTGCAATCAGGTCTTTTTGATGTGCCCCTATATAAGCCCTCAGATCCAGAGAGAAAGCGAGATGGGAAAGGTAACTGACGTTTGCCGGCTCCGGTCTTTATTGGACAGTTGTGTGTGTGTGCACTCAAAAGAGCAGTTCTGTTTATGACAATGCATTTGTCTCACCTCAAGTTACGATCCTATTCTGGTGCCTTTACACGTCCCTCTGTGTTGTAGTGAGAAAATATATGGCCTGTTTATTGCGATAACTCACAAATTCAGGAAAAAAATCATATATTGCCAAGTTTTAAGTTTATGCTAATGGAAATGGGAAAAAAAATATTGAAAAAGACTAAAATTTGAGAATTTGTGAGAGTTTTTGAACTGCTAGAAAGTAAGACAGTTTAATATTGTCACCACAGATTTTAGCTGGAAACCTGGGAGTTAAGCCTTTAATACCAGAGTTGTCAACGGTGACACCTAAGTAACACTTCCTCTTGGACATATTGTAAATTTTTGACCTTTTACGCGATCAACAAGAATCGATTTTAACATATCGCCTTTGCACTAATATGCAGCATTTCACAAATATAAAATGATACACAACGGCATAATGCAGCTTTTCTCAGTGAATGAATCAACTTCACTTCTAAAAAAAATGTTGCATATCAGCGCAAGACTTTTTATCTCTACTTCAGAATCCACTGAAATATAGTTAGTTGCATCAACGTTTGAACCAATGACACATATGCCATGAGGTGCTACGCTAGCTTGTTGCATACGCAAAGTTGGACGCCATATTGGACATGTCCAGATGCCTGGAAAATAAAGAATTTGACTTTTCATGAGTAAAATATTACTGTCAGCTAATAAAAAAGAACTTATTGAAAACTTTTTATAGTAGCAAGTGGATCATATAATAGATTTGAAAAAAATAAAAACCATGCAACAGGTATGGATTGCATTTTCTATATAATAATATATTTAATATACAGAAAATGTTGAAATATTGTTCATCTATTGAACTTTATACAAAAACATTAAAACCACAACCTGGGTTTATTTTTGTGATGATCTGAGTTTTTTCTTTTTAAAATCAGACAAAACTTAAATATTTTATGGTAATTTCAGTGTATCTGCTCAGCTGTATCTCATTTTTTACTCACATGTTCAATATGGCGTCACTCTTTACGTGTCTTGGAGAATAATAGCTAGCGAGCGTAGGATCTCTAGCAATACAGCCCAGTGGTTTGAACAGTTACGATTGTTAAAAGAATCTCACACTGGAGCTAAATCTACGGGGTTAAAGACCCACTCCAAAGAAAATTATGTTTTTAACATATTCTTGTGACATTTTTCTCATGATGGAGGAAATGTATAAAGAAGATAAGATTTAAACTGCATGTATGAGTATTTGTTTATTCAAATTGTGATGAATCAGGAGCAGATGAAAAATGCTTTAGTAAAAGCTTGTTGTCTCTGCCCTCCTCCATTCTGAAGCATCGGTTTGTAGTTGACTAGATCCCTTTACGGCTGTGCATCTGGATGGTTCTGATACTGCTCGCCATTTTTATCGCGCTGCTATTGTTAGGTTAGGGTTGTGTAAGACTGTAAGCTAGCGGGAGTGACTGGTAAAATAAAGGGATGATGGGAAATGAGACCAGGCTTACTCCGCCCACAATTAAGAGGCAAATTATTGCCGGTCTGCTGAAACAATATCAATGTAAATATGTGTAAAGATGTGGACAAAAAGTGGCTTAATCATAATTAAAAGAACATTGGGAACGCTTTTACAAAACATCAAAATATGAGGAGTGGGACTTTGAAGGGTTAAGATTTAGTGAAGGAGACAAATCAGAATGCCCGTGCTCATCAGTTTATGTGGAAATGATCAGTCTAGCAGCCATAGTCCTGTGAAATATCAAAAATAATCAGTGCTTCAATATAACAGCTATTCCATCAAACACTTACTCATCATGGCGTTCTATCAGCCTGATGAATTGAAGTTTTACCCAGTGTGAATATTGGAACGACTAAACACGGTTTCCAGCGTGTCAATGTGTTCTATACTTGATCAGCGAAGTACAAACGAACTCCTAACTGCTCAATGACCTCCACAGGTCACTCATGTCTTCCTGAATCAAATTCAGGTCGGCAGTTGTCGCTTGTAAATTGACTGCAGGCTTTGCACTGAGCTATTGAACGCCTTCTGACTCTTGAGCTCCTCTCAGAAATACTCTCACCGAGCCGTCATTGGCTGTCCGAGTTTTGCAATTATCAAACACTATATGTTACATTTATAATAAAAGTATTTTCTGACATTTTCTGAAAAACATAAAAAATATTCAATTTCATTGTTTTTTTTCCTGTCTAAACCCTGATTAATTTTGGGAAATAACCACGCCCTCTTCCTATTTTTTTCCATTCTTTAACTCATTTAACAATCAAGCCCATTTTTGAGAATGGATGCAGAGGTGCAAGGACAAACAGTCATGTTTGTAATTAGTTATAGACAGAAAACCTCCATCAGTATTAGGCCTCCTGCTCCGTTACAACCTTTGACCTCTGACACTTTTGGAGGGTACCCGCTACATCTCGCCCGCTAAATAAATCATTTTAAAGGCTTTGTGTATTACATCACGATTAACAGTTTCTGAATTGCAAGTGACTCTCTACCCCATTAATTCACAAGCCGTTTTATTAATATTCTGAAACTCCTCTTAAGAAGTCGAGCGGTAAGTGTGAAGTTGGAGGTCACCCGGCAATATTCAGAGGCAGATCTTTGTTTCGGTTAAATATTTATCAGGAGTTATCTCTCAGAATGACCCCCTTTTCAAACTGCTGTGAACTCGACATTTTAAATCCAAATAGAGATCTTGACTTGCAAATTTGGGTGTGGGCTGAAAATAAAATGCTCATTATTTTTTTAAATGAACGCCCTGTGAAGATCTCCTTTGTCCACCCACACAGTTTGTGTGTACACTCTTATTAGGATGCTGACATTTGTTTTTTACAGCCTTGTCAGAGTATTCCTTACTCACAATTGTCCTTACGGCTGGATACAGACTGTCTGCAGGTGAAAAATTGGGGACGCACTTCTAAAAAAAAATAGCAAAGTTGTAGATTTGAGCAAAAATGTTCATGGAGCGACAGGTGTAGCAAACACTTATACACTTAAATGTAATTTTTAACAAACTATCCACATTTTCATCATCAGAGCACAGTGGATTCATCAATAAACATCGTAAAATGTTAGTATTGATTCGACTTTCACTTTGTGAAATGGGTTGACATCAGATCCGCCGTTTAGAAGAAAAATAAGTAGTGAGCATGGTGTCAAAATTGCTTTTAAAATCCAGAGCCCTATAGTCCTGTACTGTATAGTTTTTTAATAGTTAGGGATAGGGTGGGAATTCAGACATAGACTCAGTGACGGGGAGGGGGTGGGTTGCTTTGTGTCAGTAGTTCCGTCCACAACCTAGATTTATATTTCTAATGAGCTGTTGCCGCTGTGCAAAAAATATGTCTTACAAAAACAGCTTTTTGATTTTGGCTAAAAGCTTCACAATTCAAAGATCACTGGGAACCATTTTACAATTTAAAAAAATAATAATAGTTGAAGTGGGACTTTAATATGAATATAAATATGAATATTAATATGAACTGGCCCAACCCAAAAACTTTCATGCAAACATCAGTTCTAAAACCAACTTGGAGCCTAAAAGCCTTTTAATTTTAATGTCCTAAAAAACATTTTTTACCATAAAGTCTGTGATTATTCCACAAATTAACAATTCTAAATATATGAATGAAGAGTCGCAGTCATTCTGGTCAGGCGGGATTCAAAGCAAATTGACTTTAAAAGTTCATCTAAAAACTTTACTCCTCATCCTCATAGCTTGAGTTCTTATTGCTGATGGAGAATTCAGGTTATTTATGTGCTAACTACTTTAGAGGTGTGTCAAAAAGGTAAAATAAGTAGATATTATGTAGGCTGATGCGAATGTCAGAGCTCCAACTCTATCAGAATGGTCAGCTAATGTCCTATTACTTAGTGAAGGTCCAGGTCTGGCTCAGATGTAGTGGCACTCTAGTTGTTTATGGTTCATGTGGTGGGTGTGATTGAAGCGTTTATCCCCTGGGCAAAGAAATCAAAACGTGACTGTACATGGAAGAAAAAGAAAGGTTCATATCCATATTCCCAAACACACAGCCTTGTTTATGTTTTTCCTGCCATCATATTATATTTTGTCCTCATCATAACAGCTTTTGGCACAAAATCTGGATTTATTTTTTAATAAAGCAACCCTCCTTTATAATCACCAAAAAATATTAATTTAATCAGGCAAGCTTTACTCCTCACTCTTGCTTTCATAATTTTACCCCCACTCGCATTATCCCCCATTCTACCACCCATCCCAAATTCCGTTCTTTTGCTCCAAGCTTGCTTTCATGCACTTCATCCTGGCAGCGCACATATGAATATTGAAGCTAATTACCTATCACCTCAAAATAGCTGTTCAATCTGCGATTTTTTTTTAATTTTTTTTTTCCCCCAAAAGAATGTAGCCACAACACGCACACGCTGGCACTGAAGTACACACAATCACACAAGAGAGCGTATCACGGAGTTTAGGACTGGATGGAACAGGAGCTTTAATCATAGGGGGAGCAGTCTCTGTGGAATTAAATGGCTTTATCCCTTATACTTCATCTACCCAAATGCTGTTGCTCAATATGGTAGATCACTCTTGCCAAAACAAAGCATTACATAAGAAGTATGTTGACAACAGCTAATTATTTTTGCTTGAGTCATGCAAATGAGAGGGAGACTTCTTTATTGTGGGAGGTAAAATGCCTCCATTAAAGTCTGTGGTTCTTTTGTTCAAAAGACTGTTTTGGAAAGTACATAAACTCTGTCATTTCCTATCAGTATGCAGATTTTATGTGTGTTTTGTTCTATTTGAACTGAGGTACTGTTATTGCACTGTTTTCTTAAACCAGATTTGCATTGCATCACTGCAACTTCACTTGACAATATCAGGATCTGAAATTAATAATTTTGCACATTTAGTAAAATAAGTTGCATTTCTAAATTTCTCTTGTTAAAACATGTTCAGAACATGTCCTTATTACAAAAATACTTACAAAATCTCAAATTTTAATGATAATTTTGATTCTGGTGTCAACAAGTCCTTAACACACTCTCTTCAGTTCTCCTGTGTTTAAGCTGTGATTACTGATGATTATTGCAAAAAAGATTTACAAGATGACAGTAGATCATTCAAATAAGATCAGGTTTTTAATGCACCCAGATTCAGAGCAGCAAGAATGGAAAATGTGTTAAAGTCAAATCAAATGGAACTGTCTTAACAGTGAAATTAAAATCTGTGATCGCACTTCATATCTTGATCAGGAATGTTAAATTGAGAACAGGAGCCAAACACTAAGTTTATACTTCTTTCTACTTCTTGTCAGTCGTGATATTTAAATTGAACATTTATCTAAGTTTAAGTTAAATAAACAATAAAAAATTACATGAAAAATGAAAATTAACATAGAATATGTAATAATGTTATTAATTAGGAACATGAACACATTCTTAAAATCATATTTAAGAATTGAGTTTGCTGGATCAGCTTTAAAAGTGATACATTCATGTACAACAACTAATATTAAATGACTCAATTTAAATCAGGATGTGGGATAGTGCTAATAGTATTTGCAATAGTTTACTTTAATGGAAGCTGTGTGTAATATTTTTACTAATATTTTATACCACTTATTAAGAAAAATAACATTATAACTTTAATGTGTTAATAGGAAACCACTGTTTGATTTTTTTTTTTTACAATTATCTTAAAACAATAAATATGCTTTCTCAAATTTATGGGTGAAAATTTGATGTATTTACTCCAGCGTGTTTTTTTTTTTTTTTGTAGTTATAACTAATTAATGGATTTTTCCCCCTAATAAATTGCATTGGTAAAAATGTCCATATTTATTTGTCTTTCAGCATCTTTTTCTCAACTAGGAAGCAGAAGTAATGCTGCTGAGAAGTCTCCGGCTGATTCCCCCATGAAGGTTTCACCAGCAAAAGCCACACATTCACCTATGAAAGTTTCACCCATGAAGGGTTCCCCCAGCAGTTCCCCAGCAAAAGTCTTTCCTATTGCAGCGCTCAATCCCTACCAAAGCAAGTACGTTGATGTAAACGAGTCGGTGCGTTTTTCCTCTTCTTTTTTTGGGAGTATTTGTTGAACTTGGAAAACACTCTTTTTCTTATTACTTTTTTTCTAAAATACATACATTTTTACTATCTATACAGTTTAGTCGATCAGGAAAACCATTTTCCACAGAAATGACCTCTCATATTTGCTGCCATTTTAGAAGGCACTTGAGGCATGTTAGTTCATGCACATGTAAGCATTTTTCTGAACTGGAATGTTCAGCTATGAGGTTATGGTCCATTTGCATGGAAATTAAATGACCAAAACTGCCAGAGAATTAGACACTTTCCAGGCAGGTACTGTTGGGTTTTGTGGAACACTGCTGGAGGTTGGATGCTGTTTTTTGATCTAGCATCTTATAGGTTTTTCTAACCAGTTCTTATGTTTTCCCATTCTTGTTTTTGTTGCTGTTTTATTATTTTTGTCTTCTTAAAAACGTTTGTTTCCCTGAGCTAAAAACTGGTACCAAACACAGGTGGTTGTAAGGAAAATGTACTTTGTCAAATCTTCATTTTAGACTCTGGCAACAGCATTATAAGTGACACTGCAAGCAGCAAAAATGAACTTGGCCTCTATAGGTGTTGTGATGGATGACTGCTCCAACTTTAATTTTAGGGAATACCCATAATGCACGAAATATATGACTTCAGCTGGTGTGTCTTCTGTGGAAAATCCAATAAAGGAGAAATGCAGCTGAGAACCACTGTATCAATGTGGAAAACAGAAAAACAACATTTACTAGGTTATTTTGGTTGTAAGGTGACAACATTGACCACATGCTATAATTGGCTTCTGGCCACCATAAGCCCTGGTGTAATAGACTTTGGTGGAGGAGTCTTATCCATTTTGAGCAGGAAATAGGGTTCATTCTAGGCCAGCGTCTGTTCTTATGATAGAGGATTTAATTGCACAAAAAGCTATGGTATAAATATCCTGGCCTGCACTACTATTGTGCATTTAAATAAGCCCACTGCTGCTTTTTAACTGTTGTTATACTGGAAAAAAAAATAGATCTAAACGGTGAAAACAAACACATGGTTGACTCTTGAAAAAATAAGTTTGATACCTTTTTTCTTTCCTTTTACGTAACTTAACATCAGAGATTCAGTTTCTTTGGCAGCTATTCTTTTTAGTTTTGTAGTTTCAGAGCGTTGGCTGATGCAGAATTTCCTTTTTAAAGTGTTTCTTTTTGAGAGGATCTGTTTTTTTATTTGTGTGGGAGACTTTATTCAAGAACAAGGATTTGTTTCTCCATGTCTTTCTGAATAAAATCTTGGTTTAAAAAGCCACTCTGATCATCATTAGATCTATTGTAAAATAATTCCTTGTGGTCTTTTAATTATAATTATGCTGTTTTTTAGCTAAAATAAATTTTAAAAAAAAGTATGTTGTTTTCTAAGATATAATTTCTGCAGAGATGCAGTAGTTCATCAGAAATTCGCCTCTAAGTTGGGGGCGGGACTATTTGCGTGGTGTAAGTCTGGCCCTAATTCCCATGATTCATCTGTTTTTATGCTCTCCTGCTAGCTAACAGTCCCTCACACTCCCAACCTAGCATTACCACTGTAACAAAAATGACGAGCAATACCAAAACTATAGTTTTGAACATATGCCAGCACAAACAAAGAATCTAGTCGTTTATAAGCAAATACATCAAAGTGGAGCAAAGCAACCTTTTTATTTTCTACATACTTTTTTCAAGTGGCCTTCTTTTATCTGCTCCTGATTCATTACAATTATAAAGAAGAAATACTCAGAAAGGCAAATTTAAGATTAACTTTCTTTCATATATGCTCTCCATCATCACAAAAATGCTACCAGAACATGTTAAAAACACCAAAAACACTTTGATATCAATCAACAATCCATTTTTAATCTGATTCAACCTCAAACTCTCTTTTCAACGTATTTCTAGGTGGACCATCAGAGCAAGAGTCACTAATAAGTCCAGTATCCGAAAGTGGAGTAACTCCAGAGGAGAAGGCAAGCTGTTCTCCTTTGAAGTTGTGGATGAGAGTGTGAGTAAAGAAATCTTTTTTTTTTTTTTCATGTCAGCATACTATGTCACACATGGCAGCTTTTGCTTTATCCATACAATGAAATATGCTGGTCAACAGGGGGAAATCAAGATTACTGCCTTCAACAACGAAGTGGACACATTTTTCTCTCTACTGGAGCAAGGCAAGGTGAGTAGATTCTCCCTCATCCATATCTGTTGGTACATTAAGTGATAGGAGCTGCCTTGAAGTACAAAGAAACCCCCAACATTTTTACCAAGGCCGTGCATCAGCCAGTGTGGATGAATGGGACGATGTAGAGTTTGAATTTCCTTTCTAATAAATACAAACAATCTAAGTGAAGGATAGGTTCTATGAAGTTTGTGGAATTTAACAAAAGACATTTAAGCTATTTTGAGTTTTGTGTATTTTATTATGTGCTGTGAAAAGCAAATAAATTGGTAAAATTGTTTCATGAATTCCTCCGAAAAGCGATTTAAGCAATCTTTGATCCATTAGACTTGAAATATGTGCCATTTAGCACAGTTGTACTGTGTTCTTGGTTATCACCATTGGGACAGAAATGGCTGCAAGTTTTGTTGTCTTTCTAATAAAGGATTCTTGTGCATATTTTATTGCTTTGCGTCGCGAGCTACAGAGCCTAAAGAGATAGTCCTGTTACTTTGAAGTGGGATTGTATGTAGCGCTTGTTTTTTTTTTTTTTTTTTTTTTTTTTTTGTCTTTTGGCCCAATTTTTAGCAGTCCAATTATTGCTTTATGTATCTGCCCTTAAAGTAAAGTAGTGCACGGTCAATTTAATAGCTGGAAGATACAAAATTTTGTTTGTTTTTTGTTAAAAAAAAAAAAAATTAAAATGATAGTAAGTAAACACACTAGATATACAAAGTAGAATCTTTAGGTTGTAAATATTAAGTCTCATTACATTTTTTTATTGTGTTAAAATATCCATTCACATGTCTGAGCTAAGTTAGAACTGCAACCACTCAAACCTGAAAACAACTTTTTCCCTCCTTCCATCTCACTCAGTCAAATACTTCACTGATGGCATCCCATAAAGTTGCCCGTGAACAACAGCCAAATAAAGGCACCTCAGTCCCACTACTTGGAAGAGTCTAATTGAAGTCCCTTGTGCTTGCTGCCACTGTTCCACATTCAGTCATAAAGGCCTTTGCCTCTTTTTGAAAACCGCTTTCCTCTCAGGAGCATTATGTCGTGTTGTCATTCCACACACAAAGCTGTGCCACTCTCATTGATTGATCCACCAAGTATCGCAGTGACATTTCCACTTTCAAGTGAAGATTTTTGACTTCACAGAAACATTTCCTCTTTTGACATAAAAACTTGATCTGATTTGCATTTTCTTTACTCTTATTAAATTATATATATATATATAAAATAAAACTTTATGTAAAATAAAGTTTGTCATCACAACTTTGTATTTAGAATTTTTGAAAAAATATTATATAAAAACAGGTACAAGCAACAATAATAGATCTTTGATAAGTAGAACTAATAGGGATTGATAAATACTTTTTTGCCAGTAGCCTGAACATTTATTGGCGAATGGCATTAAGTTGGCACAATCTAAAAAAAGTTATATTTTTCTTAACTTTAATTCTTAGACAATATGTTTTAACCACTTCATAATACGTTGTAGGACTTTGATAATTACGTTGATATCCAAGAGCTTGGTCATGTAAGCCCTCCTCCAGTTTGTGCTTCCTCTCCTCCAAGGATAAATACTGGATTTATACTCATTTCCACCTCTGGAAGTCGGGACTCATTTTGTCATTTATCTGTTCGGAGTATTGACAGAGCAGTCAGAGAGTCTGAACAAACCAAAAGGATTCCTCCATAAGTCTCAGGCTTCTGTCTCTGCATATGTTAAATTAAAAAGGAAGTGAGGGGATGATAAGGAATCCCAGAAAAAAAAAAAACAAAAAAAAACCTCATGCGAGTGGAAAAAGGGATATTGGAGCCTTGGGAGAGTAAATGAAGGAGTGTGCCTCCCGGACTGAGTGTAAATGATGCTGTTAAACAGGCGCGCTCTGAAAACTCTTGTTTATTTTCTGGTGAATTACAGGAGTGATGAAGCTGATAAGAAACTTAATCCGAGTTGGACTGTTCTGGTTAAGACATTTCGGACAAACTGTGTTGTAGTAAAAATAGCTTAAATGAGCTCCAACTATCACTGTTTTTATTGTGTTAGAAGTGACTTGGTTTATTTCCTGATGCTCTGGGGTTTTATACACACATCTCCTCTGTAGGTGTACAACATCTCGAAGGCTACACTTAAAGTGGCAAACAAACAGTTTAACACACTGAAGAACGACTACGAGATGACCCTCCACGCTCATTCATCGATCGTGCCATGTGACGACACCCATAGCATCCCCACGATGAGTTGCGACTTTGTGCCAATAGAGGAGCTGGAAAACCGCGACAAAGACTCCATAATTGGTAAGATTCAGGGCTTATTCACTCTGCGTGCAACCACAATAAACTAAACTGATTCATTTTGAGCACAGTATGCTTGATTGCAAGAAAAAACTGGAAAAGGCAAAAAAGTGTATCTGAGAGTCAAGTTTTTGCAGTCAAAGACATTGTTAACAAGCCAGATGTCATCAGCCTGGAATGTGTCAAACAATCAGCAATCTGGGGTGAGTGTTCAGACAGTAAAAAAGACTTTGAATTTTGTTAGCAACTAGTGAAAAGCAAGTGTGAAGGATGGAAAATAAAGTAGAAGTTGCACTTTCTCAGAAAGTCTGAGGAAAACTCCAATAATGTGCTGCAAGTGGTGTGTGAGCCCGCTGAAATGGAGACGCAGCGCAAATCAACGTCTCCCTGTGAGGGAGCTGTCAAGAAAAGCTTTCAGGAAACCACCCTTATTTTTTCTTTTATTAGAAAACTAAAAACAATTTTTTTTCTTTGTAAACATAGTTTTTGTGTCTCTTTGTAGTCAAGTTTTGACTGGAGGGAAAAAGGAATCAAGAAGCGCATTTCTTTTTTCTTTTTTACTTCTGTGTCTCTCTTATTGTTGTAAAGCCGCTCATAGCAAAATAATGTGTTAAAATAATATCAAATTTTTCTGATTTGAAGTCTATCAGACACAAATTAAACACCTACTTATGCAAATTTTTCCTAAAATCACTTATGCTCATTTTTTGTCGTCATGCTAGGACTTTTGTTGTTATTTTATTTTGAGAGCCAATTCTCTTATCCCTTTAAAAAAAGGGCTTCTAAATATATTCACAAAAATAAAATCTGATTGTTGATTTGGGAACAAACAGGGACTCGCTCTCTGGGAGTCATAAGCAGCAGACGAAAAAAAGCTGACAGGTACACAGCGGTGACGTGTGAGCCAGATATCTTGGAAGAATCTGCTGCGACAGTGTCAGGATGAAGGTTAATTCAGGCGTACACTAAAGGAAAGATCTAAAAGAAAGGATAATATTCTTTCCTCCTGTTTCTGAAGGTTAGGCACAGAGCCTTCCTGCTGTGTCTTAACGGGAAAGGCGTATCTCTGTGACAGGTGCATTAGAATGGATTTCATGTAGGATGGAGTTAAAGTGTACTGCTCCGTATTTTTGTTCGGGCGCTGTAAATAAGTGTAAAGAATGACCTTAAGATATTTTCTTGTCAATCAAAACATTGCTGTTTTGCACTTCCGTATGACCCTTTCTGCTTGTTTTTGTCTTTATTTTTACACACTTATCCATTTTCTAAATCCCTTTCAGGGTCACAGGGTTGCTGGAGCCTATCCTGTTGGGCAAATGGAGGGTACACCCTTACAGGTTGCCAGTTTATCGCTTGGCCACACTATTCACTTACACACACACTCGTTCTCACCTAGGGATTAAATATTTTTTGGGACTGGTAGAAAAAAACAGAAGAACATGCAAACTCCACACAGAAAGGTCAGGATTTGAACTCCGTCTCGCTGTGAGGTGAGTGCCAACCACTACACCACCATGCACCCTGTCATTACAGTCACAGCAAGTGAAGTCATTAACACACTGTACAGCTTTGCGTTTCAGCATGCAGAGCGTGTATGCGTTGGTCACCGAGGAGCAAAGTTACATGTCCTGTGTGTTAACGTTCACTCCCCCCCTCGACGGTCTCTCTACCCCTTTGTTAAATGGGGGATTATAACATGGTAATGAGAACCGTCAGCCTGTTCCTGTGGTGATAATGGAGTTCATGGGTGGATGACATCGTCTCAATCATAATGGAATTAAGAGGAGCTGAGAGAGCACAGACAGAGGCGCCGTTCACGCAGCCTGTTCGCCCCCCCCCTCTCCCCGTCTGTAACCCCCTCTGAATTTCATCATGCCAGAACAGAGTTATTATTCTGCAGTTGGAGGTAAATCCAGCACCGTAAACAAGGAACGGCAACACTCGCCATTCATCAGTCGGCGGATTCTGTGATGTTCCAGGTGTTTAAGTTCTCAATGATTCTACTCTTTCATTTTTTCCCATTTTTGTATGTGTTAATCATAACGATTGAACAGCGTGATTTAATTACTATGCCATAGTTTTTTGCCAAGTACTACAACTGTGGAAAAACAGTGGGAGGGCAAGTTGTTTTTAAAATCTTACTTAGTCAATTTTCCTTACACTTACTGTATTGACAGCAATCTTAATATTTTGATGCAAAACTATGCAGCACAAATAGTGCCTTGGCTGCACAACAGTATAGTGGCTGGCACTCTTGGCTCACAGCAAGAGGGGTTCAAATCCTGGCTGGTTCTTTATGCGTGGAGTTTGTATGTTCTCCTTGTGCATGTGTGGGTTTTCTGGCACGCAGGCTTCTTCGTACTATCCAAAAATGTGTGTGATTGTATCTCTGTGTAACCCTTTGATGGTACTGGGTGTACCTCATTTTTGCCCTTCAGTAGCTGGATAGGCTCCAGCATTCAATTCATTTCAGGTTCATTTATATAGCCCAAAATTAGTAATTGTACAAAAACATAAAGTCAGTCATGAACTATTAACAATAGCCGGTTAATAAACTAAACAGAAAAAGCTAAACTGGGCATCCCTGCCATTAGATGCACTTTCTTGGTAAGGAAAAACGTCTAAAAAAAATAAAATAAAATAAAGATTTGGGGGGATTCCTCAGGGATGCATTGAAGAAAATCAGAGAATTAGGGTATTTAACTCTGTAATTACATGTTTGAATAGTTTAACTGATGGGCTTCATCCAGATGGAGCAGGTGGACGGCTGGGGGGAGAGGGCGGAGGAAGAGTAAGAGGTGAGGTCCACAGCTAAGAACAGGAGCACACCTGGGGTTTGAAATCTCTCAGGAACAACACATGAATCACACTGCACCAAACAGAGGCATAGAGAACTCAGTGTGATCTTTAACAGGATCAACCAAGTTTAGATGATGGATGGTAATAATGCATCAGAGTCCAACCACTAACTATATCTCGAAGCTCTTTTGACTTCATTTTGTTTATACATTTTGTGAAACAACTATAAAACACTTAGATGAATCATAAATCTGTAGAAATTTAATATGAACCAAAATATATTGTAAATGATCTGGGTTGAGTGTGTGAGGATATGTTTTAGTTACACAAAATAAAGTCAGTTTTGCCCTACTTTCTTATTTATTGCTTCAAAAATGGTGCATGTATTCTATTTGGGAGAAAAAGTTACATTTAAGCCACTAATGCAGTGTTTGTTCTTTAATTAGCTCTTTCTATTCCACATAGACTCCTAATGAAATGCAGTGCAGATCAGACCTTTAGGTCGTACAGTGAGACAGCAGCTGCTCTTCAGTAAAGCAATCCTGAATGAAGTTTTAAGACCCTGAACATGACAGGAAACATAAAATAGGAATAAGAGCGTTTGTTGGGATTTGGAATAAGGGCAGGAACTTACCTGGCCCGCTGTGACATTTATGTCACTCTGTTGTGAATTGCTAATACCAGATAGGCGACAGCTCTCTGGTGTGTTAAATATTTACCCCTTTTGATGTGATAACGCTTCTTATTACATATATGATCACCTCGGGGCATATTTACACTCACGATATGAAAAGAATGTCGAAAAGGCTCTCCCTCTCTGCAGCATGCCCTTTAAAGTGGCGCGCTGTTGACGCTTTTGTTTACCTGCCGTCACGAGCCATCTGTGGAAGGAGAAGTGGAACGACTCTTTGTCTGCTTGTAGATGTAATTGGGATTTGCAAACGCGCGGAAGATGTGTCCCGCATCACCACCAAGAGCAGCAGAGAAGTCTCCAAGAGGGCCCTCCACCTGGTCGACACGTCCGGAAAGGAGGTGATCGCCACGCTGTGGGGGGACGAGGTGAGGAGGAGAATCTCACTTACACAACAATTGATGTCATATCGATGTGTTTGAATGCAGAACGGTTTGAGTGAGTTTGACTTAGACTAGTTGGTATCACTCTGACCTTCAGAAAACTAGAAACTCAGATTGGAGACAGAGGGCTAAATACATCCCAATTGTTCTTCTCTAAGCTCATTCGATCTGCAAGAGCTAATCCTGCTTCTTTGCCGCAGTCTGAAAATGACTTTCAAATTAACTTGTACGTCGTCTAATTATAAAAGCAAACTATTGCACTCATTAGTTTCAGATGTCTGCGAGCTGCAGACAGACTAAACATGTTAGAGACTTTACCATGACTGCTTTCGTTGCCACGTATTCCGTCTCCTAAATTAGCATCTTTGACTTTTGTTTTTGTTTGTTTATTGTTTTCTCTCCAGGCGGAGAAGTTTGACGGCTCTGGGCAGCCTGTCGTTGCCATCAAAGGAGCTCGCTTGTCAGATTTTGGAGGCAGATCTCTCTCTGCTCTGTTCAGTTCAACGATTATGGTCAACCCAGACATACCAGACGCCTTTAGGCTGAGAGCTTGGTGAGTCACTCTGACACGAGGCCGCACACCAGCAATCACACACATCAATAATCACTTTTCCAGTCAGTTGAAGGAGAATTTTTTCGCTTTCATCAGCTCTTCCCCGCGATTTCATCACAATACAAACTGTGTCCGAACAGTTTTTAATAAGTTCTCGTTGCTGGTTTGTCGTCGTGCGTGGAAAACATTTCTACTTACTGACGCACACTAACAAGCACACCTCAGTGCACAGCCCTGATTGTCATGTTTCAGGAGACGGATGGCATGTGCTACATGATTCTCAGCATGACTCCAGACAGGCTTGGATAGAGAGAGTAAAAGAGGCAAAACAGGTTTTTTTTTTTTTCTTTTTCTTGCGATTCTGAAGCACTGCTGTGCATGCTCAAATTCATGTCAAGTCCTATCAAATTGGACTTTTATTAGAAGTTCCTGAGTAAGGATTTTGAATTATTACTAATTTATTCATAAAGGCTGCTCCCAAGGCTGGTCACTGGTAAAATATAAATGCCCTGCGCTTTTTTTATTTCCACATTAGAGGATTTCTCAAAAGGAAGATTTAACACATTCACATCCTCAGCAGACCTCGGTTAAAAAAAAAAAAAGAAGAGTTGTTTCCTGTAGGCAGCATCAGATTTTCACCCACAGCTGGTAATGCCTGCTTTACTAACTTTAATATACATTTTTTTCATTCATGCTCGACAAATGAAATATTTGATCATCTGTGTTTTTTTGTGAAAATTGACAATTTCCAATTTAATCTTGTCCCTAATTATCACAAGATAGCATCTCCCCCTGACGTTAAAGAAGATCAATCAGCAAAAATAAGTCAGTCTCCCTCTTTTCATCACTGCTTTAATTCTTCTAATCCCTTTATTTTCTGCTTGTTTGATGTGTTTGTTTACAGGCTGATGCAAGTTTTTTTTTTTTCTCTAAATAGATTAATTTATTTTTTTGCATTTATCTCTTATCTTTACATACAAATAACTGCTGTTTTACTTGTTCTCGTGGCAACACGATGATATTAAATATTGAGTTATTTGAACTAGACACGTGAAGGGATGAATCTGGAAGATGCTTTGATCTGATTTTTCAGACAGAACGCAGAGCAAGAGATTTACTGATGAACTTAGGCTTTCAGAGAATAATAATAAGGTAGATAAGTAAACAGAGCCAGTTAAATGAGAAAAACGAGCTTTGCGCTGAAAGACTGTGATCTATGTAAATATGAGGACTGATTGATGATGGAATGCAGTCGTCGATGATATAGATCCACATGAAATCAAATATGTTCAAGGATAAGGATCTGATTGCTGCAGATCGGTTTGGGGACTACGTGGGTTTTCAGCCATACCTGAGATACGCTCTGTTGATGATAACTATCACCGCAGAGACTTAGTGAGCTCTTTTTTCCAAAGAAAATAATCCCTTAAACTCTCACTCAAAAATGTGTCTGTTTTTTCAATGGGATGTGTATTTTATTTATTTTTTTTACCTCCAGCTCAGAGCAGCTTTGAAACATTCCCGCTTGTAAAATGAAAACAAGTGTAAAAGTTGATTGTGTTTGTGTGGGAGTGTGTTTGCATGCTTCACTGTCATGTCTGATTATGTCTGCCACAGGTATGACCGGGAAGGCTATGCTGTCAATAGTCAGTCCCTCACAGAGACGAGGTCATCCAACAGTGGATCAAGGATGAACTGGAAAACGCTGAGCGACATTAAGAATGAAAACATGGGGCATGACGAAAAGGTGCGTCAAAGAACACCGTTTTTAAGAATGACTTTGTTTCTCTATCAACTTGTGAATACTATCAACTATCAATGGAAGAATTTGAGAAAGACAGGAAAAAAAACCTCTGTGAACAAAGTTTACCATTTGTATCTATGGTTTCTTACAGCTAAACCTTAAAAAGAAATCTTAGAACTTCCCCATCCAGGAAAGAAAAAGTTGACATTTATAAAAAGGTGACAACAGTAATAGAATATAAAATCCCGATCTTTTGCTACAACATTAAAATTATTTTATCTTAGCAATTATCACAGAAACTATTTAATTTAATTTAGTGTATTAGCGTTTTAGCAACCAGCACAATGTTGTTGGATCAAGTCTCCACATTCCAAAATTGAAACCAACTAAAAAATATCTAACGTATAAGGAATGAGTCAAGTATCAAATGACCTCTTTAGACTCCTACGTTCATTTTTTATTAGCTGTTTTGATTGTATTAGATCTTATAGTTGAGGTGTCTGGGTTTTTTTTTTTTTTTTTTAATTAATTTATTGGACCAATGGATACATTCATTTAAACCAACTTTACCATGTCACACGATTCACCTATTTGTTGATATATCCACACTGCTTTAGGTTTTTCGCCATTCAGATTTCTAGGGTTAAAATCAAAGATTATTTGTCACACTCCAACCATATTTTTTTCTGCCGTAAAATTGTTTTCGGTGATCTTATACTTATGATTATACATTTTTTAGCCAAAATCAAAAAGCCTTTGTCGATTTTTTTCAAAACATATTCTGTGCACAGCAGCAGTAGCTCAGTTGAAATACAATTCTGGTTTGTGGGCGGGGCTATTGACACAGAGAGACCCAAGAATCTAGTTTTCTGATTTGATTTGAATTAAGAAATCCTCACCAAACGCAGTTTAATAGTAAATTATTTTATATACATTCTCTACTTTTAGAAAAAGGCTACAAGAACATGTTAAGAACACAAAGATGGTTTCTATTAACTTATTTCTCTTTCTTTGAATAGTTTTTGTTTAAGTTCTTTTTACATTCTTAAGAGAAGTAAATACATTAAAATAGAATTTGGGACTCGGTAAAAAAAAAACTTCTGGGTCTAAACAAAAAGCATTAATGCAATAGATCTCAAAAGTTTATCATTAGTTCATCTGACCCATTAAATCCATTTTGTAAAAAAATGTACATTTTACTATACTTTCTTTTAGTTTTTATTGCAAAAACTCCTATTTTTAAGTTCCACCTTTGCTCTGTTTATCACTAGTTTTGTGACAACTTGTTTCTTTTAATGATGAGTAAATAAACTGGTTTGAATGGAAACTTGCAAAAAACAAAACAATATTAACAAATCAAGTGTTCCTTTTTATTGTTGTATTGATTAAAACGAAGAACTTGTGAAATAAAATAGAATCAATTCAACATTGTGACACTCATACCAAAGTCTACAAACAATCCTTTTTATTTTCCACTGACTTTCACCTGTAAGAACCTGTTTTAAGCTAAAGAGCGTGTCAGAGAAAACGGAAGGAATTTGCATTTCCAACCCTTAACTCCCAATTGTTTCCTAAAAAGTTAAAAAAAAAAAAAAAAAAAAAAAAGGGGGTTTTCCTGAAATAAGAGCAGAATTACAAACCCATAGGTTAATTTAGGTTAATCCACTCATTGAGGGATCAACATTTAATCTGTTGAGAATTAAACCTCTTCAGATTTGACTCTGATTCTTGGTCGGTTCTCTCAAAGTCTTGCTCTGAAGCATAATGATGCGAGGAAAAAAAATCTCTCTCGTGAGGTCACTTAACTCCTTTTTAAAGAGGCATAAAAGAGCCTCTGCACGGATGGTGCAACTTCATTGTAGCTTTAGTGCAACGAGGTTTAATAGCAGGGAATCGTTACGTTGCTGTAAGATGAGCAGAGATAGTTTGAGTCCACGGTTTTACCTTAAAGCACCTGAGACCGAAGTGACAGAAAGATCCATCGTGCTGACAACCTTCAGCATCAAAAGCACAGGGATTGCTTGTTCCGCCTTTTGTATGAAAGGAAGTTTCATGTTTTCTCGAGCTCCTGATGGCGTCTAACATCTCCCGAATTCAACTCATTTACCTCTCCATGGGGGACTATCAGCAGGTGTTGGGAAAGTAGAGAATCACAGATGTAGTTGCTAACACTGAAGATGAGAAAGACAACCAGCATCATGAGGTATTTGTTGCAGAATCAACACTTGGAATCAAAATCTGTCAAAAATTCAACAAGTATTAAATGAGTATTTTATTTTTCTGGAGTATGTCACATTCTATGGCATTTTTTGGCTGGGTTAGGGTGACTTATATCTGTTTTTTTTAAATAAATAGCAACAACCAGATGTTTTTATTTGGTTATTTTAATAATTGTTCATATGTTGCATTTACAAGCCCGACTCTTTCAATGTTCCATGAAGCGAAATAAGCATCAGTGTGTTATGATGGTGAATCGTGCATATATTCAGTCTAATGTTGTTATCTATTCTGTTATTTTCAAGATGAAATGGAGCTGTATTTTCTTAAATTTCTCCCAAAAGTTTGACATATAGGATCTTATCTTGAATCTAATTAACCTATACAGTCCAAAAAATATGGTGATGTGTAAGCTTGATTGCTGCTCAGTCTCTTTATAAATTGAATTGAATTGAACTTTATTAATTCAATTCAATATAAAACAAATAGAGCTGTCAATAGATTAAGAAAAATAATCATATTAATCCCACTTTTGGGTTGTGATAAATCACAATGTTTAATGAGGTAAATTTAATACAAGATGGAGCTTTTGTACAAAAACAGGCCAGAAAGAAAAGGTCTCCCTTCATTTGTATTGTCTGAAATGTTTAAATGTATAAAATGTAAACTCAAAAGTGTAATTTGTGTGCACAATACACTGTCGGCAGTATTACTCCAAGAAAACATGCAGCCATAGAAAAAAATGATCTGGGTTAATACTGGATTCTGACTGGCTGCTGGGTGTGAATGCGCGCCTAAAAAAGAAGTTCCGGTCACAAATTTCTGTATGTGTTGGCTATTTCTAAACATTTTTTTTTGTTATGACCTGGACAAAAACAAGCGATAAGAGGTGAACTTTCTATCTGAACATTTAACCTATCGTGATGGTCAGAATATTTATTCTTTTGGCGCTGGAGTCAAAAAGGCTTCCGGTTTAGCGACTCATTGTCTTGTTACCATGACAACAGGCCGGATTGCTTAATAAATAATCCACCTTTTGTGAAATAGCGACCTAAACCTAGGCAAAAAACAAGAATGAAGTACTAAAAGTGGATTGAATATTTATTTATTTTGTAAGTGACCGTGTTAAATGCATGATAATGCACGACAAAGTCTGCATTATCAGAAATTAACGCACACTGTGGAAACCTGATTGGTTGCCTCGCAGAGAATAATTAATTAGTGTTATTAATTGATCATTAATTATAATAATGAAAATTATGACTTTGCGTTAATCAATTTTGTTGAATTAATTACAAGCGTTATTGCTGTCAGCCCTAAAAACAAACAAAGTTTTTTCATAAAAAACTGCAATGTTGTACCTATCTGTGAGTTTTTAGATTAGCTGTGCGTACTGGTTTTAGCTATCAGATGGAAATATTGACACTTATTTGAGATCTTTTGCAGAATTCCATTTAAAGATCAAAGAGGAAAGTCCCGTTTTAGTGTCACTGCTCGAAATTATCGTGCCTTAGCCAGAATTAGTGCATCTTAGTGGTTTTCGTCAGTCCTTAAACTTTTCATCTAATTAATTTGGTCCTTTTCAGATGAGTTTCTAACATGTTTTGCATTTTCTGGAAGCAGCTTAGGATAGCTTCAAGATCAGTGTCATTTCTAATGAAAATTTCTAATTATGCTGTGGAGGAAGCCTGCAGGCCCGAACTCCTAAAGAGAAGGTGGGGGTGGTGACGCTTCAGAACAAAAGCATGGCGGCGCCACTTCAACTTGAAGTCACTGGCATCCTCGCGTGAAAGCACGCAGGGATCAAAGCTGCAAGAAACACAGGAGGAGAGAAAAGAAACTGCAATACTTTAAAAAGAGATGGCAGTAGATTCAGATTGATTTTAAGATGAGGAGATTTTTATTTGAGCAATTCTCCATTTTCTTTGTTTTTTTCTCAAATGAGGGGTGCACAGGTTGAATGTGAGATTAGTGAACCCCCCCAACTGTTTGTATAATTGAATAGTTCAAGGGGGTTTCTGTCATTGGCTGTGAGGCCACTGCTCAGGGTAGACAAATGGGGATCTTAATCTTTAGCTTCGAGTTTTAAAGGATTTAATTTGACATTGACCTGTTTGCCTTTATTGGCTCCTTGTTTGGAGGGAAAGAGGCTAAGGGGGATATAGATGCGCATGGTATTTCTAATTAATGTCGCACGTGCGTGTGTGTCGAGTCGTTGGGCAGCATTTAAGTTTGCATGTGCGGCAACGTCAATTGTTTGAAGTGGATTTTCACTTGGTTGCCCTTCCACATACTAAATTTAATTGCATTTAGGTGCCAGAAGGTGACACGAGGATTTGGTGTGATAAGAATGAAAACTGCTTTTGGAATGCTGTGTGTGTGTGTGAGAGAGAGAGTCCTTTTGCATACTTTCTTGCATGTTTCTTACATTTTAGTCATGCAGCTTTTAGCATGCACTCTTCTGTGTTGTTCAGTTTAAGGCCAGCCCCCGGGCTCCCATGTACATACTGGAATACAGACGGAGAGAAACCAAACACAGCAGAGTGGAAGAGATGATGTGAAAATAAAGTAGTCTTAATTGTGAGGGAATCGCCCCGGTCCAGAACTCTCCGACCTCTGATTTACATAAACTGCTGTCACCAGAAACCTTAAACAAAATCTACTCTTCTCCATCATCATCCACCCTCCTACCACCACTTCCTCCCCACCTCTTTCAGCCTTTGAGCACAACAATCTGCTCGGGTCCGCGAAATGTGATGAGGCAGGCACGAGGACAGAAACAGGGGAGCATTGCTAACGGGGGAAATTCTCCCAATTAAAAAAATAAATAAATAAAAGCTTCTCGCTAAGTGTTTGCGAAGGGTTCTCGCTGTGTGGCATGAGTACTCAGTAGTTGGGAGAACAGATTATGAGGATGTGAGTCAGTCGAAGTGTGCTAGAGAAGGAGAAAAAAGTGTCACAGGGCTCTTTGTCTGACGGTACATGTGTAGGTTGTATGCATGCAGTGGGTAACATCTCCCTTAAAAGAGATGGAAGGAAACCCAAAATAAGGCTTTTTTTCTTGTCACCTTTAAAGTGTTGCATGTTTATCAACAGAAAAACCATCGTCATCCATTAAGTATGATTTTAACCTTTGATAGACCTAATAGGAAAAGACTATGATAACGCTTCATAGACATTCCATAAAATATGCTGTCCTGTAGCAAAACAATTTAACCAATTCCTGCTAAGTCCCCCAAAATGTTTGAAGAAAAGACAAAACATTTGTTTATTAAAAAAGAGAAAAAGAAATACATACGCTAATTACTGTATTTTCTGGACTATAACTCGCTCCGGAGCCAGAAAATGCATAATGAAGATGAAAAAAACACATGTATTGTGTTGTGAAAGTATTCAGCCCTCTTGAACTTCAAACATAAAACATAAAGACATAAAACTTTTTTTGTGAAGAATCAACAGCAATTGGGACACAATCATGAAGTGGAACGGCATTTATTGGATATTTCAAACTTTTTTAACAACTAAAAATTGAGTGTGAACAATTATTCAGCCTCCCTAAGTTAATTTTTTTTTGCGCCACCTTTTGCAGCGATTATGGCTGTAAGTTGCTTGATTTACGTTTCTATCAGTTTTCCACATCAAGAAACTGAAATTTTTGTCCATCCCTCCTTGCAAAACAACTGGAGCTCAGTGAGATTAGATGGAGAGTGTTTGTGAAAAGCAGTTTTTAGCTCCTTCCACAGATTCTCCATTGGATTAAAGTCCGGACTTTGACTTGGCCATTCTAACACCTGCATATGTTTATTTTTCCATTATAGATTTTGCTTTATGTTTTGGATGGTTGTCTTGTTGGAAGACAAACCTCCGTCCCAGTCTCAGGTCTTTTGCAGACTATCAGGATTTCTTCCAAAATGGCTCCACCCATCACCATCTTCCCTGTCCCTGCTAAAGAAGAGCAGACCCAAACCATGATGCTGCCACCACCATGTTTGATAGTGGCTATGGTGTCTTCAGGGTGATAAGCTGTGTTGCTTTTACACCAAACGTTTTGCATTGTTGCCAAAAAGTTGGACTTTGGTTTCATCTGACCAGAGCACCTTCTCCCACATGTTTGGTGCGTCTCCCAGGAGGCGTGTGGCAAAATTTAAATGACTAGGTTTATGGATGCCTTTAAGAAATGGCTTTCTTCTTGCCACTCTTCCATAAAGGCCAGATTTGTGCAGTATATGACTGATTGTGGTCCTATGGACAGACTCTCAGCTGTAGATCTCTGCAGTTCATCCAGAGTTTAGACGGATGGTCTTTGTAGATTTGCAGTGGTCTGATACTCCTTTAATTTCAATATTATCGCTTGCACAGTGCTCCTTGGGATGTTTAAAGCTTGGGAAATCTTTTTGTATCCAAATCCAGATGTGGGACCTATCTGGTGTGTTCCTTGTTCTTCATGATGCTCTCTGCACTTTAAACGGACCTCTGACACTATCCCAGAGCAGGTGCATTTATATGGAGACTTGATTACACACAGGTGGATTCTATTTATCATCGTTAGTCATTTAGGTTAACATTGGATCATTCAGAGATCCTCATTGAATATCTGGAGAGAGTTTGCTGCTCTGACAGTAAAGGGGCTGAATCATTTTGCACGCTCAATTTTTCAGTTTTGAATTTGTTAAAAAAGTTTGAAATATCAAAAAAAAAAATTAGTTCCACTTGTCCCATTTGTTGGCGACTCTTAACAAAAAAATACAGTTTTATATCTTTGTGTTTGACGCCTGAAATGTGGCAAAAGGTTGAAAAGTTCACGACTAGATTCATGTTCATCTTTGTTTTCATCGTCTGAGCGGCTGGCATGTGGCATGTTGTCCTGATAAAGTGGGGTTTGGGATGTGAGAGGCTGTAACCTAGTTGGTAAACAAATGGGTGATGGGAAGTGGGGGTGAGCTTGCACTGCGCCAAGAGTCCCACCCACAATCCAGGAAATTTTTAATGAACTACTGCTGCTCTGCAGAAATTATGTCACAGAAAACGACAGGTTTTTTTTAAAAAAAAAAGTTGGCTAAAAACAGCATAATCATAAATAAAAGATCACTGGGAACACTTTTACAATAGATCAGAAGAGGATCGGAGTCAGTATTTTAAAACATTTTATAAAAAAATTGACTTACTGTCATATTACAAACCTTTTAGGTTTATAAGTGAGAATTTTTCAATGTTTTATCTCAGAAGTGCCTCTTGTGTTACGTAAAACCTGCACTGCGGAAATATAAATAAGCTCATCAAACCCGGCACCTTCTGTCAAACTGTTGCCTTCAAGTCAGTCCAACCGCCAGACACTTCCTGTTTGCACATCTCTATTTGACTTCCAAACAATCTTGGAATAGTTTACAAAGTGCGCAGAGGGAGCCTGAGCATCCTTTACATAATAGATGCAATGGGAGATAAAGCTGCAGCACACTGAATGTGCTAATAGACTCAACACTGACTACTGTACAAGGTTACGTGAAAGAACAAAACTTGCAGAGCACACACACAGTGAGCTAAACTTTTGTGTTATGAATTTGAATGAATGGAATCTCATTGAAGTGCCGGGATGCTTATGTCATGTAAACATATTTCATCACCTTTGGTGGTAGAACCCATACTGCCAAAGTCGACAGCTGAAAAGCTGCTTCCCTGTTGTGAGAGCTGTTGGGCCTATAAACCTTTAAAAAATGGATATGTATTTTCTAAATATACTGTACTATTGAAGATTGTTGATTTACTGCCAGCAGTTCAGAAATGATTCAGATATTTAAAAAAAGAAGTTCAAAAATTTTGCCAGCAGACTATTTAGTCACATCAGGATATGTTTTGGGAAAGAAATAAATGAGACAGTTTCTATCAATTTTCTGCTTGTGTGAACATGAAAACTGAGCCCAAGAACTTATCTCATCTAATACATTTTTACTCAACAGTCTAAAAATAAAATAGTAAAACACTCAAAATCCCTTCAACCCTGTTGACTCCTCATGCCTAACAGAAAAATTAAAGGGCATATAACTCAAAATCAAAATAGAAGCTGGGTTTGATGCTGATGTGAGAAAATGATATATCGGTGATCTGTCCACAACATGATTACAGAGGACGTCACCACAGGATTCCCCTGAACAAGCAACCAGATCTACAAGATAACAATAAAATATCTTCTTTGCAATAATCTTTGTTTATCCTCTATACCCTTCAAAAACAATGATTTACTGTCTAAAAGTGATACAATTCAAATATAAACCCCTTGTTAGAACCTGAAAAAGAAGAATCCTGCAGGAGTACAGTCTCTGACAAACCTAAAAATGTTTAAAGTCCCCCTCCAATGAAAATCATGTTTTTGGAGTTTTTAACATGTATGTGTGTCATTTTTCTTCTGAAAGAGAAAAAAAATATCATAAGAAATCATTTTGTGTTTACATTTCTGAGTATTTCTCCTGTTAAGTAACTATCAATCAAAGTGCCAGAGAAAAACTCAGTTTGAATTCCTGAAACTTTCCTACATCACAAAAGCTAGCCAACCCGGATGCAGCTGTAGGGGCAGCTCAGCACCATAAGCCACGCCCACACAGAGGGATTTTTGGAAATGAAAGCTTAAGATCAACAGGAAAAGGATGTGGAATTTTTGTTAAAAACTTCACAGTCCTAATTAAAACACCACTGGGAACATTTAAAGAAAAAAAAAAAAAAATTTTGTAGGGGGACTTTAAAAACTAAGTTTACTACTGTAAATGTGCACATCTACATACATAAGTAGTTCTTAAACCAGACAGGTGAAGTATTTGTTTTCCAGGAGACATTTTTGCTTGTAAGGAGCAATATTAGAGGCATAAAGATTAAAGTAAATGTAAAATTATGGGAGTTATTTCATTGTTATTGTTTATTTTGATGATCAATCAGATGAATTCACGCTTAGCTGTGACATGAGAAGTGTAACTATTGTGTTTATAAAGGTACTTATTTGTGGGGAACATGTGCAGCTAAGTTTCTTTATTTTAATATTGTGATTATGGTGTGTTAATGTGTAATAAAAGCTCATTAAAAGGTTGCTTTATTTTGTGGCCCGTGCTCCCTCTTTTTCATTAACCTTCTAACACATTTTTGTTCTTCTGCAGGCGGAGTATTTCAGCTGTTTGGCCACAGTGGTGTACATGCGTAAGGAGAATTGTCTGTACCAGGCCTGCCCATCTGCAGACTGCAACAAAAAGGTCATCGACCAACATAACGGCCTGTACCGCTGCGAGAAGTGCAACCGAGAGTTTTCCAACTTCAAATACAGATTCTTGCTTTCTGTAAGTGCATACATTCCTGTCCAGCAGAGCTGCAGTCCCTACCGATCGCATAAACACAGTCAGACTTGAAATGAATCCCCTGCCCTTGAATCTTCTCTGAATGTCTGACTCTCTTAGGCCAACTTGGCAGACTTCGGGGATAACCAATGGGTGACATGCTTCCAGGAGACAGCTGAGGTCCTGTTGGGTCACAGTGCGCAAGCGCTGGGACAGCTCAGAGAAACCGTGAGGCTCACACGCAAACGCAGCAGCAGACTCTTAATTTTTCCATGAAGTCTTGGCAGTCATGAATTATTTCTGGTAAAGTGCCTCTTCCTGACCTTGTTCTTTATTTTGTGTGGGTCTGTTTCAAAGGATGAGGCTGCATTTGAGCAAGTCTTCCAGAAAGCCAACTTCAGAACTCACATCTTTAAAAACCGAGTCAAGCTGGAGACGTACAACGTAAGTAGCTGCAATCAGCAGCACAATGGCTTTTGATGCAACGCAGTACGAGAATTGCAAGTATAAAACTGGGGGAATTTAATGACACATAATAGATCATTGGCCTGCTGGCAGATTCTCTGTCTTGTCTCTATTTCTGAGAAATTTCCCAGCAGGCATTTTATTTTTCTCATACTCAAACAATGACATAGGAAAAATAGATTTTTAGAATGGCCAAGACTGCTCATAAGTTGCACTGAGCGGGTAAATAGTTTCATTCAGATCTAATTTTGCTATAAAACAAAAAAATGAGCAAATGGAGACGTGAAATGTTTCTTAAATCGCTTACGTCTTATTTATCATGTTCTGTTTTTGTCGAGGGATTACATTACCTGATAACGTCTGAAACACTTTAGTGCTGCTGTGATGATTACGCTGCATGTCACGCATAGATTTATAAAAGGCAACTTGTCACCTATTATCTATCAGCAAACTGCAGTCCAAAGCATAAAAGGCCACCAACCAGGACACATAAATGCAGCATAATCACAACAAACCGTGAGTCACGCAACATGAATCAAAATCATCTCCATTTGTGTCTGTGACAAGAGAGTCGCTCTTCCGCCGATGCTCTTAGAAAACAAATACAACTGTGATTCCATTTCTCTTAATTAGGTTCTAATTAGCATTTAGCTATTGTCTGTCTAAGCCTAATTAGTTTAATTATTCAGTGGCTAATTTGCTACTGGGGGCACACACTCAAGAGCCCGGGAAGTGATTGAGATGTGGTGTGAGCTGCTTCGTGACCTTAAAAGAAAACCTTCAAGCAACATTGTGCAGAGTTTTCAAGCTTTTCCACTGTGAGGAAAATGGTCGGAAACCATTGTGGGAAGCAAAATTCACCATTAATATTTTTAAGGACTCAACATGATGTGCAGCTTATATGTGAATCTGTGTGATCAAATATGAATTTAAATGAGTTTGAAACACTGTTTCTTGCACAGAAAGCTACTAAGAGTTAATGACAGTGGCTACAATGTTTTGCGAATTACAATTATAATATTTTATCTTAATTTGATCTGCGAGAATAAATTAACATTTATTTTCTAGTTTTGATTTTGTAGAAAAACTGCTGTCATATTTTATTTATTTTTAAACCAGTTCTTATTGTATGACAGTTAATAGATAGTTAATGTTCTTCATGTCAACCAGTGGTTTTGGCTGAAAACTTGTCACCGTCTGAATAAACCTATATTTGTTTTACTATCTAGCCTACCTTCATCGAAAAGTATAAAACATTTTTGTACATGTTTTTTCTCAATTTGTTCTCAAGCCTGGATCAAGATTAAGGAGATTTGCACGACTTTGACATTTTACACTATTCCTTCTCCAGCTGTGGGTGGCAGACTAGTAAACAGTAGAATACATACTATAAGAAGCCCCTCCCTGCTTGTCCAGTTTGAACACCCTGGCCAACGTACGCATTGATGGCGAATGTGTGGATCTGTAGAGTTTAACCATAAAACAGAACTACTAAATATCAATGTACCTTTTTTTAAAACCATAAAACAGTTTTCAGTCAAATGAAAATGAAAGTTGAAACCTGCCGTCAAAACAACTACAAATAAAAATGTGAATATTGAGTTAAAATGAAATGCTTTGTCAAGTGTCGTTAAAGTGAAACTCCGCAAAAGTAGCATCTGCAATTCATCATAAAACTCAAAAACCAAGACACCTGTCAACACATCCGCCGTTTACATCTGATTCAAATCATTTATTGAGAAGCAATAATCCTGTTTTTACTTCATCCTTAAGAACAAGTCTGATCCAAACAGAAGAGTGTGCGCACCTGTTCTCTGCCGGAGGGCCTCAGACGTGCATGCACCAAAGTGTGCGTGCGTGAAAATACATCTGTCTGTCTTAAGGGAATACATAGATTTTATCTCATTGAATGCATTACTGTCAGAGGAGACCTGCTTTTCATGCTGCATTTTCACAGACAGGTCATTGAGAGCCAACTGCACACTTAACTCTGTCACTTTAGATCATCCACCAGCAGACTCCGCCAACATCACGTTCGTCTGTCTCGCAATGTGAGGGAAGGATTTCAGAAACTCAAATGTCATTTGTATAATGGTTTTGTACTTTATTACAATGAAGTCTCAGTTATTTTCCTCTTCAGTGTGTAACTGAGGTTCAATGATAAATACAAAAATTCACCTCTAGACTCAAATAAAAAAAAAAAATTCGTGTAAAACTTTAAGCGTAACAAATGCTTTGTCAAATGAATAATCCACTTTTAAAGAACCACTCCAATGTATTGTTTTCCTTTAGGATCTTTTTTATGATGGAGTGCATATATGAAATAGTTTAAACTTAAAACTGTGTTTCGGAGTATTTCTTTACTCAAATCATGGTGAATGAGGAGTGGATAAAAAAAATGGTATTTAAAAAGCTCATAGTTGTGATGCAGCAATAGCAATAGGCGGGCCACAGTCCTCCCCGCTCCATTCCGATACATCCACTTCAGGCAAATCGATGACCAGGCATGGTGTAGACAGCTAGCGTACCGCTAGCTCACCAAGTATCACACCGTCGTCAAGGATGGCGTGGAACGTTTGCAGTTCCGCCACAGACCAGGCTTTGCTGTTGCTTGCTGGCATTTTTAAAATTGACCCATGACCAAAAGAGTACACGGGAAACCGCAAAAACTTGATTGCTAACGTTTGGAAACTTTTCAGTGGACGTACAACCAATGGGGGCCCCCAAGAGGTATAGCCCAGAACTATTTAATGGGTCCATTTTACATTGGAAATACTCAAAATACTGGACTGGCCCGCTCAGGGGTAATGAGGCTATAATCAAAAGATCACCTGGAACACTTTCAGTCTACTAAAATAGATCCAAATTTGATTGTCGTAGTACTTTAAGACTTACTGCTTGTTCAAGTATCAGTTAAAGTTGAGATTTTACTTCTAAAAGCTCTGTGCAGCACAATATGATGGAGCGCAGCTTCATTATCAGTGTTTCTCTGTGTGCATCCTCAGTCCTGTAATCAAATATTTAGCACAGAGTAGCCTGCCATTAATTCTCTTTGAGGTCATGCATCCAGTCTGTGGACTGAACAGTTGTGTGTTTTGTTGCACCAGTTTTTGTTCTCGTTTTGTCATCATCCAAGGCTTGTTTCTTCAGGGAGGAAAACACGCTTAAGCAGGTGAAATGTGCTTTGAGAGCTGAGAAGTGCTTTTTTTTTTCTTCTTGAGGTGTGAGAGCAATAATAGTCAAAGCACATTAAATCAACGTGACCTCTTTTTAACAGCAGCCTGTTGGAAAACTATTACTTTAAAATAAGTTGTCACATTTTGTGAAGTGGAAGTTGACAGCTCCCGCTTTGTTGCTTAATTCCTCCTGCAGTTTTCAGGTGGATGCAAATTAAAATCACTAATAGAAGTGTGAAATCAACGATGACATTTAGGCAGACGCTGAATTCTTGCGGCTTGTTGCTGAGCCACTAATTGATTTCAGAACTGTCATTAATTGAATCCTACCAGTGTTATCACAAACGTGTTGAAGCTGCGCCTCCATTAAAAAAACAACACGTTTTAATCCTTTGCTAGTTGGTGGTGTTTAGTTTAAAATTTTTGGAAAAACTAAATTAAATCAAGTTAGAAAAAAAAGATGTGACGTTTTTTTCTGTTGTTTATAAGAACTGGCTTTCTTCAATTTCAAAAATGAAAAGCATCACCTTTCACACTCTTTTACCCTGACGAATTGAATTCTTCATGGGGTTGTTTGGAGTTCACATCTCAGAGGCCACCTTTGACCCGAGTGGGGTCACTTCCAGATTAAACTTTGCTCATCCTGTGTAGATATATATCCAGTTCAGATCTGATCACAAGTTCCTGAGTTCCCTTATCATATAGAGGAATTGACTATATATTAGAACTGGACTGAGTGACCCCCACCCCCACCCCACGTTAACCCCAAAGCCAATATCATTCTTACTCTGCTACGTGTTCGTGCTAATTCTTGCTCCTTCTTGCTAATTCTTTCATGATATTGTTTATAGTGCAAGTTATAATAAACAGGCCAATCAGATGCCTTAATAAAAGTAGGTGGTCTCGCATTGAACATTCAACGTTTGATTGACAGATTCTCCAGAGTACGCTTTTAAATGATAGAGGTGTGGCCTTCCAACAAGTTCACTCCTGGTAGGCAAGAATGGTTACCATAGAAATGTTGACTCAGACCACTATTACTGAATTGGCTTCATTTCGTTTAAGATGGAAGTAAATTATTTTCTACGGCGGATGTCACACTTACTCTGTCCGGTTCTCTATATATCGTCAATCTATAGAATTATTCTTGTTTTTTCTATCTCATTATTTTTATCAGTCTTTCATAAAAACAGAAAAAGTTAGATTTTTGGATTTGTTTTTTTTAACGAATGAGTAGAATAATCAATTTCATGGTTTCAACGTAAATGCGGACGATGGAATCTAAATCACAGATTTGGTCAAAAGGGGGAGGGCAGATGAGCTTTTAGGGGTTCAATTAATGGGGAGAAAAATACCCCTTTTGATTTTCTGTCCTCAGGTGTTTCAGTCGGATGCACACAAACTAAAGGTATAAATTATACTGTCATTACCCTCTCAGAGGCTCAGAGGAAGCTTTGTCATTGGGGACTGAACCACCATGTTTTTAAGCATCTACAATTACACATTGTTGCGTATTATTTATCCAACTATTGCTTTTTCTTTCTTATATTTCATCTTTTTTTTCCAATATTATTTTGAACTTTTTGACAGGGACACTAATTTTTTTTGCAGAATTTTGTTGCGTCTCCATAAATCCACAGAAATACCTATGATGATGATAGGAGGATTTTGAAGGCACAGCTTTTACCGCACATCTGTCTTTTAGTTTTAGGTGGTGTCCGAATTCCCTCACTATTCACTTTATAGTGGACTTCATAGGACGTCGGCCAATTCGTTAGGCTGTCCGAATCTACAATTCCAAAATCATTAATTCCAAAGTCCTTAATGGTTTTTGGAAATTGATCATATTTATTAGATTTTTGCTTCAGCAAAAAAGGAAACATGAAAGGCGTGAGACGATTCAGACATTGCCGTTGTCTTGTAAAGTGATTGAGAAGACCAGAATAAGTAGAAAATGTTATCAGTAATTATTTAAAATAAAGAAGTTCTTAAATTACTTTTTGTAATTTTTTTAGTTCTTTATTTTAAACTATTTCTACAGCACGGCAAAAACACAATATTTCGTGTATTTTTGTCTTGTCTAAATAACTTTTCTTTAAGATCCTCATGGACATCTCTTATTTTAAATAATATCTCTTGTAAAAATAGATTTTTTCTTAATTTATAATATATCATTTACGTTATTATATTAAAATGTTAAATTATTATCTTATTTGAATTTGTCTAAAAATAAGGATAGTTGGACTGTTGTAGCACCTAAAATAGGATTTTGTTTTTTTTAAAGGAGTTGTAAAATTTACCAACTATTAGGGTATATATCTCTTTTACAGCAAAGCTTGCTTTTAAGACACAACATTTGTAATTATTAGAGATAAGATCTCTTATAATAAGTGTTTATAGCTAATTTCAAGACTAAAATTTCTCCTCAAAAGACAGGAAATCTCAACTTATAAGAAATCTTAAGATAAATTCTGTCCATTGGTAGATTTTTTCACTTACAACAAGGAAAAAACATATTGTATTCTGGATTTAAACTTGTTTTAATGACACTTTTTCATTGAATATTACATACAATCTGCTACATTTGTTATTTTGAATTGTTTTAGAAAAAACACTAAAAAATAGCCTTAGTAATACAACCAATTGCTTAGGCTTGTTTTGGCTTTTATTCCACTGCACAGTAAAATCCTCTGGGCTTCGAGGTGTCAACTGTGTAAAAAGCAAAACAAAGATTGTCCTGGGTTTCATTCTCACCCATTAGTTCATGCCACGTGTTAAACAATTATGAGAGCACTGACCTCCATAAAGAAATGGCAGCTGGCAGCTGAAGCCGAACCACACTTGGGGTTTTCCTGTAGCTCCAGGCTCAAATGTCAAAGGTCAGACTTTAGCCAGAGTTTGTGTGCTTTAGACGTGATGTTTGATTCAAGACTTTTCTTTTCCTTTCTCAGGATGAAAGTCGAGTGAAGGTGACGGTAATGGAAGTCCTTCCGGTCGACCACAGAGAATACAGCAGGAGACTCCTCAGTAACATTCGCAGATTGGCTTGCTGAGCGCTTTGTCCCAGTCATCCAAACGGCTGCCGTGTAATTACACATCTTTGGCGAGTTTCTGGCATTTTCTCGCCGCGAGATAGCATCATATCTGACTGATGCAGCGGAGGAGCAGTCAGTGACTCATGGGAATTATTGGCAGCCAAACAAAGGCTAATATGTAGCTGTTCATTTTCTTAAGCAGGCTTCAGTGGGAATGCCTTTAATGTGTGACGTTTTTACATTTTAAGTTCTGTTTCGATCGTCTTGTTCTTTTGTTGTTTTATGCACATGTAAAGATACACCAGATTTCTCTTTTCTTTTAAGTTTATTTTTTCTGACATTACTTAAGTTGTTCATAATTTTTGAAATGTCATTTTATTTATGATTGTTTATTTTTTGTCCTCTTAAAAAATGTCAAAAAAGTAAAAGGTTTATTAAAATCACAAATATGTATTTTCTGCCTTTTATTTGTGCATCTATTTGAACAGATCACTCAAAAAGGAGATGAAAATTGTTTGCATTTTTCAGCATCAAATCAAACTCCAAAATGTCAGATGTTTTAGTCGTGCACAGTCTCATGTTGCATCAGATTTTAACCAGAGTATAATTCTACTACATTTTATATTATTGGGTATATCTCTTCAAGACCAATATAATTATTGGTTGGAAATACATTTGATCTTTTAGAGGCTCCTTACATTTAAAAAAGTGAACTAGTTACATTAGTTATATTATTTCATAAAAAAAAACTGGAGAGCAAAAATGCTTTTAACACAAACTGTAAATGACCCCAGGAGATGGATAAGTGAGATGTTGTGAATCTTAAAGGCTAAAAACATTTTTGTGGAGTGTTAAAAATAATAGAGATGAATGTGACAACAAATTCTTGACTTTTATTCCATTTGTCAGACAGTCATGTCAGATTCATCAAGATAATTAAGGAAGACTACTTGTTCAAGGGTCCAACCAAAAGCATTATGAAAGAGAGTATCAAGTATGTTCAGATTTTTATGTGTTGTGTCTTTACATATTAGTGACAAATCATTTAATAAATAATTAAATATCTATATTTAAAGAATTTTGCAAAGACGAACAAGAGCTGAGTTTGATTTATGTTTGACAGAAATCATTAGCGTTTCACTGCCTTCAAGCAAAAGAGAAGTACTAAAATATAGATAGATCTGTAATAGAATCTACATAAGCCTCATTTCCACTGAGCAGTATGGTCCAGTCTGGTACTTTGAGTGTTTCCGTTATAAAATGGACCCATTAAGTTGGACCATTTTTCTGACCCTCATTGGTTGTAGATCCACAGGAAAATGGACGGGACCAGTTAGAGCAAAGCTACTGTTGAAACTGTTGATTGATTGAAGAAAACGGCTGTATTCATCTTCTCTCAAAGAGCAGTAAATGGTTTGTATGTACAAAGTACTAAAGGCCAAACGGGGAAAAGAAACGAAACATTGGATGACCTGTTGTCATTAACTACGCTTTCACTGTAGTTGCACTTCTATGACGCGATTCGTCTACACCTTGCATCGGCTAACTTTGAGTGGAACTCTCATCTGAAAAGCATGGACCATTTTAAACTGGACCGCACCGCTCAGTGGAAACAAGGTTAATTATGTTCTATTAAGGCAAACATTTAGAATTTTAGACTGCAGTTGTTTATATTCCATCTATCCATCTTCTTAAAGTCATTCTTGCCAGGTCGTGCGGGCAGAAGTTTAAAAGATACCCAGACCTCTCACTCCACAGACACTTCCTCCCTCTCTGCTAGGGGGACACCTTGGGGTCCTGAAACTTCAGTTAAACCCCAGTAGGTATAGTCCTTTCAGTGTATCCTGGGGCTTCCTTAAGACCTCCTTCTGGTGGGACATGCCCTGAATATCCCCTCAGGCAGGCTTTAGAAGAGATGCCTGTGCCACCTCAACTGGCTTTTCTCATCATGGGAGAGCAGCTAGAAACTCCTCCCAGACATCTGAGCTCCTCACCCTATCTCGAAGGAAACGCTCAGCACACCATGCAGATGAAAAATAGTATCCAGGATGTTAAGCTTTTAGTCATGTTTCAAAGCTCATGACTATAGCAGAGAGTATCAACAGTAACCAGTAAAAATAAAAAGCTTGGCCTCTTTTGGTCCGGTTCTTCTTCACTATACAGACTGGTAATGTCAATTTTGTGCTCTAACTTACTTTTGTTTGAGAACAAGACATAAGAATATATTTCCAATCCTCCACCTGAAGCAACAAATAATTCTTGGAGTAGACGACCTACCCATGTCAAGACAAAATACTTTAGATCAGAAATTCCAATTCTCATTCCAGTCATTTCATACTCGACTGAGTCCTGGAAATTCTAAAATTCTTTCATATTAAATTATGAATAGAATCAACGACAAAGGACACCCTTGTCGGAGTCTAACAAACACCGGAAACAAGTTTCACTCACTGCTGGTAATGTAAAACAAGATCCTACTCTGGTTGTACAGAGATTGGACAGGCATCAGTAGGGGTCATGAAACAATACAAACCATCTGTTTTTCACAATGGGTAACTCCAGTCAGTCCAACCCCTCTCAAAGAAGTGGGCGGTCCAAGCTGAGTGTAGAAGCAAACCCAACAATCTCCAGCCGATGCCATTCGACTCTTTGCCTGAGTTTAGGATTTTCTCCCTCTTTGAGGTGAGATTCCACGTTCTGATAGAAAGAATCTGTGTCCATGGATTGGTCACCAATGTATCCACTTGGACCTCTGCCCAGATCACACTGCAGCAGCATAAGAGGGTTCTGAACTGTCTTTTATCTGGCTTGTCACTTAGATCCAGTCTGTTATTGGAGACCCTACCAGAGCAAGCCCCAGACATCACCCCAAAGGGTCACTCAAACTGTCAAGTCCCACCACTACAATAAGATGGCATTTAACAGCAACACATTTTCGCTATCAAGTCATCATATATTAAGTTCTGGCCCCCCCTCTGTCACCTTTTGATGTTTTGGGTGTCCCCAGCCACAGACGTTAATCAGGGGTCCCCAATCCTTGGGATGCGGATCGATACTGGTACCCTAACTCAGTGTCAGTTCCATGTCTAGTACTGCTTCCCAAGGGTTGGGGACCCGTGATTTGATGGGAGAAGCCAAAATGACAAATGACAACAAATTGGGGACACCCAAAAGGTCAAAAAGTAACACAAAGGGGCGACGAGCTGGGAGTGAGAATGTGTAGTTCACAGAGGTTGCAGTTTACCGGTATGTTTATGTAGCGAGTGGTACTTGTCTGAGTACTTTGAGAAAATCATCAACAACGCCACCTTGGGATGTGAGCCCAAGAAAAATTACAACAAGGCATGGTGGTATTTGCAAAGAGACAGAGACAATTCAAAAATGTAAATTAAATTTTATCAAGTACAGAGTTTAAAATGGGCTAAAAACAAGAAAAAGAAAAACAAAATATAGATGATCATTAACAAATTAAGACAAAAGGAAACAAAAGAAAAATGTAAAAGAAGGAGTCAACTTCGTCTCAGTGCTGGTTGTGGAGCTCCTGCAGAATCCAACGGATTGTTGTGAGGACACAGGAATAACAGGGCTCCTCAACACAAGAACAACTCTAGATAAAATGAAGTAAAAATGAGTTTTAAAAATTATTTTTTAAAAACACAGTTCAGTCTGGTGAATGACACAATTAGATATGGTCTTCGACACCAGAAGACATCATCAAACATTGACACCAGGATAAAAGATCCGGCAAAGCAGCAGCTTTTAGTAAAGGGGTGGAGTCAGTCGTCGACGAGATCATACGAAGTGGCCATGCGTGCTTGAGCAAAATTTGGCAATTCGTGGGTTAAAACAGGAGCAGACACTGCAGCCATGGAACAGCTGCCACTCAACGCCGCAGCAACCAGCGTAGAGAAGGAGGAGAAAGCCGGCCATCCACTGTTCGTTTGCGCTACGTGTCCCGGCAGCAATGATGCCGCTCACAAAAGCTCCTGACACAGGATCCGGGCTCACTTTGGATCGGCACGGTCACCCCCTTCAGCAATGCATCAATCATCCAAATTCACCAGCGCATGCCCTTTAAAAACACACCTGATAGCCTACCTAATTGGCTGGTACCAGGTGCATCATCAGACGGAGGAGGCTCCGCCTTCTTCTCGCCACATTTAGATTTTCACAAAGAAATGTAACTCCCAAATGAACTTAACAAGCATGTTTAGTTTTAAATTTTAAAAAGTGTACCCTTCTATTGCAGTTATAGTAAAGAAAACATGACATGAAGAGTTCTTTATCTTATAGTCTCAAGAATTTGGAAATTGTGATGATAAAAGTACATACATTATATATATATATATATATATATATATATATATAAATAATATTTACAACCTGATGCTAACCCCCTCATTGTAAAGTTGTGCTCCCATCTATGTCAGATGCAGCTGGTTCTAATTAATTGTTCCGTCTGTCACATAGCAATATTTGACTCGCCGCCGTCTGTATTTTGAACAGAAAAGTGGGGTGGGGGAGGCTTAAGGTAGGTGGCACAACATATTGTTGTTTAGTCTGACAAAAGATATGCCAGATGCAACATCAACAATATTTGAAATGACCTTTTCTTTTCTTGTAGCGTGCACTCCACTCTGAATAGAAGGGGGCAGGGTCAGCGACCTCATTTATGACAATAACGTGCTGCTCTGCTGACTTCACCATCAGTGGCACCTCCTTTCTGCTGCATGTCAAGCTTTGTGTGGAGGTTTGAACACTGACACGCCTTATTTTTCTAAGCTCTTTTGTTATTATCTCTGACACGTGTCTACTGTTCTGAGCCTCCAGTCTCTGATCATCATATTTTAGGGACAATTAACCCCATCTTCTTAAATTAGGTTATAACTTTTATTGAAGCTAAAGTATAAAAGAAGTTATGAAAATATTGAATTGTCGCTTTTGATGATGATTGATGAGTAAAATTCACTTGCTTTTGAAGTGGTGCCAATGTAGGCTTCATTTCCTAAAATAAGCAACAAAAATTTTTTAATTTGTTTTACATTTGCTCCAATTAATGTGAACGGTGTGTGCAAATCTATAAAGGAGTCCAAGCTGTTAGTTAGGCAATTATTTCCAGCTAATTACAAAATGACATTTAAGATGGAAAGTGCGAGTCTGCAGTTCTTGACAGCCCTAAGGCTTCAAGGGAGTGCGTGGAGGACACAGTGAAGTGATTAAAGGATGTCTGGTCACTGCGTACTATGTCTCAATCTGCACAGAGAGTGTGCCGGGCTACAAGGACGGCACATGGAAATGAGCTGCTGCCGTCAGAGGTCACGCCGCTGATCTCGCTCTTATCTGGCCACGGTCCTGTCGGGAGGCACAATGCGATTCAGTCATGTTTGTGTTCATGGACGTGTGCTGGAAACAGGTGCGTGTTACTATGCAAGGGGCATTCCTGGGAACTGCACAACCCTATGTAGGCTTGGACATGTGCACACTGAGATGTACTTCACAGGAGATCATTTAGGAGGATTCTGCATAATATTTGACTTCCTCACTAGTAAAAAAGTACTTGGATGTTTGATTAGCATCACTACTGTACAATGAATATTGCATGAAGGGTAACAAATGATGCATAAAAAATTAAACAACTAATTACAAAGTACTCAATTTTAGGTAAGGCAAGTTTATATGTAGAAAGAATGCTTTGTATAAAACTTCAAAAGAAACATTTATGGGGTCAAATCCTCTTAAAGTGAATGAAAAACAAGAAGGAAAATGTGGAAAATAGGCAGTGTAAATTATTATTATTATTTTTTTTAATTGAAACCAATTTTAAACTCGAAAATACATATTGTAAACTTGAAGGAATTATTGAAAATTTGGGAAAACAAAATATAAAATGAAAAAGACAAAATTGAAAATTTGAAAAATTTAAACTGTAGATTTGAAAAAATAATATTGCAAACTTGAAAGAAATATTGAAAATTAAATATAATAAATTTTTTAAACTTAAATAAAAAAACTGAAACTGCAACTAATTTTAAAAATGTTTAGTTTTTACTTTCAACTTTCCTTTTTTCTTTTCTCATTCTTTACTTTCAGTTTTCTGTTTTCAGTTATAGTTCAGTTTTTGAGTTCTCGCTGCGGAGCACATTCTACTTGTGCATGAGGGTAAAATATTAAAGGAGTAATACAAATGTAAATATAATTAATTCAAAGTAAGAGTAAAGTGGATGTCAACCTTTGGATAAAAACTAATGAAATGCAGCTGAGAATTAACCTGGATTAAAATACAATGTTTTAGCTGATCTAAGTGTTTCTGGAAGTCTGTTCCAGGTATGTAGAGCATAGAAGCTAAATGCAGCTTCTCCATATTTGTTTTTTTAGCCCTTAAAAAAATTGGAGTGAGTAGAGAACATATAAAGGTTACATAAAAACATGTTTTTCACCCACTTTTAGCAGTATCTTGTTTCATCGAGTGGTTTTACAGGAAACAGACTTTTTCTTGCACCTGGTTGGGGAATTATTGCTGCATCCAGTGACAAAAGATTTGTAGTTATGCGAAACTCTTCACTATTCGATTTTCTTCAATAGGTTTCCATTGATGTTAAAGCCCGGGGAGTGGGGGAGCCATGGGAATATCTTCAGTATTCTCTACACTCGAGGGTGTTATGTTGTGCTGGGGGACCCTAATGCAGGACACAGGAGGCACGGAGCTGAAAGAGCCAAAAGGCACTCACTAGTACAAGTAAAGTGGTGTTGAGGAGGGTGGCATTCAACAAATTAAAAAAAAAAAAAAACCTTGGGAAGTTGTAAAGGGCCTGTGTGACTAGAGCAGAACAGAAATCAAACCAGGTAGAGATATAGAAAAAGATTGTTATAAAAACGATTTTAAACAGAAAAAACATTTTATTTAATCAAGTCCCAACTCTATGTAAAAGTCATAAACCAAGGTCTTGATTATCTCTTACTGGATCTCGAAATGTCTTAACTGTCAGTCTGTGAAATCTTCTCCACATTTTCATGCCTTCATCATTGGTCAAGTATTTGCTTCCATAATCTGTTTACACTTGATTTAATTCTTCATATCCTCATAAATACATGTTTTCTGCATGTGTTTTCTGCCCTTTCAGATGTAATTGCCTCCCTCCTGACCCTTCTGTCTGTCCATGCCGTGCTCCATGCAATCAGGCCTCATCTGCTTTACCTGCATTGAGACCTCTGGATCTCCTCACCTTGATGCCAGATTGTTTTGTCTTACTTCTTGTTTCAACCTCATTAAGTTCCTGCTGACACTCCTGTTCAGATTTATGTGTATGACTTTCTTTTGGATCCAGACTGTAAGATTTTTATTTTTGCACCTTTAGACCTTTTTTTTATTATTTGTCTGAAGTAAATTCTATCTTTTCTCTGAATTCATTAAGCCTTAAGCTGCCTTAACCCTTCCGCTCTCCTTGGGGTCCAGATGGCTCCAACCACATATTGTTATGCGATTTTTTCCATGACAAATGTGGACGAAGTGGGACAGGTTTTTACGTCTGTCATGGACATTAGTGAAACTCAAAAATCAGTGAAAAAAAAAAGTTCAGCGCACTGTCCTGTGGTGTCCAGATGACCCCACTTTTAATGTAAACAAGCTAAGGAGAGCGGAAGGGTTAATACTGCCCTCGGCAACGCGCATTCAAGTGACCACTTCCAATGAAAAGTCTATGTAAACGCGCTTATCCGCATTTCAGGCTTCTGTGTTAAAAATTCTAGCATTTATGCACCGCTATACAAGTTTCTACAAAAAAAACCTCAAAGGGAAATGCAAGACACATCTGTGCTCTCCTTAAGATCCAGCCACTCCTCTCTATGAACCTCTACGGGTCTAGACCAGGGGTTCTCAAACAGGCTGGATCCCACCCACCTCCACATTTCGCCCGGCCCCCCAAACACTATCAGAGACCTATGATAAAAAAAATTAAAAAAAAATTTCTGGCAACAGGTTTGTCCTGATCTATCAGTCTGGCTTAATGTTTCAATCACAGCTTCACCATCACTGTGTGTGCTTGGTGACATGAGTGCCATCGATACAGAGGGAGGATTAGTATGTGTAATCTTCATAACTCTTTGTATTGCAAAAAAAAAAAAAAAAAACTTTTTTGTTAAATTGCAAATGCAAGAAAAACATTAACGTTGGCCAGTGTAGGAATCTGCTCTTTGATCATATCAGCTTGGAAAAAGCGTCACTCACAGGTTCAAGTAACTTGGAAAGAATTCAGTCTCTCTGGTCTCCCATAGCGGACTCTATAATTTAGGGCGTGAGGTGCTTGGGTCTCCCCGCGCATTGGTTGTCTGCCGGGGCTGTTAGGCGAGAGTCGGGGCGTGGGGGGGCCCTGTTGGTTGGGGGGTCTGGTCTGGCGTCTGGATGGGGGCAAGCGGGTGCGCCGTGCGGCATCCTGGGCCTGGGTGTATGTGGTATGGGGTGTGCAGTTGGGTGGAGGGTCTGGCTCGGCTTGGCGAGTGGGGGCTTGCACTGGGGGGGCTGGTGTGGGGCCCCGTCCGTTGGGGGGGTTGGTTCGCCTGGACCTGGAAAAAAATCTGAATCTAATCAATTCAGGCTCTTGTGAATCAAAGTGTCTCTGGAAATTATAATCGATACCCAGCCCTAGTCTGAACTGTGACGAGAGAGGATAGACTATTTGTATGTTTAATTTTTAAAATGGTTTTGTATTAATTTTTTATGTAAAGATTACAGAAATTATTTATGTACAATTTGGCTATATGTGGCTTTTTGAAAAATCATAAATGTTTACGTTTAGACACACACTATGATTGTTACACCTTTTCTGTTAGCCTATACTGACCCCGGCCCCACATCAAACAAGAAAACGTTTGAGGACCCCTGGCCAAAACAACCCAAAAACCTGCTTTCACTAAGGCTCTTTAGGCCCTCAGAGTGAATAGTAGCCTGTCTACTGGACTGTTTCCCAACTATGTGGATTACAGTTTCTTTGGTCGTATTATTTCACTCACATCCGTGAAAGTCGTCACTCTCAAGTCAATCAAACCTCTACGAAAGTGCCACGTCCTTTGCTGACAGCACTGTTTCTTATCAGCTGTTAAATGACTCTCCATTTATTCCACTAGTCTTTTTTTTCATTTGTTCAAACTCCCCCCCTGAATATGACCTTTCCCCAAAAACTCATTAAAAACATACCCTGTAAATGTGCCCGACCAAGTAAAGTCACTTTCTATTGCTATTGTAGCTTCCTGATACAACCCCTCACAGAATCCAGTTTCTTTTTCCACAAGAACTCACGATAGTCAGAAACAGTGTTGGGCAGTTTGTTAATCGCTTGCTTTAGGCTCCTTCTTTTAATACCCAGCTCTTTCAGCAGAGAGCAAAGAGACCAGGAACCCTTTACTTGGCTGACTTTAGGATTCCATTGATGTTCCTCTGTTTCTTTAGCCAATTTTGACATTTTCTAGTTCTCTCAACTATAAGCTCATACATGACCAAACCACCAAATTGTTTTTCCGAGCAATACTCTTAGGAAGCTAGCCTTCCATGTCTATTTATTTTTTTTTTTATTTATTTACACATTTAAACTGAAGTAGGAGGATAAAAAACCCCTAGAGATGGAACATCTCGTTTTCAAGGGGGTCCTCCGTTTCAAGAAATAATAACAGATGACAGAGTAGAAGTCAAACAAGATAATAGAAACAAATAATAAATACACATAATAAACCCACACACACCATCACACACACCCACACAAAACAGGACAGGCTCTCAGTATCCACCCCTACCCAACATAATAATACAGAAAATAAAAATAAACACATTTGCAAAACTCAGAAAAAATAAATAAATAAATAAAAATAATAAATAGATATAGAATAAAAGTAATATATATGTATATAATAATAAAGTGACAAGCAAATCATAGGCAGATAAAGCAAAAGCAATGTACAAAACATTCAAAATCTAAAAGCAAACACAAGTATGTTTAAGATGGATTAACAAAGATTTCTTGAATGAAGACAGAGAGGTAATGGATCGTAGAGAAATGGGAAGGTTGTTCCAGTCATTGGGAGCTTTGATACAAAAAGCATTTTTCCCTGAGAGTTTTTTGTGTCTTGGAATACAGAAGAATACCTGATTGTTATGGCGTAAATGATGTTGAGAACTAAAAGGAACAAGATACTGTTTTAAATAAAGAGGAAGATCAAAATAAATGCATTTGAAAATAAATTGAAGCCAGTGAAATTGTCTTCTAGCTGGTAATGAGAGCCAACCCAGTCGTTCATACAGTACGCAGTGATGAGTGGTATAGGGACAGCGGAGAACAAAGCGACACATAGAATTGTAAATAACATTAAGGGAGTTTAAGCAGACTGAAGAAGCATTTAAGTAAATTATATCGGCATAATCCAAAATAGGGAGTAACAATTGCGAAATTATTCTTTTTCTTATATGAAAGTTAAAGCAATGAACTGATTGATAGAGTGATTTAAGACGGAAGTTTAATTTACTGGTGATTGACTGAATATGTGTTTGGAAAGATAAATTAGGTTCAAACCAGACACCAAGATATTTAAAAGATTTAGTTTCAACTAAAGGAGAAGAGTCCAAAAAAAGCAAATTGAGATTTAATCCACCAGGGTTTATTGTATTAGTCTGAAAAAGCATGGAATATGATTTTGTTTTATTCAAAATAAGCTTATTTGAGGTCAACCAATGTTGTACAGAGTCAAAGTCATACTGTAAGCAGTTGTTAATGTCAGTTATGTTTGGTTTGGAGCAATAAATTATTGTATCATCAGCATAAAGATGTATATTACAGGTAGAACAGGAATTTGGAAGGTCATTGATGAATATTGAAAACAGAAGTGGCCCCAGTGAAGAACCTTGGGGAACACCTTTATAGATTCCAGTGAAATCCGACTGAGATCCACTAATAGACACACACTGACGACGATGATGAAGGTAAGAATTAAACCAGAGAAGAGAAGAATGCGAAAGACCGATTGCAAATAATTTGTCCAGAAGAAGGTAATGATCAACCAGGTCAAATGCTTTGGAGAGATCCAAGAAGATTGTGCCTGTGCACATATTATTATCAAAGTTAGAATAGATATCATTAGTAAATTTCAATAGAGCAGTAGTTGTAGAGAAGTGTTTTCTGAATCCTGACTGGTATTGAGAGAGAATGTTGTTTGAAGCAAGAAAATTAGATAGTTGATTAAAAATAAGTGTTTCAAAAACTTTAGCAACATTGTTAATAATTGAAATGGGACGATAATTATTTAAACTTTGGGGATCACCACTTTTGTGTAAAGGAATTACTTTGGCACATTTCCATGCAAGTGGAACATCACAAGTTGAAAAAGACAAATTGAAAAGTTCAGCAAGAGGAAAGGCTAAAACAGAGGATCCTAATTTGAGGAACTTAGTCTCAATACCATCTGGACCAGAACCACTGCTGACAGACAACTTACTTATGGCCTGTGACACATCACATGGGCTTACCAATTCAAACTCAAAAGAACCATTAGAAGGTTGAGGATTGAGATCATGTTCAGAGAGATGCAGAGAAGAAGATTGAACCTCGGGTAAGTGGGAGAAATGTTTGCTAAAAGCATTTGAAATCACTAGTGGATCATTAACAACTTCATTATTGATTATCATATTATTAAAAGTACTCAAAGATGCACTAAATAAAGTATTCATTTTTTTCCAGAATTGTTTTGGGTTGTTAAAGTCACTAGATAAACAGTTGCTGTAATAATTTGCTTTAGCATTTCTTGTCTTAGTTGTACATATATTGCGTAAACGCTTGTATTCCTCCCAATCACCTGGCAGTTTAGACTGCTTATGTTTACACCAAGCTCTATCCCTCTGTTTGAAAAGGTTAATAAGGTCACCATTCACCCAAGGTAGATGGTGTCCTTTAACCTTAATAGAGGTCCAAGGAGCGTGTTTATCTATAACTTGAGTCAGTTCAGAGTAGAAAAAATTCCAAGCAGTTTCAATATCTGGTATTAAGTTAAGTCGTTTCCAGTTTATCTCTTGCAAATCATGTATAAAGAAATCAGAGTTAAAAGATTGAGTATTGCGAATTTTAATAAACTTGGGAGGTTTATGAGGTGCTGCTATTTTCCATTTACAATAAATGATAGAATGATCGCTCAGGCTGTCAGAAAGAACTCCAGAGGAGGCTATTCTATTTGGATGAGAGACTAAAATCCAATCAAGAAGAGATTGACAAGTAGAAGTCACTCTGGTTGGTTCCTTAATAATTTGAGTCAAATTTAATCCACTAAATAAGTTACACTCAGATGAATCCGAAGGATTTGTCCAATCTAAATTAAAATCACCAAACAAAATAAGTTCCTTAGAATCTCCCAAAGATGAAATAGTAGATAGAATATTTCTGACTGAATCAAGTTTTGGAGAAGATGGAGGACGATAAATGTTGCCAATTATTATTTTCTTATTAGTATGTAAGATAACTTCAATGAAAATTCCTTCATTCCTTTATTCTCTGTTGCCATTCCGTGCTTTCACAAACAAAAACATATTTTTCCACTTTGCTGCGTTTATCTCTGTGTTTGAATCTGATGGATTTGTAGCACATGATTATGCCTCCATGTTAATCTCCCCTGTGACTGGATCTGAGCGTTGGAGTGAGGCCGCCACTTATCAAAATACACACAACTTGTCCATCTATTCAAATTGGTTGTCGATGGAAGAAGATTCCACGTTGCTCCTCACCAAAATTGTTTCTGACTAGCTCCACTCCCACATTGCTTTCCAAGACAGTTTCTTGCTCTCCATGCCTTCCCATTTCATCCACTGACTTTCTGTCACGTGAAAAATTAGTTTATGCACAAGGTTTCTCCACTCTGCAAATGTTCAGTTCCACAGATGGTGAGATGAATTTAAACCCAAGTCATCACATCCATATCGCAACTGTCGAAAAACATTTCTATGTCAAATCGCTGCTTAATCCAGTATTGTCTCTTTGGACTTTCACATACTTCCTCGAGAGACTTTTGAAGCCATACTTCACACAATTGTATCTCCGGATTGTGAGTGAAAGTCTCCAATCCTGCCTAGATCAGTCATCAAGAGCTCCGTCAGAACCTCTTTCATAACAAAGCCAAAGTTTTTACTCTCTTAATGTCATAGGATAGCATACTGGACTTTATGATTATGACCTGGAACATACCATGTACAACTAGGGTAGCTTCTCCATTCATACTGAACCTCAGATCTGACAAAACATCCCTAATAGCTTTATGGTTCATTCATGGTGCTCTTCTAATCGTCATGTCATCCATGTACGCTTTAATGGGTTATAGTAGTGGCTCCCCAGACTAAAACCACTCTCCTCCTACTACCCACTTTGAAGCTCTAGTAATAAGCTCTATTGCCATTGTAAGAACCACAGGAGAAATTGTGCAACCTGTCATGATCCCTACCTACAACTTCTGCCAGTGTGTTGTGGATTCAAATGTCCTTAAGTGAAACTATTATTTCAACAATCGACTCATTATGCTCAATACTTCAAATATTCCAAGATTCTTCCTGCATAATAAGTAGTGCTGTTTGTCAAATCTATAGACTACCTTAGGATATTGGATATAGGCTTTTATGTTCAAGAGACCCTGAAAATTCCAGTCTTTTGAGTGGATGTATCAACCAGGCTTATTGTTTCCCGGATAGTCAGAGTCACTATCCTTAAGTAAATCTTAGCGTCAAGAAGTTGAGTGGTCTGGAGGGGTACTGTAGAGTGCAGAGCAACTGGCTAGACCGCGCTTCAAGCAGTCCTGTGAAACCGTGCGAACAATCATGTGAATACCTGCAAACGGACGACCAGACTGGTTCTAAAATTACAAACTTCTCCTCACCTTGATTAGGTAGTGGAGTCACTATCAGTGTGTGAAAGTGTGTGTGCATGGGTGACCAGGACTGTGACTGTAAAGCATCTTGGGCCTTCAAGTAAAGCGCTATGCAAGTATACGTTATATACCATTTACATAAATTCATCTACACATTTGGGGCATCTTCACTCTTCCAGTAGTCTAAACTTTCTGTGTCTTCCTGAGAGCAAACCACAAATAGAAGCAAAACCAACAGCTTCCTGTTTGATAGTCCTACCTGAAACAAACGTGAATAAGGATTTACAGATAGTACATTTCAAGTGGGATACTTTCTTTACCTAGTAACTTACATGTAACCCTAACATCTCTCATTCTTCTTGGAAACATATGAGGTTCACCAGATATTACATCTGCATTTCAGTGACTTAATTGCATCAGGGATAACTTTCAAGGGAACTGAGACCCTCAGTCTGTTTCATAGTTCAGGTGAGTTTTCAAACGTGTCAAAAAAGTTAGTTATCACAGGAAACTTATGGCAGAATGGGCCAATAGCCCTGAATGAAAGTATTCTAAATTGGCATGAGATGAATGAGCAGTGATTTTAAACGCATTTATGACCAATTTTCAAAAGCAGTTTGGCCAACAGTCACACTGACAACATTAAAGTGTGAACTTTGTATGAACTGAAAGTCCAAATATTTATTCTGGTCTGTCCAAAAAAAAAAAAAAAAAAAATAGGAAAGTAAATTTGCTTTTTAAATGTATAAAGTTTCACTCCACAAAAGCCAATTAAGATGATTTGGTTTGTAAAGATAAAAAAAAAGACTGTGCTGCTGGGTTGAGACTCAAATGTATCAAGAAAAGCCTAAAGTCAGCCAGAGCGCGGCATCCCATCAAACATCTACATGTTGTGCTTTGATGCGCATCATTTAAAAATTCTCATTTTATCCAAAACATGCATCCGCTAGCAGAAACGAGCCTGTGTTCATCAGTTTGGTCTCAGCGGATCTCACAGATAACTTTAATAGACAGTTTGACTGCCTGTTTCTCTTCAAGGATTTCACTGTGTTATCAAGGACACCTCATGCTCACCAGGGTATTTATAGGCTCTGTTTTCTCTCACTGTGTTGGTGCCTGAATGTGTGCAAGATCTCGTTATTTCAGGGAAGAAGAAAGAGAAAGCCCCGGTGGCAGCAGCAGCAGCAGCACACACGTTTTCTTCTCCGGTGTTATGCATTCTGCAGGTGCGCCTTAAAACCTCTTAAAGTTGAAGGTTTCTTTCCCTATATATAGCTATTCCCGCCTGCTTCCATATTCACATAAATTACCATTCCCCATAAAGATCAACTCATTAACGTTTTTCTAATCTGCTTTTTCTTCTGTCTACCTACGGTATATTTAGTGTTTCATTCTGTTCCCTTAGAACTGTCTTTATTTCTCTCAGGACTAATTGATTTTTCATGGATTTCTCCACGTTGTCTCTCGTGGCTTTACCTCCCTCCCTCCCTCCTAGGATAAACCTAACTTAATGTCCTCACCCCTTCCATCATGCAGATTCAGCCTGAGGCAGGCATGTTTTTTTTTTTTCTCTTTTCTTTCACCATTTCCCCTTTTTTTTCTTTTTCAATTTTTTTATCTTTAAGGGCCAGAGGCCATGCAGGCACCAGATTTCTACGAACCAGTTATACCTGAAACACACAAAGCTTTGCAATTGCAACAGCCAGCTGGGTCATAGCGGTAACCCCACACGAAGATGAATTAAAAAAAAAAAATGATACAAATCTAAAATCCTGAATGCAGATTTCACATGGAAATGTTGGCCGTGTTTGGCGGTCAGTCAAGAGAGCAGATTAAAACGACATCGACATGTTTACATGATAAATCATTAAAATATCCAGCAAGAAGATCTATGAAATTCAAAGGAATGCTAAATGATTCAAAAGATCACTGTTAGAGTCCAGCGTTTGAACGTAGAGGCACATGGTTTTTGTCAGCATGTGGTATTTATTTGGCATACTGACAACACACACACACACACACAACGGCATTTACATCTTCAAAAGCAAAACAAAAGGGGAGTTTTGAACAACAACAAAAAAAATGTTATGCATGAAAACATGCATAAATCATAAGCTAATCATCCCTGCGTATTACAGTGGTTTGCCCAAAAGATTAATAATAAAACTATAGTTGAATGACATTTGTGAAAAATGCCTCCAAGCCTTTTTAATTTCCCCATCACTGGAGAGCCTGGCGCTTTTGTTCCAGAAATTTTAAGCTTGTTAGAGTTTCACAACTAAAAAAAACACCTTCAATCAACATCCAGAAGGATCTTTGTTTGTGTTGGCAAACATACAAATGTTTGTAAGAGAGATCAGGCATTGGCATGCTGAGTCCTCACCTGCTCCGAGTGCAACATTGCTGAATTGTTTGGCACTTTTGAGTCAGAAAATGTGTGGCCTTAAAGATGAAAGTGTGTAGAGTCAGTATAACTCCATGTTTAAAGGAACAACCATTGAGTGACCCTCACGTTCCAAACAGGAAGAACATGTTAGTTCTAAAAAGCCAAAATCATTATTAAGTCATTATATTTTGTCAAAATAAGCGTTCTTGCTCTGATTCCTTCATTTAACATGTTTCGTGAAATTTTTCAGTAGTTCAAGTTATTCAACTTATAAACTGGCCAATCAGATGTCTCATTAAAAGTATGTTGTCTTACGTCTCACTTTCAAAATGTTTAAATGACAGATTCTCTCTCCTAAGTCTGTTTTCAAGTGTAAGGGGTGTGGCTTTCCAACAACATTCACTTTTGACTGGCAAGAATGGTTGTCATAGAAACAATTCCTCAGTCCCCTTTGGACCAATCACTACTTCTGACTCCAGCAAAGCATCCGTAGTGGGGAAAAATGGCGCCTGAATTGGCTTCGTTTCACTGGAGCTGGAAGTAAGCTATTTTCTATGAGTGATGTCACACTCACTCTGTCCAGTTCTCTTATGCAAGCAATGGTTACAACTAAGAAAAAAAGGCTAATAGGTGTAAATCCCATTATGAGTTTGCACTAATATTTACATTGTAAAGGTGACGGAGAGGAGAAATTTCCTGAAATATTTGGTCATATAAACATTTCCTGCACACATTACATGCAAAACTACTATATAATATAAAGATTTTGCTCATTAATTACTTTCTGTATAACATAATGATTTTAAACTTTAATTATTTTCTGTAATGGTTTTTACACTTGGCATTTACAAACATTTTAAATATTAATTAATATTCTATTCTTCGGGGTAACAAATAAAATTGAAGATTTTATACCTTTTTTTGGACTTTATTTTTATTTATTTATTTTAGAAATTGGCCCCTAGTTGCATTTATTTTGCGAACATCACCCAGATTGAACATAAACCAGTGACTTTCATTTTCAGACATTTACAGCTCTGGAAATAGTACACAGAGTACACATATTCTCTGTTTCAACTTCTTACAAACTTGTGTGTTGAAACAATAATACTTACTTTACAAAATGTTCCTTTAACATGTGCATCTATTTTTACGTGGAGCTACAATCAGAACAGTAAATGTGGTAATATACTTCTTTATTTCGCACTCACTTTGCATCTTCAATACTTCACTTTATTAGCGTGCCAAGCACTGCATGCTAAGGGCTCTTCAAGCTAAATTGCAACACAAAACATCCCTTTTTTATGAGCCAGCGATCAAGGGTGTGCTCTGCCTTTCACCTAATGAAAGCTTGAAAAAGCTCCAGCTGTCTCCCTCTTTTCCTCTGAACTGTCTAAAGAGATAGTGGGTTAATAAATGAATGAAATGTACTTTTGTTTGCGGATTTCCCATCATTTCCGCATCCTTCAGAGACATAAAAGGAACTTGCTGGATTTTTTTGTCACCAACCGGAGCAATGGAAACGTCCAAATCTAATATGGCAGAATTAGAAAAATATGGGAATGGCAGACATTAGTCAAAGCTTTATTCTACTTTGGTCTTTTGTTGCCGCTGCTGGCTGACAAATTGGTGTTTGGAGGCTCTTTTCTAAAGAAGCAGTGATGCAGAATGTGACACTCCCACTGTGGCAGCTGACTTCTGGATATTTAATTGCTAAAGGAACGAGGCACAATTGAGGCACAGTTGGACAGAGGGTATGATTATGAGAAATATGTTTTCAGGATGTGGTGGAGGCTCATGTCAATCATCATCAGTGCTATTGATGTGCTATTTTTTTTTTTTTGCTTTTGTTTCTGGAGGAGTTTTCTTCTCCATCAGTGATGCACAAAAGTGTTTAAAGTGGAATGTAAGACAAATATGTATAACTTCATTTGAGAACTATTGCAATTCAGCTCTTTTTGCTATTTGTAATTTCAGTTATAGCCTATATTTAATAAAATATTAGCTAAAAAATGGAAAAAAAAAGTGTGTTGAACTCACTTAAGAGCATTCCGTTACCAAAAATAAGTAAACTTCAAGTTTATGTAGAGTATAAGCTCATATATGAGCATCATTAGCTGCTCTGTGATCGATTCGTATTCATACCCTTTTATAAACTGAGAGTATAACCCAAACCCTAGATTTAAAATCTCTCTTTTTTTTTACTGTAAATTTTATGTCATTTTTCAATTTCTTAATAGAGCACCAGGTTTAGAATACTGCTCCATTCTCTGCATGTCGGGTTTTACTTCCATCATCAACCCCCGTGACCCGCCCTCACTTGCACAGCTGAGTCTTTCCATTGTTTTCTTTGTTTGTGCACATCTTGATAAAATTTGCATTTTTGCTCTCACTTGTTTTCTCCCCTCCTCTATAGTTCCGCAGGCTGTACTGTCAGCACATTTAAGACTTAGTTCTAATTCTCCAGCTCGCGTCCTGATTCTGCACAGAGAAGAATTAAAATAAAGAGACTACAGATGCTGATGTGAAAGAAATGAGGATGCAGCCGCTGTCCAATCATTCTGTCAATCCATGTGACGACTTCTCTGGACCTCTGCTGTGTTTTTCCGATTAGCCGGTTGATAAATGTCTTAGGCCTTTATTTTATCGCCTTAAATCCAATCACAGATACTTTAGTAATAGTTGTTCTTGTTTAACTTGCTTTCCCACCGATGCTCCTGGTGGTATAACTACGATATCTCGGCTTACTCTGAGACTATCAGACAAAGAGATGAAGATAAAGTACAGGTTCTTTCAAACAAAAGGAATATTAAATTATCATCCCAATAAATGCAACACAGATTGTGTTTTTACAGTTTGCTCAAATTAAAATTCTTTGTCTTTTTGAAGCTTGACTAAAGTAAAAGAGTCAGATCAATGCCTTCCATTTAAAGCAATTATGAAACATAATGAAGCAAAAGGATTCCATAGATAAAATTCACCCTAACAACTATAGCTTTTGTGATGTACCTGATAAGTCTGCTGTTAGAATAAAGATTAGAGGTTGACATTAAACATCTAAAGATTCATTTAGGTTGTTATACCTGTTGCAACAGGATGGATATTTTTCCTAGAATTTAGTTTTAATGTAACATTACTTTTTCATTCTGGATTTTTTTTTAGATAAAACATTTTATCATCATCAGATCATTTGTTCAATAATAGCAGAGACATTGGTTGAACCAACTTTAAGAACTAATAAAAATGTATCAAATGTACAAGTTCTAAATAAGTTTTGCTTTATCTTCTCTTATAATAAGTTCTTGCATCAGTACGTTCCCATCTCTGTATCACTCATTCTCAAATACGTTCATTAGATTTTCTTATGGAATATTTAAAGGACCACAAAGACAAAGATTATTATTATATTTGTTTAAATATAATTATCTAACTTTAGTAGATTGCAGAATCTTTGAAAATAAATATTATCTCTTAAAGACATTCCAATGGAAATGGTGTTCTTGTGGCATTTTTGTGATGATTGAGGACTTATGTAAAGAAAATTTAACTCAAAATTGCATTTCTGAGTATTTTTCAGGAGCAGATGAAAAAATTAGAGTAAAAAAATGATTGTTTTTGTTGTGTAGAAAATACATTGAGTGGTCAACATGCTTCCTGTTCCGCTCCATTCTGATGCATCCACTTGCAGATAATTGATCCATATACGTCTTTGTGTCCTTCATCCCAACTCTCTCGTTCAAAACTGTTTGACTTGATAGCTCCAATATTGCCTGCCATTTTTGTTGCACCAGAACTGTTAAACAGTTAGCGAACAACTAAGAGCCAAAGTTCTAATGAACAGCTACCACTTTGAAGACAGTTTTTGACTGTTTTTTTTTTTTTTTTAATTTTTGCTTAAACATTGTAAAGTCGTCATTAAAACAACACTAAGAACACTTTTAAAATACATCAAAAGAGGATTGGAGTGTGTCTTTAAACATAGCAAACAAAATGCAATTGTGTGGTGTGAAGGTGAAGATAATTCTCTTCATGGTAACATGCGGTTTGTATGTAGGAGTCAATCTCAGCAGATGCAGCAGTCTGGATGTCTTCTTTTGCTCTCCTTCATTTATCCAGCTGTGAGCTAAGTGGAGTAACTGCTAATTAACCAGTTTACACGAAAAAATGTAATTACACCCCCACAAAAAGTTACACAGTTAAACTGCAGTGTAGATAGCCTCCAACAAGTGGAATAGAAGCTCTCTGCTCTTTGTGTATGTGTCTGAGGGTGTCAATGATACAGTTGGAAACAGTAAATATGGAAAAAAAAACATATTTGAACTTTTTCTGTTAACTAAAGTGACGTTTTTTGCATTTCTGATTAGTACAATATTTAATTTTTTATAGCACTTTCACTGAAGTCAGAATATACATGTCTTTATACACTAGAGGGGGGGTGTCAAACTTAAATTACCAAGGGGCCAAAATCCAAAACACACAGTAGGTCACGAGCCAAACAGGATAAACTTTTATTGAATTAATAAAAAAGCAAAATTGCTAAAACTTTAAAAACTTTATTTTGTATGTATTTTTTTATGACTTAAACTTTATTCGTTTTTCCAAAGACAGAATACAGCACTGAGAAACAGTTCAACGTGGAAAAAACAGAAAACAACCACCCCATATTTTCAAAACTCCCAAGTAATACAAACAAAAAAAAATAAATAAATAAAAAAAAATAAAAAATAAAAAAAAACACAAATAGATGCCCAATCTGACAGTTAGCCCTTATGTATGGATAAAAGGATATAACATTACGTAACAGAGAATTGAGATCATTTCTAGTTTCTAGAGCTGGAGATGTCGTTGACCTATGTGTTCAAAGACCATTTGCTGTTGAAGTCATCCATTCTGTTTAGCAATCTATATGATAACCTTTCTAGCGCTGCAAGTTGACCCAGAGAGGTTTGCCAGTGAGTAAAGGATGGAGTCTTTATTTTGTATGTATAAATATGAATAAAAACAGACAGGAATATTATTCCAAAATATATACTGGATAAATAAGTTCACATCGAACTATCAGTATTTTGCTTTCCATAAAAAATATATTATGTCAAAACTGGATTGAAATAAGATAACATCGGGCTGTTATCGTCATTTAAACTAAACTTTGGAGCCAAATACAATTATCTTGCGGGCCAGATCCGGCCCCTGGGCCTTCAATTTGACACAGGAGCACTGGAATTTAGCTCCAGTCTTTCAACTATTGTTTGTTTATGCAAATAACGTAGATTTAGTGAATCCTAAAACAAAGAAAAGCAGCTTTTCTAATGTGATGTGAAGTGCTTTTGCACCCACATAAATCAGCTGATTGGTTGTTAAGAAAATTGGCTTTGTGCCGTTATAAAACATTGTGTTTGTAATGTTCTGCATAATAAGGCTGTTATGAAAAGCTTCTTTTCTTAAGTCAGGATCAGGTGATTTGTGGGGATTGTGGAAGGGGTCAAAGGTATTTCATAGAATGTGTGTTTTTTAGTTATTATTGGCTACATCTCCAGTATTAAACGGTTAAAAAGTGTTTTAATGATGTGTTTATTCTAAGATTCATCAAATTGGTGAGTTGACTGTATTTGGATTGGTTTGTTTACTCTTTGGATGCGTATGAACCTACATCGTAAACACACATGCTCAAAGAAACCCCACGTTCAGTTCAACCTTTTGTGTCAACGTCCCATTTTCATCTGTTCATTTTGGCTAAAATGTGGTAAAAACACATTGAAATGTATCATTATCGTATCCCTCAGGAGTTCTAACTTCCTGAAAAAAAGGTTATTTAGTGCAAAATGTGTGAATCCACCTCAGGAAAGCCACAAGACAATAAAAATTGAAACTGATAAGACATGAAGTCATCGTCTTACAAAAACTAAGACTTGCACCACCGTGAGCTGAGGGGTTTCTCTGGGAAGCCATTGCTGAAAAAAGGAACAACAATTGGAATTTCCCGAGAAATGTCCGGCTGCCTGACAGAATTCTTAAAAATGCCCCCTTAATGATGACCTACATATCTTGTGTAAAGCGTTGACGCCTCAGAACACCATAGCAAATGGGAAGTATGGGAGTGGCAGTATAATGATGTGGGACTGCTTTGCTGCAGGGGAACTCCACAAAATAGCAAAAAATAATGAGAGAAAGTAATTTACTAAATGTTTGGTAAAATAATATATATGTAACGTATGTACATTCCATGTTAAGTATGAGGTGTTCAGGAAGTGAAGTGCAACAGTCTTTGAAAACGAGGAGCTGAAGCCACAAACATACTGAGTTTGTGTAGTCTGACTTAGAATAAAACAATAAAACTGGAAGCTCATAAATCTCTCTCCCACAGGGACATGGCTAATCATAGATGCACCACATGTCTGTAGCTCGCTGTTTTAGCCAGATCATCAGTACAGATGGTCGCGAGCAACAATGCAGCTGATTATATTCCAAAGCACACAACCTCAGGATGCGGGACGCTTTACAATCTAGGATGAAATTTAATTTTAATGAAGAGAAAAAAAAGAGGAATAGCTGGTTTTAAGTGGGAGATTGGAGACTAAAGGCTTTCTGAGTGGGGATAAAGTGTAAAAATAATCTCTTGTTTACATCAGCTGTTGTACCAGCCTTCCCAAGAACACTTTTTTTTTTAAATCATTGATTTGTTGATAGTCTAATGAAAATTTTACCAACAGTACAGTGACATGGCTGTTTTACTTGGAATTTAATTACAGTAATGTGAATGAATCAATAACAGATGTAAGTTATCAAGAATATGTTTTTCCCTGTTGATCTGGCAAAGTAAAACAAATGGAGCATGCAACATAATTTATTTTTGGTATATTTGTTTTTTACAAAGCGCCAAAAGTGACAAAAAATGTTTTTTACTTTTGTGCACACCAGCAGAAACCATTACTTTTTTTTTCAATATCCTTTAGAGGCTCTGTAGTTTTTATTTGATTTCTTTCACATTTTTATAACCCAATCACACACAGAGTGTGCATAGAGCAGTATTGTCATCGCAGCAAAGGAAGAAAAATGGTAAACATCCAAACACAAACTGTGTGAAGCACCAAAATGGACACAAAAACACCCAAAGTGTGAACTGGAAAACATTATAAGTGCAAATACTGAAAAACATTAATGCCAAAGTACTTAAAAAGTGTGAAAAAGACCATATTATAGTGAAAACAGAAGAGAAAAATGTTTAAAAAGTACAAAAAAGTACTTGAAGCAATGATAGGTCTCACACAAACTGTATGAAAGAATAAAATGCAAAGATACAAACTGGTGTAGCGTCTTTTAAATGTTAAGGATTATTGCTTTTTTTCTTCTTTCTGAGCTTCAAATCAAATTGCTCCCATGAAGAACTCATCAAAATTTGCAAACAGATCCATTCTGCTTAAAAATGACTTATTCTAAAGTGAATGATTCCAAAAAGCGTGAGATCACAGCAATCCCTTATATTTTCTTGGGATATTCTTGTTTTAATTTAAAGTTTGGTTAAGTAGTAAAAAAGTAAAGCCATCGTCCTTAATATGTTTATCAAGAAAACTAATTCTGACTCTTTTACAAATTCCTTCTCCTGTAAGACTAAATCTAAAAAGTCACAATAAACCTTAAAGTTTATGAGAATCACTACATTTTCTGGCAACAACAAATGTCTTCAGAATGTTCTTTAGGGCAGACTTTGTGTTGTTGTGTTCTTACAAATTCCGATACATCGCTCATGTGAAAGCAGGTCGTCACATTAATACACTGTGCAGTCTAGTTCCAGTGAAAACCCAAAGCAGAAGACAGATGGGATGTATCACATCACAGCATGTTTCTCTTGGACCCCCTTCTTGTGTTTGTCCCAACCAAAAATAATGTTTGCCCTTTCATTTATTTAACAAAAACAGATCTGCAGGAGGAAACATCAGCTTTCTGCTGTTGGGAAAGTCATTTTACCACACTGCATCCACAAAAGGAATAAAACACAAAAAGATTCATGTTTGTATTTCCTACTAGATTATTTCTTCAAGTAAATATGTATTTTCAAAACAATACAATCAAGTTGAACATCTTTTTATAGATGTCATATTCGGGAAAATGACTTTAACACGTCACTTCTACACCTCATTGTGAAAGCAGGTGCTCCAAGGATTTTCTACCGTATTTGCTAGTATTTTCAAGCTTTAAGTAGCTACATTTTCCAATCATTTTGATCTACATTTTCAATTAATTTAAACGTCCCTCTCCTGAGCTCTTTAATGTAGACTCTTTACATTTTAAAATCCATTTTAAAAAGTACTTGTTTAAAACTGCATTCTTTGTTTTATTGTTTATGTGTGTCAGCTGTTTGCAACTTTTATTTATGTATATATTTGCTATTAGGGATTTTTTAAGGTGTTGTTTTACAGTGACTTTAGCATAAAAAGTGCTTCAAATACATTTTTTTGTTATATTCAAAATCTGGAAAATAATATACAAATTAAATAAGAAGATTAACTAAAGTTAATCTGAAACCTGTTAGTTCATGAGATAGATTTGAGGTCATCTCTACTGTCATAAAGACAATCAGCTGTTTCTTACTTGCAAAAAAAATGTCCCCTCTTGGCCTTGATACTATGCCTATAACAGGCATATAAGGTGTAGGGGGAAATCGATTTGGCAATATATCATGATATTTAATTTGGCAATACTTGTATTGATTAAAAATACTGACAAGACGATATTTAATTAGTTATTTATGAGCGACCTTCAGTGTTTTACTTTTTATTTCCCCCTAAATCCCTGACCACAGTTAGCAGCACACTGAACCTCTGAGCAGCTCTACACGGCGACTAAAACAACAAGATCTCGCGAGAACCAAATGTGTTAAATGTTCAGTCAGCCTCGCAGTTTTTGCTTTTATAAGACATGTACTTGTTTGTTTTTACTTTGGATGGGTACTGAAATGAGTCTCAGTTTCACGTTTCTGCCAGTATCTTATAAAAACGTGGATGCTTCATAGCGGCTCAGATAAGAACTGCTCTTTGTTGGGAAGTTGAGGATTTACAAAAGTTCACAAAAAGATACAACTTCTGCGTGTCAACAGAAAAGAATCATGGGTGTCAGAGTTCAGATGAGCAAACTGACTTTATATGACAGACTGACAACAGATACTCCAAAAACAACAAGCTGTAGCTGAGGCAACATGCAGAACGCCGTCTCTGAACAGACACACTGTTAGATCTTTGAAGCAGATGGGCAACAGCAGCAGGACACCACATGGAACACAACCCCTCCATAAAAAGGAAACTCCCAACATTGAAAACAAGAAGTGAATAAAACAATATTTAGTCAGAAGAAACTGGATTTTAGCTGTTTGACAAAAGGGTCTGCAGAATACCAAAAGAATAGTAAGAGTGAGGGTCTATTCTGCCTCAAATTAACCATCCAGATTGATAGTGTTAATATACTGATGTGTGCAAATTTTGGGCTCCCTAGTAAAAAATGTCTAAAAGCATGGTATACTTGTAATTGTTTGATCAATAAAAACTGTTTTTACTCAAATGTATTTTTTGAGTGTGAAAATGACTTCCCTCTTCTCAAGTGGCCTCCGCAGTCCTCAGATCTCAGTCCAACAGATCATTGTGGTGATGTGTGTAGATTAGAATGTGGAGAGTTTGCATGATGTTATCATGTTAAAACTGACTAAAATCACTGAGAAATGTTTCCAATAATTTGTTGATGTGATGCCCTGAAGAATTAAAGCAAATCTTAAAACAAATGGGAGTTCCACAGTGGAGGGGGTGTAGTCAGCCACCAGTTGTGCAAGTTCTCCCACTTAAAAATATGAGAGAGGCTTGTAATTTTATCATAAGTATACTTAAACTATTATAGACAAAACAAGATAAAAAAAATTATAAAATCACATTGTTTGATTTTTAAAGAATTTATTTGTAAATTATGGTGGAAAAAAGTATTTGATCAATAACAAAAGTTCAACTCAATACTTAGTTAAATATATTGTGTGCAATGACAGCAGTCAAACGGTTTCTCTAAATCTTCAGGTTTTCATAAACTGTTGCTGGTATTTTGGTCCATTCCTCCATGCAGATCTCCTCTGGAGATGTTTTGGGGCTGTCGCTGGGTAACACGGACTTTCAATTCCCTCTAAAGATTTTCTACGAGATCTGGAGGCTGGCTAGTCCACTCCAAGACCTTGAAGTGCTTCTTAGGAAGCCACTCCTTCGTTACTCAGACAGTGTGTTTAGGATCGTTGTCATACTGAAAGACCCAGCAGCGTTTCATCTTCAATGTCCTTGCTGATGGAAGGAGGTTTTCATTCAAAATCTGACCATAGATGGCCCCATTCATTCTTTCCTTTACACAGATCAGTCATCCTGGTCACTGCTGACAAACACCCCAAAGCATGACATTTCCACCCCCATGCTTAACAGCGGGTATGCTGTTCTTTGAATGCAACTCGGCATTTTCTCCTCCAAACAGCAGAGTTCTAACCAGAAAGTTCTATTTTGGCTTCATCTGACCATTCTCCTGGATCATCCAAAAGCTAGCAAACTTTAGACAGGCCTGCACATGTACTGCTTTTAGCAGGGGGACACATCTGGGACTGCAGGGTTTGAGCCCCTGCATAGCAGCGTGGTGCGTTACTGATGGTAGTATTAGTTACTTTGGACTCAGCTCTCTGTGTGGTTCTGGGATGTTTATTGAAATCTTGCGGGAGCCCCAGATGTAGGGAGATCATCAGTGGTCTTCCATTTCCTAATAACTGCTCCCACAGTTGATTTCTTCACACCGAGCTGCTTACCTATTGCAGATTCAGTCTTCCCAGCCTTAGACAGCCCTTTGGTCTTGACCATAGTGGAGTTTGGAGTGTTTGAGGTTGTGAACAGGTGTCTTTCATATAGATAATGAGTTCAAACAGGTGCCATTAATACAAGTAACGAGTGGAGGACAGAGGATCCTCTAACAGAAGAAGATACAGGTCTGTGACATCTTGCTTGCTTGTAGATGACAAAATACTTGTTTTCCACCATAATTTACAAATAAATTCTTTAAAAATCAGAAAATTTGATTTTCTGTTTTTATTTTATTTTGTCTCAATGGTTGATGTATAACTATGATGAATATTACAGGCCTATCTCATCTTTTTAAGTGGAAGAACTTGCACAATTGGTGGCTGAATAAATATTTTTTTCCCTACTGTATTAGCAAGGTCCACATTGTAAAATTGTTCATAAATGTTTGACTTTTCTTTGAATTAGTAGGTAGGAAGAAACCGATAAACAATAAAATGTATTATTGTTTCTGTAAAATGCTGGTATAGATTTGCTAACATCAATAACCCATTCAAAGCTAATTTCCCTGCTCCCATGATCTTCCGCATTGTGACCCGAGATAATGCAGAACAATTAGAAAAACTTGGTGAGCTAATGAAAACCATCACAGCAGACTAATAAGAGATTTTAGTGAATACAGAATTATGTTTCCACAATAGGGAGATATGCTTCTGATAAAGAATTATGCAAAAAATACAAACAGTAATTCATATTTTTCTTGTGTGTCAACGTTTACCTTAAAATAACAGTGTCTTAACCATCTGTGAATTAGAGTCTTTCATTTCTTTGTGCAAAAAAAAACTATTTTCTCATGTCTTATGCACGTCCAATCGGAGTCACCCTCCTCTAGAATTTGCCATCTCATTTATCCTGTACCTTATACTAATGAGTTCAGCTTACTCGGGCATTCCATTTCACTTAGAAACTAATGAAATGTTGAGATCATTCACGAGAAAATTTCATTTTTAAAGACGATTTTTTTTCTTCTTCTTCTTCTTTAATCCCTCGTTTTTTTTTAAACAGCTGCTCTCTTTGTTCCAATTGGAGAGTCACAGTAGATTACTTACACACAAAGAGCCGTCTTCTACCCGCGTGCTACTGGGCTGTAATTGGAGAGAAGGTTATCATTCTTTGGAGGACGTGTATTGCACAGAAATAATACCATATTTCATTACTGGATGTCTTGTAGTGAGAGTGTTCAGGGGAATGGTGACTTATTGTGTCATTTAAAGAGTGGAGGAGCGCATCATTCACAAATTATGATCCTAGTTCCTCTACTAATGTTCTTTGCAAAGGACGAGTTTGACTCAAGCAGTGTGAAAATTACACCCCATCTGCGTGTTGTCTGCTGTTTTTGAGGAACATGCATAAGGAGGCTCATCTGTAAAGTCTATTATTGATTAGCTACTTTGTGACTTTGTTACATGTGGTTCCATATCTCCACATACAAATTGGGATTATAAGTGTGCCTATATAAAGGAGAAAAAAAGTATTCGAGTAGCAGATTCTACAAGTTGTTCAACTTGAAAAGATAAGCGAGGTCTGTAATGTTCATCATCTACTGTGACAGACAGAATGTAAAACGAAAAACGTAATCAAGGGAATAAAATAGCATGATTTTGAAAGCATTTAAAATAAGTCTCAAACCCTTTTAAACTGGAGCTTCAACTCAAGTGTTCACATACTTTCAACTATTGTAATTCTAATAATTTGTGTGGCCATCCGCTTGCCCCATACAGGTTCGCTCATTTTTCAGTTACAGATAGGGCAGTTGTGACAAAGGCCTTAGCAGTTGCAGAAAATAAAATCTCTTCCTAAGGGAAACCATTGAAAGATCTGTGAAATCTATTAAACATTAACGTTCGTATTGGCAAGAGTCTGGCGATGATGTGCATGGCAATACACGTCCCACAACACGATACATATCGCAATATGTCCCAAGACTGTCCCAGAACATTTTAATTTTTTTTAAAGAGTATGACCTAAAAAACTTTTCATTGATAAACTAAAGAATATTTATTCTTAAAAGGAACAGTCAATATTGTCTGAAAAGTAAGCTGTTGATTAAATATCGTCTTGTCAACATTTTAAATTGATTCAAGAATCACCAAATGAAATATTGCGATACATCGTCAAATCAATTTCCCCTCTACACTGCTATTAAACATACCCGTTCTTTAACTAACAGTTGATGTTTTTTTGGAGCATGCTTGTTCTGCTGATCCCTCGTTTTGTTTTGTGAGCTTATGTAAAAGTTTCTTGCAGGAATGCCCAACATTTTTGCTCAGTATTCGTCAGAGTACAGTAGATCCGTCTTTCCTTTGACAGCAGTCACCGGAGGATGACTCAAAATAACGACCTAAAATTGCACATTCACTTTATTTATGTTGGCAGACATCTGTGCAAATGAAGGCTATTACAACAAAGTGGAAAATACTTTTATATAACAAATTATAGCTGGAGAGCTTGCAGATGGAGTGCAAAGCAATTGCAATTAGATTAAAAAAAAAAACGTGCACAAAAGCAGCCACACTCACAACAGGCCAACTGCATTTGTCTATAACCGCCTATTTTTTTGTTTTTTCCTTTCATGGTAAAGCGCCGTGTGCACATTCCAACAACAAAAACACAGAAAGACAGCTAGCATTGGAGTCTTCTATGATCATAGTGAAGAGTCCACACGCATTAATGACAAAGGGGCTTAAACAAGGAATCCACGCTATTGCCAAAAATATCCCCTCTGCTGACTCTAACAGAGAACTTCAGGTCAACGCGTAACCAGGAAAATGCAGCCACGAAACATTTCATTAAGTACAGAGCAAATGTTTGAATGTAGTGGTTCAAAGCCCACTGCCACAGAACTCTAAAGCAGCACAGACATGCTCTCTGAAGTGAGGAATTCTACTTGGGTTTGGAGGTTGTACGTTTCTAAAAGTATTCAAACAAATTACAAAGTTTGGTGGAGGAGGGGCTTATATTTTTGCACTAGAGCTGAGGTTGACCCTTAAAGGGGCCCTACCATGATTTTCATCAGCCTTTCACAGTGAACTATATCAACATATATGACCATATACTACTTCTGGACCACTAAGAAACAAATAATTTATGAAATTTTAGTTATATTTTGTGAGTTTGTTCATATCTGGGAGTAAAACGACTCGATTCCTGAAGCTCCGCCTGCCGCTGCGTGTGGCTGCACTGCCGCTGCAGTCCACTTCATGACGTCATCCCAGAGCTGAGCCGTGTCTCTCCATTTCTCCCATGAAAATAATCCAAACTTCTTCAAAGATTGATGCACATATGATATATCTGCCTTTATTCGCCCTGGCCATTTCTTCACTGTTCACAACACAAACACACACGGCTTCTGCACAGCTGTGCCTACCAGGGCTGGAGGGGTGTCTAAAAGGAACGCCGCGACTGAAGGGACAAACCCCTGCTTGAGCTGGAATTTATTGTATACAGAACATAATTTGACAATATACGGTATTCTACATCTAAAATGAGCATTCTTTTTGCTGATTATCACTAGTTCTTTGGAGAAATTTAGTGTTGTGTTAGTCTGGGGGTGGAGCTGTCAGAGCAGACTCTTCTTGCATCGTGCTTAAGTAAGCACGTTTCCAACCGCACGTTTTTGTGGGTATGGGAGGGGCTGCTGCAGACTGTGCAGGTTTTTAGAGGATTACTCTTGCAAATGAAAATACTGTTTTGGGGTTCTTTATAGTGAGGAATGAATTGTAAAATGCATTTAAAACCTCAAAAAGGAGAATTTTCATGGTAGGGCCCCTTTAATTTCAGTGAAAGGTTCATTATAAGGAGACATTTTTGATAGTTAATCGCTTGAAAGACGTTTGCGGATGGCTCTTTCCAAAATGACTTCAAATCACTCAAAGCAAAGTCCAAGTAAACCCATCATTTTAATTTCATTAAAGCTCAGATTTTCACAAATTTAGTTGTGTGTTCTTTTGATTGTCAGGTGAATAAATCTTCAAACTTATGTCCCCAGAGCAAAATGTTACCAGATATTTCTAAAAGCTGAAGATTTTTATACATTTCTGACATACTTAGCACACTTCACACCAGCTAATGCGTAAAAGATTAAACAAATACAGCTATTATTTTAGCTAAGGCAGGGTTGTACTGCCAAAATATTGAATTAATTTGATTTTTCTTCACACTCTAATTTAATTTAATTTCCTCACAATTTGAATAGCTTGGGTTTTAAAGAGCATGCTTTAAATTAGTTTTATTCATAAAAAAGGACAGTTTTGAATAAAAGATATTAGACTAAAAACAGCTCCATGTCCTTAATAAACAACAGTAAACCTGCTTTTTGGAAAAACAAGTACAATAAATTACTGATCACTGATAGTTTTTCTTTGTGTAGTTTGATTTTAGTTCAATTGTCAAATTATTTAGACCTAAGACAAGTTTTGGACACAAGTACAAATTTTTTTTTTACCCCTTGATGCCTATTGAGTCAAATACGCACCTAAAACCCAAAATTACTTAATTTAGTATCTATTTGAAAGCAAAAGCATTATATATATTTTTGTTTGTTTGTTTTGCATAGCTTAAAATAAATTCAGGCTTCATGGAGTTGAATGAAAAAAATATACCAACTTCCAAACACTTTTTATAAAGTGTTGAATGAGATTCATTGAGTTAGCCAAATTTTGTGTAAAAGTACTTGTTAAACGTTATTAGATGTTAATTAAATTGAAAGATGAGAAATAAATGAAGTTGAACACAATAAAATGACTTGTTAAAGTTTTTAACCTTGACTTGAGCACTTTTTGACACCAATTTTGCCTTTTTAAATTAATTTCTAAAATAATTTGGGTTAAATTGCCAAAAGGGAACTATTACAAAAAGTTCATTTCTAATATTGTGTGAGTGTGATGTGGTACTTGGGGTAGTCTGGACAGAAGTAGGACGCACAGTCAATGTAGGTTAGAATTTATGAGGGAGCAGGACTATCTGTCTGGGAGGATTCACTAGAGACTGTTTCCAAGTGCGTGCTCAAAAATTCAAACAGTAATACCTGGGACCTGCGGTTTTATGCATGCGTGTGGCGCTGCCTCCCTGCCAGAAAAATAAAACAGCAGCAAAAGTTCTCTCAGCTTGTGCAGTAAGTTAGTTGTCATCAGTGAATAGCTGCCTGTGTGGTGCTGGGCCAGTGGGCAGACAGGAATAATGAGGGCTGAAGATGAAGACAGATGGAGCTTCTCTCCACCCAGCGTGACTCTGCTCAGCTTTCTAAAGGACAGGCCTTTGTTATGAGAGAAAAGCACTCAGGGTCACAATGTTGTCATCTTTTCAAGCAAAAATAGATTAAACTTATATTGGAGCTAAAAATGCTTTCTGCAAGAGGATGCTGGGAAATATTTTGGTGCCAGAATTTGGAGTATTTTAAGAAATCTTTTTTTTTTTTATTTAAGGAAGTCCAAAAATATGATTGGAGAATAATATAGTGAAGCACTTTTAAGTCAACATGAGTAGCTTTGATCTCTCAGCTGACTTTGACAGAGGTTAATGAACATCTCTGTGTGCATATTCATGTCTCTAAACAAGAGTGTTCATTTCCGTTTTGTCTGCCGCTCTGACAACAAGTACATTTAGCAGAACAAATGGTTTTAGGTTAGTGCAAGCCGGGCCAGCTGTATTTGTCTGCTGTAAAACCTCCCAATCTCACACAGCCAGAGCAGTGTCTGAGTCATCCAAGTGTTTGTATGTGTGTGGTTATGTGTGTGACATAAGCCGCGGCGCTCCGTGAATTGCAGGAAATTGTATGAAAGGCGAATGCAGGGTGTTTCTTTGAGCTCTCTTTTAAAAATCGGAACAGCACTCACGCACAGCAGTCGCGGAACAAACTGTGATTGTTGTGGTGCTGCAAGTGAGGCCAGATATTACATCAGATCAAAGTGCCCAAAACCAAACCAAATGTGGGTTTTTTGGTTTGTTTTACCCCAAAGGGAGCCATTTTGTTTGCATTAAAAACTCCCACTACAACTATATTTTTTCTATAGTAAAAGCTTCCCCAGTGGTCTTTTTGTTATGATTTTGCAGTTTTAATCTAAAGATAAAAAGCTGAGTTATTTTGTAAAAGATATTTTCTGGAACTGTTGGGAGTGGGAGTGTATTGTGTTGATATCCCAGCATTCCACTCTCTCCTGCTGGGTAACAGACCCTCATAACCCCAAGCTAACATTAGTGGAACAAAAAGAATTGCGAGCAATATCGAAGCTATCCAGCTATCCACAATTTAGACCCAAACGCAAGCTCAGATGAGCAAAATGAAGCCGTTCATCGATCTATTTGTCCACAAGTTGTGGATTTAGAATTGTAGCGGAGCAAGGAGACTTTGACTCCGCCCATTGCCTACAAACCTGAGCTTTTTCAAAATGTTGGTTTTCATCTGCTTCTGATCCAAGTAAAGATTAATGCTAGACAGACTTAGAGCTATCATAATCAGACGGGGGGGGGGGCGACACTCAGCCCAGCACCAAAAGCCACACCCCCTCAGAGGAGACTTTGTAAACAGAGGCTTCAGATCAACATGAAAAAGGGCTTTTTAAGACATTTAGGTTGTGAGATTTTGGTTAAAAACTTCATACCAATAATAAACTACTGAAAACGTTTTTCTTTTTTTTTATTAAAAAAAATCACTGGGGAACTTTAAAAAGTAAGGCAAAAACAGGCATTTAGTTTTGACATAATGGTTTGGATTTTGGAAGTTCAGAATATAAATTATTCAAATTACTGGGAAGTTAAAGGTTGTTTAAAGTGCACAACAAGCCTACTTTGTGTTTTTGATAATGGTTGAGAGCTGATTAACACTCATCTAGTTGAATGTGTGCAGAGCTTAATGAATTTGCTGAGGTATCATATAACAAAATTGTACTTGAAATTTAAAACAGTAAACAAATTGAAACTTTCTCATGTACCATCTATGTACCCATTGTTTTTATGTTAAAATGATCATAAAAGATGACATACACCTTTTTTTTTGCACTTTCTCCACTCTAACCATCTTTTGATTTATTGTAAAAGCATTCCCAGTGGTCTTTTAACTATGATTAGCAGTTTGTAGCCAAAATATATACAAAAAACAAAAAACCGTGAACTTTTTCTAGTACATAGTTTCTGCAAAGTAAAAGGAGTTCAATAAAAATGTACCTCTTGATTTGTTGGCAGGTATGGTGAAATGATTTAAGTATGCTCTCATTTCCCATCATCTATCCGTTTACACATTCTCCTGCTAGCTCCTTATGCGCCAAACCTAACATTACCAGTGCAACAAAAATGGCAAGCTATATTAGAGCTATCCAGCCATACAGTTTTAAGCCAGACGGCAACTTGGATAAAGACGAACATGCATCTCTTTATCTATAAGTGAATGCACCAGAATGTGGTCTGCCGATTGTAGCTTCAATGACACATCTACAACTTTTTGTCTCCTCTGGATTAACCCCGATTTGAATGAAAAAAATACTCAAAAACAGTTTTAAGCCTAATTTTCTGTACGTACATATATCCTCCATTATGAGATTAAATCCCACAAGAACATGCTGAAACACATTTGTCATTGGAGTGGGTCTCCAATGACAAGTAGTTCAAAAGAACTACTGCTGGTGGAAAACGTGGTAGGAATCCTCACAGAGGGACGCAGAGGGAGTGACAGGGTGACACGGATGGGCTGCTGCACCCTCCTCCACGTCTACTGCTCCTGCAATGATGAAAGTGTCAGCAGCGAACACGGTTATCTAAGAGTCACAGGAGGAGGCAGAAAAACAGTGGGAGACGATACGACGAGGAGAGGGAACGAGGAGAGAAAAAGAGGCAGGAGCGAAGCTGAACGAGAAGGAGAAACTGTGAGGAATGCGGTGGTGGGAGGAACGAGAGGAACAGCAGGGGCGATAAACACTTTGAATGTGAATCATAGGCATCTGGCAGGAGGAGAAGGAGGTGGAGACTATAATGTGAGGCATAAGGAGGGTTGACAGAGTTAGAGAGTGGGTGAGAGTGACAAAAGTAGACAGAATGATAAAGGGAATGTAGAATGACAGATGAGGCTTTAATTGATTGGCTACTGTCAAACGAGCAAGTAAACATGCTTTTCTTAAAAAATGAATAAGTAGCTGCTCACATGTGCAGTTTACATACAAGCAAACTTAAGCTTCACTTTACATGGATGGACATGTTTTGGTTCATCAGCTGCACTTTTTTCAAAGTAGTCCAAACATCGGAGAAATAAACCAAGCAATTAGTTTGAAAAAAATATGATCAATTCCCAAAACTATGACCTCATCGATAGATTTGTGCCCATGAAAATGTGTTTAGCAGTTTGTAAAAGGTTAATTTCAGGGTCACAGCTGTGCGTAAGTCACATTTAAAATGGTGCAATTAGTGACACATGGAAAACAACAGAAGTGTCCCCTGCTGTTCATGGATGCTATTTATTGTTCATTACAATTATTACTTGGGGTGTTTATTGGAAAGAGTCTGGTGATTACAATATGTATTGCGATACACGTTTGACAATAAACTACAAATCCTAAATATATCCCAAAACAATACCAGACAATACTTCATGAGTAAAATAGTAAAATAAGTGGTAATTTATTAAAAATATGAGGTGGAAACTAATCTAAGACTGAACTACATGTTTACTTATGAATAATTAAATATTTCCTTGAAAGTATTTAAAATCAGTTCAAGTATCATCAAATGAAGTATCACGATATTTCACTGAATTGATATTTTCTTACACCCCTAATTATAAATATCTGCAACAATTGAATTTGACACATTTTTTATGTTCTTAGATGTCTTTTTCTCTCTTTAGCTGTTAGTTTATGTTTCTGAATTGAATATTTTAAAGGTTTAGAAGAGAAAAATACTATTTATTATAGAAGAGTTAAAAAAAAAGGCACTGTGGGATATAAAGACAGGAAAAATGCTTTGTCTTTCAATGAAAGTAGTATATGATGTGTGGGCTGATTCTGTGCGATGTTTATTTTATTCAAATATCCATAGAAATAACTGAGAGAGTGAATGAATGGAAAAATCTTTGTTGCCAATAGGCTGGATAGGGATAAAAAGGGATAGATTTGGAATCTATTTGCATGGGGTTGAGAAAGTAACCGAAATGTATTTTTTTGTGAAAGAGCTTTGAGGAAAAACTGAAAAAGTCTGAACAAGAAAACCTTAACTATGCATTATTAGTCATTGACAATTACATTTTTACCACACACAACAGCATTCCAAAAACTGTCTACACTGAAATTTAACAAATGTATTAAATGCAATTATATTTTATTAACAGCAACAAGAACTGCAAAGGGTTGTAAAGTCACATGGCTGGAGAAACCAATCAAACCTGGAGGAAACACAGGAAGAAAGTCTAGAAAAAATTTGTGAGTATTTCAATTTTACGTTAAACCTTCAAGGCTTTAGTCTCACAATTAATAACAGTAACAGTAAAAAACAGTGAAAACTGAAGCCACAGAAACTTCTATGGAACATAGAGGACTGTTAGACCCAATCTGAATTCTTCCCTTCTCCCGACCTCTAGATTTAGCCCTCCTAACAGAGAGTTAAGGTAAAATACTGGCTACGTCAGAATTCCTTCCCTACTTACTGTATATAGTACAGTAAATATAGCGTTGGCCATGTTCTAGTGCTGTCCAAATCTATAATTCCAAAATCAGGTGCCCTAGAAATTCCCCAGAAGTCTTTGCAAAAACTTGCGTGCATCAATGCTTGCTATATTAGCAAATATAGACCACAATGCATTGCAATCAAAATATTTTTGCCCAAAAAAAAAAAAAACGTATTTAAAACTATTTTGTAGCAAACTATCCATATTTTTTTTCATCAGAACACAGTGGAGTCACAAGTAGGCATCGTGAAATGCTCGTACTGATTAGAATTTCAATTCGTGAAAATGGTGACGTCATTTTCGGCATTTAGCAAAATCAAAGTAAAGTAGTGAGCATGGTGATGAATTGCTTTTAAATTCCACGGCACTATATAGTCCCGCACAGCATAGTTTTTTAGTTTAGGGATTAGAGTGGGAATTCAGACATAGCCTGTGTCTCTAAATTCAGAAGTCACTTCTACTCGATGATGTCATCAATAGTCGCCGGTGAACTCGGTTAGCGCGGAGCTTCCAGCTTCCGCTTGGAGGGAAGATCCTTAAAAAAACTATTACGGACAACCCCAGCACTTCAAATGCCTCTACAAATAGAGGGGTAGGGAAAGGGGAAGACTGCAGATTTCAGGTCAATGCACAAGTTCCAAAAATAGGGTTTTAATTTTTTTTCCCCCACATTATAAAATTTGCTTTAGAAATTATTTCGTTTCTTGTCTTTGCTCTTTTGCTGTTGTGTTTTCCATACCACTGCCTGTTTTGAGGCGCATCAAATCTATTGCTGGACGATTGTCCAACAAATGCGTTCACAAACTTCTGGGAACATTTTTGACTGTAGCCACTGACTGTAAATATTGACTGTTATCTAATTTACAATGTATGTAAGATGAGCTGCGTCTGAATGTCAATCACTTTCAGCTGTACTTCCATCTCTCTGTGTCCCAGTTTAACAACGAGCTGTCCCGCATTAGTCCAAGGAGGGGAAAAATAACAACAAAATTAAAAAGAACTTTTTTATTATTGTCTTGATACCAATGAGAGCAAATATAAAATTCAGGAGGAGACGGATTAGATTCTTCTCCATGTTGGTTTTAAACTCCACCTGCTGTTTCCATCATCAACACATCACAAGTAAAAGTTGATGATTGGTTAAATAAGCATTTCTCAAATAAATACAGATACAGTCAATTATTAAGGAAACTGCATATACTGTATTTTAGGGAAGTAAATTATGATTTATTTATTTATTTATTTTTTTATACTATCTCAGTATTTTTGGGATTACAATGATGTTTTAGTCTATTCTGTTCATAGAGAACACAAACAGGGCAACACAATTAGACATGCATACATGCAAAATGCTAATTATGAATCCTGGAGTCTATTTTTAACTGTTGAAAGCCACTTTCTGAACAGAAATAGCTCTGACTACGAGACAACCGTATGCAGAAAGATCCCTTGCTGATTTCTGAACTGTTGACCTTCTTTGATATGAGTTTACAGCGCAAACAACACGCCGCCGTAAAAGTGCGGCAAAGTCCCCGAAGAGGACATGTCGGTTAATGCCATGACAACTCACGGAAATTTACATGATCCAGGGATTAGCCTCTCTCTCCAGAGACACGCTAACAACACTTAAAAAAAACCAGCATCCTTTGTGGAAACAATCGGACAAACACACAAACTGTGTGACACGAAGGCAAACGTATTAGCCCATGATGGATTGTGGATTCTACAGCAGAAGTCAGATGAATGCAGTGAGGTTATGAAGTGAAGAAGAAGATAAGGACAAGAATGACAAGAGTCTCTTTGTTTCTCCTTTATTTTCTGCCCCGGCTTTCCAGACTGTTTTGCTTGCTGTCATGTGAACACACAAACCGAGCACCGCTGCACTCTAACAGACACACAAAACCCTCCCACACTCTCTCTTTCTCTGTATGTGGGTTTAATTTTACCAACACTTAATTAACAAGTGCAACAGAAGGTTTTAATTGAAAGCCTTTCTGTGGATATCAGCCACAACATTAAAGGACTGCTCCTCTGTCTCTATCAACCACACTATGGCCGGTTGAACTCAAATTTTAATGTCAAATAACTTCTCACATTATGTGCGTGCTCCAGATTGTGATTGGAAGTGGTATAAATGATAAAGTATGATACTTCCAGTTCTTCAGAAATCTCTGCATTGCTGTGCTGGTACAACAGCTAGAACAGGGGAGTCTAAATCTAGGCCTCGAGGGCCGACAAATCTACTTGATGCCATCAGGTCAATACCAGTACCTTATTGAATCTATGGGGGAGCCATACCTGGTACTAGTACAGTGAATATAATGAAGTTGCCCAGAAAAGAAATGTATGTTCTAAATATGCAAATATTATTATTTAGAAAAAAAAAAAAAAAAAACCCAGTCAACACATTTTAAACTCCAAAATGTCTTTGTCTGGAACAAGTGCCTGGACTGAAACTTTCTTATTGACTTCATATCCATGTCAGACTGTGACTTGTTGATTAAGTGAGAAGCCAATTTCTCATGACACTGATTAAAATGGAGCGGTGCAAAGTTCAAACCTGCACTTCAGGCTAAGAGGATTAGAGCACAACATCATCGGCTGTCCACAGCCATGCAATAGTCGCTCTTGCTTTTGAGAGGAACCTCTGCGTCGTGTGCCTCCAAGCCTCGTTGGCTCTTTTAGACATTTCCTGTTAAACAGAACTCGTGCAGCTGCTGATGCTTTTTTTGTTTTTTTTTTTTGCTTTCCATAAGTAATAGTTCCTTTTGAAGGTTAAGTGCAGTATTGTATCTAAATTTTTGAGGTGGGGTTAGAGATCAATGTCAATTTTTTTTTATAACATTTTAGTATTTCAACTAAACAGCAAACACTGGGGACTTAATAATGCCTGAGCTGGGCTGGTGCCACAAATAGAGCGACAAAAAAAGGCCTAAATGGGGTTTAAAGCAACTTATTTTAGTGGATAAAGATAAAATATGTCATATATTAGTTTCAAACCATCAATTTTTTTAGTTTATTTTTCCTCCTCAGTTGGTTATATAACTTGCTTGCAGTTTGTTTCTATGCTGTCATAGTGTGGATTTTTCCACTGTGTTTAAAAGCTGTAATTTTAAAAGTCAACAGGTTATGAGCAGTTAGATTACCGCTTGATATTTTTAAAGGCATTTGGGTCATACCACTGGTCTTTTCAGGTTTTATTTTTCAATCAAAACAACTATAAGTGCACATTTTGACTTAAAATAATGGTAAAAGCGTCCTAATAGTTAATTTTTCTTCCATATGAGCATCTTTGCTGCTCCAGATTTTCAAATCTGCATTTTATTTGTCTGCACTGTCTTCTTGGTTTGTTTATTTTCTAGTATTTAGGTTAATTTCAGATTTCCGTTTTCCTCTTAGACAGTGTCACAGCAGATTTCAGTTTCAATTATTGCAGTTACTCTCTGTTGGTTAATTAGCCCTCAGTCTATTTAGGTCTATAGTCTTCCATGGCTCAGTTTTTGGGTCCTGCATCTTGTCACTGTTGTGCTTTGATGTAGGTCTGGTCTATTATGGGTTAGTTTTGTCATTTGAGGTTCTTTTTTTTTTTTTTGCAGGTGTTTAATTTTCTGTGACTGAGAACATCTTTTGGATTTGGTAACTACCATTATTTAATGACAGTATTTGCAGCAGCAGCTGCTAATTTCGTTGTCATCCTGCATGTTTCCATGCACCGATGGTGTTCTCTTTTAATCAATTATCTGTTTAAGGTGTCAAAATGTCTCCGGTGTGAAGTATTTTATGTATTAAACAGTCGTTTCAACCAGTCAACCATCCACAGAAAGCTGGTAGAACTCCCTTTATGATGTTGAAGTAAATGATGTCCAAAACTAATGTCTGGTCATTATTGAGATCAAACTGTTTACATATTTTTTTATGTTAAGATTTTCACAAGATTTATCCCATGAGAACTTTCAGTTTTGATTTAGCCCATCCTGTCTTTAGACATAAGTGCTCCATGCTGATGTTTTTTTTATTCTTTTGCGCCTCAATTATTGTGCTGCCTTTACATTAAAGGTGATTCAAATTCACATTTACCACCTCTTCTTCACCGTGTGTCAAATTTGCTGCTTGCCCCCTGTCCAATAATGTGTTCCTGATCTTGAAGCCACGTGTGGGAGGAGCTACGAGATAAAGCTTTTAGCCTGATCGCTACATGGAGCGGCATCTGTGTATATCTCACTTTCAATGTATGGAAAATGATAATGAGAGTTTGGGTTTATTTATCATGAAGAGTTCTACAAAAATATCAGAAATTATGTCTTCAAGTCCAAGTTCATGTGATCATTCTGAGGTTCTCCCCGTACTGGAAGCTTCACTGTCAGTAAAAAATAAAAAAAAAATAAAAAAAAAATTGGAAGTTCAGGACAAAAATGCTCATATGATTGGATTAGAATTCTATTCACCGACCAAGTCACTGAAATTGTCACATGCCCAAGCTGACTCCCTGATTGGTAGATGTGACACGACCAGCTCGCCAAAATTGAGATATTTGAAATCTGGACGTCTTTACCATTGACTTAGCATTGAAACTGCCCGCCTCTGCTGTGGGAACGCAGCTTTAAGGTCCCTATGCACAAAAAGTTCCTGAAAGTAGGTACCTGTGTGAGCACATTTTTGAACAAAAAATATGGAAACAAAATTGATTCTGTTTCAAATAGATGTAGAACTCTGTGTGAGACACCACAAGGTTTTCCACTGGAGCAATAAAGACAAGATTACAAAAAAAACCTGCAAAATAAAAAAAAACTGCACAGAAGTTAAAGTCTAGTGCTTTCACCGGATTTAAGCTAAATTATTATTATTAATATTAATGTAAAATAACTCTAAATATTATAATGCCATGATCATTTTTTTTCTTTTATCTCTAAATAAAAAAATCAACTTTCTACGATTAAAAATGTGTCTTTGACTTAGAAATAGGAACAGGATGGGTTTAATGACTCATTATCTACAATAACTCACATTTTATTTCCGTCACTTCTACAGACACAGTCTCCAGAAAGAGTTGTGTGCATCAAGATTTGTTAGCCTGAAGCTAACAGGAGATGCAACCTGATTAGACTGAAGCGGCTGCGTAACATCGACACCTTCAGTACCTATTGCTAAGTTATATGTCATAAGTATGGATACATTTGATTTTATTTTAGTAAGCTTTTCTAGCTTTTTAAATAAAGTTTTTTACTGTAAACAAAAAAAGACTTTTTCTTCACAGCACATTGCTGGTAAACGACAATCTTGCTCATGTCATAATGCACTTTAATTCAACTGTCAGGCCTAAAAACCAACATTACTAAGCTGACAAGGACACATATTTAAAACCTCTTTCTTGTGCTGTCATCTGCAAAAGACAAAAAGGCAGATTTCTTTGGACAAACCAGCTCAAAGTATCTTATTTGCGAAGTCCAGCAGTCAAACTCTGCTTAAGAGCTGCAGCTCTGCCAGTTCTGCTTGTTTCTGGGCCAGAGAGGGTCAGAAATCATTCATCCACTTTACACTCATCCAAAAATGCTGACCAGAGCCTCGGCTGCTTTGCAGCCTCAGTTCAGCCACATAACAATAACACTTACTATCTTTTTTTTTTTTTTTTTTTATTTCAAGTTAGTTGGAATAGAAACCTTAACCCAACATTTTCCCCATAGGCCTAAAAAATACACAAAGTTTGAGCTAAATTCTGGATCAATTCTAGGGAAAAAAAATCAAAAAACTTTAGCGACCAGTAAAAAACATCTGAGTGCTGCTTAGATTTCATGTCTGCATGAGTCCTGCTGACTCCAAGCGGGCTCCACACTTTGATCTCCCCCCTAATTAGAATGAAACATTTTTCTGTGACTAGAGACATGCAGCCTGATGCAGTCAGGGCAGCCAAAACATGGCTGCTGTTAAACGACGCTTACAGGAAACATACTGAGAGGCTCGTGTTCTGAAGGAGGAGGAACCTCATGTGCACACACCAAAGTCACATTTATTATACACTTATTTAGTATTTCCTTATTTTTAAGTTTTCCTTAGATCATAATAACGCCTACAACATTTTTTGGTCGTCTTTCTTTTGCTTTTTTCTGGTTTCTTTTGCTGAGTCTCACCTCTTTCGGGGTTCACACTGAGAAATCAATTTCATCCAGCCCTTTTTTGCCTTCGGAAGGAAGCGCAGTCGTATATAAATATTCACATGTGGCTATTTCAGATGCTCAGCTCAGGGACAGAATGAGCTGTTCTTCTGTTTGATCATGAAGACTGCATACATGCGTCTCGGATGATTTCTCTTTTTCCCTCTGCATCTTTCCTCCTTTAATTTCTTCCTTGTGTAAACTCGGATTCCTCCGACTCTCTTAAAGCATCTTTCAAGCTTCTGTATTTTTCTCCCTGACGTTTCTCAGCTCTTCTTTTTGGTACTTTTTTTTCAATCCTGAATTGTTTTTTTTTTTTTTTTTTACTTTTTTGATTGTTGGCGTTCATTTTTCCTCCTTTTTCACTCGTACTGCTGTAATGTATTTGGTAAATCTTTCCATTACATTTCTTTGACATTTTTTCCCCCTTAATAATGCTCTTTTTTTTCCTTTTTGGTGACATCTTTCTTTATATTCTCTTCGGTTCTATTAAACTCCCCCTGTCATCTTTTATGGTTCTCACATGCATAGAAACATATGGAAATACCTAGAAAGTCATTCAATATTCATTTAAGCCGATCACCAGATTAAATGTTTGACATCGACTGATGTATGAAACTGTTTTATGGCGTAGACGTGCGCTGTCTCTTTAAATTTGGAAATTCAGACTGTGAAGATCACGGCTTTTTAATAAGTGGAACTTCTTTTTTTTTTTTTTTTTTTCCAGGACCTAAAAGGTAACTGCACTTTTGAAGTAAAAGCTTTCTCGTGTACGAGTATCAGGGGCAGCTCCCAGGAGACCCAGCTGCATCGGAGAGCTGCCTCCATGAACTTAGAGCATGTGGTCTAAGACCATTAAGAAAAATCAAGAGCGAAAAAAGAAAAATGAGAGATCTTCCTGACCTTCAGGCTTCACGATTATCTTCCAAACCCTATAAAATAACAATACAATGAATAAAATAGCTAATATTAGAAGTTCCAGCCAAACACAGGCTATACTAAATCTTAGAGTTAAATTATATTTAGCTTTGAATATTATGCACCCATTTCCTTTTTTTTTTTTTTTAACAGGGACATGCTGAGCTGAAGTGTTGTGGGGGCACGTGCTTGAGTTTACATAACTACAGATGATCCAGCAGCAAACTCCTTCATCCAGCGTGATCCAATCCTATTATTAATAATAATAACTGTTTGCTTCCCAACACAATACAGAAAATTGCATTAAATTGGTTCTTGTTTTAAAAAAAATATAATAAAAGATGTTAAAGATTGTTCTTTGTCTTGATACAAAATCTTTATAGTGACTTTCACCTCTGTTTATATAAATGTTATGTTTACTACAGCTTCCCTTTTCATTATTTTCTGGCATTTTAATTTTAATTACAGTCTTTCCTCTCTGTTGTTGCAGCTTTCCAACCTCAAAAGTGCTTAGCTTGTGATTTTGTGTTGTCAGAGTGATCGATGAGATGGAAGGATACATTTATCTAGAAAGACAAGGTTGCATGTACGCTTACTAACAGTTTAGTCACAATATAGCCCAAAATGTTACATTGATTTTTTTAATAAAAACAAGTCAAGGGTCATGCTTTTAGAATATTTCTAGTAGCAATAAATCTCTATTCTATTAATAATTACAACTAAGTTTTCACAACCAACTATAACCTCTTCCAAGGTATTTCTACTCATTTTGCTGGTCAGAAAATCAGAAGAAAATCAAATTTCACATTAAATGCTTAGATGAGGTTACGTCCTAGCAGCCACTTAAAATGAAAAGTCAGCGTAAATGCACGTTTCCGGCATCCACATTTAAAATTCTCTGGCTTACACATACCTACGACCGATTTTACGACCATTTTTGAGCTGTACGTACAAAATGTGCAGCGTTGCATTGGATTAACATTCAGAAGATTTGCACCACTTTAACATTTTGCATAAAGTCTCCTCCAACTGTAGGTGACGGACATGTGCTAGTAAACCAACCCATTCTCATTCTTAACTCATCATATGTTGACGTATGGTTCGGACCGCCTTCACGCCACTTTTTGACGTTTTGGGTGTCCCCAACTCGTCATTTTTTGGCGTGCTGGATGTTCCCCGACCTCCGGGTGACGAACCGGTACCGGTCCCATTGCTGGACTGTTACCACGTCTGTTTCCGAGGGTTGGGGACTAATGATTTAAAGGGGACAGCCGGCAGGCCAAAGAACGGAGAGCTGGGGACGCTATGAGGTTAACCCCTGCCAAACTCTGCATGTTCATTGATGAGGAAGAAAATGACCACCAGAACCAATTGTATTTAAGTCATTTTAATAAAAAGTTGGATAAGGGCACGAAGGACCCCCCCAAATCCTTAACACCTTATATGGCCGTCTTCACCAAACGCACATCTTGAGTGGTCAGTGTCCACGGTCCGGCTCCTGCTCCAGTGATATTTTGTGGCCTTGAAATAGGTTATAGTTTACTCAACTCTCATGATTTCATGTTTACGTAAGAAAAAAATCCTCAAAATTATGATGTTTTAATCAAATGTCTATTTTAGAGATTTGTATAACTCGACACAGAAAACTCTGGACTTGATTGCACACACACTGTCTCTGCACACTCATGCGTGGTGCAGCTGCAGCCTCCAGTCACCTCCCCTCCCCTGACTGCTGGTTGTGTTTGTCACTGATAACTACTCCCCGGATTTCTTTCGCGGATGCCCCCGACCCCTCTACCTTTCAATCCCTCCTCGTTCTCTTTCAAACCCCGTCGTCAGCTTTGTTTTACAAACGGGGCAGTGATACCGTCTCCCCGAGCCCCCCCCCCCCCCCGTGTCCCGGCTCGCCGTGACGGTAACGACGACCTCACCTTGACCCCGCGTGCCCTTCCCTCATCAGATACGCCCAGACAGGTGTGTGGACTTTCAGTCACTCTAATGAATATTTTATAGGAGGCGGGTTGGTAAAAACTAGGACATGTGGTGGAGGGGGTGGAGTTAGGGGTGTCCTGGTTATATGTTTGTCTTCCTGCAGTAGATGGATGCATTTACACCATTACCTTTCCACACATCCTTTTTAATTTCCACCTGTTTTTCCCTTCCCTTTCAATGCCTTATCGTTCAGCCTCAGGGCTCATTTAGAGCTATGTCTATTAGCCACACACAGACAGATTTGCATACTCGCACTGACAAAAGAGAGGCAAACAAACACAGACCACCTCAGCACTTTGAGTACCCTTTCTGTTTAATGTTATTTATAAATGCCTTTTCAGTCTGGCATTGTTTGATAACCACACAGAAAACATTTCAGCTGCACAAAAGGATGGGAAAAGAGGGAAACGTGTGAGTGAGAGCTGGAAGGGAAGGGGAAGCGGCACATGGGGGAGAATTAGCACACAGACGAAGAGGAGGGGATGAAAAGACGCTTAGAAACAACAGGAGGAAGAGCAGGGAGGACAGTGTGTGGAGCCGTACGAGTCAGCAAAACAAGAAAAATAAAACAATTCCAAAAAAATAAAAGTTCCAGTCCCCCACTTCCTGTTAATGGGAAATCACTGAGACACAATAGACTTTTTTTTTTTTTGTCTCTTTTTCTTCTTTTTTTTAAGAAAACGCATTCTCAAAAGAATAAACAGACACAATTTACATCACCTCTTTTTGCACAGCAGCACAAACAAATTCACCGTTAGGGATCTCTAATCCTACATGTTAGGACACTGACACCAGTGACAGGCTTCTGAACGTTCCCAACATCTAGTTAAATAGACACAAGATGGCAGAGCCCGGCAGGAGATACACACAAGCGGGATACAAATGTGGCTCCTGAATTTCCATTTGGAATTCTTAGTTGATCCCACAGTTTGATTTTTTTTTCTTCTTTTTTTTTCAGTTCTTATTGTTTGCCTGTCATGGTTGTCTTGGATGTTAGGATAGCTTATTTAAAGTTAATTCATTGTGCTGTAAAAAACAAAACAAAAAAAAATCTGTTTATTGGCTGGAGGACTGTGGGAGCCCATGTGTCTGTAATTGAGCACTTGGGACTTTAGGTGTAAAAAAAAAATAATAAAAAAATAACATGAGGTGTTAAAGCATGTGCTCTGCGATCAGAAATCCCTGGACTAATGGGGGTCAGTGTCTGCAGTGGGCTGTGAAGGTGAGCGTTCGAGCTCTGTGGGGGGGTGTGTGCGCGTCCCACAGTCCTCGCCGTCCTTGTTAATTCCTGAAGACTCCCGAACAGCTGGTGGGATCTTTGTCTCCTCAGACCTAGCAGCAAAAGAAACCATCGCTCCAATCAGGGCTTGAAGATCACTCAGTCCATCTGTCTTGGAGCACACATCCAAATAATAAAATCTCCCAATTTTTTCCCATCAGAGGTGCTGATCTTTGGGGATATTCTTGTTTAACTTCAAGAAATGTATGACTAATTCCCAAAAATAAAACATCTCTTGACCTGTCATTAGACTCTGGCTCCTATCAGGCACTCTTGATATCTGTCGGCTTCAGGATCGCATTTTAGATACAGTTTCCCTTCAAGCCCGCCATGAAACCAGTTGATTTGTTGGATCTGAATGGCTTTTAAGTTTAGATAACAGACATAACCGGCTGGAAAAAGAAAATAAAAACCCTGACAGTTATGTTGTTTGCGATAATTTCTATTGTATATCTTAGTCCCCAAGAATACGGACGTGCTGGGAAATGTCAGAGTAAAGCCACTTTATCTGGAGATTGATAGTGATTATAGCTATTACGGCCCGACTCTTCACGAGGACTCTCCAGTCCCGCATCAGTACTTCTTTCTGTCTTGATCTCGGATACCGTGAAGTGAGCGGAGAGGCAGCCGTAAATGACTGTCTTTGTCTTAGAATGAGTGACGGATGGAGGTTGTGCTGAGAGCGCTCTGTGGAGTCAAGAGGGTTAACCGTGTGCTTTCACTGCTATTTGAATCACTTATTGGCTCGTTATTTTTATATGGCTGTACAGTTTTTATGAGTACATAAATTCAGCAGTTGGTAGCATAGAGACGACCCATTTCCTGATGTTTCCCGTACTGACATCATTGTGACAATAGGGAGGATTTTTTAACATTTTTTTTTTTCTCTCCCCTCCAGGCTTTTGTGTTTTGATTAGGAGCCACAAGGATCACCACAGAGATAATCGATGACGTACTCGTGTACGCTGTCAGTCGTTCATACGTGCCTCCTCGTGGAGCCAGGAAAAGGGTGTTTCAGGAGAATCGATCCTAAGGTTGCATCACAAACACAAACGTGTTCACCTCCCGTCTCAGCGCAAGATCACAAAATAGACTGAGAGCAGCAGAGCTGATGACAGACAGGAAGCAAAGTCTGCAAGGTGTCGCTCTGCTTTATTAGAAGCCCTCTGGACGCCGCTCGGCGGGCCGACCGAAGTTCTTGGGATGCACTTGTTCCTCCTCCTGGAACCTGAAGACCCGTCGTATTTCCCCCCGTCTGGAGGGTAATCTTTCTCACCCTCCTCCCGAAGTACCTGCACATCATTGAGCCCCCCTTTTGCCTTGCGACCCCGGCGGGTGCAGTTTTTGCGGCTCCCCTTAGGCGGCCGGGGCAGTGGGGACGGTGAGGGCAGGTTGTGCTGGTCCCCGTGGGGCATGTACGGCCGCTGATGGTGGTTGTGGTGATTTCTGTGGCGATTCAGGTGGTTCAAAGACTCCCCATGTTCCAATTCCTTACCTGGGGGGCCCTGTGCGTGACCCTCCCTCGACAAACAGCTGGGTAGCTCCTCTTTTTTGAGCGTCTTTAGGTCCTTCCCCACCAACTCTGGCGGTGAAACGCAAACAAGGGAGGAGGTGGAGCCTCTAAATCTGCGTAGCCAATCCCAAAGCGACATAGCCTTGCAGTCACACTCCCAAGGGTTGTCGTTGAGCCGGAGGTACTCCAGCGCGGGCAGAAGAGTCAAAGTGGCCCCGGACAACTCTGTGAGATTGTTGTTGAACAGGTAGAGGGTGGTGAGGCGCCGTAGGTCGTGGAAGGCTTGACGGTCCACCCACTGGATTTCGTTCTGGTGCAGAAGGAGTCGGTCTAAGGCACCCAGACCGCGAAAAGTGTTCTGACGGAGACTCCACAGACGATTCCCGTGCAGGAAGAGATGACTGAGGTTCAGCAGGTCAATGAACAGATCGTCATCCAAGAACTCCAAATGGTTGTCCTGAGAGAAAACGGAGAAAAGATTCTGTATAAAACAGCTTACAGTTCGTAAAATTTATGTTTTGGCCACAAAAAGTAAAATTTGTCAAAAACTGTAAAACTTTAAAGAGGCCCTACCATGAAAATTCTACTTCTTGAGGTTTTAAATGCATTTTACTGTTCATTCCTCACTATAAAGGACCCCAAAACGGTATTTTGATCCGTTCATGGATTTGAGAGTAATCCTCTAAAAACCCCTCCCATACCCACGAAAACAAGCGGGTGAAACATGGTGACGTTAGATCGTTTCAAACTGCTCCCGCTAGGCTCCGCCCCCCGGCTTACACAACACTCAGTTTATCCCCTTACCAGTGATAATCGTCAAAAAAAACCTTTCATTTTGGATGCAGAATACCGTATATCTTCCAATTGTGTCCTGTCTTCAATAAATTAATTTATAAAATAATTTTAAATGAATAAAAACAAATAGGTTTTTGCTATTTTTTCCGTGGCGCCACCTTAAGACGCTACCTTAACAACCGGTCCTGCACAGACCTACAGTGAGCTTTGTGTTGTGAAGGAGTTTAGCAATGGCCAGACCTACTAAAGGCAGACATATTGTATGTGAATCCATCTTTGAAAAAGTTTGGATTATTTTTGTGGGATAAATACAGAGACATGGATTTTGTCTGGGATGACGTCATGAAGTGGACAGCAGCAGCGGCAGGCGGAGCTTAAGGAATCGAGCCGTTTTACTTCCAGGTAGGGACAAATTCATGAAATATAACAAATAATTCAAAAGTAAATTGTTTTTTAGTGGTCCAAATGTTATATATGATCATATCTATGGATATAGTTCACTCTGAAAGGCTTAAGAATATCATGGTGGGGCTCCTTTAAAGTTGCCCTCCAATGAAAATCATATTTTTTTAGTTTTTGACATGTATGTGCAGCATTATTTTTGTGAAAGAGAGCAAATGAAGAAAGAATCAGAAAAGAATCATGAAAATTTACTTTTTATTCCAGACATTTAGGTTGTGAATTTGGTTAAAACCTTCATAATTATAATTAAAACACTACTGGGAGCATTTTTTTTTAATTGTCATTTGGGGCCTTTAAACAAAAAAATGCCACTCTTAAGCTCTTTTTTACACAAAACCAAACATGATTTTGTCTCCCATAATGCATTTCCAAACTTGTAAATCCAGAGAAAAGCTGCGCAGGGTTTTTCAAAATCACCAATCTGTGTAGCTTTGCTTTCCAGAAGGCTCTGTTTATTTCTGAAAGGTTCAGAAATGATTTTCTGCAGCAATGACTGCACTGACTTTTTCTTTTTTTTTTTTTTTTTTCTTGTAAGAAAATAATGGTGACATTTACTAATTTGTGTTTTGAACAAAAGGACCATGATTCACTTCAGCGTGACAGCTGATTTGTTCAATTTGTTAAAAAATGAACATTGTTCAATAAACTCACCCACAATCTAAAAACCTTTTTGAGGCTAAAGCAAAAAAACAAGAGAAAAATGTGGGAATTGTAGATAATTTATGAAACTCTTAAAAAAAAAATCTAATATTGTTTCCTGCCTCACACCGACTGATAAAGCTTGACCAAAGCAAAATCAATGTGTAAAAAAAATCATAAAAATAATTAAAATAACAACAACCAAAGAATTTAGATTTCAAAATAAAACATATTTTTGGTGGCAAAAAAACAACAACTTAATAATCAAATACAAAAATAACAGCAAAATGTTTTATTAAAAAAAGAAGATTAGGAATATATATATAACTTAAACTTTGTAACATAGTTATTTTCTAATGAAAAAGTTGTGTTGTTTGTTTTATTGCTCTTTCTCTTTTTTAATCAGTCTTTTTCTAAAACTTCCCTTTTTTGTTCTCTAGCTAATAACTCTGTCACTAAAATTGTTTTTGTTTGATCAAAATAGTTTTTCCCACCTTTATCTGCTGTTGTTTTTCTGCAGTTATTCTTACATTTTATTTTCCGACATGTTGTGATTGTGTTCCCTTTGGCTGTAGGCTTGTAATGTTCACCCTAAGGTCAGCGTAGCATTTGATCAGGGTTACAGAGTGTCACGCTGATAGTAATATAGAGAGTGTGGTCAAGCACCTGTAAGTAGAGATACTGGAGGTTCTGTAGGCCCGAAAAGATGCCTGGAGGCAGACTGATTAGACCACAGCGGTACAGATGCAAGGCGTGCAGACGACCCAAACCAAGGAAGGTGTCTGAGGCGATGGCCCTCAGGTGCCGGTTGTCCCCCAGGTCGAGCTCCTCTAAGCGATCGAAGCCGTGGAACGTGGACGGCTGAATGTAGGAGATGTTGTTGGAGTAAAGCCAGAGCATGGTGGTGGTGGGGGAGAAGTGGCCGCGGAGTAACCTCTGGATCTTGTTGTTTTGCAGGAAAACCCGCTCGCTCTGAGCGGGGATGCCCTCCGGCACGGCGTGGAAGTTGTGAGCCTGGCAGGAAACGGTGCTCGGCGAAGTGTAGCAGATGCAGTGGTGAGGGCAGGGCATGGAGAGATCCAGGCCCCACAGCAGCAACAGTAACTCCACCCCACCATAACCTGAGGGGAGAGCAGGATGGAGAAAATGAGACCAGCAGAATGACAGGCAGGCATGTCACAAATCTGTCCAATTTGTCCTTTTCAAACATCCGTTCCCATGCTGTTCCACTGCTCCAACATAAAACTATTATTTTCTTAAACATTAGTGAACTTCCATTATAGTTTTTTTGCTGCTTCAACCTTGAAAAATCCAACAATCCTCCATCAGCAATACACAGAAACCCCAGCCAGTGTGTGAGCTCTGTCTGTGTGGCAGCTGGATTACAACAGAGATGTTTACACCTATTTGTTTTCTATGTTACTTGTAACAGTCCTGGCGATAGGGCACAAACCCACGCACACAACAACCTATCATGAACAAACTCAAATCCTTTTCTCGCAGACAGAAAATCTATTTTTCCTTCTGCTGACGAACAAACTCGCAGCACGCCTGAACACATTCCTGCAATGAGGGAACCAAGAAAATAGGAGTTGGAGGAGGCGAGGAAAATACCTGGACCTGACCAGAGCACTGGATATTATTGTGTATCTTTTCCAAGTCCTTTTTTTAAGACATTTATTTGTCTGTCTTTCCAGTCTTGACTTATTCCAACAATTTATATATTTTGTTGAATTAGAAAAAAAGAAGAAAAAAAAAGAACAGAACTAATACTGAGTGTTGTCTGAATAGAACAAGAAATAAAATAAAATGCAAAATTGCTGCTGATCTTATGGTTAACTGCAAACATATATGAATAAAATACAATACATGAACAAAAAGCAAAACAACTATTTTCAACTATTGCAATTTATTTAAATAAAAGTCAACATAACTTATATACTCCAAATGATCCTTGTATCCGCAAAAGGGGTCAATCTGATTGTGTAAAGCAGTGGTCCCTAACCTTTTTCACGCCACGGACCGGTTTAAATAAGATGCTATTTTCACAAACTGGTCCGAACGTTTGTGATTTCTGAAAATCTATTTTCAAAATAAAATGTTACAACAAGGAAATTAGCTTAAAAAGTCTAAAAATATCAGTAAATTTTTTTTGTTTGTTTTTACAGATGATTCACTGAAAACACTCAATCCGATTATCCTTCAGGACAAAAAGGTTGGTCTTTACATAAATCCTCATTCATTGGGGCGGACACCTTTTCTGTGTTAAAGTTTCTGAACTAATGCTTACATAATTCAGCCTCTCAAATGTCCCTTTTACAAGTTTTCATACATGAGCAACTTTATTTAAATGAATCTTTATGATCTGTAAAAATGTTTGCAGCTGGTTTGAACTTTGTGATGAACATTTTCACTCTAACGTCAAAGTGGAGGCTAGCAGCCGGACGCTAGCTCTTCAGCTACATCTGTGCTTTAAAGTGTAATGGGAAAAAAAAGCAAAATAAAATCACGCAAAAAACTGGCCTTTTGTAAAATATACTATAAACCTGACTCCACCGCGTCTCCAATTTTGTTATCTGCGTGTATGAAACAATCGAGAGTCTGTCGCTACCCATTAGCAGGAGCGGCTTCTGCTACATGAGAACAACTGTTTCAATAACTCCGTAAGTCGAGAAAGATTCCCGTTTTTTTCTGTAAACAGCAGCTTTATTATTCTTTGAAGTTGAAGGATCTCTTTTCTCCCCAGCAGAAACTTTCAAAATATGTTTATTTCTTGGATTTTGTTAGCTTGTAGCTTTAGGCTACTAGTTTAGCAATCCAGGTAGCCATGCAGCTAGCTGGTTTAAGTCACATGAACAACATGGATGTTGTAAACAGAATCCAGCAGTTTTCTTAAATAAAACTTTCTTCCAGATCAGAAATAAATTTTAAGAAATAATCTGAGTGGCGCATTTATTTATTTATTTTTTTGCCAGTTTGTGTCCTCAGGGTTGGGCACCACTGGTGTAAAGGGCTCTATTTAATTTGTTAAATACTTCAAGCTACCATAGGATTGTTTTAGCATCTACTTAAAAGCTTAAAGTTACCATTTATTGCAATTTACGCCACCCTTTGCAATACGCATTGGATAATTTTGCGATGATAAATTTGCAATTTCTTGTGCAGGTTGCAAATACTTTGTCGTAAATTACAAGAACTGTTACAAGTCTGAGACTTGATTTTTTTTTTCCAGTTTTTAAGCATTCACCAATAGTAGCAATGGGCATCCTTGCAAAAATGGAGAGATGCTTTTATGTCAGTAAAACTGACAAATGTGACTATATGTTCAAGAACGTGTCAGTACAGTATACACGAGTATTGACCCGGTCCATGACCTGGTAAGAAAACTAACAACACAATGTACATGCATGTACAAGATCCTGTCAGAATGTCAGTCTGCAGGAGTGTGTGCCTATATTTGAGAGATATGTTACATTTGACAAGAACAATCTTTTCATTTCTATACTTGCTTCCTCCTGCAGCGAAGTGAGCTCTGGAATCCCCAAACATGAATCTGTTTTATGACTGGGTGAAGTGAAACACACGGAGGGCAGTTTTCAATTAGAGGTGAAGGTTTGTGATCTCTGCAGTTAGTGCTTTCGTCTGTTTTGGAGAAATATTAGGAATTATGTGCAGAGAAAGAAGAATGAATAAAATGTATATGTTTGCTAAAATTGCAGATAAAAGAAGTAGCGTTTTGTGTAAAATGTGTAGTAAAAACTGCCTTCAGTGTCATCTTAATGGCAGCATATGCTCATTCAGAATCTGAAAATATACTTTCCTATTGGTGGCAGATGGGAAAGTCCATCATGTGCACTCATGCCCAAAACGAGAACAATAAACAAATGCAGCTTGGAGACATGAGGCCATGTGATGTGTCAGAGACGGATGTAAAGGATGGGAAGCGATTAAACACAGAATCCATGACGGGGAGTTCGAGCCGTGTGCGGAACCGTCACCTTTGGAAAATGTTTCGTTCTATATCAGACCCAACAAGCAGTGGTGAACAGAAGGAATCCATCTCTCCCTCCTTCTTCTTGCCCCCTTTTTGTTCTCTCCTTTGCTTTATCAGTCCATCTGTGTCACCCTTGGTTGCTTCATGCTTGTCTGCCTGCTTTCTGCAGACTGCTTCCTCTTGTTTCCCTCCACAGCTTTATCTTTTTGCTCTGCCCCACATGCTGCGTCAGTTAATTAGGTGCAGAATTGCAGGCCTTTTTTTTTTTTTTTTGGAAAGTTTGAACTTGTGAAATATAGAATACATTTTTTTTTCTTTTAGATGCAGTGGACCAAAATGATTAGTCACATTTCCTAGGATATATTTGCGTGCAGATCCTTTCTTCTAATTCATTATTGTAGCTGAAAAATCTTAGAAAAAAGCTTTTCTCCCAGAGGGCTCAAAGCTCTATCTGCAATGACCCATTATCTATTAAGCATTTAATAAACTAGATAGAACAATGTTTGAGCCCCGTTGAAGACCTCCTCAGCATCTATTTATCACTCAGTTGCTGCCATATTGCAACTTTTTGACAGAAATGCTTAAATCATCTCCTCAAAAAACTTGTTAAAATGGAATATGTTGTCATCAAAGCTTTCATCACTTCTGGGAAGATTGTAATGACTCTGAGTCCAGCTGCAGAGATTTGCTTTAGTGAGACTGATAATCAGTGTTCTGAACTGACTAAGTGCGGTTTTTAGATTATCCTGCAGGTTTGAAATAAGGTCAATGCTTTGGTCTAATAGAGCTTCTCCATCAAAATCAGAACCTCCTCACGGTGAGCATGTTAACAAGGCTTGTAAATATTTGGCCTATTTCCTGCTCTAATTTTTAAAGATATTCCAAACACACATTTGTCAAGTCTGATTATTGGCAGTTTTTAGGTTAATACAAAGACAAGATAAAAAGGGGTCATTAATACTAACAGACCTTCCAATGGATTTCTGCACGGTAAGGTGCAGCTGATTTTAAGGCGCACCATCAATGAATGGTCCATCTTTGAAACACTCAACTATAAGGCTCATTTAGTGACACAAGAGTCCATACGTCAGTCAAAATTTGTTAACTGTGTTCACAGTCCCTATGTCTGCATTCCTTCACTACTCACTATATAGTGCACTATAAAACGCATTTGCCATTTTGTGTCTGAATTTAAAATTAAAAAACTAAGTGCCCTAGAAATCTCCCAGAGTTCTTTGCAAAAAAACATTTTTCATTAATCCTCACAATATTGAGGACTATAGATCATAATGTATCGCATTTGAACAATTTTCACAAAAATACAATTTGGACATAGCTCGTAAGTCTTGGACCCAATCCAAATTCTTCCCTTATCCCTACCTCTCTATTCGAAGGGGCTTGTGAAGTGCAAGTGGTGTCCGAAATATATTTTTTAATATCCTCCTTTCCAAGCGGAGAGATACAGACTCTTCGCGAGGGGGTTCCGCATCGTGCTGTGCCGCGGAGGAGAAGCGAAGTTCTTCACGTGTGTGCACTCTGAAGCACAGAAGTTTACATTTAAATGTAAGTAATGACTTTTTGTTTTAGCGCGACATTTTTAAAGTTATACAACAGCTGTTGTTATGTATATTCAAGCACTGGAAGCTCTGCGCTAAGGCTAGCGGACCGGCGACTATTGGTGACATCATCAAGGAAAAGTGACGTCCAAAATCAGAGACGCTATTTTTTCATAACTCTCCATTGGTAGGGATAAATATAGGGGAAGAGAGAAGGGATGAATTCGGATTGGGACTAAAACATGTTTATAGCATGCTACATGTTAGCCACGTTAGCATATTTACAATATAAAGCAGACATACCACTAAAACAAATTTTACTGTGACCACGCTAACTCCCAAACTTGTAACTAACAACACATTAAAAAAAAAAAAAGAACAGTCCGGAACCGCAACATGCTAGCAGTGTTAGCATATTCACAATAACACCCAACTAAACATTTTGGCAGTGGGACGTGTGCCTCTCCAAATTGCTTCAACTTCAGTAAGGGCACAACCAGATTCATTCCACATATATATATATACTGTATATATATATATATATATATATATATATATATATATATATATATATATATATATATATATATATATATATATATATATATGATCAATATTTAGTACTTAAATGATAAATAGAACCGCTCAATTCAACCCTTACCTGAGGTAAAATGCCACAAAGATGAGATTTAAAAATAGCTGTTATGGTAAAAGCAATTGCTTTGGTCATGCATAAATTGTTTCTAATGTTGTTAACAATGAAAAATGGGATTCCTTTGGAAGTGATTACCATGTTAACTAAGTTAGAATAAAGCCTTTCTCTGAACTTCTCATGGAAAATGAGAGGAATGAGCGGAAGGAAAATATGTAAATGTGAACATGCAAAGAGACACCTGGGGAGCTGCTGTAATGTAATAGATTTAGAGCAGAAAGTCTGTTTCGTACAAAGACTTTAATACATTTACTTTTGTTTCATAAATGTTTACAAAAAATATGGTTGCTACAAAAACATTTAAACCCGCACAGAGTGGACTTTTTGATACAGAGAACAAATCAGCATTGGTATGGAGAAAGAACAGACCGATTTGTTCACATCCTATAACTAGCAAAACTAATTTGTGGATCTCTTTAATAATTAGATACATGATATTTAGTTAGATTTGTTGCAAACATATTTTCAAGTCTTGTAAAAGGAGGTTTGAAATGTCAGAAGATATCATAATTTTATGAAACAAACAACGGTCACCACTTTTTTTAAAAATTAATTAATTAATTAATGTAATTTTTTTGCATTGTTGTAATGAAACACATAAATTACCAAATTTTGGGGATCTTCTGCCATTTCACCTCATTTTCTTTGTCTAGAACCGCCAATTTTTTTTCCTGGAATGGACAACATTCATCTGATTGGCTGGTCAAAGCAGCACACAGATTGGGTGGCAGTAAAAGGCTTCTGATTGGTTGATTTCATGATAAATAAAAGAATTGTACTCTGTTTGGCCATTTTAGATCAATGCATGTCTCGTATATCTGTTTGACATTTCACAAGTATTTTTATGGATGGACAATTTTTCCTGCCGACACACAAATCTCTTATTGCATGTACGAAACCTTTTTATGGACAGACTTTAGAAACAAATCGAACTTTATAATTCTCTACTCAACTTCTTTTTTTTTTTACAGAGGAGCACAGCAGAAGCGGACGTAAAAAGTTCTTTTATTTTGAAATAAAACACCCATTTAAAGAGGCTCACACTCGATTACCTGGAAATTGAATCGGGTCACATTTAATGTCAACCCAAAACAAATAGTGCAGATGATCCTTATGGAAATGCAGACGTTCTGCAAACTGTCGTAACACCAATTTCAACTTGATCTTCATTATAAATGAGGATGTATTTCAAGGGCACAGAACAAATGAGGGGATTCACTTTTTTTTGCCCATGATTGTCTGTTTTCGGAACTGATCTCTCTTTAATCAAAACTCCCTTGCTTTCTAATCCTCTGAGGCCATTTCCCGCTGTTTGTTTGTCTAAACTCTCATTTTGATGTCCCCGATCTGATATTTGCTGAAGGCTCCATCAAGCACAGCCAGGGTTCAATTATAAAAAAAAAAAAAAAAAGTCTTTCAGAGAGAATGTCCCTTCATTCTCAGACAGGGAGGCGGGGAGCGAACACATCACAACTGCCTTCCAGGAACAACTTTACATCAGCGAGAGACACCCGTCACTCGTCCAGGCAAAAGAAGTTAGACAAGGAAGAGGAGAACCGGGGAGGCAGCGAGTGGAGGAACGGGGAATATCGTGCTCAAACGGAATGAGGAACTCTTAAACATGAAAGCAGAGGCAGGAGGGGAGAGGAACAGCATGGCGGTGTGGGAGGGAAAGAAAGCACAGCGAGTGAGACTGTGGCTAAAAAAGGATGACAGGAATGACAGGGATCCAGAGTGGAGCAGAGAGCATTATACAGGTAGATGTTTGCTCTGCACACAGCAAGAGTGTGACTCCCGATAAACTGCGAGTAAAGCTGCGACCTTCTGAGGGCTGACTCAGATAAGTTCCACACGCATCCATTCACATGCGCACCTCTAGACTAATTAGCAACAAAAATAAAACGGCATAAATGAAGAAGTTTAATTAGTAAAAATTGAAATATTGCAGAGACAGAAGCAAGAGGGGAGGGAACAAGCTCCAAACTGCTGCTCCCCTCTTGTTATTAGTTGATTTAGCTTAGCATAATCCCAAAGATCATTTAGCGCTGCTCATTCAAATGGTGATAAATCTGTGGCGGAGTTAATGAGAGATTTCAATGGTGTCATTGCTTCAAAGACACAGTTAAAATATCTGCTGTAAATAATCCTCCCGTCTTGCAATGTGGTGCATAACCAGTTCATCCGTCTTCATACCGGAGACAAATCAGGTCAATAACAGCAGCTTCGCATCACCGGTTCCTTTAGTCCGTGGAATTACAATGTTGTAGGAAAAAGGAAGTTTTCTGTTAGTCAAAGTTTCACTCCTGTGACCTCAATCAAAAGCGCCATCAATATAAGTTCAAAGCGGCTGGCGCAGGCCGGAGCCAAGGAGTGACAGTTTGGTTTCTTGGTGGAGACGTTTGTAACACGACCAGAGGCGCCGCGTACTGACAGGCAAGACAAGCGATTGCTTTCGGTCCCAAGGGTTGACTACTACAGCAAATGGAAATGTATACAGTTTGCAATGATCATAGTAAACCGGTGCAAAATTCCCCAAAGAAGCCCCTTTCCTACCTCTCATTCTCTCTGAAGGAGCACAGTTTGAGTAAAAAAAAAGGAGAGCAAAAATGACAGATCTGAAGGTGAAAAAGTTTCATTTTGCTGTAAAGAATTTGCTCCCATTATCCTATTATTGTTATTACTAAGGATAAATATTTAATAATTTCACATATTTCTCGCATTAGCATCAAAATAATTCTTTAAATTATAATTTTTGTTGATGGTCTTTTCAACCTGATACTAATAAACAGATTTTATGCTAAAACAATGACATTAACATTCAGGCTTTGTTTGACTTTAAGATCTACTTCACTGATAATGTTAGGCTGATAAATCCTGATTACAGTTCCCCTATGTGAATTTTTCTCCCCAAAGATTTTTGTTTTGCTTTACATTTTTACAATATGTCAACCATTTTAATGAAATCTGCAGATAAAGTCAGGATATTCTCCCTTCCAACTTATCATTGATGAACGCATGGTTTGGGCCCCTTTGCTTTTTGACATTTCGTATCCCCAACTTGTCATTTTTTTTTGGACATGCTGGCTGTTCCTATAAAATCACCGGTCCCCAACCAACGGGCCTTGAACCGGTACTGGACAGGACGCATACTGGTACCCAGTACCAGTCCGTACCACATCCCGAGGGTTGGGCACCTGTGATTTGATGGGAAAAGCCAGCACGTCAAAAAATAAATAAATTAAGACAAGTTGGGGACATCCTAAAACGACAAAAAGTTATAGGGAGGGGTCTCGAGCCATATAAACATTTATGATGATTTGGGAGTGAGAATATGTAGACAAAGAAGCTTTTTTTTAAATTTTGCAGGCACAAACCTCAAAAGGCTTTAAGAGGTGAGCCCCAATCCCCATGGTTCTATTATAGAATGTCATGTTGGCTGCATGGATGCAGGACCAGCATAAGGCAAACCAGGGTTTCTCAGGGAGCACAATGAGATTACTCCAGTGTGGCTATCCAGGCAAGACCCCTCACTCAAATGCATACACATATATCCAAAAAGGGCCCCAAGTCTGGGTCTCCTTGTGCCAGTACCAACCCAGACAACCAATTAATTAAATATTAAATTATTATTGAATTAAATATTGTTAAATTATAGCTTGTTTTTTCTTAGTGATCAACTTAATCTTCTTTCCCAAAAAAGACCAGTGGATTCTGGTGGCCAACTAATCTGGAGCAACTCCTAACAGGGGCTTTAAAAATGTGAAAGTTCTCAAAATGTCTCAGCATAAACAAAGCTAAAAAATATTACTGCAAACCACAAAGATAAACCTATTGTTTGTGTTTAGCATTTTGACAAAATGCTGCTTCTTTTCAATGTTGAATCCTGCTAACATAAGCTCAAGAAAACTCATATTTTCATTAGAAATACACTGTAACCGATTATGAAGCTGAATCCCTGAATCTAGACTTACTCTGGATGCCATGACTCAACTTCAACACGTCACCTGGACGAATAAGAACCATTATCGACTGGAACCGGTGTGTAAAGTACCGCCATCCTTGCTTACGCTCGGATCATTAAGTACAGAGTGAGCAAAGGCCAATAGAAAATCACGAGGGGTTCAAAGTCATGATCTGGTTTAGTTACTTCAACTATTCCCAGAATGTGAACACGCTCAGTTTCTGAGAGTTAAAAGATGTTAAAAATATGAGACCAGCGTCATAACTTGACAGAAATCATGCAGATTTTCCTTGTTAGTCACACTAAATTGCTTCGGCATGTAATCTCAGTGTAATTTGGGATACAATTCCAAGTGATTGCAAGTCAAAAGCAATTTTTTTGGTAGTATTCGTGTGTAATTTCTCTCTTTCTCTTTTTTTTTTTTTTGAATCATCAACTAGTGGGGGGTGTCCCAGCACAGTGAGACTCGCTGTTTAGCAATCTTGACATGTGTCATCAAGCAATACTGAGTTTCCCGCCTTTGGAAGCGATCAGAAACGGTTGTGTATCTGGACATTAGGTATGCATGTTCTATAAGTGTTATGTGCCATTTATTAAACCAAAGAAACTCACAGTACTTATTTTTAATAGAAATAGTAATTGGGATATTATTAAGCGATATAAATGGTGTAGCTGTAATTCTTTACATTAAATCTTTTAATCGAAACATTGCAAAAATTGGTCCTCATTGGTCCATTTTTCTCCTTTCGCTGCCTTGTTTCTTGGTGCTTGCAGTTTTTGCAATGGCACATATCTCAGGCCCCTAACCTGTGATTGTGTTACCATCACACAGAATGAATCGGCAGCTCTCCTTTAGCTCAGGTTTGAGTTCGTCGGTGAGACAGAGAAGCAGAAACCAAACAAAAATAACCTCCATCCATTTTAAATGCGGTAATTGGGTCATTTGAAAGGCTAAGCTTATCTCAACAGTAATCAAGTTTCTAATTATACTTAGTGAAACTTTGCCATGACTTACTCACACATACACATAAGTAACACATTTTTCCATTTACATAATGAGTTGATGCAGGTCACAGGTTTACCTATTTAAATGTGGCCAATTAGTAAAAAGATATGGAAGAACTGCAAAAAAAGACACATGCAGAACAAGATCCAGTAAATTTGTTTTTGTCTCAAAAGTATTGCTTAAAATGTAATAAATGTTGCATCTTTAGTCCATATTGAGACTCGATGAACATCCTCCTTCTGTTGTAGACAATTTTCTAGTTTTTTTTGGGTTAAATTGATCTTCATAAGTGAGGTTAATTAGGTCATGTATCCTTTAAAAAAATCTATGAGCTTCAAACAACGTAAATGATTATGATGGCTAAAACAAACTGAATGAATTAAAAATAAATACGAATTTATTCATTTTATTCACCTGTTATTCCCTTATTGCAGTGTTGTGGGAGTCAGCATACAGGCTGCAATTACTCATTAACATTGTAAATGGAACCTTAATATATTTTCCTCTGGTTGTGGCACATGCAGAGAAAAATGGAAGAGCTGTTGTGGAGGCTTTGCCTCCAGACTGTCATGGTGTGTGCCTGCAGACTTTAGATGCTTGTTTGTTTGTTTGTCCGTTGTTTCTGGAGCTTGACCTCAAGGCTTAGGATCCCTCGCTACAAAATCCTGCACTGGTTCTACTCTGAAGGCATGAAAAAAGCATTTGCATTTACTTAGAAATGATTTGGCACATCATACGTAGGGGTTAATTGCTATCCAATTACAAGCAAAATGGAGGAAATTAGTTAATTTTTTTTTTTATAATTTTTTCTTTCAACAACCAAAATGCTTAGCTTTGATTCTTGTGGTTTCTTACATTGATTCTCTTATTATGTAGGACATGTGTTGTTCGATTATTGTGTGTCGCCTTGTCTGCTTCCTACAGCTGAGTTACACTCTCAGATAGACTCCCTGTGGCTCCACAAACAGTGAATTCTCATTGACTTTGATCTAATTAATTCAATTAGAACTTCTTTTTAATCTTTGGAATAGTAATATTCACTACAAAGTAACTGTGCACTTTGTAAATTACCAATAACGAAAAACCTTTTTTGTTCATTCTTAAGAAGACTTTAAAACTCTGCCTATGTATATAAACTTTATAATCAAACAAAAAATAAAAATAATGATCTATAATGGTAAAAAACCTATTTTTATAATATATTTACAGCATTATTATTATATTTTTACTGGAATACGAGAATGATTAGAGTAACCTGAGTAATGATGGTCACATATTTTGATGGTTTTCATCAGGTGCCAACAGTTTGTCTCTACAGTCTAATTTTGTGAACTATAAATCTCTTATCAAAATAAAGCCTACCAGGATATCCAGAAGTGAATAGGAGACTAATAAATTATTGTCTGATTTAGATTTGAACACATTGTTTAAAAAAAATAAAATCTCAATTCATGAATTATTTTCCATGTTACGACATCAACAATACATTATTTGAATGAATTAATAAAATGCTATTTGAGTATCACTTTACTCAGGGAGCCAAAACATTTTATAATAAAGAGAGAGATAAGAAGATAATATGAAATTGAGCAGGTTAAGAGCAAACATTTTAAGAACAATGGAATAAAATTATGAAAAGCGAAAAGAAGCTACATATTATTTAGAATATTAACAGGAAAACTTAAAAAGGAAAACTCAACAAAATTCTGAGTATTATTAATCCAGAAGGCATTTATTAAAATGTTTTGCAGAATGTGTTGTGACTGTTATTTTAATGAGTCATCACATTGCCTTGTGCTTATCAAAATAAAAGCTATAAAAGGTTAACTTGAAAGACTCACTCGAATGAAAATTGTGTTTGTGGTGATTTTTTGTTTTTTTTTATATGTTCTTCTAACATTTTTCTCTGACTTAAATCTGTTTGGCTGGATAGATAGCTCTGATATTGTTAATACATAGATATACAAATTTTACTACGCTAATGTTAGCTTGGGCTTGTGAGATGCTATAAGCTAGAGGGAGAGAGTGTAAACAAGGGGCTGATGGGTAATTAGCAGAGACCTACTTTCGCACCAGCAGTTCAACCTACAACCCAGAGGCAAAGCTCTTGCTGCATTGAAGAAAATATGTCTTAAAAAAATGACACGTTTTTTGGTTTTGGCTAAAAACTTCTAAATCATAATTCAAAGACCAGTGGGAATGTTTAAAAAAAAAAAAATAGTTCGGATGGAATTTTAAGGTCACTAAGCCATAAATTCTTCACAAGAAATAAATACAGGATTGTGAAAACATGACAATTAGAAGCACAGATGGAGTAAACTGTATTTTGAAAGAAGTATTACACACAAAACAAGAACAATTCCTTCTTAGACAGAAATATTCCTTTTTGGAGAATGAGGATCTGAAAACCATCAGACCAAACCCAGTGTAACACCATCACCATGACAGCCCCTCAGACGAGTTTACAAGCAGAAATGCAGATGCAAAGTGATATATACTCACACTAGCACAAAGATTAGCACCTCCTGCGGAGCGACCAACACAGCCAATCATAGGGATTTCACAGCTGACTTATGCTGATCTGACAGCAAGCATCTGCTGAAGAGCTGGGCATGAATGTGTGTGCACAGTTTCTAATGTGTGCTTGTGAACACAAACACACTTCATAGAAGTTGTAACTGAGGAGCTGGCAGCCCTCCTGTGTCTTGGCATCCATGCATTTTGAATGCTCTTTGCTGGATGTCCTCCGAGTAGACTTCTAGTACTCGGAAATGCTCTTTTCCTCTTCTTGGGACTAAATTACTCCCTGCTTTCTGCACTAGGTTGCAGGTATAATCACTCTCTGTTAGCCTCCTCCACTGTTTTCTTTTTGTTTGTTTACTTTCCCATCTGTCTCCATTACAATGCATATAAAAATATGTTGCAATTACGTAAATCCCACATCTTGCTTCAACAGTATTTGATTTAAAAGCTCACAGGGGAAGACGGGTTTCTAATGTGTGGGGATTAAACTTTCATATCAGACCGCACATTCTTACAAAGAGATGGCTGCATGAGAGGAAAACAATGAAGGATCACTGATCAAAATACCATCGCAGGTGTAGATTTCCGCAGCGTGGCCTGTCCGAGACCATCCGTCACCGTGCGGTTTACGGGATAACTTGCTGCTCCCGCACACTTTCCTTTGACAGAGCCAATCACAGGCGGGCACTGGCCATTTTTCAGCATAATTGGACAAAACTTGAAAGGGACATCAGCACTGGGCTTCTCATTAAATAGGCTTCCAATGGAGCAACCACTGCAGAACTGGCAGTCCCTTATCTTGATCATTTACGGCCTAAACCACGCTCTCTAGCATCTGACAGAAATTAGATTTACAGCAGCAAAATGAATAATGACTAACAAGCACAATTAAATGTACAGTACACTGTACTGGAATTAGATTTTCCAGTTTGTAAGATCCTGACTGTCACACAGTTTCTAATAGATTTAAGACGCGTAGCCGTTTTTCATTTTTTTCAGATTGTGCTCTTTGTGAGAAATGCATTCAAGCGGAATGACAGAAATATCGCAGAGAAAAGATCAGTCAAGAAAAATGAGTGAGGCGCCACAAAGAAGATGAAGAGATAATAAAAGAAAAGACGAATGTCTCTGGTTTTTTTTTCCCACTCTGTCAGCTAAAATGCGATGAACCAAGTGACAAAAGCTCTTTTTTAGGTAAACTTTAAATCTGTGCTGCAGCTAAGGTTGCAGGTTAAACTCCAGTATTAAGGACAATATAATACTTGCAACCTGTTCCTACATGGATGATAAGCGTGTCGCGGTGCATGGCAGCATAATAGACTACAGCCCAATAGTCACCGCTCAGCTAGCTTTAGCATGGAGCTTCCAGTCCTCAAATATACATAACAACTGCAGTTTTATAACTTTATAAAGGTCATCCTACAACAAAAAGCCATTACTGAGATGTAACATGTAAACATTGTTGCCTCGGAGCACAAGAAAAGCGCGACGCAACCTCCTCGCAACGTAGGTTTTTCTATCCCTCTGCTTCAGAATCAGAATCAGAATCAGAATCAACTTTATTGCCAAGTACAATTGAACATATACTAGGAATTTGTCTTGGTGATGATGGTGCATTCATGAATAAATAGAAACAGCAAAATATTAAGTAAGAACAGAACAGAAGGGATATTACAAATATATAAATATATATATATATATATATATATATATATATATATATATTATATATAATATATATATATATATATATATATATAGACACATACACACACATATATACCTATATATTTATAGTATTATTATTGTTATGTAAAATATAATTAATATTATTAATGTCATTTAAATTTATATACATATATATAAATATATACACATACACACATTAAATAATAAATAATAAATAATAAATAAATAAATAAATACATAAAATAAAAATCTAGGGGGTAAGATCTTTAAAATAAATATTTCTGACACCATCAAAGTGGTATATGTATTGTATATCACATTAGTTTTATAATATATTTTTTACATGTTTTATTTTGTATTTTATATTGCATTCGTCTTTCCTCGTTGCGGAAAAATACGTGTCTGATGTGAACTGGAGGTTAAGCATATACCGCACGCACTCCACCCGCACACCATTTCGAACCGCTTTCACATCAGGCGTTATTTTCATTGTTTGCAATCACATAAATAGATATTACACTTTTTGTAAAACTGTTCAGATTAAAATAGAAGCAGAACTATTTAAAGAAACAAGAGTTTGTTTTTTTTTTTAATGTTGAATAAAAGGTAAGATAAAAAATTACAATTCTAAGTCAATTTTTAAGAATTTTTTTGCCATATTTTAACCCAAAAAACTGGTAAGTATACACATATAGATATAATATAAAACGTTTTTAAAAATATGTTTAAACAGACGAATAGCTCAAGAGGATATGACTATAAATAGAAAACTTTGTCAATTTAAAATTTAAAATTGTCCATTTTTTTTAATTAAATATGATGCAAAAACAGTTTATAATTCATTAATCTATGATGAAGATTGTTTATTTACTTTGACTACAAATTCCTTTTATATTGCGTCTCTTTTTTCCATCCTTAAAAACAGCCCTCATACAGAAAAAGGCTTTCACCAAATAATTTAAGACTTTGAGTACATGTTTTCTGAATCCACTCCTCCTCACCTGCAGGAAGCAAGTAACAAACAGAGACGTGGCTAAAGTTCATAGTCATCTTTTCAGTGGCGAGGCCATGAAAAGCTCATCAGAACTGTCAGGGTGCTTTGGTTTTCCTTCACAAGGACAAATTTGTCAACAAACACCTTCAGACATGCATGAACATCCCATGATAAACACAAAAGAGGGAGAAAAAAGTGCACACACAACACATAAAAAATTCCTTTCCTTAAGATTTAGCTGAAACCCTGTAAGAGTATTTAAATGCAAAGTAGCATGCACAACATCTTCTACTTGTGTTGGTAATAACTAGGAGTTCTCTTCTTCTTATGCACATACATTTAATCATAGAGACCAATGTTGTTTTTTTGGAACACGCTGTACAAATGATGCTCATTTGTGTTGTAGGATTCGACTTTTTAATGGAAAAAGTCTCCAGTTTGCAACCAGCCGACGTTAATCTTTGAAGATCTGTAAATTATGTTACTTCCACACTAACAGGGGATCCAGGCTGACTGCTAAGCTGGAAAATGTTTATTAACTTTAGCTTTTGCAGGATAAAGCAAGAACTGATCAACAATACAATTATAATATTGATTTTTATTGATCAATTCAAATATGCACTATATGGTGATATTAATATATGAAATATACATTTTCTTTATTTGTTCTGCTGATTTTGTATCACAACAGAGGCTTTGGTTGCTCACTGTCTCCACTCATAAACTCCTTTTACCATCCATGAACACGCACTGTTAATGGTTTCATTGATTGCGTCTTTAGCTAGCTGCAAGTCACGCCACGGCTTGTTTGCATCACAAAGGCCTAGTTTCCACTGAGCGGTCCAGTCCGCTATTTTGAGTGTTTCCATTGTAAAATGGATCCATTAAACAGTACCGAACCGTACCTCTTGAAGACCACCATCAGCTAAACGTCCATAGAAAAGGCTATAAATTTTGGTGCAGTTTAACCAAACACTAAACTTTGGCTACAAATCAGACGGAACCCTTAGTGGCCAAATTTAGATGACTTGATAAAATTAATAATAGTCAATGTGACATTCTCTGTCATGTTTTGTTCTCATGACTGTCTAGAATGGGGGTTGAAAAGGGGCCACATATGGCCCCCATATGCCAAACTGGAATAAATGATTTTGATGACTCGTATTAATGTTTTATAGCACATGGACGTAGTATTTCCCTAAGTTTGAGTTTTTCCCTGATGGACATGAAAATGGCACACCAATGAGAACAAAAAAACACACTTTTGTAATACAAACTCCAAAATGTAGTGCTTTAAAGTAATTTTCAATCAAGATTAAGGCATGTTCTCATCCAGATCATGTGTTATTTCTTTCTTTCACGAAGGTAATTACCAAAACAAGCTACAAATCTGCTTCTGGTCTGGCCCTTCGGTAAAAAGTTTGCCCATCCCTGATTGAGAATCATAAAAAACGCACACCCCTAGTGATCACAGCCACCAAATACACCACATTTGCATCAAATAGCCTCTAATGGATTTTAGGAATATCATTTGGTCTGTAACTTTAATTCAGTTTATTAGAGTTTTACACGGTGATGATGTCTTATGCCTTAAAATGTCTCTTTCCATGAGTATAAAAGACATGCAGTCTCTTATTCTACTCTCAGGCACACACATACAAACAATTGCTTTATCAAATTGCCCCCATTTTTCTTAATCTTGTCTTCTGTCTTTCCTTCAATTAGAGCCAGTATGCAAAAAGGGCCTCCAGCTCTCCATGTGACCCTTTGAAGTGAAGTATATTTAAAAGACAAACGTCTAAAAAGCACTAAATGTGCTCTAGGAGAAAAAAGAAAGAGCTCAAGTTATAGGATCATTTTTTCAAATAAAACGTATCATTAGGCATGCATTTTCTCCCTGTTTAATAACTAAAAAATATTCTTAGGTACCACTTTAATGTTGTTCTTGCTTAAATTACTAATATATCCTGTTCTCTTTTAAGAAAGTATTCTGGTTTAAAGTCAAAAGAGATTACACTTTCAAGTCATTTTGCACGGAGATTCAAATAGAGGGTAAAGAAATGCCTGAAAAAAAATAAAGTCAGATAATCATCCATAAACCTGTTTTAAGTAACTTGCATGTACACAAGTATTGGGCTAACTTTGAGATTATTTTGCTTTTGCTCCAGTGTTGCATTTATCAGGAAGTTTGGTTTCAGCATCGTCTCTCCGCTGCTGTCACTTTGGCTTTCCCACGCTGTCAAACCAACCTTCATTCAAAATTATCTACACTCCTCTGGGCCAGTAGGATCTCGTCATCCTTTCACTTCGCCAATCATCATTCTCTTGCTTTAATTTAAATTTTACACTTGTCTTTCCCTCTTCCACTCTCGGTCACACACATGCTCGTCCTTTTCCATCTCTGTTTAGTCCTGAAGATCTCAGCAATCATTTCAACCCTCTTCCCATCACCTGTGAGGTCCTGTCTTCATTTATTGCCCTGTTACCCCTCTGGATCAAGTGCTGACAACTGATGCAGTTAGGGTTTAAAAACTGCCCGTCTTGAAGCTTGCAGTCTTTAGACTCACCTAGTTGTGGCCTAAGCACAGATTTCTTTGGGCTTGTCATGCTGAATTATCTTTTTCATCTCTTTATAAAGGCAGCTAAAGAAAGGAGGACAAATAATGTGTCTTTGAGGCAGGCTCTGCTGGTAATAGTTTTTCCCCTTTACACAAGAGAAAACGAGGGACGAGACGCTGAGGAGGACAAGTAATCTTGTGGTGCCACATCAGCAGATGAATGAGGACATGATAGCTGCTGTTTCATCTAAACCTCAGGCTGGTGAAATGCAAAGCTAACAAGTTTTGGTGGGTTAGTTTGACTCATAAAAAGAGTAATTCAAAGACGAAGATGTTTAAAATAAACTGGGGAAAAATGTGTTATGGTTGGAACACCCCAAAATGATATTTTGATGAAAATTTGGTTGTCAGTGATCTATTAAATGGATGAAAGGAATAACGTGAAAGAGTTTAAGAACAACTCTGATAAAAATGATGTGTTTTTAAAGTTCCACAATGACTAACTTCTGATCTATTTTATAAAGGTTCCCAGTGGTTCTTTATTTTAGCTAAAATTAAAGAACCTGTATCTTTTTATAGAACATAGTTTCTGCAAAGTGGGCACTAGTTCATCAGTGATTCACCTCTAAATTGTGGGCAGGACTGTTAACATTGAGTTAGCCCACCCCCATTTCCCATCATCTATTTTACAGCCCCTCACAACCCCAAACTAACATTACAAGTGCAATAAAAGTGGGAGCAATATTGGAGCTATTTAACTGCACGGTTTAGAGTCAAATGCTTTTTGAAGAATAGCTTATTTGTGATTTAGAAAATACGCCACAATCTCCCTCCTCTGCTCTAATCTGAAGCTCTTGTAGACCACTAGTTTTTTCTTTTTCTCGTCCAAGCTGTATTTCTTTATTTTTATTTTATTTTGACTAAAAACGTCATAATCGTAATTAAAAGACAACTGGGAACACTTTTAGAATAGAACCAAAAATGATTGGAAGGTGGAAGTTGCGATATATGTGTTGTCCCGCTTTCCCACCCCCCATCCGGGGGAGCAAGAGAGATTCCAGGTGGGAACCATTTGCTCCTGTGCTTTGCAGTGGACCTCGCCTCTGGCTCGACTCGCGTCCCCATCTGTCCACCAGCTCCATCTGGATGAAGGCCATCTGCTACGCTATTCAAACATGTAGTTGTAGAGTTAAATAAGCTAATTCTTCTTTAACAGTTCTGGTACATCGCCGGTCCGTCCTGGGAGAAGATCTCTCCATCATGTGGACTTCCCTGAAGTTGTTTCCTCTTTTTTTCACAGAATCTGTTTTTTTTTAGGATTTTTTCCTTACTTTTTTTTTGGACAATTACCAGTGTGAAGCCTGTTGAGACAACCCCATTTGGCTAAATAAATAAAATTGAACTGAATTGTGTGAGCAGTTACGGAACTGAAAACAGTAAATCTGCAATGGAATAATAGGATTTGAGCGTCTTTGTAGTGTAGTGTACAGGTCGCACAGGCAAGGGAAAAGAATGTAAAAAATAAAACTGACAAAATCTGACCTGAAAAAAGCTGGACTGTTCTCCAACAGCTCTCAGTTCAGGAGCAGCTTTTCTGGTGCAATGACACAAAGTCTGACAGGAGTCAAGGAGCAGAGCTGCGTGTCTTCTCTGTACCCTTCAGCTCAACTATTTCCTAGGCTGACATATCCGCCATTGTATTAGCACTGTGACAGAGGGATGAGTGGAAAAGCTCAATACGGGATAAGGTGCATACGTATGTGTATGCAGGTGTGTGTCTGTGAGTGTCACTAATCTTCAAAAACAGCTCTATTTGCCTTCCTTGTAATTAACTGCAGTTACCTTTCAGCTCAAATGTAAATCCTCTGCTCTAATTAGACTGCTAAATGGAAAACTACCTGACAGAGAGGGGAAAAAAGCTAAATGATAGGATTTGAGAAATGGTGGTACATTTACTCGCTGGTACAGTAGACTGCTGGCAGACAGAACTGTCTTCAAGCCTGTTATTGCATGCCAGACATCACCAGCTATAACTTCAAGTTATGGCAAAATGCTCTATTAACCATAAATACAATAATGTAATTTCTGTTATTATAACAAGATGCTTCAGCATCCTCATCTTCAAGCAAATAACATGAAATTCTATTTAGAGTAGTGGTTGGCCGTCTCGCCTCAGAACCAGATGTCTTCTACGCATACCAAGTTATATAAAAATGAAGCCTCCTTTTTAATAGTATTCCTAATGAATTGAAAAGAAATCTGCTAAACAAGCTTTACATTTCTGGCCCTGCGCTCTGTGTTTTGCATTACACACATACTGCATATGTCTTTAATTCACAGAGCAGACTTTCTGGGGTGTGAAGACATAAAGCGCTATAAATCTGGCCGACAATTGAGAAAAACATAGAAAATATTCTTGCCAACATCTTGGAGGTTTTATGGAGATCAAACGTTTGTTACATGAAATTTATTGGTTTAAAAGTATGTTTTTTTTCCAGGTTTATTCTGGTTTTTGGACAAAATTATAGCAATCCCCACTAATTGCTAGTGGTTAGGGACCAGAGACATCCGCGAATACGCGGAATTCGCAAATACGGATAACCCCCACCCCCGCGGGCAAATAATGTCAGTTACCAATCCTTACTAATCAAAACACTTCTGATCATACTTTGTCAACATTAATCAAAGAACATTGGAGTATTGCTCAAAATAGTTCGTTTTTTTTTTTCTTTCAATTCAGAGCAATAGTTTGTTCCGCAGCGCCATTTATAACGCACATAAGGACTGTGTGAGAGTAGCTTCTTCCAGAAGAGGTTGGTTTTATCCATTAGTTAAACCAACTTAAATATAGTATTAGTTTATACTGCTTTTTTAAGGACTGCTGTTCGTATTGCTCTCCTTTTGAGAGTCCAGACCCATTTTTCAGCCATTTTCTGTTCCTTTGGTCTCAGTGTTGAAACAATTTGATGATGAATTTAACCAGTTTGGTTGGTGGTGGTCCTTCTAACTAAACATTTTGTTATTCTTAGTACATATGTTTATTATTTGATTTTCAACCATTATTTCAGTAAAGATCAATTATTTTTTGGACATGTTGAATTCACCTAATATTATTAATTGTCACTTAGTTTCCACAATTGTATTGAGTAGAGGGGGTTCCTACTTTTTACAGTGTAAGCAGGAGAAATACTGTACTTTCAGAAAATGCTTTTTAATAACACACAACATATTTTTTTAAACTCAAAAGTCATATTTAGACCTTAAGTTAAAAAAAAGAAGTGAAAAACATCTTGTTTTGAAGAAAAGCAACACACACAGTGACAGGCCACTAGTGTCATAGTCTGCTTATTACAGATATCAAACAGAACAAGACATGTTGTTTTTTTTAATTCATATTTTCAAAGGCACATCTCTCTTATCTCTGTCTGTAACTCCACAGCAGTAGCCGCCAAAAATACAGCTTTCAACAACAATAAAGTGAAAATGTTTCTCAAAAACTGTTCGGCAAATCAAAACACGTGAGGTAACATTAGTGCACCGCAAACCGTAAATCACTCGATTCGGGCGATTGCTTTTGACTGGTGGAGCTAGAGTGGTGAAGAAAATGTTTCTGGTGAAGGAACACAAAACGTCATTTCAGGGCAGGAGCACGCCGCACTCACTCGTGAAAGAAGCTGAGGCGCACAAATGCAGATCACCACTTTCAATTAACCTCCTAAATGTTACTGAGCTGAGTTGGGTCAGTCGTCTCTAATGGCGTTCAGACTCACAGCTGAGGTGTCAAGCTGTCAACGCGAACCTTTAATTTGGGAATTGATAAACAAAGATCAACATATGTGCATAAATATAGGTACTTTTTGGTTGAATTTTTAGCTAAAGGTGTCCTGGAAATCGTAATAAATAAGGATATAAATCCAACTGTTGTTAAATTGAATCGTTACAGCCTTAACCTTATGTAATACTTTCACTGTAATGTTTTTGTGGTCTGTCATCGAGGTCACACTAGAAGGATTTATGAGGTGTGTTTGGTAAGTCTTGCACAACGGGACTTTACCGTACACAACAATCATCCGTATGGAGAGCCTAAAATACCGCTCAGTGGACTTTCTGCCCAGAGACAGATGCAGAAGTGCAGAGAGTAAAGATAAAAGTGAAGGAGCAGCACAGCACAAGGCAGGACGGGCCTGAGTGAATAACAGACAATCTATAATGGATGACAAGTTGACCAAGTTCTTTGCTCCCTATTTCAGGCTCGCTTTTTTTTTTCTCCCTGGTTACTCTTTTCCCACTCTGTGTGCTGTGCTCTCACTGTGACATTGTGTCACTGCGTTGGACGAAGACAGTGACTGCCATCCTCCCTGAGCCTCTTAGCTGCTTTTGGAGCACAGCCGCTTCACTTAACAGTCTTTTCAAATTCCCTGGAATTGCTCTCTGCTCTGTACTTCACCAATAAAAGTGAGATTACAGGATGAGTTATGTAAAACATGGGGGCATGTTTTTTTATGCCATAAGGCTATAAATATGAAAAAAATGAAAATAGAAAGACATGGAGCGGTGAAATAAGAAGCACCTTCTGTGCGCCGTTGAACCTTGTGCAAAGACATCAGGGGAACAAAATCATTATTTCCCATTATATGTGCATTAATATATGCATTTGAAACAGCTAGTGAGTCACTCAATGAGTCTGTGTCATGTAAAATTTACTATTGGCCTCGACTTTCAGTAGATTGAATATAACTCTAGGAACAAATGGGTTAAGAAGCATTTTACAAAAGGGAAATTCTCTTGCTTTCATTCAAGAATATCAGGTTTGTTTCTTCATTAATATTTTTTTACATATACGTTTGTAAAATCAGAGTCAGCAGCATAAAATTCCTAAAATGTGTTCATTCTTTGTCACCATTTAGGAGGCCACCTAATACCTATTTTACCTTTAAAACAACATTTATATTCGGTCTGAATGTATAATTTTTGTTTTTAAACCATCTTGTTTCTATCACCTTTTTCAAGCCAGATTTCTTTCAATTGTTCAGCTGGACTTATTGTATGTAGTTCGAAGCAAACAACTTAATTCACACAGGCTGTCTTCTAGTTAATCTACGGCTCAGAAATGTACTGAAATGCTATATTTGCAATGACAAACAAAGGATTTATTAATTTTTTTGTATCTGCAGTGTTTCCAGTACAGGCCATACATCTTCTCATAGTGCTTTGTGACACTGGTGTCCAATAGTAACTGGTTTTACTCTATAACCCCGGAGTGATGCCTAAATAACACATGCTCTTTGACACACCATCAATGGAAATGAGCTGATTCTGATGCAGACAAGAGAGGCTTTTCATTTTGGCTTTACACCGATATGCAACACTTTAAGTATTAACATAAAGGCCAAATCCAAATTCTACTCCCACGGCTTCTCCCTATACCCCTCCAATTGCAGGGGCGTTTGGATAACGGTGAAATGCTGCTTTCCTCCACGACAGAATCAGCTGGTTCACATTGATTGTGTGAGCACTTCACAACTTTAAAATGTTACATATTAAAGCAAAGTTGCTTTTCTGAGCTTCAGAATTTGATAGAATTACATTAATTGCATAAACAGTTGAAGAGTTACAATAGTCGAAAGAATACTCCTAAATTCCGGATTGTCCGAATGATTTTTCAGTTAATACTAGGGCTACCGTTGGAAAATATACGGTAACCATAGCTATACACAAAGAATTTTTTGTACATTTTTTGTTATTACAGGCGTAACACACCAACATTGTTAATTTTTGATTTTTTTTAGCAGAGTCCTGGCCATATAGAAAACTTTCGTCATAAAAAAAATAACTTTATGGTAAATGTCAAACAAAATTCTGTCCATGAAGTCCTTCTTCATAAAAGAAATCAAGCAGAACTTCTTCTCCTGTGCTTACGGAAAAAAAAATCAAGTACACCAACAACTGATGGGTTCCAATATAAAGAAGAAAAACAACTCTTTCATCCTCTTCATCCAAAATTTTGAGCATTTTAATAAATCCAAAAAGTTTTAGTGCTCCTCTTTCTAACAGCCTATTAAACACTAATGAATTTCAACTAGATAACTGTTTAGACAACCAACCGCACTGCAAGTCAAACAGGCTTCTTCCCCCCAATGGACTGTTTGGGTTACTAGAGTCTGAGATTTCATCAGCTATTCAGATTGGTCTCTGGAATACACATGCCAAATTAAACAGCCATTTCAAGAGCCTGATGAAATAGAAGGAACTGCTTAGTCATACTTAGAACCACAAGCATTTAACTTTAGACCCTCTTTAATGAAAGAAAACTGCCTTTGAGAATGGTTTTTAACTTAAAAATTGTTATATATATATATATATATGTATTATATATATATATATATATATATATATTATATATATATATATATATATATATATACTGTATGCTAGTCTTCATTTTTTTTTATGTGCTTCAAAAAGTCCCATTCTATTGGTCCATTGAGAAAGTGTTTCCAGCGGTCTTCTAATTATAATTAAGATGTTTTTAGCTGAAAAAAAAAAGTTGTTTTCTAGGACATTGTTTCTACAGAGCAGGTGTGGCTTATTTGAAATGTGCCTCTGAGTTGTGGATGATATTGTTGGTGCGGATAAACCCTGCCTTCATTTACCGTCATCCTTCTTCTTACACACCTCCTTACAACCCCAGTTACCACTGCAGCAAAAATGGGAAGTAATTTTTGAATTATCCAGTGATCCAGTTTTGAGCCAGATTTCAGCTCAGCCGAGGAAAATGAAGACGTACATGAAACTATTGGTCTGCAAGTGGATACATCAGAGAGGCCTGCCAATTGTAGCCTTTACTTTACTGCTACAAGCTTTTAACAACTGTTTTTTTTTTTTGGGTCTGCTCCACAAATACTAGAAATGCAATTTTAAGCTTAATTTTCTTAATTTATAAATCCTCTATCATCATAAAATAATATGTTAAAACACCAAAGACAAAGTTTTCATCTGAGTGGGTCTGTAATAAGTTTTACAACAACACCCTTCACGGCTCTCCGCAGCTTACAAAACTACAGGGCCACAAATCGCATCACATTTAATTAATACTAAAGGAATAATAAACTGTTCTACACAATAGTAAGAAGTTCAGTCACAGCACACTGTCTGATTATTCAACAAATAAGTTGTAGTTACCACACATTGTGTTGTGCTACAGCCACTGAGACTATTGCTATTGCAGAAGTCTGCAAAGTAGTCCCTGGAAACAAACAATTGAACAAACACAGGCCACTGAAATCAATCAAGTTTTGTGTGGCAACAGAAATGGAATCAATAGTCTAGATTTAGAAGCTATTTCAACGGCAAAAGCTTGAATATGTGTCGATGTTAAAATGTAATTTTTACACTGGTGTGTTCCATTATTTTTAACTCTATATCATTTTTTCCACTAACAATCTGGACATAATCTGAGTCAGCACTACAGGATTATCCAGTGCCAGAACCAGGACGCTGTGCAGAACATCTCCAAGATGTTTAGTCTACAACAGCTGTGTTGCAGGTCCATAAGCTTCTAAGATTTCTTCCCTACTGAGCCACTCCCTGTGAGGCTTGGACCTCCCATGGCGCTTCAGCGGCAAGTTTATTGTACAAATCAAAACAGAGTGCTGAGCCTGTTGTAACAGTTAAGTAGACATGAAAGCTGGGCATCTGTGTTCCTTCTGCATCTCCTCACTGGATTTTAAGGGGACAGCAAACGAAATTAAAATGTGACAAAAACTATTTTTACAACTCGAAAATAATTCCCCAAACTGTCCAAACATTTAAGGATATATTCCTGGCTAAAGGCGAGTAAACACATATGAAACAGGCATGATATGAATGGTATCTCATGTTTTCTAACAATAGCAAAATTAGATAAAGTGATTCTTTTATTTACTATTTTTACTGCAACTTTTGAGTAGTCAGAAGAGATTCACGTTGCTGGGCACTCTAATGTTCCATCTCTCTGAGTCCAAAACATCTGAGCTTTTCTAGCTCACACTTTCTGTGGTAGAAGTGTGATCATTCAGTAGAAAAAAAAAAAAACAAAAAAAAAACAACAACATAGATCTGAAGCTGTTGTCGTCGTACTTTCACTTCTATTTTGGTTTGGTTACATTTCTCCTCATCCATCTTTTAGCTGAACACATCAATAATCTCTCTCGTTCTCAGTACAGCAAATGCCTGTGAGGATATCAGTTAAAATATTTAACACCGCTCTCCCGGAGTTTACACTCAACAAACAGCACTCCAAACAGGCTTATTTTGTCAACTGTACCACGCTTACTAACAGAAAGCCTTCCAGGCGTCCAGATCCTGATGTAAACTGGGTTTGACGCATGACAGCATAAGATGTCCAGTACACTGCAACAAAAGTAGCACACCAAGGTGCAGTCAGATTAACTTTATTTCTGTGGAAACCCATGCATGCAGTGGTGAGAGGTAAACAGAAATTTGAGGCACTTGTCTCAGCTGGATACTGTTGCTGTATGATAAAAAAATAATAAAAAAAATAATTGGTTTGTATTTCATTGAGTGTGGGAGCAACTGAAAATGTTTGTGGGTTTTTCTTTGAAGCTAAATGATGCTGAAATGACATTTTTAACAATTTAGGGCTTAGGATAATAGCAACATTTCTGAGGACTGATGGGTTATTTTCTGAATCTGTCAGGAAATTAGATTTTCTAATTGCATGTATTCCAGTCTATTTACAGGTTGCATATCCAGAAAATGTGTAAAACTCTGCATTCCATTTATGTCATGCCACGTCGTGGGCCTAAGGATATTTTCTTGTTAGGTGCAGCACTCTCTCTCCTATTCCAAGGAAGACATTACGAATATTTCTGAGGAATTATCATCCAAACTTTTATATTTTTTAGGACTGCATTCATACTGACTGTGTATGGTGTGTTCTGGAATGTGCTAAACTAGGCTGCATGAATCTGTTTCATGATTCACATTAGATCAGCGCCAGACAAGTAGGTAGGGGCAGGGAGGGGGTTTTTACTGATTACTAGCGCTCATAGGCCACCTAAAATAGGTAAAGGCATCGGTGCCCAAAGTCAAGGCGGTGAAAATTCAGCCAATTTTGCTTGAGGCTTTTTGCTTTCACAGCTCTGTTTTCTTATAGATATTTGTCATGGTGTTATTTTCAAGAACTGGTGGTGGAGGACTAAAACACAGGAGACATGGACTAGGTGGCAGAAATTTTTAATATTAAATAAACTGAAACATGACTAAAAAAAACTAAAAAAAATAAAACATGGAGAACCAAAATCGGGCAGAACAGATGACCTGATCAGGAAGAACTGAAAACTAGACACTTAAATAGACGGAGGGTTATTAATTGTAATTAAGACAATTGTAAATCATGACAAACCTGAAACTGATGAACCTGAGGGACAATTCAAAACAGATAATGACCAAAGCCCATAACACAACTGACAAAAAACAATCCAAAGTCCACAATCCTCACAGTACCACTCCCCAAAAGAGCAGACCCCAGATGCCCAAAAAACACTTGGCAGGAAGTGGACTTGGAAAAACAGAACAAAAAAATCACCAGAAAACATTCAGGGTTCCTGCAGCCAAACAGATGTCAGACAGAGTCCATAAACCTCACACTCATTTTAATCCGACCGGGCCCAAACCACAATTATTAATTTCTCCTTAATAATTATTTTTTCAAAGGTTGGTACTTCAGTGTTTTGAAGCGGACACTACCCACACGTCACTTCCAAATCAAAGTCCTTGACTGGTCACACAGATTATGCGTAAAAAAAGTTGAACAGTTCAACTTTCAACACACAATCAATGAATGCCCAATTTGTACATAGAGCCCATGACCAGACTTGCGATCACGAGCGTTCTGGGTGCGGAAGCGCGAAATTCCAGTCTACCCGTTTGCATTGACAATTCATTAAAAGTGGCCGCCTGAATGCGAGTTGAACCAGCCGGTGTGTAAGCACCTTAGAATAGTTTTTATTATTGTGTCTTGGGAAGAGCCTGGCGATGTGATACATATCACGATACACATATGACGATCCCATAAATATCACGATAAATCCCAAGACAGAGATTATATTTTACTACTTTTAAAGAGTATGATTTAGAAAGTTTCAGTTTCAGCACTCAACGCCAAGCTAAGTTGTAATTGTCATTGAGTTCTATAACAACAACAGTGAGGCTAATAAAGAGTGACCATCTAACACACAATGGTTCTCGCGAGTTCTCGTTGTTTTGTTGCATTGTATAATTGCTAAAAAAGATTCAGTGTCCTGTGCTGCCAACTAGCGATCGAGACTTTAGTGAAAAACAAAAGTTAGATGTTTGAAAACATGTTAGTATCATCTTCACAGCATTTTAAATCGATACCAAATGAAGTATCGCAATATTTCATTGAATCAATATTTTCCTACACCCCTAGTTTCAGTGAGCGACCATCACCATAACAGACACCAACAGGATTTAATTTGACCTCTTTTAATCTATATCTACAAAAAATAGTAGTGAGACCATAAATAGTATTGCAAAAAAATTGTGAGGAAATGAAAACTGAGGAAAAGATATTTATATATCCTCCACAAAAATATTAGCAGATATTTTTATGTCGTAAAACCTTTTTTAAGAAAAGAAATAAAGATAATCAGCACAGAATACTTTAAAACTGTATGTGTAAGACTCTAATCCACATTTGCAACTGGGTTTACTAAAAGTGTGTGTCGGTGTGTGTTTGCATGTGTGGACACGTTGCTGCTTGACTGACAGCCGAGGTAATTATAGTTCCAATGTGGCAGTAACCCCCACACAACCTTTCAGGCTGAGTCCTTGCACTCTTGGTCTGATGAACTCCAGCACAGAGGCTATTGGCGAAATGTTCCCATCCTCTGACAAAAACGCTGTACACCTGCTAAATGGTTGAAGGAGGCAAGACAGATGGAGGAGGAACGGAAATAAACTAAAAGAAAAAGCATTGGTGGGTTGAGGCTAAATGGGAAAAAGCTATCATAAACTAGAAGACTGGAGAGGAAAATTTAGCATGAAGGAAAAAAACCAAAAAAGTAGGAAAAATAGACGATTTAAGAAGAGGAATGAAAACTTTTTCTACTTCATGAAAGTTTTTTAATTAAAATGGAATTTCTCCTAAAAAGTGATGCAGAAATGAATTGATCTTGGCTTGGTTATCTCATATTTTGTTGATAACATGTAACACATAGCAGGAAAATATGGATACATGTAAAATTATGTTTTTATCAAAAAACAAAAAAAAATCTTCCTGTGTTCATTGTTATACATGGAAAACTTTCATGAATTATCATATTGTGTTATATATGTTGAATATAGACCAAAGAATATGTTATATAATATAATCAATATGTGGTTGTATTGCATAAAATGCTTTTATTTGAAGGGTATTTATACTTTTTTATCCACCAAACATGAGATATATGATAATGTTGTTCACCTTTTGGCACGTCACATGATGTAAACCTCTGTTGATGGTATTGCACCTGCATTATCTTTGATTTGATTGCTTAAAATAAACCATTTCAAATCAAATCAAATCATATTGCCAAAGATCCGCACGTTAGGTTTGGCAGAGACTTTCACATCAGATGTCCTTCCTGACACAACCCTGTATTAATCCGGGTTGGGGGACTGGTACAGAGAGACCTAGTGGGTCCCCTGTGGCTACATCATTATGCAGCAGCAGAGTGAAGGGTCTTGGTTAAGGACCCACACCAGAGTAAATGGTAAATACTTGTATAGCACTTTATTACCTTCCTCAAAGGCCCAAATCGCTTTACAGTAACAGTCTCATTCACCCATTCACACACATTCATACTCTGATAGCAGCTCTGCTGCCTAACACTGGCATCAACCTTCCACCAGAGGCAATTTGAGCTTCAGTGCCTTGCTCAGGGACACTACGACACATGGCGGGAATCAAACCTGCAATATTCCAATCAAAGGTCGACCGTCCTACTGCTGTACCACAGCCTGTGGCTCGATGTTCAGCTTTAAATGTTGTATTCTTTTTTTCCCCCCACACTTTTTGTATGCCAAAAAAATTGTAAAATATCTTGTTAAAAATGCATATTTGACTGTATCTTAGACTGAACACCAAGAAACAATATTTATTGACCATTTCAGAGCCTTACTCTTGTTGTTTAAAGAAATAAATGAATTACCAGACAGTCAGTCATTACATTTTCTTAACCTCCTAAATCACTTTTGGGGTCACAGAGCCCAACCTGACTACCATTGGTTAAAGGCGGGGTAAATAAACATTTGGAAAGAAATTCATCTATGGGTCATTGAGCTTTAGAAAAGTTTAAATGTTTTAATACGTTGTTTTCCAAAATAGTGTCCCTTTTCCATACATTTTCAGAAGAATTGTATATTTTTTAGATCATGGCATAACTAAACTACAAATATGGAAGTTCAGAACATGATAATAAATGGTTATAGGTTGTACTTTTGGTTCATAATTGCTTGAAGCACTGGACTAAAGGTATCACTTTATTAGGCTGGGAATAGTTAACAGTCAAAACATTATTTCTCTTTTTCTCACTCTTCCCACATCAACCGTCTTTGTGTTGCAAGCCTTCACAATGTTGATGAAATATTAATCTTTTTCTGACATAGTCCTTTACTCTATTTCCTCCTCCCCTTCCCCCAGCCTCCTGTGTCATGAAAATCGAAGTCAGTCATTTTTTTTCTCACTCAGAACCCATCTGTGCATCCCCTCCTTTTCAATCACTCCCTTTATCTTTTGCCACCTCTTTCTGATGTCTCTTGTCTTTCTTCTGAGATCTTTTAATCTGTATGCCAAAGCAACCTGGGAATCTAGTCCAACGCAATTGGAGTGTTTAATGTACCGGGCCGAGAGTGGCAGATTATATAAGTTAATATGATGTGCAGCAACAGAACAGCTTTGAGGACGTTTGTTAGCTGGCTTTCTCATGAAAGAGTAAGTCAAGCATGCTCCGCCGAGTCTCACACCCCTCTGCAGAAACATGATAAGAAAAAGGAAAAAAAAATCAGACTAACTATCAAGAAGCAAAAACAACAAATGACTTTAAATTCATACATTCCTTTCCCATCTTCTGGGTCCACTGTGAACCAGTTTGATCTTCAAATGCATAAATCACATGCATCTCACCACTTCATTTTTTATATTTCAGGATCAAACATTCATTACAGAGTCCAACAAAACTGAGTTCTATTTGCTCTGGCTCCTTTTCCCTTTTCATCCGCTCAGTGCCGTGTTTGCTACTTTGGCTAAATGCTGCTAAATAAACACCAAATGTGGTTCCAAAATGAAAAGCCTTTTGAAATGAAACCTCTACAAACTCTGAAAATTTGACTCAAGTTAAAAACTAGACAGTTCTTTATATCTTTCAAACTACTCAGAGCCAGTTTGGTACATTATGAAACTGCAAAGTTAAGTGATAAATGTTTAATATTTTATAAATGAAATTTAACTCTATATATATATTAATTAAAACAATTGTTGTTTAGTGAAAAAAATGTTTTTGTTGCTAAATCTACTCATTTAAGAACTATAACAGAAAAAGCTTTGGACATAAAGTCCTAAAAAATCTATTTTAATCAAAAATGTATTACATAATAGGAGTGGTCATTAATACCAAAATGCACAATTTGATTTTAATTCACAAGTTTTTTATTACTTTTGTTTAAATTAGGGCTGGTTGATAGAGAGATAATGATATTTATCACAATAGAGCTTTTCTCGATAGAGGAATGAGTCTATCGTGATAGACTTTTATTTTGAAGGGTCTGAAAGGGTCAATTGCTAGCATTTTCTCCAGTTTGGCAAGTAAAAGTTAGAGAGTTAGCTGCCACATGGAGTTTAAATGTTTGTATCTAATTATTTATGTTTATTATCACCCATGATGGTAGTTTTTTTGGACTTCTCCACTTCTTTCATCTGCACGCAAGGTAAACAAAAACATTTAGTTTCGGTTGAGGAAGCATCAGGACAACTGGTGATTTTAAACGGGAGCCAGTCAGAACTGGAAACAAATCACCCGGACTTATGACAGCAAACAAAAGTTTAATAAATTTTGATTTGGTGACCGCAATGTAGCGTTAGCATTATGCTGATGCTAACCGGCTGCTGCTAGCCTTGATGTGTTTGCGGACCAGTTCACAGTCGGACAATATTTTCACTGACTGGACTTTAAGACTGGTGGATAAATGCAACAACATTATTTTGTACGACATTTATAAAAAAAAACTTTTTTCTTTTATATACAGACAGAATTGAATTCACTGTGTATGAGTAACAGGCTACTTGAAAACCGAATTTTGTTTGATTTTTAAGCATTTGTTACACATGGTGCATGGTGGTGTAGAGGTTAGCACTCTCGCCGGTTAGCACTCTCGCCTCACAGCAAGAAGGTTCAAATTCTTTGTGTGGAGAATTATTATCCCAGTTTTCTCTGGGAACTTCCTCCCACAGTCCAAAAAGATGCTTCATAGGTTAATGGATGATTCAAATTTGGCCCTAGGTGTGAGTGTAAGTGATTGTGTGGCCCTGTGACAGACTGGCAACCTGCCCAGACTCTACCCCTCCTTTGTCCAACAGTAACTGGGACAGGCGCTGGCAGCCGCATGACCCTGAAAAGGATTCAACACCTTCAGAAAATGGATGGATGACAAGTTATTTCTACCGAACAAAGGTGGAATTTGATTAGCTAAGCAGTGAGACAGCGCTGGAAAGTCAAGTGGAAGAGTTACCAGAGTAAAACCAGCTGAAGCAGGCAGATTAAAATAAACACGGTCACTTTATTTTTGTATATTAGATTAAAAAGACAGAAAAACATACTTTAAAAAAAACAAGAAACTAGATCTGAAGGTTTGAGCAGACATGAAAGCTGGGTAATCTACACAAGCTTTGACTTATGATTGTGAATTTGGTCAGTAGAAAAGGTTTGCCTTAAAGACACCTTCCAAGAAAATTTTACAAAGGGAGAGAAGAGCGTCACAGTCCACTAACTACACAGCTCAGCACCATAAGCCACGCCCACACAGAGGAATTTTTGAAAACGAAGATCAACAGGAAAAATGGCTTTTTAGGATGTGGAATTTTTGTTGAAAACGTCACAGTCCTAATTAAAACCCCACTGGGAACATTTAAAGAAAATTAAAAAAATTGTTGTAGGGGGACTTTAACTTAAACAAGAACAAAAGCAGATAAACCCCAAAAAATGCACAATGACGTGGAACACAGTGGATGATATGTACACGGGTGAGGAGAAAGAGCCTGATTGTGAAGGAAGAGACGGGCATAGAGGAAGATCAGAAAGATGAAAGAGATAGTGGAGTGAGCATTAGACTACCACGACACAGAGGAAGATATACTCCAGAAAAATACAATTTTGTTTATATATTTTTATGATCTGACTTGTTGGTGTGAGGATATCACATTAAAGTTTGAATCATTGTTGCCTGCTCTAGGCCATTATTTTTGCAGTTTGTTTCTTACCAATGTGATATTTAAGCAAAAGAATCTTTAGATCTGAGCATTGTTGTTGGGTTTTTCAGTGATATTTTAGCTTATTCCATTTTATTCCATTCATCTGGGCCTGAGTCACAGAGGCAGCAGTCTAAGCAAAGAGGCTAAGCGTTCCCAGACCCGCCGAGAGACGTAATCTCTCCTGCATGTCCTGGGTCTCCACCCAGTGGGACATGCCCGGGACACCCCCCCCAGGGAAGCATCCAGGAGGCATCTGGACCAGATGCCCGAGCCACCCTAACTGGATCCTCTCAATGTGGAGGAGGAGCGGCTCAATTTCAAGCTTTAATTTAATACGGTCACTCATTGAATTGTACACTGTCTGTTCATTGTCATTTTTAGCCCCCAAAAAAGCCCTTTTGTAGGACTTAGTTTCTCCAGAACGGCAGTAGTTTATTAGAAATTCATTGGCATGGGGAACCTCCCCACCCCCTTCCCCTCTCTGTTACTGATAGCTCAGAGCAGGGGCCCATCCATAGTAATAGTTACTAATCTTGTATTAGATCAGGAGCAGACAAGAAAAATGCAGTATGAAAAAGCATATTTGTAAATAAATAAAAACATTCAGAAATGCAATTATGAGTTTAATGTTGTTTATAAATTTAAATTCAATATGTGTGTAGGACTTTTCCTGCTACGAAACATTTCAAAGTGTTTTCCACAATAAAATAAAAATTAGTAGGACAAAAAATAATAGTTAAAATAGCAATTATAATTAAAAAATAAATAAAAATACATTAAAAAACCAGCATACATAAGCATCCCACAAATACAATCAAATGAATTATTAGTAAAAATGTAAAACAAAACACCATTTTCATCTGCAGGAATCTTTAAGGTTTTTTGCTTTTGGTTTTTGATTTCCAACCTATACCATGAACACACACAGTTGGGCCTCCAAGTATCACATCTACTTCAATTTCTGTTAATCACACTCAGTGTATTTAAGATTATAGTCTTAATTGCTTTAACTGAGACCCCTCGTAAGATTGGACTTAGACTGTTAGTGGACTGTGACGCGCTTCTCTCCTTTTGTGCCTCTCATATTCAAAGTAAACACTAGATTAGCATTACTTGTAAGACACCAAATATTACTATATTAATCTCTAGATGCAATGATTTTTGGTGCAAAAAGAGAATGTGATCATGTAATAATACAGTGCAATATTGGGATTTCCACTCATTCATTTTTTTTATTTCAAGTTCCAAAAATCCCCATATGTACTAGAATTTCTATATTGTAGTATTTGTTTCTAAATGAACATTTTCTCATCAACAAATCTTACAATGCTATCATTTGCAGAACTGTCCTTTGTTTTTCTTGATTATTAGTTTGTAGCATTATTTAGATTAGCAGTTTTGATAATAGAAGTCTAAAGGAAGATCTTTCACTAGTATGGTGCAGACAGTGATTTTCCATGAACATTTTAAATTGAAAAATTGCAACCTCGTTACTATGTACGACAGGATGTCTGATCATGTAGTGTGAGATTCCAGACCAATGAAAAACTCTGTTTGTCCAATAAAAGTAAAAAAAAAAAAAGCTTAAGAAAGGAAAAGCATTAGAGCATGGATGAAAAATTTATCAGCTATAAACACACAAGACCATATCTGTATTCCTTGTGGCACTGAAATTATTTTCCCCCAAAAAACCAGCACTAAATCTATACAATTATAATCTCCAGTTGCTTATTATTTGTTTGCCCAATCTTCCTCGTAATTGGCTGTTTCCATCATCTCTGCCTTCTTTGTTCAGAGCTGTCTTGGAGTCACATTTCCTGTCTGTCCACGTTTCATGACTTTTTAGGTCTATAAATGTGGATATAAACAAAGCATTTATTCCACGGAGCGATTTTCCTTTTTACATTCACAGCTGAAGACATGAAACGCCACGTTTTCCTTGATGTTTTAAATGTTCTGATTTTTAATGGATCATCTTTTCAAAGGCTCCCACTGTGGAGTTCACAATGACCTCGTGTGGCTGGAGAGGTGATGTTTTCCCTCCTCGCGGTCCATAGAAGAAACAACATACATGTCTGTTTTGAATAATAATACAAGGAGGTCTTGATCTCTTTCTGAAACACACACCAAAGCGCACTTAGGCAGAACTGCTGACAGAAGTCAGAATTTTCTCTGAGCATCCCCATCCTTTATGATTCAACCATTTCTGCCTATTTCCTTTTTCTTCAGTGCTTTTTATTTTATCCAGACACCCACTTAGGCACGTAAAGCCAAAAGCTACACAGTCAAATTCCTAGTTGTGTGATCAGACATCCAACGACAAAGCAGGAAAACCATGTCCTATTCTTCATGCATCATAATGGTGGTCCACAGAGGCACCAAAGAAAAGCGATGTTAGCTTGAAGAGAACGAGTGAGATGGAGATGCTGTCATCCACGCGGAATCTGAAGGGCTGAAATATTTGTGTCATTGCCGGGAATGTCAGGTGCATTTTATCTTAGCGTTGACTGGGGGCCGGCCCGCGCTGGAAAACCCAAACTACTGCAAGCAGTGGTTAATGAGGTGTGCTCAGCGCACCGGCATCTCTAGCCATTATCTAGCGTAGGAGCGAACAAAGCCGCAGGAAGCTATCGATTAACTATTTGACATGCAGCTGAAGCACGGAGGACAAAAAAAAAGAAAAACTGAGAGCGACAAGGACATACTGATGTGTTTGCCATAAACTACCATTATTTAAAGAATCATATTAAGAAGATTTCACTTACGTTTTAAAGCAAATACAATACAATGATGACCTCAGTCATTACTCAAAGGGCGGTTTAAAGACCCACTCTAATGAAAATGTGTTTTTGTTGTTTTTAACATGTTCTTGTAGCATTTTTCTGATGATGGGCTCCCACAAACGAGTATTTTAATAGTCGACTAATCCCCAATAATTTTTAGATTAGTTGACTAAGCAGATCCTGCATAAACTGGATGTAAGACACACATCTTAACCAGATACTAAATTTGATTTTTTTTTTTAATTTCTTTTCTTTTCTTGTGTTTCCACTTTCAAGCTCTGTTAGCATGTTGTCATGGTACCTGAGTCTTCCTAGAACTTCCTGTGACATCACTACTGACCTGGATTAGCACTACTGCGTGTGTGTGTGTCAAAGACAATAGTAGACATGGCAGTAGACGTGCGCACCGTAGTTTTGAGATTAAAAATTATAAATAAAAATCAGACTATTAAATTCAATGTCAATTTATTTTAATTGTTGACATAGTCGTGACCAGATAGGGCTGGGAATCACTGGATACCTCACGATAGGATACGATACATGGATCATGATATCGATAATTTTGCAATACTGCAATAATGGGTAAAAATCATCTCTAATAACTCACATTATATAGAAGAACACATATTTTTTGGGTGAGAAAATATATCCCCATTTATTTTTTAGCTTGAACACAATCATAATAAACAACTTGTGTCGTATTTTGTGCAACATTGCTAAAATCGTTAATACTGTTTTTGACACCAATTGAATTTGAATTATCTGTAAAATTCAGTGTTAACAATAGTAAACATGAACAGCAGCACTATTTAGTGAAGAATTATTGTAAACAACTGAACAAAAATTAAATAATTCAAGTAGCTGTCAGGCACATTGGTGCTAACGACAGTCAGTCTTGGAACGCGCGCCCCCTATCTACCTCCAAAGGAACGCCTCACCAAAGGATGATGAATATAACGTTTTACAGCCTCTTCAAATGAAAATGAAATGTCAATACTTGGTGAAAACCCATCAAGAATCAATTGCAGGACTAAATGTCGCAATATATTACAATATCAATATTTTGGCACACCCCGATTCGAGACTAATCAACTAATTCTGGCGGCCCTAATACACATATAAAGAGAATTACTATTAAAATGATTAACTGCATTTCTGAGTATTTCCATATTCAAATTGTGGTGAATCAGCAGCAGACGAAAAGATGTAGTTGGAAAAAGGCTGCGGCTGTGACATTGTGGGTGCAGTCGGCAGGCCCCTGCTCCACTTTATTTTGATTCATCCACTTTTAGACGACTAGATCCATGTATGACTATTTTCGTCATCTGAACTGATTCAAAGCTTAACGCCTGGATTGCTCCGACATTGCTCGCCATTTTTGATGCGCTAGTAAGGTTAGGTTGGAGTTGTGAGGGACTGTTAGCTAGTGGGAGGGAGTGTAAACAAAGGGATCATGGGAAATGAGAAACGGCTGACTCCATCCCAATGATAGGACCCAAAATGGCATAACCATAATTAAAAACATTTTAAAAATGGGTCAAAAGATGATTAGAGTGAATCTTTAATATGATACACATCAAACATATATATAAATAGAAATAAATGGATCAGAATCATTTTGAAAAATGTGGAGATATTTTAAGTTTTAATGGATTTTTCTTTGTGAGAGCAGACATTTTAGGGTGAATCAGGAAATCAGTCGGATTTCAAACGTTGCACCACATTGAGTCATTTTCCTTTAATTTGCCTATTTAAAAGCAAAGTTAGAGACTTTTTATTTTTTGTTCCAGTAAACTGAAATGACATTCATTTAGATTGATATGAAACACAAATTGTTGCACACAGATTTGAAGTATAGACTCATTACACAGACAGTAAGAGCAGCTACTGGTGTGAATTTGAGCATATCTGCAGCCTTCTGCGTCTGCAACAATCTAGTTAACTGATGGGGCTGAATAAATAAGACGGCAGATGAACGTTCCAGGCGCCAGTCAAAAAATTAATTTCTAGGCATTTTGTGTCAGGAAATTTCTGCCAATTTTGCCACTTTGAGCAGATACTCAGACACGGCTCAGCGCTGATTATTCATACGATAATGTTTATGTTCCTGGCAACTGCTCAGACATCCACAAAAACCATAATGATCACACATGCATAATTTCAAAGCTAACAATGCTCTTTTGTTATGTTAGACTGTCTCACATTCTGGTGCACTTCAGTTTACAATCATAGAGCAAATATGTGGATTTCGGGTTCTTTGAAAATCATATTCCGCTGTACAAACGGCAGCTTGATAATTGGTGGGCGTTCGCTCTGGGAACCGAAATAAACGTCCTTTTACAATATGCCGAGAAATAATTGACGCCTATTCCAACAGCTGCCTTATATATGACATTTTAAACATGTAATAAGAGGAAAGAAGCAGAAAAAGCAATGGTGCTCTTTTGTTATTTCAATTCGTGGGATGTGAAGACATTACTTTTTCCTTATTTTTGTTGTTAGATTTTAGGGCTGAGCAAAATATGACAAAGTTTGTGTTCTAAATAGCTAATAAAGATATAAACATTCGTTTTTTTTGTTGCCAAATTTCAAAGTTTGACTCTAAACTTGTCTTTACTTCTATGTAGATCAGGATTGTCCAAACTTTTTGCAAAAAGGACCTGAAGTGCTGAAGTGAAAATGGGGTCAACCCATTGAACTGCAATTACGATACAATAACATAATAAACTATTCAATTTTTTTTTTTTTTTTTTTTGCATGGGATTCTTAACATTCCTTCAGATTGAACAGAATTATACCTAATTACATTTTTAACAAAATTACTGTGAGTTACATATTTGTAGACAGGAAACAAAAATAAAAAAATCTTTTTAGAAAAAAACCTTTTGTCAACTTTTAATCTGGGTTCAGCTAAAATGTTACAAATTTCTAACATGAAATTTCATAATTTAAATCATGCAAAACAAACAATTGTTCTATTTGTTGGACCCTTAAGGCTCTACAGGTCAGAATTACTGCCATAGGTTTACAACAGCCTAGTTTAACCAATCACAATCAAGGAATGACAGTACTTAGAAAACACAGGGAGCCACATATTATTGATTTTAAAACAGGCTGGTAGATATTTGAACTGGGGCCACATTTGGCCCACGGGCCGAACTTTGAACTTGCCTGATGAAGATGTTTACAGCTCAGCACAAACTTTAGCTAGTTATTTTGAAGGACATATAACATCAAACTGATTATATTCTTGAAACTTTTAGTATTTTAACTTTCTCAATGAGTAAAACTGTCCTTATCTTAAAAAAAAAAAAAAAATCCAAAGTTGACAATACTAGATTTTTTTAAAAAGAAGAAACAAGGACACTTGTCTTTAGACGGACAGTTTCAAGGTGAAGATTTCTTTTGGTAATCCTTGGTGTCACCTTCCGGTTTAATGGATGTTTTCACTTTAGATGGCCCTCAGGTGGTGTAACCGGGATGTTTTGGTGGCTCGATTTGCTATCAGTATTTGTCAAGAGTCAAGCACTATTAAAAAATGATCGATTTCACATATTAAATAACTGAAGACTCACAAAAAGGAACAGTTTTATTTATTTTCCTGGACTTCCTCTGCACAATAGCTCAATTGAAAGAAGTTTTTTTAATTTAAAAAAAAAACAGCATTTTACCAATTAATATATGACTTTTTAAAATATATTTTGGTTAAAATGTCAAATATCAAAGGCCTTTCTAATGTAACAGGTTACTTCTTGTATAAATCTTGGCCTTTTTCAGTGTCATTTAAGTCTGTAGCAGTTTACGATAAATTAATAAAAATAATATAAACAACCTAAAGTTTAATACTTAGTGAAAACCTTTTTTATTCCTACTTTTTTCCAGAGTTTGTGACAAATATCAGTGTCAGCGAGAGTGAGAAAAGAGTGAACAATAGGCGTTATATTTCTGTTTTCCAGCACATTATGTAACAATAGTCGATTTCAAAACACAAGTCTCCAACTCCAAAGCTTCACTTCCCACTGGCTTCCCATTATCAAAGTCATCAGATAAAGACAAACATCAATACTCACAACTGACTGATGGTGTCAAAGAGCAGATGCATTATTTCAGGGTCGCGAGACCATCTCCATGTTAAATGAACCATGCTGTGTAGAGATCGGCTCTTCCTCTGTGTCTAAGTGTGCTCCTGGAGTCTTGTGAATAGTAATGTTCAGGTATTAAGAAAATATCTTACACTTTCCAGAAGTCTTTTAAGTCCTTCAAAGTAGGATTAAACACAACATGCTTTCTACCCTAACCATAGAGAGAATTCAAAGCATCGTCATGACACGTGCAGTGAGAAAAGATTAAATCTTAAATTTAATAAAATAAAGTCAAGATTACAAAGTTATTTATAATTTCTTGACAATAAAAATCAATTCTATTGCACCGATTGGCTGTTCCTTTTATTTCCTCAAAATGACAGGTTTTTTGGAAGCCGACATCAAAGCCCCCGACATGACAAAAGCAAAAAAATGATGCAAATGATATGCAGATAACTGTGTTTTGTTTAGGAAAAGACACTGCAGATTAGTTCATGGAAAGCACGTGGATTAATTCCCCTTGAGGATTAGACTTTGAAGTAAAAAAATACAAATTATGTCTTTCACAAATATCGTTCAATTTACTCGTTTATCTCTTCATCTCTGGGCTCGACAGCACTAGAAGGTATCACCGGGAATTGAACATGTGAAAATCGTGCTTTTAGGGAGGCTAACAACGAAAATCCAGGATTTATTTGTAAAAATGACAGATTTACTACATACTGTGGGCTAATGAAGGCTCGGGGGTGTGAGGAAGAAATGGGAGAATGATCATTTTTTTGTCGTCTTAATTTGTATTTCTTTGTTTTTGGGGGGTTTGTTCTGCTGATCGCAATATAGGTAAAAATGCACATTTATCTGAGAGACTACAGTTCAGTAGTTGGATTATTGTTATAGTGTTAGAAGTTAAGCCTACAGTGCAAGAGTTATGCAAACACATTCTTAATGTATGACTTCATTCATTAGGAATGGCCTTGTTAGTGCTATAGTGCTTGAAGAAAAGATGCAACAATAAGCATTTCAGTAATTATTGTATGCGTTGTGCACTGAACTGTACACTGCATGCACAGTACCAGCACCATCCAGACTATCCACCTACATGCAGTGACACAGACGCCGCACATGGTGATTGTGCTCCCCTGCGGAGATGATTAAAACACTTTTCTTGTGGCTCTGCACATTTTCCCAGTTCAGGCTTGAATGGTAAAGTCAAACTTGCAAACTGTTTTTTTTTTTCCATGCCAGATGTTGGTTCAAAAAAAAAAGGGTGTGTGCACCAGGGAGCGGATGTTCAGCCCTCTTGACCCACCTGCCCTGCCCTCACAAAGTGCTTGCAGCAGCAGGCTGCTTGTACGCTTTTTACTGGTTTAACCATCCCCCAGTGAAAGAAAAGAAGGGTTTGCAAACACCTACTGTGAAAATCTTTTGTAGAAAATCTGTAGTGCTACATGCATGCTTTTATTTACCTCCTTGGTTTGACTCATAAAGCGATATTTGGTCTGTAAAATTCTTTGCATTCTAACTTACGGTGATTTCCATGCATTAGATAGTATTTCACAACGCCATGGCTTTGAAGAATTAATGTTAGTAATCTAACGCCTCCACTGAGCGGTCTGGACCGGGCTGGTTTAGTATGGTCAGGGCAATTCAAGAGAGCATTTTCATTGAGCGTTGGGCCATCAAGACATGTGTGGGGTGTAGACCAAAGACGTAGCTCTACATCATAATGGTGCGACTACAGCGGTTTTGTGGATTCTGTATGTCTCTGGTCCCTAACAGTACTTGAGTGCTGAGTACTGAGTGCAGTAAGTATTTAATATTCTTTCCAAGAAGATTGCAGGAGTTGAAAAAGAAAAGTTCTGGTTGGACGCTTGCTGTGGGGATAATATCTTTCCCCCAATAAATGGATTTCGACAGAAGCTCCACCCTTACTGGTTCATTCCGTTTTTCTATGGACCTACAACCAACCTGCACTTTACCAACTCTCCAACTGCTTTGTAATTCAAAACTTTTCTTTTACCAAAACTGTTTTGTAAGCAATTTAAATATAAGAACATACGGATTGTAGAAGAAAAATATTCGTATAACGTTATAATTGTATTACCTAAAGAGCAGATCTTTTGTTTCCATCGTCCATTCAGGCTGATTGGAGCAACTAAAACACTTTTGAAGCTTTGTTAAAATATTCAGCAAAGCCCCCACTTTTAATCTAGTAATCATGTAAATTTATCAACTGAAACCTAATGAGCCTATCTTCTATTATTAATCCTGCACTAAAAATTGCAACTGTTTCCTTTTACGGCAGCCTGACCGTCTCACGGACGATTCCATCTATCTAGAAAGTGAATGAGATGTTTTTCAATGTGACATATCGTTCTGGCTTTCCTTTGTGTGTTTCTGTGATGCAGTGACAGCTTGTCCAGGTGGTAGCATGACTCGCTTAGTGACGGATGGAATCGGCTAGTCCCCCTGTGACCCTGAACAGAACAAAGTGTGTATTGAAAATTGATGGATGGATGGATCCTTTTCTCTGACCTTTGTTGGCTTATTTGAGTGTGGGCGAATGAATGTATACAGACAGTCCTAAAAGTTTAATATTGTAGTTTTGAGATGACAGTATATATAGGATGTACTGGATGGATAATCTCTGACATTCCCGACAGCGTTCTGCACAATGAAAATAAAAGAAGAAAAGCAAGAGTTCACTCCTGAGGCAATCAAAAACGTTCCCCTAAATTTGAGCTCCATTAATAACAAAATGTCAAATTTAAAAAATAACAAAAATATCAAAAATGCTGTTTTTTATTGATAAAAAATAAATAAATTGTCACCAGATTGTGTTTACCATAATTTTTGGAGTAAAATTTGACTATTTACAGTGAGAATTAATGGCAAATTCCTGCCTTCTGACACCATCCTCTAGTGGTCTTTTGAGGTACTGCGGTTTTTTTTTTTTTTTTTTTTGATTGTCAAATGTTAAACCATTAGGTAAGAGCTTGATGTTGATTTTTAAAAAGAAAACAACGGATTTAAAAATTGTAAAAACCACCTGGACAATTAGAGGGCAAATCAGGGATGTAGGACAGTGAGAACAAAGGGGCAACTCAAATGTGGAGTGGTTTGAAGAAGCTAATAGTGACGGACAGGAACCAGCAGTGATGTGACTCATTTATTCTGAACATCAAACTCCCTTTGTGAACCATGACTCTTCTCGATGTACATCACAGTAATGTACAACAGGAACTCACACGGACATAAATGCGGGCTGACTCTTGTGGGTCAAACTTGATGTCAGATGTGGATGGACAGCAGCGGTGGAGCATAAGCATAATTACACTGAGAAGGACAACACGTGAATATGTGCATGCCCTTGTGTCATCAAATCAGGATGCAAGTGTTGCTAAGTTTTGTACCGCGGCGCTCCGGGCAGATGGAAATGCCATGAATATTGACAAAGAGAAATGTTACTGTACGCTTATAATTATGGTAACATGAGACTAAGAAGTAATATATGTAAAATATTCATGGAGAGAAAACAACTTTGTCGTGGTGGAAAAAAAAGTGTCATGTTTGGGACAAGTTTCAGGATAAATAAATTACTGTAAGAGTACAAACTAAAGGGGGTGCTTGAACTAGAAAAAGTGTAATTTTATGCTCACACTCAAAATAACATTTGCATAACTGTTTATGCTGAGATATAGGAACCCTAGAACTGGACATACACAATGCAGGATCTTTATGTTGCCTGTTATAAGCAAGAATGCTCCTTTCGAATAATAAGGTGGCTTTTATAAGCTATATTACACTGTTTTCAAACTAGAGCTTCTTTCATTATTTAATGTTTTCATTTTACCTGGGAAGAGCACCAGCTAGTCACAACACCTGTGGCTCCTTCTCTCTGCAGCGGAGTCTCCTGTGGCGAAGTGTCACATGTCAGTTGACTCATTTTCCGCAGGTTCTATGATTGTTGTCACATCACACAGATCCCATTGGGTTTTTCCCAAACAGCAGTCCTTTGACTCTGCACCAGCAGATACATAAAAAAACGAAAACAGGGTTTGAGCGGGGCTTTCATCGAGCGACACACGCGGCAGGTGTGGAGTCAAAAGTCAAATCACATTTAATAGTAAATAGGTGTGGGGATGTGCACCTGTGCAGATACATCCGCTTGTACAATTTCTATAGGCTGTGCAAAATTTGAAATAAAAAAAGAGAGTGTTTTGGCTAAATTGCGCACATATAGGTATATATATTCATAGTTCTATGATCAAAAACTGGCATGTTTTTACACCACACTGTCGTATGTCTTGAACCTTGTTTTTTGTCTTGGCTGTTCCCCAGAGGGGTCACCACAGAGGATCATGTGCCTCTATCTAATCTCATCATCTGGATCCTCCTTACTCTCAGCAACCTCCCTTCACTACATCCATCAACCTTTCATTTAGTCCAATTCTTAGCCTCTTTCCTGGTAGTTTCAACCTCAGCATCATAATTACTGTGCAGGGGCGGTGCTACAGGGGGGTAAGAGGGGCAACTGAACCCCAGCGAAAAGCCCCCCCAAAATTTTTCTGTCAATATTAGCACCATAACAAACAAAGATTAATAAATTATTTGTTATTATTATTACACTGCTGTTTTAATATTAATACCAATAATTATTTTAAATAAGTGTTTTGATATTTGTAATGGCCTTCCACTCTATTACTACCCTTTCAACATCCCTAATAAAATGTTCTAGCTCCCATAACTCTTCTGATTGTGTCCAAACCATCTCAATATGACTTCCATGCATTTATTTCAACATTATCTAACATGAGCTGTCGATGTATTTACTCCTGATCCTATCCGTCCTTGTCACTCCCCCAAAAAACGTCAACATCTTCAACTCTGCCTCCTGTCTCTTTCTCAAAGATGACTTATCAATTCATCTGTTGTGAAAACATCCAAATGCAAAAACTATTTTTTTAACAAAGGGTCATTATTCTTCTCAAATGAAAACAAAACAAATATATATATATGTTTTAAATACAAATATTTGTATGGGAATAATAGCACTTTCATTAAATAAGTTAGTAGTATTACTACTGGTTATATATTAGGGTTACACTAATTTACAAAATGGTTGAATACTTGTTTTTAACTGCTTTGCATAGACAAGAAATACCTTTTTTTAATTTTTATTTTTTTTGCTTGTGTAGATGAATAAGATGTTTTTAATCTCATAATCTAAACAACTGGCTGTGGACATTTCAGTAAGCTGTTTGCATTAATGCCTTCACATTTGCTAACATATATCATCAGAATACCACTCGAGGGTCTTTAAACATCTCACTGAGGACGAGTTTAAATATTTCCATGAATTGACTTTTAACTGTTTTTAGCCTCTTATTGTCGCTCCCTAAAATAGCCTGCCATGTCAACAGAAACCATATTAAATTGAATGAAAAAGCAAAACAAAAAATATATTTATTTTTTCAAAAGTATTCATTTACTGACTTTGTTATTATTTGGCAAGTACCTAGAAAAACTAGTTTAATGATCTTTTGAGGATTTCTTTTTTCCTTCTTTTCACTTTAAAACATATTGCCAGTGGGACAATATTCTCAAACAGGCATAAATTTACCTCTAGGAGGGGGTGGAACTCTCCAGAGAAGATTCTCAATACTGCATCAAATTATTAACGATGAACCTCATTATCTTGGAGTACTTTCTGCTTCTTATTGCTCCTTCTGAATGGAAGCTCTTGTTACTATAATCTTGTCAATTTGCTTTTCCCCACATCGTTGTTTAAAAAGAGGATTTTATGTGACATTGTTTGAGTTTGAACAAATTGTTTCCTGAAGTTTGAGCTTTTTGTTTTTGTAACGTCAACGCTTCTTTTAGATTCACACCAAAGTAGTCGCTCTTTGGTTGGAATCTGTGCGCAGAGAGTAAACACATTTTTTTCTCTGTCAGGAGTTGATTGTATTCTGTCAAATGAGAAGTCATGAACAATTTTGTTTAAAATCGTGTTCCCACGATGCACATTAGCCGACTCCTTGATCCTCACTTTTTCTGTGTGTATCCAACACTGCAATGCAGCCAGCAAACTGTGGATTAGTCAGGCACTGAAAGGAAATGCGATATTCCTGAACTCTGTCTACCAATAATCCAGCCAGTGAGAGCGCAGCGGCATTTTCATGTCATCGAGCGGCTTGCCCAGTCCGCCTCCTCTGAAATGAGATTATTGTAGACATAGCTGCCGAAAAGATGAAGCAAGTGGAGCAGAAGAATCTCTTTTTATGCACTTTAATGTTGCCAAGTTTTGGATTTACCATCCTACTATTTCTCTTTTGATATATTTGATCAAACTTAAACAATCAACAAAAATCAGATTAGATAGGGTGAAACTGGACAAAACAACTTTTTTCAAGCAATGGTATGCATATATGTTATCACCTTCTTTCGAAATAAATGTCTTATAATTTTTTAAAGGTTTTGCAGCAAACACCTTTTGCTAGCAGCCTCGCCTCATCTCATTTAGCCATTCCAGACAGTTTATGCATGCAAATGGACAAAGCAGAAAAAATGTGTTCAGTTTGATCAAATGTTACTATTTACATATTTCTAATTACTGTTAAAGTGCAAATGCAGAAATAATTTATTTTGATAAATTAGCTCCTGCTACAAAGTCATTCCCTTTTATAAGCCAGAAACAATAAAATACTATATATTTAAATGTTTTTTATTTTTTTTTAAATTTTTTACATTTCCTTGCTGCCTTTTTTTAATTAAATAAAATAATATGTGACTCTACCGTGAGAACATAATAGCAATTCCTGCAAAACTGTCTCTTTAACACAATTTTTTCTCGCCACAGTGCCCTGAAGTGAACCCTATTCTTCACCAGCTCACTCAAAATGTGTCCAATTTCCTGTTTCACTCATCTAATTGTCATATAAATAGGAGAAATGTTTTGTTATTACACGTAATACACCAACTCATGATTATTGTCATCAAATTCAAGGTTATTTTCTCAACTGATTGATTCAGAAAAAAACCCACTGAGTCATAAAAAGGCCCAGTCAAAGTGTTTGTCTATTCCAAACCTATAATTAAAAAAAAATGGAAATAAGTCATTTGCACTTGACAATTGGGGTTGTGCTCGCCTACATGTTTTTTTTATTAAAATAACAAAAACTGAAAGAACATGAACAATTACAAGTATTTTTTATTTGGTCATATGGTTCTACGCCATATTATTTCATAAGTGGGTTACTGTAAAAGTCTAAATATGGTTTAAAGATATTAAGAAGAAAACAAAAATATATATTTAGAAATAACTAAAAACTTTCAACTTTAGAAATTGAAAGTTTATTTATAAAAAAATGTCAGAAGTTATGTTTTTTGAGCCTATATTTAAGTAACCACATTCTTGCTTTCCTTGTGGCTCCCAACATTTTCATTTGGATTTAAAGTGTTTCACACTCTGCTTTATAGCTTTTTGCTATGTCTTTGATCAGAAATGTATTTCCTCAAATTAAAAACTTTATCAGCAAATTCTAAAGATTATAGATCACTCAGTTCCGTTCAGTTCCACTAAAACCCAATTAACGTTGTTTGACAAAGCCTCTTTGATTAGAGCATCAACACAGTTCTGATGGCTTTACCAATTAATCCAACTTCCAAAAACAATACTTCAAAAGCAGCTAAACAAATACATTACTAAGAAATAAAGTATTTCTAGAACTTGAAAAAGTGATCAATTAGATTAAAAAAATACTTTCGTTTACAAAAATAAAATAGGGGAAAAAATACAACTAGTACATTTTTTTTTTTAATTGCATTAATCATGAAACTGCCTTTGGTGAACATTGTCAATTTGAAAGAAAATCTTGTTTTCTTTAAGATAGCACAACAGTTTTTCAAATATGCAAAACATGCTAAGAGAAAAGAATAAAAACGTGAATAAAATGCAACATTTAAAAAAATAAAGTCTTCATTTTCTTAATTTTGGTCAGGCTCTGACAAGTTAACGATCCACAGGTGTTTTTTATTACCAGTAATTGTCCTAAGCTTATATACATGTCTGGTTTTCCCTTCATCCTCTTCATCTCACCTGCTATGTTATTCTTGTTGATGGTTCCTAATTTTGGTGATTTTCAAGTTACTAAATGTTTTAATATCTGTTACCAACCTAGATTTTCACATACGCCACCAGTTGCTGACAATATATACGTAGCCTAAATAGAAAAAAAGTAAAAAAAAAAAATTATAAATATTGACATTTTTCGTTGAACTGTAAAAAATATGTAAACACTTTTTTTTTATCTTAAAAAGGGCAAAAGCGAAGCAAAAAATTTGTAAAAGCATATTTGTCTTTTGATAAATTCAAAAATTCTTGTCATGAAACCATTAAATGTACTTTGTTTCCCCAATAACTAAAAAGATTCCTCTGTTCAAATGTGAACAAAAATTTTGCTGAAAAAACACCAGTCTTCTTACACCTTCCATATGATTAGTATTTTTTTTTATTTTTTAAATGCTAGATTGTCGTCAAACAATCCTTTTGCTCATAAAGGTTCAATGATATTTATGTAGTAAAATTATGCGGTTCTTATTTAAAAATGTTCTTTACACTTGTTTTTTTTTTTTTTTTGTGAGAAGCCTACTTGAATGAAGAAAACCAATCAAAATCAACCTGCATTAATCCAGCTTTCTCTTTTGTGAGGAAGAAAAAAACAGTTCTTTCTCATAAGCTGTGCTTCTTTTTTGCTTGATGCCCCTGAAAGCTCCAAGGAGTGGAGCTGCCCGTGCTGACACATGCAAACACACTGACCAAATATCAAACACACAAAAGCTGCTCATAGACACAAAGACATAAACCCACATGCACACGAGCTCAAATAGGGTAATCTGTCTGATAGTAAGAGCTTTCAGATGGGTAATTAAATTTCCCAATGATTCGCCGTTGTGGCTACACTCGAATCCGGCTTTCAGAGGTGAGCCGATGACCAAAACCCACACGAGGGTGTGTGAGTGTGTGTGTGGGGTGGGTCATCTTTCATGTTGACAAGAACAAGATAAACACTAGTGCCTTAAACGACCATTAGCACTGGCCGAACCCTCATCTTCAGCACTTCTGCCGTCACTGCAAAATCCAGAAGCCCACATCCATGCATGCGCCCGGCACTGCACTCCACACTTCTCCCTGTCACAGCCAGGATGGATTTGGGCAAAAACAGTGGAAAGCACAGAAAAAAACATTTAAAGTGCTATTAGTGATGGGGCAAAAACAAACACTTAAAGTGACCAACCCTGCTGTCAAAGGACAAGTGAGTCATTTTCAGCCCACGAAACCATCCTGAACAACACATTTAATGAAAACAAAAAGGTGTCAAAAAATAAAAAAAATAAATACTGGTCCAATCAGTGTGAGGAAAAACCTTACATAATTTATGACACACTCTAGCTGGTAAATTCTTGTCGTAAAACCGCTTCATTTGGATGCACTTGTACTTACGATTTTTTTTCTACAAACTAAAGTGAGCGCTTAAAATAATGTCAAACTGTTAAATGACATCTGTGCTCCTGTTCCATCATCCACCAGTGTAAAAGCACAAACTGTTTCACAAAGGTCCTTCACAAAACGACAGGAGTGTTTAAACAGAATACAACATTATCAGTTTTTTTATTAAAAAGATGCAATTTTTTAGGTTTGTAGAAGTTTAGTTGGTTTTCTATGAACAAATAGATCTTCTTTTCCTATATCATATTTTCTGCACAACATGGCACACAGGATCTTAAGTCTGACAATCAATGAATGGTCATTTTTCGAACTTAAGTCATGTATGTTTGTGGTATGAGGCAAATTTAGCATTTATTAACTACGTTTGCAGATGTTGTGTTTGAAATACTACAAAGAAGCGCTCTATAGTGCGTCCACCCTTTTGTAAGGGTGTCCAAACGTAATCTACAATTGGAGTCACCGAGAAATTTCCCAGAAGTCTCTGAGAAAAGCCAGAGTGCATCAATACTTTATATATAATATATATAATATATTTTCATGTAAAAAATGGAAACTTGGTTGATTACTTTAAAAAAAGTGTTTTGTTTTTTTAATTAATCATCCAAGTTTTCCTCTTTAGAACACAGTGGATTCATAAAAAGTCTTCATAAATTGCACATTTGATTTATTAGGTTTTTATTTAACAAACAGTCCGACACCGCTAGATGTTAACTGTGTTAGCATATTCACAGTAAGCCTACTTGTAACTCCCTTTTTTGTTTGCAACATGTAAAAAAAAAAACTAATACTGTATAATTAATATACTGTGAGTACTTTAGCTCCCAACCTTGCTAGTACACATAAAAAACAGTCCTACAATGCTACACGTTAGCAGCATTAGTATGTTTACAATAACTGTAACTACCAAACATTATGTTAAACAACAGAGTGATCCCAATAAGACAGATGTCACTGTAGCTAAGCTAACTCTCAGCCTTGTTAGTAACATGTACAAAAAAAACATTCCGACACAGCAAATTGACATTTTAACAAAGTTGTACTTCTCAATGTTTCTTTCAGAGCAACAAGCACAGCCAGAATGAATCCATAGATAACTTTTTAAAAAATAAATAAACAAGACTTCCAAGTGCACCTCATAGTGCAAAAAATACATTATTTATACATTAAAAAAGCATGTTCTTAATATACAAATACAATGTATGAGCTTAATTTATATAATTTAGCGTTTTCTTATATTTTTTGTGCAACTGCATTCAAAGGGGCAGTTAGTTCTTAAACCTGTCATTTTTTTTATTTTTGTTTTCCCATTAAAGAAAAGTCAGAAAAACAGAAGGAAACAGAGGGAAGAAAAAAGAACCAATTTAATTGATGAGTTTTAGTTAACATCTTTTATATTGTTTTTGCCAGCTTCCTGAAAGCAGATGGTTGGTTTCACTTACTATATCCATCCTCCCCCAGGGAAAATAAATGAGCAGCACTAACAGGAAAGCATGCCATTTGTTCATCGCAAACAGAGGCTGGAAAACACAATAAAAGTCATTCGTTGGGCTAAATGTAGCATAGCGGCAGCAATGAGCGGAGAACAAGGGTTATAAAAGCACTGGTGTGATTTGATCACCAATTGGCATGGCAACCAACCTCTATCAAACAGACTAGATTAATTGAAGTCTTTCATGTAAAAAAAAAAAAAAAGAAAAGAAAAAGCCAACTTAAATGCTTGGATGCAGCCTGTTGAGCTCAAAAGGAAACAAGAGTTGATTCAAAGTTCCATCAGATCTAGTATCAAACACAACTTCGCTCATCCTGGGGCTCCATAAACTTGGCAAATAGAAGGTTCAAACATTTCAGTGTGGAGATCATCTTCACTTCTGCACAGTGAGGGCAGCAAAAGGGAGCTCAGAAGCGAGCAGGATCCCTCGAGCTGGTGGAGCTAGCCAACTGTGTGTAGCTGAAGGACCTACAAGTATGCGTGTCTGTGTTACTAATGTAGTGCGCTTCCTGAGTCAGAGCATTTTTTTTTCCGCCGATGAATTGCCTGAAACCTCATTAAAACACATCTGCATAAAGTCTTCTACTGCAATTTTTTAAAAATTATTTTATTAATCAAAGCTGACTTAATTTCCATTTACTGCTCAACTCAAAGTGTGCACGGAATTGCAACTTTATGCATTGGAGTGGTTGTTTAAAACATCAGGTAAAGAAGGAGGACTTAATAAAACGCAGAGAGGGGTGGAGACAAGGATGTCTCTTGTTCTTTGTCTCTATTTTATTAGCAGTAATTAGACGTTCTGTGTAAGCGGCAAAGCAAGCAGAATGATAGATGAGCCTCGGGGAGGGGGTGCTGATGCAGGAGAGACATGATCAAGCGAAATACTAGAATGCTGCAGGGTGATTAGATGAAATCAGATTGGAGAAAAAAAAAAAGAAAGAAACCAGATCAAGTAAACAGTGTCGAGTGGCTAGGATGATCCAAACAAAAGCATGTCAGTGATCTGACATGATACTAGGATACTCAGAAAAATGCTCTTCTTTTGATTTGATTGCGGCTGCTTAACGCCGCCACAATAATCAGACTGTCAGAAGACAATGGCTCAGCCACTACAGCTGCTCAATCTGCGGCTTCCATCTGATATCTGATTTCAACTGTAATGCGAAACTGGGACGCAAGTGAGACGCTGGGGAGGCAGGAAGACTGTTGCTGAAGGGAGGAGAGAGAGAGAGAGGTGTGATGGTGAGAGAAACGGAGAGGTGAGGAGGGGTGGGACCAGGAGCAATTCCCAAGCTTGTTAAAATACTGCTAATTACCAGCTGGCCTTGCAAAATAATGAGCCTACCTGTGCTGAGAGCTGAAGGGCAAAAGTGGCTGGAAAAAAAAAAAAAAACAGGAAGACCGAAGGAAAGCAGCGAGGAAGGAATTATGGGAGGCAGCGATTAAAGCAGACATAACAAGCAAAGGTCAACGAGACAAGGCGTTCGTGTAAACAGACATCATGAGACAAGCAGGAAAGGCTTGAGCTGGGTGAATTGTGTTTTTTTTTTCTTTTTTTTGGGTGGGGACACACACTAAATACATTTATAAATTAAATAACATTAGCAGAAGCCAATGAACGTATCATCCAGCCACTGAATAATCTAAGAAAATAGGCCAACAAAGTGTTCTGGTACCTTTAAACTTAATTAGGCTTCTGGAGGCGGGGTATCACAGTCAGCATTTTGTTCTTAAAGCTGAAACTAAGTTTCTGCATGTAAGAGTGTGTAGAAATACCACTAAAAAGGATTCCCTCCAAGAATTGTAACTTTCCTCCTGCTGTCAGGCCTTTGTTTTACACAGCTGTGTATTCATGCAGTAACTGCATGTTCGCTCCAAATGTTTGTTCTCTCTTCAAAAGTTTTGACTTTTTGCTATTTCAGTCACATTATTTATTTGGTTTTTCAACACCGCTTTCTATATTTTTGTGTGTTTATCTGCCAATTAGGCTTCTAACTTCTTAAAGCTTTGTTGTTTTTTTCCCCCAAATCACTCCTGTGCGCTGTCCATGGTGCTGCACCATAAATATGAACTTTAAATGTCAAAAAATGATACCTTTCTACAAACAAGTAAATCATTATTTCTAAAAGAGTTATATTAAATTTATATAATATATATTACTGTTATAAGTTTTATTTCTCAATAATTAAAAATATTGCAGCGTTAAGATTATCAATCTCCACACATCAAAGTTAAAAAAAAAAAAAAAAAATTGTTATCAATTCAGTTTAAAGGTTTCCATAGGGTTTATGTATTTTTTATTTATTTATTAAATTATTTTTTTTTTGGGGGGGGGTATTTTTCCCTATATGATGCATGTTAGCTTAACTAGATTAATAAATTGTTGACACTTGTGAATATCCGCTGCCCTTTGTGTTCCCCTGCACTAGAGTCAATATAAAACATTTGAGCCAGTATGAAAGTTTGATGTTAACGTTGGCAAAAAAAAAAAAAGAAATCACACAATTATTGTGGTGTTATTTAAACTGACTCCATTTTAAAATTAAACAATCTTTTTTATTAAGATGTTAGGTTTTAGTGATATAAAAAGGTTCAAAACACTAAGTTTAGTTTTTAGTCTGATAAAATCAAATTGTTCTGGGAAAAAAATAAAAATGTTGACATTTACATCAACAATTAAAAATAAAACCCCAAATTAGTGAAAAATGTTGAAGCATTTCAACAAACAAAGGTTAACTTCTTAATCACGCAAACATAAATAATTTTAAAACCCAAGAGTCAGCAAACCTCTAGCCCTTTGTGGTGACTTACAAAGGACGTTAGTGGGGGGAAAAAAATGAAATCATGTAAATCAGAACACATTTAAAATAAACAATCACAAAGTTTAAAAAGCTTCTAGGGACTTTCTGATCACTTTACATTTCTTGTGGTTCTTATGGAATAATGGCAGATAGGCCTCAAAATAAAGTAAAAAATTAAAGGTAAGTTAGAAAATACAGAAAGAAAAAGTAAGAAGCAACAGTTGATGAGATGAACCCAGTCAACAGCATTTAATATTTGTTAATAGTTTAACAGGTTTTGAGGGACAAAAGCTAATCGGACTGTCCCAAAGATGTAATAAACTTGACTTAATTAAAACATTGGTATTATAAATCCTCATCAAGGCTAAGACACAATCTAAAAAGCGGCGACTTTAACCCGAACCCCAAGCAACTGAATCTTCACATGCAGGCTAAGGAAAAAAAGAAAAACTACAGATCAAGGGGCATTTGCCTTAGAGTTTTTTGATAATAAACTCCAAGTACACCAATGTAAACAAGGATAAAGGTCAGGTGTCTGAATATATGTGGTCAAATATCCTAATGTGCACAATAAACACAAGCATGAAGCAAGTGTTGAGTCATTCTGAGCTGTATTGGAGAAATCTGTTTCTGCTCCATGAGGCATGCACACTCGCCACTGAAGGTACAGATCAGCTGAATGGAAGCAGACTTAAAAAGGTCAATGCTTACAGCAGCATTGGCATTGGCCATCGCACTGTTATTGTGCAGATTGATAACAAAAGGAGCAAAATATAGACAGAACCAAAACCACCTGGGCTTTTTGGTTTAGCAAGTCTTCTCTGGTTTAAAAACATTTTGTGGAAACTAAATTTAGACTTTATGATCGCTTTATTTTCTGAGGGACAATGTTCGAGTGAGACAGAAAACAGATGTTGACACAAGGCCAGACATGAAATCAGAACGTCGCCATTACATGGTAACTGAGGAGCAAACTGGGCCACCGGGATACCCTGAGGACTACACAGCCTGTGTGAGAGTTCTGACAACGAAGAAGATACAGTGGTTCATGCACGGCACAGCGACACTGCATCTTGGTTCACATTCCTTGAATGCACAAGGACGGTCGCTGCACGCTTTAATAAAACATCTGGTGATTTAGTTTCAAGCTCAAGGACACTTTTCTTTTCTATTTGGTGTAGTAAGTGAATGAGACATAGTAGTGGAAAAATCCATCATGCCAACAGCAAAATACCCAAATCAAATAATGAAACTCTGAGACTTATTAGCAAAAAAATGTAGATCTTAATTCTGTTCCAATTTACCAGAATTGTATCTAAATCTACATTTGCAAACACTAATCATATATTACAGCTACAGCATTTAAGCTCAGCACGTTTAACGACAATCCACACTGGAGAGTTTGGAAAATGCTAAATTAGGATAGAAAGTAAAACCACAAGCTCAACCCCAATATTGATGCTGAGGGAGAAAAGTCTAGCAAATGCATCATTGCGGACAATGAAGGTCAAACTGCCCAATGATGCAACAGTAAGCAAAACATTTAAGTGGACTATCCTAAAAACAGTAGAGAACAGTAGACATTTTGTTTCCCTCCCCGAATCTTTTTCCCAGTCCTTCTTTTGTGTTTGTGTGGGCATAAGCATGTGGGTGAGCACATGTGAGCATTTGTGTTAGCCACCATGTGTGTGTTTGTGTCGGTAGAAGGAAGCGTTTGGGACGTGCTTTTGATGTGCACAGTAAACACAGCCACAATCACAATGTGGTTTAGTTTAGTTTTTATTTTAGACTTTATCTAAGTTTAGTGTCTAGTTTAGTTTGTTTTCTTATTTAGTTTTAATTTAGTGTGGTTTATTTTAGTCTGTAGCTTATTCTCTTAGTTTGAAGATGAAAAAAAATACATATGTAATCCTTTGGTTAATTTTTTTTATTTTAATTTTACTTGCTTACCTCCCATTGATGATATTGTTCATTTATTCTAATACGATCTTGGGCTCGTCTGAGAGAGTGCTGCAGTGAGAAGAAAGTTTCCACGTCTTCCTCCTTTTTTTCTTCTCACCGCTAGCACAGTGAGCGCATTGTGTTGGGCTGATAAGAGTAAGTGTGTCAAAGGTGTCCATGTTCATATAAACACGCTCTTTTTTTAGAGCTTTCAACTGACAGCCTGAGCGCTGCCTTGAAATCTCCACCCCGCCTGAGAAATACAGACGATTTGAGCTCTTTTAAGTCGTGCCTTTATTAAAACTAGAATGTCAAACAAGTTTTGTTTTCAAAAAGTTAAATTCAGTGTAATATGTCTAGCATGTTAAACATGTTTTTAAGTGGCAGAGGAAAAGCTAAAGCACTCGGTAACACTGAAGTCCGTGACCTAAACCTGTAAGAAGAAGCGCCGATCAGGAATATCAGATTAGCTTCACATTTGCTGTCACGATGTACGGTTCTGATCCGCTTATCAGAAGGAGTGTGTTACAAAACTGCTATGATTCAGAGGTGACATTCTGCTGCCATGTGGATGAGGAAATGTGTTTCTGCTTTCAAAAAGTGACAAAAAAAAATCTCAATAATTTTGGCTCGTGTGGTTTTCCTGATGCCAAGACGAGGATTTTCAGGTACTTTCACACACTTTGTTGCAGATCACCAGAGTCTTTTAACTACATGAGGAATTTCACTTTTTCATTTAAATATTAATTTTCAGGATCACCAGATTCACTGGAAAGACTGATTCATACATAAGTGATTGCAGATGAATCATTCGGGGCGTTCTTTTTTTTTTTTTTTTTTGAAGAAAGGAAATGTCAGTGCAAATGCATGCAAATGTAACACATGAGAATCAACAAATCCTGTCTTTTTCATTATATCAGAGGACATGACGGTAACTAATGTGGTGCACGTAGGTGGCTGTGAACTTTTGCTTTTAACACTGTGCATCATATGCAATTTTAAAAGCTCATCTGGACGTACAGACTTCTTTCCTTCTTTTTAAAGCATCAAACACAGCAGCAAACAAAGCACGCGTGAATCTTTGTACTTTATAATCATCTATGACAGAAAGAGTTTGTTTTGTAGCAGGTGTTTGTGTGCTTAGAAGCAAGTCATCACTTTAGGGCAGAGTAGGAAGTATAAAATGTTCACTTTTAACTGTTTAGGATGCAGCGCCATAAACACAGGATCAGGCGGTTAATGCATTTGACAGCTGCACACATCAGAGCTGCTCTCAAAATCAACTTTTTACTGGCATTGGCAGTGAGGGAGAAGCTTCATCTATTTTTGGTTCTGCTGCTATTTCTGGTGACTGTGTGATGCTCTATCTATAGTTTTCATTTATGCAAAAGCTGCAGTTTCACCTCAGTGTTGCGTCAAAAGCAATTCCAATTCACCATTTTGATGGGTCGTTATTTTTTTTATTTTTTTTTTCTTCCCCTCTATGGTCTAAGTGTTCCAGTTCCTTCAACTAAAAAGGATGGGACATGTAATTTTGGCTTTCATGCAGAAATGGAGTGAGCTGTGGATTTGCCTGAGAAGGATCTGCAAGTGGAGCGGTGTACACAGAAGGAAGAGATTCACAAGTCTGAAAAATAACTGTGAAGTCGAAAAAAGTTAGACTTAGCTGCTCAAGATTTAAACCATCCATCCATCCATCCATCCATCCATCCATCCATCCATCCATCCATCCATCCATCCATCCATCCATCCATCTTGTTGATACCTTAAGGTCCCAATTCAAATCAAATTCTGTTTTTGGTGTTTTTTACATGTTCTTTTGTCATTTATTTCATGATGATAGACACATATAAATAATATTAAGCATAAAATCAGAGTATTTCTTCATTCAAGTTGTTGTGAATCAGGAGAGAATGAAAAAAATTCAGATTGAGGAAGAGCACATTTGTGATGTGGAAAGTTCCCTTCTCCGCCCCATTCTTAATCATCCTCTTTTAAACGGATGTATGTTTTTGTTTTTCCTCGTCTGAGCTGGTATCTGGCTCCAAACTTCACAGCTGCATAGCACCAATATCGTCATTTTTGGTGCTAATTTTAGGTTAGGGGTTTGAGAGGCTGTTAAGTATCTGAAGAGCATCTAAACAGATGGATGACAGGAAGTGAGTGCAAGCAGTCTTGCTCACAACTCAGAGTTAAACTTCCAATGGATTTCAGCCATTTTGCAGAAACTGTATCCTGGAAAATTGCTTTATTTATTTTATTTTATGTATTCATTTATTTTTTAGGGGGGTTGCAAAAATTAGATAATCATAATAAAAGGAGGACCGGGAACACTTTTGAAATAGATCAAAAGATGATCGGAGTGGGTCTTTAAGGTATGGTACCATCACAGGTGTAGAACACGTATATACCTTAAAAGGACTAAAACCAATAAAATAATTAGAATGTGATTGGAAAACTACTGAAATAGGTTTCAGAGAGATGGGAATCTTGAGGCACATCATGATTCCATTCGATTACAAAATTATTAAATTGATTATGAAGTGATTTTCAATGCATTCCAGATCTGCATTTTTTTAAAGAAATGTTTCTCTTTGCCACAAATCACTAAACCAATATGACTTAATTTCCCCACCAAAGTGCATTTTCAAGTAAAGACAAGATCAGTATTCTTGTTTCATTTTTATTGAGAACCTAAAAATTCTGATATGAAAAAATTCTGTTTTGACAATAATCTTTCACAGCGGCAAAAGAGGAAACTTTTCCCTGAACTCAACAACCTTAAATAAGATGATGTTCATTTTAATCGATAGACCAGCTTTAATGGAACGCCCCTTTACTCACTTCAAACAAAATAAATAGTGTCTAGCTAGCTTGTGATTTTGCAAATTTGTTGTGTTCTCTACATATTTTATTTTGGTGTGACACAACTAACACCTCACGTGACTTTTATCCAACTGACCCTGAACTCTATTAAAGCCAAAATGCTTCCAAAGGGTCGCTTTAAGCGAAGTCGGGACCGGTCAGATGAGGCAATCTGGAAGGTCAGCCATGTTTGTGCGCTCTTCAAAAATTTCTGAGTGAAAAACGCTTCACGTTTAGTTCCTTTTACTTTAAATAATTCAGAATTATGTATGGATAATAATTAATGCCTCTAAAAAAAAATTACGCTCAATTTATTGTACAAATCCACATTTCATAATCCCACGAAGAATTTCCCATGCCGTAAATGGAAGTGGCCAAACAATTCTCCCCACTGTTTGTTTTCAAAAAGCTAAAACTGTCAACTTGAGGGTTGGCAAGTCAAATTAATCAAAAGTATCTGAAGTTAAAATTTGTCTACAAAGTCTAGGCCTCACAAAGAATCAGAAATGAAAGATTCTGTGCAGATTAAAACTGCAGCTCTGTACTCACAAAGGAGGAGTTTCACTGCACCCATGTTCAAACTTAAGCTCCCCTTTAGTTCTCAACTTTGGACATGTGAAATATTGTAACTGCAGTCTTGGTTATGAGGCCTTTGTGCTTTGAAAAAGTCTGGCAGCAGGCAGACAGAAGGACAGTGACAAAACGCCTCTGTCTCACTTCTTTGCAACAGCGGGTGTGATCAAGACCAAAATTTGGCCTGCTGATAAACTCAAAAAGTGTTCATGGATCTTCAAAGTGTTACATAAACCTCACATATGGTGTTTAGGAACTCTTTTCTTTTTTTTAACTCATTAGCCTTCTCAAAAACAGTTATGTGGAGCAAAAGCTAGGGACTACAGAGCAATCGAAACTGTGCAATCTTGGAGGCATGCCTTAAGCAAATGCATTACCATCCAATCAAACATGCAGGTTTTTTGGTGGTATGAGAGGAAGCCTGTGCGCCCGCACAAAATAATCTGAAGATCATATAAATAACCGCACAGACACAGACGAGCCTGACTCACCAGCAGAAATAACACCCTAGTCTTTGTATGATGAAGAGAACATGTTTGAAAAAGAACAAGTACATGTTAGATTGTTAGTTATTAGAAATATAGAAATCCGATGAAGTGAGGAGTGGTAAAGCTGTTCCAGATCAACCACTGCTGGTTCTTTGGAAGACTTCAAATTACACTGTGGGGAGAAAAACTGGGTTTTATGGTGTAAAAGAAAAAGAAAATATTCCACCACATTCCAGTCATAGTGGTTTGAAGTCAGATGTTCATTTAAATAAAGATTATGATGTCATCTATCTATGCAATAATTGTTCTGTCGATCACATATCAAAACTTCAACTAACCACAACATCAAACATAGTCACTGATGGCCAATTTTTTATCAAAAAGTTGGAAACTATCCAAAGAATAATTAAATAAAATAAAACATAAATACAATATAAAGAATATTTTAAAAGTGAAATCATGAAAGCTAAAATGTAAACATTACAACAAACGTTCATTAATTCATTCCTTGAAATTCCAACCATTAAGGACAGCCATTGACTGTATAAGAACACAGGACAGAGCAAGTGTGACATCACTCAGGAAACTGCTAACTTCAGGCTCTAACAAAATAAAGCAAATATAGTTGTATTATTTCTGCCATATGGATGTCGCCATTTTGACCCAGACGAGGTCAGTAAGCACCGATTGGTCCATGTCAGCCTGAGTCAATGTTTCTATGACAACCACTCTGGCCAATCAGCATTGAGCTTGTTAGAGATCCACAACCCTTCCACTGACAGTGGGCTCCCGGTCAAACGTTTTGAATGTTCAAGGTAGGGGTTGGCAGGCCAGGCACCATTTTTTAATTGAGGCATCTGATTGGTCAGTTCATAACTTGAATAACTTGCAATAAAGCAATAATGAAATAGAAAAAAAGTACAGGAGCAAGAATGGTTATTCTGACAAATATAAGGACTTAGAAATAGCTGTTTACTTTTCTCAATTGAAGTCTATGAGATTTTGGCTTTTTGAAGAAACTCAAGAGGGGAGGGGTCACCCAGTCAATGGGGGCAGCTGTCTTTCTGAACAGTCAGTTTGAAGTGAAGTTGTTTTCCCGGCGGTGTTGGTGGCTCATAACTGTTTGGGTGGTCGCCAGCTGTGATAATCCTGAAAGCCACAGAGTAATGAGGCAAAGGAGCTTCTCCAGGCATGATATCCTGTTCAAATACTAATAAAATGGAAGGACAATGGCAGTGCCTTTAATCAGGGTTTGGGTGTCTTCCAGTTTTTAAATCATTCATTTTAAAGTCTTGCTTTCTATAAACTTTCTTTAAAGAAAAAGATAACACAAAGAGATTTTTATAACATTTCAGAGGAGCCTGATCACGCTAAATTCAAAAGAGGAGAATGCTACGTTAAAAATATGTTTATTTTCAGTCAGAAAAAAAGCAAGTATAGACTAATTTGTGGATGACTGCAAATGTGTGAAGTAAGAAAAATCTTCTTTCTGCTATTTGAAGGTCAGTTTAGGATCACCTCACACAAAAATGGGTTTAGCCTTGTGCAAAAGCCTTGAGCATTAAATGGTCTTTCAGAATAGCTAAACCTTTTCTTCAGTGTTATCAAGGTATTCTGTCTAAACTCGTCCACTAAAACTGTGGATCCTTTATTTGTCATTCACAATGAAATATTATTTTTAGCTGTAAAGTGCAACCTTAAAGAAAGAGTGCATAGAGATAATTTATGGATTTAGGATGAACCAACGATTTGTTCACAAACTGTCTAAAATGTGTAGATTTTTACTTTTACCTATAGTGAAGTGGTTTTAAGAATTATTTTATTATCTTTAAGAAAATACCTGATGCTAATTACCCTTACACTCTGTATAAAATTTGATGCAAACAAAAAAATGTTCACTTCCAAAATAGAGCAAAAGGTAGGAATGTATCAATTTTTTTAAATTTTTTTGTCAAATTGTCCAGATGAAACAAATTTAGAGCCTGATTTTAAGGATGTTAACATTAAAATGCTTCGAGTTGGCTTAAATTAGTATTTTTTTATTTAAAACAGCTAAAACATATTATATGGGGCATGTTATTTTATTAGGCGAGCAGACCCAGCAGAGCTTCAAGTTTTACCATGTCCACCCTATTGTTGTTTTTATATAATGTTGAGGAGGGCGGAGTTAACTCCATTCAATGTACCTGTCCCACTTCAGCAACAATAATCTATGGGGTCATGTTAGAGCTTATCTAACTCGTGTATATTATTAAACAAGTAGGCTTTTGTAACTGTCTTTGAAATCATTGAAAAGCGAAGGCATAAAGAGTGGAGGTTCATGGAGTTGTTCTCCAAGCTGAAGTCAAACTCTCACTGATATTTTTCAAAATAAGAGCCGAAACGATGAAGAATAGTGATTTGAAGAATCTATTTGACATTAACTTTGTGTAGATGTAGATGTAGATGTGAAGGACAACATGGTCGCCGCTTGCTGAGAACGGGGTGAGTATTTGCCTTGGACACAGAATCAGGACAGACTGAGGTTGACGGAGGAGCGTCTTCTTTCAAGCAACGCTGTGACTCACTCACCAAAGACACGACAATATTCTTCATCCTCTTAAATTCTCGACAGCCACTCTGTGTGGTCAGTGGCTGAGATCTGTGATTTTTTTTTTTTTTTTGTCATGGAAGTGCAAGCTGACGGGGATGAGGAAGATGAAAGCCAGTGGCTGAGGAGAACGTCTGTTTTGGTGTGGGGAAATCTTGACATGAGTTACATTTGTCAGCTGTAATAGAGAGGATTTCCAGAGTGTGATTCAGTGATGTGCAAAAGTGGACAGAGCTGCCACAGATGACAGGATCTTGGTATATGTCCAAGTCACAGTGGGAATGTAGCTATGCACCCAATGCGCAACACACCACTGATTGTAGGCTGACAGCCTCATAAAATGTGAGACTATACATGCTTTTTTTTTTGTATATTCACTGAAGTAAAAATAAAACGAATGACACCAAAGGCACTTAAATAAAATTCAGCACAATCTCTATATATAGATATGTATATGTGTGTATATATATAGATAATAAAATTGTCGTTCCTGCAGGACATATTACAGCCACTTTAGGCCACACACTATAGCAGGGGTCTGCAACCTGCGGCTCCAGAGCCACGTGTCGCTCTTTTATATCTCCATAGTGGCTCTCTGGATGAAGAAAAATAAAATAATAGTAAATTTAAAAAAAATGAAAGATTAGCAATTTTTTTAACAACATGCTAAAGGTTTTTGGCTAATTTGTTATCTACTGGGGGTTTTAGGCTAATTTACAGTTTTAGCTCTATTTTAGCAACATGCTAACGTTTTTGACTAGGTCAGTTTTCTGAGGAATTTTATGCTAATTTGGAGTTTAGCTAATATTTCAGTAAAATGCTAATGTTTTCAGCTAATTTGTTATCTACTGAATTTTTTGGGGGATAATTTAGAATTTAGCTTCTATTTTAGCAACATGTTAACGTTTTTGACTAGGTCAGTTTTCTGAGGAATTTTAGGCTATTTTGGAGTTCAGCTAGTAATTAAGCAACAAGCTAGCTTTTTTGTCAGATTTGGCCTCTAATTAGTTTTTTATGCTAATTGGGAGTTTAGCTAATATTTTAGCAATAAGCTAACATTTTTAGCTAATTTGTTATCTACTGGGGGTTTTAGGCTAATTTTGAGTTTAGCTTTTATTTCAGCAACATGCTAAAATTTTTGGCTGATTTAATTTACAGAGAAATGTTATGCTAATTTGAAGTTCAGCTAGTAATTAAGCAACAAGCTAGCTTTTTTTGCTACTAAAGTTAAAAAACATAAAAAATACCTTTTGAGAGATGCTAGTTTCTCTTTATATATATTTTTTGCTTTTGTTGGTGCCAAAAATAGACATTATTCACATTTATTAAAAAAAAAAAAAAGAGGTTATAAATGCAAATCCAGATTTTCTTAAAGGCTAACGTAAGTCAGTGTGGCTCCTTCTAGGTTTGATCAGTAGAAAACGAGCCCAAATGGCCGACCCCTGCACTATAGCCTTTCTGTATTCATTCAGACTGTATGAATATAAGTTCCTTAAAGAGCTGTGTTATTTCCACTAAGTTCACATTTATACCGTGCTACCTTTCAGAGATTGTTACTTTTAAAGAGCTGGCATTTTTCACACTGCATGATTTACGCTCTCGTAATATTGATGTGGAGTTAAAGCAAATAGTTTTGCTTGTAAAAGGCTGCTCACTTAAGGGAAATTAAATATTTGTATAATAAATCAGACTAATAAAATCCTCACCAAAATATATTTAAGCACTATAACCTATAAATCAGGGGCACATCTGCAGAGAAAAGGCTGATGAAGATGAAAGAGTGGATTTTTTTTCTGAGTATTTTTCATTGTTGCTGCACTGTGGACGGTTTTGCATAAATGGCTTTGTCTTGGAAAAAGAAGATGTGGAATGGGACGATAAAGGATTAGATTGTGTTTTAGGGTTTGTGGTGTGTGTGTGTGTGTTGTCGACTGAAAATGGGTAAACGGCTGAATGCAAAGCTCCGAGCAAAAAATGGAAAAAAAGACAACAAAACGATGAGGAAGCATTTTGCACGCAGGCATTAAAAAGCAGATGTTAAGAGTATCAGGAAATAAAATGTGCTTTTGATTAGGGATCGGGTGCTGACCCAAAACAGTCCATTTTTTGCTCCATTAAAAAAATAATAGCAGGATTTTTGTGTCGATAAACAAAGAGAATATTGTGAGATTACATTTCAGCTAGTTGATCCTTGTGACTCCATCATCCGAGTGTTTTGCCTTTTCCTGTTGGAGGGGTTAAAGGATTATACAATAAATACATATTTTTACTGCAAATATTTTCTTCTTTATACCCTGCTTGTAAATATACCACTAAGTCAGATCAAGTAAGCAGCAGGCCAAGGAAACAAATTAAAATGCAGTCCTTTCTCTAGAAAACAGACAGACCTGGCAAACTGAAAAGTTATTTTAAATGTGCTTTTGACCCAGACCTGAGTGTACATCTGGGTATTTCACTTAGTCGCTTCAGCTGTCTACTGCCTGTCTCTGATTCTTTCAAGCTCTCGCTGGGTTTTTTTTTTTTTCCCCTCAACATGTCTGTCAGAGCTCAGGTGCTCATTCGTCTCCTGTCTATGGCAAATCCAAAGTCAAGCTAAGGTACTGAAATAGAAGGGCATGAAATATGAAGCAGTATTACATAAGGAGCTCCAGAAGTGAACATCTGTGTACAAGAAAACGCCCAACGCAACTCAGCCCAAACACACAAAGTGAGACGCACCAACATCCTGCAGTTACTGGTTCTCGACAGTGAGAATCACTGTTCGAATTCTGTTTTGCCGTGGCCTCACTCGGTTCTCACAAAATGTCCTCAGCTAAGCAGAAACAAGTATGCGGGGAGCAACTTTACAGCCTCCGCTGGCATCTCTGCAGCTGAACTGATTTTACAGTAAGTGCAGTGTCAGCGTTGATATCATTTCAGGAGTTAATCAGGCTGCTTTAATGGTACAGCAGAATTGAGAAAACTTAGCTGTTTTAAGGCATTCTGGCAATTACAAAATCTTAGTCCGATTAATTGCTTTAGTTAGGGGTAATAAGTTGCAAGTAATGGTGACTTTAATTGCATCTTAGCAAATCTTCATTCTGGAATCAGCAAAACTAAGATGACAGAGCAAAAGTAGGTTATGTTTGTGGTTCCCCTGGGAGGAACACTGCTGATCTGAATGGCTGTTTACCAAAATCACTTTTAATGCTACTCTGTGCAATTAAAACTATAGATTAAATATGTCAAACTATAAAGCATCATTATGCTTGTTAAACCTTAATTATATCTTAAGTAATCATTTACTATGCTTTTTTTTTAATATTAGGATGCAGTAATTAAATACAGTTTTGAATTACATTTTTAGCTCTCTATAAATCCTGGCACGCCTCATAAAAGTACTAGACAATAGGTACTGTAACACTTATTTATCACTTTAAACATTTCTGAAGACATAAATATTTCCCAAAAAAAATGAAACAATGACAAATAGAGGTTGTTTAAAAGTGTTTCCAAATTATATTTGTTCACTTTTTACAATAAGTTTCCAATAATCAATTCATAATTATTAACAGAAAGTAAGTAATGATTAAGTTATGCCATCATCATTTATCAAGGTTACACACAATAATAATAATAATAATAGTTAAACCTTACTTGTATTGTTTCCTTACTCTGAAAAAAATATGACTTTACATGCATATATTTAAAATTTATTACTTGCATATTTAAAGCCAATCAATTGCATAAGACAGCTTTTATTAATGCTTTGCAATGCATTAAGCAAGGTTGAATAATAAAAAATAGTTAACTGCTAACTAATGCTTTTTAACAAGTAATACACTTAACAATCCAAGGCAATGCATAAAGGAGTCTGATAATACTTTATTTTATGGTTAACTGATGCTTAATTATGGATTAACTAACGATAATAAAGGGGTCTATATTTTGAATTGATGCCGTTTATTGTTTTATCACTGCCATGAAGTCAAGTGAAAGTGATAACAATCGCAAGAAACAGGAAACAGAAGTAACATGAAGCGCACGTTTAAGGTGCATGTCTCGGTGCAAAGAGCTATTCAAACATGAGATATTTGCCCTGGTTCTTTATTTCTTTAATATTGAATTATGAAAACTGACCTTGTCTACAGCCAGGTCAGGCCATTGGTGATTTTCCTGATGTTCTTTAGTGAACTCTTGTTTGACGAGCAGTTGTGCTCTTGGAGTAAATCTTTTAGTGCTCAGAAGGGTTTTGCACTCTGCTGCTTCTCCATAGTGTATAAAGTAGCTCTAAAAATACTTTTCTGGAACCCCAGTGGTTCAAAAAAACAGATTTTATTTTTTTGTCAAATAGGATCTAATTTATTGGAATATATTTCTTAATAAAATATAAATAATAATAATAATATGTTTAGTTTAGTTTGTTCAATAGTAATTAAAGTGTGACATTGGTGGGGAAAGCAGCTAACAGTTTGTCAAGTTCTATGCTGATCATACAGTATTTTCTCTTTTTGGAATTTACCAAAACATTGAAGTGGTAAACACATTTTTCCAGACAAAGAAAAGCATATAAAGATTGAAGGGAGGCGCACACAACTTGATTATATCTAGGGAAGATGTAAACTGAGAGAAATCCGCTAGAGCAAAGACATATCTGGGAGAGTGTAGCTTAGGATGGTGGTGTTTAGGTTGACTCTGGTGGTGAAGAAGATGAAGCGGGCAATGGTGGAGCATAGAACCGAGTGGTAGAACAGACCTGAAATGTGTTTTTTTGGAAGAGACATTTGGATGATTCAAATATTTAAATCTCATTGACCATGTGGCTGCTTAACCTTTGTCACTGGAGATTTAACATTCTTTTGACTAATGTAACTCTCCAACCATTTTCACAATTAATTAGAGCAGCCTTAAGCTGATATGAAACACTTTAAGGAGTTAAGTGTTTACGCAATCATTGTGACTCAATTGATTCTTGTCGCGGAGAAAGACAGCTGTGGCAATGTGTTGCATATTGGTCCCAAAAGAGAGGAAGCCGCTTTTCTGCACCAGAATCAGCTGATTCACGTTAATCGTGTCCTGGTCAAAGAGTTACAGTATGTCAAAAAGCGTGTGTAATCGGGGCCTCCAGTCTCCTGCTGGTTTTCAGGAAATCCTGCCTTATTTGCTGCTGATTACCTGGATCAAGTGTGTTTAAGGAGTTTCAACAGCAGGTTGATTGGGAAACATGTAGGACACCGGCCCTCGAGGCCTGGAGTTTGACACCCGTGGGTCAGCGGATAAAGCAGCAGCATCTGTATCTCTGAAAAAGTGACTACAAATGTAAGGCAGGGGATGTGAACACATTTGTTAGTAAATGTAGCTGTCTGATGGGAACATTTGTTTGCATAAATATTTGGTGATAAAGCTTTTTGGTATTAAGAACTCCTAAAACAATAGCAGTTTTGATATATTTTTCCTACAGTTATTTGACTGCATCCATGGCACCCTCTTCCGTAAAGACGTTCCTCTATAATGCTCGGTTACTCTCCCAACCCTTCATTTTACTTGTTTAGATTAAGGTAAAGACTGTTCATATTTTAAGAAATAAAGAGGGAAAGCTCTTAAGAGTTAGAGATGTGAAATGACAGCCGTGCAGATCAGATTTAATGCATAAGACGTATATCCGACAGACATCCAGGTTCATTCTCTTTATTTCCTCAGCGATAGCTTCAAGTAGCAACAGATCATCCTCTTGTGCTTCAAACATATTGTTCTCCTCCACTTCAATCAACTCTAAACAGCCATTTCTGCTGCTGCCACCATGCTGTCACTCACAATCCTCTGCATACATCCACAGAGCGGCTGCAGCAGGAATGCCCCGCGAGGACTTTATAGAAGCTTTCAGTGCAAAGCTTGCTCTGCAAAGTGATATTTTGTATTTTTTGTTATTGTAAGGCAGAAAGAGCTTCTTACAGGATTTGGAGCAAGAGAGCAGAGGAGTGCTGGAAGCCAGGATCAGACCGGCAGTGATTTGGCCACCACACTGCCGACACACCAACTGGAAAGACTTGTGTTAAACACTCTGATACTTGGGCACCAGTCGATGTTTTCTCCTGGTCAAAAACAGTTTATTCTAATGAGGAAACTGAAGAAAATATTAATCATATGTGAAAATGTATTTATTATGTAGCTGGATAGTGTTTGTACTTTCATTAATAAAGAATTTTGCGCCATGACTATTGTGATTCCCGTTTTGCTAACATATTTTGCTGCTTTGAGTTAATAAGAGTTCCATGTGTTTTCTGGCAATGTTTCCTTGCGCGCCTTTGACAACATGTTGTTGTGACATTTCCACCACCTGCCGATGACTGAATAATATCAAACCATCAACAGGAATGTGCTCCGTGCCCACGTGCATGACACAGACACACTAAAAAAAGTCATTCGTAACGTTGTGCTCCGCAGCACTAACCGTGGTCAAATACTCCCCAGGGTGGACGAGGGGTCATATTGATTCAGGAAGGCTGGAAATCTATTGTCAACATGCTGCTTTAAAGACCTCCCTTAAGACAAAAAAAAAGAGGGGTTGAATCTGATTGGAAAATGGAGTGGGATCATTGATTGCCAATTTTGAACACATTACAGGACTAAAATAAAACTTTTTTAAATGTCAGAAACTTCTGTCTTTTGTTTTAAAGAAAACCTGGATTGAAATTGTGTCTGTTTCTCCAAAGGGACAAGCAAAAAACTTTAAGACGCCAATATTAAATACATAGAACTTTTCTTTTTCGGTTTATTGTAACATTTTTGCTGATTTTAACATTGTTGCCAAAGATGAAGCTGGTCCAAGCTTTCCTTGGCAGATTCTGATTACTGAAAAACCTTTTCACAAGGTGTTAGTTTGAGTCATTCAGCACAATAAATGTTTTACTTGAACAAGTCTTTAATTCTACCATAAGATTTTCCAAATATCTACATTTGAGTTTTCTGTTCCTTCTATTTCTGGTACCAAATTAAACAAAATTGTGCCTTCTTATATTATATTTGATTAAGTTAAGTCATTGGTAACAATTTATGTGTTTTTCCAGAAAAAGGGGAGCATATAAGAGTGGAGGGAGGTGCATCCAACATACATATCTGGGGAGAGTGTAGCTTAGAATGGTGGTGTTTAGGATGACTCTGATGGTGAAGAAGATGAAGAGGACAATGGTAGAGCAGAGAACCGAGTGGTGAAACGGACATGAAGTGTAGATCTTTGACAGAGACACATCTGGATGTTCTCATGTTCAAATATTTAAAACTCATCAACCATTAACCCTTGACATTGTAGTTTTAATATTATTTTGACTACTGAAACTCTCCAGCCATTTACACAATATTGCAATTCTAACTAAATCAGAGCTTTTTTTAGAAGTGTTTACACAATCAACGTGTCTCAGCTGATTGTGTCGCGGATAAAAGCGGCTTTGGTGTTTCATATGAACTAAAGACTGTAAATGTCAAGGTGCAGATCAGAGAACATTTGACATAAAAACGACAGATTTGAGCCTGTACAGTCAACCTTACAATAAAAGATTTGTCATGTTTCTAATCAAGCATATGAATAAATGATTGCCGTTTTGTGGCTGTCGTTTAAAATAAAGCTAAGGTGAAGTCACACACATGAAATTTGTTCTCCACATCTGACCCGTCCCCTGGGGGAGTGTTGAGCTGCAGACACAGTCGCACTCGGGAACCATTTGGTGGTTTAACCCCCCAATCCAACCATTCAAGGACACGCAGAAGATATGCCTTAGTAGACATTAAACTTTCATATTAAGTCCGCAAATGGCCAGCGGGCTGCTAGTTTGAGAACCCTGGTCTATGACTCAACTGTGAATTTGAACCTACAACCTTCCAGTCTTGGGGTTAAAAACTACCACCAGGCCATTGAGAGAGAGAAAAAATAAAATAAAGTTATTTAAACAGTATAATTCAAGCGCTATGCTAAAGTAAAACAGACAAGTGCATATTCTGGAGCCACTTACAGCCAAGCAGATCCTCTTGATGACAGACCAGTGCTCCTCACTGAACCCTGTCTGCTTTTACATGCTTATTTTTAGCTCCCTCCATGTTAACTAGGGAGGCTCTCTATATTCATGCACATTCATGGCTTAAATAATAGGAATAATTTCCTGGTCCCATCGCAGCAGGGCTGTCAGCCATGCTGTGTGGAAACATCAAAGGCCACCACAGCCCCATTTTCTTGTTACACCTCATCAATTCTGCTCCAAATTCCTCTTCTCTCTTATTTCTGAGTGTTTTCAATTTACTGTATACTCTTGTGACTGAGATCGCTGCACATGACTTTGACTCTACTGTACGTGTGGCATATGGGCAATTTGCCTACTGAGAAACATCAGAGTCCGTTGTTGCCATTTGAGGTTGAGATTTTAGCCAAATGTTGTTTATTTTTTTGTATAAAGCATAAGAAAATGTCCACCCTGTCAGCAAGAATATTATGGGCTATTTAAACAATCAGTGGCTCTGTTTGCATGTCTCATGAAGTTTTTTTTTTTTTTAAGGACTGTGATTGTTTTTCTTCTGAACTGCCCTGATTCTTTTCCCTCAAAAGATCTATTTTAGCCAAGGCTGTGCGAGTAGCTTTGCACATGTTAAGTATACCCATTAGCTTTGTATCTCTGGCATTTCTTTGATGTCTCTCTCTTGCAATCTTTGCAGAAACTAGCCTTCAATCTGACTCCGATCTCTGCTGCACTACAAGCTTCCTCTTGGTTCCCTCTTGATCCTCTTTCTCATGGAGGCTTTGCCTGGCCCTGCCCCAAACAGGCTCCTAATGAGGCCAAACCTTCACTTTCACATTCATCCCCACACACCCTCTCATGTGGATCAGACCACAACCACCCCCCCCCCATCTGTTGGTGATTTGCACACTTTAACATCTTAGTCTCAGTTTGTCTCCAGCTCCCTTTGTTTCCAGCCGTCCCTTTGGGGAGATAGGCCTGAACGTGCCTGAGAGCGAAAGCACCTGAAATGTGGGACAACAACAAGTACAGACCGCATGGATATGATAAACGCCGCGAAAAGATGTACAGAGCCTTTTGCCCCGCACCCACCCTTGTTTTTAATCTCTTTTCAAAGGTATTTTCTGGTGGCTTGTCGTTCCTGGCAAAAGCGCAGCAGATGTTCTGGATTAAAGCTTTAATCATTCTGCTGAAGCTGTAAGGGACAGTTGTGCCTATAATGTTCTAAAACAGAAGTCTCCTCATTCCATGGCTTTGTCGGGTTCTGGTAGAGGATGGATGCTTCCTGACTTGAACTTGTTTCACAGCAGAAATCCCATCAAGACGTCCTCTGAAATGTTCATTCACACAAGCCGCCTTCTGTTTTCCTGATGGGTCGCTTTCATTTCCAGCCAGTAAAATTACTCTTTTTGTTATTGACCAGCATTATCAATCTGACTCCATGCACTCTCTCTCTACACAGTTGTTCTCTCCAGCTTCAATCATGTGCCTGCGAGTCTCATAGCCACCCGGAGATCAGTCTGTGTTCCTAATTGGTCTGTCCATAATACATTATGCCAATCCAGACACGTTCCCTGTGCCTCTTCAGCCACCCAGTAGAGGATGGAGGAAGGATTGGTTTATTCCAAGGAGCATGGAGACACAGTCAATGAACACAAAATGGACTTCATTCTCTCAGCGCTCTGTCATCGATGCCAGAGTGTGTATCCAGAGGGGAACAAACACGATGAGACAGCTTGACCAAAAATATATAAATAGTTTGGAAAGTTTGTCTGTTTCACAATAAAACCCACCATAGAATAGAGAACTGTTGTTTGTTATTACCCTTTCAACATAAAAGCTAAATTTTTTTGACATTTTAAATGAATCACATGAGCATCTTATACCATATTTATTCATAACAATCGTGTCTCTACTGATCAAATGATCTCTCAGTAATCTCATTGGTACAAACTAACAATATAGAAATTAGACTGACAAAACCAACAGGAGTCAATTAACTGGGTTAGTGCAGTGGTCTACACTCTCACCTCATAGTGGTTCAATTCCAGGCTGAGTGTTGTTACCCGATACTAACATACGAACCACAGTTGGAAGATGCTTGGTGCGAAATGTCAAAGCAGTGAAACCCTCTGGAATCTTGCTCCAGGCTTTTTCTTTCACAGATCTATTCCGATATATGAAAGACTTGGAGTCATATAACTCCAGCTAGGCGCAAACCTCAATTAATAATTTCTCTTTAATTTTCAAACAGTGGAAACTTCCATGAATCAAAAAAGGATGGCGTCCATGCATTATTACCAAATCTGAGACTTGTTAAAGTTTAACTGGTTTACTCTTCAATGCTTGTTTAATGGCGATGCGCTTTGTATTTTAAGCCCAAAAACAAACTTAAAAACTAAATAGTAACAATTTTATATACAAAATGTTAAAATAACAGGAAAATCGACAACTTCTAATGCAAACACACTTTCCTCAAAAGTTTCCCAACGACGCCTGAGAAGGTAGGAAGCGATAGAAAGATAGGTTTTTGTTTGTAACTGGTGCTAACAGTGTTTTTTTTTAATTAAAGATCGTGGCCTTTTTCCTAGGTCAAGGGTTAATAAAACTCCAGGACTTGTTGTAGACTTAAGCTGGCAGTACGCTGGAGTAAAATTTTGTGAAACCAAAGATTCTTTTTCCCATATGTGGAAATCTTTTTGAAAGAGTTTTGAACGCTGAAGCCCAAAATGTGCAAATTCAAGAGTTTCCATAGACTTTTCATTGGAAGTGGTTGCTTGAATGAGCGTTGCCTTAGGCGTGAATGTGAGTGAGAGTGGTGTCTCTGTTTTGACTTGCAATAGATCGGCAAATTGTCCAGAGTGTACCCCGCGTTCACCTTTCTGTAGCTAGATAGGCTCCAGCAACCTTATGACCCCAAATGAGAATATAGCAGATAGTAAATATTTCAGGTTATTATAAACAAGAGATCTGATTCATCAGAGTTCTTTGAGCTGTTGATTTTTTTTTTATTCTAGTAAGAAAAATAGTTAGTTTCACTAATAAAATTCAGGAAGTTTGCTGTTTTATCAACATCATATTTCCAATAATACTGGAAAGGAGGTATTGTAGCTATAGTTAGCTGTAGCTGACCTAACTTTAGGCTCCTTTTTACACTCATGGGAAAAGTAGGACGTCCCTTTGTCTTCCCGCTCTCCCATCAACACATCAAAATCCTGTGTGGGTGCATGGACGCGGCCTCCCGTTTCTTTGACAGGATGCCGAAGAAGAGCTTCAGATCTGCTGGGAAGCTCAAAATAACTTCAGTCCTGACGGCAGGAGAAATAATGACAGTACTTCAGCTGGAGCTCACAGGGGCTCCTTGTTCAATGTTTAGTGCATCAAAACCAATTTTAAAGTGGAGAAGGTCCAGAGAGGATGAGTGTGTTTGAGTGTGTTGCGGGGAGGAAACATTTGATTACAAAAAAAATTGAAATGGCAAACATGTGTTTATGACTATCTCAAAATTGTTTTCCTCAAATTTATATCTCATGGGACTTTATCTGTGTGTGTATTTGCAAAAATATTGAAAAATCTGTTAAAAACAAAGGATGTACGTATCATTATAAAAGTGGTTTCTTCAGGTCAACAACATCCATCAAGTAATATATGTATACAGTATTTTTTACTAATTTGTTTTTTTTGTTTTTTAACAACTTAATATTTTTGGTCTTTCTTGTGTGTACTTGTCTGTACACAAATGTAATCAGTTAGATTTCTTTTCACTGCATAGACTGTCCACAGTCTAGTTTTTTTTTCCATTTTATGCCATTTATTTTATTTATTTATTTATTATCCAAAAAACGTCACTGGGTTGCTGGAGCCTATCCCAGCAAGAAACAGAGAAACAGACAACCCCACACTCACACAAAATTGGGACAATTTTGACCTAAGATGTGTATTTTTGGACTATGAGAGGAAGCCAAAGTGTCCAAAGAAAAGAATATTTTACTACATATTTTAATGTATTAATAAATGTCTGTTGTTTGTAAAATGCTCTGATGGTTTTTGGGTATGATAGAAAAATGTTTTAAATGATACTTTGTTTTGTTTGTCTTTTTTTCTTGATAGTATTTTGGTTTTCTTTGTGTTCTCTCCTTTGTTGCTTCCCTTTTAAAAAGCCCTTTAAGTTATTTGAGAATACGTTTCATCAATAAAGATTGATTGAAGTCAGCTGGTGTTGAATACTCTACTCAAAGTTTAAGCATTACATTCATATGCATTCTTATTTAGTATGCGTTTATAAAACTTCTTCAGTCTTGTAATGGTCCGCTTAGCACCAACAATATTTTAAAAAAACAAAAGAACAACGCTAACAATATATCCAATTATATAACCAACAGTTTGGTTCAAAAGAGTACCGGCTCTCAGGATTTTCATATAATCACCCATTTTCTAGACACGGCAGCTGTGCACGACTGGTATCAGTACGGTGAAATGAACGCACACATCTGTGAGAACATATGTGGATATCACTGAATCGTTTAAAAAAGGAGCTGATGCTTAAAAGTCAGATAAGAAGATTATCGTGTGCACAGACCATCAACATTATTAAAACAAAATAATCTCTCTAAAACATGTTCGAGTTATTGCAAAGAGGCTGTTTTGTTTAAGACCCACTCCAATAAAAATCCTGGTTTTGGTGCGTTTTTGACCATTTCTTCATTCAAAATTGTGTTGGATCAGGAGCAGATAAAAACCAGCGGTTTGAAAAAGCTAAAGTTGGCTGCTAGGGCCGGGCCAAAGTCTCCCTTCTCCACTTAAATTCCGATCCATCCACAAATACATCCATTAATGTGAGCCAACATTTGGTTAAAAACTGTGTATAGTTCTGATGTTGCTAGCCATTTTTTACAATGTCAACGTTATCTTGGGCTTGTGAGGTGCTATAAGCTAGTGTGAGAGAGTGTAAATAAAGGGCTGATGGGAAATAAGTGGAAATAATGCCACTGCCAACGGTCCTGCAGAGCTGCGGGACCTCATTAGAAATTCACTTTTAGGGGTTGTTACGAGACTGTTGGCGTGGAAGTTAACCTAGCTAATTTCTCTCTTTCGCTAACAAGAAGTTCCTCACAAGCCAGAACTAACACTAGTGTAGCAAAAACAAAACAAAAAAAAAGAATATTAATGGATCTATTTGTCTGCAAGTGGATGATTCAGAACTGTAGCAGAGAAAGGAGCCTTTGGCCCACCCACGGCAGTAGCTGCGACACAAACCTGGGCTTTTTCCAACCACCAGTTTTCATCTGCTCCAGATCCATCACATTTTAAATAAAGAAATACTCAAAAACACCTATTTTAATCCTAAATTCTTTGCCCTCCATCATGAGAAAAATTCAACTAGAACCTGTTAAAAACACCAAAAGCTCACTAGAGTGAATTTTTAAGTTAACATTTTCAATGATGTCCTGGTCGTCACGTTGGAATGAAGCTGTTCCGCTGCACAAAGGAAAACTAACTCGGTCCCTTTTGAACAAACAATTTGTTTGTTTTTTACTTTAACCTTTTATCTTCCTCATTAAAGGCTTCAAATACTAGTCAAGGAAGATAACAGCATGAGTCAGCAGTTTCACAGAGGGATTGATAAGCAGTCTAGTTTATATAACACGACATTTAATTTAGGACAGTAAAGCCTGGCCTGATCGGCAGCCACACATAATCTCCACTCAAGCGCACATTTTTTTTTTTTTTTTTGGGGGGGGGGGGAATGATGAGACAGTTCTCTCATTGAATTGAAGCAGCCCATCTTTGGGCAGCCCATAAAATTCCCCTCAGAATCACAGGTCTGAACCATAAAATTCCCTGTGATAAAGGGAATACATGCCTGCCTTCATCCTCCCCTCTCTCTGGGAGATTGCTGTGGATGGCCCGGCACCTTTGATGTGAGCAGAGCGAGGGCTTAACTCTGCTCCAGCTTGGCTGACTGACTGCGATTCCTGAAGGTATTACCATGCTAACTCTTTAAGCGAAGCCTATGCTGTGGCGCGGGAGGACCACAGGGGGCTTTGTGCTTAAAAAGAAACGATTGTAGTTGAGAAGAAAAACTCGAGTACAGAGGTTATGGTGGGGGTCCAAAAAGAAGGCAGCGAATGTTTACGGTTTAGTATCCATAATACGTTTAATCCAATTTATCCACCTTTGCAGAAGTGCCATTGTTGTTATTAAAAAAGCAAAAGAGCGTCCAAACAGCTGGTGGGAGTGGGAAGGGATTAAAGGAGTGGATTAGGTGTTATTACCCTCTTTTCTGGTGACATCTGAAGATGATTAAGACGGAATTTAGTCTGTCCATCTCTTACACAATCCCTTTTCTAAAAACCCTTTATTCCTTACATCTCATCCCAATGTGGAAGCATATGGGATCCGTTAAGATAAGCGGACGGCATAAAACGAGACATCATTAACCGCATCTTGCTGCAGGTGATTCAGATAAAAAAAACATGGCATCATTAGAGACATGTTTAGCTCCGACACACGGCAGCACACTTAAACATGTGACTACATGAAAAAGCTCTTCCACTAACGTGTCTGGGGAGAATGCCGGCTAGATGACATTTAGGGGAGATTAGGCTGTCTCAGTGTTACTGAGAAGATCACGAATGGTTTTACGACCAGCCGCGTAGACAGATGGAAAGAGAAGGAGACAGGTAGCATGCATAGAGGAGACGGCAAAGTGGAGGAAGTTAACAGGGGATCTGGTACTCTGTTTGAAGATTTAAAGGAGGTTTAATAGCTAACAAATTTAGTTGTTTTGCTGCATTTTTACAATTGTTTTTTATTGAAGTGGCAAATTGGTTTGGCTTTGAAGACCCATTCTGATGAAAATTGTGTTTTTTAACATGTTCTTGTAGCATTTTTCTGATGACGGAGGAATTTGTAAGGACAATTAAGGTTAAAATTGAATTTTTAGGTATTTTTTAATATCAAATTGTTATGGATCAGGAGCAGACATAACAATATAGGGAAGAGGGGCGTGGTTGCACCAATAGTCCCACCCACAACTCCAAGGCAAATTTCTAATGAACTACTGCTGCTCTGCAGAAACTATGTCCAAGAAAACAACACAGGTTTTGTTTTAGTTTTGGATAAAAATGGCACGATTATTATTAAAAGACCACAGGGAACGCTTGATAATTGAAGTGGGTCTTTAAGAAACTTAGAAGTTCTGTTTCTACTGTTTGCTAAGGATGTTTCTTTTGGGTTCTTCAAGCCATGACCTTCAGCCCCTACTTTGGAAGTTTGGGTGTGAAGTAGTTAGAAGAAGAATTAACCCTTGCAAGTTTGAGGTCATTGTAAAAAAAAAAAAAACAAAGATGGAGTTCACTCAGGTTGAAAGTAAGTCTTATACGAGTTAAGATGTTATATGAGTTATTCCTGCACAACATTTAATAATGCATGCAATGTATTAGTTACAATGTAATTACTGTAGGTACCAGTCAAGACTCAGATTTTTAAAGATGTGACAAAATTTTCAATACTAGCTAATCAATGTTATAGCCTTACCAGTGACTATGAAGCAAGGGCTGTGAACCAACAGATATGATCATGGCTACAAGCAACAAAAAATTATTTTTCTTCACAGGACATCTCCCCTAGAGATAAGGTGCAAAGCTCAGCCATCCAAAAAGGACCATGTGGAGATCCTGTCTTCCCCACTGAAAGCAGCAGGTTCAAGTGATTTGGTCAGAATTGTTGGGAAAATGTAAACTAAAAAAATACATTTTTGGCAGACTCCCGACAAGCTGAAGAGATTCTTTATAGGTTTACTGAGCCGATAATGTCACCCAAACAATGAAAATTAAATATTAAAGTTGGTATTGACTGAAGTTTGATCTGCCCTGCTGATTCTGTTAGCTCTACAACATTCCAAAAAGGGGACTCCAGATGGGACAAAGTGAAGGATTGAATCTGGTCCTCCTTGCTTCCTCTCTTTTCTTATTTTAGCACTTATTAGCTCCTCCTCCTCACTGTTTGTTGGCTTCTTATTTTATTACATGACTCTCAAGTTCATTGTAAAGTTAATCCAATATCTACAATCTGACGCCTTTTACATTGTTTCACTGTCGATGAAACATGTAGCCTCAAAGTATATCAAGATTATTCTTTTATTTTGCTTTTTTAAATGACTTATTCAAAGGCTGAATTTCACTGCACTTCTTCCCCTCTAAAAAAGAATAGCCTACAGCAATATATACACAGTGTACTTATTTAACTTGACTGCCAGCAGCTCAGAAAGTACCATATGAAAACAAAATGTGTACAACAGAAATGAGTGTTGATATAAAAAGTTGAATTCATTCTCACCTTTAGTCTTTGAACATCAGACTTTCCCACTAAGAGTTTTTACCGAGGCAGGAAATGTGCTGAAAGCCTGTCAAAAATTACCGTCTGAGTTTCTCTTTGTGTGGTTGCATATTCTTCCGGCTTCTGTAAGACCTGATTGCAACTATATTGATCAGGGCCAGCTGAGAAATCGACCTGGACTTGTCTGACATCAACCTCTCCTCCTGCCTCTAAATCCTTCTCTTTCACCCTGTACCCTCAATGTTTTCATCATTCTAAAGCATGCCTCATATTCCATTTCTTTTCTTTTTCCAAGTTAATTCCAAGTTTTTTTTTCTTCCAACCTTCTCTTTTTGCTGGTGTCCTCATGATCAACCCTCAACTCCTCCACACCTTCATCCGTCTAGACAGTTCTTTGCATATGTTCTTCACATATCCATTACTCCTTCCTGCACATCTGCATCTCACTTTATCCTTTGCCAATTTCTTCGCCCCTTATCTCAAATCTTGTGCGTTTCTTTTCCTAATCTCTCCCCACATCATCCATCCCCCTTATTCCCCCCTCTGAGTGATTAAGTGATGGTTGGGCTGGCACAGCTGGTGGAGTTGGCCGTGCAGCCCGTCTTCATGACAGCTGTGCTGCAGTGTCTTTGCCAGATCCTTACTGGGGCATTAGTACTCTTGTAACATTTTCATCGCAGGTTACACAGGGTTTGTGGGGGACTCACTGAACTCCAAGCTGTTTAAGCTTCAATTTTATGATCTCACTACTATTATCATAAAACTGCACAATTGGTACAAGCCAAGGTGGAGAGATTGCACTCTGTAGAGAACTTAAATATCGCTTCAATTGTGTTTTGGTGTTTTTAAAGGGCCTCTACCAGGCTTTACTTAAGTCTTTCAAAGTAAACTATATCCATGTATATGATCACACTAAAGGACAAATTATTTATTAAATTGAAGTTATTTTTGTGAGATTTTTACTATCTGCTTGTGGGTGCTGCCTATTTCATGACTTCAGCGTAGAGCTGTCTTAAGCATCGTGTCCGCGTTTCACACACAAAAACAAACATCCGAACTTTTGCAAAGATGTATGTGCATAGCCTACCATAGACCTGCTTTTAGTAACCCCGGCCATCGCTACACTGATAGTAGCAATGGCTGGGGCTAGCAGCTGAGCGGCAAAGCTAGCGACTGACTACCGCTAGCTGAGTGCCAAAGCTTGCTGAGAAGAGAAAATTGGGTGCTTGTCTGGCAACGCAAACTCTTCCTGAAATTGGCTCTTCTCTCTTTGTGACATCAGCAAATGAGGGCCCGCTCGTTTTCGGGGGTTGGAAGAGGCTAGTGCTCAAAACGTTGCTTTTTGGAGGAATACTCAGAAATGTGTGATTGGATCAAAATACCACTTTGGGGTTGTTTATAGTGAGGAATGAACATTAAAATACACTAATAGCTCAAAAACTTGAGTTTTCATGGTATGGCCCCTTTTGACATGTTCTTCTGGCATCTTTCTCATGACGCAGTACATGTGTTAAAAAATTAAGTTTATAATTGCATTTCAGACTATTCCTTTATTCAAATTGATGTGAATCAGGATCAGAAAAAAATTTCCATTGGAAAAAACTTGTGAGATGTAAGACACTATAAGGGCGGGCCAAAAGCTCTCTGCTCAGCTCCATTCTGATACATCCACTTACTGACAAATAGATCCATGAACGTCTTTGTTTTCCTGATCTGAGCTGGTATCTGGCTCAAAACTGTACGACTGGACAGCTCCAATTTTGCTCGCCATTTTTGTTGGACCAATAATAGGTTGTGAGGGGCTGTAAGCTTGCAAGAGAGAGTGTAAACGAAGAGATGATGGGAATGAGTGAAGATTTACACTTTGCCAAAAGTCTTGCACACAGCTCATAGGAACATTTTTAACCCCTGTGCTATCGTAGGCATGTTTAAATTAAAAGTGGGGTCATCTGGACCCCACAAGACAGGGCGCTGAACTTTTTTTTTTCCAGGGATTTTTTATCTTCACTAGGGCTTCGATTAATCGATTTGAATCGATTTAAGCGTAATAGATCAATAATCGATGCACAAAAGATATAAATCAATTTAGCACATAAAGCTAAAGTCCGCTAGCTTGATTCTAACATTCAATAGAATTTCCCATAGGACGGCTAATGCTAACGTTTGGTTGATCAAAAAAATACATAGCTGACTAAATCTGAACATTTTTATTTACTTGAAGGTATTAATTTTTCCAACTCTTTTAAGGAAAAAAAATTAAAGTAACTATTTGTGGTCTAAAACTTTTTTTTTCCCCTCATACTGTTGACTTCTTCTAGAATAAAATGTACCTATATAGCGTGATCGCCACCTAGTGGCAAAACTGAAACGCCCTCCAAGAGAAGCAACTCTGTTGACAATGTTAATGATCTGAACATCTCTGTTAGAGTTTCTCCTTTAGAGAATCCATGTAACACTGTATAATATTAACAATCTTAGTATTTTACTAATAAATTTTACAATACGTGAACTGTATCAGAGTTATATACATTTAAATTAAATAGTAGATTTTTAATGTATTTCTAAATAAATGTATATACATTTGTAAACTTGAATTGATTCAAGTTGTTGTGAATCGAATAATTTCTGGAAATTGTAACCAATATCCAGCCCTAATCTTCACTTATGTCCGTGGCAGACGTGAAATCCTGCCCACTTTTGTCATGGGAGGGATTACACATCAACATAAGGGTCATCTGACCCCCAATAATGAACTACTGCCACTCTGCAGAGACTATGTTCAAGAATACAACAGGGGTTCATAATTAAAAGATCACTGGGAACACTTTTAAAACAGATCAAAAGATGATTGGAGTTTAAATCTTTCAGTTACAACCAAGTTTGTCACACTGACTACAAAAGTGTCTGTCATTGAACTCGCACCTCCATTTATTCATTAAAAAAGCCTGCCATTGTCGGCGCACTGAATGCAATTACTGAAAAGTCTAACAGAATACAGCCAAAATTCTTACTTTCAGCATGTGAAGACAAAAACTCTAACAATAGTGATTCTATCTCACCTTTCATTGTGAAAGCAAACTTTTCAAGTGAATAGCAATGAGTCGTGACCAAAAACAGAAATAATTTCAGGCAAGATATTTTATTTATTTTTTTTCTTTTTGAGCTATTAAGTTATTTAGGTCATGCTTTTTTTAACAGACTCTGATAAACAGTTTGAATGTCTGCTCTTCTCCGTGTGCCACAAGCACACCAGCCTGGAGTTGCCAATCAAGCAGCTGTTTCTGGTTTATTGGTAATTAGTCCCAAGAGTATTTAAACCAAGTATCAGCACCTTCTTCCTGGAATAGTTATGAAATTCACATGTTACTTTCAATAAATATATTAAAATGTGCTTTTCTCTTCCCACGGTAGTCTTCTGAATCCCACATAAATGGCTACATTGTAATTGTAATGAGGCAGATTTTGCATGAAAAAAAATATAGACAACTGACTGGAGGGCAAAAGTTAATTAAAAATTAGCACTTGTACTTAGATACCTTACTCTTGATTGCAAGACTCAAGGCAGATGATAGCCTTCACATAGTGTGGAACATACTTTATCCTGTTGCATTAGTTACTAATATCAGCTGGTTTTTTTTTTTTTAGATTTTGATTGTTTGTCTTAACTGATAAAATGATTTTTCTGCAGTAAAACAGGTTTAAAATATAAATTCTCTTTATTACTGAACAACTTTATAGTTGGGTTGTATTTTCGTAGGTGTTATAAATATGACTGTTTGCTAAAAGTAATGATGCCTGAAAAAAAATGTGGTGCACAGCTTGATTCATCTGGCTTATTGCTCCCAGGTCATTAGAACTGTTGGATTCCTTCCCAGATGGCACATGCACACGTCTCACTAACCTTGGGTTAAGACTGGCACAGTGGCCTTCTATTTGAAAAATCTGGCAAACAATTTTTGCTTCTAATTAAATGTCTTAGTTAGGTCAGTCCAGTACTTCAAGTCCCTTTGGTGATTTCTATGAACGCTTTAAACAGCTGGCATTTTAGCCAAATAAATAAATAAAAGTCTAGATTAAAAAATGGTATAAACAAATCCACACAATAGCATGATGGTTAGGACTGATAAAACTACAAAATCAACAGCTATTTGTAAAATTAGTAACTTCCTCTTTTGGTGGTTGGCAGTATTTCATTGTACAAATTTACCACTAACTAGTGTCTGTTAGGGTTGTAAAGTGGGAGGCCATACACTATTAAAAAAAAAAAATTGAAAAGTTTTTCCATTTTTAGATTTAATGTGTTCTGAGGTATTGATAATTAAAATTCAAAGACAGGAATGTACAAAGCTGTTGAAGTCTCACTCCGGTCATATTTTGATTTATTATAAAAGCTAAAAGAATAAAAATACTTCTGTGGTTTTATCGGACATAGTTCCTGCAGAGCGGCGGGACTTCAGTAGAAATTCACATCTGAACTGTGGGCGGGACCACTGGAACTGAGTAACTCCACCCCCTTTTCCCATTAGTCTTTTATAACCAAACTAAAATTAATCATTCAATTTTATCCATGTTATATTATGTAAGAAATAGAGTGCGCTGTCTGTATCTACTTTAGAAAAATACAGACGCAGCTTGGAGTCCGCTCTGCCATCCACGTGTGCTTTCACCCGTCACAGGAGCAGGTGGTGAGACCGCACGAGAAGCCCCTCCCTCCCACTGCGTGCAAAAAAGCAGAGAACAAAGTCTTCTCCGTGTTCGCCCAGTACCCACACCACTATGCTTTAAGCATTTAACTAAAAATTTTCCTTACATTCCATTGTTGGGCTCACGCGAAGCGCCCCCTGGTGGACTTTTTTTGTATTATTGTAAGAAACCAATTCAGGATAATCATTCGTGAGTTGAAATATCGCGATAGTTCGCCGTACATTTCGTCCCACCTCTAGTTATGATACAATTTTTTTAACAAAAAAATGTAGTCTTAATTAAGTACCATGTTCCTTTTTTAAATGTATTACCAACAGTGTCCAGGTCCCCTCTGATTTTCTTTTCCAACTGTTTATCACTCTGACTAATAAAAAGGTTTTGCCAATATTAGTCTGGACTAGCTGGGCCTGACTGTTATATAACTTTGAAACACTCATTTATAAATGTGCATATATGAACAGCATGCCTCAGCGTTATAATAAGACTGAGTGAAGACACAAATAGTCTACGACAGCAAACAAACAATGCTTTTTCACACATTGCACATTTCCTCTTCTCTCAGTCTTTGCATTCTCTTGTCACTCTGAAGCACAAGTCAAGCTGAGACTGTGGCAAAATCACGCCAATAAATCCAGACTTTTTACATGTCTGTGTGGCATGCTGGGAAAGATATTTTTGGGGGGTAATGGTCAGCTCTGCATTAGTAAAACAAAATAGGTAAACTAGACATATGTGTGATTTGTTGGTTTAAAAAAAGGAAAATCTCAGTAAAGAAAACATAAATACAGCAATTTTCCAGTTGACTCCACAAAACTCAACATTCCACCATTCCATGGAAAAAATGTAAGAATTATTTAGAAATTAGAAATGGCTTTCTATTGGTCACGTTTTGTTTAAGACGTTTTTCTTTCACGTGTTTTAACCACCGCTCTAAAAGAGCAGATGATGAAACTCCAGACAGAAGTGGACAAAAGTGTGAAATCTTTAAGAAAATTTTATGTAATCTTCTGCTTCAAAGTACTCTAATTTAGCATAAAATGGCAATCGCATTTCATTTCATATTTTTCCCCAAATTTGCTCTCTTTGTTGCTAGTCTATTAGACGACTTCAATTTAACGCAAAAAATAATAATAAAAACAATCTCTTGAAGATTCAAACACTTTTGCCCAGTTTTCAGCTGCTCCAACTGCTTTATTTGTTTAAGATGTTCCTGCTGGTGTTTATGCCTTGTGTTAAGGGTACAGCGTTTAAAGTGTGCTTTAGCTCAAAGTATAAGCACCAGTCAGAGGCAGATGGGCTTGTTAATGCAGTGATGTTGTTATGTAAGCCCTGCTATCTTTGCCCCCATGTGTCTGTCTATACCGCAGTACAGAGCGAGGCAGAATACGAGAGAAAAAGGAGTTTGTGAGTCAGTCAATGTGTCTGTTTTAGCCAATCGCTATTTGCAACACACACACACACACTGAAGGACAGATGGGGATTGATGTGATAAATCAGAAGGAATTGACTTGTTGTCCAGGGTTTGATGAACTCTTCTCCCTCTTTAACCCATCTTCCTCATTTCCCTACAAACTGGGTAGTAGCCAATGCAAACGTCCCACACTCAGCCAGACAGACATAAGAAAGTGTATGTAAGCAAAAGAGTAGGGGTGTAACAATAAATCAATGAATCGATTTATTTATCTACGATCTAACCAGATCAATCTGTCTGAGGCAAGTTGTTAATTAAATTGACCTATATCCTTATAGAATCATTTCAGGATAAAATTAATCAATTATATTAATCTTTAAAGATATTATTTGGATTGAGGAACAGTAATTTTATTTTGATATATTGTGAAAACTAACAAGAGCCGTAGTGGACAATACACATGTGATGGTGACAAAAATGATCATTACAGTCAAATGTGTGGAAACACTTTGAATTTTGCAAAGACATGACCATACAGTGTGTTTGAATATTCTAATAATGTTCAGTTTGTATTATTTTGATGTAGAAGAACAACAGTGGCTTGGACTTTATGAAACTAAAATGTGAATGGATTTGCCATTAATTCTTGTTTGTACACACGTTTAATTTAGACTTGATTTGTCTTCCAAGAGATACAAGGATTCTGGAAAACTTCCCCAGGACTGTTCAGAACCAGGTATTTATCCCTGGATCACATTCCTGGAATTTTTGTCAAGAGATGTCCTGAATCAATTTTAGGTCAGTGAATCAGATCGTTCAAAAAGAATCGAATCGTTAGAAATAAATTGTTACACCCCTAAAAAAGAGCAAAGGACTTCAGACTACAAGACTACAAAGAAGATGTTAGAGGCCATTTCTTCTGCATCTCTAGATCTACAATGAATCTGAGATGTGTTGTCGTTAGTGAACAAAGAAACGCCCACTCTAAAGGAAGACTTTGAAGAAGATATCTCCAAAAAGGACCAACCATAAAGAAATCCTAAAAGGTTTCCTTTTTTTTTTTCTACTGGAAAACAACAAATCTATCCTCAGACATTCTATAGCTTCAGTTCTTTCAGCTTCTTGCTAAAAGTTGAATCAAGTTCAGTTTGTTTTTTGCTTTCCACATCATCTCTCAGCAGAAAAACAGACGACGACTCGCATAAATATTGAACACCAGACGGAACAACTATCACTGTTCTTGTTTTCTTTTGTCAGGGCTTTACAATAGACTGCAATGAGAGAGTTATTCAGCAACTCTGAGAAAGGTAGAAGATGGGAAAACCTGCTCCAATATGTGACAGGTCATGCAGTCATAATAAACAGCAGATTCTCATTACTTTTTTGTATTGAAATCTTTAAATTGTGTTTCCATAGCAATACTGCGCATAATTTATTCATCAATGTTTCCATGCTTCTTTGTAAACCATAAAAAAACGATGGATATCAGGCTCAGCCTGGACAGAACTTGGAACTGGAGCTGCTGGCTAAGACATAATCACACATGAAAACGAATGTGGTGCTTATCGGAATAACTTGCATGTTGAACAGCATCAGAAAAAAAAGGGGGAAAGCAGAGGAGCGGGACGGTGAAAGGATGGACGGAGCTGTGTGATCTTGCAGCACGCCCATGCTGCTGAGAGCCGTGGACTCCAAACATCTTGTCAGAAACCAAAACAGCTATCAATTATTCAACAGGTACAGAGCGCACCAGCTACAGAGGAGAAGACATGGAAGGAGATGAGGTTTGAGGGGAAAGGAGGGGTGGGGGAGATACTGTACATCCTGCATGGGGGTTATGCACAAAAGATTAGAATTTTCTCTCTGTCATTGCCTTTGGAAAATCACTGTGGATACGCTTTATTTGTGTCAGCGACAATAAACAAACACACAACTTTGCATCTTTGTCGACATCCACAAGGATTTCTGGTTAAATACCGTTTTTGCATTTCTATATACTGTAGCCTAAACACCACTTAAAGGATAACAGAAGAGAAAATTGTGATTTATGGCATTTTTCTGATGAGGGGGGACATGCAGTATTTCAAGAAAATTAAGATTAAAATTGCATTTCTGAGGTTTTCTTTATTCAAAATGCTGTTAATCACAAGCAGACGGAAAAAATGCTATTTGAAAAAGTTTGCAGTTGTGACATAGATCATACGCTGGGCTGGCCACTCCATTCGGATGCATCCACTTTTAGACAACTATTTTCACCAGATCCTCAAAAGTCTTCAAAACTTCAAATCTATACAGCTGGATTGTTGCATTTGTCGCACCTGTAATGCTAGAATGGGAGTGTGAGGGGAAACAGGTAAATGACAGGAAGTCACAGTCTTGCTCAAAGTGGGCTCAGAAACGTCTATTCGAGTGACCATTCTCAATGAAAAGTTTATGTAAATATGCATTTTGCGCTTCCATATTCAAAACTATTGCATTAATGCAGGTTTTTCAGTTCGTTTCTGGACTCTGTATTGAAATTTACACAAGTTGAGTTTTGATCATTCAGTGAGTTGGATTTAGTGACAGGGGGTAGCGTCCTTTTCAATTCACGGAAGTACCACCATTTTAAAATTAATCTTGCAGGAAAAATGAATAATTGTGGTCTGTGTCTGGCTAGAATTATGACATGTCAGTCATATATTCGAACAGATCTGTGAAAGAAAAAGCCTGGAGCAAGATTTGCAAAAATCCGCTTCGACATGTCGCACCAAACATCTTCAAACTGTGAGTGAATGTGTTAGTATTGTATTGCGACAGTCCAGTGTAAACACCAAATTCTTCTTGAATACCCAGTGGGAACATAGCCTTAGAGGCTAATTGCTGCTCTGTAGAAACTATATCCTAGAAAGTGATACGGATTTTGTTGATATTCTGGCTAAAATGTGTATAACCATGATTTAAAAACTACTGGGAACACTTTTAAAATACACCAAAAGATGATTGGTGTGGGATTTTAAACAGACTGGATGTATTTGGTCCGCTTAAAGTAAACCAGAGTTTGTTTCCCACAACAATGCGGAACAAAGTTTCAGTTTAAATGCATCCTATCGGACCCCGGTCCAGGATCAGGAACCGCTTTTGGACCCATCTGTCTAGGTTGTCCCGGTCAGTTTCCAATTGGACTGAGATTCGGTTGGCTCGGAAATTCCTCAGTCTGAATACGAAAGAAATCCCTAAAAATTGAAGTAAAAAAAATCTAGTCACTGACTGATGTGCAACATGAACTAACTGGTGACTAACAAGTTAGCATTATTTTAGAATTATTTCTTTAACTTTAATTTAAAAGTTAAAGAACACTCTGGTGCGCACCAGTTACTAACCATAGAATTCTTTTTTGCCTAAAAATTGAAGTAAAAAAAAAAATAAAAGTTTAAAATCTGGATAACTATCTGTATTTTTAGGCAACAACTTTAATTTTGTTTTAAATAAGTAAAGCGGGCTGCACGGTGGCGCAGTGGTTAGCACTCTTGCCTCACAGCAAGAAGGCCCCGGTTCAAATCCTGGCTGGGGGATCAGAAACACCAACTGGGACCTTTCTGTGTGGAGTTTGCATGTTCTCCCCGTGCATGCGTGGGTTCTCACCGGGTACTCCGGCTTCCTCCCACCGTCCAAAAACATGCTTCATAGGTTAATTGGTTACTCTAAATTGCCCCTAGGTGTGAATGTGAGAGTGACTGTGTGCGTGATTGTGGCCCTGCGACAGACTGGCGAACTGTCCAGGGTAAACCCTGCCTTCGCCCATCAGCAGCCGGGATAGGCTCCGGCATCCCCGCGACCCCGAAAGGGATAAAGCGGCAAGGAAAATGAATGAAAAAATAAGTAAAGCGTAGCAGAAAAAAATATTTTTTTTTAATGATTTTTTTCTATATGTTTTTTGGGTAGTTAAAGGGATAAAATACAATCTCGAGAACCATCAGCTTCTTTTGACAAGAATTTCTTCTTCTAGTTTCTCTTAAAAGTGCAGTGTACTGTACGAAAAAACCGTATAGATAGGCTAACAGCATCTAAGCCACCCGTTCATCAAGCTAAAACTGCTGTATAGTCACAAACTGCTCCTTCTGCCCTTCTATAAGCTGGTGTTCAGCAGGTCGGAGATGGAGGTGGGTGTATTTTTAAAGTTTGAACAGAGCCGGGCTGTCTCGTTACTGTTAAGCAAAGCCTGTCTTTTTCTGTACTTGATACATGAAATTTAAATCCGTCCTCGCATGTCACACTCTGACAGAAATGTCTCAAAAATGTCTGTGGCTCATTTACTTTAATCAGCAGATGAAGACGCTCCCGCGAGCGACTGCTTCATCCAGCTGTCACTCCCTCTGGTGACAAGAAAATACCAAAGTTCCTGAGCCGAGAGAGACACAAGACTGTAGCACACACCCACACAATCAGCCTCCATCAGCTCGACTGTCTTCACCTGCCACTGGCTCCGTCTTTCTGCAGAAAGCCTTTCTTTATCATCCAGGTAAAGTGTGTTTCCAAAAAATCATACGTTTCCTGACTTCTTTCTTTCTTCAGACTGTAGCTCTCCTCTTTTTTGTTCTACACCAGTATTTGTTTGGCGTAAGGAACCACTCCTCTCTCGTGTTTGGCTCTGGCACTCGCACTTATGATTCGAGAGGCTCACACACTTTCACACACCATTCTTTTGAAGACTTTGTGCTCGCTATAGTATGTGATCAAACGATATTTTTTTTTCCACCCCGTCTTTCATTGTAAAGTCTTTTCACTCTCCCAGATGCAGAAACACCTTTTTTTCTCACGCTCTCCCATCAGATACAACTGAATGTGTAACTTGCCCCCAGCTGTTGTAAAGTGAACCTGCAATCAGAGGGTTTTACAGGACTCCTGACAGGGAGGGATGCCTGCTTTGATTGGGCAATTTGATCATGCAAGATTTTTCTATTGAGCCACATTTCCATGGACTGTCTGTGCAGCATAAGCGGTCTAAATAACATTGTACATCCGATTTCAAAGGTTAGGCAGGAATAAGCCATTTCTGTGTTGTAAGTGTAGAGCTAGCTAATTATTCCTTTGCCTTTAGGTCCTCTGGGGGTTACAGATATAGGGTTTTGTTTACCTCTTTAAATTTAGCATGTCATATTTCTGAATTTTAAACTTTTTATGTTTTTTTTTCTCTACAATTCAGAGCTACACCAAACATTGGTGAAAGAATGAAAATTACACGAGTGCAACAAAACAGAACACTGGGGCTGAAATTCAGGACTAACATTCCTGAGGCACTAATCAATTTGGCTCAGTACTATCCAGCAGAGGTGGGACCAAGTCATTGTTTTGCAAGTCTCAAGTAAGTCTCAAGTCTTTGTCCACAAGTCGAGTCACATGTGAAGACCACCAAGTGTCAAGTTGAGATACATAGTGGTACTGCATGTCTAACTGCTGGATTATGAACTCGTGCAAAATGTACATTTTGACAAATTGCGAACTATCTCTATAGCAAATTTAACAAATTTAATTAATAAAAAAGTCAGAAAGATTGGTGTGCTACGCTTAGACTGTCTTCAAAAAGAGCTATTTAAATTAAATTAAATTAAATTAAATTAAATTAAAACACCAAAAAATATTTCCTTTAGCTGGACTATTACAGTATGATGTCCAAGAAAATATCGATAATTAACTTCTTTTAAAGGTGCAATACAATTGAATGCAACAGTAATAAATGTAAATGGAGGCAAAAAAATGTATGTGCACATTTAACAAAAAAGAGAATAAATAATATGCATTTTGAGTAATATGTTGCATTTACAACAAATGAATTTAATATGTATGGGTTGACGTCTTAGAATGATTGGAGTTGCACAGGAGCTTGACAGAAAAGCACTTTGCACTCACCAGATTCTTCTGAATATTAATGACACTTGGTGCATCCAATGAAAGAACCCATTCTGTTCTGTTTAGGTCAAGTAAAAGAGTCTGAAGGCAACCCAGTTTCATTTTATAACACAGGCTAATTTTAGAGAGACATACTATTACTATGAAAAAAAGTTTGTGCTGAATCCAACAATGGTTTCTGGGTATTGTACAGCACAATATCAAACATTTGATTTTTATTTTTCCTTTCTTAGGACTATTTTGTTTGACTTTGACAGATTGAAAATGCAACACATCCGCTCTTGTAATTATTTTACCATATTTACACACAGGGCATCAATTATAAATGGGACGCAGGCTCCCAGAAAATTGCTGTGCAGCTAAATGATAAAACAAGATTAGGCAGGCAGAGCGTTGTGAGCTGAGAAAACACAGGACAGAATGAGTCTGTGAGTAACCTTGAGATGAGAGAGAAGAAGCCCTCGCAAAGGTCGTTGATATGCAGAGCTGTCACAGGGATTCTCGCCGTGCGTGCTGCGTGTTGATTCGTTGCTTCCTCTTCTCTGATGTGCCTCGCATTACAGATGTAATTGATTGTCGTTTGAATTCCATTTCATCTATCGATTCCTGGTTTGGTTGACTATGAGGTTACATACCCACCACAGTGTATTCTCCGTATTCTCCAAAACCAGGTCCTGATTTGTGAAACGTGCCCACCGACTCACCAGTTCTGCGAGAGCTCATTTGGATCAATCTCAAATCTCAATTACACTAATATTTGGAGCCTTTCAGCCCGCTTAAACATATTATAGCAAATCCATTTGTTAACATCATCCACCAAGGGGATTATGTATGCAAAACAAGGCGAAAGAGCAAGAGCGCCTTGTTTAACTGTCCTCCTGATAATTGCTTTTAGACTAAATGTATGTGTGCTAACTCAGCTGTCAGCAGCAGAGGAGGACTCAGAACGTCACTTCAGTCCTTTTGTCTCTCTCTTATTAAAAGCACCACTTTGTGTGGCAACAGCCAGATGTTTTAGGCTAAAAGTTTGGAATTCCATTAAAACAACCTTTTTTTGTTTTTGCAAGTTCAGAAAAGTTGCAGTTTTACCACCAAATATTGACACTGAAAATGAACATAAATGTCAGTGCAGAGCTGAGGAATCCAAAAGAAGATCATAGCTGGAGGTAAGTTGCATAATAATTTCACATCTCATATTTTTTTAGTATATAACCACATTCACAGCAAAGGAAAACAACAAAAACGTCATCACTCAAAGTAGATAAGAGAGGAAGAGCTTCATGCCTTCAGGAGCTGGCATTTAAAAAATACAAGTTGCATAATCATATTGTTTTCCATAGAAATGCAAACCATCAACTCAATGCAAATGTGTTTCTGTTCCTGTCTGTACCTCTCTTTAAAGATTAGGAACAACATCAGGCAAGAGAGACACAAATGCATTAGGATATTGCCTGCTAAAGGACAGGTGAATCATTGTCTGTACTCCTCTGAGCTACTGTGGACATTCACATACGAAAGACTGATTTAATAAACTAAAATATTAGCCGACAAAGGTGGTTAGGATAAGGTGATTTTTTTGGAGGACACTGCATACAAATTGAACTTACAATAATCACATATAGTCATGAAGTTTGAGAAACTTTTGCTTTTCCTGATTCACCAACAGACTGTAAACACAAGAATGTAAGGGAGGGTCTAGACTAGAACATTGTATTAATATCTGCCTATTTAAATTCTTAAAATAATTTTCCAGGTGTTTTTGTTCCAAAAAAAAAGTTAAAATGTATATGCAAACAGATGAAATTTAAAGAAATGAGTGGATACATTTTGCCTTTTAAACGTGAAAAAAGATTCCAAGAAAAAACATTTTTATTAGGAATATGCGATATATTGGTGCCAGTATCGATATCGGCCGATACTACATACTTTGGTTTATTAGTATCGGACCAATAGTAAAAAAAAAAAATCCACTGATATTGCTCTGACTGTTTTAAGATAGGCTTATGTTTACAGTCAGTGAGTAATTGTTCTGTTTTTGTGTATATTTTATATTTGATAGGGATACGTGTTGTTTCTAAAAGATCCCTGGCAATGGAAAGGGTATGATTTACAGTTATGTCTAATAGTCAGTCAAGGTTGTCAGATACATTTTTCACAGTTTTAAAATGATACAGCCTTTGCTGTACGTAAAAAAAGGTCAAGCAGAATGTGATTGTACAGTAAGAGGAAAGTTGTGTGTTTCTTATAAACAAAGAAAAAAAGAGAATCTCAACTTTGTGTTATTGTAGACACTTCAATATCAGTATTGACAAATATTGGCTATCAGCCACAGTTTTAGGGGAAATATCGGTTATCATATCAGGCAAAAAAATATTGGCCCATCCATATTTTCAATATGTCACTTTTATGTTACCTAACCCCTTATTTTTGTATCAATTAAAAGCAATTCAGGCAACTTGCCTTTAAAGTTTTTAAACAAGTCTGTTATGTCAAAACTCTCAATCAGCTATGCTATTTTTTTCCTGACCTTTTTAAGAGACCTCATTTAACCCTAGAGACAATTGTACTTATGTTTGTTCACTTCAGGTAGCAGAAATGAACAATATCAAAAAATAAAAGAAATAAAATTAAAACTAAAAATGCATAATATTTAAAAAAAATGCTGCTAAATTTTCTCCCCATTGAGTTTCCCAGGTTAAAAAATACAGAATTCTTTTGCCCAAACTAAAATTATAAACTTAAAAAAAAATGAAAAACATAGATTGAAGTCAAATTGACAAAATTTAAAATTGTCCTTGAAAATGATGATTGCTGTGCATTAAAGCCCACAACGCCATTGATACAAATACGCATCAAACAACTTTTGTTCCAAACTTATCTTTAAACAGCAAGAACATGAGTGACTTTTTTATTGCAAGTCATAAATGAAGACTAAAACTAATGTATGTATAAGGTTTGTTTCAGTTTAGATATCAGGCTACATATCCAGCTTTGAAAACTCTCTAGAAAAAAAAAAACCCTTTGGTTGTTACCCAAACCAGTCAAGCTAGCAGCCAATCAGCCTGCCAGGCCTCTCTTTTCTCTGAGTGATGCTGGCAGCAGCAGCTGCCCAAGCAGAGAGGATATAGAGGGGGGGGGCATAAGGAAAAAGATTATTTCCATTATACCAAAAACCCTTTTCCTCATTCTCCACTTGTCATCAGTGGAGAGAGAAGCATGCAGGTAGGGTGACAGACGTAGAAAACTGTATCGCAGGCTGACTGCACAATTACACTGAATTTTATTATTGTGACCGATAGCAACATATCAGTGGGAGGAGATACAACGCAATGTGATTTTTTTTTTTTTTTTGTGCTGCATGTGTGGGTAAGTGGGTGGGTGCTACCCATCTGAAATTGCTGCAAGATTAAAATTGAAGCTTGTCTCCCTCAAGCGAGCCACTCTCTCTGTCTGTCACATACATACAGAGAAAGGGGGGAAAAATGACAGCACTAATCAGCCCTCTGTCAACCCCATTAGGTCTCATCCCTAATGAGAAGATCGCCCAGCTTGTGCCCTGGTTCAAACCAAAGAAGACTGATGTGCGCTGTGGTGTCTGAGTGGGGTTTTTATTAAAACAACAGAGAGATGCACAGCCAACGTCTCTATTGAGGAATGTTTTTTCTTTTTTCCACCACTTGGTTCACCAGCAGCTCGGCACTCATCACAAAACTGTTGATGCCTTTCACCAAGATGTTCTTTTGGAGGAGAGGACTGGCAGATGAGTCACCAGCAAACTCAAATCCTCCCCTCCGACATATCTGCCTGTTTCTGTGCATTTTCAGATTTGCCTAATATTTTCAAAGTGCTTTATTTATAATTATTAGTGCAGAGAGAGAAGATTGATGCTCTCACAGATTGGAGCTTACCTTTAAGCAAAGGCAGAAGTCAGGGTCACTAGTGTACTCATCTTCACTATGTTTAACTGCCACAACAAAAAACCTACTAAAGTACTACACTAGCAGCTGCTTTAAAGTACAACTTCAATCATCTTTTGATCCATTTCAAAAGTGTTTCCAGTGGTCTTTTAATTATGATTGTCCCGTTTTAGCTAAAATAGAAAAAACTGTGTTGTTTTCTGGGACATAGTTTCTACAGAGAAACAATAGTTCATTAGAAATTCACCTCTGAGTTGTATCTACCTTTCCCATCATCCCTTTATTTACACCATTGATTATATATATAGATGGACACCCATTTATAATGCCTTACCTTTGGCTCCAAGGAAATAAACCCAATTCATTCGCCATTTTTCCTAAATATGGCCGTTACCATGGTGGAGCCAGACAACAGTGATTGGTCCAAGTTGGTTTGAGTCCATATTTCTATGGCAACCACTGTCGACAATCATGAGTAAGCTTGTTCAAAGTCCACTCCTCCTTTACCTGAGAGCAGTTAGAAAGAATCTGCACATCAAACGCAAAACTGGTTATTAAAGTCTGTGGGGTTTTTGCGTCTTGGAGCCAGCTGGTACTTCCTATTTGGAATGCAAGGGGGGAGGGGTCACTCGGTCCAATTCTCTATTTACAGTCAAAGCGAGTAAGCCTGTACTCATTTCCCGTCACCTCTTTGTTTACAGTCTCTCCTGCAAGCTTACACACCCTCACAACGACAACATTACATTACACTTGCATAAAAAATGGTGACCAATACTGGAGCCGAACAGTTATGAGTCTGTTTGGATGAGGAAAACAGTCCAAATTCATCCCTTCTCCCTTCTCCTCCACTTGAAGGGGCATTTTTAGTGCATGTCCGGATTTTTTTTTCTTTTTTAAATCCTTCCCTCCAAGTCAAGGTATACAAAGTCCTTCGTCGGTAGCGTAAATCATGTCGTGCTGAGAAGCGCTTTTCTTCACGAGGGTGCGGTCTGAACCACAGAAGTTTACATTTAAATGTAAGTAATGACTTTTTGCTGTATAATGCCATTTTTAGTATTAAAAAAACACTTAATATGTATATTTGAGGCTCGGTGCTAAAGTTGGCACACTAGGGGTGATTATTGGTGACATCATCGAACGAAAGTGACGTCCAAATTCTGAGACACTGTTTTTTCACAACTCTCTGTTTGGAGGGCTAAATGAAGAGGAAGGGAGAAGGGAAGAATTCTGATTGGGCCAAAGACATACGTGGATCTGGTTTGGAGCTGGGAGTTTGTGGCTCATCTGTAGGTTCTACGTCACACCTACAAGCTTTTTCTGACATGTCTGCTCTTGATTTACCACTTTTGAATAAAATTAAAAAAAAAAAAAACCTCAAAAATGCTACTTTCATTTTTATTTTTTTATTTTTTATATTATGTGGCTTCCATCATGGGAAAAATGCCATGTTGAAAACACCAAAAACCTTTTTTATTGGAGAGAGTCTTTCATCTCAACATTTCTCCCTTCAAACATTACTCCACAGGCTTGTTTGACATTACCCACGCAGAAACATGGGTCAAATCATCGCTACAAACTTTCGGCAACAAAAAAACGAAAAACCCAAACTAATAACTTTATCCTCTTTTTTTTCTTCTTCTTCTTCTTTCTTACAACCACGTTCCCACGCGCTCGCCTTCACGCTCACACAGGCGCGCGCGCGCAGCGTCAGCAGCATTGGCGGCGGCGGCACGAGCCCCTCTCGTCTCGTCCAGCAGGCTCCTTAAACTGCAGTGCGGCAGCAGTTTGCTATTTTAAGATTTTTTTTTTTTTACATGAAGTGAATAAATATTTAATCCGCTTTCCAGTCTTGGCCGCCAGAGCGGATGGAGGGCTGAAGGACTGTTTATGGAGGCGGATTAATATGCGGTCCAATTAGGTCAAAATGAAACTTTAAAGAAAACCCAGCAACTCCGAAACCAAATAAAAACAAATAAATAATTAAAACACCGTTGTTGGGCAAAGTAGCTGACTTCTCTTACCTCGCCTGAACATGTTGGTTGTCGGGTTCGTCTAGCAGACTCTGTGCTGAAGTAGCATCCTTGTGAGGAGATTGTTTTGATTCCCGTCGAAGTCAAGGCAAAGAAATATGAAGTTATTGGAGCTTAGTAGGTATTCAGGTCAAATATATTGAGGAAAAAACGCATCCACTGGAGTAAAAATAAGTTAAAGTTAGTTTTTAAAACACTAAAATAACAAAAAAGACAGTCCCATGATGCTTCAGCTCACCGCCATCTGCTGTTTAGAATTTAAAAAGCAGACATATTTAAAAGAAAAAAAATATTGTCCAGAGTGGATCGAAAGCGGATGAAAGTTCCTTTACGTGTCCATTGTCGGCTTCCCGTTGAGCTGCAGGTCGCTCCGCCGGTGTTGACTGTCTGCTGGCGCCGCCTCCGTTACCGGAGAGAGCCGCTCTGCCGCCGCTGCTGCTGCCGCTGCTGCTGCTGCTCCTGCTGCTGCCGCTGCTCCCCTCCCGAAGCGAGGAGAAGTGACGAATGGCAGAACGTCTCCTTCTCTCTGTCTCCACATTCAAACGGACCACGCGTTATTTGGCATGACAGGGAGGAAGCCAGACTGCTCACGAAGCAATTAGAAGAGCAGCTCTTTTTATTACAAATCCTCCTATCAGGTCTTGCACTCTCATTCTTTTTTTTCTATTTATTTCTATTTCAATATGGGACACGGATTACTCAAAAAAAAAAAAATCTCCAATTAAAATTCATGTGGTGATATTCTCTTGACCTATTCTTCTTCTTTTTTAATCGTTTTCTTTCAGTGTTTCGCTCTCTTTTAGAGCCAAAAGGAAATTGCCACAATAAAATGTCTTTATTGAATATCGTCCATCATTTTGAATACTTCTGAAAGTGCAAAATTCTACCATTTGGAATGTTCGATTAAAGAGCTTCAGTCTATTTTGTATAATAAATCCCTTCTTTGGAAAAGTATAGTGCAGAAATATTTAGGTCAGTTATAGGGAGTCATAAAATAAAATAACACCATCAAAAAAAGTTACATGTTTGAGGATCATGAGCAGGAATCTTGCCTAATGTGATGTCAAGCAGCTGTCTTTTCTTTGTAAACATTTACATTTTGTCTACTTTAAATCTTTACAACAGTTTTTTTTAGAGTTATTTTACATTTAAATAAATAAATAAATATTACAGTTGTGTTCTTGCTAGTTCAATGCAAATGCAAGTTTAAGGAGTAACAATGCTGCCTTAACTTTTTGGTATTTGTTTGCTTATTTGGTTTCATTTTCATTAATTTTTCTCTGAGACATTGTCACTTTACTTACTTGCAAAATAAATCGCTTTCGTTAATGAGTCTGGACACGATAAACTTCTGCTAATGTTGAAAAGTGTTCATAATTATTCCAAAACTTGAAAAAAAGGTCATAATTGTAAGCTACATGAAATCTAAAGTATTAAGAGAGAATGCAAAGAAACCCAAAAAGAGATTCAGATCAAAATAGTGAAGTGGAGCATCAAACATGGTAAGTTCTCTCCAAATATATCTTGATACCCTGCAAATCTTGAATGGCAGGTAGCATTTATGTGTTCAATAAAATCTTTTCTTCTTGATTAAATTCAATTTCAAAATAAAAGCAGGGAACCTAAAAATCAAGCACAGAATTCTTTTAGCTTACACTTTCACCAAGAACACTCACAAATGTTAAATTCTTATCTTTTTAATTTGTCTTCTTTTAGGAGATTCCTCATTTTCTGGGATGCAGTGTCATTGAACACATTACACAATGATCTATTTGTAAATGACAATTCCCTTCAAATGTATTCCAAACAACTCTCAGCTGAGTTATGTGGGACCTTTAGGTTAGTGTATCATATGAGTTTAAAAAGCTCATGTTAGAGTGAAGTCAGAAGTCATTAGTGTTAGAACTGAGTTACAAATCTTATTTAGTTGTGACAAGTCATGTCTGAAGTCCAATCATCTGTGACTTCAGTCTGACTCAAGCCCAAGCCATGTGACTCCAGTCCACATGTCTTGCTGCCTAATTTAATTTAATTCAACATGAGATGTTTTGCTTACTTGTTAGACACAAAAGAAAAACAGACACAGAGTGTGTATTCACTGTTATTTTATTTACAGTGTAACTCATATATTGCAAATGTTTTTTTTTTTATTTTAGCCAAATATCTCACTATAAACTCTAAAACAAAGACTTTTCCAAGTAGAGCAGTGGATCTAACTTCAGGCACTTTCCCAAAACATGTCTGGATTCATCTGGTGAAGTTCATAAGTGTGTCATCTGTGCTGCTTGAAAGGAATACCATGATAATGTCACAGTTTTCTATCACTGCTCACGAACAGTTGCGAGAGAAAGTATGTGAACCCTTTGGGAGCACCTCAATTTCTATACAAAATGGACACATGATGGGCTTTTATTGCAGTCTCACTCTAAATCACAACTATGGAGAAAATAGTTGTTAAATCCCACCAATTTATGTTTTATATCGAACATATTCATGTGTCCAGTTTATGCATAAAATCAAGTAATTCCAAAAGGTTCACATATTTTCTCCTGAAGCTTTAAGTTTGAGTGCAAAATGACAACTTTCAGTTCTGAAAACAAACAAACAAACAAAATATCACTATTCAATTTCTCAATTGATGCTAATATGGAGAGCAAGTTTACATTAACTGATACTACTACTAATAATAATAATGTTTTTAATCATCTTTCAGCTTATCCATTTAGTTACCAAAGCGATTACCAAAGCTTCGGAAAAGGGGTTTGGAAGAGATTTTGCCTTCTTACGCAACCTTGTTATCTTACCCAGACTAGGGACTAGCACAGAGAGACTTGGGCCCTCTTGTGGCCATATAGTCAAATACAGTCTACAGTCTAATAATGCTAATAATAATACTCTCGAACCATGAGCTTCCCTATTGGAAATGCATTACCTCCACCCCTCTTGAAAGCAGGCCATCGCCTTCACCATCACTTCCTGATGTGTCTACCTCCATATTGCAACAATTGCAACCCATCGACAGCGATTTGTCTGAGTCGCTGTGAGTTATAGTTGAGTCATCGAATCTATAGGAAGTACTGTCGCCAATCTGGAGTGAGTTTCTTGTGAGTTCCCACTTCTTTCCACACCTCTACCATGAGAACGTTGCATGTAAGCAGCTTCCACTTCAATAACGCTGGCCCAGGAGAATTGTACAAGTCTTTGTTCAAGCCTTTGAGGGAGAACCATTCGAACATTTGATTCTGCAAACCGTCATTTTGGATTTACCTTCCTTTATTTATTTTTTTTTGCCTAGCTGAAAGGGAGGATTTGGGTGACGTTGCTGCAGTGTGCTGCACGCGAACCCCCCGCATGACTATTTACAGTCTGATCAGATGCATGTGAGAAGCCCGGTCAGCGGTGTTTAAAATAAATAACCATTCTAACAAGTGAACAGCTGGATCTTTTTTTCTGTTTGAAAATACGACGAGATCCATTCAAGTTTGTCACGGCTCTCGCGCTCATCCTCAAAGGGGAGAATGAGAGGATCTGAGTCTAACTAAAAACTGCAGGCTTGAAAAGTGCGGCGAAGAATAAACTTTGGTTTATTCTGTATGATACCCAATTTATAGCTTATAAGCTACAATAAAAACAGTGGAAAAAAAAGTCCAAAGAACATAACCTCAGCCTTGAAATATACTTCTGCAGAGGAAATCCGGATATAAAAATTGGCGACAGCATGCGCCTCTTGTTGATTTTCAAATTGCTGCATCGGTACATTCCATTGAGGAAAAACAGCAGTACAGGCAATGATTGGTACATTGTTGAATTGTAAAGTAGGTTTTAAAAGGCGTTCATGGACCGCATTGATGAAGTCTACTGCCATTGGCTACCCAAAATCTGCCAAATGCCCCAGACGTTTGACCCACACAAGTTTATTGAGGGATCTGATTGGTCAATTTATAACTCGAATAACTTGCGATAAGAGAAAAAAATCTTTAAAAAAAATAAGATTAGAAAAGAGATGTTATGCAGAAAGAACCAGAGGAAGACTTATTCTGACATATAAAATGATATAATGAAAATATGAAATAACTGTCTTTTTTTTCAGTGGAAGTCTATGGGACTTTGGTCTTCTTGCAACCCACTTCTTACTATTTGGAACACGGAAGTAGGGGGGGTTTGTTCAGTCCAGTTTTTATATACAGTCTATGGTCTTGCCCAAGTGTCCACACTTGATAAAGCTCATTGCACACACTTGAAATTAAACTCTGACTATCCAGCCACCTGATATAATACATAAAATTTATAATAATAATAAACTTTCAAAGTAAGTCCTAATTTGAAAACCTGTTTTTTCAGAAAAAAAATTAAAATCTAAGAAGTAAACCGTTGTCTATTATGAAGCATAATATGCTTTATTTAAAGCTACAGAATGAATTTCAGTTTTTTTTTTCTTTGCATCAACATAAACCTTTCAGGAAATGAATCTCAAGATTTGGCAAAGAACTTGATCACACAAGGAAACATTTTTTACAACTAAAAGAAAAATGAATTTGGCTCCAACGTTTTAATCCTCAAATGCCCGTTTGAGTCTCAAATCCCATTAATCCCTCAACTCTATTTAGTTTAAAGTTTCAGCAATATGTTGTTCTTTCTTTAACATTGAAATGTTTGCAATTAGCAGAACAAGGTAGCTGACAGGAAAATAATTTTTTTTGTCTGCTTGTGGAAAAAGTGACCTTTGTTAGATTGAAGCAGCAATGTGTTCATTGCTGCTGTTTTACAATGAAGTCAATTTGCACTGGATTTGTTTTGCATATTTTTTTTTTTGTCAAAAAATTGTTGTAATAGCTGCCAGCAAAATGGAAAATCAACTACCTTGTGTCGAGTTTCAAAGCTTATTATGGGATTAAAATGCTATTGTGTTGTGTTTTGTCTCTCCAAATTCATGCCAAAAACTTTTTTAAAACAATTTAAATATAACATTCTAAAATATTTTCACTATTTAGCAGCACACAGAAGTATTGTGACAAAGAGTTTGATTCATTTATATGGATGGTTTAATCTTTAGCCTTAATAAAGATGTGCAAAAAAATCCACTGGATGAACTTTTGACTTATGTGACCGACTTATATCTTCTTTTTCTTTATTTGACTGTTGGACTAATATCTTCTTTTTTTCTGACTTTCCTGATTTTTGAGGTACACATGACCCAATTTAGTCAATTTACTAATCTGCCAAATTGAGTTCAGTTTAGATGAGTTTCTCTTTTTTCACTCAATTTTTTTTTTTTTAAACTTCTCATTTGTGATAAGTTGGTATTTGCCTCAAAAAGAGAAAGGAAACAATTGTCATGTTTTCATTAGACCATAAAAATACATTTTAGGTTTTAGACATAACTGTTTCTCCATACATGACCTGACTCTCATCCTTAAATGGGTTCAGGGCCCCCTTTGTTCACGTCTCTGAGGTGTTCAAGGGCACTCCTCATCCAGGTCTCTGACGTAGACAAGGATCTCTAAATCCTATTCATCGGGGGATCCAGATCTGGTCCACAGCTCTTAATCTAGGTCTCTAAAGAGGTTTAGTACAAAGAACGGCAGAGTCACCATACAACTAGAAAACCACCCAGTCTTTTCTTGGCCTCATAATGCAGCCTGCGTCCTGAGAGAGCCAGCAGTATGCATTATGCAGGGCAAGAACCACAGGTAAGCTCCATCGTGTCACTTCCAACCACCTTAGGAATCCTAAATAAACCCTATTTGTAGCCAAGTCCACATCACTTTTTAGGGGAGACTTCAGCTAAACTGCTTTAATTGAGCTCAGTGCATTTTATTATAAAATAAGTGACACGGATCTTAAGGAGATTTTTATCTTGACTGACACTTGACAGTCAGATTGGACTCAGTTTGGCACTTTGGCTCTTCATCGCTTCTGCTTTCAGTTTCCCACCTTTGACTCCTTCCTGTCTGCTTTACTCTGTTGCGTTGTATGTTTGGGTGCAGCATGCTGACCTGAGGCTCATTACCTCACTGCATTATATCTACCTCAGTACCCCAGTCCACTTCAATCCATCAATGTACCTAAATAGCACACAACAGGCCCCAACTGAAGCTGGAAGAGAAACTCAAACGTTGTAATTTCTGATGTGGTTCTTTTTCAGCAGCACAGGCCTGATTGCAGTGGCCTGTCTTTTATTTGCTTGTGTGTGTATTTTCCCAAATAACAATCTGAAACATAAAGTAAAAATTATTATAAAGCTAAAATCTGCAAAAGTGTTTAAAAAAACAAGAAACTGTCTTTGACGAGCACAAAGATTCATCAAGCATAAATTAGGAAAACTCAATCTGTAAAAAAAGGTGAAAATCAAAAGGAGGCAGTTAAGTCAATTACCTAAAATATAAATCAGGAACCAGTAATCTCCTAGCTAATGATTAAAAACATATTCATTAAAATTGATCCAAGCTGTTCTAAAAGAGTTTGTTTATCTAAACTTTAAAAGCTTTCTAACTCGTCAACAAACACCGGGAGGTTAGCAAGAGCTACCTCACTAAGTCCATGCACCTGTAATAAACACTCCCATGCAGTTCTAAAAATAGTTATTGACTTCAGTGTTGAGTATAAGCGTAAAGGGGCAATAAATTTATGGTTTGGATGCGTGTTGTTTTAGTTTTGCAACAAAACAACTTACTGCTCTCATTGCAATCATGTTCTGAAATTCTCACCATAAACTACCACTTTAAACAAAGCATTTTCACCACCATCACAAACTGGAACACTTTCCCAAATGCAATTTTAGAAGATGTTAAACTATTGCATTAATCACGATTACAGACAAATTGGTGCAGATTTTTATTTTTTGTGTTTATCTAATTTTTAATCTACAACTACTGCGGTATTTTCAGATATAAAAACAAAGATCCAACTGTTAATTGCATGAGCGCTTTATTTAAACTTTGCTAAAAGCACCTTTTAACATTGCTCCCAGTGCACATCTTGATGTTTGTGTGCTGCTGAGTATGTGACACGCCCTTTGTTGCTGTTGTGACATCATCAGTGTACGACTTTCCAGTTCTTCTCAGAACTAATGCAAACAAGAGCTACTACATTATCTTTTTTTTTCTAGTGTGTATTTGTTTGTTTTATTTCTTATTTTATATTTTTGTTTTCTGTTATTGTAATGATTTGAATGGAAAGGCACGAGATATGAACAAGCATATATGGTCAATTGTAATGTAACCTAACTTTCCTAGAAAAATAAAATATAAAAAAACATTATCTATTATGTGAGAGCCTTATGAGTGTTTGTTATCATAAACTAATGGGGTACATGAAGTGATGATTATTTTTAAGAAGAATTTTTTGATTAATATTTTTTTGATTGCTTAGGAATTAGTTTCCTGCTAAATTTGTGTATTAAATTTGATCAATCTCTACTGGATGTTTGATTCTTGTGTTTTTTCTTAATTGTTCAAAATTGAAAAAAATGATCCCTTGTTAGTGTAAAAGTAAAAGTTGAATGACTTTTTTTTTTACTAGGAAAAGTTCATAAAGGCCATTTTTCAGCTGTATTTTTTTTTTTTTACTGCCCTACAATGTCATGAACTTAAATGAAAATATCCCTAAATAAGATTTTTTTACAGCCATTATTTGGCTAAACATAATTGTGATTAAAATAGATGAATTAATTAGAGATCACAATTAATTCATCACAAAATAATGAACACACAGCACTAGTTAAACTAAAGTGAGACATTATCACCACCTGAACTCACTCCATCAGTCACTGCAGTTTATGATGATCTCCACACTAACAATATAGTCCCTAAATGTATTTCCATTCAAATTCTGTTGACACAGATTAAAAAAAAAAATTGCCCTCCCTCCTGTATTTCTACAGAGCTTATCTCTTCTTAGGAGGCCAGTGGTTGCTTTGACGAAACGAGCCGGGCTTAATACCATTAAACGTTAACCTAACATTAAATACTTAACCCTAACCCTTAGCAAATTGGATGCAAGACAGCAACATTAATAAGTGTCTTTCTCTGGCTCACCTTGCGAGGATAGGTCATGCGCAGAGATGATGGACAGGTGATCTGTAGCGAGCTGCTTAGGCATTTGTAACCTTTTATTGACCTTTCCCAACCTTCTGACCAGCTGATTAGTGTCCAGTCCATCCCTCTCTGATTAGCCTGGAAATTTGAGCTATTTGGACGACCTTTTCATTGCAAAGGTCTGCTCCCTGCTCGGCCTTCGCTCTTCATCTCGCACTGCGCACAACAACACACACCGACCGAACCGGACCCTCCTCTTCAAGAAGCTCGTCTCCAGTCTTTGCCTTTTTGCTTTTCAAAGTGTAACATGATGAGGCTTATCGACCACCATGTTGTTAACCACTGCACATTTGTGGTTGTTACATTTTACAATCTCCCCATTGGAGTTCATTGTTTCCTTCTCAAAGCTGCTCTTATATCTGTAATATTATTTTTTATATTTTTGCAATATTTAAAATATATCTATATTTATGCTTTTCTTGTTAATCCTGCATCAAACTATAAACTTAAGCCACAGGGTTCCAATTTTCTTCAGTTCTATAGTGGCCAGGATTAAAAAGGTAATCTTTATATTGGTGCACACAGTACAACTATGATTGTCAGAACTTTATTTAGATCTATGTTAATGGACACAAGGATTTAATGATATTTAAAAAGTCTGTGGAATAATAAGCATTTTCTAAAACATTTTTAAAGTTTTGACAAAAAAAAAAAAAAGAACAAACAAATAAAATGAAGTGGAGAACTTTCTAGAAGCTGTATATCTTCCCAAAAGTTATAGCAAAAAATACATTTATTCCATGGTCAAAATTTCAATAAGAGACATTTAAAATCATGTAAGATCTAGAACAAGTAGGATCTGTTGGCAAAAGAAACCTGCAGCCATGAAAGGTTGGTATTCCTCCGCATGCCTGCGTGTGTCCGCGCACGCAAACAAGCAATCTCCAAACTTTGGATACGGATATTTTGGAGCTTTACACTCTTGACCCAAAGTCCGATCCGGAATTTGAAGTGCACGAGGAACCGCAGAGACCCCAAAGACGTCTGCAGGACGATTCTGACTGGTAAATGAAAAGCTAAGATAAGTTTCTTTCATAGCGTTGCTTTTATTACAGAACTATTATATACTTGTACTGCATAATTTCAGTTAGTTGTATGATTTCTTTACATGTCTGGCGTCAGGTTTGATTGTAGGAATGGAACCAGCTCTGAGGTTTGATCCAGGCCAAGGTTAACAAAACAGTCATCTGTGAAGTGGTGATTACAGACAAAAAGTTTTTGACTGGTGTTTCGTATGCTCCCAAAGATGAACTCCAATTTTTTTCTAATAAGCAGGCTCTTCTTTTGAACGAACTCCTAAATCTCTGACAGCCTAAAAATGCATTTCTCCACTTGAAAGACATTGTCTTACAAGCCATTGTTTTCTCTGTAGTTTAGATACAAAATCAACCACTTTTTCTCAAAGTTGATGCTAAAATAACACTTTGCTAACAATCTCTGTAAGCTCCACGGAGAAAGTGGGCGTGTGTTTATACCGAGACTGGGGCTGCCAAAAAGGGGCTGTGTCACTTTGTGACATCAGCACGTGAGCACTAGCTCTTTTTTGCGGGTATGGGAGGGGCTGCTGAAGAGAGCAGAAGTTTTTGGAAGATTATTAAGAAATGGTGTTAATCAAACTCAAATTTTGGGGTTGTTTATAGTGAAGAATAAACAGTGTAATACACTTAAAATCAAAATAAATAGATTTTTCATGGTATGGCCCCTTTTAAGAGATTGTCAACCACGGTGGTCGGGAGTAATGATTTGGGAATCATTTGGTGAAAAAATGTGGCCAAATTGTTTCCTCAATTCAAAATATCTTAATTTGATATAATCTGTCACCAGCCAAATCTTTGTCAAACTCTATGAAAACAAATAAATTAAGTTCTCACAATTTCCTAGTCAACAGCCAGGGCTTTCCCCCCTGTTTACTCCTTTTAATCATTTATATTGTTACATTAAATCCACAAAAATCAATTTTGATTTTTTAAGAATAGCTTTTGACCACTCTAAACATATACTGTACCTTGGTCCTATTTTTAATGCACACAGAGAAAAACGTTTCATCGAAGAAATTCTTTCAAAACATTTGTTATGTATTGACTGCTTTGATTCTTCACAACATAAAACAACTGAAGGACTTATTTTTTTACCACCATTCATATAGTTTTGGTCTTTCTTACTGCTTATCCTTTTTCTGGCTGTTGTTTTTTATGCCTGCCCATCTTATTTTACAGAGTTTGGGGAAATGAGATACTTTGAGAGGGAGCAAGAGGCAGGAAGAAAGACACAGCGGTGTGTTTACTGGAGCTCCATAGAAGTATGTGTTTGTTGCTCCCTGCGGGAGAACCTCTTGGCCTTCACCTTGGATTGTGCACATTGAGACAAACGTACTCCTGCCCACACATAGAAACAGGCATCAGAGGTTTAAGTGTTTGTAGAAAACACAGTTGCCAAAACGCAGTGGAAACAAGGAACTTTAAAAGCTGCAACTGTCAGATATTTTTATCTTCATTACTGGTGAGCAAGTTAACTGTATTTCTCTATATCTCTCTTTTTTTTTAGAACTACTGAGCCCTGAACATAACATTAAAAACAAGTTCCCTTTATTGTGGCAATAAATTAGTATCTTTTGGCCATAAATTGGCAATTTATCAATGTTTTTGGGCACAAATCAATATTTTAGTTTCATCATCAATTCCTAAATTTTTTTTCAACAAAATGCTAATTTATGCCCACAAAATGCTAATTTGTGAACAGAATATAGTCATTTGTGCACACTAATTACTCATTCCTAAGCTCACAAATATAATTTGCACTAAAAAAATGCAAATTTGTGTCAGCAGAATTCGAATTGGTGCACAAAATGCTCATTTGTGCCCACAAAATGGTTATCTGTGCCCAGAAAATGCAAATTTGTCCTACAAAAAAAGGCAAATATATGCCCACAAATTAAAATGTGCACAGGAAACAGTTATTTGTGAACAACAAAAATTCTAATTTGTCCACACAAATGCTAATTTGTGCCAACAAAACTCTAATTTATGATCACAAAATGCTCCTTTGTGCCCATAAAATGCTCATTTGTGCGCACAAAATACTGTGGCCACAATCAAATGTTTTCAATCAAAGATTTTTCAATGTCATGTCCAGGGCTCCACACAGAAGAAAATCACCAAACAATAATGAAACTCGATGTATAATAGCTTTTTTAAAATAATTAAATCCAAGGAAATCTTTTTGGTCCTAAATATATTTGACTAATTAAGAGCATAAAGTAATGTAAAAATATTTTTTTCTAGAGTAAGTGTATTTAGTTTACCTTTTCAACATAAATCTAAATCATTCAAACAACAACAAAACCATCTATGAAAACTAATGTAACCAGAGCACAGCTGCAGCCTGACAGGGATAATCAGGGGAAAATGTCAACATTCACTGCAATCAGTGTTAAATTTAAGAGATCATTTTCAAAGATTTGACTTTTACTTGTCTCAAAAGCTTTGTTCATGTTCGATGATCATGCTGTTTGATGATTTATGCTTATTTTTGTACTGAAGCTCGATACTCTGCGCAAAAGAAAAGAACGCAGATCAAGATCAGTTCTTAGCTTTTTTGAAAGTGGGCAGGAAAAAAATACTAATTTATTTACTCTTGTGTTAAAAAAAATAGCTTAAATTTCTTTAGAGAAACAGACGAGCGTTAAAACTCATTTGTTAGTCTTAGTGACCCCAAGATTTCAAAGTAGACTTCTGGTCTTCCACCTCAGTATCCATCACAATCTTTGTTTCCAAACACAATCTGTTTTGTTAGTGTTAAACTGGAGGAAGTTTCCCTGTTTTCAGGAGATTAGCTCCTCACAGCAGCAGCAGAGAATCTAACTGGTTGTGATAGTCTGGGATCAGAGCCACATAAAGCTAAATGTCATCTGAATGACTGTGGAATGATATATTTTAGCCAACATTATCGAACCTTTGCAGTTGGAAAAGCAGGAGGTCCAAGAATTGAGCCCTGAGGCCCTCCACACAATATGGTAATTCTTTTAGATTCATGGTTGCTGATGGAAACAATAAAATCTCTGCCTTCAAGATAAGGAAAGTGACATTTTTACTGAGTCAGGGTTGATATAGATGCCATTTACCATTTGAACAAATGCTGTTTCATTCATGTGATGTTGTGCTTAGTCTAAGTAAAATTGGACAAAAATGTGTTTTAAAAAATAAAGCCAGGAAAATTTGCTCTTTGGTTGATTAAAATTAGAAAACTAGAGATTGCGAGGTAATATTTATAGAATTTTTTTAAGAAAAAGAGGTTTAAAAACTGCAGTTTTGAGTAAATGTAGACAACTACCTGACTTGTTAGCAATTTTCTGAGCACTATTTTCAGACGACTGAAAGCCTTTAGAAATAATTTGGTTAGCAAAGAGCCCAAATGACCGGCTGTTGAGTTTATTGTTGAAACTACGTCCTTGAATTTTTTTATTTTAGCTTTAATTCTAGTTATTTCTGACATTTTACCAAACAATTCAAAAGAGGCTGCAGCTGAGATTTCATCACCTCAATTTTGACATAGTACTGTGTTGTATTTCAGATTTTTTTTTTCTTTTTTTTTGGTAGGTATGAAAATTTGTTACATTTACTTTAGGAATTCTTGTATTCTTATTTTAATTATCTTAGAATAATCAGGTAGTGACTTCTTAAAACAGAAAAATCTAATCCTTCTGTCCAATATCAAACCATTGCATAAAGTCACTGTCTTCAATGGATGTTGAACAGTTCTTTAACACGATTCCATTGTTTAGCATTAAAAAAAATATTATTTAGAAAGGACAAGTTTGAAACTCCTTTGAATCCATATGGAGAAGTGCTAAACCTTAGTGTATGTTTTTCCCACTACAGCATCTATGATCGAGCACACATCTAAAACTTAGTATGGAGCTTCTTCGTGATTTGCAGTTAGTTCATCTTTATTTTCCTTTACATTTTTTTCCATTTTTGTCTAGAATTTATCTCTTCTTTGTTTTTACTGATATTTTAATATTTTATAATCCTCAGTAACGTCTGCAGCCTGGCGCCTGATAATTTTTTGATGTGTAGCAGATTGTTAAATTTGATCTTGGTAGCCTTGGCCTTAGAAATACATCCTGTTTGGAGTAAACACATCATTTTAGCACTTTTGGCAATTAGAAGATAATTTTTTTCACACTTAAGATGTCTCACTGCATTGCTTTTTGGATTCTTTGCAGTACGGAGAATACCATAAAAAGCTGTGTGAAGCAACATTAGCACCCACTGTTGGCTCCACAATGCAGATATCTTCACCAACACTATGTGTGCCATGATATTCTCTTTTGAAATAAATGTTCAGACTAAATTTAAAATATTCGAGATGGCTGAGTCATTATTTACACGTTTTCAGTCTGCTGCATTGATCCACTGGCAGCTCCTCCAGAACATTATCAGATTTAATGTACAGTAAACAACACATTGTGTTTTCTGTCAAGAGTTAATTGTTAAGGTTGACAACAGAAGCTGTATATAAAGTGGATCATAGCTTAAATAGATTTTTTTGTTTCTCAGAAATGAGTAATTCACAAAGAAACTAGGGTGTTAAAGAAAAATGGCATCAATTTTCCCAAAGATTAACATTTTGTGCTGTAAATAAACATTAAATATAGTAAAAATGTACATTTTTGCAACTCTTTGTATGACTAAAACATAAACACCAAAACATGTCTAATTCAAGTCTTAACATCTGCAATCTAATCAATCTGCAGGAGATTTAAACAGCATAGATTTAAGACCAAAACACCAGATTATTTTGGTCAAAGCTTGAATTTCTGTACTTAATGGAAGTTGTGGCCAAAATCTGAAGAAGAAGCAAACAGTCATCCCCACCTACTGAGAGAAAGTCCCTTTATTTGACAGGTGCCACCTATGTGCGGGTTAGCCATGACAGAGGGAATGTTGAACTGCCGGTGTCACTGTCAACACGCCAGCAAGATTTATGCCCGCCTAGACTGAAAGGCTGTTATCAAAGAAAAATGCCCCTCTTAAAAAATCAATACAATAAACTTCAAGACAAATGTTCAGGTCACAAAAAGATGCTCAAAGATTAAATATTCTGGAGGACAATTTCAAGGTCAGATAAGACGTTTGTTACTGTGATCAATTGAAAAAACGGGTTAGAAAGTTTTCCTTAATTTGGTTTAGCATGTCTCAGAAGTTCAAATGCTTGACAGAAAACAGGCAAAATATGCTACATATATGGTTATCTACAATAATCAAAGTATATACCCTACTTTCTGGATTATAGGGATTATAAATCGCTCTGCGCTATATGACTCTTTAAGCAAGACAGGAGTCTGGTCCTTCTTCTTGAGAACTTGGCCTCTCCAAAAACTCTACCGTTGGGTGAGCCTGGTCGGGCCTTGTTTAAATCCCACCCATTCATTATTCACTGTGTAATTGTGGCGTTGCTTTGTGTGTGTTTTAGCTTAGGTATTTTGATCCTTTTGTATTAAAGACTTGTTTGTTGAAAAACCTGTGTCAGCTTTTGGTTGATTAAGTTTTTAGTTTTCTGGTGGCTTCACTCGCCAGAAAGTTGAGGGGAAACCATAAAAATAATAACATATAAAGCCATGTGGATTATGCTTTTTAAAAAAAAAAAAAAAAAAAAAAGAATTAATGCTTTTAAGTTTGCCTTGTAGTGTGGAAAATATGGTAAATATGAAGATTAGAAAATGTAAATGATAATCTAAAGTTGCAGACGGACTTTAAACAATGTCTTCATGAGAGAAATGTTCTCTTTTCTTGCATTAGACAAAACCTAATTATGTAATGCTCATTTCTTTGGTCATAACAACTGTTTATCTAATAATATTTTATTTTAATCACATAAAGAGAAGTAGGACTCCCAGACAATTCACCACAGGTTCTATTTTGGTCAAAATGTGGAGCGCAAATTCATTTTTCTGTTTCGCTCTTCATTTATTAACGTCTATTCTTGTCACTCTGTCTTGCACCGTAGAAAGAAGCGAAAAGTACTTTTCAAAGCAATTTAGCAGCACGTTACGTCACATTTCCCAATTGAAACCAATTTGAAGTTTGACTTTTCACCTTGCAGGACAAAAAGAAGCTTTCCAGCAGCTTTGGTCCAGCAGACCAGACAGCTCCTCGGCTGCCGGTGTGCTACCCTCGTGAAAGTGTCTGTAATGGGAATTGTGATGAAGACTTAGATGGTTACCTATGTGAGTCTGAGGTTAAATAGCAAGTATATTTCTGGTCTATAAAGCTGCCGAGGATTCCTCATCCTCTAGAGTTCATTCTGAACTGTGACTGAACATCCCCAATTAAAATGTGGCATGTTATCTTAGAGATTTGATGTGTTTTTGAGGGTCTGCTGGAAAAGTTTTACATCCTTTATTCTTTTTAAAACTAGTTGTTTTGTATTTACGTTTATGGCCGCATATTTAAATCATTCTTGTCATGGTTTTGAATCCCACATTTGTTTAAAACCTGTTTACCCTCCCTGCGTCTTAATAAGACTGAAACACAATGATTTTGCTGTCAGAAACAATGCTCGCATAATCGCTGTACCCATTCTCCATGTGGTTGATCTCCAAAAAACAACAGCATCTCTTCCTCTCAATCTTCTCCAGCTGCAGCTAAAACTGCCCAACAGCAAATAGCACTCACTCGCAATCCACAACCCCTCACTGGTATGACAAAGCTACTGGGAAATAAATTGTCAGGTGGTTGATTCTGCTTCAGTGGTTTGAACACAGGGGTTGGCCGGTCCAGCAGTCCACAAACCAAGGTACATGACCTGAGTGCATCAGTATATATTTACTCAGGTTATTTTAGTTCAGCACACAGAAATGTGAGCTGAACTACAATTCGTATTGATTTTTGTGGATTGTTTTGTGTTTATTCTTGTGGATGTTATGGATTAGATAGTGTAGCATTATGCAGGCCAGCAGAGCCTTACTAATCAACAATTATTGTTCATTTTCATACACTAAAAAACAGCTTTGAAAACTCAAATCCTCCATTATTTTCCAATCAGTTTGCTGTCTGGCAAGTTGAAACACTATAGATTAAATTGTTGTGAGTTTTGTACTTTAAGGCAGGTACAAGTTCTCAGCACTGGCTCCTCATTGTCTATACAAACTTTTTCAGGCCACAAACCATATTTTCACAGACCTGCCTGTACAAGGCCAACTTAGGTGCTAACATTTGATTTTTTTTTTGCCTGTAGTTTCCATTTACTTTTGAGGGTAAAGTTTATCTTCATCATCTGCAGAATATCTGCAATTGGTTTAAACTTTAATTGTAAACTAGGATTTCCTGGAGGAAGATTCACCCTTAACCGATGGTGGAGGCTAAAATATCAGACACAGACTTCCGCCTCGTCTGACTTTTAAGGTGGGACACATAAAAAAAAGTGGTTAAAGCTGTTTAATGTTTAGGGAACTTTATTAGTGGCCTCTTTGCAACTTTAGACAGCTGGTTGCTGAATATTCTGTAATTTTATATTTATGGTGTATGGGGACAACTGTCACAATCAATCCATATTTAGAGTAAATACTCATGATTTAATGTCGTATTTAATGCGGTATTGGGGCCACATTAAAGAATAATTAACTTAAAAAAGCAAAGTTGTAAATTTATGAGAAAAAAGTCATAATGTTTCAAAATTATGGAGAGACATGGCGAGAATGAAAGCTGTAAATTCAAGAGAGTAAAAAAAAATACAACTTTTTTCTTGTGGAATTACAACTTTATTCACATAAAATGACAACATTTTTCCTCACTATTTATATATATATGTTTTTTGTCTTTAATATGCAGCTTATTATTATTTTTTTAATCAAAGGTTCTCCTTCTGTTTCCTTTCTGGCTTTGGAAAAGAAACTTTCCAAAAGTTTTTGCTTTTGTTAACTTTGCTAGCATGAGTGTTTGTACTCAGCGGTCGGTGCAGCCATTTTAAAAGTGCATTCACACTGAACTGGCAGAGGCGACCAGCTTCAATGTTAATCAATGGTCCAGGCACGCTCTGAGGGGAATTGAAGCCTCGCGGCGCGATATGAGCGATGGACAAAAGTCTGCCAGCAGCTTGAATTGAGCAGTGAGGCGCGGATTTGGCCCGCCCAAAATGTAAATACCTGAAGTTTGACAGGTCACTGCGTTGCATCAGCCAATCAGGAACTCGGCTTTGGGAATGGGATGTTCTCAGTGACGTTTGCTCTGTGGCGGAGCTCACTCACTGGAAATGCTGGCAGGCAGAGAGAAGCTCTGAGAGCGTTCAGGCTGAGCCATAGAAAACACGGGTAAGTCATACAGACACAGCCCCCATACCCAAAACATTTATACAATAATCTTATAAACTCAAACATGGAGATATGATTACTGATGTTTTTGTAGAACTCTTCACAATAAATAACCTTTATTTCTCAAAATCTTTTGTGTCTTCCAAACATTCTAAGCGAGATATCCACAGACACTGTTTCTTATAGCAATCTTCCTTAAAACATTAGTTGGTAGCTCCTCCCATATGCAGCCACGACTTCAAGCTTAAGAACAAATTTTTGACAGGTGGCGAGAAGCAAATTTGTCAGTGTAAAAGCACCTTAAGAAAGTAACAATGTATTTTTAACACCTGACCCAGCGACTTGATGTCCATCAATAAGAATCAGATTATGAATACAGGACAACAGGAAAAATTTAGTGGTCAGTTTTTTTTTTTTTTTTCTACAGCCAACTATCCAGATCTGGGACACACTCATAGACACAAAAAAAGCGCGATGTGATGTCACTACAGCACATTCAAGAGGTCAAATACCATATTTTCCAAGGTCAAATCTGTCACCATTTTCGCACAACACGGGCGCCGCCATTTTGAGCCAGACGACAGTGATTGGTCTGAGTCACATTTTTAGGGCGACTACTGTCACCAGTTATGAGTGAGCATGTCCAAAGTCCACACCCTTTCCACTGAAAGCAGACTCTGGAGAATTTGTCAATCAAACGTTGAAGGTGGGGCCCGAGGGCACCACCTGCTTTTTCTGAAGCATCTGATTGGTCAGTTTATAACTTGTGTTAAAGAAAGAAAAAAATAGGGTTAGCAAGAAGATGTTAAGATAAATGTAGTAGAGCAAGAAAAGTTATTCTGACTGATAGAATAACTGTGAACTGTCAGCATGAATGTGGCCTCCAACCAAACCTATTTCCGTATTGATGATAGTCGGTTTTACTTTTCCTTCTTTACAGTTTTATTTCTTGATAATAACCCCTTGCTGTTTGGTCAGCTGGTGTGACAAAAGTTTCCTCGTTGCATCCCTTCAGAAGTGTAGGCAGAGTGCTTTTCTGAAACCTGATTATGATCATAAGATGGCAGTTACGTCACAAATATTTGAACCAGAATCAATATCATGGACCAGCAGAAAAGTGCTTTAAAATTGACTCATGATGCAACACAAACATTTGAAGTTGAAACAACTTTTTTAACTCCAACTTTCCACTTTTAAGATATAAAAAATGCTGATAAAAATGCCAGCACTCAACAGCCTGCTAAGCCTTTGTTGCAATGCTATAGGGAAGGCAATGTTGAAACACAATGAGGCCCACCTGTGGTTCCCTATTGCTTATTGATGACTCATTTTACAGTCAAAATCAAGTCAGCAAGCAGCTGCCATTCTGGCCGCTTCGTGTGGTGCTTTGCCAGCATAGCAGCTCCGTTGGCATAATCATGGAGCTGAAGAAATCCTCTTCCATTCAAACCAAAACCACAAGACTATCCTAGAATGAAAACAAGCATTCACTTCCTGCTTCAGATCAGTAAATATCCAGCCTTTGTTTAACCTCTTCTGCTAGCTGCAGTTTCCAAATCAATGAATTCCTGGTAATCAGCATTAGCGTTTAAGCACTTAAACTGCTGTTTTTGAGGCCACTACACTGACCTTAACAAGTGATTGCATTCAAAGGCCCGGGATTGGAGGCTCTCTGTGAATCACTTGAAAAGAGAAAACAGACAGAGGGTAGCAGAGGCTTGAGAACTCTTCTCTCACCCTCTGTTCTCTTTTGTTTCATAACCGTCTAACCCAATCTGATAGCAACTAATGACTGTGATTACTTTAGAAGTTGCTAATAGCTGTCGCTAATCTCCCCTCTGCCCCCTTTCATTTCATCTCACTCTGCTCCTCCTGCATCATCCACAAATCTCCTTAAAGTCTTGACAAGGCAACCTCAGAACACAGCGTCAATAATCACGGGAGGAAATGGAGCTTATTATTGAAACTTCATTAAAAAAAAAAAAACCCTACTTTTAATGTTCTTATTTTGTACAAACCCGTCGAGTCTACATGCATATTAGCGTGTAGGTGCACACGAGTGTGTGTGTTGCAGGGGCAGGGGGTTAGATACGTGCTCGAGCATGAAAGAATGTCATCAGCGTGCAGAAGAGTTAATCATGTGAGGAAGACAGAGAAAACTCCTGTCGCGCTCATCATTCTAGCGCCTTCCCTTTCTGGGGCTGCATGTTATGCAGTGATAAGGTTAAATCAAGGCAGCTAATGAGCAATGAACACATGCGTACACAAATGTACTCATGCATGCAAAAACTACGCTTTCACCTGTTCATGCATACACTCCCAAAGGAAAAAAAAAGTGTCATTATTCATTTTTTACACACACTTTGTTCTGTTTTGGGATTCAAGTTTGATCAATGGATTCTGGAAGTGAAAGGTCGTAGCAGGACACTAAGAAGGAAAATAAGTTTAAAAACATATTTTTTTAGTTACGTTCAGAGAAGAAAATCCCTGTCAGAGGTTTGGACTTGCAGTTTTATTTCTCCTAAACTGAAGATTTGACAGTTTCTGTTCTTGGGACTGTATTCTTATAAAAGGAAAATAAATGTAATCCACTTGAGCATATTTCTCAGGTCAGAGGTCACAGCCCAAAGGATGCTGATAATTACTGCAGCTCTGTCTGTTTCTGTTTTCTTTCTTGCAGCAGGTGTGTCACTTGAAATTGTTACATCGATCACCGCTGCCTCCCTAAGCAGCTTGCAGATCACCACCACGTCCAGCTGGGTATTTGTCACTGTTTATCAGTTTACATGTGGAAATCCCACACTGGATCTTTAAATCCCTAACCTGGAACTAGTATTAGATTGCTATACTCTTATTGTGTAATGTGGTGAGATGATTTATTGGCACTTCTCATATCTGGGATTGACTCCATGATGTGGAAAGGGAGCATCTTCTTGATGTTGACAAAACTTTCTGATAAATTCACGCTAAAACGGCATCCTGAAGTGTTTTCATCTGTTTCACTTGGTTTTGATATTTCAAAATTTCATTTTTGGTACTGCTTAATCCGATATTTTATGTGCAATTATTTTATATAAAAGGTGAGACTTCTTCTTCTTACTGCCTTTTACGCCTTGAGATGCTTTGGGCAGCAATGAAATCTTTCCATTTCTGACTGTTGCAGTTCTAGGTGTAGATCAGGGGTTACGGCCCACAAGATGGCTTCATCCGGTCATGAAGAGAAAAATATATAAGGATGTTAAAAGAAAAAAAAAGCAAGTTTCTAGCCTGCAAGTTTCTAACCCTTAAAGAAATGGCTGGATTGCACAATTCAGCCACTAGGGGAAGCAAAGAAAAAGAAATACCGGTATGAACGTGCTTTCTTCGCTCCCTCCTCAGTGAACGTCCGATCCATGTCCACCATCTTAACATAATTATTGACATGTCTTCTTATTGCAACAGGATAATAGATCTTCATTGGAGATCTTTTGGGGTCAGAACAATCTTACTATCCTTCTCAAATTTCTGGTGTGGAAGTTGGAGGGTTTTGTCAAATCTTGCTGTGTCATTCTCCAGCTCTCAGCTCCATAGAGTAACACTGACAGAACACAGCTGCTGTAGAGTTTCAGTTTAGTCTTGGTGCTGTACTATGATGACTTCCAAATATTGTTCATGCTGATGAATGAGAGCCTTGTTCTGTATATCCTTCTTATTTCCACCATCTCATGTGATGATATCAAGTAAATAAAGCTTTCTGTAAATTATGGGTTCTGGTCATTGACCTGGACCTTGGCGGTCAAAAGTTATCATTTTATAGCAACTCGACAATGTTTCTCTAAGAGTTAACATCAGTCAGTGGCCGCCCAGAAACATTTCGAGGTTGGCAGTCCAGTAACAAGCTGGGATGAGGCTAGTACAAAACCAGGCGACACATTCCAAAGTCGTCACATTTTGACGGACGGTTAAGGACCCTCCATGTCAAGAATTGACGTTTTGGAAGTCATTTTTTAACATGCTGGCTGTTCCAATTAAATCAAGGGTCCCTAACCTCCAGGCTGTGAACTGGAAGTGGTCTGGTACCGGGACACAGATGCACCGGTATTCTAACCTTAACCCAATGCTAAACGCAGATCAGTACCAACCGGACGCGGCTCGGTACTGGTTTCAGATGTGGTACCAGTTCTGGACTTGAAACAGGCTAGGGTAAGGCTTTTTGGGTTAGAGTACCGTCCACGTTTGGTCCAGGTCCGGTACAGCGTCTGCCAAATGACCGGATTTCTGATTTAATTGGAACAGGCAGTACGTAAAAAAACGAGTTGGGGACACCCAAAACATCAAAAAGGGACGCAGAGGGGTCCTTAACCAAACGTCAATATATGATGTCTTGGGAATGAAAATGTGTTGAATTGAGGGACAGCTTTGCAGCCCCCAGGCAGATTGCCAGCGGACAGCAGCTCAGACCGGACGATTTGTAAATGTCTCTGGGCGGCGGCCGTCCATATTGACAGCTGTGAGCAGCCCGGTAACCTGGGGGTAAATAAAGAGCGGATCCTTCTGCACACCTCACGGCTTCCAACGGTTCGTAAATGGTAAACTCATACTTATATAGCACTTTTCTACCTTCTTTGAAGGCCCAAATCACTTTCCAGTCACAGACCCATGCACCCGTTTACACACACACTGGTGGTGCTGGCGCCAACCTAAAAGCACAGGCGGCTGCATAAAATCTTGAAGATTCTGCCGATGCCTTCTGGAAGTGGAAGTTGTATTTGTGAATTTACCCTTACTACTAAAAAGAGTTCCTTATTTGTTTGATAATTGGAAGAAACAGTTCAACTAAAGGAGCTTTTCTTTAGAAGATGAAACATAATAGTTAAAGTTATTAAGGAGACAAAACACCTTCAAAATATGTGGAGGACAAATATCACCTTTATTGTCATCACAGTCTTTATAAAAATCATAAAAGGTATGTCAACAACTTCTCTTTTCACCTTTTAACAAGATTTTTTTTTTTTTTTTTTACAAAACAGTCAACTTTACATCCCAGAACTTTTTTCTGTTTCTTTTACTCTGCTCTTGATTGCAGATAACTTCAGGCAAGTTGATTCCTCCGCTTCTGACTCCTTTGTCCCAGGAATGCAGCAGAATCTTAAGTCCACCTTTAGGCTTGCCGTCACTGAATCCAGATCTAGATGTATTTCTTCACCTAATCACTGTAGATTAACTGACTTTGACTGTAAAACTCAGAAACTGGAACAAACTGTTGAATTTACCTATTTTAACCATTTCCTAAAAAGTTACAAATGTCCAATTTTTTACACTTGTAAATTCTGACTATACTTTACAAAAAAAGTATTTAATTAAATTTTATGTAATTGATTTAACTTAAACCCTTTTCATGTGACGTTAAATGCCTTTATTACAATAATAATGTGGCATAATTGAGAGAGTTTTTTGACACTCAGACATCAAGTAAAACCACCTGATTTTTCCTCTTTAAACTAATGATGGTTAAATACTTTTTCAATTTAAATGTATATTTTTTAATAAACAAAATAAAGAGTTAACAAACCTGTTCTAACAAGTACTATAAAGATAGAACCCATCGGTCCAGTCCGGAAGTCTTTATACTGGCAGCATGTCTGCCATAGAACAGACTTTAAAGTTCTATTGTTGGTTTATAAAACTTTAAATGGTTAGTTAGCACCAAAATACATGAATATGTACCAGCAACATCTCTTCTGTTTACGTCTGCACCAGTGGCGGACTTTGGGGCCCTGGGTGAACAATACCATGGAGCCCCCTGCAGCGTTTGTATTGTAATTATCCTTAGGGTGAAACGACAAATAACTTCATTACTGGTCCACTTTTAGAGAGCATTAATGTCAAGAATCCAAATGTTTTGATTAACATTTAAAAACTAAAATTAAACTTAAATGCTAAAGAAAGGAATTTTATAAACAGTATTTTTACTTGGAAAAAACATTAAATATATTAAATCCCTAATCTTTAAACCACTCAGGTGGAGGAGGTGGAAGAAACATTTTCACATTATCAGTCTCATGCCATTTTAGTGATTTAGTTTGTCTTTTTTTTTGTTTAATAACAGAATTAAATAACGATGGGTGCAAAATTGATTTTAGACACTTTGGTTAAGCTCTGGGCCCCTAGGCTATTGCCTATATAGAAAGTCTGTCCCTGGTCTGCACTGTTACTTTAAGCTTGAAGTTCTTAACTTTCTTTGTTTTTTTATTTTATTTTATTTTATTTTAATGATCACTCTTTTACTATTTATCTTAATTTTTCAATTTTTTAGCTTCTCAAATGCTCTAAAACAAATACATCTTTATTGCTTTTTTCTTCCTAGTTACCATTTTTCTGTTTTCTCTTCAAAATGTCTCTAACATCCAAGCTGACGAGCTATCTCTTGCTGAAGGAGTCGAGTCACCACTTCAAAATTCCATTAGGGAGATTCTTACCTTCACAATGGAAGAGCTAGCATTGCACATAAAAAATGCTGCTCTGCATTCCCTCCTCAAGAGCAGGACTGTACATCAACATGAGGAGACAACCTGTAAAAGCACGCTATGTAGGTGCATACTAAAGATCATACATAGTCTAAATGTTTTTTTTCTGTTTCTGAATTGTCATGTGTGTATATATTCCAGCTGAGACATCCATGTGTAATATACACACATTTTAAGCCTCCTTACTCACTGCCAACCAACTCCCATTTCAGTGATTTTCAGCAGGAATATTATAATATTCTGTTCCCCATAAATCACCGTGACAGCAAAGGGCCACATTACACCTGAGTATAGGAGCTCCCCCACTTTCCTTTGTCTCCCCCACCTCCTCATCGCCCCTCCGCCTCCTTCTTATTTTCCCCTTTCCCTCTTCTTCAACCCCTCAGGGACACACACACAGCTTCTCATCAGTGCCAGAGAACATCAACAGCAGCCCTGTCCCCAAGGTGTGTTCTTTAACGTTACCTAATTGGCATGTGCATCGTGACACAGCGGCACGTGTGTGTATGTGTGTTTTGCTAATATGTGTAGTCTCTGTGTGACACCTACACAACTGGAATCACATCCATGAAAAAGTAAAGGAACAGCGGTGCTTAAAACCCACCTGTGCATGGGAGAAAGCTGGTCTTGAAACGGGTCCAGAGGACATTTATTTTATAGTGGGTGTTAGCCCTGCTTAACAAGTCCCAGCTGGGAGATCACCGACCCCACCAAGGTCTCTCCAGACTCCGGGTGTGTGCTGGAAAAAAGTAATCAGGCTGGTAATCTCTCTTTATAAATGCGAGCAATAACCATTAATGCACTGCCACAGATAATGGAGCTGTCAGAAAGTTTGGAAGTGAAGGATGTCTGATACAAGGAATGACTTTCTCAATGGCGCCATGTTTATAACTGTTTTAAAATAATCCTAATCAGTTGACGTCATTACTTATAGGTATTTCCCCATGTGACGCTATATCGAGAACTGGACTGATTGACTCCTCCTCCTGGTGTTCCAAACAGGAAGTATCCACTGGCTCCAGGAACCCAAAATTCCATAGACTTCTATAGAGAAATAAATAGTTATTTATTTGTGTTATATTTGTCAGGATAACTGTTGCTCTGCTACCTTTTTTACATATTTTCTTGCTAATCATATTATAATCATATTATAATTTATGTAGCAAAAGTTATTGAAGTTATAAACTGACTAATCAGATGCCTCCATAAAAGGATGCGGTCTCATGTTGATCGTTCCAAATGTTTAATTCACAGATTCTCCAGAGCTCGCTTTCAAGTGGTAGGGGTGTGGCCTTGCAATAAGCTCATTCTTAATTGGAGAGAGTGGTTGCCATAGAAACTTTGACTCAAACCAACTAAAACAATGCTTATTGATGTTGTCAGGCTCCAACATGGGGGTGTACCTTTCGCTCCTTTCTTTGGAGCAGAAAACAAGTCATTTCCTATCTGTGATATCACACTCACTCGGTCCAGTTCTCTTATGCAGTCAGTGGTTAGACCAAGAATGGACAAACCATGGCCCTGGGGCCATATGCCGTATTAACTATTTAATCTATGCTGTCAAACTTTTATTTTTCCTGCAAACCTGGTGTCTACATTGACCTTTGTTTAGGTCAGGTATAGGCAACTCCAGGCCTCGAGGGCCACATTACTGCATGTTTTCCAACATTCCGTGTTCTAATTGGTGGAACACACCTACCGTAATCAGTCAGGAGTAGCGCTTGGTTATTTGGAAATAACGCAGACACAGCGGCCTCGAGGCCTGGAGTTGCCTATCCCTGGTTTAGGTGCTGAAAGTTACTCTGCATTCATGTGGTACTGGAAGATTTTGTGGTTTTTATGACGTTTTTTGTGAATGTAATTTTTCCGATTATCGTGACACCACATAAATGCAGCCTTTCTCTATTTTAGCATTTTTCCCCTCAGGGAAATCAACACAGAATTTCAAATGACACTAAAATGAGACGAAAAAAAGTTAATCTTTTTACATAGGAATTCCAAAATATTCTGTTTTAAATATACATTTTATTTCAATCAATATTAAAGCATTTTTTTGTCCAAATATTATGTTACTGCTTCCTCTAATGAAGTGGATTACTAAAAGACTGTGCGTTTGCCCCTGTTAGACCCTTCTGTTACATTTTAAAGCCCTTTGTGGCCCACAGATCTAAAGTCTTTGGAGAGAAAAAAGACTCACCCCGATTTGTGTGTGGGTAATTATTAGTATGTAACTCATATAATATATTTTTTGCACAAGTACAAACTCACAAATCCAAAGTTATGTGCACAAATCAAGAATTATGCACGGACAAATCCAAAGTTATGCGCAGAAATTGAAAATCGCAAATGCACAAATACAACATTATGTGCACAAATCCAAATTAAGCACATATCAAGAATTTCGCATTGACAAATCCAAAGTTATGCACACAAATCAAGAACTACGCACGCACAAATCCAAAGGTATGCACAAGAATTATGCTCACACAATTCGAGGAGAGACTATTTTCTAACTCTTGTGTTTTTTGGCCTTCAGTTATCTTCCAGCTGTAGTAACACATTTTGGCCACTGGAGGCAGAAGGTAATTCTTTTAAATGAAACCTGTTGTGTTTGTGTGTTTTTATATATTTTTTAGCTGAATTCTTGTTCTAATTTTTAATATCTATATTCAAAAAATAACAATAAATGATCAAAATCCAAGTTTACTATTCTTAGAATAATTTTACATAATTTTACCTTAAACCCTACATTTATATATATCACCTCTGAACATCAGCAGGAAATTCTCTGATAATTTACCCAATTCACAATATAAATTCTGTTTTAACAGGACAGCTTTAAACTGACATGAAGGAGTTAGTTTACACTGAATGTGATTGTAATTAACTCATAGATGTATGCAAATATGAAGGTATTAAGGATTAGAATGAGATGACATTAAATGGAAAAGTATAGATGTTTCAACAACACCTACAAAACCGATACATTAAATCTCTACTTTATGAATTAGCAGAATCCATAAACATAAAAGATTTAAAATAAAATAAGGTCCAATAAATGGACATTTCAAAGATCTGGCCCCTTTAGTGATCACTGAAGTCAAATATGTTTTTTACAGTCAGAATTACTGAAGCGCCACCAGAGACTTCTTAAAGAAAATCTTTATATCTTCTCTTCATCTTTTCTCCTCCATGAGGTTCATCTGTAAAGTGAGCTGTAGTTGCACTTGTGTGCATGTGGTGATCCCAAGTCCTGCTTAAAGATAAGATCCCTCTCCAATGCTGCTGACCTCTTTCCACGCTTTAAAAAAAAAGGATCTAAAAGGAGCTTCAAGCAGCTTTGAGGATCGCTTTTTATTTTCGTCTTAAAAAGATTCCACGGGGGTCCCCTTCACACACGTCCAGCCCCCAACCTGCTGGAGTCTGACTCAGAGTGTTCCCATATGTGAATTAGTCTCAGCTGCTCTCATTTCCTTTTTTTAATATAAAACTTTTTAAATTTTTGTCACTTCTTTGCCAATAAAATATGCTTCATGTAGTTTGACTCATTAATCAGTGCTTGGGTTTCTCCATTTTGGCCACAACACTTTTTCTTTTTTTCAAAAACACAACATGGTTTAACTTCCTGAAGCCTTCAAAATGGATTAAAATCCAAACAGATTGTATCACTAAATCATTTTACTCAACTGATAAAACTGGTTCATGCAATCTGTACATTTGAAAATGCTTTCAAATAAAATGAAAGAATAATGTTCCCAAATGTCCGCAGTTGGTTGAGATGCTCGGCTGGTTTGTCATCCCCCATTTTGTACGCTTGAAATCATCTCTATGCAAACTTTGCAGATGGTGTTGTAAAAGTCTGCAATGCAGTTCCAAGTTGTTAGAGTAGCCTGAAAACAACCTTCATTACTAATTCTTTCTGTGCTGCTTCTGTGCGCTCCAATTAAGATTTTTTTTTTTTTTTTTTTTAACTCAGGCAAATAGAAACACCCTAACACCTTTTACTTTGAGATGAAGCAACTCGTTACCCCATTTTTCATTCAGTTCAGTTGAAAAATCTTTTTTTTTCGGCTGAATTGCAGCTTGGTCCATCATCTCCTCCCCTCTGGACAGTTTTAATGTCGCCACAACAATTCTAACAGAAGTTTGGATTCATTAAACACACTGAGACTTCTCTGCAACAACAGGCGGCTTCAGTAACTGCGAGCACTGTAGTCAACCGCAGAGCACTGTTCAAAAGTGCAGATGGGTTCGTCTAAACATGCTGGTACCATTAAATATCCGTGCAGCATGCGGTTGATACATTTCCAATATTTTGTGTTTGATTTTTAGTGTGATCACAGAATTACATTTTTGGTGGCAACACAGTTTACTCCCCTCCTCTGACTCCCCCTTTTTTTTTTTTAATCAATTTGATCTCTTTAATCTATATCTTTAAAAAAAGGTCTGAAGCCAAAAGCGTCAAGAACATTTGCAATCCATTGAAGTTGTTCTAGCTCTGCAGCAACTAATAGACTGCAAATTTGACCAGAGATGAATCAGTGCATCATGTTTTAAACACTCTGGAGATCGTCTCTGGGCTGGATTCCACAGTGAAAAGGAGAAACATTTTACAGCTGACGGAGGTTTTTATTTCTTTCCCTATCTTAGAAAGGTGTTGCATTTTTTTTTTTTTTTTTTTTGCTTTTTGTGCAAACATAGACATAAATACAGGTAATAAATTATATAAAATAGTACTTTGAGAAGATATAATTTGATCATTAGTAAGCTCAAAAAACATCTGCTCTATTCAAGAATTCTACTTCCAACTGCCTCCACTATCTTATCACTAAGATTTATCCCTTTTTCTGTCGAGAATGATCTTTATTTAACAACTTACTGTACAGGTGAGTGAGTGCTCCTCTGATTCCAAAAAAAATTTTGGCAAATCTATTAAAGTATATTTTTTACTTTCCTCCATTTCTATTTTAATATCTTTAAAAAAAAAACAAAAAAAAAAAAAAAAACAGCTGTGGAAATCCGAAAATTCAGTGGGGAAAATCCATGTTTTACTCAAAAGGAGACATTTGAATGAAAATCTTACTTCATGTAAAAAAGGATATGGATGCAATTTCAACAAGTAAATAAAAAATCTAGTTTTGTCAAATTTTGAAGTGCACAGAATCAAATTGAAAGAATCAATTTGGCATAATTGCTTTGTGCAAAATATTTTTTCGCCTTTAAAATGTTAGCAGTGCACTGTTTGCTTGTTTTCTTTTAATGTTACATTACAGGTACATTAGTAGCAAAGTTTGCTCAAAAGAATCACTCTGGTGATAATTATAAATCGGTTTTTGGTGTTTTTTTTCAACATATTTTTGTGGCATTTTTCTAATATTGGAGGACATATATAAAGAAATCAAGCATACAATTATATTTATGGTTCTCTTTTTTTTTTTAGTTATTGTGAATCAAGAGAACATGAAAAAAATGCAGTTGAAAAATTAAAATAAATCTGTTTGACAGGCCAAAGTCTCTCTGCTTCGCTCCATTCTGATACATCCACTTACAATCAGATCTATTAACGTCTTCCTTTTTCTGGGATCTGGCTCCAAACTGGATAGCTCCAATATTGCTGTCCATTTTAGTTGCACCGACAATGTTAGCTTGGGGGTGTGAGTTGCTGTAAGGTAGCGGTAAGTGTAAACAAAGGGATAATGGGATATCAGTGAAGGTTTACATCTGCACTGACAGTGCCGTCCAAAACTCAGAGGTGAATTTCTGATGAACTCCTTCTTCTCTGCCCAAAATACGTCCTAGAAAACAACAGTTAAAAAAATGTCAATGTTTTGCCTTAAAGTGGCAGAATTTTATTTGAGACCACTGGGAAAATAAATCAAATATGATTGGAGTGGGAATCATTGGTATTTATTCCGCTTTTTGGTAATACTGCAAAACAATCAGTATTATGTTGAAAAAGATAGTTAATATATTTGTTAAGCTTGTAAGCAGTTTATTAATTTGGCCTTTGTAGACAATGGCCTCACTTTAGACGTTAATGAATCTTAAATATGTTAATTAACATTATTCAGCTTATTTTGCTAATAAATGTCTTACTAACACCCATAATTACATTATTAATGTTTGTTAATGTGTTAATAAAGCTTATTTAGGAGTCTTATTATAAAGTGTTAGCAGCTTTTTTGAAGCCCACATTGCAGCTGTATCTGACAAACGTTGCTGCAGAGATAATAGTCAAATCTTTTTCCAAGTCCATTTTTATTTATTTCTTTTTTTACCCAAACAAATGCACTTGAGCCTTCCTTTCCTTTAAATGTGAACTTCCTAAATGCTTTGAAAAAAAGTCTCCAGCAGCATCTCTGCTCAACTGTCCTTCAGTATCTTCAACCTTTAGCCTGACTCTGTAAAGATGTGTGTGTTTGCTTGCTGCGGCACATCTGATTCAGCTCATCAGTTTTTCAGTTGTTCTGCAGGGGCCCTGATAATGGCACGGCTATTTCAATCCGTTTGTGCCGGATTAGAAAAACAAACAAAACACGCCGCGTTGAGGTGGAAAATGGAAGTATAAAAAAAGATAAATGCGAGACGATGACTTGCCTTGATATTTTTTTTTTTTTATGAACAATTTTGATTCATCTATATTTTTGACAAACCTCATGCTTAACATTTTTACTGAACAAATGCACATTTTTCAGATAGGTGCCGTTAAACAAAAACTATCATTTTTGACGCAAAAGTCCGAAAGTCATGGGTTCAAATCCAGGCTGAGTCATACCAAAAACTCTAAAAACGAGACTAAATGCCCCCTTGCTTCAGAGTGTCAAAGGGTTGTATTGGGACTTTACATTTATTTAATCTTTTTGTGATATATTTATAGCACAGAATTTAAATACACTGGAATTTTTCTTTTTTAAAAATTGAAATATTGGAAAACAGACTATTAAAACCAGAAGTAAACATGCAAAAAACATAAAACAAGTATTTAAAAGTTTTTTATTTAAAAAGAATTACAATTCATAATGTTATATATTTTTATCACCTGGAAGGAAACATGAAAAGTAGTTAAATATTGTTTCAGCAAATATTTTTATTGTGTAATTCTGGAGACCGAGATGCTCAGTTCTCAAAATAGTGCCAAACTTTAAGAAATATTATTTAATAAAACAAATATATAATCTATTTTTAGTCAAATTAAACAAGTACATATGTAATTGTATGTGACAAAGTCTGAATATGAAGCACAAAAAAACAACAGAAAAAAGTGCATCAACACATTTGTCTTTACTCACCCATAGAAAGCATCAAAAATGTCCCTGCAAAAATCCAAGTTATTTTGCAATAACTCTAAATAAAATACTGTTTTTAAACACATTTTATGACTTCTTTTGTTTTTTAACCTTTATTAATATTGTTTGAATTAAATTTTGTTTAAACTATTAACAAATAACACCGTTTAGTCAAAGATGAGTCAGATTATTATTGGCAAAGAACTCAAAGTTTTTTTTTTCTCCTTTCCGTCTTTTTATAATTACTCAAAGTTATTCATGCTTGTTCTGCATGTTAGTCAAGTGCAGTTTGTTCACAAACAGTGACAGATGAGTTCAAAGGAGTCACTCCTACATGAGTCAGTCTGAATCTGCTGCTCTAAATAAACGGCAGTTCTTACATTTGAACTTTCTCAAGAGGAAATAATCAGGATATAAACAAACAAAGTTGGTTTTTTATAATCATAAAGTAGCTTGTTGTGATTTTATTTTTAAAAAAAAGTACAAATTTGGTCAAATGATGTCCTTTAAATACAAAAGTCTTTTAATACAAAATGTAGATTCAGATGGAAAAATGCATTAAAAATAAATAAATAAATAAGTCTAAACTATTTCAAATTTAACAGGGAAAAAAGTCTTGACACAATCGCTCAAATGATCCTTCTTGCGGTCTGCTTGACTCTAAAAAAAACAAGCTAAAGGAACGCTCCGGGTGCAGTGAACGCATGAATCTTTGCTGTATCAGGAACTTGTCTGAGACATTATTCAACAAAAGAATGATAACAGTGAGTCAGTGACATTTTAATCTATTTAAAATGACAGCTCTGCAACTTGTGCAGCCTCATCTGTCCCGTGTGCCGAAGCCCGTGGTAACATTTGTCAGCTGTCAACGCCACGACAACAACACGGCATCTCATCAAAACAATTTTACAGTACGGACTTGTCCCGACATCCTTTTTACCTGAAATAAAACATGTCGCCGATTGTATTTGCCGCAACAGGCCTGCTGCTTCTTTATTTATTTTCCATTGAATATTGACAGGTCATTGGGCTCGGCCTGCTCTGCCAGCTCTGGAGAGGGGCAGACAGGGCATTTGTCACGCTCTTCTTTGTCCTTCTTGCTCACAGACTTTGAAGGCTTGCGCGGCAGATTGACAATATCTCTAATAATAAGGCGTCAGATGACAGCAGGGCATAATGTCAGCTGCAGGACAAAACTTTTAGGCTGCTTTGACCTCTTTAAAAAAAAAGACACTAACTTTTTGTCTTTGTTCACTGGCTGTGTAGTTTAAAACACTTGTACTAAAACGTAGGTGCAAAAAATAGTTTGTTGTTTCTTTTTTTATAACTTTTTAAGATACACTACTTTTTACTTTTTCCAAGCACCTCTTTGCTGACTATTTCTATGTTAACGGATTTTTCGACTGGCTCTCTGGATCAGGGGTCACCAGACATCAGGGTGCCCCCAAGGACCATACAAGTTGACTGCAGGTCTGGTCTAAAATTGGGTCTAAAAGCTGGGTCTAAAATTACATTTTATCCTGTTGCTATTTTTTTTTTAAAATTACACTTGCATTTACATAGATTTAAAAATTAAAACATCTTAAAAATATGTTGATGATACATGAATTTTAGATAAGTTTAGATGACCTCTGACCTGCTCCAGTTCAAAGATCATTAATTCGTTCTCTCATTACGGCCCTCGCCTCTGGAACAGCGTGCCGGAGAACCTCAGGGCCGCAGAGACCATGGAGGTCTTTAAGAAGAGGCTCAAGACCCACCTTTTTAATTCTGCTTTTAGTTGACAAATCTGCCTATTTATTAAATGAGGTTTTATTCATTCATTTATTTATTTTATTTATTCATTTATCTTTCTTCTTTATGGATTTTATTTATTATTTTATGTATTAAATCTAAATTTTAATGTTATTTATTTATTTTATCTATTTTTGATACATTTTATGTATTCATTTTTATTATCTTACTGTCATTTTGCCCAGTGTTTCCTGTGGGGTTCTATCATATCGGGGCTTGTTGGTTTGGTCTGGGGTCGTTTCCGTGGTTCTCTCCCTTGCGGGGGCTGTAGTCCTGCCCTGCAGCCTCACAGCTGTGGAGCGGACTTCGTTGCCGTCCCGGTCTGGGTGGGAGCCGTGGCGATGTTCCTTTGACAGAGCTAATGATAGAATCCTCCATACCATCTCCTCACAGCAGAGCCAAGCCTTAAGTTTATTTTATAAGTTTTTTTTTTTTTTTTTTAAGTATTTACTGTGTGGGGTCATGGGTGTATGTGTTATGGGGAGGGGGTGTATGTGTGTGAAGGGTGGGTTGGGCTTTATGCTTTGTTTTTAAATGTAAAGCGTTTTGAGTTGCTCAGAGTATAAAAGGCACTTTTATAAATATAGTTTGATTTGATTTGATATGACTCAGCGTCCATGAAGTAGTCTAGAGTATAACCCACCTTCCCCCTCAAGTAGCTGAGATAGACTCCAGGAACCTCCCTCCTCCAAAACAGGGATAGAAGGATACATAAGAAATCTCAACCTCCTGGTTGTAGAAGCTACACTCTGTATCTTTTATGCAACACTGCCTCCTTGTGGCCACCAATAAATAGGGAATCAACTGTCACACATGTTTATGTGTGTGAAGTAGATACAAAAATAAAAATATAAAATATGTGTGAAGTATATGTACTTTCATTTTGGAGAATATGCTCATGCTCAAAAATGTAGAAGCTGATCATTTTAAACACATTCAATCCTCTTCTAAACCCACTTGTTCAGGGCCATTAGGTTGCTGGAGCCTATCCTGCTGCTGGGTCAAGGAAGGATCCACCCTGGAGAAGTTTGCCAGTCCATCGCAAAGACAGATAATTACTCTTGTTTACACCTAAGGAACATTTCTGAGTTACTTAACCCAAGGAACATGCACTCCACTCAGAAATGATGGTCCTGAACGGCGGTTCTCTCACTATGAGGTGAGAGCATTAACCAGTCAATTTTCTAAACACTTTCGAGACAAAAAAAAACCTCTCCAGCACGAAAGCACATGTAAAAGATTAAGATCAAAAACCTCTGCTATAATACTATGGGAAGAAAGTTATAAATACATGCAATTAGAAAAATAATTATTAAGGACCAATAGGAAATTAAATTCTAAAATGCAATCCATAACTGATCTTATTTTTAAGGTCATTCATTTCTAAGGACCTGACAGCAGACGGCTAAAGATCCAATGTCTGTGTTATGGGTCAAAAGTTCATATTTCAAGTAAATAAGTGAAACAAAACAGATTATTGGTAATTTGATTCTGAAACAAACAGGTAACCCTTCTTTTGTTTACTAAACTTGTTTAGTGAACTAGTTTACATGGGACTAAACAATGGATTACAGTTATTAAACAGAAATTTTATTTACATCACTGGTGTGTGGTGGTTCCCACTCTCACCACAGTGAAAAAGGCTCTGGTTCCAATCCCCTCCACAGTCCTTGCTTTTTCTCATCTTAAATCTAACAATGTTTCAATTAATTATGAAAACTCTTAATTGGGTAAAGTTATAAATGGATTGAATTGTTTTTGTTCAGCATTTTTTTATACTTCAGACTTGATCCCATTATATTTTCAAAAATGTACCCAGGACTCCTGTGAATTTTTAAAAATACATTAATAATATAAAACATTAGAATTATTTTAGGTATTTGTGTTATTTTATTTAATCTTTAATTAAAATAAGATTTGTATGAGGAGAATAGAACATTAGATTGTGATATGTGCATACAATATAAAATAGCACACAAACCAAAGAGAACCTCCACTTTGTTCTCTTTGCCCCCTGAGAGAGCTGCACGTGGCTTTCTATCAGAGGACTGACAGTGTGATTTTTCCCTTGGGTTTGCATCTGTGTGTGGGTGCGTGTGTGTATTTTAACACTTCTTATTAGCATGTGCGTCAGAGTATGGGCCCGTTTGCTTTCTGTGTAACAATAGACCTTTGCTACATCTAATTGACAGAGGCTGTGGGAGACACTCCAATAGACAGATCCTGTGAGCAAAAGGGTATGAATGCATGAGAGCATTGCTTAAGGATAGAGCGGATTTACAAAAGAAAGCACTAAAACATTTGTCAATCCTTATGTTGAAAGTTAGGATTTAAACAAAAAAAAAAAAATGAACCCAATTTTTTTTGCCACACACACACAAAAAAGAAGGAAACTTGCATATATGAGATAATAATCGAATTTACCTGATATAATTTTTCATTTATAAAACTTTTAGGAGACCAAAAAAAAGATGATAACAATTTTCAGCCTATTTTAATCTTTTATATATCATCTCCTTAACTTAGAGTCATGTTTTTTGTCAGCATTATTTACAATATGTTAGGGAATCTATTAGAAAAGGCATTTACAGTGTTTCCACTTGTTTTTCATTTGAGTGGATTTTTGTAATGTCTAAATGGATTTTGAAAATCAGTAAATTACAAGTCTAAATGGAAAAAGTCAAGAGTCATCACAAGTCCTTTGTTTTGATTTAAGATCAACAGTATCTCTGAAAAATAAAGTCTTCACTGAAACTTTATAGATAAATAATTGGATTTTGTGGTACTTATTTCTGATGACTTCATATAACTGTCACAGCTAAAATAAAAATAAATCTGAAATATAATAAAAATTAATTTGTATATTTTGTTGATAATTTGAAACAAAATCCCCCTCAAACAGGCCTTTTGTGTTCCTATTAAGTAATACAGTGATAATAAATCATTCAATATTAAACAAATTAAAAGTAACCAGCTGGTAAAGCTTTTCAATTACAGCAGGAAGTACGGCTATAGAATATTTAGGCGATTTTGTTTTATCTACACGTGTATGACTTTATTACATTAATATTAGTTTACGTTTGAGATCTGATTGTTTTTATTTTGAAAAGTCCAAGCGGAAGTACTACAGGTTGACTCCGGAACAACTCGTGAGTTCAGGAGCCGTCAAGTTTCCTTGGAAGCGAAAACTCGCGATAAAAACTCACACGATTCACCAAAACGCACGTTTTATTTTATATTAAATTATCATAGACGCTAGTTTCCATCTTTGTTTAGTGAAAGCAGTGAGGCTGACCTGCTCATGGCTCCTCTCCGGATTCTGTGCATTCACGGTTACCGGCAGAACAGCAACACGTTCCGGGAAAAGACCGGAGCTCTCAGGAAGCTGCTGAAGAAGCAAGTGGAACTTGTTTACATGAGCGCACCTCTGAGCGTGCAGAAAGAAGGCTCCGGGGGTGAGTTTTGCTGTATTTTTGTAAATGAGTAATCGCCCTTTAAAAACAAACAAACAAAAAAAAACTTTAACAAAACTAAAAAATCCATACATCAATGAAACATAAAGAAATGGACGATTAAAAGGACAGTAGATGAGAAATAAATTGATGATTTCAGACCACATTTGAGTAAATCTCAACATAATTAAAATGGGGGGAGAGTTCAGTGTATCACCAGTGATTTAGATTAAAATTTTCCAATAACTTCCAAGTTTTTATAACTTTTGAGTATTAAAAAATCATGAATCCGGATAAAAAGGTTGGACTTTATTTTTTCTAAAAAAATGTAAATTGTTGTCTTTCTGTTTCTGTTTCTACTCCTCCAGTCTGAACAAAATAAAAACTTGTCATGTTACAGTATATCTATATATTGTCAGCTTTGAAAGCTGCGATATCCAATAAAGAAACGGCCTAAAATTCAGAATAACCTTTTGAAAATGCTTTTAAACTTTTTTAGATATATTGCGTTGGGAGTAACTTATTGTAAAAGTAAAGCTTTACAATAGACTATTCCTATTTACTGGAACAAAGTAGTCTAAGGTATCACTGAAAATTTAGGTTTGTATGTGTGTTTTTAACATGTTCTTGTAGTATTTTCTGGTTATGAAGGACACATAAACAAACTTAATGTTAAAATTGCATTTCTGAGTATTTTTTTTATCCAAACCGAGAAAAATCAGGCGCAGATGATCCCTCTGGCTTAAAAGTGTACGACTGGATAGCTCTGATATCGCTCGCCCTTTTTGTTGCACTGCTAATGTTAGCTTGGAGTTTTGAAGGGCAGTAATCTAGCAGGAGGGAGAGTACTCAAAGGGATGATGGGATATTAGTGGAGGCTTACTTATGCAACAACATTGGATTTTTTTCTGTTTTTCCCCTTAACCCTTCCGCTCTCCTTGGGGTCCAGATGGCTCCAACCACATTTTGTTATGCGATTTCTTCCATGACAAATGTGGAAGAAGGGGGACAGGATTTTATGTCTGTCATGGACATTAGTGAAACTCCGAAATCAGTGAAAAAAAAAAGTTCAGCGCACTGTCCTGTGGTGTCCAGATGACCCCACTTTTAATGTAAACAAGCTAAGGAGAACGGAAGGGTTACAAACTGCATAATCATAATTAAAAGTCAACTGAGAACACTTTTATGATATGTCATAATGTGACTTTTATTAACTTTGGTAATGGACAATCCTCCCAACTGTTAAATGTTGCAAATCACATTGTCGAAAATAAAAAAAAGCCAAAAACAATCAACTTATTTTATTTACTTATCTCAAAGCAGATACCCATCCCCTCTATTTTCATTTGCATGGACTAAAAAACCTAAAGCTGAAGGTTCTATTTTGGTTCTTCCTCTTTGCCAGACATAAACACTATCATTAGTAGTCATTTTAATCAAAATTTCTTCTCATCTAAATGTAAAACGCTATTTAGATTTTTTTCTTCAACCCTATATAAAAAAGTATTAAAAAGTAACTTAAAAGTAACATAAAGGTGTAAAGACACATTACAACATTGAGCATGTTAATAGTTTTGCAGATGTTTGTCATCTTTATTTACATTTATTACATTTGCTTTTAAAAGTGGGACACGTGTTATTATAAACACTCATTCATTTGAAATGATTTTGTTTAAAAGTTTCCTGTCACTTTTTTTTTTTTTTTTAAGGTTATTTTGTTTAATTATTCCCAGACCATTAAGGGAAAACGAAAGAATCCTGATGTTTTCCAGAAGTTACACTAATAGTGTCCATGAATTCGTATTGATCCAATAAACCCGACAAAAAGGGGATTTTTTTAACTTAAAAGTTTATTGCATAATCCATTTTAGAAGATTCATATTTTTGGGGGTGTTTTTGTCTTTTAGAGGTTTCAACTGCTGAGAACGGTTCCAGTTCTGGTGCCGGAGGTGAGGAGGATCCCAGAGGCTGGTGGTTTTCTGACACTCAGTCCCGTAGTTTCAATGCTCTCCAACAGTGCGATGAAAGCCTCGGCATTGAGGAGAGCGTGACGGCTGTGAAAGAGGCCGTGAGGGCTCACGGTCCATTTGACGGCGTGCTGGGCTTCAGTCAGGGAGCGGCTTTTGTCGCCATGCTCTGCTCTCTTCAGGAGCAAAAAGTAGCGCCGGAGTTCATCTTTCGCTTCGCCATCCTCGTCGCCGGCTTCCGTAGTTTGTGTAAAGAACATGAGAAATTCTACAGCGCCACTCTGCAGATCCCCTCCCTGCATGTGTTTGGACTTGAAGATAAAGTCATCCCTGATCACATGAGCAGAGACCTCCTGCCCTCCTTCCAGAATCCCCAAGTCCTCATCCATCCTGGTGGACACTTTGTTCCTGCTGCATCCGCTCACAGACAAACTTACCAGGACTTCCTCAAAAACTTCCAGTAAAGCCTGAAAATATAGAACAGAGTAAATGTAGTTTTGACTACAGCAATGATCAATTTGAAAGGCTTGCCTTTGCTGGGAAAAATGCTATTCCTGATGTTTTGATACATCCAAAATAGTGCTTTAATTGTTGTTTTTTCTCAGGGAAATAATAAATAAAAGTTCTAATTTTTGAAAACTTTGATCTGTTTTTATTTTTTGATCATCATGATCTTTATTACGATATACAGTGGGTATTTAAAAGTAATATGACTCGTAACTACCCTTAAATAGCTATTTTTATCAGATCGTTTCACATAAAAGTTCATGCAATGGTGTTCCGATTTAATTCTAACAAAGTGATCTGCAACCTTTACAGTGAAAGGAGCCGTTTAAGCTAAATTCTTACCGATCAAAACCTGCAGTCACAGTTTAGAAAAATACACTTTATGTGACCGTTAAGCTATTTATTTATAAAATGTAGCTTTGAAATATTTACAATAATTGCATATTAGCGATAAATATAGTTGTTTATTTTTCAACAATTTTTACTTCTTTTTCTTTTAACAAAGCACAGGAAGTTCCTTTCAAAATAAAATACACCTTGTGTCAAGTCATGTATAGATCTGCTGCAACAGATTTACTGATTCACATTTATAGTTTACAGATTTACAGAATTAAATCTTCCAAAAATTGAAGTGAAACATTATATTTTCTATCATTGTGACTTTTGGTGCACCATCATTCTTTTCCCCCTATATGAATATAAAAACAACAACAATGGGACAGAATCGAGATTTTTTTTTCTTAGATATATGCATGTAAATGTAAACTTTGCCTCTGAATAGTAACTATACAAGAACATGTGCTTTATGTGCATCAATATCTGACATGTTAATAATCTTCGCATAAGCTAAAGCAAATTAATTAAAACTACAAATTTATTGTTTACGTAAAAGTTAGCATTTTTCTTCAAAGTAAAAATGCCACAAAGAGGGATTTAAGAGCTACATGTGGATCCAGAGCTTTAAGTTGCAGACCTCTAAAGCAAACAAAACTGTAATTTTGGAAGAAGTGAATTATAAATGTGGTGTAAATGCTCTAAAACCAGAAATAATAAATACATAAATATACAAATTAGCTGTGAGATTTACCAAATTTGCCTAAAAACGTTAGAAAAATACTGTTAATGGTGTCATTAAGTACCTGAAAGTACCATAACATTTCATGAAATGCATTGTTGGATTAAAGCAAAAACGATGGTATCAAAAGAATAGAACTCATTTAAGACAAACCAAGTTAAAGTGAAAAGTTTTCAGTTTTTCTGCACGTTTGAAAATTTAAACTACTTTAAAAAAAAACAATTTCATGAGTTAGAACAGGGCTGCTCATTCCTGGTCCTCAAGATCTACCACCCTGCCTGTTTTCCAGCTCTCCCTGTACTGCTCGCTGCTGATTACCTGGACCAGGTGTGTCCTTTCAATCAGATTGTGGAGACATCTGACTGAGCCAATCAGCAGGTGGCAGGGCTTGGAGATCTGGAAAATAGTCAGGGTGGTAGATCTCGAGGACCAGGAATGAGCAGCCCTGAGTTAGAAGAAGAATCTATGCTTTTAATAACTCAAACCTGAGAGAAAACATTGAAAAAAAAAGGATGAAATTAGCATCTAAGAGATGCTGCTGTCTATGTGATATATGTTTTCACATTTTAGGGTGGTGTGGGGTCAGTTGCTTTTCTTAGAACTAAATGATTGATAGAAAGCTGCTCAGTCGACCTGATAAACACCCGATCTCTTCGGTTCCCTACCAGCAAGAAAAAACATGTTTTGGAAATCCATTTTAAAAGAAAAAATCAACATCCTAGTTTAGTCCAACTCTTTGATTTGCATTGATTTTTGTATTATTTGTTGTAAGTACAAATGGAAACCGTTAAAAACAGAGAGTGTATGGCAGGTTGCAGAGGAGTGAAAACTGAAGTCAACAGAGACCGAAGGGAAAAGTTCAAATGTTGCTTTGATTAACATTTTTCTGTCAGTTTCAGCAGTCGGGATGCATTTTCCAACATCCAGATGAGTCTTTTTGCTGTTTTGATTCCAGGATCTGATGATGGCGTGCATGCCAGTTAGCACAGACAGGCTTGTGCCACGGCCTCGACCGCGCGGGGTTGAGGTACATGTTGTTCTTTTGTAGCTGAAGCATGTGCATGTCAGGCGGCGCACGCTTCAATCGTTTCCAGATGTGTGCCGTGCTCTCTTCTCCTTTCCCTCCTTTTCCTTCATGCCTTCAACCCCCTGAAGCATCCTCACTTTGTGTTTACATCCTCTGTATCATCTGATTTTGTCACCACGTTTGCCCAGTTTTTGACAAAAATGGATTTGATCACAAACTAGATGAAAGCTGCTGGCTTTAGTCACATCAGATCCACAGAAACCACTTTTCTACTTTGTTTGATTTATATTCTACCATTTACCTGATTGAATTCGTATTAGTCTTCCATCTGCTTCCAAGGGGATCTTTTTGCATCCGAAGCCCTCATACTTCTTCCCTCCAGTCCTCCCTTGTGGCCCTCCAAGACCAAACTATGCGCACACACTCAAACACATGGTTTTGATAACAAGGAGAGTTTGAATGGAGAGAATGAGCGAGCAAAGGGAAACAGTAAAAGAAAAACACACAGGGTCACTGTTGCCAGTAAGTTTTACAACAGAGCCGTGACTCTCTTCTCAGGAATCCGTTCCTCCGGTTGCACAACAGCCGGGAAATAATGGAATGAGAGACAGGGACAGATGGGGGCGGGGCTTCCTACCCTCTCTGCTTCCCATCCTGGTGAGGATCAAGCAGGGAACTGAGGGGACTTTTGGGCAACAATTTGACAGCCAATTTTTTTCTTTTTTTTTTTTGTCTTTTCCCCTTCTGATGAAGAAAGAAGGAGGGAGCAGAGAGGTGTGTCAAAGTGCAGAAGGTCTGTGTTTTGGTGCTGGAGACTTTTTGTCATGGGACTGATGGAAGGGAGGAGCCATGTTGTTCCTGGGTCTTTATAAAAGCCAAAATCCAAAGAGCCTGGTCATCTGCAGACTCACTCAGACCAAGTTGACCAACTCTGACTTTTGACTTCTGACAGCTCTATTGAGGATAACCTGTGATTCCAACATATCAAGCAAGGAACTTGTGATTTTACCAGTTTCCAACAACTTTTTGGACTTTTTTTTCTCTTATTTTTATTAATGTTTTTGTCATGAAAAGGACTTTATTTTTTTTTTTTATAAAAAAAAGGAGGATTTTCATCTTTATTTTTTCATAATCTCGTAACAATATTGTCAGTGTGTAAACACATGTGTGGCTGATTGATTGTATCCAGTATCAAGCGGAACTCTCTGTTTGTTTGTTTGTTTGTTTGTTTGTTTGTTTGTTTTTGTGGGTGAATGGGTCTTTATAGTGAAAATCATGTGTTCTTGTTAACACATAAGCTACTAAAGTGGAAAACAGTGCTTAATCTTGTGAAGTTTGGTTTTTCAAATGACATTATTTTAAGAATATACTCAAATATTGCTAAAATTAGTTTTTGTTTATTTGGGTCCGGTTTGATGGCTTTCTTAACTCTAAGGTTTTCTGGAGATCTTGTGAGCTAAAGTCAGACATCCCGACATCAAATCTAATGCATCATCAATTTTGTCATGTAGATAGGAGCTTTCTTTTGGGATGTAAACATGTTCCCGAGCTGTGGTTGAGTCATTTTTTTTTTTTTTTTTTTTTTGGCAGACGGGGAACGGAGGTGAATTTAGCTCGCAGCTGAGGTCGTCCTAAATGAGTGCGGCGGCCTGTTTGATGCGTGATGTCATCTCTTGTTTGTTTGCCCGCTTGTCTGCAGGACGGGACTGTGTTTTTGAGGCTGCGGGTGGGCCCTGGCAAACAGAGCTGTGGTCTGGCCGTCCTCATAGGTGCCTGACGGACACCGCTGGGGTAAATGTTAGTCATAATACTGTGGAAGAAGAGGAGGAGGAGGAGGATGAGGAAAGAGAGACAAGTCTTGGCTCACACATCCTAAAAGAAATAGGAAAACTATGGTGAAATCCTGTTTGTGCTTATAGAAACTAACAAAAATACTTGATTTGGAGATACACACTAAAAAAAGAGCAATAGATTTTCCTTAAATACATCAGCTTGCATGTGTTCAGGTAATGTGTGCTGCTTTGCTATAAACACATGATTTGATTAATGCATTTTATTAAACGTGCTCTTTTTTTATTTCATGAGAAAAATTCCTTCTTGTGTGTGTTCCAGATGTTTGTCTTTAGCCAGCGTAAGCTGTTGATTAAAGTAATAATTACCTCCGTGGCGTGTAAAATATGAGTCATAATGAAGATCTGAGTGGGTGTTTAGTGAGAGGAGAACTTCTCAGCCCTGAACAGTAAGAGTTTATGTGCTGCTGTTCATCTGTCAGCACGTGAGCTTTTACTTTGCAGGGAGGACGAGGATCAACAACAAACCCACTTTAACTTATCGTGAACTTCTTTTATTGTGTTTTCCTCTGTAAATCTGCAGAATTTCTCTTTTTTGGAAATTCATTTTTTAATAATAATAGAATACAGTTTAAACTTATAGATATTTAAAGTAATAATAGACAAAAGCAACAACAGCCTGAACGTATTATTAATAATATCAATATAAACATGTTTTAAAAGAATCTATTGAAGCTTTTAACCCTTTAATGCCTGTTGTCTCAAATATGCGATAAACAAAATTAGCTTTAAATTTACCTAAATGCAGCATTTACTTAGAAGGAAAAATATAAGTGAATATCTTTTTTCCATAGACTGGAATAAATTCTGGTGTCAAGGGGTTAAAAAGTGCTTTTAGTCTCAATATATTGATAATAAATAATATTTATTATAATTTAACGATCATTTTTGTCAAAAAAAAAACACAAATAATAATAACAGTGTCAAAAACATGTATTTGTAAATGATTGATATAAATAATGTCCTCATAAATATATTTATGCTTGCTAGTATTTATCATATATTCTTGCATTGTACCCATAGCATAACTGTTTTTAAACAGAATATTTTTACAAGATTTTTTTTCCAACTTGAGACTATTTCAATTCAATTCAATTCAATTCAATTCAATTCAATTCAATTCAATTTTATTTATATAGCCCAAAATCACAAAGAATTTTGCCTCATTGGGCTTCATGCAGGTAATTTTACTGTTCCAAGTTTTTGTTGTGCACACAGTCACACAAACCCCCTACGGTTGGTTTGTACTATTGGTAATGTAAATGTTACTGTTGCTCTCAGATTATGGGACCTTTCTACTATTACAAAAAATTTCTGGGTGTTATTTGGTTAAGTTCCTTCATATGATATTAGTACACTTTTTACAATTGAACAGGATGTGGTTTAAAAAATACACTTGTGCAAAATTATACGCAACAACGTTTTATATTTGTATTCTTTTTATTGAAAAGTATCAGCACACATTGTCAAATATCTTCATTTTTCAAAACTAATACTATAAATAGTAAAAAAAAAATGTCAATCTTTTTTCTACTTTTGCTTGAATTTAACATTTTAACTTTCACTTGTTTAAAAAAAAAAAAATCAGTCTAATGTAAGATACATCTGCTTTTCTTTATATTTGTATTTTTTTTCCTCTAGAGGGCAGAATAACTTAAGAAAACAGAGGGCTTCGCTTGACACAGTCCATGACAGCTTAGCTCACACTTTGGATGCTAGTTGCTACCTTACCAAGTGTGTATGTCTGCGTGTGTGTACACATGGAGGACTTGTGTGTGAGTGTGAGTTTGCCTCTGCCTGCAAGTATTAGCGCTGCCCACTGGAGACAGTGCTTTGAAGTGAGGCTGCGTTTGTCTGGTGAACGGAAGGGGAAACAGGTGTTGGAGCTGGCTGACTCATCCGTGCATCATTTACTATTTACATTCATCACATTACTGTAACATTCGTATCATGAAAACCGTTTAATACCTAATAAAATGGTGGTCAATACTCATATCATTGTGCACGTCTCATTATTTTAACACATGAAAAATGTATACGTTCAATATTATGTATAAATGTACTGTAACAGAGAATTTAAACACCCAAAAAACATCAATGAATCAAATTTACTGTGATACATTTATATAAAAAAACACACATGCGAGCATTTTCAAACTCATTTAAAAATTAGCAACAACTCTTTATTCCTTCCTGATGACATCTGCCCCTAACGACCATGGCTGTAGACTGTTACCACGGTGCTTTTGCTAGAGTAACAATCTAAAGCCACGGTCGCCATGGAGACAGCAGGGTGGATGAGGATCTAGAGTTGGCATGGTAACAGGAAAGTGCAAAGTCTCATTGGTTTGAGTGTTGGCGCTACGCACTTACAAGGTGCAGCAGGACTCCCCCCATTGCATGCACACAGGTTTCCTCTCGGAAGCAAGACGGGAAAAAAAAAAAAAAAGAGACGCATCGTGTGAGAGTTCACTGACACACAGCTTCATAGCTATCTAGTCAGCCATTTTAAAAGCACTGCGCACTTCTTTTGTGTTTTTTTGTTTCAACCTTGTTGCAGCTGCTGGAGGATGTCTTGCCAGGCTTCAGTAGCCATGACTGTAGACTGTTACTGTACTGTGAGATTGTATAAGCAGTAAGCAGTCTAAAGCCAAGGTGCTGATGCTCTAGCTTGAATGGCAAGAGTGGCTGATAGACCCCCTCTGTGAAACCTGTATGATCAAAGAGAGAGAAGAAAAGTGCAAAATTCATTAGAAAGACTTTTCAAAATAGTTCATAAAAACTATCTTCATGTAACATTTTTAATTGTCCCAAACCCATGCATTTATTATAGCACATCACTGAATTAGTGGAATTATAACCCATTTTATTACAATCTGTTTCCTTTTTGTACAATAAGTACCTTTAAACCCTTAAAAATATTTTAGAAGACACAGAATATATGGATTATCTAGTCATACACTTGAGTATTATCTTCCTTCTGTGTGTGCAATTTATACTGTTGGTTCATGGGACTAAATCATACAAAAATGTACATTTGTACAAAGATTGTGCAACTTTTTAAACATATGTCCTCAGTGAATGACTTATGGTGTTTCCATCAATGCTTAATAAATATCTCAACAAACACCAAAAGTAACCCAATAATATATGTGTCACTATGTATATTTTATGTATATTCTCTTACAAAAGCTTAAACAGATTTTTTTAATAAGCAGACTGAAAAAAAACAAAACTTTTTGCCTCTAATTTTTCTTTTTTTTTAGTTTTTCAGAACTTTTCTTTTTCAGTTTCTTAACTTTCCTATTTCCCACTGTTAGTTCTTGAGTATTTGTTGAATAGGATGAAAGTTTAATTGAATGAAAGAGAAGAATTATATTTCAAAGTCATAGAGAGTCTGACTTTAATCTAACTTTAATCTGCTTTTCCATCAAATTCAGACAATGTCCACAATTAGTGTTTTAGTGAAGTAGTGAGGTGGTTTACAACATGTATTTGTTACTTATACTTACATGTCCTGCAAAGATCAATAATTGCTTAGAAATATAACAAATAATTTACATTTTTTATCCATAATACTTAGATTATCTTATCCCTATTAGAATAAAGAGAAATGTGTCGTTTAAGCTCCTAAATCTGAAAGCTGACTGGTGAACAGGAGGCTCCAACAAGCAGAGGTTGTGTGAGTTTCAGCACTCTCTCTCATGGACAGCGACTCAGCAGCTCCCCGCCTGGGTGCTCTCCATGGTGCTGAACTGAACTATTCTGGACACTAAATTCTGTCATTTGAGTTCTAAATCTGAAGCTGTGATGAGTACAACTTCCACCAGCAGCTTTTTACTCCCCTTAATATATGGCGCTCAGATGACAAGCTCCTTACGTGTCTTCTCGGCTGGACAACCCCGAGGGTACTGACGCGTGACGTCACTTCAGCAACACACCAATCGTCTCTCAAGCCGCTCTGGCGCGGCTTATCAGAGCGCGGGGGCAGTGAGTTGATCTGCTTTGGTTTCCATGGCATTGGGGAGAAAGCGCGTCAACTGTGCGTGCTGAGTCGGGGCTGTGGATGCTGGATTTTCTAGTTTTTCTATTTCTAGGCGCATCTTAGATTTTTATCTGTTATTTAAAAAAGAAAAAAACGTTTTTATCCGTGCTGTATCAGCATCTTTTTGCTCTATAATACTGACTCTATGTGTCTAGTATCCCATAATAACCCACGCTCCACTGCCTCAAAGCCAGCATTACAGACAGTATATGTGCCAACAAACACTTGTGAATGAACAGCGGGATTCATTGACTCGCCTTGCCCACTCCTCCCCCGTCTTGGGGGCTCTCACTTTGCGCATTAACGCCCCCCTAACTCCCCACCAAAAAAAAAAAAAAAAAAGAAAAAAAAATTCTAACTGCATTGTGCGCATGCGTGAACGAATGAGCCCAATGCCTTTAAAAGGGGTTATAGTAGGTGACTGCGAATCATCTGCAAAGTGCGCAAGAATGACGCAGTGGTGACTTCACTGCCTGACGACGTCACAGAATCAAATCTGGGATGAAGAGCAATGAAGAAAACGCCGACCGGAAGTGAATATTTGGGAGGGGGGTGGAATGAGAAGAGGAGGAGGAGGAGGAGGAGGAGGAGGAAGAGGAGAGGAGCAGCACACCACCGGAAGAAAGTGGCAATAATGTCATCTGCATCACCGGAAACCTCCCGGTGATAAGGGCGAGGAAGCCTCCACCCCCTCCTCTACACCCCCCTCTTCTTACCCACCACCCACGAAAACTTAAAAAAAAAAAGGGGGGGGGGGGGGGGGGGCATAAAGACACGCACACGCGAGCGCACATCTGTTTCCCCGCACGTGCCATTATACTCTGCATAGTAACATTTATTTAGTCAGCGGAGCGCCATCTGTCATCATTTTCTGTTGACCTAATCTGCAGGTGGATAATGTTTGGTTAAAAACTTGCAGAAAATATACTCTTTTAGAAATAGTTCTATATATCTTTCTTGTTTTCTTAGGTTGCAAGAAAAAATGAGTCACACTGCAGCAACTTATAGCCGCCAGGAAGAGATAAGAAAATGTCAGTTGACGCAGACTTGGAGTAATTCTTTCCAAGTGAAAAGAGCGCACATCATCATGTCAACCTCAAGTACAGGTTTATTTCTTTATTGTGGTTTTAAAGTCTCCAAACCATGAATAAAATAAAACTTCACTTACCTGAGTTTATTGGCTGCGCCACTTTGCTGTGGAAACTCGCTCTCCAAAGCGCTCTGTCTTCCTCCACTCGAGGCTGTTCGCGCAAAATCTGTGCCACGGTGTCCTCGGCGCGCGGCCGTCCCCTCTCCTCCACAGTCGCTTCCCATACAGACAGGGCTCTCCCATCAACCGTAGGCTTTTTATAGAGATCCCGTAGTAACTAGTAGAGGGAACGTAGGAGGGAGGAGCGGCGGGGGGAGATGAGGGGTGTCTCATTCAAAGATTCACCTACACATATGCGTGCGTATCCCACGTCACTGAGCGGAGTGCAGCTATTTAAAGGGAGGGAAAGTATTGCCTGAATCACTCTGCGGTTTTTAAAAATGGGAAGAGGGAAAATAGTAGGAATGTTGTGGAAAATAAAATAAAAATATAATAAAGGAAACATTTTTGGAGGGAAAAATGCATAAATGTTTAGCAAAAATGTGATGTTTGAGCGTTTATAAATGATCATTTTTTGTCATTTCATGCCACTTTTTGGACATTGAGTCTTAAAGCAGTCTGAAAAAGACTAACCATTTCCTTAAAAGTGACACCTGTGGAGACATTCTTTCCACGTTTTGCACAGAAATGAGAGAATCGTGATGTTCAGACCCGGTGACGAATCACTGCAGCTGCCTGCTGGAGAGATCTTTGGTGCAGCGGAGTAATGTTTTATTTTAATTTCGACCGAAAATCCCAAAACTACCCAAGAGCGATTCCACCCATCGAGCAAACCTCACGACCGATGCGCTGGAGTCGTGCGTAATTAATCCCGGGTTCATTAAATTCAGCTCACACATTCGGGGAGATTTGGGGGGGAACCTCGTGCGCAAAAAAAAAAAAAAAAGTGTGTCAGACGCACGCAGACTGATGTAAATTAAACTAACTTTGGCACGGCACTCAAGAAAAAAAAGCAGTTCTTTTGAGTTGAAAAGGTTGCAATACTGAATCATGCCACACTAGAAGGTCAAAGAAAACTTACTGTTCTTCACGCCTCCTAGCAAGGACAGGTGTGTATTCTCTGTCTGCTCCTCTGCCTCCCCCAGAGTAGGGCATCACAGATGTGACATTTTTCTCATGGTTTCAAAATTCCAGCCCACAAAAAGTGTCTTGTAAGTTACCTCAAAGTTTTCATCTTTTTTCCAATCGAAGAACTTTCTAATAACAGGATAATTAATTTATTCCATTCAAGTTTGTTTGAAACTTCTCCAACAGTGCAGGGATAAATTCGTGTTATTTTTCCTCCCTTTAAAATGCATCTTTTAATCTTTTTGTAGGTTTTAAAGCCCTACTCTACATCATCTCCACCAACATCCAGAGTAGTAGAGTCATGGCTCCAGGACCGCATCTGGGTTTATTTTCTGGCCTCTTCATCCACCATTCTGCTACAAACAGGTTTCCATCTGACTTAATATTGTTCAGTTTTTAAGAAATGTTGTTCTCGTTTGCTCCGCAACAGACTGGTGAACTATTTAGGGGGTGTATCTCACCTTTTCTCAACAGTGGTTTGGATAGGCTCCAGCAACAAATTGTGTCTTTGTTTTCTTGCAACATTAATCTGACATATATTTACAGAAAATTAAGCTCAAAATAAGATTTCAAATATTTTTTTAATTCAAATTGTTGTGAATCAGGAGTAAACAACAAAAAAGCAATTTGAAAAAGATTTTATTTGTTATGTAAAAAATATAAAAGGCAGACCACAAATATATTCATGGATGTCTTTGTATGGATGGATGGATGGATGGATGGATGGATGGATGGATGATGGATGGATGGATGGATGGATGGATGGATGGATGGATGGATGGATGAGGGAGGGAGGGAGGGAGGGAGGATGGATGGATGGATGGATGGAGAGATGGATGGATGGATGGATGATGGATGGATGGATGGATGGATGGATGGATGGATGGATGGATGGATGGATGGATGGACGGATGGATGGATGGATGGATGGATGGAGAGATGGATGGATGGATGGATGGACGGACGGATGGATGGATGAATTGATTAGTCTGTCGTGAGAATTGTATAACTTAGGGGTGAAATGCATTCTTCTTTTTTGACACTCAAAAACAAGTAATATGTCTATATCTAGCATTCGAGTCTTAAAAAAATTACAAATCTGCATTTTTTTAAAAACCGGACAGGAGTTGCTTCATCATGAGTTGCTGTCAATGCAAACCTTCTGCAACTGAATTGAATGGCGACCATCAAGGCCTTCGTCTTTTTCAGGGTCGGCCATGAATTTAGCAGTGCCGACAGACGGAGCAACAGCAGAACATGAAGCAGAGAACATACAAGTTTTCCATGTCCTTCCCAATGTCCAAACTCAGTGCTGTGAACACTGTCTGCACTAACTTCTCTCAACTTCACCTCACCCGCTCACTTTCTTTACAAGGTGCGTCTCAGTCAAAGTTGCAAGTGTTTATTGGATCCTCAGACTGCTCTCATACTAAAGGACTGAATTGCTTTCAGAATGTAAAATTGTGAACATTTTGAGCTCGTTTAGTCAGGAGTGTTGCTTCTTATTTTTCAGTTTTAGCATAAACTTGCCTTATTTTTCACTGCAGATGATTAGAAAAGTAGCTCTGAATCCCCAAATTGTTGGACTCCAACTTGCAATTGTAGGTGTGGAGGAACTATTTGTCAAGTGAGTGTATCCACCAAAGCATTAAGTCATATTTTTTCATTACTCACATAAATATGCAAGTGGTGGGAGGGCGAAAGAGTAAAGCCTTTCTACACTTTCTTAATGTGAAACTTTTTCCTCGTTACTGTCTCACAGTGTCTTTGTTAATACACATCTACATTTTTAGTTTTTTTTTTTATCTAGGCCTGTTTAAGTTTGATTATTTAGAAAGGCTCTCTGAGGAGTTTTACTAGTGTTAACCGTTTGGTTTTGTTTATTAAAGAATCGATCGAAATTAGGTTCATCTTTGGCCAAATTTGATAGTGCGTGATTTTCCGTCCTGTGCTCATGTTTGTCATGCCCAGCCGTTGGCTCTTCTCTGTCTCCTCATCTGTATTCCAAACAGAGAATGCAGTCAGATAAGTGAGAAAAAAAAAAACATCCCTTGCATACACTCTCCTCACAACCGCCTACCTTACCTTCCCACCTCCCCATCTCCCATTCTGACTCATACTGAAATCCCAGAGAGAGTCTTCTCTCTCTACCCCCACCCCGCCGCTCTCATTTGTGTTTTCTCTCCCTTTGATTGCCGAGCTGGCTCCAAAAAGCAATGAGCAGGGCAAGACAGAATGAGCAAATGAAAAAGACAGAGAAAGGAGGGATCGAAATGGGGGGGCAGAGGAGGAGGACGAAGGCTTTTGTGCTGCCAAACGTGCTTGTAATGAGGAATCTAGGAAAGGAAAGCCGGAGAGAAGCTGGTGATTGTGTGTGGGCGTATGTGTGTGTAAGAGAGACAAAGTTAGACAGAAGCTTGGAAAGAGTGGGAGTTCTTTCGTGAAACCCCTTCCGCCCCCACATCATTCCCTCCTCGGTCCCCCTGCTCGCCTTGCTCCCGCAAACCCACACCCTCCTCATCCACCCACCCGTACCTGAGCAGACTCCTGTTACCAAACTCAAGTCGGAAACTTTGAAGAGTCTACACCTGACGTTAGCTTTTTGCAGGAGGTAAAGAGAAGTATGATAATAATCATTTATTTCAGTTATGAACTTTAAAAGGAAACAGGAGAAAATAAAACATACAACAAATAACTGAAAGAAGCAAAACATGAACTATGAGAAATATATAAAATCAAACATTAGATGCCAAAATGTGCTCCATTGGAGTACCTAAAGCTTCCATCTCAGATGTTGAAAGCTACAAAATCCTTCTGTTGACCTGGAGCTCCTATTCTTAATGAATCCTAAAATGGCAAAAATCATGGAGCGATATGATCACTTTTTCTGTCAAACACAATCTGGTTTTCCTTGAATGTCAGATTTATGTTTTAATCTGACTAACTGAATAATGAGAAGTGATCTGTTTAGGATGTAAAAGATATACTTTGATCACGACTTGATCTATTGGAAAATGATTCCTAAGGGTCTTTTGATTATGACGATACCATTTTTAGCCAAAAACAATAAAAAGCTTTCATTATTTAGTGTCAATACCCACTATGCAATGACGCATCTATTAGATATCTAAATCATGACTATTTCATAGCTCACACCTATAGATTATGCATCTTGTAGACATCAATTCATAGAGATATATTCCATATTACGGATTGGATCTCTATCAGATGAATTTGCCACAGCTAATTGTGTTGCAGTCCCATCATGCCTTGCAAACAAGCCATTTGGGTCGTTTCTTCCCACTGGTCACATGATGTCATCGAATAAATATCTATGATACATGTTAGATAACTAATAGACATCCACTGTAGATGTCTACAGGACATCTCAGACAACTCTACTCTGTTACTCTATTTGACATCTAATAGTTTTTTGCAGAAAACTATTCTAAAATTAAAATTTTCAGGTATTTATTTTTTATGTAGTATTTTTTTTTTAAAGTTCTCAAACAGACATCTAAAAATATCCCAAGGTTAGATAGCCACAAGTAGATGTGTAGTTAATCTTTCTACTGTTGGTGCGGAGCAACTCCGCCCCCCTTCCCCTCTACATTGTGGCATAGAGAAGAGCAGAGGGTATGAGGACCCACTATTTTCTATGTCACAAATGAGCTTTTTTTGGATTTTTGTTTTGTCTGCTCCTGATTCCCAATAATTGAAATAAAAAAATGCTCATAAATGCTACTTTTAGCTAATTTTTTTTAATATCAATTCTCCATCATCAGACAAATGCCACAAGAACTTGTGAAAAACACGGAAAACACAAGTTTCATTGGCACAGGTCTTTAAATAATCTTTTTTTTTATTGTCAAACTTCCTTAAACTGATGTAAAACGTTCCCTTGTTGTTCCCTACCTAAAATCGTGACCCTTTTGACCTCATAAGTGCATGAAATTTATGAACAAAATTGGTCAGTAATGAAGGCCAGTTTGGTACAAATCACTGATTAAAATAAATAAACAGATTTTTCATAGTTTCATTTTTGTATTTGATATCAAAGAGTGAACAAAGTTAAAGAATTATCTCAACTTTAGCGAAGATGTTTAGTTCTTTGTACTGTTCTTTGTACTGAACACAATTACATAGTTTGAATTAAAATACATGTTTTTTCAAACAAGGTCATCCACACAGCCAGAATCTGTTACTCACTGCTTTAGACAGTCTTTAATTATTTAATTTAAATTCTCTGTTTTCCATTTAACTGCTCTGTTAACACATCACCCCATGTAAGTCCACATTATATACATTTTTTAATTCATTCCATCTCTTTTGCCCTCTTTTAATTATACATTGAAAGGCTCCCATATTCCAATCATCTTGTGCCAGCATCAATGCGTCATACAAGGCTTTGGCCTCAGTCTGTTTTTCTCTGTTTATTTTTTGTCCGTCGCTCCCACACAGGGCTTCTTCCTTTCTGTCTTTGTGTTTGGGATGTAAGAACTAATCTCAGCTGTCTCGCTCCCTCCCTCCCGTCATTTTTTTACTGTTTTATTAGTGACCCAATCCCAGCATTCTTTAAGTCAAATCTCAACTCCCCACCTTCTCTGTCCCCTATCAAAGTAGTCTCTTACCACCTCCTGGTGTCCCATTTGGGTTAGACAGACACAGGGAGGAAAACAAACAGAAATGGGACCAGGACAGATTGAGACACGACTTGCTTGGAACTCCCAACCCCACTCCTGGGTGTCAAAGATTGACCTGTAAAAACTCCCTGCATCTCATCTGTATTCCCACTGTCTCCCCTTCCTGTTCTCTCGCATCCTCCTGCATCATACCTCCTCACACCCCCCCCTCTTCCTTACTACCTCCTTTCCTCCTCTTCCCTGTCCTTTTGTGGCTCTTGTCATCCTGCGTTGCTCCACCTGCACCGTGGTGCAGCACTGACAATCACAACCCCGCACGCACACACACACACACACACACCCTGGGATACACACGCCCAGCACTTCCGGCAGCCCCCCTCTTTTTCACATCTCTCCACCGCAGACACGAAACATTCTACAACCCCTGGTGTGCCAGCGCTTCAGCGGGAACCACTGCTATGCTCTTGCTACTATATAACAGCATTCACGCACAAGCTTCTTGCAGCTCCTAATATGTGAAGAAAGCATCAAAAATACACGACTGTAATAGCAGCTGCAATGTCACGTATGTAGCTGTATGTCAGTTTTATTCAAAGGATTTCATCTCTTTTAATCAAGATTCAAGTGGTTAGGATTAAAGAAGGGAAAATATAATATTGTCATAGAAGTATAAACCATGAATTTTAAAATATATGTTTGTTTATTAAGGTATTTATCTGTTTCATTCTACTCACATCTGCCTGCTTTTAAGATGTAGAAGTAGTCATTTAGTAGCTCTAAATTGAACGCAAATTAACTATTTTACAATCAAAATGTGAGACAAGTGTGTGAATCCTCTTACCTCAAAAGAGTAACAAACAGTTTACATAAATAATTTGGTAAATTGGAAGTACTTTTTTTTTTTAATGAAGCATTGTTGGCTGAAGAAGTGTTAGGACTGGCCCTTTAACTTGGTGTTGCTAGGGGAATGAAGCTGTGTATTCTGGCATCACTTACATTGATGATGTCTGCATGAACTCTTCCCATTTCAGCCTTTTATGGGGTGCACACATGCATATGGTTCCTTTCATGGTTTGTAAACTCAGTTGAAGTTAGAATTGCGTGCCTTAGTCAGGAGGAAAAAAAATACAGGTGTTTATTAATAAATGAAAAAGCATCTTCAAAGAAGGGTGGAGAAAGTTGGGCCAATTTCAACCCCAAAGGCAAAGGAATTGAATAGTTGGTTTCAAACATGAAATTGCATAACCAATCCTGACATCTAGTGGACGTAATGCTACCTACATCTGTGGCTTCCTGAATAGTTCATGCAAAAAATGCAATAATTTAAGGCTCTTCTTATGCAATATAGAAGCCAATAATAATAAACTTAGTAAATTTCCACGCCACGCCATATACATTTGTCTAGAAAATTTGATTGAAATTTAATTGTGAGAGTACACTTGTAAAGTATAACATTTCTGGTGGGGACTTCTAGTGAATTGTCCTACATAAAATAGATTGTGTTTTACAAAACGTGTCTTCTTTTGTTTTTTTTTTTTTTTTTCTTTTCTTTTTTTGGGTCAAAATTCAAAGTACAATACAGTAGTATACACGTATTCAAATATTTTATTAAAACAAATAAAAAAAAAGTTTAGCGATATTTCAAATCAAAGTAATCAACCCAACATAAAACAATGAAATTAAATAAAACAGTAGATTTTGACTTAAAATTAAAATAGGGGCTGCTAATTGGAAATAATAATTTCAAGACATTTAAATTGTCTAAGTGTGTTAGATGATTTCTAATAATATAATTTTTATATTTTCCATAAAGATCGGTTTTATTTTTCAATCTGTTTTTTATTTTTAAGAACTCTTTTTACAAACATCTGAGGAAATTTGACAGTGTTCTCTCTTATCCATGGTCACATGGTCAATCACTGCCTCCCTTCGCTATTTCACAACTTGGTTTGTCCTCGTCGGCTCCTGTACTTGTTGTGTTTCTGTGAAAACAAAGATGGCGAACGAACTAGACAGAGTGCGAATCTCAGCCGCGGAACTACGAGCTGAAGCTTTGAACTCATCCAATAATACTGAGTGTGTTACAGGTGAGAGGTTATAATGTTGTTTAAATGAAGGCCGTTGTGAAAAAGTAAAAAAACGTAACGTAGGAAGCTAGCCAAGTCAGTTAACTGCAGCTGTTTAAGTTGCTAAGTTTGAAACTAGCTCATGTTGTTAGCATTTAGCTTAGATCTTTTTCTCCAGTCCTTCGAGTTTACTTCTTCAAACTCTTTACTTAAAACTATAGCCACCCTGATAACAATTTACCTATGTTTTATCTTTTCCAGATTACATCCATTTTTATTTCAAGTGTGAAATATTTAGTTCTTATACTCTTACTTTGACAATAAGATGTCATGGTGTAACGTCTACTTCCGCTTTTACCAGGTATCCTGACAGTTATCCGACATAGATGATCAATGTAAACAAAATTAGTCGTTTTTTCGGGAAAAAAAATGTCGATACGTGTGGTTATGAATAATTTCGATCTTATTACAGATTTTCTGTTTTTTGCAGACACTCAATTTCCTTTGAACGATTTTTTGTCTTCATTATTTCAGTTTTATTTTTAAAATGCAAAATTATCCGTTAAGTCCTTCTAACGTATGGTGGAGCTTTGAATTTTATATATATATATATATATATATATATATATATATATATATATATATATATACATATATATACATATACATACATACATACATACATACAACTTTGCATTATTGTTCAGATTTAAATGAAACATAAAAGTACTTAATTTTTACAGGGTTAACTACATTTTAATAATTAATTAATTAATTAATTAATTAATTTTTATAGTTTATGGCAATGTGATGTGTTTTATTGCATTGACATTTCCAAGTATTGTCTTTTACAGAAAGTTATATGTGCATTATTATATTGGTTTAGTGTCAACAACAAAAATGAAAATCAAGTAAAAAGTTTAGAAAATCTTTTTAAAATTATTGGTGATTCATTTACAGATTCTGTTGACATGAAAGCTAAATGGGCAAGTGAACACACCAGTGTCTGCTAAGCTTTTGAAGACACACTCTTGTGAAAATTGTATTTTTGTTGTTTTTCACATATTCTTGTTGCTATTTTCTCATGAAGGGGAACATACTGTCACAAAATGAAGCATAAAATTGCATTTTTGGGTATTTATTCAAATTGTTGTGAAAGGTAGGCGTTACTTAAAACCTTCAATGGAAATACACAAGGTCCCTGTTCTTCTCTATTGCGATGCATCCCCTTGTAGAAGTCTAGATGATCTAGTGCTTTAGTTTATCTTGTCTGAGCTGTTATCTGGCTTAAAACTTCTTGGATAGCTCCAATATTGCTGGATTGCTTCCAATATGGGCGGCCGTGGTGCAGTGGTAGGGCAGTTGTCCCAGGATCGGAAGATAGTGGGTTCGATTCCTTGCCCGCCCATGTGTCCTTTGGCAAGACACTGAACCCCAAATTGCCTCTGATGGGAGGTTGGCGCCAGTGTTCGGCAGCGGAGCCACCACCAATGTATGAATGTGTGTGTTAATGGGTCTGTGACTGTGAAGCGCTTTGGGCCTTCAAAGGAGGGTAGAAAGCGCTATACAAGTATACGCCATTTACCATTTGCCTGTTTTGTTACACTACTAATGTTTGTTTGGGGGTGTGATGGACTGTAAGCTAGCAGGAGAGCACGTAAACAAAGAGCTCTTGCAATGGGTAGGGGGGCATTTTTGGAAAAATGCTGCTGAAGTCAATGCTAACTTTTGTTGGCGTATTCATTAAGAACCCTACTCTCAATTTTATCTAGCAATCCCACTTAAGGATCAGGTAATTTGGCTCTTTAATGCTTAAAAATCCCAAAGTCTTGTTTGGTTCTAAGGAGATTCAGATGGCTCGTCTTAAAGCATTTATTTGTCATTTCTTTCTCCTTTACAAACGGAATTTTTGCTTTCCACAGCAGAACATCAAAATCATCAGGTCCAAAAGCAACACAAGAAGCGTGAAGGCAAACGTCCTGATCTTCAGCGTTACCAACCTGCAGCCGGAAGTGGACGCTGTCCCCGGGACAGTGAGGAAGGAGAAACTGCTCAAAACCACTTCGTTCCATCAGACTCCTCAAAACTGGATCAGTCAATCAGGATCGAAAAGAAAGGAGACGCAGGAGGCGTCTCGAACAGACAAGGGTGCACTGATGGTGAATCTAGTACCAAAAAAGTGGAAGAAAGCACCATGAAAGGGGATGGCAGCCTCAGTAAAAACTGCAGAGAGAGCAGCCAGCCCCACCTCAAAGGAGACGCATTTGGTGAAGAACATCAAGAAGTAGAAAAAGCTGCCAAGACCGTAAAGAAAACTCGAAAACCAGACAGAGAGTTTTATCAACCTGGAACTCGTAGAAATATTCAAGGAAAGGACTTAAATGTTGGAAAAGATCAAGATACCCCTCCGACTAGGAAGCATGAGCAAAACCCTGAGGCACAGGCCCAGCTGAGTGCAAAAGCAAGAGACAAAGATAAACCTATACAGAAACAGAGAGGGAAGGATAAGGCTAAACCAGGACAGAACGTGGATATAATTTCCAAATGCAGTGAGGAAAGCCGAGGTGTAGAAAAACCCATCGACTTATCTGTAAAGAACATTACAAGCAATGTTGAAAAAATGAGCATAAAAGAGAAAGATAAAGCCAGGAGTGTAGGCAAAGCCAGCGGAGAGGCAACATGCAGGGGACGACAAGGGACTGATAAAGAAAAGAAAGGTCAACCTACTGAAATAAAGGACGATGCAAAAAAGGGAGAGGAGAAAGAAATGGAGAAGAAGCGGGAATCCAAAGGAGAAAATGACAGTAGCAGACGAAAAAAACAATTCAAGTAGGACAGAGAAGGACAGAAATAAGAGAGTCATAGATACAGACGGAAAAACGTCAAATAAAGCATCGGAGACACAGCAAAGTAAAGGAAGAGATAATCGAAAACAAGTCAGGGACAGAAAAGACAGCAGCACCTCCACAGATGCTGGGAAGCATGACAAACCACAAAGAAATACAGACCGAAGTGATAGACGTGGATCCAGTGCAGTTGCTATAGCATCCAAACGGTATTCTAGATCAGATATTCGTCACTCACGAAATAGAACTTACAGCAGTAGCTCGGCCAGCAGCGCGACGAGTCAGGAAGGTCCTGGCCGAGGACTGAACCCTGGGCACAATGTCGACAGGATGGACTACCGTGACGGACGGAGAGGCCATTTACAAAGCTGGACCAACAGTAGGCATTCTTCTTCTGAATCTTTGGAAAGAAGCGACTTGAGCGAGAGAGCTGAGGAGAGAAGGAAGAGGAGAAGAAGAGGGGGAGAAGGGAAAAAGAATGCTGAGAGACAAGGGGAGGACAGGAACGCACCAAAGTCAAACAGAGGCAGGGGGCAGATGACTTTAAAGTCTTCAGAAGAAAAGCATTCGAGTGCCCAGTCTCAGAGCGGGGAGACGCAGAACCACAAGAAAGGTTTGGTTCCTCGCGGCAGAGGCGGAGGCATCCTGGTGCTTCCTGCTCGCACCGACATCTCCCATTCACCCGAGATCGGACAACGGCTTTTTTCCGGTGGACTTCGAGGAGGAGCAGCTTGCAGGAGCAGAGGAGGTCGAGGAGGCATGAGGCGGCTGTGGGATCCAAACAACCCGGATCAGAAACCCGCTCTTTCTAACACTCAGCCCTCACTCCATTCTTCCCTGAAACATCCCGTATATCTTCAGAGTGGAGCTGTCCACGGGCAGCTTCACTTCCTAGACACAGACGATGAGGTAGTGGGGAGTCCTCCGGTCCAGGGAGAACATTTTCAATCCCAGCAGGCTGCTGCCATGGCTTACTACAAATTCCAAAGTTCTGATAACCCCTATTGCTACCCCATGGCCACCAGTAATCTTCACAGTCCCAGCACCCCAACAAGCCACAGCTTTCCGTATGCTTATGGCATGGGCCCATATCAAATGCCTCAGTCTAATGGTCTGTATGCGAGCCCCGGTGCTGCTCAGTTCAGTGGAAGCTACAGGGGATATTCTCAGTCCGGCGCAGAAGGTTGTTTGAATGCTGAAGAGACGGAGCAACAAACCAGAGGGGAACTGGGGAGGATGTTGAGGGCTGCAGATGCACATGAGGTCCAGCTGAGTAACCTGATGTCGAGGGACAGAGTGAGCGCTGACGGACTGGATCGCATGGCCCAGCTCAGGTAAGATAGGTTTTTTTCCGGTGAAAATTGTGTTTTTTGTGGCATTTTTCTGATGATGGAGGACATGTATTAAGAAAATGAAGCTTAAAATAGCATTTATGGGTATTTCTTTATTCAAGTCGGCAGACAAAAACATTCAGTTTGAAAAAAAAAGTTGATTTAAGACATAAGAAATAAGCTGGGCGGGCCACTAGCTCTCTGCTCCAAGTTCTCTGGAGAGAGGAAGTGGGGGCGGGGTTGCGCATATACCAACAATCCCTCCCACAACTCAAAAGGCAATTTCTAAAAATTCTAGAGCTACTGCCGCTCTGTAGCAACTTTTTTGGCTAAAAATGGCGTAATTATAAATAAGACTACTGAGTGCTTTTAAAATGCCTCTAATGATTATCAGAGTTGATCTTTAAATTGTTAAATTGGTCTTTTGAGTTTCATACATTTAAAAACTGAAACACCCTGTTCTTCTGTGCGTCCCAAACCTTTCAGAGCTGACCTTTTGGGGCTGTACGAGCAAGTCATCCTGACAGACATCGAGTTCTCCGACTCTCAGAATTTGGATCAGGCGTTGTGGAAGAATGTGTTCTATCAAGTGATCGAACGTTTTCGGCAGCTTCTCAAGGATCCCTCCTACGACAACACCCCTCACATCAGGAACATGCTGCTCACTCTCCTGGATGAGGCAAGGAGACGACTAGTGACCTCTTTGTTACGTTTAAAAATGAATGTCCTAACTGTTTCTAACATCATTTTAGTAATACAAATACTTCCATAGTTGCATATAATTGAGAATTTTATTCATTTATGGATTGCAGATCTAGTTATAATGTTCTACTAATAACTAAAATTAGGTGTAATCCACAAACATTAGAAATGTTTAAGGCTGTAAATCCCCTCACCACACATTTTATGCACTTTTCTCAAACCAACATTAACATTTTCAGACTCTTGTTTAAACTCTCAAAGTTTCAACTCTCTTAGGAAAATCAGTCCCGTATTAAAGAACGAAAACAAATTTAATTAGATTTATCAAGCTCAATACACTCTATACCGGAGACAGGGCACCAAGGAGATTGATTGGGAAGGTCAACAGCCAATCAGAATGCAGTTCGCTATTATTAAAAAAAAAAAAAAAAAGCAATCAAGAATTGCACTGAAAAAAAAATCAGCAAAACAGAGACTACAAAAGGTGAAACACAAAATAGTGAAGGAACACTGTCTTTATAACTATCATTATTTGTTCAAATAAAAATTTCAAAATGCAGGAGTTATGTTATAAACAACAATTATTTCTAATATAAACTCCACACACTGTTTCACAGGGGGCACAGTTCTTCGATACACTCCTTCAGAAGCTGCAGACAGTGTACCAGTTCACGCTAGAGGACTATATGGATGGGATGGCCATCAGGGCTCGGCCCTTACGCAAAACGGTAAACTAGTAACATTTTTTTAGCACAGAACCTTGAGTTTTACTGTTGTATTTATGCATTATATTACATTTCTGCGTTAACCTTTATTGATGTATCTTGTGTTTGTTTCAGGTGAAGTATGCGCTCATAAGTGCTCAGAGATGCATGATTTGTCAGGGGGATATAGCGCGCTACAGGGAACAAGCCACAGATTCCTCAAACTACGGCAAAGCTCGCAGGTAAAACCTCCAAACATTAATTTAGTCAAATTTAATCCAGAGATTACACTGTATATCTTGTTTTTCTCAAGGTGAAATAATATTTAAAAGTTTCATATTGAAAGAAATTCCCGGATGTTTGTTGCTTTTGCCCGTTAGACAGGAAATGTTCAAATTAGAGGTCATTATTGTATTTCTCAGATTTTTTTGTTTTTAATCTGATCTGCGTTTTTGGGTAATTCTCTGAAATCTCAACCATAACAAATGTCAGTCTCACTAGTGACTTTCTTTGTTGTTAGTTTCTCAACTTAAAGTACCTTCAGTGTTTAGTCTTAAATGGAGAAGAATAAATAAAAGCACTAGTACAATGGTTTAATTCAAATACATTTTCTAACTTCTTTCTTCTGCCTGCTTGTTTTTATAGCTGGTATCTAAAAGCTCAACAGATTGCCCCCAAAAATGGACGACCGTATAACCAGCTGGCTCTTTTAGCAATCTACACCGTAAGTGTGATCTTTTCTGAGTTTGTTTGAGATGTGGATGTCCTACTTGCTCAGTATATAAAGTCAGGCATTTAGAAAAAGAAAATTACCGCAAAAAATGTCACATATACTAAAGATGATATTCATTTAAGAAGAAAAGGCGCCCTGTTATGGTTACTAAAAAGGATTAAAATATCTGTTGATTGTTTAAAAATAACACTTAAAGCGTATGTTCTGACTATTTTTTTTCTTTTTTTTTTTGTGAATTCTCATCTGATTTTCTCTGCAGAAGCGGAAACTAGATGCCGTTTATTACTACATGCGGAGTTTGGCGGCTTCTAACCCAATCTTGACGGCAAAAGAAAGCCTAATGAGCCTGTTTGAGGAAGCTAAGCGTAAGGTAAGAGGTTGGGAAAATGCAACTTGAAAACATTTGACAGTACTTTGCATTTTGGGTTAGAATTTTGCATTTGAACTTAATCACTTAAGTGTGTAGAACTAGTGAGACCAAAGCTGTATGAAATAATAAGCATTTCTTTAAGAAAATGAAATCTGATTGATTACTGGAGAACCAAAATCTTGCGCTTCATTCCTGTTGACTTTGTGTTCACAGGCAGAGCAGCTTGAGCGAAGGAGAAGACAGGAGAATGAAGGGGGCTCCCAGGGTCCAGCGGTAAGAGGGAGAAGAAAAGACGAAGAGAGCTCACGTGTGGAGATTTGGATTCGTCCTAACGGCCAAACAGCAGCACCCTCTAACAAAAGAGGGGGCAGTGAGTCCAGCAGAGACTCTGAGCAGGACGGGGAGCTGTGCAGTCTAAGTGCTACTGATGTAAGGCGGCCTTATGATTTTATTTCTTATGTCCACAGACACACAGTTCAAAATTTCACACATTTTTTATTAGAAATAATACAATTTTGTGTTTTTTTTCATTCAAATTGTATTTTTGATTTTTATAATATCATTACCTTACCTATATTTAAAGATATTTTATGTTTTATTTTAGGTTATTTTAATATTTTTTCAACTATTCTCATATTTAAAATACCTAAAAGTAGCTAAATATCCTCAAAGTTTCACTCCAATCATCTTTTGATCTATTTAAACTAAAAATCTGCCGTTTTTAGCCTAAACCAAAAATCATGTCTTTTTCTAGGATATAGTTTTTGCAGAGCTGTATTAGTTTATTACTCTGAGCCTGTGGCACCAACCCAACGTATTTTCTACGTCACAAATATAATCTTTTTCAAACAGCATTTTTGCTTCTGATTCACAATGATTTGAATGAAGACATATCCAGAAATTCAATTTTAATCTACATTTTATTACACAGAAACTATGATAAAAACACCAAAAACATGCCTTTCATTTGTGTGTCTTCAAGTCGTAATTTTTATTTTTTATTTTTTCTGGATTCATTTTTCCATGTTGAGACCAAAAGTATGTCCATATGTTACAAGTATTTCATTCTTGTAAATTAATTTGTGATAAAAATTTCCTGTTATTCAGTTCCAGCCCTTCATTTGACTTGTATCTCTTGATAAAATGGAATTCTTGTGGCTTTATGGTGATTTATTGGTAAATAATAATGCATATCTCTCTCTTTTCTACAGCTAAAAAAGAGATTTATTCTGAGTTTCCTTCATGCTCACGGGAAGCTCTTCACTAAAGTAGGGTAAGTTGTAAACTTGTGTTTTCCAAGCCTTATTCAACATGAATTTAATGTTTTTTTTTCCCCAATTGCACAGTAATCTAAACAGCATTTAGTCTTTTTGTCTATACGAACGTGTGCTGTATCTTTGTGCAGAATGGAGTCCTTTCCTGGCGTGGCGAGCCGTGTCATACAGGAGTTTAAAATGCTGCTACAGCACGGCGCTTCACTGCTGGGAAGCACCAACATTTTACAAATCATCACCATCAACATGTTTGCCGTGCACAACGCTCAAAGCAAAGGTACATTTCTCAGTGTTCACAAAAAGACATGTTGATGCTTAACACCCATAATTGATCAACCTGGTTGATACAAATAAATTCTGTTTCATCAAATATTTATATTTTTTAAAAAGATTGAGGATTTAATTGATTTTTTCCAGATGTTTGGTTATCAGGGCTTCATAATGTGAGGTTTTTGTTATAATATTTCAGTAAATGCTATGGCTTAACATAACAAATGAATAAATTCAGTTTTTTTTACAATTTTTCTTTTTTTTTTTTTCCCTCTTTTAGGCGAGGAGGGAGAAACCCGATCCGTTTTACAAGAACAAAGCACTGCACTGGGGCTTGGCATGTTTGCATTGCTGGTGCAGCGCTGCACAGAGCTTCTTAAAGAGATCCCTGCAGGTTAACTCACTGAAGACCTAATCAGTTCATTTGTCTGATACTCCATCTATGTGTTTTTAAAATAGGAAATTTGTTTTACCCTGCACTAAAAACATAATTTCAGTTTGTTAATCATTAAGAAGTCTTGTGATCATGTCTTAATTGAAGCTAAATCCCTCTAATTTCTGTTTCTTTTCCCGCTCAATTATTGAAACTTCCATATTTTTCCCGCTTCTCCCTCTTTCAGAATCCATCCAGGTGGCAGATGGAGAGGAGGAGGAGGAGGAGAAAACAGGGGAGCCGAAGGGGATGGTCAGAGTTTCTGCCTTCCCTTTGGATCTTAGAGAGCTTCTGCCAGGCATCAAAGTGTGGTCTGACTGGATGTTGGGACACCCACACCAGTGGAACCCACCACCATGTGGTATAGAGTGAGTGCTTTATCTCCAAATAATTGTTTTTTTTTATTATCTCCAATAATTTTCAGCATTTTGGTTAGTTTCTTAGACATTAAGAAACCACAGATGATTCATGTGGCAGTTATTTTCACCAGCTAGTTAAGTGGATTGTGTGCAGAGGCTCTAAAATGACTTGAAGCTGTCGCAGTTATCTAACAAGATCAAATTTGCATCATCTGTACAAACATCTCACAGTTCCTTTCTCTTCCAAGCTGCAGCCCTGATGTTTGGCAGTACCTGGCTAACTTGTGTAACGTGCTGGCACACGTGGACCACGAGGAAGTGCTGCTGTACAAAGTCGACAGTGAAGAACTGGAAAGCGACGAGGAATTGACGGTTCTTCAGCTGAAGGAAGACAAGCTGCTCGCTGGCTTTGTACCGCTGTTGGCTGCACCGCAAGAGCCCTGTTACATAGACAAACACACTGACATGGTGAGAGGAGAGCAGTACACTTATTTTCAATCATCTGGGTTTGTGCTAGGATGTATTTTAAAAATGGACTCCATTTGCTTGGTTTTTGCTCATCATGTTAATGTACTTCCTGTGTTTACATGCCCTTCTATCGTCTCCCCTCAGGCAATAGCAGCCGACTGCAAGAGAGTGACGGTACTGAAGTATTTTCTAGAGGCTTTGTGTGGACAAGAAGAGCCTCTGTTGGCCTTTAAGGGAGGGAAATACATCTCTGTGGCAACTTCTGCTTCAAATACCCACTCGGTTGATACAAGAAATAGGCAGGACTCTTTAACAGAAAATGAGGTGAACGTCTCATTTTTGTCTCATCTGTAAGTTACTCCGTGAATTGAATACAGGAATGCAAATGGTGTTTCTTTTCAGCAAGCTGATGTGATACTGGAGGCAGAGTCGTCGCTTTCGGCATCAGAAGAGGAGGAGGAAGACTTTGACGGAGGGGGACACGGTGAGAATGACATCCGACAGCTGAAGGCTCGACATCATGCCCTCACCAACAAACTGGCTCAGCGGCAGAAGCGTTGGGACAAAATACAGGTGAAGTCATATTTGAGTCGTTCTGTAAAACTGACATTTCATAAATGTAGAATTGAATCTGGGAGAAGTGACCTTTATACGTTTTGTTGTGTTTTTTATTTATTCTGATACATACTATATATTCCATATTATGAAACATTATTGTGTAAATGTTAAAGATTTCAAAAGAAATGTTAATTTTAACAAACCTTTTATTTTAAGGCAGTTTCAACTTTAAACTAATTTAACTTGAAGCAATACAGCAAATCATCTTTATGTGACCTCACAGATCTTAAACAACCTTTTATTTAAAAGAATGTATTACAAAGACATTTAAAAAAAATTGTTTAAAAAGTAAAATAATGTGATTGATTATATATTAAAAGGCACAGACCACAAAATGAAAACCCCAATAGCAAAAACTAAAGAATTAATAAAAACTCTTGGTAGAAAACAATTCAAGTCACAGTGTTCTTTTCCCTGATCAGATTGGAAATAGCTAAACTTGATCTGGGCACACTTCAACAAACTGCAGGGGGCATTCAAAGATAATACCCATATAAAACCAAATGACAAGCACCTTTTCTTAGCCATGTTTACAATAATACAGTGTTGATTTAGCTTGAACATTTAAGTTATTTCTTTCTTTCATATTTTCATTTTAAAGGCTGGTACTGTATAGTAAGTTAATATTATAATGTGTTACAGGTGCACAGAGATGGGCTATTTGAGATCAGTACAGAAACAATCCAAAATGTGACTATTTGACTGTCTAATATTATAAACTAGGGCTGCCACGTTGAACTTTTTTTTTCTTTCACTTTAACTGTTTTTGTAATGGTAAACATGATTAAAAAGAGAAAAGAACCTGAGAGCCAGGGACCACTTCAGTTTTTAATGGTCACTGTGAATTCTCAAAAAAACAGGGGGATCAAGTTGTCATGTTGTTCAAACCTGAATGTTCTGTGTAATCTGGTTATACTGCAATTTCACACATACATACTAACAGAATGTATTTGCAGAGCAACTGTTAGACTTTCAAATAACCCAAAAAAAATTGGGGGAGGGGGGATATTGTTGGTTGATGTACCTTTTAATAAATATTGCTAATACAGTGGATTTAGATCATGAGCTAAATGTTTCAGCTGCACGTGGACTAAACCTGCAGAGTCAAATGGGAACTTGGAGGAAGTTTTAATGTTTGTTTTCTTTGTCCCAGGCTGTGCTGCAAACAGGGGGTCAGTTGGAACTGGAGGTCCGGCCTCTCTTTCTGGTCCCGGATACCAACGGGTTCATTGATCACTTAGAGGGCCTGAAGAAAGTCCTTCAATGTGGAAGTTATATAATAGTCGTGCCATTAATTGGTAAGCCCAAAAATATAAATAGTTTCAAGATAGTCAAAATGCAACCAATCCCAGTCATTTGTGGTATAAAGAGGAATTATAGGTTTAATGTTTGTTTTGTGATTCTTGTACCAGTGATTACAGAGTTGGATGGCTTGGCCAAAGGTCAGGACACTTTTGGTGGAGGACTGGGTTCTCGTGGGCGCAGCGCCGGCAATCGCGGCAATTACAACAGCGCAGCCCACGTGCGGGCGGTGCAGGAGAAGGCTCGCTTAGCTGTGGCTTTCCTGGAGAAGGGATTTGAAGCCCGGGAACCGTGCCTCAGAGCCCTGACCAGCCGAGGAAACCAGCTGGAGTCCATTGCCTTCAGAAGTGAAGACACTTCTGGACAACAGGTAGGAGTATCTTTAAGTTACATTTTGTAAAACAATTTCACTCTCAATCTTTTAATTTTACTGTTTACTCTTCAGGGCAACAACGACGACGTCATTTTATCCTGTTGTCTTCATTACTGCAAAGACAAAGCGAAAGATTTCATGCCTCCCCAGAAAAGTATGTAGTTGTCATTCGTTTACATATTCCACGATTTATTGTTTTAAGTTAACAGTTTTATTTCCTCTCATAGATGGGACAGTGAGACTTCAGAGAGAGGTGGTGCTCTTGACAGATGACCGCAACCTGCGCGTCAAAGCGTTGACGCGCAACGTCCCTGTGCGCGACATTCCCTCCTTCCTCAGCTGGGCCAAAGTGGGCTGAAGCAGACCAAGCTGCGATCAGGGGAACACAACTGCTGAAGCCTGCTTGCTGTTTAGCCACTTAAGCAGAGAACGACGAAAAGAAAAGGAGGGGATAAAGAAGCACTTCTAATGAAACAAGCTATTTCAACGCAGGGTGGAGTCGGTTGGCTTTATCCCCCCTCCTGACGAAGTGTTTGCCAGTATGTGTGGGTTACGATCAGCGAGCTTGCCCCGAAAGAGACAGAAGGTCAAGAAGTCTAGGAGGTTAGAGCCGAAAGGAAGAAGTAGTCTAAATGGAGTGGTTTGATTTGTAGGTTGAGCTTCACAATCGGTGTGCGTACAGCATGCTTTTGAAAGGAGGTGAAGAAAGAAAGGGAGAATTCATTTGGCAATGGAAGCATTAATGAATGCCGTATATGATACGCCTCACTGAGGGTCCAGGCTTAAACTGTTAAGTCTCAAGCAAAGCGGAGAGAATGCTGCACAAGGAGAAACACAACTGAAGGGAGTGTGTGTGTGTGTGTGAAGGACAACACAAAAACTCTGATTGTAGTAACTCAGAACTCTCATTGAAAATCAGCACAGGAGTAACATGCAGGGACAGTATTCTCTATTAGCTAGGAAGTGCTTACGACCTGTCGTGTATCCTCCTTTGTCTTTGTCCATTGCAATGAAAACCCTTCAAGAAACGAAAATGACTTATTTTTGATTTATTATTTTCTTTTGAAGCTCATTTTGTAAAAAGTGTTTTATTCTTTAGAGGCTATTATTTTTCTTTCTTTTTTTTTTTTTTTTTTTTAAGACAGACAACCATCTGCTAAGTTTTTTCTGCAAGTGGGATGAACCTTAAATTATTTATCTGCTTTTATCTGATCAGTATGCCAATGTATATGTAAGTAACTCATGTCCTGCTTTGAGCAGTGCAGCAGATGGACTTGTTTGTTAGGCGGTGTTAGGTTTCCAGGTTCTTGGATTTGCGCTGCATAAACTAATTCTAGTGGGATTTTGAGTTCATCCAAGCAAATGATCCAGTCAAAACCAAAAAGGCTCCACATATTTGACTCTATGTGAGAGAACCAAAGTATTTCAAGATGATGTGGTTCTTTTTGACAAAAACTTAGCAGAAACTATTATCACACAGCAGTAATATTTCATTTCTTTTTGCTTGTTTTTTGTGCTTTTCAACTGATACTAGAGCTTCTTTTTTTAAAGATTTTTCTTACTTTCTTTTTTTTTTGTTTGTTTGTTAAATCTTCTTCCTAAACTCCCGAAATATTTTATTACATACTGTAGAATATACATCAAGACAGACCAACATATTTGGTGATAACATGTAGAACACAAGTAATGCTGTTTTCCATTGATTTACTGTTAAAAGAAGGATTATTTCATCAAAATGAATTACCACATTGTAGATATTTCACATCTAAAAATGTCTGCTCCCTTTAAAAACTGATGTCATTTACAAAAGTGCTCTGGTTAATTGCATTATTCAATACTTGTAGTAAAAATGCATGGATTTCAGATAATATCCTCCACCTTTTTCATTGACTTGTGCTCAACTTCCATAAGCAACTAATGTCTGGGTGTTGGCCATAACAAAAATGTATTTGTTTGTTTTGTGGATTTGTTGCAGTTTTAACTTGTTGGCAGTTATTGATCTTGATGATTAAATCATTAAAAAATATGTTTAAAACCACTGATTTTTTTTTTTTTTTAAGGAGTGTGGCAATACGCTAATAGTTCAGGCAAAATCAAAATCATCTAAATCAGGCAAAATGTTGTGTTTTTTCTAATTAACATTATTGGTTATTTGTCTATAAGTGTTCCAGTAAACTTACACAAGGAAACATGATTTATATACGTTGACTACGTTGTTTGCTTTGTGAAAACTGAATACTGTTGTTACTTAATTTCCTCTCTAAATCTGTTAGTAAATGTATGTCACTTGAGGGATTGTTACTAAATTAATATGAATTATTTAGCAATGTTTACAGATGATTTTAAGGATTAATATTTACCAATTACTACTTGTGATCTCTGGAATTTTTTATGTAAAATTTCTACAATCGAATCATAAGAAAAACATGGTAACTATAACTTCTTTAACCTTAATTGGGATTTTTCTACATTCTTGTATTACAGCTGTAATGAATATTTCAAGATTTTTTAAAAAATGACCCGGTTGAGAATATAGCTGCAGATTTGCCACATTGCAGCTCAAAATGTAACATTCAATTCTATGCGGATGATACTATAATGTATTGTTCCAAACCGAGCATCATAGAAATCTATAAACATTTACACATGTTTTTGATGCTATACAAAAACAACTATTATCTAATAAGTTGATTTTGAAAGAAATAAAGCCAAACTGGACTTGACGTTTCTATTTGAAGATAAATAGAGGTGGGAATAACCGTCCCACTTCTTCATGTACTTCTTTAACATCAATTTGGAGAGTGTTCTCAATGCATTTAAAATCTACCTACTTTTGTTTTAATTATTCTGAAAATGTCTTCTTGTTTTGAAATTCAATTATGTTCAATGTTTTGATTGAATATGCTTTGAAAAACTGCATCAGGATGAGGGGTAGAAAGTCCTTATGTATGTTTTATGTTGATTACTAGCACCATAATTAATTTGTTTTTTCTTGTTACTTTATCAGCCTTTCTTTTGTTGTAAACCTGATGAGATTTGTGGCAAATCCTCCTATTTCTTATCAAATATTTAACTAAATATGAATACATTTGTGGAAAACACAGGTGTGCCACACAAAAACTTGATAATTCAATAGGTAATATTCCCATTAGTGTATAATTTATGACATGTGAACCCTGCAGATGTTCATACCTCTATAGAATCAACTGCATTTACAGTATACAAGTACGTACGTTTGTGCGTCAGAGAAAGGAAGTCTAGCAGCCTATCCATCCATATCGTTTGCTTGAATGTACTCGTGCGCCTGGATACAGACCACACAGGCCAGCCTCGATTCCCATCATGGTGACAACAGGAGTGCTGAGCAGCCAATCAGAGGCCGGAGAGCCCTCTTCTGGAAGCTGGTTGGTCTTCCAGCCTGCAGCTTGTTGTGAAATGTCCATCTTTAACCTCTGCTGCCATGCACACTGCGCTCATCCTTTTTATTTATTTTTTTGTTCCCAGTGCAGATTACAGTTACTTTTATAATTCGTCTCCTGATGATGGTGTCCTGCCCAGAATGATGTCACAACAACATTTTAATTGTTGCAAGAGAAAACAAAATTGAATGAAACTGCACATCTAATGTAATAAAATGTTAAAACTTGCCACAACATGGAAGAGTTGGAAGGTTTATGTAATAATTATTAGGCGACATCTGGTGTGAAATTAAACCTCATATTACTGATCCAATCTCAATGAATTGCACAAACTTATATTATTATTTTCTGGAAAACAGTTTTAAAATAGCTGAAAACAGACTGTCCTTGAACACCAGCAATGTCTGCATTCCCGTTATGTTTACCTTTACCTGATAATGTTCAGCCATATAAACAGTTTTGACGTTACAGCAAGTCGACGACTATTTATAGCCGAGACCAGATTAAGCCTCAAACGGTTAATCAGTTTAGGGGCTCCGTGACAGAAAGTGCTTATGACCAGACACTAAAGAAAAAAAAAAAAAAAAACAGAGTGGACGTTTTGTCTATTAATATTATCTGAAGTTGAATAAATTAGTCTTAACATTGTGGATAAATTAATTATTAGTTTTTCATCATTAAATATGTGCACAGTCGATGGTGAGGGAAATAAATAAAAAACGGTGGGTGCATCTCCACGTTCCATCTGACTTCACGTTTCCCCCCTCTTGGAAGATTTGTTTGCTTTCTCCTCAGTGAGGGGAGGTTGTTTGCTTCGCCGCCATTTTTGAGGAACTGCCTATCTGAAGAGAGAAACTTTGCTTGCTTTGCTGCTAAGCGCTAACGGCTACTAGCTAGCTGGCCAGTAGTTTGCCTGGGAGCAAGCTCGATGTGACAGTCCGGGCTTGCCCGTCGTTAACCTCGCACTGATGTAAATTATTATTATTATTATTCCTGCTGCCAATCTGTAAATATATATATGAGGTGAAACGCTGACATCTTACGGAACAATTGAGAAAGGCTTGAAAACAGTGACTCCGTCTGTGTTTGGGTAGGGCAGTTAGAATAGCGAATTAGCGTTGCTAATTTTTACAGCTAGCGAATTCACACTGATTTCTATGGACCGCATTGCCTGTCTGATTTAGCCACCTGGCTCTGCTGTAGCAGGGCGACCGTTTGAATCAGCTGCTGGCTTTACAACCCCTCTTCTCAACCCGTGCGGATGCCCTTTTGTCAGGTGAGTTGATCGTCAACTTTAGCTTCTTGCTAACATTTTCGGAGTGGCACCTTCGCTCTCTGCTCCGCTAAATAGGAGCTCGGTTTCAGCATTTTAAGCTCACCGAGCTAGCCAGACAGATTTATTGCTATTCTCCTTCCAACCTGAAGTTACTGTCACAACTTGTATAGTCAATCAGATATTTCAGTCAGGAGCCTCAATGCAGTGTTTGTTATTATCACATATACGTTCGTTTTGAACACCAATGTAGCAAGTTCAACATACATACACGAAAAGTGTGTCTAAATAGCAACATTTAGGAGTAGAAATATGTAAATAAAGGAGACTGTTTGCTTTAGCGACGGCGAGTTAGCTTAATATGTTAGCTTGCTAATCTGCTTTATGCAACTATCGTGGCAAGCAGTGCCACTCCCTCGGTTTTGTTTTCGTGTGTTGTGAGCTCTAAACGTTATGACAATCTCTGCTTTTTGTGCTGTTTGTGATGTTTTGACATCCATATCGGTTATTTACACACTGACCGAACGCATAGCTGTCCGACGATGGGTGGCATCAATCGGGGGTTCTAATGTATGCTGCACTTTAAGTTTGGTAGCCCACTGTTGTGTTTGTCTTTCAAGCAACACGAACCAGAGAAGGTTATAGCCTTCAAGTATTGCCATTTGTTTTGTCTAGGGGGTCGTGAATCCCCATCGGTTGCCGATCACCTTTTTTGTGCATTGAGTCGCATTCCTCAGCTTTCCGTGTTGATATTGCGTAACAGCGGCTACCTCTCATCAAGCTACCCCTCGGCTTGGCTTAACTGGCCGTTTAACTCACGCTTGACACCACGTATTAAACAAATCGCCATGAATAGCATCCAAGTTGTTTTCCCGACTTAACACGACTCCTTTATTGAGACATTTAAAATCGTTTTAATTAGATCCCACATGTACAAAGCCCCACTGGATTTGACTCTGTAATTCATAAAAATGGACATTATTCTCAGTTTCATGTAACTCGTGCTGCAATTGCATCCTTGCAACAGAGCATCCAGAGACAACAACTTGCTAGCTGATGATGGGAGTTATGCAGTTTTTATTGCCTGATCATCACAATGTAGGAGGAGCCTCCCCAGCCTTTGTTTTTTTTTTTCGATTTTCTATATCAGCCAAAGCTGAGTATAGAACAACAGCATACTAGATTTAGCTATTGAACTGGTTCCACTTCAACAACAACAAAAAAAGAAGTGTTTTGGTTTCACAGGATGATCCATAAAATGTGGCTTTATATGTGCTGTTCAGTAGTGCTGCCACAAATGATTATTGTAATAGTCGACTAATCAGCAATTAATTTTTTGCTAATCGTATCATGCGCAAACTGGATGTAAAGCACACCTCTTAACCATCATCAGGTTTAAAATCAATAAAATATATATATATATATATAGCATTACCTGCAATAATGTTTGTGTGAATGCTTTAAGCTGAAATTCATAGCTGAAAATGCTGAAATTGATGGCTAAAATCACTGAAACTAAAAGCCAGCTAAATGCCAAATTAGCTTAAAAAACTGAAAAATGCCTAAGCAAGCCAAAACAGCTAACATGTAGCTGAAAAACAACTAAACATTTTAAAATAGCCTAAAAAACAAAAAAGCCTAAATTAGCCAAAATAGCTAGCGTGCAGCTGAAATATTAGCTTAACTCCAATATAGCATAAAAACCAGTTAAAAAATGCCAAAATAGTCTTAGAAGCTTGAATAATGCCATTATAACTTTCCACTTTACTACAATGTGACTCCTTTATAATATAAAGTGTTGACAAATTAACTAATAAAATGGTTATCGACTACTTTTTTGTCGATTCGTTGTCAATTAGTCGACTAATCGTGATAGCCCTACTTTTCAGAATCTGTGGCATTGCCTGTTGTTGAACAAAATATGAAATTTTTTTTACACATTTTTTTCTGAAACTCTAGAGATTTCTTAATTAGATAGGAAAGTTTAGTCATCTCGAAAAAACAGAATAAGGTCAGTTGGTTGTGATCTATTAAGAATGATGGTAAACAAGTGTTTATTTCTTTAATTGAGACTATTTGTCACGTTTAAAATCAAATGAAACTAAACTAAATACATGTAATCATTGCAACCACAAAAAGCACACTTCAACCATCTAAGATAAAGATGAAAAAGACTTTAGTTTGGTCGTGTACTAAAAAAAAACCCAAAATGAAGATTGCCAAGTAAACAAATTTATGCATTAGAAAGCCGGGGGCACATACCTGACGTTGAGTATTTAAGCAATCATTCTGCAGTGTGTATGACAGCTGTTATAACCCATGCTTACTAATTAATCAATATGAACGTAGTGCAGGAGGTTGGGATGATTAATGCAGCACTGCTACTCACGGCTGTAGGTGGTTGCCAAAAAAGCAGTCAGCCTTTCACCTTCTAAACAAATAAATACAGACTACACTTCTCTACCTTGGTTCTGTGATTTTTTGTATACTTCTTGATGCTTGTCTCACATTTTGGTTTTCTATACAGTTATGATATGGCAAAAAACAGAAACCTTCAAACAAGAGGAAACATTAATAAATAACTTTATTTTTACTAAGTTTGTAACTGATGTTTTGGATACACTACTTGGAATTCTTATCAATTTGAAGACACAATTTTGTCAATTCAGACCAAAACGACAACATTGTTGATGTGAGCCGCGTTATGACATTTATGTCAACAGGAGGGTTAATGGAGCTTTGTGAGAGAAATGGGGTGGTTTAAATCCTCTTAGTGCTTGGTCACTTTAGTCCTCCCCATCACCATTATCTGTGCGACACCAGGAAATGGAATGAGTTGTTGTTGGAATTCAGTTGAGGCTGGTTTCTTTGTAACCGAACAGTGAATACCCCTCACTCCTCTGTGCTTTATTTTTATAGTAATAGATATATTAGCATATAATTTATTTAGATGCTAACATTTGTTTTGGTTAGAGTAACATTTCCTATGCGCAAAAAGAGATGATGCTGCATCGTTTCTCTTATATTTTGCATTTCACAAATGCAATTCGATCCTTATAAAATCGTCTATTAATTAAAAACAATCTAATTTAAGATTATATTGCTTCCTTGGTTTTGTTGCCAAAAAAATAAATAAATACTTGTGTTAATTTTCTAACTCAAAAGACAACGTAGATTCAATAAATCTAGATTAGACCTCCATTAAGGCAGTTCTTGTATAGCTTTTGTTACCAAAATTTTAATTTATAAACATATATTGTTAAAGAGTGGATATCCCGAGGGTGGATGTCATCTCAGGGAAGGATTCCTGTTTGATAGCTTCAGTTTAGTTCACTACTGCAGATCTTGCATTCTCCCCAGCGCAGTTTCCTGCAGATCTTACTGCATCTGGAAGGATGCTGCTATTTGAGATGGTGCTAGGAGATGTTCCAGGCAGTGTTTTTATCCAGCTTCTCCTAAATCTTTAAAGTGCTCAGTTCCTCTCTATATTGTCTTGACTTTCCATAAGCAGGAGTGCCCCTGGCTTCTCTTACCTCCCCTGTCACGCGCACCCAAGATGGAATTCACTGTACGAATCGATATTGATTATTTATCACTCTGTTCCGTTTCTTTCTGTTCCTCCTCTTTGCCACACCTTCGGTTGCCCTGCATTTGGATGCTTCTTCATTAGGCCTTCTGCTTGTATTACAGTGCAGAGGAAATCAATTCACACAATTCAACAAGAGAAAATCCATTTTCTTGAGCACAAAACACTTTTTTTTTTCTTTCCCCCTACACAGTGCACATGCAGACATACTCTGCAGTCCGGCTCATCTCTTCCAGATTTAGTCTTGTGACTCTGTGTTTAGTCCTCCGTTTCATGGAATGTGTGAGAGACACGCCGAGGAATTTGTCATTGTATTTTTACAATGAGGTGCAAGGCTAATGTCAGAAATTCACAAGTGATGGCATTTTTTTTTTAATCATAATTTTACATTTTAAATGATTTATTATTATTATCAGTCAATTAATCATCACAACTAAAGACAATGCATATAATTTTTTAAATTTAAAATTAATTAAATTTTTCCGACCGTATTCCTTGAAGTACATCTCTAACTAGCTGTCCATAAAATATTTAGTCCATTCAGCACTATGTTAGTATTTTGACCACATATCATCACCACAGAAATTCCAAACCATGTTAAAACCACGGCTTAATGTTTATTTTATTTATGAGCCTCGCCTTTTAAAAATATTTAGGAGGCATACTTTTTTAATTATGTATTTTTTTTATTAAAGCATTTCATTGTCACAGATACTGGATGTTTTTTTTTTCCTTCTCGGATACATAATAGTAGATGTCACACATTTGGCTTTAAATTTATTATTTAGGGACCACATTGGCCAAAACTGAGGAACACTAGCAAAATAATATGACATCATTTTTCAGGATTTTCAAAATAAATCAGAAAGTCTACCTTTTTAAAGCCACGTAGCTTAGATGGCTTACACCTGCACGGCTTTGTGGGAGACGACGACCTTTTAGGATTGCCTCTTTGTTAGCCTGTAGCTTAATACGCATGTTTATATTATCAGTGGCTTTACTTAATTTCATACATTTCTTTTTAAATTATCAATAAATGCAGGAATCTTCTATTGTTTTGGCACAATCATCTTTTATGCAATCAACGAGAATGTAAATCTTTTATTCCCTTTTTTCCATCATTTTTTGTTTCTTTCCTTTTAGCTAAAATCAAATTCACTCAAGAGCTGAGTGAGGTGTTATATTTTTGTTTATCACTTTCCATTTATTAGTAAGACATCACATTTATGCAACTTGAGTGTTGCTCACCAGCACATTCACGGAGAACAACTCTGTAAGGAAAAAAAAAAAGGTCAATAGCTTTGAACATCCCACATGTTGTGTATTTTCTTCTCACCGTGTCACTTTTTGACACAAAGACGACGTGCTTTGTTTGCGGATAGACTTTAGGTTGCAAGTGAAGAGATGGATTTTTTTTTTTTTTTTTTTTAAATAGAGTTGTGTTGGGTTTTTTTTTTTTTTTTTTTTTTTTTTTTTTTTTTTTTTTTGGTGGGTTCTCTTCTCTTTAACATTGTTGACTGTTTTTGTTGGTCCGTGATTTCCACCTACGCTTTCTCTGCTCTGACTTGTCGTGTTCTCTGTGTTGGTGAAGGAAAAATGTGTCTAAAGCACTTTTGAAACTGTAGAAAAAAAGGTTGATTTTTTTAAAATTTTATTTAAGCTTAAGCTGTGATTTTCTGATTTTCTTGCAGTAAAGTAAATGCATGTTTTTTAGTTTGTTACCCACAATGCACTTCAAACTTTAGCGTGTATTACTGTGGATGATTCTAACAATTACAAATATATTTGTTGAAGGTGTCAAAATAAAAGCTAATATGTAAATTTGTGCTTCAACTACTTCAGGCTACAGTTGTGTCTTTATGGCTACTTTTCTCTGAAAGTTGCATCTATCATAATAAAACAGATTTTATTGGACTTTTTAAATTTCCAATTTGTTATACATAAAGTGTTTGGTTTTTATTGTAATTTCCTCATTGAGGCCTTCTCTTATCATGATTTTTTTTTCTCAATTAGCAATCTTGATTGAAGCTGGTAATCTTTCATGAGGGATATCGTCATTTCTTGGCTTCCTGTTTGGGTTTTGGGGTTAATGTGCCGCTCCTATGAAAATTCTGTGGGTAGAACCGAGAAGGTAAACCAATTTCTCTCTAAAAGTGAAAGCAAGTTGGAAAAAAGCAAAACCTTGTGGATTCAAGTTTTTCCTGCACATTGGATATAATAAGATAAGAAAACAGGAAAGACAAGTACATTTTGCCACACCTCTACTTAAAACTACTGATTTTTTTTAAACCCATATACAGTACTTTTAACCCTTTATACCCTTAAATGCAATGTATGGTAAAAATACAAGCATGCTGATTTGCTTTTACACTTACAAAGTGCAGTTTGTGCTCATTTTATGCCAATTATCCTCAACAAAAATGATTAATCTGGGATACAGTGCAGCCTACATACATATTGATTATCTGGTGCAGTCCACCCCTTCCTCCCGAGGGCCGCTGTCTAGCAAGGGACACACACACAAAAAAAAAAAAAATCAATCCTCAAACTGGATTGTTTGCATTGACCTGGTCTGCTGCTTATAGATCTGCTTTAATTTCTAAAGCAATTTGTTGACAATCAGATGTGCTATTTTATAACCACTGATACAGAATAGGTCAAAATTCTTTAATTTACTGATTTGTTTACTCTTGTTGTGTTTATGCTGTAATTAGGTCGTCTATAACAGTTTATAGATTAAAATAAAATACTTTTTTCCCACACTTGATGTCCTCGCAATTACAAAAAAAACAAAAAAACATAATGATAATATGTGTTTTAAAGGTGTGTTGTGGAAGTTCCCTCCAAATGCAAACCAGGTATTTGAAGTTGGGTTTGAGGTGAACCCCTTTTTAGCTTTTACTTTACAGCCAGGATATCAAGCTGAAGCATATCAGTCGTTAGTGTAGAGCAATGAGGTAAATCTGTAAAATAGTTCTTAAAGTTTGAAAAACAAAAAAAAAGGTTTTTCATGAAATTAGTCAAATGTGTCTATTCCATGTCTTGTAATGTTAAAACATGTTCTCACATGTTTAAAAATTGCCCATTTTGTTACATATGTGTTCTGAAAAAATGAAGTTCAAGGCAAAAAGCTCTGACCTAGCAACAGAGGAGATAGATTTTTGGCATAAAAGTTTTCTCTTGTAATTTTTAAAAATGGTTTCCTTTATTTATTTGAATTTCAAAATAAAATTGTTTCATGAAAAGTGGTTCAAAAGTCAATTTAAGGAAGAAAAAAAAATTCTCAAAATATTACTTTAGTTTTTTAGGATAAGCATGAACGAACCGACCATTTCAACCTTTTATGTTATATATTTCTACTGTTAAAGATCCGCCTCTGTCATCTGGATACGTCTAACGCTGATCTTTGTCTGTCCGTCAGGTGTCCGTGTGCTGGCTTCTCAGACTCATCCACTCCTGCAAATGAGTCCGCTGCTGCTGCTGTTCGGCTCAGCGCACAGATAGTCCCGTCACCTGTGTGTGGGTGATAAGGGACTACAGAAACCAGGATGCCCTCCTCTGTAAGGGCAGGCAGCCTGAAGGACCCGGAGGTGGCTGAGCTGTTCTTCAAGGAGGATCCAGAGAAGCTGTTCTCCGACCTCCGAGAGATCGGCCATGGCAGCTTCGGCGCCGTCTATTTTGTAATTCAACTTCTTTACTATTGCTCAAAAGACATTAAAAACAGATCAATTAAAAACAAATTTAACTCAAAAATGTTTTTTTATGGTATTCTTTAAAGAGAAGATAATTGTTGTTTTGAAAATATGTCATTCCAAACACTTCCTTCATTGCAGTTATGCAGCAAACATGCATCAGTGATGAGATGTATGCAATAGTTGGAATGTGCACCAACAATGTACCCTGTGTTTTCCAGGCATGGGATGTGCGCACAAATGAGGTGGTGGCAATTAAAAAAATGTCCTACAGTGGCAAACAGTCTAATGAGGTGAGACGCCGGTGTTTGCATTAGCATCACAAAAATAAACACATGGTCAGACCCTAGTGTAGGGAAATAACATTTTTAAAGGTTATTAAGTGAACAAATTATTGTATTTGGTTTAAACCAATACTATCTATCACATTGTACATCTTTTTTATTTTTTTATGTTCCAATCAAATCATGATCCATCATCCTAAATTTAATATCTGTATGTATAGATACCATAGATATTTCTTCTAAATTAATATAATTTTAAAAAATTGTGACTTTTTATGTAAACAGGAAATTGCTGTAAGAGAAAATCAATTTATGGATTTTAAAAATCAAGGTTGGTTTTTCCAAGAAAAAAAAAGTATTTCTGTTTTATTTATGTTTTCTTCTTTAGAACATAATATAATTAAGATTTTGTTTCTTCTTTAAAGTCATTTACTTTCAATGTGGTTCTAATGGTTTTGACATTTTTTAACTTCATATTATTTTTTCGTTTCCTAAAGAAATGGCAGGACATCATAAAGGAAGTGAAGTTTCTTCAGAGGATTCGTCACCCCAACAGTATAGAATATAAAGGCTGTTACCTTCGTGAGCACACAGCATGGGTAAGCCTTCCCTTTTATCCACACACTTATTAGTTTATATGTAGGGTCTTTTTAAAAAAAAAATCTTTTTGTTCCTCTTAGTTGGTAATGGAGTATTGTCTTGGCTCCGCCTCTGACCTTCTTGAAGGTGAGCTAGAAAGAAAGCATTAATCTTTGTTTGCCCTGATGCTCACTTCTCCGCTAACCTCTCCTCTCTTACACAGTTCACAAAAAACCTCTACAAGAGGTTGAGATTGCTGCCATCACACATGGTGCTCTGCAGGGTCTGGCCTACCTTCACTCCCACAACATGATCCATAGGTATGAGATATAGTATTTTAAGAGACAGCAACCCAAAAAATATTTTTTGATTCTTTGGTGATCAACTCCTTTTTTGTTTTCAGGGATGTGAAGGCAGGAAACATCCTGCTAACTGAGCCTGGCCAGGTTAAACTGGCAGACTTCGGCTCTGCCTCCATCGCATCGCCTGCCAACTCTTTTGTGGGAACGCCATATTGGTAAGTGATGAGTACAATGCTGCGTTGGCTCAAAGAAGATATTCAGTAATGCCTGATTCAAATTTTCACACAGGTAAAAAGTAGCTGTTGACTTTTCAGAGGCTTTGAAAACCTTTTTCTTTATGACACTTAACAAATGTAGACGTCAGTTATGCACTAAGGACAAAAAAGTGAAGAAAATGACCAAAATTAGGAAACAGATTTTAAATATGTTGAAGAAAACATGAAGGAAAAACACAGTTTTCCTTATATTCTATTTGTGTTTATACTTACTTATTAAATGTTCATTCAGGATGGCCCCAGAAGTGATTCTAGCTATGGATGAAGGCCAGTATGACGGGAAGGTGGATGTCTGGTCCTTAGGGATCACCTGTATAGAATTAGGTAGGTGTTTATTGTCATTGATGCCACTTACTTTTTTAAAATAGAAAATGGAATGATCCTTCACTTAAACTCACCTGTAAGTCTGTCAGCGCATAAGACTAAATATTTTATTGTTCCTGTTGCAGCTGAGAGGAAGCCTCCTTTGTTTAACATGAATGCAATGAGTGCCTTATACCACATAGCGCAGAATGAGAGTCCCACGCTGCAATCCAGTGACTGGTAAGGCATCTCTGTCTCTCTCACTCATCTATAGAACTTCAGCATCCAAATGCACCACATGAACAGAAGGATTTGAATTAGGATTACCACAAACGACTATTTTAATAGTCAGCTAATCACCGATTGTTTATCAACTAATCGAATCATGTGTAAATTGAATGTAAAACACACATTGTGACCATCATTAGCTTTAAATTTGAAGTTTTTAAGCTATATGCTAACTGAAAATAAAGACAATTAAGACGATAGTTTATTAAACCTGTTGGCGGGTTGGCTAGGTATCCGAGTCTTCCTACAACTTCTTGTGACATCACTACTGACCCACATTAGCACCACTGCTCATATGTGGCAAAGACAATGGCGGATGCAGCATTAGAGAGTGCACACCATAGCTTGAGATAAAAAAAAAAAAAAAAAAAAAAGACTATTAAATTGATCGTCACCAATTTTGATAGACATAGTCGGGACTAATCTTGGCAGCCCTAATTTGAATATATAAAAAAATTCATAAAATGAAGGTTTCTGTCCCGGTTGCTAGCTAAAAGTAAACTTTACATTATATGGAGTCAACTAATCTGTAAAAATAATTAATGATTAGTCCACTATTAAAATAATTGTTTGTGGAAGCCCTAATTAGTACCATAAGAATTCCAGCGTTATTGTTTCATTGATATTTTCTCGTTTTTCACTCACCCTTTGCACCGCATTTTGACCCTTAATCATTTGTGTTCCAGGTCGGATTACTTTAGAAACTTCGTCGATTCTTGCCTTCAGAAAATCCCCCAGGACAGACCCCACTCTGATGACATGTTGGGTGTAAGTACACGCGATGTTCATGGCTACACATAAACAGTGTGTTTAAATGGGGGATTGGTGTTTAATCTCTTTAATATTTGATCTTTTGACTCTAAGAGCTCCTATTTTGATTCATTAATCCTCTGCTTTCACACACATCCAAACAAAGAAATCTGACGTGGATAGTTTGTGTTTAAAGAAGCCAGATGTAGTCTCTGTAGTGTTGGGACTTGTGCGCCCACCGCTGGTGAACAGAACAGCTGTCCCTTAGTCCATTAATGGACTCTGTGTTGCTAATGGAAACCGTCCTTGGGGTATGGAGGCACTCCAAACTGTTTTTCATCTATAAGCGCTAAGCTTCAAAACAGTGCTTAACTTTGAATCTAAATTAAAATTTCTTTTTTTTTTTTTTTTTAATCAATTTAACTTGATATGTTTATAGTTTGTGTTCAAATAACAAACATGTATTTAATTTTTTTTTTTTGGTCACATTTCTATCAATCTAGTACCACGTCTTGATCTAAACGCTCTGCTCTAAAGCGCTGAGTTTTAGACATTTTCTTTTTTCGTTCATTCTGGTGCGTTTCTTCCTTCCCATAATTCTTTGCTCCAGCATGCTTTTTTGCAACGCGAGCGACCAGAATCCGTGCTGATGGATCTCATTCAGAGAACCAAGGATGCCGTTCGGGAGCTGGATAACTTGCAGTACCGCAAGATGAAGAAGATCCTTCTTCCAGAGGCTCATAATGGACCCACAGCAGAAGCACACGACGGAGAGGAAGTGTGTAGAAGTTTACATGCTAAACAAATATTTAGAAATGCTTTTTCCCGTTTGTGTTGATAAATTAATGAAGAGTTCTTTGGGTTTTGTGCACGTCTGTGTGTTTCTTTTGGGCTCTCCCTCGTTCCCTCTGTCTGTCTCCTCTTTGCCGTCTGTTTCTGCATACTTTCCGCTCCACTCAAGGACCTGGAGTCGGGTGGAGGTCGGACCGGGACGGTGAACAGTGTGGGCAGTAATCAGTCCATCCCCAGCATGTCCATCAGCGCCAGCTCACAGAGCAGCTCCGTCAACAGTCTGAACGATGCGGCCCAGGACAGCCGCAGCGAGCTGGACCTGATGGAGGGAGATCGCACCGTCATGTCCAACAGCTCCGTCATACACCTGAAACCGGTGGGTGGAGTCAAAACTTCTTAAAACGCAGAAAAGGCCAAAAAAATAAATAATTTTTACTCATTAAATATCAGAATACTTTATTATTACTTTATTAATATTTATTAATATTTTTATAGGAGACTTTACTTCCCCATTAAATTTAATAATGGAAAGTGTTTAATCTTAAGTTATAACCAGTTCCAAATTACAAAAATACCTAAATTAGAAAAAGGAATTAAACAATAAAGAGAGCAACGCATTTGTTGCCATGCTTTTTGAATTGTTTAAAACAATGTGTAGAAAAAAGTCAATTTGGTAATATATCACGATATTTCATTCGGTGTTACTTGTATCACTCTAAAATGCAGACAAGACGATTTTTAGTTTAGCAAATATTTTTTAGCAGCTTACTAGTGTGAGCACCTAAACTTCCAACCACTAGGTGGCAGCACAGCCCACTGAGCCTCTTTGAGCGAAGGGCTTCTGGTCACACGCAAGATGGCGCCAGAATCAATCTGTAGGCGAAAGTGGAAATCGTAACTTTAATCTGTTGTGAAAGTGGAAATTTCCTGAACTTTAGGAAACCCTCTGAAAATGATATTTTAAAACCTTTTCAGAACTATCAGCTTTTTAATGTGAATAAACTGTAACTGTCTAGCAGCTTAGTGTGCAAGATCAGCATCAAATGGGACAGAGAACTTTAATTTTATAATTTATATCAAGACATCTGTTTACCTCTGGAGAAAAGGCTGGCGAAAGGCTGTTTTTTCTCTATGAATCAGCTGTTTAGAGCCATGACGTGCCATTTTTTTCTGCTTTCTGTCACAGAAAAGAAAACAGGAAAAAGGTTTGATATAAGAGAGAAGAAACGGGTAGAAAAAAATGTTTTTTTTGCGGCTGGCTGCAGCAGAGGGACTTCTGGCTATTAATTTTAGGGACACCAATATTTTTTCTCTGTAGCCAGATTCTCTTGCTTTCAGCAGGTTTACAAGCAACCAAAACAACAACAACCATTTAAAAATACTGGAGAAGCTATATTTAGCATGTTGGAAACAAACAGCATTTCATTTCCTCAATCATATTATTAGAACCTTATTGGCACATTTATTCCCATTTTTTTTCTTATGCTGACAAAATTGGACTGTATTGACTGTTCTCTTTAAGAACAAATATTTAATAATTTACCAAAATAATACCACTGGGAATTTGCTTTGTTAAAAGCAACTTGTATATGAGATACAGCTGCAGTGCTTAACATTTTTCATCTACTTCCAATTCGCAAAGATTTGAATAAGGAAAAATACTAAGAAATGCAATTTTTAACCTTAAAATGTTTTATACATGTCACAATAACATGTTGACACCAAAAACACAATTTTCTTTGTAGTGGAACTATGAAGATTTTGTGCTTTTAGGGAACTGTGTTAACTCTATGATTCTTGTCTTAATACCACTTTAAACACACAGAAACAAAAATGTGTGTATATTTTTTTTCAATGTTGATTCAATGAAGTGAGGTGGGCTAAAAGGCTCAGCATCTCTCAAATTTTATTGTTTAGAAGCTTGACGGCAATTATTTAAAAAGAAAAGATGATAAATTCTGTAAATAGTTAAACTTTGAAGTTTAGATAAAACATGTTGATTGTGTTTTCTTTTAGGAGGAAGAGGAGGAGAAGGCCGCCAGCAGTCAACCCACTGAGCCTCAGGCAGCATCAGCTCAGGGCCCAAGAAAGCACTACCGCAACAGAGAGCACTTTGCTACCATACGCACAGCGTCACTCGTAAGAACAAAGCATGTTTCACGCTGACAATCTACTTTTATTATAGAAATAACTGCCCTTTATTATTATTATCATTATTATTCCTCTACATGGTGTTATTCTCCTCAAAGATGCCGTAAGGAAGATGTGATTGAAATGGATCCGTGTCTTCTAGGTGACTCGTGAAATCCAAGAACATGAACAGGACTCGGAGCTCAGGGAGCAGATGTCAGGGTACAAACGCATGAGGCGGCAGCATCAGAAGCACCTGATGGCGCTGGAGAACAAGTTGAAAGGAGAGATGGATGAGCACAGGCTGAGGCTGGACAAAGAGCTGGAGAGCCAGAGGAACAACTTCACCCAGGAGATGGAGAAGCTGCTGAAGAAGCACCAAGCAGCCCTGGAGAAGGATGTACGGCGCTAAACTGAAGCCCAAATTCAGAAATGCCAATTTAAGTGTTATTTAGGCTTCTTGTATCATTTATTTTTTACTTGATCTCGTCCAGGTTAAGACATTTGCAAATGATGAGAAGAAGTTCCAGCAGCACATCCAGGGTCAGCAGAAGAAAGAGCTCAGCAGCTTCTTAGAGTCACAGAAGCGAGAGTATAAACTGCGCAAGGAGCAGCTCAAAGAGGTAACACCCAAAACCATGCCGCATAAATCTTTTGTTCCAAATAGATTAGCTACATTTAGAACATTTATGGCATATTAAAGGGTAACCAAACAGGAAAGTTGGAGGCTGACTCCACAGCCGAAATGTGAGTCAGAGGGGTGGGGCTTTGAAACAGGACTGTTGTCATTACTGGAGCTGCAGATTGTGACGTGGGACTTCTGAAATGACATGGGAGTTTGATCAATCACAAAATTCAACTGCAATACCTCATTTCAACCTGAAGGGGCAGCACACAGATGTTTTTGACTATATTTTTTAAGAATTAAACAAGTTTATTTTAATTTGTCAAAAATGTGGCAATGAACAACAGACATCACTTTTAAAGAGGTCAGGAGGCAAAAAAAATTGATCTTGGGTTCAGTTACCCTTTTAAGATATTCTGACTTTGCAGATTTAGTTTCAGTTCGAGGGAAATAGTTGTAACAATGTCTTTTCATTTCTGAAATCTTTTTGTGCTGCTATTGAGACTTCAGCTTTCATAACTTGAGTAAAGTTGTGTTTCAGTGAAACTTTTAGCCCTGCAACTGGTTAAATATCATATCTGCTCAGTATGTTCATCACTACCAACCAATTGTATTTACTAAGGATGCAACAAATGTCCCACAATTCAGTTTAAACCTTGATTTTTTTTTTTTTTTTTGATCACTGCTTTGTTTCGGTTCAATTTATAATTTATTTACTACAAAAAATAAAAAAAATCCTTTTTTAAAAGGACGAAAAATCTTTCAGTTTGCTTTTATGAAGCCCGGTGTTATGTAATAAAATAATATTATATTGTGAGGAATTACTTTTCATTTTGCCCACGATTTGGTTCAATGGTGTCACATGTGGTTCAGTTTTAAAGTGAGAATCCTGTCATCCCTAGTACTTGTACTCCCTGATGGTTAGAAATGCTTAAGTGACTCAAACGATCATTTCAAAATGTGTGCTAGGAGCTGAGTGAGAACCAATCAACTCCCAAAAAAGAGAAGCAGGAGTGGCTGTCCAAACAGAAGGAGAACATCCAGCACTTTCAGGTGAGAACCCGGCTTTTCCGGTTGTCACCTCAATTCAGTCCCAGTCGTTCTTAATGTGACCATGAATGTGAGTCTTGTTGCAATATGTGAAACTGCAGGCAGAGGAGGAGGCGAACCTGCTAAGGAAACAGCGGCAGTATCTGGAGCTGGAGTGTAGGCGCTTCAAACGCCGGATCCTCATCGCCAGACACAACGTGGAGCAGGATCTGGCCAGAGAGGTACATCGGACGAGGAATGAAGCCAACTCTTTTTCTCTCTCTCTATTGCGTTCAACTCATCCCACCGCTTTTGTCCTTTTTTGTCCTGTGTTTCATTAAGGAGCTAAACAAACGGCAAACGCAGAAAGACCTGGAGCACGCCATGCTGCTCAGGCATCACGAGTCGATGCAGGAGCTGGAGTTCAGGCACTTGGCAAACATCCAGAAGGCCCGGGCGGACCTGATCCGAACCCAGCACGAGACAGAGCTCACCAACCAGCATGAATACAACAGGAGGAGGAAGAGGGAGCTGAGGCGCAAGCATGCTATGGAGGTCCGGCAGCAGCCCAAAAGCCTCAAGGTAAACCGACCGAACGTGTTTCTGAGCCAATCCGGTTCACAAAGACTCGACAGCTGATCCACAACATCCTCCTGCTTTGGTTTGTCGTTCAGTCCAAGGAGCTTCAGATCAAGAAAGCAGTGTCAAGAGACGTGTAAAACTCAGAGGCGGCAGTACAAGGCTCTCAAGAACCATCTTCTGGAGACCACGCCCAAGTCTGAACACAAGGCAGTGCTGAAGAGACTAAAGGAGGAGCAGAAGAGGAAGCTGGCCATCCTAGCTGAGCAGTACGACCACTCCATCAATGAAATGCTCTCCACACAGGCGGTGAGTACGCAGAGGGAGATCCAAAATATACAAATGCACTACACCAGCAGATGTATAAAAAAAATCAGATGTTAAATGAAGAAAGTGCAAATATGCCAGGAAAAAAGATTAAATCTATAAGAAAGTTAATTACTAAAAGATTTCATTAAAAAAAAGTGACGATAATAATTACTAAATTTGAAATACAAAAAAAAGCAAACTTTGGATTTATTGTTGTTTTCACATTAAAACCCCTAAAAAATATAATTTTTCTTTACTACATAATTTAATTTTAATCTTATCAAAGGCCTATAAAATAACTATTACATTTGAAATAGAAAAAATTGAAACAAACTTTTAGATTTTTTGGATTTGTGTTTTCACATTAAAACCTTTAAAAATGAATCAAAAGTTTGTCAAAATAAAAACTTTTTTTAAATGCAATTGAAAACTAATTTTGAACCTAGTTGATTGTTTTTTTATCCTTAGCTGTTTTTTTTTGTCTTTAATTTTTGCCTAAATACCAATAATCACGAAAGAACTGTACAAAATACATAATAAATACATTGTTTAGATATCCGATCAAATCGAAAATAAAATAGATAAATTATAGAAAGTAAGTCTTAAATAACATTTTTGTTTATTTCATTTAGAATTAATGAATTTTGACAAAAACATACATGATCATTGAGTCAAATGTTACTTTGTGTCCTGACGAAGAGCTTTAGAAATAATAAGGCTTTATATTCTTCAGTAAACGCATTTCCAGTCTTTAAAAGAAAAAAAAACATAATGGAGTTGACAAAAATCTTTTTATGTTTTTCACATTTGCCTTCAGCTGCGGCTGGATGAGGCTCAGGAGGGCGAGGGTCAGGTTCTAGATATGCAGCTGCAGCAGGAGCTGGAGCTGCTCAACGCTTACCAGAGCAAGATCAAGATGCAGACGGACGCTCAGCATGAGAAGGAGAGGAGGGAGCTGGAGCAGAGGGTCTCTCTGCGGCGGGCTCTGCTGGAGCAGAAGGTAAGCCTGTCGTAAAGTTAGGACTTGCAGGAGTATATTTCAAAACGCTACACATTCATTCTAACGATTGTGTAACGTTTTTCTCATCAGATCGAGGAGGAAATGCTCTCCCTGCAAAACGAGCGTTTGGAGCGAATCCGCTCGCTGCTGGAGCGCCAGGCCCGAGAAATCGAGGCTTTCGACTCGGAGTCCCTGCGGCTGGGTTTCAGCAACATGGTTCTGACTAACTTGGCTCCCGATTCCCAGGGAGGCTGGGGCGGAGGAGGCGGCGGAGGCTCCGGTCCCCAGGGGGGCGGCCACTGGTCCGGAGGCGGCGGCGGAGGAGGCAGCCAGCACAGTCATCACCACCAGGGGAGCTCCAGCTCGCAGCAGCCCTGGGGTCACCCCATGCTCGCCGGGGGCCCGCCGCCTTGGAGCCTCCACAACCCCGTCGGAGGGAGTCAGAGGGTCAGCCAGGGCAGCACAGGGGGGGTGAGGAACAGCCCACAGGCTATGAGGAGGACGTCATCGGGGGGGAGGAGTGAACAGGGCATGAGCAGGAGCGCCAGCATCACCTCTCAGATCTCCAACGGATCGCACCTGTCATACACGTAGAGCACACACTCACAGGAGACGGGGGGGTCGCCTCAGCACAACACTCACACGCTCTGGGGCATCCCATAATACATCCTCGCCGACATTTTAGTTTGTAAAGCTGGCAGCATCTGTGGAAACCCAGACACTAATTCAAGATAGCTGAGAGCCATTTGCAGCGTGCCACACTACAGTCGTGTCATCGAAACACCTCCGTGTTCGTCTGCATTGCCATAAACCCTTTAGTGACATTCAAAACAGTTGAGTGGTTTGCCGTTATTATTTTTATTTTTTTTTTTTTACATTTTTTCTGCAAAGTGGGTGTTTGCTGTTGTAGAAACCAGTGAGGTTTAATCTATGAAGCCACTTACAGCCAACAAGAGCAAGTACCAATAGATATTGATCACTTTCCAGCTATAGGACAAGTGTCCACCTGAAATCTGATGTTTAAATAACAGAAGGAGTTATGCAAGTACACTGAATAAAGCTGCTAAGATGGCAGTAGCTGTTGATGCCAACATTTGCTGCCGTGTTTGGGTCAGGTATTGTCAGAAGGCCAAGTAATATTTGATTTTTTTTTTTTTTTTTTTTTCGTGCATGCTCAGCTTTATTAGTTCAGAACTGGGGTTTCCACAGCCCTCTGCCCCCAAAACTGTCACTTGTTTATCGTCGTTGATCTAATTTGGCAGTGTTTTGTAATACGGTGGGGGGAAAAACACTAAAATAAAAAAACTAAAAAAAGCCTGCTGACCGTAAATGCAAATAGAGCTTGTGGTGACAGCGAGCCGCACTTAAGCACAGCCTCTCACACACCTTTAACTGTTTTTCCGATTTACGTGAACACATATACATACAGTAAATCCACAGTTTTGTAAACTTGGCTGGTGGATGCATGTGCAATTAAAATGTAAACACTAGAATTTTGGCTCTTAAAGCAGAGGCTCACCAGCGGAAGAGCTGCTGGCGCCCTCTGCTGGTTGGCAGCGGCCGGACGTCTTAAGAGGATGGATGAGTGGTGATGCTGTGGTCTCTGCCGCCATGCCCCTGCTACCTTCCCTGCTCTGACAGCCCGCTCTGTCTCACCCCCCCCTCGACCACCGTCAGGCCCTTGTTACCCCCCCCCCCCTTTCCTTTTTGAAGTCTTTTGGAACTCACCGGCCTCTTCCTAATCTACTGCAAAAGAGCTCTTTAGTTAAAAAAAAAAATACAACAAAAGACGAAAAAATAAAAAAAACAAGTAGATGTGAGTTATTATGTAAATCTTAAAAAAAAAAGAGGATTGTAGAGAAGTGCGGTCTTATTGTGACATGCAGAAACGCTGCATCGTTTGCTCGGAGCTGGAATGTACAGCCAACGTGTGAATATTTGTATAGTTTGAAGATGTGGAAATCTTATCGACAAATCAAAGACATTTATCTTGCAACGAGGGCACAACGTCGGGGTTTCAGACGAGCGGTGGCTTCGGAGTTTTCACTGGCCTACTCGCAGCTGCGAGCTCGGAAATTTGTTACAGATATTCTGTCGTGATCGACGACACAACGCTAGGTCAGAGCGCCTCGAAAGTGGCAGCATTTGTGTTCGCGTAGGAGAATAATTTTGCACATTTTGAAGTATTTAGTTAGTCGTTGCTTTTAGCATCGACTATATTTTACTGACATTAATTGTACTCGATGCAGACCCGGCGTCTGTTCAGGATCTTCAGTTTTTTTTTTTTTTTTGTTTGTTTTTTAAGGACCCTCAGGCAGAAGGTGAAGGTTTTGCAAGTATGGAGAGAGAATTGTCCCAAAATTGATTTGGAAAATTTGCAAAAATTAAACATGAATTAAACTTCTTAACAGCTGTTACAAAAATGAGAAACAAAAATCTTAGTTTTTATTCCTGATTTATTTAACAATTGGCCTCCTTTCTTACGATGTTTTTGCCTTCAGGAAGAGAAACGACCACGATTGTGCAGGCAAACATGCTGGTTTTCTTCATCCAGACGCTGCTGCACGTCTTTTTATCCTCCTCTTCTCCAGCTTCCTTTTTCTCCATAATTTCCTCATTTTATTTTCTAGCTTTTGTCTGCAGAGGGCCAAGTGAGCAACAAAGTTTTAGACCTCATGTTTACTAAAACTCGCAGGTTTTTGTTTTTTTTTTTTTTTGCGGGGTTGAGTCTAGCTTTAGACTTTGGTCACTCACAACTGGATCAGTTGCACTGATTGCACAAGTAGCTGACCAGATGAAAGAGTCTACTGTGATGCCCCCCCCCCCTCAGTGTGACAGAGTGGCAGCCTTGGGCTGACAGGAAGGCGGGAGGCAGGGTCAAGTCTCTGTACAGTCTGTTTATCAGTATTTCTTTTTATCTCTCCTGTCAATATGTGGATCTTGCTGTTTTAATCTCCCTGGTTCAGAGATCTGTATTAAACTGTATAGATTGTGCAAAAACAGAATGTCTCATAGCAGATTAAAGCAGATATTCCTTCAGATGATAAAGTGATTTAACGTGTATAAAGTAAATGCAGAGGCAAAGTTTAGGGGATAAATGTAATATTTTGTTTGTAATTACTATTTTTTTTCTTTGAAGAGGGCTACTGGATACAAAAAAAAATCATCTGTAATAAAGTAATTTTAATATTTCACCGTCTTGCGGCTTTTCTGTGTTCTTAACATCTTCGTTAATTATATTACGTTTTTTTTCTCGACCCGTTCATGAAAGGATTTATTTGAGCTGCTTGAAAACAAGATATTTTATTTAAATCTAGAATATTTCTGAGTATGAATTGTTGAATTCATCAAAAAATAGTTGAATGTCTGTTAAAAACTGCTGAGAATTTAGGTGCATTAAATGAAAAGTGGTTAAAAAAAAAAAGCACATATGGCTCATTTGTTCCTTTGTTTTGGCTCTTTGGCTTCTAAAAAATGCAATCTGAAAAAACAGGTTTAAGTTTTGTCCTAGTTTAGATTTTTAAAATGACAGATAAAGATGCTAAATATGTTTCAATTTTGTAAAAATAAGTTTAAATCACAAGATTCATATCTTCTGTTGTACATAAGTTACTAGTCGCTGTTAAGAAACAAAATACTCAAAGTATTTAATTGTGTAAATATTTTAATTGCAAGTAAACCTGCAGCAGGAGGATCTTATTTGACAGGATGTATTTTATTTTGAAAGGTACTTGACAAAAACATACATAAAATGTTTTTTTCTAAAGTGTATTTACAGTCGTGAAAAAATAGGACGCAACCATTAAATTTCCAGCTCTGTCTTAAAAAATCTTCGTATATCAATGTCCAATATTATTTTGAAAATTTCTTAAAAAAAGAAAAAAAATTGTTTAAAAAATATAACTGAAACATTACTATTATTCTATTCATAGATAAAAAGATCAGAAAAAAAATTCATATTTTAATGGAGGTCAAAGTTTGGATTTCCTGCCTCCTATTGACTATTTCTGCTGTGTCTGTGAGACACTTTGACATCTACCAGCTCCTTATACGTAAAGTGTCTAAACTTAAACATGACAAGAAATAACATTATTTTCAAAAAGAAAAATGTAATACAAAGTGTAAAATAGGCTTAAAAAATGTTTAAAATCAAGTTATAGCAGTTGGATAACTCAGTGATGTTCAAATTGATATTAGATTTGTATCCACATATGTGGGAACATATCCAGGCTTTCACAGGGTGTCCTAATTTATGACTGTAGAGACTAGGCGGTTCTCGTTCTGTAAGAAATTGAACCTTAACGCTCTCTTAGTGTTAAAAATTCCAGAGTCCTGGGGTAGAACTAAACCGTGGTAGTTCTAGAGCAGGGGTCTGCAACCTTCAACACTTACAGAGCCATTCGGGTCCATTTTTCACGCACCAAAACCCAGCAAGAGCCACAAATGCTCACTTCATCCTCTTGAGAAATAAGACACAGATTTGTATTAATGTCAATGTTACCATTAGGACAAATAAAAGGTAACTTTTTGCATGAATAAAATATAAATATAAGGAGAACATACATTCTATTCAAAATATGAAACAGTTAATAACTTTTAACAAGAGGTTCACACAATTACCTTTCAAAATAAAAGACACCTTGTGTCACATAGAATCAGCTCAATGCTGCCAATGTATTAGTAGGTAATGGAATGTCAGCAGTGATTTAAAAAAAAAAAGTTTATTTTACTGTTTGTGGTAAATCTCTGCCAAAACTAGATAAATCCAACTCAAAAAATAAATCTGTGCCAATGAGTGACTCTTACTGTATATCTTGACCACTTAAATGTTTGAAATCTTTTAAATATTGAAAATCAGTGGGGTTTTTTTTTTTTTTTTTTACTGGTAAAAATATGTTATTTTTTTAAATCAATTTCTACTAAATTTAGCATATTCTAATGCAGAGTTTTTTGGGGGTTTTTTTAGCTCAACAAGTCATTTCAAGTTCATTCAGCGCAACAGTAACAACTGAAAATAATCTGAAAAGAATCTTCTTATCGGGTGTAGGACCTCTTCCAGGTGAAGGTCCCTCTTTCAGCATCATCGCTGTGCTCTGTCGACTGAGTTTTAGTTCTCCTCATCACGTTGGTTCTCCTTCGACGAGGGACCGCCGGCGCCTCTGTCCTCCTCGGTGCGCTCTGGCCTCCTTCAAGCGACCTCCTCCAGCTCGTTTCGTCGTTCTCTTCATATTTCAGGAAATCAGCCACCACTCTGAAGTATTCCAGAACCAGGATGTGGCTCCATCTTTTTTCATCCTCCTCTTCATCCTGGGCCCTCACTTCTTCTTGTGTGAACCCACAGTGCCCCCCTCTGTCTGTCAACACCAGGAGGAAGTAAGGATTGCTCAGGAAGAGGGGAAGGGGAAGGGTGGAGGCCGGCGGGAGGATGGGGTCGTCCCGGCTGCAGACGCAGAGGACGGGAACCGCCACCTCATCCGCATCCCTAAGAGGTTCATTCCTCCCCCAGTAGCCATCCCAGTCCTTTGCCGGGTAAGCCCTTTCACCCAGTGTCCAGGCCAACGAGGGGGCCAGACCCTTCAGAGGGGGGGACCCATGGGTTTGTTGCTGCTGATGCTGAGCTGAAGTGCAGAATAGAGCTTCTTCAAACTCTCTGAGGGATGAAGAGCCGAGAGCCCGATCCACATCCAGGATTCCTCTGAGGGAGTTTTCATATCTGACTCCAAAACCATTCAGACAATTAAAAAAACATGTAAATAAACATTTGCGTCATAATTTTGTTGTTTTCCAACAGCTTTTCTCACCTACTAAGCTGCTGTTTCCGGTGAAAAAGCGCCCCCCACCGATAAATCGGAGGCATGAGGGTTTCAAACCACAGCTGGCCCAGCAGCACAGGTGAGATGGCTGCGGCTGCAGTCAGGTGGGAGCTGGATCCACACTCTCCCAAATAGGAGAGGAGGACGCCGGAGCCTGAACCCTCGCTCACTGCAAACAGCGCGGAGGACGGCCGACGGCTGCGGACGTAAGCCACGGCCTGAAAGAGAGGAATGATCAAACATGTCTGGAAGACGGGACTCGAGAAGAAATACAGTTGGGGAAGATTTTTTGAGAGATAAATCTGACCATTTGACATAAAAATGCACATGTAGAAATATACATAAAATAAAATGTACATGTAACAACAGTATTTATTTCTGAATCAAGTTAAAAATTGAACACATTTTGAAAAAAAATCTTTACTATTTGGGAAAAAGTGAATAGAAAAGTATGTCTCAGATAACAATAAAAGTTAAAATAATTTTAGGCGGATATTGATTAAGTCTGGAGAAAATTAATCTGGATTAATCGCCATTGATATTTTCAAATAAATATTAAAAAGATAAATATTTGTTAATTAATGTTACAGAATTAATTATGTTTCATTAATAACACATTAACACGCCAACTTTTACAGCCCTAAAAATGATCTAAAGTTAGATACATTATTTAATGGGATAGAAGTGAAGCTGTCCACCATATTTAATTGTGCATAAAAGCCACCATACAACCAATCTTTATAGGGGCCCAGGACAGAGCCTTGTGGGACACCAAAGTTTAAAAAAAGTCACATTTTAAAACCAAATATCTACAAAAATACTACAAATCAAAAGTATGTTGTTTACCTCTTCAAGATCTGACGGATCTCCAAACTCTGTGAGTCGTGCTGTACACAGCGGGGATCCCGCGGTGCCGCGATGGTGAAACACCACCACATAAAAGCCCTGCCGCATGGCCTCCTGGGAAAGCATCTTTAAATGAGGTGTCATTCCACCCCAGGATTGAGGGATGAGGAGGAGGACAGGGGGGGTTTGGGTGAAGCAGCCCAGACCCTTCCTCCCGAGCTGATGCTCTCTCCTCGGCTCCCATCTTTTCCTCGCTCCCCCGTCATCGTGTCTCGTCCCCACTGCCCAGTCCAGCGCTACCACCCCCCCATCCTTCAGCAGCAAGTTCTCTCTCGTGAATTGAACGGTGTCTCCGTATCCTCCACACAGCTGGCCGGACACAGTCTGGAGGTGGGGGTCTCCTCTGGGCCAGGAGGCGAGGTTGGACGTGTTCAGAGAGCTGCAGTGCTGCTGCACATGTTGGGCTAGAGCCGTGGCCTTGCAGATAAACCTGGCTCCATCTGGCTTTCCACCTAATCCTGATAAAATATCTGCCGTGTCCGGGGATTTTGCCTCCTTAGTGCATGTATTCCTGTGAAGTGGCAGATCAAGGATCAAGCAAACAATGACCCACAAACTCCAGCTTGCAGCTCTGACAGCCTGCCGCCACCAGCAATGCACCCTGGGCCATCGGAGAGCCACAAGCCATAAGAACAGAAGCGGGAAAAAACAGAACAAACAATAAAAGGATGCCATTGTAACACAAAATTGACAAAATTTAAAAAATCTCAACAACTAAATGTAAAGTTACAAGTCCATATGTCCTTCTTCTTGGTGTGGTTGTGGCAATGTCAAAGTTCTTCCTGAAATGTATTAACAGTGACACAAAAACCAGCCAAAAAAGCAAAATATAATAGAAGAAAAAACTCCTGAATGACTAATAAAAAGGCAAAAACAAGAATTGAGAAGGATTTGCTCCTCCTTTCATTAATCATTTACAAAGAGGCCAGAGAAAGTAAACAAACAGTCAGAAATCTGTCCCTGTAATGCATGTTTTTATTTCATCTCAGTTCATCCCTGCAGTCACATTATTTGATTTTGTCCAGCTGCTAAAGGACAGAACTGTCTTGGTGACAGTGTCAGCGCTGCTTTTTCCACTCTTAATTATTATTATTATTATTATCTTTATTATGCTTCTTTTAGAAACTCTGAAACTCTAAAAAAATACTTTCTTTAATCTCATTTATTTGGGTCCAAACCCATAATAGCAAAGTTTACTTAACAAAGTGACTGGTGAGAGAGGATCCACCGTGAGAGACGAAATATCACTGAAGAATCAAGGAAATCACATGTAAGATGACTTTTAAATCATTTGTAAAAGCATTTAACAATGAATAACTGGCTTTCTTCTGTACTTTGTAAAGCTAAACTTTTTTTTTTAGAAACTTAAGAAACCAAGTCACAAGTCAATGGCAAAAGAACAATTCTTGCTAAACTGCTTTTTGGTGATTTTTCATTTTTTAATGACATAAAACCGTTGAAAGATATTTTTTTATTGTACTTGTGTATTTATTTGAAAATCAAACACTACAAATGGAAACTGGAATTTACAAAACACAATTCTTTATTAGTGTAATACAAAAGTAGAATATCTAAAAGACTTATAAACTCTAAAACCACAATTGATTGGTTATGACAGAGCCTGCACAAAATCCTGGTAAATGATTAAATCTATTGTAAAAGGGGTTTAATATTAGAATACCATTATCTTCTTGCATTGCATGTTTAGAAAAATTTAAGACATTTTATACCAATGTTACGTTTGTATTGTAGAGTTAAATAAAAGGATGTAGGCACACCAAATTTATGATAATCAAAATTTGTCACGATTGACCTTAATTTTAGTAAATCTGCTGCAGCAGAAAATGAGATTCTTTAATAACAGGGTGAATTTTATTTTGAAAGGAACTCTTATCTACTGCTATTAAAAGTGAAAAGTCAAAACTGTTACATAAAGAAAATCCCTGATTCCTAATCACGATACAATCGATCTAAAATTCAACTGTAGAAATTATTTAAAAGCTATATTTTGGAAAAATAATGATAAAGACATAGATAAAGTATATTTTTCTAAACATAAAAGTGGGATTTAATGGCTTCTGTTAATAATAAACTGGATCGTATGGCTCTTCATTTTATTTTTTGTCTGTTCCTAATTCACCAAAATTTAAATAAAAAATGCTCAGAAATGCGATTTTCTCCATCATAAAAAAAGAAAAAAAATGCCACAAAAAAAATGTTAAAAAAAACACATAAATAATTTACGTGAGTCATTTTGTAAGACATAAACTGAAGCTTCTTTGACCTTGATGCCCCTTCCTTTAATATCCACCCGTCCATTACTTAAAGGATGAAGATTGTATACACAGTCTATGGCAGGCCTCTTCCTGGAATAATACACCAGCAAACATCCTCAAAGTGAAAGTGGTTTTAAAAGATCAACAACTCAAGGGCAGAAAATCTCAGTGCTTCAAGAATTTACTGTTATGCAACGACACTTCTAAAATACAATACTGCTTCGTTAATGTTGTGTTGTTGCAACAACAAACTGCAATGGTGAGAGTGCAAACACTGGAAAACTTGTAAGACATGTTTTGACAGGAAGTATGCGACATCCGGTCAGCACAAAGAGAACTTAGTAAATCAACACAGAGATAAAAGAGGAAAAATAATAAATGAATGAATGACAGTTTGTTCCAAAGCCCAGAGATACAAAAATAATAATGTAAAGAAAAACTTTCAGTGCACAATAACAAACCACACAAAATCTTCTTTTTTTTGTGCTGCATTATAAATGTGTCACTTGAAAGACAATACGTTTGTATTCATAAAATCATGAATGAAAACAAAAAGCTTTTTTTATGGCTAAAGCATAATTAACAAGAAAATGGAGCGTCAACATTAATTTAACTAAAATTGGTAACATTTAAGGGGTGACTGTTTGGGGTTCAGTTCAGAATAAATAACAGAAAAAACTAAGTCTGACATCATTTAAAGCTTCACTTTACTATTACAGCCCAGATATCTTTCCATTAGATTTCACACGTTTACTGTCCAGCATTTACTTTCAGTTCTTTGAGGGCGAGGTTTTAGAGTCATTGAATTCTGGTGAGGGCGCCACCTTAGAAAAAAATGATAAATTATAAATTCAGGTGTCAGTCCAACAGAAACATTACTACCAGGACAGCAGTGAAGCATCAGGTAGGTCCAGAGACAATCTTCATTTTTTTAATAGTAATTTTTGCATTTTTTCCTGTTATTGAACCGTCTATTTTCAATTTCTCAGTAGCGTTCATGCACAAAAAGGGCGTACTATCTAGGTACATAATAATTTGACTTTTAATTTATTGTTTTAACATTGATGATTTCCACTAGTTTTGATGCAATTTTTCCTTTTCATTATTTTTTGTATTTTTTCCTATTTTCAAATTCTGTTTCAGTATTCAGGAATTAGAATATATATATATATATTTTATTCATGTAAAACTTAAATTAAGTGAACATAAACTCCACACATACTTTTCCATGATATCAACAATCACTATTCATTTTTTTTTTTTTTTTTGCTGGAATTTTACAAAATGTGCTTTTTGCACAAATTAGTTTCTACTTAGCACCTTGACTCCAGAGCCTGCATTGGGAGACGGAAGCCAACAACAGCTCAAGGTTATAAATATTTGTCATTGAAAGTTGCAATGAAATGTCAAAGAGGACGAGAATTCCTCAATGTAAAAAAATATCACATTTTGAAGCATTTTTTCCTTCAGAAAATTGATCCACAATTTAAAAGTCAGACCTGATTTTTGTGATTTTGTTCATTTTGTCTTTTAAAGTTAATCTATAACTGACTTTTAATTCAACACAAAACAATGTAAAAGTACTAGTCATTGCACGCATCAGTCTAACAAAATTTACCCCAATTTCCATTTTTAATGTTTCAAATCATTTTAAATACTTTTATGAAATACTTGATGTTTCTCTCTGGCGGTGTAAAACACCTTTAAGTTCTTGAGGTGTGTAAAAATGAAGGTCACATATGCCTATATTACACTTTCCTTCTTTTATAAATATGGCATAAAAAAGAACATTTTTCATAATTGCTATGGAGGAAATTGTTGCTTCACTTCACTGTTTTCTAAAGACAGCTGGGATTTGTTTGCAAAGAATAAAAGCAAACGATCAATCCGGTAACCTCATAAACTGATCTAGAAAGGAGTTCTGACTCAAGATGTAAATCAAAATATACAGTATTTGTGTAGGTACCACCAATAGCGTGTGAATGTGTAAATGGATGGATGGGACGGTGACTGTAAAGCTATTCGGGGCTTCGTATTAGCATACGCAATTTAGCATTTCAAGAAAACTCTTACAAGACAAGTGGATAATAGAAAAGATTGAAAGATTTTACCAAAAGGTAGTAATGCTTTCTTCTGTTCTTCCTTTCAACAGGTCGTGCAGTCATGTTGTGGTTGGCGTGGTTGTATCTCCTCTATTTACAGAGTGGAGCTCTTGGCTTTAGTACCGGTACATATTATGAAAGCTCTTTAAATCACCAAACAATCACTGAGCGAGCACTCCTGAATGTTACGGCTCAGGTTTGCAGAGCTCTGGCTGTGGCTGAGGGGAAGAACTTCACGTTTCCTGTAAGATTATAAACCTATGATGAAATCAAAAACCTTCTAATTTTTTGTTTTGATGATGTCTTCAGCATGAATTATAACCAGAAATATAAATATGTGTGTTTCAGACACAACCTTTCACTGCAAAGTCCATCGCTAATGCATGTGAAGCTCCAAAGTCATACAAGTTTTTCCGTTCGAACATCTTATTTATCCAAACCATGAATGCGGTTGTGGATATAGCTCGACTCTTTGATCCCCGTTACCACTTTAATGATGAGCTTTTAATAGAAGGACAGAAGCTCATCACAGATGGTTTAGCAGTAGTAAAAGCTGCCAACAAGATGCAGAATTTCTGGGCAGCGAGGTCAACCCTGGCGGAGATACTCCACACCTTACAGGTATATTCTTATATTCAGTTTAAGTGATGAACATTAGTTCAGCTAGTTAAACTTCTTAAAAAAGCAGCTTAATATAGCAACATTCTTCTTTTTTTTTATTTGTGAGAAATTTAACAAAAACTGAAGATTTCAATTGTGATAATTATTTCTTTGAAAACCAATTTTTACAAAATGTTGTCCATAAAACTTTTATCCTCTAATTGAAAAATCAATTAGTTTTGTTCAACAAACTACAGAATGACTAAAATTGGATTAAACAAAAAGTCACATGTTTTCTGATTGTTTAGTTTTAAACCGTTGGACAAACACATATATTCCAGATTAATTACTTGATTTTCAGTCACACAAAACTTAATCCTAACATTTTATCCATCTCCACTTTGACATCTGCAGGATTTCTACAGTCACAGCAACTGGGTAGAATTGGGAAACAAATTTCCAAACGCAAATATGATCAGAAAAAATGCCAGCATTGGAAATATTGCAGGTAAAAACCCTAAATTAGACAATTTTCTTTACATTCATGAGTCAAAAACAATGGCTAGTGTCCAGTGCTTCTCTACAGATAAAACCACTGCAACCTGTCGCAACTGCACTGAGGATGTCTGCCGCAACAATATTTTGGAGGATGTGATATCAAAAAATATTTTGACATCTGGATACTTTGTTCTTTGGCCTTTATCTGGAAACAAACCAACAGGTAAAAAAAATAATAATAATCTACTAAAAGAAGCAGAAATGTTTTAATGGTATTTTTCCTGTAGGTTTTAGCCTCTTCAGTCGATTTGGTGGAACAAATAGCTAAATTAATATAAATTTAAATTTGACAACTTCATTGTTTAAATGTATAAATTGAGTATTCATTGATTTATTTGTAGTGATATGTACAATAATTGTGTTTTTATGTGAAAAGCTGAAAATTGTAACTTTTATTTTTGGGTTTGTTTCCATGATTATCAGGGAAGTGCAGCCATGGAGGCTATTTTGATGCAACAAGTTCGGTTGAGCCTAAAGGTGGGATCTGCAAAGACACTTTAGACTCCAGTCACGGATATCTTCACAAGGAAGCAGCAGAGCTGGCAATAGCAGCAAGCAGTCAACTTCTGGAGGACATTCGAGGAGCTTCTGGGGACAGAGAATTCCTTCAGTATTACATCTCTTTTTCACCTCACTATTATACTTATTATCCAGAGCAGAATTCAACAACTCAAAACATTTCCAACATCAATTAAAACAATTTGTTTTAATCCTCTAGGTTGATGGGAATCTCAAAGGGACCAAGTAACGCTCTTTGTTTTGTGGTGGACACAACAGGAAGTATGGGTGACGACATTGCAGCTGTACAGAGCCTCACTTCTGATATTATTGAAAATAAGGTTGGAAAAGAGGATGAACCTTCACTCTACATTCTTGTACCTTTCAATGATACGGGTATGTTCCTACAGCTTCAATTTAAAATTCTGCACGATAATAAATCCTTTCTTCCGTGTTCCGAACTACTGGCTGTGTCCGAATTCCCTCACAACCCCCCAGCTACAAAATTATTAAGTGTGGGACTATGTAGTGCCCTAAAGAGCATTTCAGGAAACCTTTTTTAACAGCAAACATAACATCACAGATTAGTAGATTTGCAAAATGATGAACACTCTATACTGTATAATGCACCAGGTACAGACTAGTGGAGGAACTCAGACATAGCCAAAGTCATTAAAAGAAAGAACCAACATATTTTCCTTTTTTTGCAAAGTAAAATCAAAGCAATATTTATAAAAAAAAAAGAAAAGAAAACAAATTTTTTTTCTCGTGTGCATCACAGATTTTGGGCCTCTGATAAAAACCACAGACGCAGAAGTCTTCAAAGGTCATGTCAATTCATTAACCCCATCCGGAGACGGAAATAATCCAGCAATGAGTCTTTCAGGACTTCAGGTTTTATGTCATGTTCAATACTACTTTAGCATGCCATAGCAAACTGATTGATTCTCCAAAAGGTTAAATTTTGACTTTTTTTCAGCTGGCTCTAATTGGAGCTCCTCCTAATTCTGAGATCTTCGTCTTCACTGATGCTCCTGCCAAAGATGCATATCTGAAGAACTCCGTGATTGCACTCATCGAGCAGAGAAAGACAGCTGTGAGTACTTCCATGCACCAATATGGTTTTATTTTTTGAAAAACCTCCATCATAATTAGTTTGAAAAATTACAAAACAATGCTATTCTACTTTAACCTGTTTTGTTTTGTTTATTGAACAAATACCAATCCTTAGTATCACCCTCAGCAGCTGATCTAGGGCTGGTGCAGACCAGGGGAATCTGATTGTATGAAATGATCTTAATCCAGAGTGGGTCCTTATGAAAGACTCTTTCTGGGTCTCCCTGTGCCTTTAAAAAAAATGGTTGTGAGTAAGGGTATCCGGTATAAAAACTCGACCTTATTACCTGTGTGAATCAGTACAAGATTGGATAAACCGAACGATAAACAGCTCTCAATATCAATCTGAAGAAATTCAATGAAGCGTGGGGTTATGTGCTCTTTGCATTGTTCATTCGTACTTTCTTCATGGTTTTTACGTAGCTCATTCATGAAACATCTGTAAAATTTCACGTAAAAGGTCAAAACTTTTTCACTTTCTCCAGGTATAAACACATATGACCAATTTTCATCTGTGCAATATGCACAAGTTGTATGAAGTGGCGGTGAGTCACAGCTTTAAAGATGACCCCCTTGGGGCCCGCCCTGGCTCCGGGCGGCGCCTGTCCTTGCGGCGGGGTCTTGGGGTGGCGGGGGGTGGGCGGTCTGGCCCCGTCTTGTGGGGGGTGTCTGTGGGAGCGGGGTCCCATTAGATACGGGACCTGGGGGGTCTGGCTTGTCGGGTTCTCCGCTGAGAAATCGGTGGGGGCCGCGGCCGGTCTGGCTGCCTAGGTCCCGTTGGTGCCTGACCAGTACACCCACAGGGGAGGCTCTTGGGGGCGGGGACTCGGATTTGTCCCTGGGACTGGCTCCTTCTGGCTCCTCCCTCCTTGTGGGGGGTGGCGGGTGCTGCGCCTGGCGGGTCGGCTCTCGGGGGGTGGGACGCCTGGGCTGGGAACTTGGGCCCAACGCGGGGGGGGGCGGGACAGGGGTCTGCCATCGGGGGTCAGTCTGCCAACTGACCCCAACATATCCCCTTCCTCATACAAACATGCAATAGGGAGAAGGGAGGGTGTCTGTATTGCGGTGCGCTGCGGGGGGTGGACTACCTGCCAGTGGCCCTCCTCCTGTGGCCGCTGCAAGGATTTGCCCCTCCCCTCGATTTTATTTGCACCTTAGACATTTAGGACCCTGGTGGGGGGGTGCTTGGACATCACTGCCAGCAAACAGTCGATGTCCTTTCAGTGCCCCTTCGCCAATTTTTAACCGCACCATAGACATGTAGGCCGCTGGTGGAGGGTGACGGGGCATCTCTGCGAGAAATCAGGAGATGCCCTGTTAAGCCTTCTCACCAATTTTAACCGCACCCCTTTAGTACACACACCTCTAACACCACAAACATACACTCTAACAAGCAAACACGCACGCATCACACAAGGAAGGTGGGACCTTCGACCTTCTGTCCCCTACCCCATCCCTGGCGGGGTGCGGGGAACCTCGGCCTGGTGGTCTAGTCTCTTGGGTGCCGTCTCCTGGGCCCGGCAGTCTCCTCCCCACGCGCGGGAGTGGGATCCCGAGATTTAGCAGGGGATCAATCTACATCGGAGCCGGGGGGTGTCCAGGTCTCGGTGGTGCGGAATCCGGTCCCTGCTTTCGAGAACTAGTCCTCTCCTTAACTCCATCAGTGGGTGTGCCTGGTCGGCCTTGTTTTGTACATCACTCCTTGGGGCCTCTGTTTCTCTTGGGTTCTCTTCTGCTCGGCGGGGGTGGGCGGCCTCTGCCCTGCTTCTCCGCTGGACCTTCGCGGTGGGGCAGGCGGTTGTCTGGAGTGTGGGGTGGGTTGCCCTTGGGGGGCCCTGGCTCGTACCTGGGTGGGCGGGGTCCTCTGCGCCACTGGGTGGTGGTGGGCTGCTCCTCGGGGGTTGGGGGCTCTCCGGGGGGTGGTCCCGCGTTGCCCTCCTGGCGGGTGGGGGGGCTGCTCCTCTCTGGGGCTGGGCCTGCACTCTCCGTGTTCCTGTGCCTTCCTGCTCTTGGGGTGGGGGCCTCTGCGGCGGTCCCGCGTGCCCCGGTCTGGTGCTGCGGCGGATTGCCCGGCGGGCGGTCTCTCTCCGCGGCTCCACGCGGGTGTTGGGGGATCTTGGCTGCAGCTGCTGCCCCGGCGGGTCTGGCGTGGGATGGCCGGGCGCTCTCCCCCTGAGTACATTCCATCACCACCCACCTCAGTGAAACATAAACACTCACCTGAGCACTAACCGTTTGTTGTACAGAATGAAAGTCTTTATCTGAATGGGTTTGTATGATGGAGTGTGTGAGCTGCTGTTATAGCTGAATTGCGTACATGTGTAGTACATGTATAGTATATGTGAGTATGTTTAGTTTAAATGTAGAGACTATTTTGGCCAACAAGTGTGTGTGTAACTATAGAGCGTGTGTGTAGACAGCCCCGCCCATTCTAGTTTATCACTTAGTCCTGGTTGTTTTATGATGTTGCTTCCCTCTGTTGCCATCTTATCTCCCCCCCCCCACCCCTCCCCCACCCTCTCCCTTTTTCCGTCCGGTCCAACGACAAAGAAAAATAAATAAATAAAATAAAACATAATCAATATAAATAAAGTTTAGCATTAAATACAACAGGAGTTTATACTCAATAAATCCCTGTTGTGACAGTAACATCTGCCCAACACAAGAAGCTCTCAGCCCACATCTGTTGGCTCAGCTGTTGGACAGGACAAGTTAAAAAAGAAAAAAAAAAAAAAAAAAAAAAAAAAAAAGATGAAAGTTCTATGTCATCACTTTGTGATATTTATTCACCACAGGACCCCTTATCTGAATGTAAAACTCTTTGATACATTTGTCACTTTACATTTTAATGTTCTACCATTCACCAGCATGCACCTGCAAACTCCACATAGAAAGGTCCCAGTTGGGATTTAAACTGGGGCCTTCTTACTGAAGCAAGAGCGCCAATCGCTTCACCACAGTGGAGCCCAATAATAATCATCACATTTTAACTGTAAAAAATCTGGGATGTTTTTACTAACAAAAAAGATTGGAGTGTCCAAAAACAGGAGTTTATTTGACCATCATTAAAAGTCAACTTCAGTATTCAGCTTCATTGTTTTCTTTTTCTATGATTCAGGTGTACTTCATGATAACCGACGTACCAGGGTTCCGCCGTCGCAGACGAGCTGACGGAAATCAACAGCAGACCCAGCGGATGGTGAGAGCAGATTCTCAGCTGTACAGAGATCTGGCTCAGGCTTCAGGAGGTCAAGCCATTGAAGTTTCTAAAAATCAGCTTCTCCAGGCCACCAGCATAATCATAGACTCCACAAGCTCCTCTCTGGTATTAACAAACAGTATGCTCTCACTATGTGCAGCAGCTAATTCTATAGTATTGAGAATTTCCTGTTATCCTTTCCTTTTTTATATAATGTATCCCAGGTGACCCTTCTACAAGTAAACAGGAATGTGGGGAGGCCGGAAAACTACACTTTCAGTGTTGATGAGACATTAACAGATCTGATCATTTACATCACTGGAAGTTCTGTTGATGTCACTCTTGTCAATCCTTCAGGTAACTATTTTGTTCATTAAGAATTGTGTGCATCCTTTATTTCATTTTAACAAGGAAATTATTTAATATACTTCAAATAATTAAAAATGAAATAGGTTCAGTCTGATGGAAAAGCTGAGACCCGAATCTAGGCTGAGACTCGAGTCTGGCAAAAAAAAAAAAAAAAATCTAAAAGAAATACAAAAACACACAAAGAAAAATGTGTTTCTGTTATTGTTTTATTCACTGTATTAGTCATAATCTGCTCTCGTTTTTAGGTGAACTTGATAACAGCACCTCCACAGGACCATCAATCATCACAGATGAGTTGGCGGGAAACTTACGGACTCTGCGGTTGAGGACCCAAGTTGGATTGTGGGAACTGGGAATAATGTCAACAAACCCCTATACCCTGAAGGTTGCAGGTGAGACACCAGCCAAAATCAAAAATCAAACAGTCACTTAATAGTTCTGCCCAGAGATTTTTATTCTTAAATATCTGGAAAACTTACAAAGAAGTCTCCATTCCTATTAAAATTTGCAATATTTTTCTTTATTTTTATTTTTTCTTGGTCAAAATCAAAGAGTGCTTAGAGTTCTTATGGCTGGACTTCAGACAAACTAATGCAATCATCCATTCAGCTGAAAAAACAATATATTTATTCTTACCTAGATGTATGAAAAATAAATTCTGCTGACTCGCCACTTCTTTAAGACACGCTTGTAGTTTGACCTTTTCCTGATAGCAGTGCATGGGTTGGTATCAGTTTTTGTTTTTTTTTAAGACCTTTTGGAAATGTGTTTATTTTAATCTTCTGAAATGTTATGTTGGGTAGGGATGGTTACTGAAAGCCTTTCTGGTTATGAGTGTGTTTATTATGTGTATTTAATATTTGTTTTTATTATCTTGTTTTTGTTTCTACTCTGTCATTTGATATTATTTCTTGAAATAGAGAACCCCCTTGAAGACGAGATATTTCATCTCTAGGGGTTTATCCTCCTATCTCAGTTTAAATGTGTAAATAAAATAAATAAATAAAATCAGCACTTTAATTGAAATGTATGCAAACTAATTAATCAAACCTAACAAATAGACTGCAGAAACCTGGTAAAGCAAAGATCCCCGTGTTGCACCATGGCTTGTTTTTAATGACAGAGTTTAAGCTGTGATGCATAGTGTTGCTTTACGTTCTTCTGTTACTACAGGTCAGAGTCCTATTGATTTCATCTTTAGCTTTATGAAGTGGGAACCCTTTGGAGAATTTGCTCTTCTGGACAATCGTCCAACAGCTGGTAAAAGCAATGATTTCTTTGCTTTTCATTTTGTTTGAGCCAGTTCAGCAGCCATTTGGTTTGACCAGATTTTCTCTCCTTTAAAGGCAGTAACACCAGTCTGCAGGTGACTCTACTTGAGGCTGACTCCAGCACAGTGACAGAAGTCACTTTAGTCGAATCCTCAGGGTCTGGGCAGGTAGATGGGTTTGTGGAGGCTCAGGGTGGAGGACAATACTGGGTCTGGTTGGAAAAGATACCATCAGTTGAGTTTGTGGTATTAGTGAAAGGACAGATTATCAACAGTACAACTTCTAGAGCATCCTCAGTGACATTCCAGAGACAGTCTACAACCAGCCTGAGAGCCTCTACACTAACTGTTACTGTGGTAAGAAAAAGCTGCTATCAAAACCATTTCAGCTCTAATTAGAAATGATAATTTGTCTTAATTTCATTTTTTTTTTCAGTCTGATACAGAAAATATCTTAGAGCCTGGAACTCCACTCTTTGTTCCCTTCTTTGTGACGACCACTGGTGATGGAGGAAACGTTGTAATCAAAGCTACTAATGATCAAGGTTTTAAGTTGACCTTCCCATCCAGTTTGACCTTGGAAAGTGGAGGTAGTGCCAACGGTACAGCCAGTCTCACAGCACCTTCTACCTCCCAGTCTGGTACTGGTGTCACACTGACCATAGAGGCTGAAGCTCCAGGAGGTGCAGACACCAACTATGATGTGCTGCATCTCACTGTTCTTCCTAAGGTCCATATGAAACAGAAGATCACATTTCTATACATTTTTGATATTTGTGTTTTATTTTCCATTTAATCATTTTCTTCCACTTTCAGGTGACAGATTTTTCTCCTCCAGTTTGCCAGCTGGTTAGTCTCCAATCCAACTGCAGCGACAACTGCAACCAGTCTATGTGGGAGCTCTCAGTTGAAGTGACTGATGGAGAAAATGGGACTGGGATAGATCGCATCAGTCTCAGAGAAGGCAACGGCATCTTAAACTCCAATATGACAACAGCTGATGGGAGTGTGACGCTGGTATCCTACAACGCATCCTGCTGCTCGCCTAACGTGCAGATAGTGGTTGTAGATCTAGTGGGTAATGTGGAAGTCTGCAGTTATTCTGTTACTCCAAGAGTCAGTCCGACAGACAGTTCAACAACTATCAGTCCAGCTGTTAGTCCGACTGTCGGTTCAACAACTGTCAGTCCAACAACTGTCAGTCCAACAACTGTCAGTCCAACAACTGTCAGTCCAATAACTGTCAGTCCGACTGTCGGTTCAACAGTCAAACCAAGTTCCTCAACAACTACTTCATCATCCAGAGCTGTTCAGCCCTCTCTTCTTTGCCTCTGCGTCATGATTTTGGGGCTTATGTTGAGCTCTAAGATGCACGAGTGTTTTAATGCCGGAGGCGATAAGTCGTAGTTAACAATTTTCATCAAGCTGCCGCCAAGGTATGTGATATATAGTCACTGAAAAAATATTTTAAGGGAGAATAAAATGAACTAGAAAAGTGCATTACCTCCGATAATGCATGTGTGAATGCATTTTGCGGAATGTGGTTGCTGAAGATGCCGAAGATTCTGCTAAACTGCAAAATGGCTTAAAAAACTAAAATAATGCTTAAATTAGCTAAATATAGCTAAACTGAAAAATGGTTAAAAAACTGAAATAATGCTTAAATTAGCTGAAATATTGCTTAAACTGCAAAATGCTTAAAAAACTGAAATAATGCTTAAATTAGCTGAAATATTGCTTAAACTGCAAAAATGCTTAAAAAAAACTGAAATAATGTATTAGCTGAAATATTGCCTAAACCGCAAAATGGTTAAAAAACTGAATAATGCTTAAATTAGCTGAAATATTGCTTAAACTGCAAAATGGCTTAAAAAAAACTGAAATAATGCTTAAATTAGCTGAAATATTTATGGCTTAAAAAACTGAAATAATGCTTGAATTAGCTAAAACAGCTACCATGTAGCTAAATATTAGCTAAACTGTTAGGTAACCCAAAAACTGAGAATCGTAAATCAGCCTAAATTTCCCAAAAAGCTCAAATGTTGCTAAAATATAACCTAAATCCACAATGACCTTAAAACCTAGAAATATGTCAAATTCAAGCTTATTCAAGGTGTCAAATGAGCTCTGAAAGCTGCAGGGTCTGTATATTGCATCTATTTTAATGGTAAAAGCCTGCAGGCAGCCAGAACGGGACAGAAAGCTTCAAAAAACCCTCTAAAACTCTTTTCCAATGTATTTTAATAGGCTGCCTGGAGCCAACCGCGAGAATTCCGTGAGTGGGGGCTGCTTTTCCCCCTTTTTCTCTGTCCTGAGTGGACCAAACCGACGAAAAGGTTCCGGTCGTCATAGCAGCGGCTCCTCAGCAGAGGCACGAGGAGGGGCTTTCACCCCTTTTCATGCCTGTGGCTGACGCCAACAGACGTCAGTTGCCCATAGACACCCATTCAAAACTGATTCTCGCTCAAAGGGACATTTCGACCTGTTACTGGGATCTCTTAAAAACCGTAAGGAAGCTTCCAAAAAAAAAGTAATAAACCCAAAAATATATAAGGTAAGAAGCTTATAAAAAGTAAGGTAACCAGTTAAATTTAATAAGGCTCTGAAGAGGCTGAAGAGTTAAAAGTTGAAGGCTTTCTGTACTCAAAGTTTACTTTGAATTTCTATAACTTTAAAAAGTTCAAATTTGAATGGAAAAAGGTGTACTTGAAGATCCGCAGCTTAAATTAGCTTCAATTGCTAAAAAAGTGGAAGTTGGTTGAATACTTTAAAAGTCAAAATGGTTTAATGAAATTAACTTTCGAAGCAGTAAATTACTTAAAGAGCTGAACACTTTAATGCTTAAATCAACCTGAAATTGCTTAAAGGGTTGAAATGAGTTAAAGAGCTTAAAAAACGTACGGAAAGAAAAATAAATAATAATACTTAAAATGCAAAAAAAGTGCTTAATTAGCCTCTGATAAATGCTTAAATGCTGTTGAATGCAATTTTACGGAATTTGGTTGCTGAAGATGCCGAAGATTCTTGCTAAACTGCAAAATGGCTTAAAAAAACTGAAATAATGCTTAAATTAGCTAAAATAGCTAGCATGTAGCTAAAATATTAGCTAAACTACAAAATGGCTTAAAAAACTGAAATATTGCTTAAATTAGCTAAAATATTAGCTAAACTGCAAAATGGCTTAAAAAAACTGAAAAAATGCTTAAATTAGCTAAAATATTAGCTAAACTGCAAAATGGCTTAAAAAAACTGAAATAATGCTTAAATTAGCTAAAATATTAGCTAAACTGCAAAATGGCTTAAAAAAACTGAAATAATGCTTAAATTAGCTAAAATATTAGCTAAACTGCAAAATGGCTTAAAAAACTGAAATAATGCTTAAATTAGCTAAAATATTAGCTAAACTGCAAAATGGCTTAAAAAAACTGAAATAATGCTTAAATTAGCTAAAATATTAGCTAAACTGCAAAATGGCTTAAAAAAACTGAAAAAATGCTTAAATTAGCTTAAATATTAGCTAAACTGCAAAATGGCTTAAAAAAACTGAAATAATGCTTAAATTAGCTTAAATATTAGCTAAACTGCAAAATGGCTTAAAAAAACTGAAATAATGCTTAAATTAGCTGAAATATTGCTTAAACTGCAAAATGGCTTAAAAAAACTGAAATAATGCTTAAATTAGCTTAAATATTGCTTAAACTGCAAAATGGCTTAAAAAAACTGAAATAATGCTTAAATTAGCTTAAATATTGCTTAAACTGCAAAATGGCTTAAAAAAACTGAAATAATGCTTAAATTAGCTTAAATATTGCTTAAACTGCAAAATGGCTTAAAAAAACTGAAATAATGCTTAAATTAGCTTAAATATTGCTTAAACTGCAAAATGGCTTAAAAAACTGAAATAATGCTTAAATTAGCTGAAATATTGGCTAAACTGCAAAATGGCTTAAAAAAACTGAAATAATGCTTAAATTAGCTTAAATATTGCTTAAACTGCAAAATGGCTTAAAAAAACTGAAATAATGCTTAAATTAGCTTAAATATTGCTTAAACTGCAAAATGGCTTAAAAAAACTGAAATAATGCTTAAATTAGCTTAAATATTGCTTAAACTGCAAAATGGCTTAAAAAAACTGAAATAATGCTTAAATTAGCTTAAATATTAGCTAAACTTCAAAATGGCTTAAAAAACTGAAATAATGCTTAAAATTAGCTTAAATATTAGCTAAACTGCAAAATGGCTTAAAAAACTGAAATAATGCTTAAATTAGCTTAAATATTAGCTAAACTGCAAAATGGCTTAAAAAAACTGAAATAATGCTTAAATTAGCTGAAATATTAGCTAAACTGCAAAATGGCTTAAAAAAACTGAAATAATGCTTAAATTAGCTGAAATATTAGCTAAACTGCAAAATGGCTTAAAAAAACTGAAATAATGCTTAAATTAGCTTAAATATTGGCTAAACTGCAAAATGGCTTAAAAAAACTGAAATAATGCTTAAATTAGCTTAAATATTGGTTAAACTGCAAAATGGCTTAAAAAAACTGAAATAATGCTTAAATTAGCTGAAATATTGCTTAAACTGCAAAATGGCTTAAAAAAACTGAAATAATGCTTAAATTAGCTTAAATATTGCTTAAACTGCAAAATGGCTTAAAAAAACTGAAATAATGCTTAAATTAGCTTAAATATTGCTTAAACTGCAAAATGGCTTAAAAACTGAAATAATGCTTAAATTAGCTGAAATATTGCTTAAACTGCAAAATGGCTTAAAAAAACTGAAATAATGCTTAAATTAGCTTAAATATTGCTTAAACTGCAACATGGCTTAAAAAACTGAAATAATGCTTAAATTAGCTGAAATATTGGCTAAACTGCAAAATGGCTTAAAAAAACTGAAATAATGCTTAAATTAGCTGAAATATTGCTTAAACTGCAAAATGGCTTAAAAAAACTGAAATAATGCTTAAATTAGCTTAAATATTGCTTAAACTGCAAAATGGCTTAAAAAAAACTGAAATAATGCTTAAATTAGCTTAAATATTGCTTAAACTGCAAAATGGCTTAAAAAACTGAAATAATGCTTAAATTAGCTTAAATATTGCTTAAAATGCAAAAATGCTTAAAAAAACTAAAATAATGCTTAAATTAGCTAAAATATGCTGCTTTGCAAATCTGGAAAATAATGCTGATAATGCTAAAATTAGCTGAATATTGGCTAAACTGCAAAATGGCTTAAAACAACTGAAATAATGCTTAAATTAGCTAAAATATTAGCTAAACTGCAAAATGGCTTAAAAAACTGAAATAATGCTTAAATTAGCTAAAACAGCTACCATGTAGCTAAAATATTAGCTAAACTGTTAAGTAACCCAAAAAACTGAGAATCGGCCTAAATCAGCCTAAATTTCCCAAAAAAGCTCAAATGTTGCTAAAATATAACCTAAATCCACAATGACCTTAAAAACCTAGAAATATGTCAAATTCAAGCTTATTCAAGGTGTCAAATGAGCTCTGAAAGCTGCAGGGTCTGTATATTGCATCTATTTTAATGGTAAAAGCCTGCAGGCAGCCAGAACGGGACAGAAAGCTTCAAAACCCCCTCTAAAACTCTTTTCCAATGTATTTTAATAGGCTGCCTGGAGCCAACCGCCGAGAATTCCGTGAGTGGGGGCTGCTTTTCCCCCTTTTTCTCTGTCCTGAGTGGACCAAACCGACGAAAAGGTTCTGGTCGTCATAGCAGCGGCTCCTCAGCAGAGGCACGAGGAGGGGCTTTCACCCCTTTTTATGCCTGTGGCTGAGACCAACAGACGTCAGTTGCCCCATAGACACCCATTCAAAACTGATTCTCGCTCAAAGGGGACATTTCGACTGTTACCTGGGATATCTTAAAATCCGTAAGGAGCTTCAAAAAAAAAAGTACAAGTTCAAAAGTCCTGAAGAGGCTGAAGAGTTTAAAAGTTGAACGGCTTCTGTAGCTCAACGTTTACTTGAATTCTATTACTTTAAAAAGTTCAAATTTTGAATGGAAAAAGGTGTACTTGAGATTCCGCAGCTTGTTCAATGGGCTTAAAAAAGTGGAAGTTGGTTGAATACTTTAAAAAGTTCAAAAGGTTTAATGCTTAAACTTTCGAGCAGTAATCTACTTAAAGAGCTGAACACTTTAATGCTTAAATCACCTGAATTGCTTAAAGGGTTGAAGAGTTAAAGAGCTTCAAAAAACGTACGGAAGAAAAATAATAATAACTAGAAAAGTGCATTACCTCCGATAATGCATGTGTGAATGCATTTCGCGGAATGTAGTTGCTGAAGATGCCGAAGATTCTTGCTAAACTGCAAAATAGCTTAAAAAACTGAAATAATGCTTAAATTAGCTGAAATATTGCTTAAACTGCAAAATGGCTTAAAAAAACTGAAATAATGCTTAAATTAGCTGAAATATTGGCTAAACTGCAAAATGGCTTAAAAAAACTGAAATAATGCTTAAATTAGAAAAACTGAAATAATGCTTAAATTAGCTTAAATATTGCTTAAACTGCAAAATGGCTTAAAAAAACTGAAATAATGCTTAAATTAGCTTAAATACTGCTTAAACAGCAAAATGGCTTAAAAAAACTGAAATAATGCTTAAATTAGCTGAAATATTGCTTAAACAGCAAAATGGCTTAAAAAACTGAAATAATGCTTAAATTAGCTTAAATATTGCTTAAACTGCAAAATGGCTTAAAAAACTGAAATAATGCTTAAAATTAGCTTAAATATTAGCTAAACTGCAAAATGGCTTAAAAAACTGAAATAATGCTTAAATTAGCTTAAATATTGCTTAAACTGCAAAATGGCTTAAAAAAACTGAAATAATGCTTAAATTAGCTGAAATACTGCTTAAACAGCAAAATGGCTTAAAAAACTGAAATAATGCTTAAATTAGCTTAAATATTGCTTAAACTGCAAAATGGCTTAAAAAACTGAAATAATGCTTAAATTAGCTTAAATATTGCTTAAACCTGCAAAATGGCTTAAAAAAACTGAAATAATGCTTAAATTAGCTTAAATATTGCTTAAACAGCAAAATGGCTTAAAAAACTGAAATAATGCTTAAATTAGCTTAAATATTGCTTAAACTGCAAAATGGCTTAAAAAAACTGAAATAATGCTTAAATTAGCTGAAATATTGGCTAAACTGCAAAATGGCTTAAAAAAACTGAAATAATGCTTAAATTAGCTTAAATATTAGCTAAACTGCAAAATGGCTTAAAAAACTGAAATAATGCTTAAATTAGCTTAAATATTAACTAAACTGCAAAATGGCTTAAAAAACTGAAATAATGCTTAAAATTAGCTTAAATATTAGCTAAACTGCAAAATGGCTTAAAAAACTGAAATAATGCTTAAATTAGCTGAAATATTAGCTAAACTGCAAAATGGCTTAAAAAACTGAAATAATGCTTAAATTAGCTTAAATATTGGCTAAACTGCAAAATGGCTTAAAAAAACTGAAATAATGCTTAAATTAGCTAAAATATTAGCTAAACTGCAAAATGGCTTAAAAAACTGAAATAATGCTTAAATTAGCTTAAATATTAGCTAAACTGCAAAATAGCTTAAAAAACTGAAATAATGCTTAAATTAGCTAAAACAGCTAACATGTAGCGAAATTATTAGCTAAACTGTTAAGTAACCCAAAAAACTGAGAATCGGCCTAAATTTGCCAAAAAAGCTCAAATGTTGCTAAAATATAACCTAAATCCACAATGACCTTAAAAAACCTAGAAATATGTCAAATTCAAGCTTATTCAAGTGTCAAATGAGCTCTGAAAGCTGCAGGGTCTATATATTGCATCTATTTTAATGGTAAAAGCCTGCAGGCAGCCAGAACGGGACAGAAAGCTTCAAAACCCCCTCAAAAACTCTTTTCCAATGTATTTTAATAGGCTGCCTGGAGCCAACCGCCGAGAATTCCGTGAGTGGGGGCTGCTTTTCCCCCTTTTCTCTGTCCTGAGTGGACCAAACCGACGAAAAGGTTCTGGTCGTCATAGCAGCGGCTCCTCAGCAGAGCACGAGGAGGGCCTTTCACCCCTTTTTATGCCTGTGGCTGAGACCAACAGACGTCAGTTGCCCCATAGACACCATTCAAAACTGATTCTCGCTCAAAGGGACATTTCGACTGTTACCTGGATATCTTAAAAACCGTAAGGAGCTTCAAAAAAAAAAGTACAAGTTCAAAAGTCCTGAAGAGGCTGAAGAGTTTAAAAGTTGAACGGCTTCTGTAGCTCAACGTTTACTTGAATTCTATTACTTTAAAAGTTCAAATTTTGAATGGAAAAAAGGTGTACTTGAAGATTCCGCAGCTTGTTCAATGGGCTTAAAAAGTGGAAGTTGTTGAATACTTTCAAAAGTTCAAAAGGTTTAATGCTTAAACTTTCGAGCAGTAATCTAAAAGAGCTGAACACTTAATGCTTAAATGACCTGAATTGCTTAAAGGGTTGAAGAGTTAAAGAGCTTCAAAAAACGTACGGAAGAAAAATAATAATAATAATAATAATAAAGAAATAAAGAGAAACAGGAACACTATAGTGTGAATGCATTGAATGCATTCACACAATAATAAAGAAATAAAGAGAAACAGGAACACTATAGTGTGAATGCATAGAATGCATTCACACAATTAGTAAAGCTTGAAACCACTTAGCACTAGTAATAATGAGTTAAACAACAGAGTTATTTAAACAAGAGGAAAGTTGAACTGAAGGTTTATTATACTTAATGAATCTAATTGAATGCTATTTTAAAATGCAATACATTAAGGGATTTACATGATTTTGTTTAATTGATTTTTTTCTTTGACACAAAAGAAATTTACTTTTTAATTACAAAACTGGGGAGTCTAACAACTTTATGAGGTTTTTGGTTGCTCTTAAATTAGCCTTGAATATGTTGCTCCTTTTTCTCACAAAAGGTTTTTCAGTTGAAGACATAATGTTTGATAAAAGTGTAAATTAAAAAATAAATGTATTTTATTTTGATGAGATATTTGTCTTACTGATAAACATAATTTCATATGTAAACATTTCTTTTACTTGACACTTTTTCTTTTTAAAACATTTCTTAAAACAATCTATGAAGTATATCCACTGTAGCTGTTGATTTATCTGTGTGTTTTGCAAAATAAGAAGACTTTACTTTTTAGATGTCAAATTATATTTCAAAAGTCAAAGTGATGATTAAATCTTAATTCTGTACTGGCTCAAATCATTTTAACTTTGAGTATTTTTTATGTGCTTTAATCCTTAACAACCATTTGTATTATATCTGGCAGACGCATTTCTGAGAATCCTATCTCAGTAGCATTATCAAAACTTCCCATATAAAACAATTGTATATTAAAAGTTCCTTTTCTGTGTGACGTCAGCCAAAATGTCAATATCTGTATTGTTAAAGTTACTTATGTTTTACAAGTCTTGACAGAATAAGCTGACAACTGAATGCTGTTTAACACCATTTTTCATTATTAATAAAAGAAAACCTCATCAATTGTAACGGAAAATTTATTTTAGAAATTTACTACCTAACTGTATTTTTTTGTCTTCTCTTTGATTGTTCAAATAACAAATTATACATTTATATTATCTTCCAATATTTATGTCAGGGGTACACCAGCCAATTCCACCTTCGACCACGAGAGAGAGCTATTGTCAGAGTATTGATTGTTTCCACTGCCCTCTGACTACATCTCCCAGGATTCACCACCTCCATTTGCAAGTCTTCACCAGCTGCCGTCAATCATTCATCAGTCATCCAGCATAAATTCTGCTCTCCAACCTGTGTTCAGTGTGAAGTTGGGTTATGGTGACAGTCTGAGCGGTCGGCTAAACGACGGTCTCTGTTTTGACCCCTGCTTGTCCTCACTCCTTGTTTCGTGACTTTTGCATGGTTTGACGTCTCTGTTCTGCCTGCACCTTTTATGTTTATCTTGACATTAAATAACCGTTTGCACATGCATCCAAATGCTTTAGCCTTTTCATCACAATTTGAGATTCTACTAAAAATGTCACCCTTTAACTATTCTAAAAGTTTAGTTGGTATTCTAAGGGGTATTTGTTGTTTTTTGGGACATTTTAAGCAGTAATTGTAAGAAGAGGAATAGTTCCAAAATGTCACAACAAATATTTTAAGTGTGGCTTTTACGCCTCATATTTTGAGCTTTCAAAATTAGTGCGGCCAAGTGAAGTGAGGCAGACTAACCGCGTGCCTCAAAGAGTGTAAGAACATTTTTAGTGGATCAAAAAGACCTAATGAATCCTAAACTGGAACCAAAGTAATCAGATGGTGAGAAACAGAAAAAAATAAGTCATTAAAAATGAATTTTCCTTTATGACGATATAAACATAAAACAGTACAGTAGTGCACGTGTCAGCTGCAGCTCCACTCAGTGTGTGCAGAGGAGGGGAGGCAGAGGCTGCTGTTGCATTTCAAAACTCCACACAGACAAACTCGTAAATTTGCTATTTTTTTTTAAGAAAAAACCCAAACACATAAAATAATTATAGAAATAATATTTTAATGCTAAGAAATATATATTATTTTTAATTATGAAAAAGGATATTCATCTTATTCAATTTATGAGTTTTTTTAAGCTATATTTTGTAGGTGAGGCACAGCCTGCTTCAGTTTACTGGAGATAAATAAATCTCCAATCGCGAGCAGATCTTTGTTTATTATTCTATAATACTGAATGTATTTTTCTGTAAAGGTTTTAAAAATGTTAAGAAGAGAGAAAATTATGAAAATGTTCATGATTGATAAATATGTATGAAGTGTGTAGTGAGGGGTTTTACAGTTTAAACATCTGTAATCCTACTTTTTAGGTTTCACTTCTTCAGGTTTTCCTTAGAATGCAATGCCTGCATTAACCGAGTTAACATTTATACCTGAAAATGACATAGTGAGAGGGTGGTGATTAAAAATAAAAGTTCTGGAAACATAACAAGAATGTTGACCAGAGAGTTTTTAAATCCTGAGTCGAGTCCAAGGCTCTACCAAGAAGTACTTTGTCTATTTAAAAGTCTTCAGCTAAAGTTGAAAGGGGCCATTCCATCAAAATTCAACTTTTTGAGATTTTAAATGCATTATACTGTTCATTCCTCTATAAAGAACCCCAAAGCGGTATTTTGATCCATTCACGCATTTAAGAGTAATCCTCTAAAAACCTGCACTCTCTGCAGCAGCCCCTCCCATACCCACAAAAACGAGCGGGTCTTATCGTGCTGACTTCAGCATGATTTGAACCGCCCCCTCCAGGAAGAATCTGTGCTACAAGCTCCGCCCCATTACTACAACGAACACAATGTAAAGCCTTGTAATCTAAGAAGAAGTGGCTCATCTTGTCTTTTAAGTGTAGAAAATGATTTTTTTTTTTTGTACTAGAGATTTAGGTGTCTGCCTAGACTTCCAAAAGAAGAGCCAGCACATCTGAAGTGGTTGGATTTTCACTTCATGGTGACTGTTTGATAACCTTGGTATGTTTCAAAGTGGACTGATCTAGAAACTCAATCTCAGAGCCGGCGCCAATCCTATAATCAGACCGGATGAAGAGGCCTGACCCGTAATTGAATCATGACGTATACTGTTAGCATTTAACGCACAAGCTTTTTTCTTGACATAAGGGAACTTTACATGTTGATTCAAAACATCTGCATTTGTTGTAGTTCTAAAATCAACCTCTAAAGTTTTCACAGTAGAGAACATAGAGCTTTGTAAAATTTGTATTTTGCTTCAATTTAATATATTTTTTCTAATATTTGAAATGTAGTAATTTGCTTTACTTAAAATATTTTATTTTAAAATGTAATAATGTATTAGGTAAAAAAAAAAAAATCTTAAAACATTGAAGTTCAATGGCTTTCTTAGACCAATATCCTGAAGATGAACCATGCGTGTGATTGTGCCAATGTGTCTATATTGACAATTTTCCAGAAACATGCCATGACCCAAACAGGAGACACTCGTGTGTGCCACTGTCTAACGCTCTGCCAGCCACCTGTGACACGTGAACCCTAGGTGGCCGACTCCTGCTCCAAGAGATGGCACAGTGCCACCAGGAGAAAGTCAGGATTGTTCAAGTACAGGGAGGGAAGGGTGGTGGCTGTGGCAGTAGATAGACGTTAATTCTCACTGCAAGAAGGAAAACACCTTTATAAACCCTCTACAGGTGAGCAGCAGGTGCACACAGGTGGAACCATTTACTGAGTGGCACTCCACCCACAAAACCTAGAGGATCTATTTTCTAAAAGCTATCACTTCATTCTACATGCTTTGGATCGTTACATTTCATTCTGAACCAATAGCTCAATAGTCTGCCTTCTAATCAGCCAGTCATCAGAATACTTTTAACCCTTAAATTTATGGATGCTTGACTAACTGCATTCCAGATGGGTTTGGCCCTTCTCCACCTTGTTTTCCAGAAGTTATTTTTTTGGCATGGTTTGGCCTTTAACCCCATCAGCATCTTCAGGAAGTCATGAGAGACAGAAAGATTCATCGCAATAACATAAACATTGCAGCTAAACATCTAGCTGTCAAAAACAATATTTTACTGTCATGATTCAGTGCTTAGGTTTTTGTCATGTTCTGTTTTCCCCGTCAGTCTCACAACATTCAGGTTAATCATCCACAGCTGTTTTCATTTAGTTAATCAACCTCAGTGTATTTAAGTGTCTGGTTTTCAGTTTCTCAGTGTCAGTGTCAGATCATCTGCTCATTTATGTTCTGTCACGTCACTGGTTTGTTCTCCTGGTTTTGGCCTGTTGAAGTTGAGTTAGTAAATGTTTATGTTTCTGCCACCAAGTCTGGTCTCCTGCATTTGGGTCCTCCACCACAATCCCTGACATTTTACAGTATATGGTAATGATAAAAAATAAAAAGAAAATCAGGGGAAGACAGGAAGGTACACCTAACAAAAACTCCAAGTACAGGCCAATTTGATATGTTTTCATTTTAGCTAACACACAATCGCTGTTGACTAAAGGAGGATCTGCAACCTGAAGCTCCAAAGCCACTCGCATTTTCTTTTATCCCTTCATTCTGACTCTTTGGCTTTGAAGAAAAATGCTAACAATTTGAATAAATACTGGGTTTGTAGTTTAAATGAATTTGTTTTATTTTTTTTCACGTTTCATCATTCATGATTAGACTTTTCAGATGTCAGATATCAGAATTGTGGTTAAAGGTTTAATCTATTCTAAAAGGGATTTAGTATTAGAATAGCTCTGTCTTATTGAAATCTACACATTAAGATTAAAAAATGGATTTAACACTAATGTTCAAGTAAATCTGCTGCAACAGGAAGATCTTTAATAACAGGGTGGCTTTTATTTTGAAAATAACTTGTATCTGCTGCTGCCAAAAATTAAAAGTTTAAATTATATAGGTGGAAGGTTGGTGCCGGTGTTTAGCAGTGGAGCCGCCACTAGAATATGAATGGGTCTATGACTGTAAAGCGCTTTGAGCCTATAAGGACGGTAGAAAAGCTATATAAGTATACAGCAATTTAGTTTACAATCTTTTTAAAATAGTATTTTTTCATCTGCTTGAGGTTCAAAATGATTGGAAAAATTATTTTCTATCAAACTTTAATCTTAATTTTCCTAATCTATGTGCTCCATCGTGGAAAAAAAAATGCTATAAGAGCATTTTAAAAAAACCAAGCCAAAGGGTAAAAAAAAACAATTTACTATGGGGTGAGTCTTTAATAATGCAGACGTCTGAACTACTCACAAAATTTAAAATATAGATTTGAATCCTACTAAAGTAAGGTTTTTGTCTTTACTTTTGGTTTTCTTTCCTCCATAACAACCCAAGTTTGGTTTACTTCCAGTCCTTGTAACACATGATCCAACCTCCAATCATATCTATCCATTTCTTTTCTAAACCTTTTGAATCCTCACAGGGTTGCTGGGGCCTATCCCAGCTGCTGTAGGGCAAAGGCAGGATACACTTGGCATGTTGCCAGTCTGCAGGGCCCCTTCCTGAAATACAGCATTTCATCAGCAAAGAACATCGAAGAGAATGTGGTTTTAAAGATCAAAAACTCAACTGCAGAAAAATGTCAATCCTTCAAGAATGTACTGATTACATTGTACAGTGATACATCTAAAATATAACATTTCTTTAAGTTTGTGTTGTTGTGACAACAAACTGCGCTGTTGTGAGAGAAAACACTGAAAACTTGTAGGACATGTTATGAGCACGTCATGAGTTAGCATAGAGAGATAAATCAGCAGATAAAGAAACAATGAAGGAAAAAAATAATAAATGCATGACAGTGTGTTCTGAAGAAGTCAATCCCAGAGAGGAAATATGGTTATACAGACAATACACTTTTACTACACAAAAAGAGAAAACAATTGGAATATTTTTTTTTTATGAGCTGCCATAAAAGTGTCACTTGAAAGACAACATGATTTGGATGAATGAAGTCATGTATGAGAACAAAGTGTTTTTATGACTAAAGACTCCCTTAACAAACAAGAATATGACCCCACTTCATCCAAACTTCACTTTCTTTGCTCCGCATCAATTTGTCATCTTTTGAACTAAAGCTGAGTGATCCCAGGTAACAGAATAAGACCAGAAAGGGTTGCTATAAGATTTGTTCAGATTAAATAAAAAAATATCACCTTGAGAAAATCTTGCTAAGTTTATCTTTTGCATTATCTGTTTTTGTCAGTTAGTTGATCATCCATTAGGGTTCACGGTGTTTACTTTCAGTTCTCTGAGGGCGAGGTTTCCAGTCATTGAATTCTGCCGCACAGACTCCACCTTAGAAAAAAAAGATAAATTATAAATCCAGGTGTCAGCCAAACAGAAGCTTTACCACAGGACAGAGCTGAAGCATCAGGTAGGTCCACAGACAATCTTAATACATTTTTATTGTGATCTTCACATCTTTTTTTTATTACGCAACAGTTTTCATAACTGTTTCCCAAAACGGATGCATGCACATCAGGGGTGTACCATCTCAGATACCTTATGATCGGATTTTGGTTTAAGATCTTACAACCTGATTTTTAAATGACTGAGTTAACATTATTGATTTGCACTATTCTTGATGCATTTGCCCCCGTTTGGTGATGTTCTAGCTTTGTACTTTTTCATATTTGCGAGTTCATTCAGTATATACAAATTGAAGCAAACTAAACATAAAAATTCCTCTTTTTCTACCTTCTTTAATTCACGTACAACATAAATAAATTAAACACAAACTGACCATGTACTTTTCCAATTATATCAACAGGAAACTCACGATGAGCTATTTAAAAAGATAAAATGACCCTAACACTAGAAACAACTCTGGTGTATTTAGGACCACTTTTTTTAAAGAAAAAAAAGAAAATTAAAGGCTTTTAGTGATTAAGATAAATAAACTGGATTCATATTTAGCAAGTGTCTTCAAAAAACCGGTTCTTTACACAAAATACTTTCTCTTTGGGAGTTGTCACCGGGGCTGCAGAGCCCTCATGTAGAGACAGTGGTAGCTCAGAACAGCCTGACGTTGCCTTTGATAGTTGTGATGTCAAATGACATTCCTCACAGTCTGCTGAGAATATTTAATAATTCTTCCTTGATTATTTGCAGTTCTAGTTAGTTTAGCTATACACAATTTTCAAATTATGTAATCTTTATGTTCATTTACACTTTTGTGTTTTCAAAAAACAAAACATTCCCAAATGTTGTACCTTGAGGTACAACAAATTATTTGTGAATTATTGCAAGTTGCAATCAACTGTTATTGACAATTAAAAGAAAAAAATAGATACATTTTTAAAGCACTCATAACTGACCTTTAACTCAATTAATACATTTTACATAAATCAACCTAAGTCACTTTCATTTCCACTTTAAACCTTTTTAGGTAACCTGTTTGTGAAACCACATTCCAGTCTTGTTAAATCAGTCCTAACCTGCTTGTTACTTTTGATAAACAACAAAAGGAGGGATTTCCATCCGGCTAAACAGGTGGTGTGAAAAGCTTTTAAGGTCTTGTAATAACATAAGGTCACATATCAGTGTACTTTTATTGCTTCTCCATTTATAAATATGGCAACAAATAAGAAAAGAACGTTATTCATATTTCATGTGATTCTGTTATTTTTATTAATCATTTCTTGATGAAAAGACAAGTACTGCTTTACTGACAATAAATTACTATTTTGAAAAACTATCACAATAATGATATATATTAAAGTTTAAAACAATAAAGTATATTTTAAGATGTTAAAAAATGCTCTGGCTAGTTTTACTTTGAAAACAGGAAGCTTCACTAACATTTTATTTTGAAGATTTGTTTACTTCCCATAATAGTACCGCCGCTCATTCGGCTTTGTTTTAGTTCATAATTTAAAATCTAACATTATTCTGCAATTCAGAGCAGCAATCAATATTTTTACTACATGATAAGTTACTATACTAAACTCCACTATCTTTATAAAGATCATGAATCAGAGATTTGGACATTGCAAATATTCATACTCGAATTTTCGTGAACAGATTGCGAGACTCCGAGTGCACAGATACTTGTTGCAGTCTTGTTCCACTGCTTGGTTAATCTCTTACTTTTTTTATCTCATAATTGAGTGATAGAAGGTTTGTTCTGTTAGCATCGGTGCAGGAGTAGCCTCCTAGGTTGTTTACATACTGCGGTCTTCTGTTAATTGTCGGACATCTTGAATCCAAAAAGCCAACAAATCACAAACGCACCCCTCTATTGCTGAAAGTGTTTCTTCACAAAGTTTAAACACTAAACCGAATGAGTGTTTCTTGGCATGACTGCACCGGATCACAACACAAATAAAGTGTCTGCACGACGAACTAAATGTGTGTGTGTGTCTTAAAGGAGCGCGACGTTTAACCCTTGTACTATCCTTGGTATGTTGAGGTTGGTTGTGGGGTCATCTGGACCCCACAAGACAGTGCAGAGTGCTAAACTCTTTTTTTTTTATGAATTATGAGTTTCGCTGGTTTATGTGGCAGACATAATATCCTGTCAACCTTTGTCCACATTTGTCATGTGATGGATAACACGTCAATATAAGCACAAGTAACAAATACCTGTTAAACCTGCATCTATTGGAGACAGAGCACAGTTAGAAGACACACCGTATTGTGCATATAAATGAAAGTGTTTTTACTCTTCCTGAAAGGGGCTGTTCTCACTTTATGACATCAGCTCCAGAGAACCCGCTGGTTTTCATGGGTATGGGAGGGGCTGGTGCTCAGAGTGCAGGTTTTTTTTAGAGGATTACTCAGAAATGTGCGAATGCCTCAAAGTACCGCTTTTGAGTTATTTATAGTGAAGAATGAACAGTATAATTCACTTAAAAGCACAATAAGTTAAGTTTGCATGGTACGGGCTCTTTAAAACGCAAACCTTCAAAGTTTTTCCCAATCTTTCAATTGTGCCATCAGAAATGTGTTACTTAACTGTTAGTTTCTCAAAATACAGGTGTGATATATTGCTGAGAATGAAATCAAGCCATCGGGTCAAACAAACAAATTCTGTGTATTTTTCTTTTTACTTCAAAGAGCATCTATGCACTGAGTTGTACAACAAAAGTAAATAATCGGGGAACATTTTGGGAATTCTTTCTAAAGTAGGAACAAAAAAAGATTTTTTTGTTTTTAATCACAAGGTAGTAATGTTTTCTTCTGTTCCTCCTTTTTTCAACAGGTTGTGCAGTCATGTTGTGGTTGCTATGGTTGCATCTTCTGTATTTACAGAGTGGAACTCTCGGTTTTGATATACTTCCTGGAGACTCTTTAAATCACCAAACAATCACTGAGCGAGCACTCCTGAATGTTACGGCTCAGGTTTGCAGAGCTCTGGCTCTGGCTGAGGGGAAGGACTTCATATTTCCTGTAAGATTATAAAACTGCAATGAATTCCAAAACCTTCATTTTATTTTTATCTCCTCAGCATTAACCATACACATACATGTGTTTCAGGCACAACCTTTCACTGCAAAGTCCATCGCTAATGCGTGTGAAGCACCAAAGTCATACAAGTTTTTCCTTCCTAACATCTTGTACATCCAGATCCTAAATGCTGCTACAGATTTACGTCGACTCTTTGATCCCCGTTACCACTGTGATGATGAGCTTATAATAGAAGGACAGAAGCTCATCACAGAGGGTCTATCAGCAGTAAAGGCTGCCCACAAGATGCAGAATTTTTTTTCAGCAAGGTCAACCCTGGGAGGGATACTCCACACTTTACAGGTATTTTTTTTATAAAGCTTTTTTTGCCATTTTCATTTGGACCCACGCAAAAAGTCTAAACAAACGCTTATTAGGCATGTTATTTCTGTGTTGATTGATCAAATCTCAATTAAAAGGGAGTAACTTCTTGTCTTGTGCTGCTTTTGGTTGATCCAAAGTTCTAAAACCAAATGACAAAAAAGTAACAAGCCAGTTTAATCAACCAAGGTATAAAGATTAGTAAAAATTATTTAAAAAAAATGCAGTTTAATTTAACAAAATTGTTCAAATATCCTTTTGTAATTATGATAAACATGGTAAAAACGGAAGATATGAAATTGATCATGATGCGTCTTTCTTTGAAACTATGCAAAGATTTCATACTCTAACTGAAAAATCAAATTGATTAAGTCAAAGAAACTACAGAATAACTAATGCACGATTACTAAAAAAATATAAATTATGTGGTCTGTTTGGTTTTTACCCAAAATGTAGTTTTTTGGGGGGCAAAACACATACATTCCAGATAAATTGCTTGATTGTTAGTTTTAAACTTAACATTTTACCCATCTTCACTTTGACATCTGCAGGATTTCTACAGTCACAGCAACTGGGTAGAATTGGGAAACCAATTTCCAAACGTCAATATGATCAGACAGAACGCCAACATTGGAAATATTGCAGGTAAAACCCCAGATTCAACCATTTTCTTCACATTTATGAGTCAAAAACAATGGCTAGTGTCCGGTGCTTCTCCGCAGATAAAACCACTGCAACCTGTCGCAGCTGCAATGGGGACGTCTGCCGCGACAATATTTTGGAAGACATATTAGCAAGGAATATTTTGACATCTGGATACTTTTCTCTTAATCATTTTTTTCCAACCAAACCTGAAGGTAAAAAAAAAACCTTATAATCTAGTGAAAGCAATATTTTTTACCCTAAAACTATCCTGGTGCACAAAAATGTATTGAAAGAATAATTTTCTTTTTTGTTTATGGTCCTACTTGGACTTTAGTGATCACTATAGGTTTGATTTTATTTGTTTAAATATATGAATTCAGTATTAATTTGCAGTAATGTGTGCAGTATTTATGCTTTTATTTAAAGGTTGCAAATTTCTCCATTTTTTTGTTTGTTTTTTGTTTCCATGATTATCAGGGAAGTGCAGCCACGGGGGTTCCAAAGATGCAACAAGTTCAATTGAGCCTAAAGGTGGGATCAACAAAGACACTTTTGACTCCAGTCACGGATATCTTCACGAGAAAGCAGCAGAGCTGGCAATAGCTGCAACCAGTCAACTTCTGGAGGACATTCGAGGAGCTTCTGGGGACAGAGAATTCCTTCAGTATTAAAACACTTTTACATTCTTTTGTTATACTTTCTGCCCAAAACAGAATCGAACAACTTAAAACATTTCCAAAATTCATAATTCAACCCTCTAGGTTGATGGGAATCTCAAAAGGATCAAGTAAAGCTCTTTGTTTTGTGGTGGACACAACAGGAAGTATGGGTGACGATATTGCAGCTGTACGGAGTGTCACTTCTACTATTATTGATAATAAGGTTGGAACAGAGGATGAACCTTCACTCTACATTCTTGTACCTTTCAATGATCCCGGTATGTTCCTACAACTTCAATTTTAAAATCCTGTTAAATATTTCTTATGTTCTATTCTGAATTATTGTTTTTACATGATCCAGTATATTTCCCAAAAATGGAAAGATCAATAAAAGGAAAACTTTGCGTCTTTTCTCTTATGTTAATCACAGATTTCGGGCCTCTGATTAAGACCACAAATGCAGATGTGTTTAAAGGTTATATCAATTCATTGACACCATCCGGAGGTGGAGATACTCCAGAAATGAGTCTGTCAGGACTTCAGGTTTTATGCTGTGTTTTCTGCCATAGCATTTTAAAATTTTGATATTCTGGAAGTTACAACTTTTGTTTTAACTTTTTTTTTGTAGCTGGCTCTTACTGGCTCTCCTCCTAATTCTGAGATCTTCCTCTTCACTGATGCTCCTGCCAAAGATGAATACCTGAAGAACTCAGTGATTGCACTCATAGAGCAGAGCAAGACAGTTGTGAGTACTTCCATGCAAATTTAAAACGCACCAACACGCTGTTTAGAAAGATTTAATACATTGTTTTTCAAATGCCACCAACACAAATTATTTTGTGAAAAAACAAGAGTAAAAAACGAGAGTAAAAAGAAACTCTAATGGAACTCATGCCGCATGGCAAGATCCAAAATGCAAGGCATTTCCTCAGAACCACATCTCTACCAGTCAATGAGGTACTGGCTGTACACGGACGGTAAAGATGTTGGTGAGTCTGGTGCATTGTGGGGGAACCAGCAAGAAGGTTAAGAGGACTGTTAAGAAAGGCTTGATATGGTACACATGAAAAATGGGTAAATTTCCTTGGAGAGTTCTGTTGCTGAGGATTTGAATTGAATTGAATTGAATTGAATGCCTTTATTGTCATTGTGGATGCCACAATGAAATTTAGGTACAGCTCACACCGTTGTGGACAAAAATAATACAAAACACAAACAGGAAAGAGTAATAAAATACAAAATAAATAGAAGGGGGACACCTAACTATACAGATATGTGCAAATAAAAACAGGTATGTGCAAACGAGCTGAGCATCAAAAGTAAGGTACGGGAGACAGAACGGATGTGCAACAGTTGCATATTGATGTGCAGGTATTCGGGGTTTATTGCTTATTATTTACATTTAGTGCAGTAACGGCTTTTGGAAAAAAGCTGTCCCTTAGTCTGTTTGTTCTGGCTGGTATGGCCCTGTACCGTCTGCCAGAGGGCAGCAGTTTGAAGAGGTGGTGACCAGGGTGGGTTTTGTCCTTAACAATGTTTCTGGCTCTGTTGAGGCAGCGGGAGGTGTAAATGGAGGCCATTGTGGGCAGAGGGCAGCCAATGATTTTTTGGGCTGCGTTTGTCACTTTCTGCAGCCTCTTCCTGTCGGCCACCGCGCAGCTAGAGTGCCAGACTGACATGGCGTAAGTCAGCAGGCTCTCTATGGTGTAGCGGTAGAAAGTCACCAGCAGCTTTTGGTGGAGTCGCTGCTTCCTGAGCACCCTCAGGAAGTGCAGCCGCTGCTGGGCCTTTTTGACTAGGGCGTGGGTGTTGGCTTTCCAGGAGAGATCTGCAGAGATGTGGGCACCGAGGAATTTAAATGACTCCACCTGCTCCACCTGTTCGCCGTTTAACTCCAGCGGTGTGTGGGTGCCTTTATTACGGCGGAAGTCCAGAATGATTTCCTTTGTTTTGGAGGCGTTCAGTGCCAGGTTGTTTGAAGCACTCCACTCTCCGAGTTTCCGGACTTCTTCCATGTAGGCCGTCTCGTTGTCTCCGGTTATCAGTCCCACCACAGTTGTGTCGTCCGCGAACTTGATAATGAGGTTCTCGGGGTGGCTGGGACTGCAGTCAGATGTGTACAGTGAGTACAGGAGTGGGCTCAGCACACAGCCCTGGGGGGAGCAGATGCTGAGTGTTCTGACTGACGAGAGGTGTTGACCCAGTTTCACCTGCTGGGGTCTGTTCACCAGGAAGTCCTTGATCCATGAGCAGGTGGGTGGTGGGAGCCCCAGGTTGGTTAACTTGGGGATTAGGATGTCCGGTATTATTGTGTTGAAGGCAGAGCTGTAGTCGACAAATAGCATCCTGACGTAGCTCCCCTGTTTCTCCAAGTGAGTCAGAGCTGAGTGGAGGGTGATGGCTACCGCATCTTCAGTGGATCTGTTGGAGCGGTAGGCAAACTGGTGGGGATCCAGGGAAGGGGGGAGGCAGGCTTTGATATGTTTTTGAACCAGTTTCTCAAAGCACTTGGTGATGATTGGGGTGAGTGCAATGGGGCGAAAGTCATTGAGGTCCGCTGTTGGTGTTTTTTTGGGGATCGGGATGATGGTGGCAGATTTAAGGCAGGCTGGGATGTAGGCCTGTTGCAGAGAGTGGTTGAAGATGTCGGTGAAGACCTGTGCTAGCTGCTCAGCACAAGCCTTGAGGACTTTTCCCGGAACTCCATCTGGGCCTGTGGCCTTCCTGGGGTTAACAGTTTGGAGCACCCGTCTTACTTCAGCAACCTGAAGAGTGAGGGGAGGGGTGCAGGAGGTTGTTGTGGCTTGAGCAGGGATATTAGGTGATGTGGCTGGGAGTTGTGCTGTAGACTCAAACCGAGAGAAGAAGCTGTTTAGCTCCTCTACCAGTGCTGCGTCTGAAACGACTGGTGGCGCTGTGTTGCCTCTGTAGTTGGTAATGGACTGGATGCCCTGCCAAACCTGCCGGGGGTTGTCAAGCTGCTCCTCGATCTTGGTCTTGTGTTCCGCTTTAGCTGCTTTGATGCCCCTCCTCAGCTCAGCACGAGATCGATATTGCTGTTTCTTCAGTCTAACAACACATCAACAAATCCAAAAAAAAATTTGACCTTCTCTTTAATGGTGAAAGGGTACAGCTTTCTTGAATCTCCCTTTAGAGGAATGTCTCTGGTGGAGAGCCACACAGACTGCCCAGTGACATAGGTTTTGTGGTACAGGTAACTTGCGTCGGGCCACCGGGCAACTGCTGTTTTCAGCATTATTATATGACCATTCTCTTGTACACTTTTAATCTTTTTTTACCTGATTTTTATATGCATTTATTCTGTGATTGTGTGTCGTATGGACAATGTAAGTGCTTCATAAATAAAGTTGATTATTAATATTACATTATCAACTGTCTGAGGAGTGTTGCTCTGTTATCATGCTTTTTTTTTTTGGATTTGTTGATGTGTTGTTAGACTGAAGAAACAGCAATATCGATCTCCTAAAGAGGGAAGAGAAGGGGTTAACAGTGTGGAAATGTTTGCATACTGGATCCTTGGGAGATGCTGTTTCGAAGTGAAAAGGTTCTCAGGCGCCACACATCTTAGAGATGCTTCCGGTTTAGCTGCTCTGTCAGGTCATTGGACTGGGGGTGGAAGCCAGAGGAGAAACTCACAATAGCATCAATTGAGGAACAGAAAGCTCTCCGAACCTGGGAGGTAAACTGGAGACCCCTGAACTCACTGAAAGAGCTTCCCATACAGCCTGGACTGACACAGGAAACTGGCATTGCCTTACTTTGTCTCTCAGCCTTCTTTTTGTAGGATTGATGAGAGCACCCTCATGTGGTGCCTCCTGCAACATGTGCAGCCTTGAAAAACCTGTCAACAACAGTGATGATGGTTGACCAGTGGCACAATCCAGAGCAGCGACAACTAGAAACTAGTAGAGGATGTAGGAGACAAGTGCTGAGGAGAACCTTTGTTTGAGTATTGTGCTTGGTGGGACTCGGTGAATGGCACTGTTGTTGAAGTAAGTTAAGTAGACAAGCTGTAGTTTTTTTAACTAATTTTAGATAAAAGTTGGGAATCCAGGAAATGATAAAGTTGTATATAGGTATTGGGAAAGGTTGTTTTTTGACCCAAATACTTGTGACAATAGGTGTGGGTGGGTGTGTTGGGTGGATTCCTTTTACCTTCTTTAAGGCAATATGTTTTGTTTTAGTCTTTTCTGAGGCACATATGCATGCGTTTCCTCGTGAAATCTTTGTTTTTTCTTATTTCAAACAACGTGACTTTTTTTTTTTTTTCATTTTTATGGACAAATCTGACAGAAGATGAGAGCTGGTTTTGGTAGTTCCTGTGTTATACTTTCCATATTTCAATACTTGACTTCAATATTCGACTTTTGCAAGTATTGTAAATAAAGTAGCTTTTTAAGTTATGCAGAAGTAATGGATTTTCTTTGAATAACATGAACTTTGGACAAATTGGTAGAATTTTATTAGCAAAGAAAAACAGATCAATTAGCCAAAAAACAAGACTTGAGTTGGTGGTCATCATCAAAGGTCAACCTTAATTTTTAGCTTCAATATTTGCAATCTTTCAGGTGAACTTCATGATCACCAACGTACTAGGGTTCCGCCGTCGCAGACAAGCTGATGGAAATCAACAGCAACAACAAAGCCAACGGATGGCGAGAGCAGATTCTCAGCTGTACAGAGATCTGGCTCAGGCTTCAGGAGGTCAAGCCATTCAAGTTTCCAAAAATCAGCTGCTCCAGGCCACCAGCATAATCACAGAGTCCACAAGCTCCTCTCTGGTATGCTCTGACAACTTACAGGAGTTAATATTATTGTGCAGGAAATTTTGCAATCACACTTTTTTTTCTTTAATCGCAGGTGAACCTTTTGCAAGCAAACAGGAATTTGGGGAAGCTGGAAAATTACACTTTTAGTGTTGATGAGACAGTAACAAATCTGATCATTTACATCACTGGGAGTTCTGTTGACTTCACACTTTTCAATCCTTCAGGTGACTATTTTGATAAATTAAAATAACATTTATTGGTTTAAGTACACTTCTAAAAATTGGCACAGCCTGATGGCAAAATTGAGATCCGAGTCTAGCATAAAACAACTAAAAGAGATACAAAAAAATTGAACTTGTGTTAACCAGAATCCTCTTTAATTTTTAGGTGAGCTTCATAATAGCACCTCCACAGGACCATCAATCATCACAGATGAGTTGGTGGGAAACTTACGGACTCTACGGTTGAGGACCCAAGTTGGATTGTGGGAACTGAGAATAATTTCAACAAATCCCTATACCATGAGGATTGTAGGTGAGACACCGGAAAAAGTTGAAATCAAACAATTATTCTGTTTTTCTGCTTCAAGGTGATTTATCTTAAATGTCTGGCAAAGTTAAATAAAAAATAAGTCACTAAGAAATAGGTATTTGCTATTGGTATATATAATTTTAAATAAGTGTTTAAAGAAAGAGTGTTAGGAGTTTTTACAATCATAAAGGTTTTTCTATCCAATTTAATCAACCCAAAAAAAATAGCTGAAAAAAACAACCCATCTAAGCACAGAGCCCTGTGGTACACCATGACTGACCAGTGTTTTTATGATTAAAAGCTGTTGATGTACATTGTTCCTTAATTTGCTTTCTTCTTTTACTTGTATTATTTACAGGTCAGAGTCCTATTGATTTCGTCTTTAGATTCATGGTGCAATCTCAGGGCCCACTAGGAGGATTTGACCTCTTGGAAAATCGTCCAACAGCTGGTAAAACAAAACTCTTTTTCTTTGCTTTTGAGCCAGTTCTCCTTAATTGAGTCAGTTTACCGGATTTTCTCTCCTTTAAAGGCAGTAACACCAGCCTGCAGGTGACTCTACTTGAGGCTGACTCCAGCACAGTGACAGAAGTCACTTTGGTCGAATCCTCAGGGTCTGGGCAAGTTAACGGACTTGTGGAGGCTCAGGGTGGAGGACAATACTTGGTCCAGTTTGACAAGATACCATCAGTTGAGTTTGTGGTATTAGTTAAAGGACAGATTATCAACAGTACAACTTCTAGAGCATCCTCAGTGACATTCCAGAGACAGTCTACAACCAGCCTGAGAGCCTCTACACTAACTGTTACTGTGGTAAGAAAAAGCTGATATCAAAACCATTTCAGCTCTAATTAGAAATGATAATTTGTCTTAATTTCGTTTTGTTTTTTAGTCTGATGTAGGCAGTGTCTTAGAGCCTGGAACTCCACTCCTTGTTCCCTTTTCTGTGACGACCACTGGTGATGGAGGAAACTTTGTAATCAAAGCTACTAATGATCAAGGTTTTGAGTTGACCTTCCCATCCAGTTTGACCTTGGAAAGTGGAGGTAGTGCCAACGGTACAGCCAGTCTCACAGCACCTTCTACCTCCCAGTCTGGTACTGGTGTCACACTGACCATAGAGGCTGAAGCTCCAGGAGGTGCAGACACCAACTATGATGTGCTGCGTCTCACTGTTCTACCTAAGGTCCATATTGCACAGAAGACTACATTTCTTTACATTTTTGATATTTGTGTTTTATTTTCTTTTTAATCATTTTCTTCCACTTTCAGGTGACAGATTTTTCTCCTCCAGTTTGCCAGCTGGTTAGTCTCCAATCCAACTGCAGCGACAACTGCAACCAGTCTATGTGGGAGCTCTCTGTTGAAGTGACTGATGGAAAAAATGGGACTGGGATAGATCGCATCAATCTCAGAGAAGGCAACGGCATCTTAAACTCCAATATGACAACAGCTGATGGTAGTGTGACGCTGGTATCCTACAACGCATCCTGTTGCTCGCCTAATGTGCAGATAGTGGTTGTAGATCTAGTGGGTAATGTGGAAGTCTGCAGTTATTCTGTTACTCCAAGAGTCAGTCCGACAGACAGTTCAACTGTCAGCTCAACTGTCAAGCCAAGTTCCTCAACAACAAGTTCATCATCCAGAGCTTTTCCGCCCTCTCTTCTTTGCCTTAGCATCATGATTTTAGGGCTTATGTTGGGCTGTAAGATGAGATAATTTTTTTACACTGTTAAGTGTTTTGATGGTGTAGAAAATCAGCCCCCAGGATGTTAACAATAGGTCAGGTCTTACATAAAAGGTATTTGTCAGATAGTTACTCAATTACTACATTCAAGTAAGAAATAAATGGATCAATAAGGCCTGCAAACACCTAACATGATATACAATGAAAGACACATGAACTTAAACAGCCTGTGATTTTGCAAGTTCTCCCACTTAGAAATCATGTATGGACCTGACATTTTCCTCTTTGGTGTATGTCCACTGTGACAGATATGATCTAAAAAAACAAAAACAAAAAAAAAAAATGGAAATCACATTGCATGATTTTTTTAAGTAATCTATTTGTTTTCTAATGCTATAAATAAGCATTTGAACACCAGTCTATCAGCTAGAATTCTCACCCTCTAAGATCTGTTGGTACGCCTTTAAAAAAAAAAAAAAAAAAATCCACCTCCACTTTCCTAATTATCCTAAATTAGACGCACCTGTTTGAGGTCGTTAGCTGCATAAAGACACCTGACCACTCCATACAATCAGGAAGATTCCAACCGTGACCAAGACCGTGACCAAGACCGTGACCAAGACCGTGACCAAGACCGTGACCAAGACCGTGACCAAGACCGTGACCAAGACCGTGACCAAGACCGTGACCAAGACCGTGACCAAGACCAAGACCAAGACCAAGACCAAGACCTGGGTGTTCACATACTTTTTGTCCTCACTGTAATATCAATAAGGAGTTAAAAATAATAGTGAGCTTAATTATGTTTTAAACATTCACTGGGTAAATCATATCAAAAGGTTCTTATATGGGATTCTATTTTGATCATTTGATGTCTCTTTTTTTTCTTGACATGAAGAAACTTTACTTGTTGATTAAAATACTTTATTCCTACATCTGCTTGGGGTTTTGTCAATAAGAAAGTGGACCAAATGGCTCTTTCAACTACAAGTTCTTCCAAATGCGATATTTTGCCACCTGCTCTTGATTCTCCACAATTTGAATAAATAAATACTCAAAAATACAATTTTAATTTTAATGTTCTTATTTTACAGTTGTGCTAATTAATTTATATACCCTGGAAAATATTACTTTTTCTTGGTCTTTTGTTTTTCACAGAATATGAATGATAACACTATATTTAATTTCCACTCACAGTTAGTGATTGGGTAAAACCATTTACTGTCAAAAAATTATGTTTGCACTTTTCAAATAATAATGACAAAAGAAACTTCCCAAATGACCCTGTTCAAAAGTTTAGATATCCAATAGGGATGCAACAATATTTGACACAAAACCGAACCGTTCAAGATATGCATTTTATTTGTTCAGTACTACCGTGAGCTGCCTTTAGCATATGTCTGTGTATTCACATCTTCGTTGCAAAGCTTGTCTGCCCCAGGTCAAAACTACTTTACCTCTCCCCTGGGAGGCGGAGCCCAAATGCTAAAAACAATAGCTGGAGGAGGCTAATGCAGTAGTCTTTTGGCTCGCGCTCCGGCTGTGTCAGCGCACATTCTGGCGGCTGTTTTCAGTGGAGTCTATGCAAACGTGTAGAGCGTAATGTCGGACTTCTGCGCACGTTTTCGTGGACTTTACATTTCGCGGCTGCCTGGGTTAGTGCTGATGCAGCCGGTGTGTGAGCAGCTTCCGGCTCGTGTTTGAAGACGCGCCAACACTAAATTCATATACACAATATATTGTTCCAGCCATATTTCACAGAAAAATCTATATATTCCTGTGCTTTATGAACAAGTGCACAAAGAGATTGAAAACGACTCAGTAAAAATGCACAACTTTCCACGTACAGCTGGACTTCTGGATAACAGAGAGCCATATCTCTGTTAATGTTCATGACAAAATAAATAAAGTTTAGCATGAAATACAACAGGGGTTTATACTTAATAAACCCCTGTTCGGATATTAAAATCTGTCCAACGCAAGAGGCTCTCAGCCCGTATCTGCTTGCTCAGCTGTTGGACAGGACAAGTTAGAAAGAAAAAAAATGTTCATGACATGACGGCCCTCACACTGGAGAAGAGAGTGTAGGACTGCTGGCTGTCAAGACTTTAGAGCACAACCTAGATTGTTGGAGTTTTTTATATTAAAGTTCACAAGTTTTGAGGACTGAGGCACTTTTACATTTGATTAAATTGTGTACAAGTTGTAATGTTTACAAGTTTTACAAGAGTGATTCTGCAATAAGTGCCAAAAGCTGTGCACTTGAAAAAAATCAGATTTCTTTGATATGTTGTTTCTGTTTGCAAAAGAAATCATAATCCGTGGAATAATAGGATTTTAGGTTTTTTTTTTTTGTTCAATACGTACCGAACCGTGACCCTCGTATAGAACCGTGAGAAAACTGTATCGTTGCATCCTTAATATCCTGACGACTTTGTTCTTAAAACGGGCACACAAGATGATACTAAAGGATTTGAATGACAGCTGAAGGTAACCATCACCTGTGACTCGTTTGTCTGTTATCAATCCAAAACCAAAAGCTCTTGGAGTTTGTGGGCTCCCAACAGAGCCTTCATCCTTCATCCAGTCCTGCACTGATATTTATAGATCCTGAGTCATGGGGAAAACTAAAGAGCAAAAAGAGATAAAGGATGCACATGGAAATGTTAATATGACAACCATCCAAAACACAATGCCACTTGTCATTGTTACAACAGAATTAGGTGACGATTCTGTGATTCAGTGTCCTGATCTCAATATTATTGAGCCACTCTGGAGAAGTTTCTAACAGGCAGTTCAAGAACAGCCAAGGAATTTGAAGGATCTCAAGGTTTTCTGCCAAAAAAATGAGCTACTTTACCATTAGAGAAAATAAAGAACCTCATCCACTTGACCACAAGAGACTTCAGGCTGTTATTGATGCAAAAGAAGACAATACAAGCTATTAATATCAAACCATCTTCCAATTTTCCTGAATCCACTGATTCTCTGTTGAGGTCACACAGAGGCTGGAGCCTATCCCGACTACTGTAGGGCGAAGGTGAGATACACTCTGGGCAGGTTGCCAGTCTGTTGCAAGGCCCCTTCCGGGAATAATACATCATCAAAGTGAATGTTGTTTTAAAAGACCAACAATCCAAGGGCAGAAAATCTCAGTCCTTCAAGAGTTTTCTGATTACATTGTACAGTAATACTTCTACACATATCTTTGTTAAGTTTGTGTTGTTGCAACAACAAACTGCACCACTCTAAGTCAAAACACTGAAAAACTTGTAGAACATGTTTTCACATTAAATATTAAAAACATGCAGTTAGCACGGACTGCACTAGATAAATCGACAGATAAAGAGATAATAAATGACAAAGAATAAAGGAACGACAGATTGTTCCAAAGAAGTCAAGCCTAGAGATACAAAATATGACAATACCAAGAAAAAGCTCTCAGTTTGCACATGGAGAAAACAATCAGAATAAATGCATCCTTTTATTGGTGCGTCAATAAAAGTGATGGCTAAGACCTTCCCTTAATAAACAATAAACCCACTTTTTACAAACTTAACCTTCATGCTTAAAAAAAAAATGTGAAAATTTATTGAACTAAAAAAGAGTGATCCCAGGTAATAGGATAAGACCATTTAAGGGGTCACTTTAAAGACAACTATTTGAGGTAATTTTGCTAATTTAAAAAAAAAAAAATTCTGTCAGATATATTTCATTTAGAGTTCAAACTTTTAACTAGCAATTCTTTCCATGTACACAGTTTACTATGTTTCATTTGTCGGAGGGCGAGGTTTCATACCAAATATTTGAAAGTTTTGAATTGTGCTGAAGGCTCTACTACACAGACTCCACCTCAGAAATGTGGAAGAATGATAAAATCAGTTGTCAACCCAAAGGAGGCATTACCACCACGACTGCAGTGAAGCAGGTAGGTCCACAACTTTATTCATTTTTATTTTGAAATTTACAGACTTCATGTTATGGAACAGTTCACTTTCATAATAATTTCTAAATACACATGCATGCAATGATTATACCATTTTAGCTTGGCCTACCTTATGATTTGATTATAATTTATGATCATGCAATTTAGTTTTTAATTGATTAATATAACATTAATGATTTATACTATTTTTGATACATTTTTTCCCCATTCAGAGTTTTTTGTGATGTCCTAATTTTTTTTTTTATAGTTTTCATATTTTCAAATTCTGTATATACTAATTGAAGCTATTTAAAAATAGAAATTCCACAAACTGTACATGTACTTTTCCATGATATGAATAGGAAAATCACAAGTATTTAAAAAGATAAAACGCTCCCAACATTACAAAAGGGTTTGTTGTTTTAAGGAACTTTTTTTTCCTTTTTTTTTTTTTGAAAACAAAAAGTTTTTAGAGATGAAGATAACCTTAAGTCATTTTCCAGCAGGTGGTTTACAAAAAACAGGTTTTTTTTGCACAAAGTGCTTTCTCTCTGGGAGTTGACACAATGGGCTCCAGAGCAGTGGTTCTCAAAGTCCATTCCTCACAGTCCGCTGAGAATATTTAATAATTCTTCCTTGATTTTTGGCAGTTTTGGAGAAACAGCTTCTTTTTATCTACTGTATCTACCACAATTGCTAACTCTCAAAGACTAGTGTTGCTGTTGCATTTTATTTTACTTTAGATATACACAATTTGTAAATAATGTCCTCTTTGTACCGGCTGTTCATACATTTGTGCTTTAAAAAAATCAAAATGTTCACAAATGTTGCCTTGTGGTACAACAAACTACGTGAAATTATTGCAGGTTGAAATCATCTGTTAGTGATAATTAAAAGAAAGAAATGGAAAGATTTTTAAAGCAAATTTATTTCCTTAGGAAAAAAATGTTTTGTTAACTTATAACTGACTTTTAACTAAGTTAAAACAACATTAAATTAAAAAGACATTGTATAAATCTACCCAAATACATTCACTTTAATTTCCATTTTAAATATTTTAAGTTCATTTGAAGGATTTAATCTAATCTGTTAATGAAACCACGTTCCAGACTTGCTAAATCAGTCCTAACCTATTTGTTATCTTTGTTCATCAACAAAATGAGGGATTTTCATCCAGCTAAACAGACAGAGTGAAACACTTTAAATGTCTTGTAATAATAAAAGGTCACATGTCAGTATTCTTTTATTGCTGCTCCCTTTATAAATATGGCAACAAATAAGAAAAGACTATTATCAGGATTAGGGTTTTGTTTGACTTCCAGTGCAAATCAAGGTCTTTCTCATTATTATCTATGTAAGTTCAACAAGCCTGAGTTATATAAGAAAATTAAATAATAGTAAAACATTTTTGAAATTCTTTCTTTAGTGGAAAACTACCAGATTTTAATTTTTTTTTTCTTCTGTTCCTCCCTTTTTCAACAGGTTGTGCAGTCATGTTGTGGTTGGTATGGTTGTATCTCCTGTATTTACAGAGTGGAGCTCTTGGTTTCGGTATATTTCCTGGAGAATCTTTTAATCACCAAAAAATCACTGAGCGAGCACTCCTGAATGTTACGGCTCAGGTTTGCAGAGCTCTGGCTCTGGCTGAGGGGAAGGACTTCATTTTTCCTGTAAGATTGTAAAACTGTGATGAAATCCAAAACCTTCAGTTTATTTTTATCTCCTCAGCATTAACCATACACATACATGTGTTTCAGGCACAACCTTTCACTGCAAAGTCCATCGCTAATGCATGTGAAGCTCCAAAGTCATACAAGTTTTTCCTTCCTAACATCTTGTTCATCCAAAGCATGAATGCTGCTGTAGATTTACGGCGACTCTTTGAAGCTCGTTACCACTGTGATGATGAGCTTTTAATAGAAGGACAGAAGCTCATCACAGATGGTTTAGCAGTAGTAAAGGCTGCCCACAAGAAACGAAATTTTTGGTCTGCAAGATTAACCCTGGGAAGGATACTCCACACCTTACAGGTATTTTCTTATAAAGCTTTTTTGGTGTTTTTACCTGGACCGACGCTGAAAGTCTAAACAAAGTTTTTAAAGCATTTTAATTCAGTATTTATTCATCAAATCTGTTGCTTTTAATACAAAGCTATAAACCCTACAGTAACAAGCTAGTTCAATCAATTAAGTGATAACTATAAGTCCAGTGAATAAAACGTCTTTTAAATAGCTGCCAAATATAAAAACATTTTTCAAATGTTTCTTATGATGCCTCATGCCCAACTTGACCCAGTTTGTTTTTGTTTTGTTTTTTTGTGTGTGGGTGGGGGGGTGGGGGGGGGGTGGTTATGCAATCCAGTTTGATTGCTTGATGGTCAGTTTCAGAAAACTTAATCTTAACATTTTATCCATCTCCACTTTGGTATCTGCAGGATTTCTACAGTCACAGTAACTGGGTTGAATTGGGAAACAAATTTCCAAACGTCAATATGATGAGGAAGAACGCCAACATTGGAAATATTGCAGGTAAAAATCCCAGATTAGACCCTTATATTTACATTTATGAGTCAAAAACAATGGCTAGTGTCCAGTGCTTCTCTGCAGATAAAACCACTGCAACCTGTCGCAGCTGCAATGGGGACGACTGCCGCAATAATATTTTGGAAGACATATTAGCAAGGAATATTTTGACATCTGGATACTTTTCTCTTAATCCTTTTTTTGCAACCAAACCTAAAGGTAAAATATAATGTTAATAATAATCTACAAAAAGCTTTTTTTTTTCTTTTAAAAAGTTATCATGATTTACAAAATTGTGTCTAAGAGGTTTTTCTTTTGGTTTATCCCTCTTGTGTTGAGGTGGTAGATAATTAGTGTTAATTTTAAATTAGCTATTTTTGTTTCAATATGTAGATCAAGTATTCATTCATTTTAGTGCCATGTATAGCATTTTTGGTGTTGCTTTAAGAGCTGAGAATTTTAATGTTTTCTGGTCTTGTTTCCATGATTATCAGGGAAGTGCAGCCATGGGGGTCCCATAGATGCAACAGGTTCAATTGTGCCTAAAGGTGGGATCAACAAAGACAGATACACCTCCAGTCACGGATATCTTCACAAGGAAGCAGCAGAGCTGGCAATAGCAGCAACCAGTCAACTTTTGGAGGACATTCGAGGAGCTTCTGGGGACAGAGAATTCCTTCAGTATTAAAACACTTTTACATTCTTCAGTTACACTTAATCCAATGAGCAGATCTAAAGGCCCGGTCTCACAGGATTTGACAGCCATGTCACGGGTAAAATATTTGGAGAATCTGCCACACGTGTTTAGAAACTCTAACTTTTGATCAAGATTCATTGACATATGCATGTTCGTAGAATAGCAGTGATACAGACACTAGAGTCCATTCCACTGCCACTGCACTGCCAGAGCACAGCTTAATTGCGTGTAAGCGTGTCCTTCCACGCTCAGTCTCTAAACAGACGCTGTATGCAGTGGTACAGATGCAGACTGGTATTTGAACGCCTGTGCTATAGTCGTACATGAACGCAAAATTTCGGCGTCCAAGCGTTTGCTCCATGGCCGATCTTGCACTGGCACTGCTGTTTCATGGCCATTGTATGGGTGTACCACTGGTACCACACACAGTCACCCGCGCTCTAAATTTTTGTGCAGTTCAAAAAATATTTCTGAGTGTAATAGTAGCCAAATTTGGACTGTGTGTAAGTGCGTTTCACTACCAGTCCACTGCTACTGTATTTTTTCTGTGTTCCAGCCGTAGAAGCCAGTGGGACTGGCCCTTTACAATTTAAAGAATTTCCAAAATCCATGTTTTTTTATTTGTGATCCCTTAGGTTGATGGGAATCTCAAAAGGATCAAGTAAAGCTCTTTGTTTTGTGGTGGACACAACAGGAAGTATGGGTGACGATATTGCAGCTGTACGAACTTTCACTTCAACTATTATTGATAGTAAGGTTGGAACAGAGGATGAACCTTTACTCTACATTCTTGCACCTTTCAATGATACGGGTACGTTCCCAGAACTTCAATTTAAATCCTGTGCAAGAATTCATATGTTCTGTTTTCTAAATTATTGTTTTTAAATGATCCCACATAGTTCCCTTTTCCAAATAAATGAAAATCAATGTTTCTTGAGAGAAAAAAAAAAATACTTACATCTTTTCTCTCATGTGAATCACAGATTTCGGGCCCCTGATAAAGACTACAGATGCAGAGGTCTTTAAAGGTTATATTAATTCATTAACAGCAACTGAAGGGGGAGATACTCCAGAAATGAGTCTTTCAGGACTTCAGGTCTTATGCTGTATTTTCTACTATAGCATTTTAAACTGTTGATATTCTAGAAATTACAACTTTTGTTTTAACTTTTTTGTAGCTGGCTCTTACTGGCTCTCCTCCTAATTCTGAGATCTTCCTCTTCACTGATGCTCCTGCCAAAGATGAATATCTGAAGAACTCAGTGATTGCACTCATAGAGCAGAGCAAGACAGTTGTGAGTACTTCCATGCAAATTTGAAACACATCAAAACGCTGTTTAGAAAGAATTAATGCATTGTATTTGCAAAAATCCACCAACATAACCTATTTTGAGGAAAAAAGCAAACTAACAATGATTTTCTGTTTGAATTAGCATCAATATGATCCTTTCTTGATTAGGTCTTGAATTGTGAGCAGTCTAAGGCACACCTGTGCACTTATCATGATGTCAGATCAGTATTTTTATGTGGCACACCTGTGAGGTGGGATGGATTATCTCAGCAAAGCAGTAGGGCTCACTATCAAACATTTAGACAGATTTGTCTAAATGAGATAAAAGAAGGATCCTTTGCTGGTGCTTCCAAGGTGTGAGATGGGCTCTACCCTGCTGCAGTGGTTCAGATTGTGTAAGTAGCCTTGCTGCTGGCCTTGAGAACTATATATTTCTTACAGCCCGTGGGTGTCTTCAAGGAGGGCCAGACTTTTTTTTAAGGGGGATTTTTTTTTAGTTTGTTTTCATCCAAACCAATTGGCCAATCATTTTTCAAGGATTTTTTGGACCAAAATCCAAAGTCTGAGTGTATTTTTTTTAAGAGTCAATAAGCGACTTTTATATGGATGTGGTTGGATTACTTTGACCTCATATTAGGCAAACGTTTTTGTCTTTGACCGAAGCCGAATTCTTCCCCTACCCCTGCAGCTTCTCCCTGACCCTCCAGTTGTTGGGGCATTTGGAGGAGTAGGGTTGTCTGCAATAGTTTATTTAAGGGCTAACCCTCACGGCAGAGCGATGCAGAGCTCGCCACTGCAAGGGAGTTTCACACCACTTTGTGCCACGAAGGAGAAGCACATTTCTTCATGTGGGTATGCTCTGATGTTCAGAAGTGAACATTTAAATGTAAGGAATGAATTTTTGTTTTAGCATGACCTTTTTAAAGTTATAAAACCAGTGTTGTAAAGTATTTACTGAGGGCAGGCAGCTACGTGCTAACATCGCTGACCAACGACTATTAGAGACGTCATCGAGTGAGAGTAACCGCCAAATTTGAGCACACAATTTTTTCTTAACTCTTAGTTTAGGGGGCTTAATTTAGGGGTAGGGAGAATCTCTAGGTGTAAAGAAAGAATTTGGATTTGACCTTAGTTTTTTCTGGTGCACATAGGCCTCAGTTTCTTTATTAAGTGTTTGGTTTATCTTTTTTCAAACATAACTTTTTGTATATTTTGTTTTTATGGACTAGACTGACTAATTATGAGAGCTGGTTTTCTACTTTTGCAGGTGTTTAAATTAAGTACATTTTTATGCTATATAGGAGTTATAGATTTCCAATGATTAGCATGAACAAATACTCTCTAAATTTATTTTTTAGGGGTGTTTTAGCAAACAGAAATGATTGATTAGCCAAAAACAAATTGCTGAGTTGGTAGTCCCGTTCATAAATTACCTTCATTATTTAGCATCAATGTTTTCCATTACATTGATTCAGGTGAACTTCATGATAACCAACATCCTAAGATCCCGCCGTCGCAGACAAGCTGACGGAAATCAACAGCAGACCCAGCGGATGGCGAGAGCAAATTCTCAGCTGTATAGAGATCTGGCTCAAGCTTCAGGAGGACAAACAATTCACGTTTCCAAAAATCAGCTGCTCCAGGCCACCATAATCACAGAGTCCACAAGCTCCTCTCTGGTATTAACAAAAACTCTCACAATTTTCAGCAGCTGATTCTATTATACTAGAAATGTCCAGAAATCCTCCTTTTAATTGTTATTTTTGTATCACAGGTAACTCTTCTGCGAGCAAACAGGAATTTAGGGAGGTCGGAAAATTACACTTTCAGTGTTGATGAGACAGTAACAAATCTGATCATTTACATCACAGGGAGTTCTGTTGACTTCACACTTGTCAATCCTTCAGGTGACTATGTTGATAATACGCTTAAAAAAAAAGAAAATTGGCACAGTCTGAGGGCAAAGCTCAGTCTAGCAAAAACAACTTTAAGTAATACAAAAAACAACAGCAAAAAAGCCTTGTGTTTACCAGAATCCTCTTTCATTTTTAGGTGAGCTTCATAATAGCACCTCCACAGGACCATCAATCATAACAACTAATTTGGTAGGAAACTTAAGGACTCTACGATTGCGGACCCAAGTTGGACAATGGGAATTGAGAATAATGTCAACAAATCCCTATACCCTGAGGGTTGTAGGTGAGACATCAAACAAAAATGAAATTAATCAATTACATAGTTTTTCTTAGAGGTGATTTATCTTAAATTTACAGTAGAACCAAATGGCAAAGAACCTACTATGATATGATAGGAATTTGTATTAAAATGTGCTATTAGCAAATAGATATGTGGTCAGCAACATGGCAATGGAAATGTGCAATAGTGTTTAATAATGCAAATCACTTAAGTCAAACCAAACAAATACACTGAAAAAACATGACCAAGCACACAACCACTGTCTTGGAACGTGACTGATGTGCACATTGTTCTTTCCTGTATTTTCTTCTTTTACTTGTATTTTTTACAGGTCACAGTCCTATTGACTTCATCTTTAGTTTTATGGTGCAATCGCAAGGCTCCTTAGGAGGATTTGACCTTGTGGAAAATCGTCCAACAGCTGGTAAAAAAAGCTCTTTTGCTTTTGAGCATTCCCCAGCTTTGAGTCATTCGGTTTGACCAGATTTTCTTTCCTTTAAAGGCAGTAACACCAGCCTGCACGTGACTCTACTTGAGGCTGACTCCAGCACAGTGACAGAAGTCACTTTAGTCGAATCCTCAGGGTCTGGGCAAGTTAACGGACTTGTGGAGGCTCAGGGTGGAGGGCAATACTTGGTCCAGTTTGACAAGATACCATCAGTTGAGTTTGTGGTATTAGTGAAAGGACAGATTACCAACAGTACAACTTCTAGAGCATCCTCACTGACATTCCAGAGACAGTCTACAACCAGCCTGAGAGCCTCTACACTAACTGTTACTGTGGTAAGAAAAAGCTGCTATCAAAACCATTTCAGCTCTAATTAGAAAAGATAATTTGTCTTTTTTTTTAGTCTGATGTAGGGAGTGTCTTAGAGCCTGGAACTCCACTCCTTGTTCCCTTTTCTGTGACGACCACTGGTGATGGAGGAAACTTTGTAATCAAAGCTACTAATGATCAAGGTTTTGAGTTGACCTTCCCATCAAGTTTGACCCTGAAAAGTGGAGGTAGTGCCAACGGTACAGCCAGTCTCACAGCACCTATTCTACCACCCAGTCTGGTACTGGTGTCACAGTGACCATAGAGGCTGAAGCTCCAGGAGGTGCAGACACCAACTATGATGTGCTTCGTCTCACTGTTCTTCCTAAGGTCCATATTGCACAGAAGATTACATTTCAATACATTTTAGATATTTTGTGTGTTTTATTTTCCATTTAATAATTTTCTTCCACTTTTAGGTGACAGATTTTTCTCCTCCAGTTTGCCAGCTGGTTAGTCTCCAATCCAACTGCAGTGACAACTGCAACCGGTCTATGTGGGAGCTCTCAGTTGAAGTGACTGATGGAGAAAATGGGACTGGGATAGATCTCATCAGTCTCAGAGAAGGCAACGGCATCTTAAACTCCAATTTGACAACAGCTGATGGGAGTGTGACGCTGGTATCCTACAACGCATCCTGCTGCTCGCCTAACGTGCAGATCGTGGTAGTAGATCTAGTGGGTAATGTGGAAGTCTGCAGTTATTCTGTTACTCCAAGAGTCAGTCCGACAGACAGTTCAACAGTCAGCTCAACTGTCAAGCCAAGTTCCTCAACAACAAGTTCATCATCTAGAGCTGTTGAGCCCTGTCTTGTTGTCCTTAACATCATGATTTTAGGGCTTATGTTGGGCTGTGAGATGGGATAAATTTCAATGCTGTCAAGTGTTATTCAGGGCTGGCCTGGGCATTGTGGCCTAGGGCACCATTTGCTGGAGGGGGTAGTAAATTGTAATGATTAGACTATATATTCATGATTTTGTTTTTCATTATTTAATAATTTTCCCTGATGCAGTGCCCCTCCTTACCTAAAGCAGCCACTATCTAAGCTAGGTGGTGGTTGGGTGGTGTGGGGGTTAGTCGCTTTAGGTGCTCACTTAAAACTTTAAGTTTGAAAAAAAAAAAAGCAAAAAAAGCCCCCAGGCACAGCAAAGAAAGGAGGTTTGTGTGTTTTATTTACATTCAACTGCTTGGAATTTCAACATCCCACGCCCAACCCCCATTTCAGTCAAGAAATACTCTTGTTTTTGGTTGAAAAAGAAGAATTGAACTGACGATGTAGTTTTTTTTTTTTTACATAAAAAATCTTTAAATCTTTAACCCTAAACACTGGAGTTGCCTGTCAAGGCATCTACAATGCATAGACAGTAATAACAAGTGGTGGTGGTGCTGCCATTAGCACTGTTGCTTTCTATTTCAAAGGTTGGTGGTACGCGAGGTGTTAGGTTTTGTTTTGGTTTTTTTTTTAGTTATTAATTTATTTTTTTTTTGAGGTGCTGGTGGTGGGGGGTCACGTTTAGTCGGGTTTAGATGGTGTAGAAAATCACCCACAGGATGTTAAAGGGGCCCTACCATGAGAATTTTACTTTTAGAGGTTTTAAATGCATTTTACTGTTCATTCCTCACTATAAAAAAGCCCAAAACGGCCCTCTGATCCATTCATGCATTTAAGAGTTATCCTCTAAAAACCTGCGCTGTCTGCAGCACCCCGTCCCATACCCACAAAAACAAGCGGTTGGAAACGTGCTGACATACGCTTGTTGCCAACAGCTCTCTATAGGAAGAGTCTGTGCTCCAAACTCTGCCACCAAACTACAACGAAAACACACCGACCTTCTCCGCGGAGCTGTGGCAGGAGATGACTACTTTCCTGTACCGAATTTCGGTTAGCCCTCAGATTCCTCAGTCTGAATATGAAACGAACCGAGAGTGGAACAACTGAACCAAAATGGTCACCATAACCGACAGTCACTGGATGTAAACACGGTAGAAATTAGGTGATTGGTGAGCCGCAGACAAATGTAGAGCATTAGATCGTCATACTATCCAAAAGGAAATAATTGTTCCAACCGATTACTTGTTAGAACGTTTATGTTAACTCCACTGAAAACGTATAACTCGCTTTTCTGTGTCTCCTCCGCGGCGTGCGCGCCGGCTGCTGCAGCTCTATTGTAGTTTCAACAGAACTCTCTTCAAACCAATGCCATAAAACCACAACGATGAGACACGGAAACTCATTAAAATGGTTTATAGCTTTGTTTACAAATTTTGTTCACGCTGGAGAGGCTGGCTCAAAGATGAAATGGGCGGGACCGACAGGCAGCGAAAGGCGGAGGCTCAGAAATCAAGTTGTTTTACTTCCGGTATTAAAACAGGCCACAAAAATGACTTATATTTCATAAATAATTTTTTTTTTAGTGTTCCAAATGTAATATATAATCATATATATGGATATAGTTTACTCTGAAAGGCTGAAGAAAATCATGGTAGGAACCCTTTAACAATCAGTTAAGGTATCAGATATGGTATTTGGAAAACAGTTATTGCATTATTGCATTAAAATAAGAATTAAATGAAGCTTAAAACCACTCAGCGTGTGTAGTTTTTTAAATATGATAGAACCAAAAAGAAGTAAGAAAAATTTTGATTTTGACATTTTAAAAGAAACCCAAATCAAAAACAATTTTTTTTAAATTTTTTTTTTTTTTAAAGGAAATGTAATTGTTGATTAAAACAAACTTTATATTCCCACATCTGCATACGGTTTATGGTAATGTAGCTCTAAAATCAAACTTGAATGTGTTGTTACTTTCTGTCACTAAAGGTTTTGTTGTAAAGTAACATAAAGGTAAAAATGTATTAAAAAATGTATGCATTTCATCTTAATGAGATTTGTTCTTATGCGTACGGTTATGCTAAGTATATTTATTTATTTTAAAAAATATACATCTTATTTGACTGATGTCAACTCTTTTATAATGTAGTAATGTAATAGGTTAAAAAATAAAAAAAAACTTTCAAACGGCTGCGGATTTACATGTTTTCTAGAAAATAGAAAGATGTAATTTTATAGATATAACATCACATTCCCTAATACAAACTGTTTTGTTCATTTTGTTTGTTTCGTTGTGAGCCATCTGCTGTAGCTAGACCGTTTCTGCATTCCACCTGAGCTGTAACGCTTGCCACGTGAACTTAGGGTGAGGATTTTTTGTTTTCCAGGAATTGCTCCCCTACCCCTACAGCTTATCCCTAGCATACATTTTGCTCTCCAAATGGATAGTTATGGAAAAATAGTGTCTTCAAATTGGACAACACTCTCACTCAATTTAAGCTATCAATATTTGCCTGTGAACTAAGTTAGCATCTAGCTTCCAACACTCGAAAAATACATAACGTCAGTTTTAAAACTTTAAAAAGTCATTTTGAACAAAAAGCCATTAATTACATTTAAATGTAAACTGTGCTGTGAATAAATGTCTCTCCTTTTCATGGCACAGCACCACTCATATTGCCCTCAAACTGGAGGTCTCTGGATCCCTCTGCTGTGAGGGTTACCCCTTAAAAAACTATTTCAGACAACCCTACCCCTCCAAGTGCCCCTACAATCGGAGGGGTAGGAAGAAGAATTTGGATTCAGCCTTAGAATCTTATCAAAAGAAAAAATCTCTGTATTTCTTTTGCTTTCAGTGTTCTTGTATTTCGCTGTAATGTGATACCACGTGGGAGTGACTTAACTGGTTGGAAGCCTCTGTGGCTACTTCTCCTTCAAAGCTTAATATTCACTCTATTCTTTCATTGTTGCATTGATAAATGAAGGTACACATTTACAAAAGCAGAAGAGATGGATATTACAGCATCTAATTATGTGAGATGTTGGTGATGTGTTGGGCTCAATGTAGTGCCCTAATTGAGAAAGTTACTTTGAACAACAGAAATCAGAAAATATAAAAGTAAAATATGATTAGGTAACAGAAAAAGACAGACAATTCATGTATTTAATGCTGGATTCGTGACACGACATGATTCGCATGGCAGGGTCATCAAGTTACAATGTTAAAACCCTTCCTCTCTCTTTGGGGTCCAGATGACTCCAGCCACATGTTGTTGTACGATTTCTTCCATGACAAATGTGGACAAAGCTGGACAGGATTTTATGTCTGCCATGGACATTAGTGAAACTCAAAAGTCAGTGAAAAAAAAAGTTCAGCGCACTGTCTTGTGGGGTCCAGATGACCCCACTTTTAATTTAAACAAGCCAAAGAAGAGCGGAAGGGTTATGTAGAGACCCGATCTGAGGTCCTGCTGTAGGATTGGGCATAGGGTCACAGCGCATCAGTCCGGCGGTAGCACATTTAAGGCGGCGTGGCGAGATTTGGGCGGCAGAGGTGGGGAGGTTGACGCAGACACAGCTTTAGGCTAGTGATATTTTCACACGATAAGCTTATAGGGAAAAAAAAATCCAACATGACTGGTCAATATGGGGATTTTTGTCTTGAATTTCTATCAATTTTCTTAACCTACTGGGGCCACGGGGTTGCTGGAGATTGTCTGGCTATTGTTGGGGAAAGATAGGATATACCCCAGACAAGTCGCCATTCTGTCACAGAGCCTATGAGGCTGGAACAATCGAGTCCACTAGAATAACCAGCAGCACATTGGATAGTGTTATATTTGGGACATTGGTCTTTTAGTTATGACCCAAAGATCATTACTGGAATGAAAATCGACCAGTGTCAGATAAATTCATCTCAACACTGAAAAGAAAAACTCAGTAAATAACCACACCAACAGAGTTTCTTATGCATAAGGGTGAAACAAGTATGATGTGAAGAATAGCATCATCCTTTTCTCAAAGAACTGATTCTCGCCTTGCTCCTTTTATTTGAAAACACAAGTGGGAGGTTCCAACATCCAAACATAGAAACAAAGTTGAATAGTTCATTAGGAGTGTAATGTAATCAGCCTATAGAGGATTGTTTTCAGTTTAACAGCATCATTCCTTATCTGCTAAGAACAATGTGTCAGAATCTCCTATCCTGGTTTTTGAGCATGAAGCAGATGATAAAACAACCAACAATTGTTTTCTGAAAGGAGTAGAAGGGTCATCTGAAAACTACAGCTTGAGTTAACATTTTAAAACACATTTAATCAGTAAGAATAAAACAATTTGTTTCACATCAATCCCTCCTGATAAATTGATAAATGTTAAAATCTCACACCCAACACCACATCTCTTTTCAGTTGTCTGTGATATCTTCATTTTTATAACACTTCTACCAATTTACACTCAGAGGAGACAAGTCTTACATCGTCATCATAGTTTACAAGTCATCACAGTCGTCTTGTCCTGTGGAGAGGAAAAGGAATGTGGCAGTTTATTTGTTCTTTGCACATCTTTAGTTGTAAACGTATTCCTCAAATAATCCACCAAAGTTGAACCGTCACCTGGAGAATGTTGCTGTGTAGGATCAAGGTCTGGTAACCTATAAGAAGGTCCATACAACATTTCAAAAGGCATTAATGCTTGACCTGCCGTAGGTGTAATACGAATACTTAAACTAAGTCACTGCAGTCAGACCACTGCCCTGTTGTCTCCTCCATGCATTTCTATAACTTTGACTTGATAGTGTCATTAGTTCTCTAAACCTATCCTGCTCTTTGTGGGTGCTACCTGCAGTATCTCGTAAGATCTTCACTACCCTGGCATAAGCCTGGCTCAGCCAGGGAGGCTGAGGATTCCCGGTAGTTGGAACATTCCCTCCAGTCTTCCTTCTTGAATAGGGGAACCACCTTGTCTGCCAGTCCAGTGCTACAGTTCCCAATAGACACAATGCTGCAGAGATGCGTCAGCCAAGATACTCCCACAGCGTCCAGAGGCTTGAGAGAGACTCCTGGTACTTTGCCAACGAGACACTCAACTACCTCAGTGACTTCAGCTTAGGTAATGGTAAGCCCCACCCCAAAGTCTTCAGTGTCCGCTTCCACAAGAGGACGCATGTCAGCAGGAACCATGACTCCCTCGTCCATAGGGATGAACTCCAACTCTATCTCTGGGGTCTGTGCCACTGAGTTACCCGCCTTCGACTGCTACCCAAACCACATTGCAACAGCCCCTTTTGAATGTTCCTGCAGGTGGGGGTCCCATGGGAGAATGATCCAAAGTCGTTCCTTTTGGCCCCTCTAAATTAGCTTAAAATGAAAAAGAACTCTTTAAGATGATCTTGACAAGCTTTTCTTCTTACTATCCCTTTTCATATTTATTCATCAAATTTCACACCTTGAAGAGGCAAATCTTTCTATTTCCAGGGTTCACTTTCATTTCTCAGAGGGAAAGGTTTTATACTGTTTGTTTTAAAGCCATTGAATTCTTTAGGGCTCTACCTTATCTTCCACCTAGACTCCACCTTAGAAAAAAGAAGAATTATAAATTCAGGTGTCAGCCCAACACAGGCATTACAACCTGGACAGCAGCCTCAGGTAGGTCTACTGACAAGCTTCATTTTTATCATGTATGTCACATACTTTTCTGTTTCAGAACACTATTTTTATGATAATTTCTAAATATGCATGCCTGTGCATTACCCATGTTTCTAGTGATTTTTCTGAGGGTTCATTTTCACAATTTTTGATAAATTTGGGAGTTTTTTTGTGATGCCGTAGTTTTTTTATACAGTCAAAATGTTTCAAGATGCACATATTGAAGCTCATTAAAAACATAAATGCATTTTTTTTTTTTTGTTTTTAATGTATGTAAAACATAAATATATGAGACATAAACTCCCTAAATACTTTTTCATGATATCAACAGGACAAATTTGAGCCGTTTAAAATAAATAACTGCTCCCAACACTGGGATAAAGCTTTAGTGTGTTAGGAGACATTTTCTAAGAAAAGATTGGTTGCTCACAACAGCTCAAACTTATATATTTTTAATACTGAAAGTTGTAATGTCAGAGGACATTTGTCAGTTTTCTGGGTATGTTTAGTAATAACATTTAAATAAATTACCTTAGCAGCAGATTTACTTCCCTTAGAAAATTGACATACAATTTAAATTTCATAGTTGATTTCTGCATTTTTGAAGGAGCCCTGACCTTTAACTGACCTTTAACTAAGTTAACACAAAATGATACAAAACTAGTCAGTGTCTGTATCAGCCTAACATTAGATCATGTTAAAAACTTTCATGAAATCTGTTTATTTAACTGCATACCAGATGTGTTAAATCATTTCTAATATGTTTTTCCTCAGTAAACGACAAAAGGAGGGATTTCCACTTGAATACACAGGCTGTGTAAAAACATTTTAAGGTCTTGAACTTTGATAAAATAAAGCTCACATATTTTTCTTATTGCTCCTCCAGTTATAAATATGGCATAAAAGAAGAAATGAACATGATTCATGTTTCATGTGATCCTTTTATTTTGTAGTTTATTATTAACTTACTGAGGGGAAGAAACCTATCCCTTTACTGTCAATAAAAGACTTTTTTAGAGTTAAATAATTGTGAAGGATTTTATATTATACAATGACACACAATGAAACTATATGACTTGAAAGTATTTTTATTGAAGCTGATGACAGAAACCAATTTGTACCTCAGAATAACAAGACTCCTGCAAACCCAAAGAAATCTGGATGTTGTCATTGAAATTAAGGAAATAAGCAAAACCTTAGAAGATTTTTTCCCAACCTTTCCTAATAGTGTCATCAGGAAAATGTTGCTTTACGGTTAGTTTTTGTAAAGACAGCTGTGATTTATTTGCTGAGAATAAAAGCAAGCAATCAAGTTGCCACACAAACTGAAAAGAAGTTCTTGCTTCAAGAGTAAACCAAATATTTTTGTGTACTATTCATGTGAGTTCAGCCACTGCCATCAGTGTGTGAATGTCCATTAGAATGCCTGTAAAGAGCTTTGGGGCTTCTGAGAAGGTTGTAAAGGGTGTTATAAGTTTACATCAGTTACCATTTTATTACTTTAGGAGGCTTTGTGCACTAACTGATCTAGTTCAGAGAGGCTTCTTAGTTAGCGTGCAAAAAAAGTGGATCATAGAAAGATTTTAGTTGAATTCTTTTTTAAGTGAGATAAAGACAAAAACACTTTTTTTTTAAATTATACATTTATACATGTAGAAAATACATTTTTTTCTACAAAGTAGTAAAGTTTTCTCCCCTTCTTCAACAGGTTCTGCAGTCATGTTGTGGTTGGTATGGTTATATCTCTGGTATTTACAGAGTGGAGCGCTTGGTTTTGGTATAAACCCATTTTCTGGGGAATCATTTAATCATCAAACAATCACTGAGCGAGCACTCCTGAATGTTACGGCTCAGGTTTGCAGAGCTCTGGCTCTGGCTGAGGGGAAGGACTTCATTTTTCCTGTAAGATTGTAAAACTGTGATGAAATCCAAAACCTTCTGATTGTTGGTTTTTATGATGTCTTCCGCATGAATTATAACCACAAATATAAATGTGTGTGTTTCAGGCACAGCCTTTCACTGCAAAATCCATCGCTAATGCATGTGAAGCCCCAAAGTCATACAAGTTTTTCCTTCCTAACATCTTGTACATCCAAAGCATGAATGCTGCTGTAGATTTACGACGACTCTTTGAAGCTCGTTACCACTGTGATGATGAGCTTTTAATAGAAGGACGAAGGCTCATCACAGATGGTTTATCAGCAGTAAAGGCTGCCAACAAGAAGCAAAGTTTTTTGGCAGCAAGGCTAACTCTTGGAGGGATTCTCCACACCTTACAGGTATTTTTGTGTTTAATCATTGTTTAAAGTCTCACTCCAGCTACCTGTTGATCTATTGTGAAAGCATTCCCAGTAGTATTTTAATTATTACTATGCTATTTTTAGCCTTAATATTTTTAAGACATATTCTCTGAAGCAGAAGTTCATTCGAAATGCTCATCTGGGTTGTGAGCAGGATTGCTAGTGCTAAACTTAGCTTTGCTAATTTTCTCTGCATTAAAAACACCAAAACAGAAATTTAATTGGTCTTTAAAGTCTGAACCATTGACCTTATATAGACAACTAAACTTAGTAAATGAGAAGTATCCCATAAAAAATCTCATATCTACAGTTCATGAAATCAATTAATTTTTCCGTAATATGTTCATTGCCATTTTGGAACCAGACATCCTCAGTAAGCTGTGATTGGTCCATGCTAACCTAGCTAATTTGGCATTTAGCTATTATTTCAGCTACATGCTAGCTGTTTTGGCTAATTTAGGTTTTTTCTCTGTTTTTTTAGGTCATTTTAGCATTTTGCTAATATTTTAGCTTGGCATCAGCTTTAGCCATTTCAGCTATTAGCTTCAGCGTTTTCAGCTATTGGCTTCAGTATTTTAAGTTAGCAATTTCAGCATCTTTAGCTATCAGCAGCCACATTAAGCTTACAGCATTCACACTAGCATTATTACAGGTAATGCTATATATCTTGTTTTGTAAATGGTTTTGTATTATTTTTTTCAGAAATTAATTATTTCAGATTTGGCTCGGTGTGGCTTTCTGGAAAAGCATATATGTTTACGTTTAGGTGGTGATGGTTACATTTTTCATCTGGGCCTACAAACTGATATCAGAGAAGAAAACAGTTATGTTACCCTCAGAAGAAAAAGTTTGAGGACCCCTGGTCAAGGCTGTCCTTTTTGAGGAGAAGTTTGATTTTAACTATTTTCAGTGGTTCTGGGAAAACACCAGATGATGATGATCTGAGGCAGGACTGGCTCCAGGATCCTTTAAACCTTTTTTCTGTGGAATATCTGGACAGCAGGAGGAGGAGTTCAGTTGATATAAAATGTCCAGCAGATCTTCACTGTTTATGGGTTGAAACTGAGCTGTGGGGTTTATACTGGTTTCTAGTGGATAATGTTCATATCCTGGATTTGTAGTTGATGAAACAGTTGTGTGTCTAATTTTTTTTTATTTTATCCCTAAAGAATTTGGGAAATCATTAAAGACGTTGTTGGTGACACTAACACAAGGGGTTCTGTAAACATGTCGACTGTAGGGGATAAAGCCTGGGTCTTATGAGAATTCTTGTTAATGGTATCAGAAAAATAGGACTTCCTTTCATTGCTCTGTTGTAAATTATAAAATTGAAAATTCTCTTTTTAAATGTCATAATCAACCTGCACTTTAATCTTTCTCCATCCGAGTTCAGATTTCAGACAATCTGGGAGTGATGCTATCCATGATATTTGACGGTCACTTTATTATTTGAATGAGTTGTGCTACAGCGACATTTCATGAAAAAAACACAAAAACTAGGATTAGCCAGAAAATGTTAATAACAGGAGGCAGAGGAAGATTGGTTTTTCTAACAACTGAAGATTTGAAATTGATTGTGATAATTCTTTTTTTCAAAACTATACTTTCTCTTACAAAGTGTTGTCTAGAAAGCTATCATGCACTAATTTAAAAATTAGTCAAGTAAAGCAAACTATAGAATGTATAAGATTGACTAAAATTGGATTATTAGACTTTTTTTAATGTAAAATTGTGTTAAACAGCGTTCAGTTCTCTGCTTTGCCAACAAACCGGAAATAACTTTACGCACTGACGGCGATGTCGCCATTTTGTCAGACGTCACATGAGAAGGGTCTTTTATTTGAAAAATAAATAACATGTTGTCCCGCATTTGTCCAGTTTTGACCCAAAATTATTTTATTTTTTTTTTTTGGGGGGGGGGGGGGGGGGGGGGGCAAACACATATATTCCAGAAAATTACTTGATTGTCAGTTTCACAAAACTTAATCCTAACAGTTTTTTCATCTCCACTTTGATATCTGCAGGATTTCTACAGTCACAGCAACTGGGTTGAATTGGGGAACAAATTTCCAAACATAAATATGATCAGACAGAACGCCAACATGGGAAATATTGCAGGTAAAAAACCCAGGTTAGATTAGACCATTTTCTTCACATTTATGAGTCAAAAACAATGGCTAGTGTCAGGTGTTTCTCTGCAGATGAAACCACTGCAACCTGTCGCAGCTGCAATGGGGACGACTGCCGCAATAATATTTTGGAGGATGTGATATCAAGAAATATTCTGACATCTGGATACTTTGTTGTTTGGCCTTTATCTTCAAACAAACCTAAAGGTTTCATTCAAAAAATTATCATGATTCATAAAAATGTGTTGTATTTTTCTTTTGAGTTTATATCTCTTGTGTTGAGTTGGTGGAACATTAGTGCTCACTTTAGATTTGCTTTTTAATGTCCAAATATATTTGTACAGTGTATGTGTTTCTACTTGAGAAGTATAAAATTCAATTGACTTTTTTTTGTTTGTTTGTTTGTTCTTGGTTTTGTTTTATCAGGAAAGTGCAGCCATGGAGGTTTCTTTGATGCAACAAGTTCGGTTGAGCCTAAAGGTGGGATCAACAAAGACGCATTGGACGCCAGTCACGGATATCTTCACGAGAAAGCAGCAGAGCTGGCAATAGCTGCAACCAGTCAACTTCTGGAGGACATTCGAGGAGCTTCTGGGGACAGAGAATTCCTTCAGTATTAAAACACTTTTACATTCCTGTTACACTTGCTGTTCAAAGCAGAATTTAACTCTTTAAGCATTCCTAACATCCATTTAAACATGTTTTAATCCTCTAGGTTGATGGGAATCTCAAAGGGATCAAGTAAAGCTCTTTGTTTTGTGGTAGACACAACAGGAAGTATGGGTGACGACATTGCAGCTGTACAGAACGTCACTTCTACTATTATTGATAATAAGGTTGGAACAGAGGATGAACCTTCACTCTACATTCTTGTACCTTTCAATGATCCAGGTACGTTATAAGAACTTCAATTTTAAAATCTTGTTAAATATTTCTTATGTTCTTAATTATTGTTTTTTACAATTACCAGAATACTTCCCTTTTCAAAAAATAAAGTATAAGCAATGTTTCTAAAGAGAAATGAAAACATGTTTTTTTATCTCATGTGAATCACAGATTTCGGGCCTCTGATAAGAACTACAGATGCAGAGGACTTCAAACGTCATATTTATTCATTAAGAGCAGACGCAGGTGGAGATATTCCAGAAATGAGTCTGTCAGGACTTCAGGTTTTATGCACTACTTTAGCATTTACTATCAAACCTTTGATATTCTAGAAATTACAACTTTTGTTTTAACTTTTTTTTGTAGCTGGCTCTTACTGGCTCTCCTCCTAATTCTGAGATCTTCCTCTTCACTGATGCTCCTGCCAAAGATGAATACCTGAAGAACTCAGTGATTGCACTCATAGAGCAGAGCAAGACAGTTGTGAGTACTTCCATGCAGATATAAAATATACCAGCATGCCGCTAAGAAACCTGTGACACACAATTTTTGAACTGCCATCAACATGATTTAGTTTGAAAAAAAAAACTATGACTATTATTTTTGAGCAATTTTTCAGACAAAAGCATCAACCAGCAATAAAGATTGAAATAATGAATTACTTTCTCAAACTAATGTAGAAATATTCAAAGGGATCAGGGTTTTGTTCTAAACTCAGATTCAAGTGTTGTTAAGGAGACTAAATCAGTTTCATTTTAGGGTTTGACTGTGTCCAAGATGGACTGTTGATCCAAACACAGGAAAGGAAGAGACCGGATCCTGTTTTGTGGTTAATCAATTTATTTGGCAGCAGATCCTGAATACTGGTTTAGTATTATAGGTCAATGACTCAATATCCAAATATTAGCCCCAGTAACCAAAGAAGAAACGGATATCTTAACACTTTAACGCTTTATCAAAGACAAACTCAGCTGAGATGTGAACTGGAACTAATCTGACTGATCAAAATACGCAGATCAAGCATCACATCCTATAATACCTAAAGACAGTCTAAACTTTTGTTACCAGCAGCTTAATGCTTAGAATCACCTTTAAAGTAACCTTGTTCTGAAAAGACTAGAAAAGGAACAGAAGTGACTTAAACTGTGAAGCATCAGATGTTTTTTGACACAATTTTAAAAGAAAATGTTTTACCTCATATTCAGTTTCCATATTTCCTTTTCACTGATTCAGGTGAACTTCATGATCACCAACGTACTAGGGTTCCGCCATCGCAGACAAGCTGATGAAAATCAACATCAATTGCAGACCGAGCGGATGGCGAGAGCAGATTCTCAGCTGTACAGAGATCTGGCTCAAGCATCAGGAGGACAAGCAATTCAAGTTTCTAAAAATCAGCTTCTCCAGGCCACCAACATAATCATAGAGTCCACAAGCTCCTCTCTGGTATGTTCTCCCAATTTTCACCAGCTAATTCTATCATGCCAGAAATTTCCAATTATTCTTTTTTTTAATTATTATTTTTTAAATACCAGGTAACTCTTCTGCAAGCAAACAGGAATATGGGGAGGCCAGAAATTTACACTTTCAGTGTTGATGACACATTAACAGATCTGATCATTTACATCACTGGAAGTTCTGTTGACTTCACACTTGTCAATCCATCAGGTGACTATGTTGATAAATTAAAATTACTTTTTTTTTTTGTTTAATTACACTCCAAAGACAAAACAAAAAACTAAAAATAGTGGCACAGTCTGACAACAGAGCTGAGATCCTTGTCTAGCAAAAATTTGACCATGACATATAAAAACAATAAACAATAAACAAAACATGTATAACATGTATAACCAGAATCCTCTTTAATTTTTAGGTGAGCTTCATAATAGCACCTCCACAGGATCATCAATCATCACAGATGAGTTGGTGGGAAACTTACGGACTCTACGGTTGCGGGCCCAAGTTGGATTGTGGGAACTGAGAATAGGGTCAACAAATCCCTATAACATGATGGTTGTAGGTGAGACATCAAACAAAGCTTAAGTTGATCTATTACATCATGTTTTTGCTCAAATGTGATTTATCTTGCATTTCTTATCAAACCAAATGGCAACGAAGTCACTAAGAAGTAGGTATTTGTTGTAGAATATTCAAACAGTGTATGAATTTTAGCTGTTTATATTTAGCGTTAAGAAGTCTCATAGTCATGCGGGCCTTACCATTCAAATAGTTCTGAAAAACAACAAATGTAACAAGTCCGCATCGGCCTCCAAGCACCGCATTGCAAGGCAGGGACACCTGATTGGATCAAATCTAGACCAATCAGCAGGTTGTTGGGTGTGGGACAAACTAACGCTGAGAAAAAAATTTTGTATGCAAAATCAAAGATAGAGCTAAAGCAAGATGAGCCACTATGCATCTAAAAACGTTTGTGCTGCAATCGCAAAATTTTTTTTGAAAGCAAAAGAAAGTTTTTGAAAGCAAACAATAAATATTATTATTTGTAAATTATGATTTTTTTTCTTACCACTTTACACTTCGTTTACAATTTCGAACATTTTGATGTAAAATCTGTGACTTTTGGTTGCAATATGGTGGCACAAAAATCACTCCACAGCCAGCACGTCAAGAAACGACAACACCAAAAATGTCAATTTATACCCTCGTGCTCTCTTATGGGGTCCAGGTGACCCCACCCTTACATTAAGGCATTAGCCCTTCCATGACAAAGGTGGACAAGACTTCATGTCTGTCGTTGGACTGTCATGATTCCGTGCTTAGGTTTTGTCATCTTCTGTTTTCCCTGTCAGTTTCACCATGTTCAAGTTAACCATCCACAGCTGTCTTCATTTAGTTAATCAACCTCAGTGTATTTAAGTGTCTGGTTTTCAGTTTCTCATTGTCAGCTCATCTGCTCTTTTACGTTCTGTCACCTCACTGGTTTGTGCTCCTGTTTTGGTCCTGTTTAAGTTGTTTTAGTAAATGTTTATGTTTCTGCCACCAAGTCTGGTCTCCTGCATTTGGGTCCTCCACCACTATCCCTGACATGGACACCAGTAAAGATCGACATTCATTAAAAAAAAAAAGTTCTTGCTGCCACAGAACAAAAGTTCTTCCTAGCATACATTGCAGTGGCCACCATTTTGGTCTTTTATTTATTTATGTATTTATTTTTTAAGTTTCCATCCTTCAACCTCCGTTGGCATGTTGTTATGGTACCCGAGTCTTCCTAAAACTTCCTGTGACATCACAACTGACCTGGATTAATCGACAATTAAATTAGGTGTAGACTATATTAACACTATTTTGATATTCGACATAGTCATGACAAATCAACAAATCGAAGCAGCCCTAATGTGTAACAATAAAAACTACCTTAATTAAAACAAACACACTGTAAAAAAACTGACCAACCTCAGAGCCCTGTGTGTGGAGAGAAAATAGACTCACTCTGATTTGTGTGTGCGTAATTCTTGATTTGTGCGTAAATTACGATCTGTAAGTGCGTATTTTTTGATTTGTCCATGCAAAATTCTGTAGGTCGAAGCACCCTTTTCTGGAAATATTCTTATTTTTAAAGAGATAAGTGTTTTAAAAACGCTTATTTAGACTTTTTATATTAATTATCGGGAATATATTTTTAAGAAAGTGGGAAAATGTCAAGTTTTACCAGATGTTATTCACAATCGAAGTTTAAGACGGCTGACAAGAAAGCTATGGTGAATGAGCATTCTGGTAGTACTTGAACGCATCACTCACTGACGAATTTGTGAGATGTGAAAAGAGTCTCACGGTAAATCCGTGCATAACTTAGGCTGCGTGTGTGCATAAAAGGTGATCCGTGCGTGTTTTTAAAAAGATTTTTTTGTGTAATTACTTTCAGGCTGTTGTAAATTTAATTTGTGCATGTGTAAATTGTATTTTTTAAATTTATGTAATTTTTTTATTTTTGTAAAAAACACATTATATAAGTTACAAATCAAGAATTATGCATGCACAAATCAAAAATACGCACACACAAATCAGAGTGAGGCTATTTTCTCTCCATACCTGTGGTAAACCATGACTGACCTGTTTTTATTATTGGAAGCTGTTAATGTACATTGTTCCTTCCTTTAATTTCTTCTTTTACTTGTATTATTTACAGGTCAGAGTCCTATTGACTTCATATTTAGATTCATGGTGCAATCTCAGGGCCCACTAGGAGGATTTGACCTCTTGGAAAATCGTCCAACAGCTGGTAAAAAAAAAAAAAAAAACTCTTTTTCTTTGCTTTTGAGCATTCCCCAGCTTTGAGTCATTCGGTTTGACCAGATTTTCTCTCCTTTAAAGGCAGTAACACCAGTCTGCAGGTGACTCTACTTGAGGCTGACTCCAGCACAGTGACAGAAGTCACTTTAGTCGAATCCTCAGGATCTGGGCAAGTTAACGGACTTGTGGAGGCTCAGGGTGGAGGACAATACTGGGTCCAGTTTGACAAGATACCATCAGTTGAGTTTGTGGTATTAGTGAAAGGACAGATTATCAACAGTACAACTTCTGGAGCATCCTCAGTGACATTCCAGAGACAGTCTACAACCAGCCTGAGAGCCTCTGCACTAACTGTTACTGTGGTAAGAAAAAAATATTTTAAAACTGTTTTAACTGAAATTAAATATATTTATTTATTTGTCTCATTTTATTGTTTGTTTTTTTTCAGTCTGATACAGAATATATCTTAGAGCCTGGAACTCCACTCCTTGTTCCCTTTTCTGTGATGACCACTGGTGATGGAGGAAACTTTGTAATCAAAGCTACAAATGATCAAGGTTTTGAGTTGACTTTCCCATCCAGTTTGACCCTGGAAAGTGGAGGTAGTGCCAACGGTACAGCCAGAATCACAGCACCTTCTACCTCCCAGTCTGGTACTGGTGTCACACTGACCATAGAGGCTGAAGCTCCAGGAGGTGCAGACACCAACTATGATGTGCTGCATCTCACTGTTCTTCCTAAGGTCCATATGAAGAAGATTACATTTCTATACATTTTTGACATGTTTGTGTTTTATTTTCTATTTAATCATTTTCTTCCACTTTCAGGTGACAGATTTTTCTCCTCCAGTTTGCCAGCTGGTTAGTCTCCAATCCAACTGCAGTGACAACTGCAACCAGTCTATGTGGGAGCTCTCAGTTGAAGTGACTGATGGAGAAAATGGGACTGGGATAGATCTCATCAGTCTCAGAGAAGGCAACGGCATCTTAAACTCCAATATGACAACAGCCAACGGGAGTGTGACGCTGGTATCCTACAACGCATCCTGCTGCTCGCCTAACGTGCAGATAGTGGTTGTAGATCTAGTGGGTAATGTGGAAGTCTGCAGTTATTCTGTTGCCCCAATAGTCAGTCCAACTATCAGTCCGACTGTCGGTTCAACAGTCAAACCAAGTTCCTCAACAACTACTTCATCATCCAGAGCTGTTGAGCCCTGTCTTGTTGTCCTTATCATGATGATTTTAGGGCTTATGTTGGGCTGTGAGATGGGATAAATTTCAATGCTGTCAAGTGTTATTCAGGGCTGGCCTGGGCATTTGCGACCTGCGCCTCGGGCATCATCTGCTGGAGGGGGTGCCAAATTGCAATGATTAGACTATATATTCATATTTTTTTTTTTTTTTTTTTAAGTGTGACACACCACTCATTTCATGTAAAATGTAAAAAAGGTATTACTTAAAAACGTAAATAATAAAACTCATTATTCAATCATTTTCCCCGATGCAGTGCCCCTCATTACCTAAAGCAGCCGCTATCTAAACTAGGTGGTGGTTGGGTCGTGTGGGGGGTTGTCGCCGTTAGTACTCTTGTTTTTGGTCGAAAAAGAAGAATTTTTTTCTCTTTTTTTTTTTCTACATCAGAAATCTTTAAATCTTTAACCTTAAACACTGGAGTTGCCTGTCAAAACATCTACAATGCACAGACAGTAATAACAAGTGGTGGTGGTGCTGCCATTAGCACTGTTGTTGTCTATTTCAAAGGTTGGTGGTACCCCTGTCGGGTGAGGTGTTAGGTTTTATTTTGTTTTTGCTTTTTTTTTTTTTTTTTTGGGGTGGGGGGGGGGGGTGTCACGTTGGGTTTTGCCTAGCACCCCATGCAGCCAATAGCTGGGTTAAGATGGTGTAGAAAATCCCCCGCAGGATGTTAAAAAGGCCCTACCAGGTTTTAAATGCATTTTACTGTTTATTCCTCACTATAAAGAACCCTCAAACGGCACTTTGATCAGTTCATGTATTTAAGAGTAATCCTCTAAAAACCTGTGCTGTCTGCAGCAGCCCGTCCCATACCCACAAAAACAAGCGTCGGTACAATCAACTCCTGGTACTTTGCCAACGAGACACTCAACTACCTCAGTGACTTCAGCTTAGGTGATGGTAAGCCCCACCCCAAAGTTTTCAGTGTCCGCTTCCACAAGAGGACGCATGTCAGCAGGTAACATGACTCCCTCGTCCATAGTGATGAACTCCAACTCTATCTCTGGGGTCTGTGCCACTGAGTTACCCACCTTCGACTGCTACCCAAACCACATTGCAGCAGCCCCTTTTAAATGCTCCTGCAGGTGGGGGTCCATGGGAGAATGATCCCAAGTCGTTCCTTTCAGCCCCTCTAAATTAGCTTAGAATGAAAAAGAACTCTTTAAGATGATCTTGACAAGCTTTTCTTCTTACTCTCCCTTTTCATATTTATTCATTAAATTTCACACCTTGAAGAGGCAAATCTTTCTATTTCCAGAGTTCACTTTCATTTCTCAGAGGGGAAGGTTTTATACTGTGTGTTTTAAAGCCATTGAATTCTTTAGGGCTCTACCTTATCTTCCACCCAGACTCCACCTTAGAAAAAAGAAGAATTATAAATTCAGGTGTCAGCCCAACACAGGCATTACAACCTGGACAGCAGCCTCAGGTAGGTCTACTGACAAGCTTCATTTTTATCATGTATGTCACATACTTTTCTGTTTCAGAACTCTATTTTTATGACAATTTCTAAATATGCATGCCTGTGCATTACCCATGTTTCTTGTGATTTTTCTGAGGGTTGATTTTCACAATTTTTGATAAATTTGGGAGTTTTTTTGTGATGCTGTAGTTTTTTTTATACAGTCAAAATGATTCAAGATGCACATATTGAAGCTCATTAAAAACATAAATACATTTTATTTTTTTTTTATCATGTAGGTTGTTATATATTGGTTGTGTGAGTTTTGTCCCTAACGTGTTGCCGTAGAATGTTCTCGCTAGAAAGAAAGAGAAGCGAAGTCACGTGTAAGAGTGTATGTGAAAGATGGGGAATTAAAACACTCGTGTGCAGCTCAACTTGGCCTCCCGTTCTTTTATTTGAAGTTGTTAAACTAGGAGGAGTACACAACAAAACTGGCGACGAGGTATGGCCCTACGTTTGCTTCGGGGACTCTTCGTTTGGTGCGGCGCCGGCTGTGAATGCGAGCACGGCGCGGAGATACCGCTCCGGGTTGGGAGCGCGAGCTGACGCAGCGGACATGTGGACAGATGTCACCTTTTCTCGACGGATCACGTTTCCGCGGTAACAGAGAAAGGAAGTATCTCCCTCCACAAGAAGTTGCACGGGAAAATAAAGGTCCACGTGAGTCGAAAAAAAAAAAAAGACGAAGAAAAAGAGACGCTTTTTTTTTTGTTGTTAAACAATGGCTGCACTGGTCGGAAATATAGGACCATATGAGGAAAATGCTGAGCAATGGAGCTCATACACAGAAAGATTTGAGTATTTTGTTCTAGCAAACAAGATCAAAGGAGATGTTCTTGTACCAACATTTTTGAGTGTTATGGGAGGAAAAACATTCAACCTGCTGCGCAGTCTGGTGCAACCTGCAAAGCCAGGAGAGAAGTCCTATGAAGAAATTGTGACAATTTTAAAGAATCGCTATGCACCAAAACCACTGATCATTGCAGAAAGATTCCGGTTTCATAAAAGAAATCAAGAAGAAGGAGAATCTGTTGCACAATTTGTGGCCGTTCTAAAACAGTTGTCTGAACACTGTGAATTGGACGTTCACTTTGTGACACGTCTCCGTGATACGCGTTGAGGTAGTGTGTGGTCTGCACAGTGAAGCTATTCAGAAAAGACTGCTAACAGAAGCTAACTTCACACTCGAGAAAGCCATCGAAGTAAGCACATCTATGGAAATGGCTGCTAGAGAGGCCCAGCAGCTCAGTGCATCAACTCAAGTGCACAAGTTTGTCACTCAGGTCCGAAAGGAGTCGTTACAAGGTCAGCCATGTTATACATGTGGAAAAACAGGACATTTAGCCAATGAATGTTGGTGTAAAGACGTGAACTGTAGAAAACGTGGAAAGAAAGGTCACATTGAACGTGCCTGCAGGAACCAAAATATTCAAACTCGCAAACACCACCAAGTGAAAAAGAAAAGTGGACCGCACAGATATAAAAAGAAACATGTTCACAAAATGGAACATGAACATGAGGAAGATAGTGACAGTGAAGATCAAAAGGAAGTGCATGTTTTGTCCATGGATGACGATGAGGATGATGGATACTGGATCACAATGCTGTTTGAGAACACACCTGTGCGGATGCAGGTGGACACGGGTACACGTGTTTCTTTGATGTCAGAAAAAGTTTACAAGGCAAAGTTAAAGCACCTGATTCTAAACAAAACCAAACTTAAACTGAGAACCTACACCGGCGAACCTGTTTCAGTGGTAGGCGTGATTAACGTAACAGTGAAATATCAAACTCAGATGTCAACGCTTCCACTGTACGTTGTCGCAGGGGATCGCCCAGCTTTGCTTGGTCGTAGATGGCTTAAGAAGATCAGATTAAACTGGCAAGAAGTGTTTGTGATCCGAGAAAAAGGAGCAGAGCCATTACAGGAGATCCTAAAGAAATACTCCAAAGTTTTTGATGGAAAACTTGGCAGTATGAAAGACATTAAGGTTAATCTAGCAGTAAAACCAGGAAGTACACCAAAATGTCTAAAGGCCAGACCTGTTCCATATGCTATTAAAACAAAAGTTGAAGCAGAATTAGATAGGTTGGTTGAAAATGGAGTGCTAGAACCCGTGAGCACCAGTGAATGGGCTACACCGATTGTGCCCATCATGAAAAAGGATGGAACACCTCGGATTTGTGGTGATTTTAAGGTCAAAGTAAATCCAGTTCTGATTACTGAACTGTACCCATTACCCCTCATTGATGATTTATTCTCAGGGCTGGCTGGAGGACAGAAGTTCAGTAAGATAGATTTGTCACAAGCGTATCTACAGATGCACATGGAACCAGAGTCACAGGAACTGTTAACCATTGTCACTCACAAAGGACTGTACAGATACCGGAGACTTCCATTTGGAATAACATCTGCTCCTACTTTATTCCAAAGAGCTATGGATCACATCTTAAGTGGACTAACAGGTGTTCAGTGTTACCTGGATGACCTGCTTATCACTGGACCAGATGAGTAGACACACTTGAAGAATCTGGATGCAGTGTTCCAACGACTAGAGAACTACGGTTTGAAGGTTCAGAAGGACAAATGTGAGTTTTTCAAGTCCTCTGTGGAGTACTTAGGACATGTCATAGACAGAAAAGGTCTCCACAAAGCACCATCAAAAGTGAAAGCAATCACTGAAGCTCCAGCACCGAAAAAATGTGAGTCAGTTGAGGTCATTCCTGGGACTCTTGACTTACTATGCAAGATTTGTGCCTAACCTAGCACACAAGTTAAAGCCCCTGCACGATCTGCTTAACAAAACAACCCCATGGAAGTGGACGGAAAACTGTAAAAAGGCATTTATCCAAGTTAAGTTGGATCTCACAAAGTCTGAAGTGCTTGTTCATTTTAACTATAAGCTACCATTACAACTGGCATGTGACGCTTCGCCTTATGGACTGGTCAGGTGAGGAAAGACCTATCGCCTTTACATCAAGAACTCTGAGAAAATCAGAAAGCAACTACGCACAGATTGAGCGAGAGGCACTGTCAATCGTGTTTGGAGTGAAGAAATTCCATAAATATCTGTTTGGGAGAAAATTCATCCTGTTGACAGACCACAAACCTTTGACAACCATTTTTGGCCCTCGCACGGGCATACCATCACTGGCTGCTAGCCGAATTCAGCGGTGGGCTTGCTTTTATCAGCACATCAGTCAGTTAGTCAGCCGAGCATCAAAATGCTGACAACTTTCAAGACTTCCCTTGCCTGAGAAGTCCTGCAGAGTCTTCTCCAGCTGAGATACTCTTTTTCAAGACAGTTTCTTCGGCTCCTGTAACTGCGGCTCATGTGAAGAAACATACCCGGACTGATCCGACCATGTCTGAAGTCTTGGACATTGTTACGAGTGAGAGGAGAGGAGAGATGACACCAAGCCTGAAGCCCTACCTGGTAAGACAGAATGAACTTTCTATCCTCATTCCAGCACATCTGAGGGAGAAGGTGTTGACTGAACTACACACGGGACATTGTGGGGTGGTACGAATGAAGGAAATCGCACGCAGTTATTTCTGGTGGCCTGGTCTAGATGCAGACATAGAAAGGAAAGCTTTGTCATGCTCTGACTGTCAGAAATTGAGAAACCAACCACAACTGGCCCCGTTTCACCCGTGGGATTGGCCTGAAGAACCATGGCAAAGGATCCATGTTGATTTTGCTGACCCCTTTGAAAATCAGATGTTTCTGGTGGTTGTTGACGCTCATAGCAAACGGCCGGAGGTAGTCGTGATGAAGAACACGTCTGCAGAGAGAACTGTTGAGGAGCTAAGAACAATCTTTAGCCGTTTTGGGTTGCCACAACAGCTTGTAAGTGATAATGGCCCACAGTTTGTGTCGGAGGTGTTCAACACATTCATGGAAGAAAATGGCATAACGCACATCAAATCTGCGCCATATCACCCATCTACAAATGGACTGGCTGAAAGATTTTTTCAAACGTTTAAGCAAGCTCTCAAGTCCTCTCCGCGCACACAGACCTTAAACTGACGCTTAAATGCTTTTCTGTTGTCATACCCCAACTCCCCTCATGCAACCACAAGGGTTTCTCCTGCCTCATCCATCTTCAAGATGCAGCTTTTGAAATCGACTTGATCTGTTAAGACCACATAAGACAAAAGAAACTGTACACATGCAACAGCAAAAGCAAAGAGAGAGGCGAAACAAGTCCAACTTACAAAGTTTTGCAAAGGGTGACACAGTGCTCGCTCGGAATTACTGAAGTGGTGAAAAGTGGATCCCAGTGACAATAGTCACTAAAACTGGTCCTGTGTCATACACCGTTGAAACCGGAGATCATCTAACATGGAGAAGACATGTGGACCAGCGGCTTCATACTTCAGAACTAAACGTTGACCCACATCTCAAAACATCTTTTGTTCCAGAGATTGACATTGGCCAGGAACAACTTTCTGGAAAAGAGCCGCAAGCGGAACCTCCGGATGATAATCCATCTATTTCCACACCGCCTTTGATGGGTTCTTCAGAAAGTGCTCCTAGCTCAGAAGATATGGATTTTCAGAAAGACATTACATCTCATTCCCCAAGAGGTTGTGTTTATCCCAAACGGAACTGACGACCTCCAGAGAGACTTTGTTTGTAGATTAGTGACCAACCCTCTACATTGGGACAGAATAATTCCCAGGGTTGAGTCTGGATTGGAGGTAGTCTACCCTCCTTCCCTAGTTAGGATTTGTTTATCCTTGACATGTTAAGAAAGAAAAACATTTTTTATTAGTTTATTTTGTTCAAAGAAACTAACTGAAGGAAACTGAACACATAGGTTGTTTATTTTGTTACAGTGACATTCACATTAAGGGGAAAGGAATATGTTATATATTGGTTGTGTGAGTTTTGTCCCTAACATGTTGCTGTAGAATTTTCTCGCTTGAAAGAAAGACAAGCGAAGTCACGTGTAAGAGTGTATGCGAAAGATGGCGAATTAAAACACTCGTGTGCAACTCAACTTGGCCTCCCGTTCTTTTATTTGAAGTTGTGAAACTAGGAGGAGTACACAACATAGGTCACATACTTTTCTGTTTCAGAACTCTATTTTTATGATAATTTGCCTGTGCTTTAGTCATCTACCATCTCATGTGTCTTGTGAGTTTTCTGAAGGCTTATTTTCACAATTTTAGATAAATTTGGGAGTTTTTTTTGTGATGCTCTAATTTTTTTATTCATTCAAAATAATTCAAGACGTACTAATTGAAGCTCATTGAAAATATATGTATTTTTGCTGTTTTTAATGTATGTAAAGCAAAAATATATGAGACATAAACTCCCTAAATACTTTTTCATGATATCAACAGGACAAATTCGAGCCGTTTAAAATAAATAACTGCTCCAAACACTGGAATAAAGCTTTAGTGTGTTATGGGACATTTTCTAAGAAAAGATTGGTTCCTCACAACAGCACAAACTTATATATTTTTTGCTATTGAAAGTTGAAATGTCAGAGGACATTTGTCAGTTTTCTGGGTATGTTTAGTAATTACATTTAAATAAATTACCTTAGTAGCAGATTTACTTTCCTTAGAAAATTGACATACAATTTAGAAGTCAGAGTTGATTTCTGCAGCCCTTTTCGCCTTTTTTATGTTAACTTATAACTGACCTTTAACTAAGTTAACACAAAATTATACAATACTAGTCAGTGTCTGTATCAGCCTAACATTAGATCGCGTTAAACACTTTCATGAAATCTGTTTATTAAACTACATACCAGATGTGTTAGATCATTTCTGATGTGTTTATCCTCAGTAAACGACAAAAGGAGGGATTTCCACTTGAATACACAGGCTGTGTAAAAACATTTCAAGGCCTAGAACTTTGATTAAAATAAAGCTCACATATTATTTTACTGCTCCTCCAGTTATAAATATGGCATGAAAGAAGAAATGAACATGATTCATGTGATGCTTTAATTTTGTACTTTATTAACAACTTACTGAGGGGAAGAAACTTATCACTTTACTGCCAATGAATGACTGTTTTTCAGAGTTAAATAATTGTGAAGGATTTTATATTATACAATGACCCACAATGAAATTGACTTGAAAATATTTTTATTGAACCTGATGACAGAAACCAATTTGTACCTCAGAACAACAAGACTCCTGCAAACCCAAAGAAATCTGGATGTTGTCATTGAAATTAAGAAAATAAGCAAAACCTTAGAAGATTTTTTCCCAACATTTCCTAATTGTGCCATCAGGAAAATGCTGATTTACGGTTAGTTTTTGTAAAGACGGCTGTGATTTATTTGCTGAGAATAAAAGCAAGCAATCGAGTTGCCACACAAACTGAGAAGAAGTTCTTGCTTCAAGTGTAAATCAAATATTTTTGTGTACTATTCATTTGAGTTCAGCCACTGCCATCAGAGTGTGAATGTCCATTAGTATGCCTGTAAAGGGCTTTGGGGCTTCTGAGAAGGTTGTAAAGTGTCTTATAAGTTGACACCAATGTTAAAACCCCAAGATCCAGTCTATGGGGTCTCTTTGTGTGTTAAGTGTAATAAATAACCATAGGTATGATAAATGATTATATATGTGTGACTATATGCAATCAAACTTGTTTTCTGCTTCTTAATGTAAGCTTTGTGTGTTAATTTCCGAGAAAGCAGGATGCTTTTTGTTTTGTTTTGCTTTTTTGTTTGTACCTGCAAAAGACCACATATTGCTGAACGTTTGCTGAGGCCTGCAGAAAACCCTTCAAAGGCAATCTGTTTGTGCTTCTGCAAAACCACACGAAGACAGGAAGCAACAGGCCCCAGCAACGGTGCCCAGTGACACGAAGGAGCATCGTGTTAAGCGCAGAGGGGTATAAAAAAAAAAACATTTTATCTTCACCACTTCAGTGGTGAGGATGAGATTTGATTTTCTTTTGCTTCCCTCCACCACTTCAATCGAACTGGAGCTTTTTTAGCAGCATAGAAAAAAGAAAAAAAAAAAAAAAGAAAATAACACAGAAAAAGGGGAATTAGATAGGGGCCCCACATCTGTAGGCGGATAAAGGGGAGAAAAAGATAACGTTGCATTTTGCCTTTTTTCTTAAATAAACGGGTTGATATACCAAAGTTTATTTCTTTGATTTTTCTTTCATCTGACCTTCGTGAGTGGAGACACCTTCACCAACATCAGGTGAGCCCCAGATGCCTATGAAGCTAGAGAGACATATTTAAATAATACAAATACCTTATCATTTGTGTACAAGAGATGTGTCTATCATTTAAAAAGGGATAGTCTTCTAGATTCGGTCAGACGGGAAACCCTGATTCATCATTATGATACATAGGCCTTAAACTGTCGTGAACTTTCAGAAGCTGTCTCATATGTTCACTATTCCACTACGATGCACACACTATTGTTGGTAGGCAAACCTATTGAAGATTTTTCCCATGTGCCTATTTAAAGTCCTACCTGAACGTTTCTAATAGTGATATTTAGTAAACCATAGTAGGTAGAATGCACAAGTCTTTCCTCTCTTGTGGATAAAAAATAAAAGAGTAGTCTCACACGCCTTTTCCCAGTGTGTAGAAATAATTCAGATAATCAAAATCACGAGAGTCTCACTAGTAAATAAATAACAAAGAGAGGAGCCAAAATCTCAATACAGGCAGTCAGTTCCTGTGACAGACGGCGCCTCAACACCAGTTACCATTTTATTACTTTAGGAGGCTTTCTGCACTAACTGATCTAGTTCAGAGAGGCTTCTTAGTTAGTGTGCAAAAAAAAGTGGATCATAGAAAGACTTAAGCAGAAAAGTGAGATACAGACAAAAATACATTTTTTCTACAAAGTAGTAATGTTTTCTCCCCTTCTTCAACAGGTTCTGCAGTCATGTTGTGGTTGGTATGGTTATATCTCTGGTATTTACAGAGTGGAGCTCTTGGTTTTGGTATAAACCCATTTTCTGGGGAATCATTTAATCATCAAACAATCACTGAGCGAGCACTCCTGAATGTTACGGCTCAGGTTTGCAGAGCTCTGGCTCTGGCTGAGGGGAAGGACTTCACTTTTCCTGTAAGATTGTAAAACTGTGATAAAATCCAAAACCTTCTGATTGTTGGTTTTTATGATGTCTTCAGCATTAATTATAACCAGAAATATAAATATGTGTGTTTCAGGCACAGCCTTTCACTGCAAAGTCCATCGCTAATGCATGTGAAGCCCCAAAGTCATACAAGTTTTTCCTTCCTAACATCTTGTACATCCAAATCATGAATGCTGCTACAGATATACGTCGACTCTTTCAAGCTCGTTACCACTGTGATGATGAGCTGTTAATAGAAGGACGGAGGCTCATCACAGATGGTTTATCAGCAGTAAAGGCTGCCAACAAGAAGCAAAGTTTTTTGGCAGCAAGGCTAACCCTTGGAGGGATTCTCCACACCTTACAGGTATTTTTGTGTTTAATCATTGTTTAAAGTCTCACTCCAGCTACCTTTTAATCTACTGTGACATCATTCCCAGTAGTATTTTAATTTTAATTCTAATTGCTACTTTTAGCCTTAATATTTTTAAGACATATTCTCTGAAACAGAAGTTCGTCCAAAATGCTCATCTGGGTTGTGAGCAGGATTGCTAGTGCTAAACTTAGCTTTGCTAATTTTCTCTGCATTAAAAACACCAAAACAGAATTTTAATTGGTCTTTAAAGTCTGAACCATTGACCTTATATAGACAACTAAACTTAGTAAATGAGAAGTATCCCATAAAAAATCTCATATCTACAGTTCATGAAATCATTAAATTTTTTCGTAATATGTTCGTTGCTATTTTGGAACCAGACATCCTCAGTAAGCTGTGATTGGTCCATGCTAACCTAGCTAATTTGGCATTTAGCTATTATTTCAGCTACATTCTAGCTGTTTTGGCTAATTTAGGCTTTTTCTCTGTTTTTTAGGTCAATTTAGCATTTTGCTAATATTTTAGCTTGGCATCAGCTTTAGCCATTTCAGCTATTAGCTTCAGCGTTTTCAGCTATTGGCTTCAGTATTTTAAGTTAGCAATTTCAGCATCTTTAGCTATCAGCAGCCACATTAAGCTTACAGCATTCACACTAGCATTATTACAGGTAATGCTATATATCTAGTTTTTTTTAAAATGGTTTAGTCTTATTTTTTTCAGAAATTAATTATTTCAGATTTGGCTAGGTGTGGCTTTCTAGAAAAGCATACATGTTTACGTTAAGCCTGTGATTGTTACATTTTTTATCTTGGCCTACAAACTGACCCCTGCCTGACATCAGAGAAGAAAACAGTTATGTTACCCTCAGAAGAAAAAGTTTGAGGACCCCAGCTGGTCAAGACTGTCCTTTTTTAAAGAGAAGTTTGATTTTAACTGTTTTCAGTGGTTCTGGGAAAACACCAGATGATGATGATCTGAGGCAGGACTGGCTCCAGGATCCTTTAAACCTTTTTTCTGTGGAATATCTGGACAGCAGGAGGAGGAGTTCAGTTGATACAAAATGTCCTGCAGATCTTCACTGTTTATGGGTTGAAACTGAGCCGTGGGGTTTATACTGGTTTCTAGTGGATAATGTTCATATCCTGCATTTGTAGTTGATGAAACAGTTTTTTTTTTATTTTATCCCTAAAGAATTTGGGAAATCATTACAGACTTTGGTGGAGTAAAGTTCTAATGACACTAACACAGGGGGTTCTGTAAACATGTCGAGTTAAGTTAAGCAAACTACAGAATGTATAAGATTGACTAAAATTGTATTATTACTTATTTTTAAATGTAAAATTGTGTTAAACAGCGTTCAGTTCTCTGTTTTGCCAAAAAACTGGAAATAACTTTATACACTGACGGCGATGTCGCCATTTTGTCCTACGTCACATGAGAAGGGTCTATTATTATTAAAACAAATAGCATGTTTTCTGCTTGTCAAGTTTTGACCCAAAATGTTTTTTTGTTTTGTTTTGTTTTTTTTTGTGGGGGGAGGGACAGACGGACGGAGACACATACATTCCGGATTTATTGCTTGATTGTCAGTGTCACAAAACTTAATCCTAACAGTTTTTCCATCTCCATTTTGACATCTGCAGGATTTCTACAGTCACAGCAACTGGGTTGAATTGGGAAACAAATTTCCAAACATAAATATGATCAGACAGAACGCCAACATGGGAAATATTGCAGGTAGGAAACCCAGGTTAGATTAGACCATTTTCTTTACATTTATGAGTTTAAAACAATGGGTAGTGTCCGGTACTTCTCTGCAGATGAAACCACTGCAACCTGTCGCAGCTGCAATGGGGACGACTGCCGCAACAATATTTTGGAGGATGTGATATCGCGAAAGATTCTGACATCTGGATACTTTGTTGTTTGGCCTTTATCTTCAGACAAACCTAAAGGTAATAATAATAATAACAATAATAATCAACTGAAAGTAGTTCTTCATTCAAAATATTATCATGATTCATAAAAATGTGTTGTATTTTCCTTTACAGTTTATATCTCTTGTGTTGAGTTGGTGGAACATCAGTGCTCCCCGTAGATGCCGTAGATGCTATTTTATGTCCAAATATATTTGTACAGTGTATGTGTTTCTACTTGAAAAGTTGACAATTCAAATGTTTTTTTTTCTGTTTTTTTTCTTGGTTTTGTTTTATCAGGAAAGTGCAGCCATGGAGGTTTCTTTGATGCAACAAGTTCGGTTGAGCCTAAAGGTGGGATAAACAAAGACGCTTTAGACTCCAGTCACGGATATCTTCACAAGGAAGCAGCAGAGCTGGCGATAGCAGCAAGCATTCAACTTCTGGAGGACATTCGAGGAGCTTCTGGGGACAGAGAATTCCTTCAGTATTAAAACACTTTTACATTCCTGTTACACTTGCTGCTCAAAGCAGAATTTAACTCTTTAAGCATTCCTAACATCCATTTAAACATGTTTTAATCCTCTAGGTTGATGGGAATCTCAAAAGGATCAAGTAAAGCTCTTTGTTTTGTGGTAGACACAACAGGAAGTATGGGTGACGACATTGCAGCTGTACAGAGCGTCACTTCTACTATTATTGATAATAAGGTTGGAACAGAGGATGAACCTTCACTCTACATTCTTGTACCTTTCAATGATCCAAGTATGTTCCTAGAACTTCAATTTTAAAAATCCTGTTAAATATGTCTTATGTTCTGAATTATTGTTTTTTACAATTACCAGAATACTTCCCTTTTCAAAAAATAAAGTATAAGCAATGTTTCTAAAGAGAAATGAAAACATGTTTTTTATCTCATGTGAATCACAGATTTCGGGCCTCTGATAAGAACTACAGATGCAGGGGACTTCAAACGTCATATTTATTCATTAAGAGCAGACGCAGGTGGAGATACTCCAGAAATGAGTCTTTCAGGACTTCAGGTTTTATGCACTACTTTAGCATTTACTATCAAACCTTTGATATTCTGGAAGTTACAACTTTTGTTTTAACTTTTTTTTGTAGCTTGCTCTTACTGGCTCTCCTCCTAATTCTGAGATCTTCCTCTTCACTGATGCACCTGCCAAAGATGCATATCTGAAGAACTCAGTGATTGCACTTATAGAGCAGAGCAAGACAGTTGTGAGTACTTCCACACAGATATAAAGTATACCAGCATGCTGCTAAGAAACCTTTGACACAGTTTTTGAACTGCCATCAACATGATTTAGTTTGAAAAAAACTATGGTATTTTATTTTTGAGCAATTTTTGAGACAAAAAGTGTTTTAAAAAATCATTAACCAGAATTAAAGATTAAAATAATGAATCATTTTCTCAAACTAATGTAGAAATATTCAAAGGGATCAGGGTTTTGTTCTAAACTCAGATTCAAGTGTTGTTAGGGAGACAAAATCAGTTTCATTTTAGGGTTTGACTGTGTCCAAGATGGACTGTTGATCCAAACACAGGAAAGGAAGAGACCGGATCCTGCTTTGTGGTTAATCAATTTATTTGGCAGCAGATCTTGAATATTGGTTTAGTATTATAGGTCAATGACTCAATATTCAAATATTAGCCCCAGTAACCGAAGAAGAAACTGATTTCTTAACACTTTAACGCTTTATTAAAGACAAACTCAGCTGATATGTGAACTGGAACTAATCTGACTGATCAAAATACGCAGATCAAGCATCACATCCTATAATACCTAAAGACAGTCTAAACTTTTATAACCAGCAGCTTCATGTTTAGAATCACCTTTAAAGTAACCTTGTTCTGAAAAGACTCTAGAAAAGGAACAGAAGTGACTTAAATTGTGAAGCAACAGATGTTTTTTTGACACAACTTTAAAAGGAAATGTTTTACCTCATATTCAATTTCCATATTTCCTTTTCACTAATTCAGGTGAACTTCATGATGACCAACACACTAGGGTCACGCCGTCGCAGACAAGCTGATGAAAATCAACATTCTCAGCTGTACATAGATCTGACTCGTGCATCAGGAGGACAAGCAATTCAAGTTTCTAAAAATCAGCTTCTCCAGGCCACCAACATAATCATAGAGTCCACAAGCTCCTCTCTGGTATGTTCTCCCAATTTTCACCAGCTAATTCTATCATGCAAGAAATTTCCAATTATCCTTTTTTTAATTGTTATTTTTTTAAATACCAGGTAACTCTTCTGCAAGCAAACAGGAATTTGGGGAGGCCAGAAAATTACACTTTCAGTGTTGATGACACATTAACAGATCTGATCATTTACATCACTGGACGTTCTGTTGACTTCACACTTGTCAATCCTTCAGGTGACTATATTGATAAATTAAATGACTTTTTTTTTGTTTTGTTTAATTACACTCATTACACATTCCAAAGAAAAAACAAAAAACTAAAAATAGTGGCACAGTCTGAAAACAGAGCTGAGATCCTTGTCTAGCAAAAATTCGACCATGACATATAAAAACAATAACCAGAATCCTCTTTAATTTTTAGGTGAGCTTCATAATAGCACCTCCACAGGATCATCAATCATCACAGATGAGTTGGTGGGAAACTTACGGACTCTACGGTTGAGGACCCAAGTTGGATTGTGGGAACTAAAAATAATGTCAACAAATCCCTATACCATGAGGGTTGTAGGTGAGACGTCAAACATAGTTGAAACTTATCAATTACATCATGTTTTTGCTCAAATGTGATTTATCTTGCATTTCTTATCAAACCAAATGGCAACGAAGTCACTAAGAAGTAGGTATTTGTTTTAAAATATTCAAACAGTGTATGAAGTTTTAGTTGTTTATATTTAGTGTTAAGAAGTCTCATAGTCATGCGGGCCTTACCATTCAAATAGTTCTGAAAAAAAACATATGTAACAAGTCCTAAGTCCCGCATCGGCCTCCAAGCACCGCATTGCAAGGCAGGGACACCTGATTGGATCAAATCTAGACCAATAAGCAGGCTGTTTGGTGTGGGACAAACTAACACTGAGAAAAAAATTTTGGTACGCAAAATCAAAGATAGAGCTAAAGCAAGATGAGCCACTACGCATCTAAAACGTTTGTGCTACAATCGCAACATTTTTTTTGAAACCAAAAAAAAGTTTTTGAAAGCAAACATTAAATATTTTTATTTGTAAATTATGATAAATTATATTTTTTCCCTACCACTTTACACTTTGTTTACAATTTAGAAAACTTTGATGTAAAAACTATGACTTTTGGCTGCACTATGATGGCACAAAAATCACTCCATACCCAGCACGTCAAAAAACGACAACACCAATAACATCAATTTATACCAGGGGTGGGCAAACTACGGCCCGAGGGCCACATGCGGCCCCTTAAGCTACTTAATGTGGCCCTCCAAATTAAAATACATTGAATCAAAAATCCTAATTATTGTTTTATTTTCATTGTATTTCTGGTTTCTTCCCATGAATGGTGTTGTTTCTCTGACGTTCGTGTGTTCCTTTCTGAGTCAGATGGTGATCTTTCGGATTATTCCTACACCACATAAATGCAGCATTTCTTTGAGTTCACATTTTCCTCTGAAGAACATCAACCCATTGGATCACCCAAAAGAGAACAAAAATCAAAATTTAGAAATTAAAACTCCCAAATTTTCTGTTTTTAAATTAATATATGTGAATTTTAATCCAAATTAAAGCATGTTTTTCTCTAAATCCATATTATTTTTTTAGTTTATGAGGTTGATTACCAAATCTCTCCTTCCATCTGCTCCTTGTCCGGCCCTTATGCCAAATTTTAGAACCATATGTGGCCCACGAATCAAAACAATTGCCCACCCCTGATTTATACCCTCATGCTCTCTTGTGGGGTCCAGATGATCCCACTTTTATGTAAACAAGCCTAGGAGAGCGGAAAGGTTACGACATGGAGGTCTCAACCATGTGTCAATATGTGATGACTTGGGAAAGAAAATGATGATCCCCTTCAGCGCTATTATACTTGGTCACAACATGATTCCTCTTCAGGTCCAATGCTGTAGTGCTGCCACAGAACAAAAGTTCTTCCTAGCAGACATTGCAGTGACCACCATTTTGGTCTTTTATTTATTTATGTATTTATTTTTTATGTTTCCATCTTTCAACCTCCGTTGGCATGTTGTTATGGTACCAGAGTCTTCCTAAAACTTCCTGTGACATCACAACTGACCTAGATTAATCGACAATTAAATTAGGTGTAGACTATATTAACACTATTTTGATATTCAACATAGTCATGACAAATCAACGAATCGAAGCAGCCCTAATGTGTAACAATAAAAACTACCTTAATTAAAACAAACACACTGTAATAAAACTGACCAACCTCAGAGCCCTGTGGTAAACCATGACTGACCTGTTTTTATTATTGGAAGCTGTTTATGGACATTGTTCCTTCCTTTAATTTCTTCTTTTACTTGTATTATTTACAGGTCAGAGTCCTATTGACTTCATATTTAGATTCATGGTGCAATCTCAGGGCCCACTAGGAGGATTTGACCTTGTGGAAAATCGTCCAACAGCTGGTAAAAGAGAACTCTTTTTCTTTGCTTTTGAGCATTCCCCAGCTTTGAGTCATTCGGTTTGACCAGATTTTCTCTCCTTTAAAGGCAGTAACACCAGTCTGCAGGTGACTCTACTTGAGGCTGACTCCAGCACAGTGACAGAAGTCACTTTGGTTGAATCCTCAGGGTCTGGGCAAGTTAACGGGCTTGTGGAGGCTCAGGGTGGAGGACAATACTTGGTCCAGTTTGACAAGATACCATCAGTTGAGTTTGTGGTATTAGTGAAAGGACAGATTATCAACAGTACAACTTCTGGAGCATCCTCAGTGACATTCCAGAGACAGTCTACAACCAGCCTGAGAGCCTCTGCACTAACTGTTACTGTGGTAAGAAAAAGCTGCTATCAAAACCAACATATTTTAAAACTATTTTAACTGAAATCAAACATTTTTATTTATTTGTCTCATTTTATTGTTTTTTTTTTTTTCAGTCTGATACAGAATATATCTTAGAACCTGGAACTCCACTCTTTGTTCCCTTTTCTGTGACAACCACTGGTGATGGAGGAAACTTTGTAATCAAAGCTACTAATGATCAAGGTTTTAAGTTGACCTTCCCATCCAGTTTGACCTTGAAAAGTGGAGGTAGTGCCAACGGTACAGCCAGTCTCACAGCACCTTCTACCTCCCAGTCTGGTACTGGTGTCACACTGACCATAGAGGCTAGAGCTCCAGGAGGTGCAGACACCAACTATGATGTGCTGCATCTCACTGTTCTTCCTAAGGTCCATATGAAACAGAAGATTACATTTCTATACATTTTTGAAATTTTTGTGTTTTATTTTCTTTTTAATCATTTTCTTCCACTTTCAGGTGACAGATTTTTCTCCTCCAGTTTGCCAGCTGGTTAGTCTCCAATCCAACTGCAGTGACAACTGCAACCAGTCTATGTGGGAGCTCTCTGTTGAAGTGACTGATGGAAAAAATGGGACTGGGATAGATCGCATCAGTCTCAGAGAAGGCAACGGCATCTTAAACTCCATGTATGATCAAACAGCTCGTGGGAGTGGTGTACATCATTACAACGCATCCTGCTGCTCGCCTAACGTGCAGATAGTGGTTGTAGATCTAGTGGGTAATGTGGAAGTCTGCAGTTATTCTGTTACTCCAAGAGTCAGTCCGACACCTTCATCATTCAGAGCTGTTAAGCTCTTTTTTCTTTGCCTTGGCATCATGTTTTTAGTGTGTGTGCTGTTCTGTAGAGATAAATGTAGACGTTTATCTCAAATGTTTTGAAGATGTAGAAAATCAACAACAGGATGATAACAATGAATTAGCTCTCACTTAACCCTTCCGTTCTCCTTAGCTTGTTTACATTAAAAGTGGGGTCATCTGGACACCACAGGACAGTGCGCTGAACTTTTTTTTTTCACTGATTTCGGAGTTTCACTAATGTCCATGGCAGACATAAAATCCTGTCCCCCTTCGTCCACATTTGTCATGGAAGAAATCGCATAACAATATGTGGTTGGAGCCATCTGGACCCCAAGGAGAGCGGAAGGGTTATAGGTGACAGTTTTCATCAAACTGCAGCTAAGATATTTGGTATACAGTGAAGCTTGAAACCACTCAACACAAGTAATATTTCTAATTATTAAAAAAGATTTTTAACATTTGAAAGAAAATTGAATCAAAAGTTTGCATTCTGGCACTTTCATGATTTGGGATATTTTTTTTTTTTTGCCAAGAAGTAAATTTACTTATTGTTTAAGAAAACTGTTATATTACTGTACAGTATCTACATACATTTTTTTGTTAGTTCTTAATCATCCTTGATTATTCGCTACTTTTTCTCACTAACCCTTATGCTCTCTTAGGGGGTCCAAAAGACCCCACCCTTATAATCATGTGTGATCCGTCCCGTGACAAAGGTGGACAGGATTTAATATCTGCCACGGACACCAGTAAAGTAAAAAAAAATCTTTGAAAAATAAAAAAGTTCGGTTTAATGTAAACATGGCTTGGCTAGCAAAGTAGGGGAACATACAGTTTGGTAAAAGTGTATAAAATAAAAAAAAATGCATTTTATCTTTATGAGACTTGTTCTAATGCTAATGATTATGCAAACTATTTAATTTGTTTTGTTTAAAATAACAATTTAATAGGTTAAAAAAAAATTTCTTAGAATATTGCATGAAAAATGTTCAGAACTTTCTCTGAGAAATAAAGAGATGTGATTTCATAGATATCAAATCACATTCCACTATATAAACTGATGAGAAATCTTCATCTATACTTATATGTATTCCTTTTGGACTTACTTCTCACATACCCACCCTCACACACCCTAACAACTAGTACACACATAACTAATATCAGGTTTTAAGTATATTCATACAATAATGATAGAAGGCTTATCTCACAGAGCGCACCGACTGAAATTAGCTAATGCACAAAGATAGTTACACCCAAGATTTACATAACAGAAATTCATAGAGAGGAGTGTTATAACACTACACATATCAATTTTTCTGCAAAAATGAGTAGGCAGGAACCTTGAATGAATGTGTGCTTCTTGCTATTCTACTAATTTTACATCATGGGTTGCTTTAAGCCATAGTTTGGAAACAGAAAATAGTACAGTTCATTTGAATTTATAAATGACCAGGGTTCCCGTAGGGCAGGGGTCTCAAACTCGCGGCCCGCGGGCAATCTGCGGCCCGCGGGATGATAATTTGCGGCCCCCGTCTTCATTTGAAAGATTACTGTTAGTGCGGCCCGCAAGGCTTCAAACATTCCGCGCGGACAAGTCTGACCCTCGCGAGCGCTTTTTCCTCCTCCACGAAAAGAAAAAGTCCTCGCGAGAGAGACTGACTACTTCCGCGTGCGTGAGTGATGCCCGCGAGCGAGTAGAATCATCGGAGCAGCGCGGTCACGCACGCAGCAATAGAGAGGAGATTCTTCTCCTATGGTGTTTATCATTAGCGCTGCTGCGACTGTGCGTGAAATATTGAACCGGGTTGAAGACTCAGTGCGCGCTCAGCGCGTGCACGATTTGTGCGCAGAGCTTGAGACCAGATTTAAAGACTTGCGTAGCAACGCGCGCTCCCGACGCGGAGGCCAGGAATTCTGGTGCGCGCGTTTGCATTGAGCTTTCAGTGAGCGCGCTGCTCTCAGCTCAGAAATGAAGGAGGTTCTGTAAATACAGACGTTTGAAACTGAATAAAAATAGTTTTCTCTTGTCCAGTGTTTGTCAGGTATTTTCTCTGAGACACCCCCCCCCCCCCCCCCCTTCAGCTGCAAACATTAGTATCAGTTAATTTGCTCAAGTTAAACATATATCTCCTCAAAATGTCATACTTTTATTATCATTAAAGAATACTAATAATAATAAAAACTTCTAAATAATCAGTTTTATTAATTTTTCTCTTTCTTTTTTAGAATACTTCCAAAACTTCCAGACAAAATAAAAACAAGTCTTTCCTTGTTTCTCTCCACAGTAGTGATGGTCTTTTCTCAGAGATTCAGTTCTTTCGCACTGATTCACTGTAAATTGAGTTTTAGGTCGTTTTTGCTGTATTTAATTTACTATGTAGGATTATGCACAGTATCCATCACTAATGTAAACATGTTTTTATTTGCATTCCCTCCAGGGGGGCGCGCCCCACCATTTGAGAAACACTGCTATAGTCAGTCAGTCAATATGTGGTTTCTGCAGTTGTCTGTGTCTGCTGTATGATCATTGTTATTATTTTAATTATTAATGATTGATTTTCTAATTCATTTTTTAAAATTAATTAATTTAATTCATTCACTATTTTGTGTTAAAAATAAAGATATTTGAGAACATTGGAATGTTTTATCAGCGATTTTCTTGTGGAAATCCTGATGCGGCCCAGCCTCACCCAGACTCTGCCTCCAGCGGCCCCCGGCTGAATTGAGTTTGAGACCCCTGCCGTAGGGTCTAAACTCGGGCTGGGAATCACTGGGTACCTCACGATACGATACGCGATACATGGCTCACGATATCGATCATATCACGATACTGCGGTAGTTGGTAAAAATCCTCTCTAATAACTAATATTATATAGAAGAACACTTTTTTGGGGGGAAATATATCCTCATTTTATTTATTTTTTTAGCTTAAACACAATCTTAATAAACAACTTATGTCTTATTTTGTGCAACAAATTATAGACACTTGTTTAACGTTGCCTAAAATCACTAATACTATAACTTACCACCAATTGAATTGGAATTATTTGTAAAATTTAGTGTTAACGATAGTAAACATGATCAGCAGTGCCACAGAAATACTGTTAGCAACAGAACAAAAATTAAATAATTCAAATTGGTGACAGCTATCTACCTCCAAAGGAATATCACACCAAAGGATGATGAATATAACGTTTTACAGCCTCTGTCAAGTGTTACATAATTTTTTTTGTACACTTTTCCCACATTTGAAAAGGGCTGAGCATTCAAAATTGAAGGCTGAAAGACTTGAAGACTCAAACTGTCACTTGAGATTATTTCTCCAATCTTTATTTATTTTCTATTTGGTCAGTCAACAGGTAAAAACCTTAAAACACATATAATAATGGAAATAAATATTTAAAAATTCGAATTCTATTATAAATTTGCAATAAACAACTTTAATCCATAATAATTTATACAATTTTAAGTTCTTCAATTAACTAGCAACGTCCTTATTCATGTACTTTATTTTAATTACATTATTTTTAAGTTCACACATCAAATCTGCATTTTTTTTTTAAATCTAAGAATTACTTTAAATTAACATTAGCAAAAAGTTATTACGTTCATTTGAAAACCTTACACCATAAATTTAACAAAGTTACACCTTGCACCAGCAGGGTAAATATCAGTGCATAAAAGCGAAAATTCCGACCGGTACCTGAAGTACACACGAACAACTACGAAGCACGCGCCTCGTTCCCACAGCGCACCGATCAAACAGGAAATAAACGATCGCGGCCATTCTAGCGCTCAGACAAACTCACTTCTTACCGGCTGCCTCTTCTACAGATGGATGATAATTGAGAACAGGTAGACATGATTTATACACGCAATACCGAGCCAGTGTCTCGCCTGTGTTTTTTCCTGAATGAGGTCCGTGCGTCAAGAAAATATGTCCGACGCAGCGCGAGTAACTGCGCAACAGTTCCGCCCCGCGACTCAGACGCAACAGTCTCTTCAAATGAAAATATAATATCGATACTTGGAGAGAACCCATCGAGAATCAACCGCAGGACTAAATATCGCGATATATCGCAATATCGATATTTTGGCACATCCCTAGTCTAAACAAGTCTTGAAGGCATTAAATTAATTAATTTTGAAATAATACAGCAAAAAGCCTTAAAAAGTCTTAAAAACGCCTTAAAAATTGCGCTGCCTGAAACTTTTCCGTTTCACATTTCATGTCAAAGATAAAAATTTTTCTACCAAGATTATTTTTGATCAAATCAAGCTACTGCAAGACCGCCTCGCCAGGCGCATCGCTCAAGTCGCACCGTTGGACTTCAGATCGCCTCAGTTTGAGTCTGTGCCATTTACTTAACATTGAAACTGGTCGTACTCTTTTTTTTTTCCAGTGTTCTTGGTTATCTACATTTTCGCTGGAATGTGATACCGTGTAGGAGTGACCAAACTGTTTGGAACCCTCTGTGGGCCCTTTCAGCTTCAAATTCATTCTACTCTCTCTTTGTTACCATTATGTAATGAAGGTACATATTAACGGCAATGGGATCTTTACTAAACTTTTTTTAAACTTATATAACACCAACTGAAGCTCTTTGTATTTCCCTCTGAAATATTACACCAGAAAAATAAAATGTCAAGTGTTTGTGGTTAAAAATGAACATTTCAAATGCAGAAAAAATTATTTTTTGACACCAAAAATTTCTGAGATAAAAGTCTTTATGTTGGTGTTTTATGTTTGCGTTTCTGCTGCAACTCACTGTGTTCCTGGAAACACTATAAAGCTCATCTTTCCTTGCATCTTTCCTATCTTCCTAAAGAAGTGAAAGCATGAAGAATACCAGAGACAGATCTTGAAGTTGCTTTGTTACGTGTTTTGGCATTAACCTTAAAGAAAGTGATTGACAGGAACATTCTGGAGGTAACTTTTCAGAGAATGAATCAGCTGGATTAGTGTCATTATTTTTTACAAAAAAATTAAAAAAATTATGAATGATAATGAATGTGTTACAAGCCCCCCATTTTGAAACTGGATCTTTGATAAATACCTATGATTTCTGGAATATTGTAATAATCAATATTGCTGCATTCAGGTGCATTGGTAATTTTTAGTATTTTCTCACTCTGATCTCAGCCAACACTCACTTTTTGCTCCATGTCATTGTTACTCTTTGAAATGACACATTCTTGGAAAACAAAAACTTTAAGGTAATTATTTTATTGTTTATTAGTAGTTTTAATCTTTACAGAAACTGAATGCAATACGCTTCAATAAAAAAAATTACATTAAAAATTATTTTTAAAAAATATCTTGAAAAGCAGACTGTGAGGCACAAAGTTGACCTCACCTGTGAGCATCCAGCAGGTCATCCAAACTTCGCTGCTCCAATATTATCTTCTGGATTGACTCACAAACAAAAAAATAAACAGTTCGTACTGATCAATATTAAAATATAATATATAAAACCTGGGTGGTTTATTAAAAGACTTTGTTCAAATACAATTTTTCACAAAAATTGTTTGATCGAAATGCTGGTCTATATTTGCTGATGTAGTGAGCAGGGGCTCTCTACACAGTGTTTGGCTGGTTGGCCACCACACCACAGCCTTGTTTTCTCTGCACTGCTTGCTGCTGATTAGCTGGATCCTGCAATACTACTATCTGAATGACTTGTTTCAAGAGAGCGAGAACTAGAAAACAGGTAGGATTGAGGCTGGGTTGGGCAGTTCTGTACCTGCTCTTAAGTATGAGTGTGTAATGAGGGGTCTGTCAAGACTTAAACTTGATGTATATGTCTGAAAAAATTCAGCTGGACAGGTTTGGAGAGCAGAAACCTTTCCTTCCCCTCATTTCAACAACCTCACACTCATTTTTATCAGTACATACCTTTCCTACATGGTGGCTTTTGAATGTTGTCTTTATCATCCTGAAAAAGAAATGTGTCGTTATCTTACTTGCAGGAATGTAGACAGCGATTTCGATTTTAGGCAGTTGTAGTTGCAGTATGACTTCTCCTTTAGGTTCCACTCATTGTTTTTCTTTCAATTAGTGCTAAATTAAAGTAATTTTGGAACTTAAGTGGTTTGATGCATATTTGAATTAAGGGGCTAAGTCTACTCTGTTCTGACTTTCTTCAAATGTTTCCTCTAAGCTACACCAATGTTCTTCATTGAATTGATTCATTTCATTACTTTAATTTTTCCTGTCAAAGTTCCACTGACTTTCTGCTTGAGTTTGTGGAGCCATCTTTAGGCTTTTTCTCTGGATTTGATGTACTTGACACGCGTCCCAGAGCAGGTAAATAAAATTAATAGGGCTGAGTTAATAAAATCAATTAATCGATTTTAATTGATTTAGGCTTATTATATCAATAATCGATTCATAAGAACTTAATCGATTTAGCACATACAGCTAAAGTCCGCTAGCTTGATGCTAACGTTTGATGGAATTTCCTATAGAGTGGCTAATGCTAACACTTGGTTGACCTAAGCATATGTTACAGGGCTAAGAATGATGGGCCAACTCATTCTCGGTGCAACATATTTAATGTTTGAAACGCTGTAAAATAAACAAACAATAACTGCCGCGCGCTTGGTCACCTTCTGCTGACTCGCTCACCACGTAGTGACTGAGCTCTTCTTCTGATGTCAGCTATTTTTACAATTACATATAGTTTTACATTGGACATAACCTCTGTAAATTAACAAATCACAAAATGTATTTTACACCCCATTAGCAAACACTCAATATACTCAATAAGCCTCTGTTGTGACAGTAAAATCTGCCCAACACATGAGGCTTTCAGCCTGCATCTGTTTGTTCAGCTGTTGGACATGACAAGTTTAAAAAAAAAAAAAAAAAAAGCAAACGCATGAACTCCAATGACTCAACTATACTGTCTTTTACTGTTCTAGATCATTTCAATAATCATCTTTACATCTTGTGAATTTCTAGTATGAACTGTACCTACTAGAGAAAACATATTTTAAACTATTTTCTTTGACACCTCTTGTAATGTATTTCACATTAATAAAATAGCAAACATTTCACATGTTGTCTCTCAGAACACAGCTCATCTTACTACCTGTTAGCTTCCACTGCATTCAAACATTCATCAGATGTGTTACCGCGGTCGCCACCGATTCATGTCCGCCATCTTAGTAACAACGTGGTGTCTGACTCAGTCTAACCAGTTAAACAGCACATTTTATCAACCTATTCTACTCCTAAAAAGACTTAAAACACATTATAACTCTAACATATCATTTGTGTGTCGTTTCCAACCAGCTTACCTGTAAAATAAACAATAAAACAATCAATAACTGCCGCGCGCTTGGTCACGTTCTGCTGACTCGCTCACGTAGTGACTGAGCTCCTCCTTCCGGTGTCAACTACTGATGGCCAAAGCGCCAAGCGCCCTCTGCTGGTGAAACTGAGTACTAAAGAAAATACCTTTTTTTTTTTTTTTTTTTTTTTTTTTTTTTTTTTTTTTAACACAAACAATATATTTAGATATGAATTACACTAGTTACTATTTGTTTAAGACTTAAAAATAAATGCGGCGGGGGGGGGGGGACTATTTTAACCGAGGGGGGCGACTATTTTAAACGCCTGTTTTAATCACACAGTGGCACACATACATTGCTGACTAAGTGAACATCTTTATTTACTCACAGGCATTCATTTCCCAAACTTTTTTATGAAAATATTTTTTTAAATAATCACTTGTGGGCCTAAAACATTGTTTTTTTACCTTATACTTTCTTCTTCTTTTGGAATAAGGAGTAATTCTGTAGCTTGATCGCCACCTAGTGGCCAAACTGAAACACCCTCCAGGAGAAGCAGAGCAATGTTTACAATGTTAATGTTAATCTCAATATTTCATTAATACATTTTACAGTATGTGAACTGTATCAGATTAATCTAAATATTAGGGCTGGAAAAGGATTTTAAAAAATTAACTATTTAATTGCAAACCTGGGAAAAATTAATCGCCATTAATCGCAATAATTTTTTTTAGTCTCAGTATTTGCAACTTATTATCTGCGAATAATCACAATATAAAATCACACACGAAACACTACATTTAGAAGATTTATTTTTAATTATCACTGCGAATCGATTACAAGAAAAATCGTTGTGATAGCACTTATGTGGGAATCATAATGTTTACCGGGTAAAATTTATTTGTAAAAAATGATACCGCACCACAGATCAAATACCTCGCTTTTTGTGAAAAAGAGATCTAAACCACAAAAATAGCAAGAATAAGGTACTAAAAATCAATTGAGTATTTATTTTTTGCAAGTGACCATGGATAATACCTTACGAAATGTTTTAATTGAAAACATTGAAAACTGAAGAATAAAAAAAAATTTTTTTTATTGTTTTGTTTTGCTTTGGTTTTCTTTTTTTTTTTTTTTTATCCAAACCAAACACGCCTGATGTGATCACCTACTGTTTTCCTTTAAGGTCACAGAGGCAGCTTGTTGGTGTCTGTCAGGGAGCGACAGCGCCACGATTACAGAGGTGTCTTTGGTTGAGTCATCGGGGGCCCAGGAAGTTAAAATTGTTTTGGAGCCACGAGACAGTGGAAATCACATGAGGACAAAAAGAAAAAAAAAAACTAAATTCTGTCTTGGGGCCAAAACACCAAACCCAAACTCACTTGTCAAGGATAATCACTGGAAATTTTAAAATCATCAAACTTCCAGCTTGAAAACAATTTTGTGGCCAAGAGTGAAATTTTCCCCAGATGTGAAAAGAAAACTTTTGTTTGAACAACTTTTACAAAATTTCACTCACATGCTGCCAGGTTAAATCTACAACAACAACTAAAGTTATGTCAACCTTTGGAGGCCGTCATTCCTATTTTTTGAAATATCACTCCCATGCCAGGGTTCTGCTACCTCAGATTACAGATGTGGCTCTTTGACACCTCCATTGTGGCTCTCTGGTTGAAGAAAACTGAAATGTTGTTAGTCGGAATCTATATTTCTGACTGTGAGGTACATTAATCAAAACAGTCAAACTGTTTTCAGGTCATTCAGAAACATTTGAAGAATAGTATGTATCACTTTATCAGGCTGCTGACTACGGTACCCACAATGCTCCAACATTTTGGATTATGAAAGTTCAAATAATTTTAGTTTTGGGTTGGATTTTTTGGTCTTTTTTGCAGAGCACCCAAAAATTATCTTATTTGTGCTTTGGTATTGAATAAATAAGCTAAACTACATTAAAACTGAATCGAATTCCAAAATGTTAAAACTTGCTTAAAAGAACTGCCTCAAATTTTTTCTTACATCAAATATTTGCATTTATTATTATTATTATTATTTTGATTATGATGCTCTAGCACTAGAATAATTGTACTAGTGGAACATTGTCTTTTATCAATAGTCCCTTTAAATGAAGAATGTCCCATTAAATTGAAAAAAAACTCACAGTTGTTTGTAAAAGTAAATTACTTCTTCACTCAAAGTATAACTCAATGTAAAAAACAAGGTATTTTGCTTGACTTCTTACACAATTCTGGATAATTCTCAAAAATATTAACATACAAGAAACTAACCTGTTATACAAGTATAACAAAGTACAAATGAAACGTGTTTTAAAAAAAACAGTTTTTATTGTTGTCAAGTCTTTGTCAAGTTTTTACAGAAAAATGTTTTTGCTTTTCATATTTTGCTACAAGTTCAATATATTTCCTCTATAAGTTTGCTTTGTCATTATTTACATGTTAAAAAGCTTTCATGTGGACTCATTCAAACTGTAGTGCAGTAAGGAAACGATGTTAAAACCTGCCTACTTTCTGATGCTTATATCAAAGTTTTTTAGAGTTTTCATTTGGTTTCTGCTCCTCCTTCTACAAAATCCTTTTTTATTTGAAAAAAAAAAACAGCGTTCACTTTCCTCTGACTTTATATCCAACATGCCAATTTCCTTCAAAATTACAACTTCCATTATACGTTCTTTAATGAATTACTATAAAAATGAACGGCTGTGGCATTGACTTTTTATTAGATTTTGGGAATAAACTGCTAAAAATAGGAGTGTTTGTGATTTCTGACCAATGACCCCATTTAAACTCTGGAAAAACAGCACCCTCAATCTAAGGAGGCAACACTGTTGGAGTATTCAGTAGGGTGTTTTCTTGTAAATTCAGTGGAAATAGATTATGATTACTGTGATTCTGCAATTCAGACAAGTTCTTTTAGATGAGTGTTCGCTGCCGTATCAGTCAGTGCCGTTGGTGAATTGGGAAAGCTTATCCTCCAAGTCGCAGATCCTCTTTTCCTGCGACAAAACTGTGGCTTTCAGGTTCTGAATCTCCTCCAACAACCTCTCAAGCAGCTGAGGCTGGACAGGATGAGAGAAGGGGAAGAGGGGAAAACAGAGTAATAACAGAAGGGAAAAATAAGACTTGGAAAAATAGGAAAATAGGTCAGGGACAGTAGGTAACTAAAGAAAGAAAACAAATAAAGGAGCTTTAAGTTTGAAAGTTTTGGGCAATTGAAAAGAGACAAACAGAAAAGGAAAAAAAAAAGTTATTATTGTGACTGCGCTTTGAGATTATTCCATCTACGTAGGCCGCACATGCTCATGAACAGGACAGACGCTGATCTTACCGGCAGGCTGTTGGTCTCCATCGTGGACATGCTGCGCCGTGTGGTGGGTCTGGAGTCCAGCACGTTCTTCTTCACCACCTTGAGTTCTCGACTCTTCGGTGGCACGTAGCCTTCTCTCATGGACACCAGGATGGGGTCTTCGTCACGGCCGTCCAGCCACTCCTCGGGCTCCATGGCCGGCTCGGGTCCGGCTGTGTCGGGGTAAAGGTCATCTTGGAAAAGATCGGACTGTGCAGGACACAGAAAGGCTGATCAGAGATGTGGAGTGTTTGGATTTCAGTTTTATTGTGAAGAAAAATTACTTGTGAAGGAATATTAAATGTAAAGTAAATAAGTAGAATGTATCTGATGTTGAAATCTGACATGTATGTTCTTGTAATGTTTGCTGATCTTAGATTAAAGCATGAAAGTTGACAAATATTCATTAAAAATAAGTAAAAATGGAATGGACCCGTGAGGGCGGAGCTTCTGCCATCACGCAGTGTAACCCATTGATTGGCTTTTCTTTTAAACTCACTGTTCCGCAGCTTCATCCATAATTTACACCTGTTCCAGATTATAACTATCCTCAGCGGTTTTCTTTTTTAATTTTCCGTCCGTTTCTGAATCAGCTGATGCAGCTTCTCTTTCGCTGCAGTCGCACTGTTTTGATGCACAGCTAAGTCATTGGTCTACACGCTACGATGGTTCAATGCTCATGGATCAATCGAAACCGGCCAAGAGGGGAGCGGTCTGGTCCGTACTGCTCAGTGGAAACAAGGTATTCGTGTGAGACAATGGTCAGGACCTCAAAGATGTGTAAATATGTCGAGATCGTAGTCACAAAAAGATTCTTTTAGTATTGAGAAAGGAATAATGTATGACAAATAGGAGTTGCAAACATTAAAAAAAAGGCTTGCCAAAACAACGATAAAGTAAGCGAGAGTCAATAGAAACAGCATTATAAACTGTTTGGTTTTGGCAGAGAAAAAGAAAGAGAAAAAGTGTCAAAAGGAGAGGAAATAAATGGGTTTATTTTTATGTTGCAGCAAAGAAATAGTCTATCGAACACAAAGTTCCATGGCTTTTTCGGCTGTTGGCATTGGGATTAACTTTAGATTGATACGTCGTGTCAGGTGGGCTTACTTTTCTGGGCACAGTCATTGTGATGGGTTCACACTTCTTGTCGAGTAGCTTGTATAACCTGAGGGGATGAGTGTGAAAAACCAAAAAAAGTTTGATGAAAAATTCATGTACAAGTTAACTGTGTAGTTTAACACATTTTCAGACAACATTTAAGACAAAAATGCATCATAAATCAATCTTTATTTTATTTAAAATTGATAATTATTGAAAAAATACAGAGTTACATACACAAAATAAAAATACAAATGTTTGAAGTGTTTTACTATTATTATTTTTTTATTTTTGTCAGTGAAAGTTCGATTTATCCATGAAAAATAAGACATCAAGAGGACAAAATAAAAGCTCTCAGAAGGATTTCCTGAACTGGATTTGATTTTTTTATTCAGAACCACATTTACTGAAAGTGCAGTCTCAGACAGAGTGATTCATTGGGATTATCTTACCGCGCGATCTCACATTTGCTGACGTCCACGCCTCTCTTGGGCATGAAGCCCATCCCTCTTTGGGGCTCCTTACTGCTGAAGGTGCTGAGGTAATGAACATAAGGAGGCTCTTCTGTGACTTCAAAGTATCGAATACTGCTATCCCCCTGAAAACACCCCAAAAAAAAAAAAAAATCAAGCAAATATCCCTTTTTGATGCCCTTAGATTTAATGACCTTTCAAATTAAAGACCAATGTTTTCAACCAAAATTCACATCAGTAATCCGTGTTTCTGTACCTTTCCACAAAGGTAGACCATGTTTGCATCTGCATCATAATATGGTAACAACACTCCATTACTTGTGTCCAACTCCAAAACTGCAATAGGTTCCTCAAAATTTGTCTGCAGAAATGAAAAAAAAAGAAACATTAATGACTGCACAGTTTTTGGCCGGGTATTTCCAGTGTTGTGTCCAAAACGTGTTTGTTACCGGGTCCCAGAGGCCGAGTTCCCTCTGGCTCATTCTGGTGAATCCTGTCGTGAAAATGTTTCCATCTCGAATAAAGATGGCTCTCATTGGTCGGATGCCTTCGTGAGGAGCCAAGCGCTCCTATTGGTCAGCAGAAAAACAAATACAATTATTTACAGCAAAAACAAAAGAAAAGTAATTTATTTTTGAATGGGTCTCAGTAAAATTACCCAGTAATCTGAGAAAATCTGAAAATTTGAGTTAGGAAGAATTGCAAGAGTTTTTTTGTGACTTACTCACCGCCACCACCTCCCGTTTTCGGGGGTCGCAGACGCGCAGACGCCGGTCTTTACAAGTTGTGCAAAACAAGCTGCCGTTTCTGTTCCAGCTGACGCTGTAGATGAGGTCTGGGTGGTCATCCATTGAGATGAGGGGCTCGCCTGTCCCCACGTTCCAGATAATAATCAAGTTATCACTACCTGAAAAGGAATAAAGATCGGACCACCAAAATAAAATACGTAAGATTTTTTTTTTTTTAAAGCAAAAATGTTGAAGGGTGCTTTTATTGTGGTGTTCTACCTGCTGTGAGTAGGATGTTGCGTGCGGTGGGGTGCCAAGTAATAATGCCGACCCGTTTGGAGTGTCCCTCCAGAACCACCACAGGGTCAGACAGAGGGCGGGTCAGTGTATGATCCGGGATCTGCCACACCTGGAGAGCACAAGGAAAAGTGACTGTTCCACTAGCTTTAAACCAAAAAGTTCATCAAAATCCTGTGTAGTATATAAACTAACCTGCTGCATTATTAATAGATTATTATACGTATGTCGTAAATTTATTGTCATCACAATATCAGCCTGTGCAATACAAGTTTTGAAAAAGACGGCTTTAATTGCACTAATATTTAAAAATATTAAATATTTACACATGCAAAAACAATCTTTTGGCAGCTTGATGTATTTATCAAATTACATGGAGCCCTTTTTGCGTTTGACCAATCGAATGGACCTCTTTTATGTTAGATACTTGCCTCCTATGCAGACGTGGGTCATTTGGAGGATTATTCAAGTTCTGTTGATTTTATTTACATAAAACTGATGCAATGAAAATGAAATGATTTATGAGTTGCAACATTGTCATAGATCACAAATTGTAATATTGATCACTAATATTGTGAAGCCCTAATAGTTATTAATAAATTCTGTGATTGCAATCAAGTGCAGTAACTTTCTAAATAAAGTCTAGAAAAGTACATTTAACTACCATTCGTCGTTTTATGTAATAGCACAATAGCACAGCTATATATATGTGTAAATGTACAATATTAAAATTAAAATAAAATTCACATTTATGTGTCGGCCTTTTGTTTTTTAAAAACCTTCAAAAGTCTTTACTTAGAGTGTTTTGACCCTAAAAACCCAACAAAATGCCACAGAATACAAAAACCAACTCAAAAAAATTAAAAATATCCCTTTAATAACTATAACCCAATGCAAAAAATTTGGGATAAAGCCAAATTTATTCATTTTTCTCCTGCTGGAAAATACAAGATATGAGTAAAACAAAATTGGCACAATAAACCAAATTTTTTTTTTGGTATCGGCAGATATGTATTTTCATATTCCAGCAGTTCATGGAAGTGCAAAGTTAACAAAAAACAACCAAATTTCAGTAAAGATCCATCCAGTTTGTGCAGGAAACTGCCCAATTTTGCAACATTGTCTGTCTTTGTAAACTATCAATACTAACAATGGTGTAAACCACATGGGTCAAAGTCAAGGTCCGCGGGCCGGACTCGACGCTCCAGGTTATTGTATCCAGCCTTCTAGATCATTTTATTTTATTGTTGTTAATGGCCTGATGTTATCTTGCGCTCATCTCTAACTTGTACAATTTGGACAAAACGTGTTTTTATGGAGAGTAAAATATTGAAAGTTATTTTGATTTAAGATGATTCATCTTGGAAAAATATTCCTGCCTTTTATTATTTACAATTATTTTGAAAAGTTACCGTTTTAGAAATTGGCCTTCTGGTAGTTTTTTGGACTATTTCAGCATTTACTAAGAATTTTAGGCTACTTTGGAGTTAAGCTAATATTTCAGCTACATGTTAGCTGTTTTGGCTAATTTAGCCTTATTTTATTTTATTTTATTTTATTTTATTTTAAGTTTTTAGGCTGTTTTGGAGTTAGACTAATATTTACACGCTAGCTGTTTAGGCTAATTTAGGCTTTTTTCGGTTTTTTAGGCCATTTCGAAATTTAGCAACTTTTTCAGCTACTTGCTATCTGTTTTGGATAACCTAATTTCTTCTAGTTTCATGAGGCTAATTTGGCATTTAGCAAATATTTTAGCTGGCTATCAGCTTCAGCATTTCATGCTATCAGTTACAGTTTTCAGCTATTCGCCGCTGCAATTTCAGCTTCAGCGTTTTCAGCTATCAGCTACAGAGTTTTAAGCTTTCAGCTATCAGCTTCAGCGTTTTCAGCTATTAGCTTCACCCTTTTTAGCTATCAATTTGAGCATTCTCAGCTATCAGAACTAGCATCTTCAGTGGCCAAATTCAGCTTACAGCATTTAGACAAGCATCATCACAAGTAATGCTATATATCTAGTTCATTATTATGTTAAAAAGTTATAGTTTTAACATTTTAAAAATTTAGTTTTCCTGTGTTCAATAAATGTTTATCCTCTTCGGTCTGTGACCTAGGGTGTGTTTTGGATTTTGACCTCATGTGTGATCGAGTTTTGACACCCCTGGTGTAAACAAGCACCTCCATCTCTCTCTGCTTCAACTGAGTCATTAAAGAGCCACATATTCGCACCAACAATATGATTTTTTTTAATATTTATGTTATATTTGTGCTTTTTCAATTTTGCACAAGTTACTGTTTTCTTATTCTTATTATTATTGTATTATGCCATTAGTTCTTTATTTGATGCATGTTCAGTTCAGGTTGTTGTCATTAGAAAACAAACATTTTTATTTGCCAAAAGTCTACGTTCTGCATTTTATTATACATTTAATTGACAAATGATTGTGACTTTCCTAACTTATTCTGTAATCTAACATTTTAAGAAAAAAGTATCAGTATTAGTATTAATATCGGCAATACTAGCCCTGTAATTACTTGGTATCGGATCGAAACCCAAATTCACAGTATCGTCCACACACACATGAGCACTCCTAAGTAAGCATCACGAGAAGACACAAAGAACGGTGTAAGTGAAACTAGAAGGGTGACATCCCACTTCTGGACTTTCTTCAACTCCGATGCAGCAATGCCACCAGGACAGCTGCGACTGTCCGTCCGTGTGCGCGCTGCTGCATATAAACAAAACCCGCACACACTCAAACAGCGATGACGGCCACTTTCAGGCCACGCTCAAGCAGCTGCTCCCAACCATTCCGTCATTAAGAGATTCCAGCAATGTTCTTACACATATGGGCACATTTGCCCAGAGAGACAGCTGTGACGCCCATATGCTGACACATAGTTTTGTTATACAAACCTTACATCGACATACAGTGTGTGGACACTTATGTACACACAGAAACTCACAAATAGTTGTCAAGTAAACTTTTGATTTAAAAAAAATGATGATAAATGAAAAGTATTCCAGTTCTTGGGTTGTTAAAATATTCTTTTTAAATAATAGTAGGAAAAATGTCCTTTATTTTATGAGTCTGTCACTGTTTTCACATCATACCATTATAATTATAAATTAAAATAAATAATTTAATTTATAATGTGCCAATTTCAGTTATTTATTAATGATATATTTGGTTGCATATTTTAACACAAAGGGAATCTGAATTTTGGACAGAAACTTCAGTATTCACTCATTTTATTACCCATAGTGCATTGCAGTAAATCTAAAGTTTAATCAATTATTTTTTTTAAAAAAGGCCAAATTTATGTTTTTTTTATAGCCAACGAAAAACAGTAAATATAAAACAATTTCACATAGATTTTTTAGGAGGTATTTCTAAAAAACTGGTGGTGAATTTGACAAAAAATAAACAAAAGTAGTCTCCATTGTATGGTCATTTTAAGGAAACAGAAGATTACTCTTTTAATTGTACAATTATCTACATAGCATTTTTGAGCATGTAAATTTTGCTGCTCAAAATTGAGGTAGTCAGCTTAGAAACTACATTTTCTTGTAAAAATGTAGTTTGTTCACATAGAAGTTTGTAATAAAATAACCAAAGTAAAACTAAATCCTGATAAGTTGTTGATATTTGCATTAAAACATTAAAACATTGAGTCTAAAGATGTCATTTTTTTTTACTTTTGCACTTCCAGACCTTAAACCTTAGAAACCCAGATTCTAAAAGACCAGCTACTGTAATAACCAACGGCCACGAGAATTGATCAATTCTTAGATAAAAAAAACATTAAAATATATAAAGCAGAAGCAGCAGAAATCCAACAAGCTGCTGCGGCTGTCAAAACCCCAGACTCATCTAATAAAGTTTCTCACATGCTTTTACGGATTCTGTCCCAAACAAAAAGCCCTCTGCAATGGTTACCATGGCGGTGCAGTCCTCCGAGCCGCTGGCAATGATGTTGTCGTCATGAGGACACCAGTCGATGTCGAGGACGGGTCCAGAGTGACCGATCACCAGCGGGTAGTTCTTGTCCACACGACCGGACTGCAGCACAAAAACATGTTCACGTCAACAATTTGATAGACGTTTTATGTGCAAGCATAATTTATTTATAAAGATATCTAGAAAATACTTAGAAATTACAACACTAAGTAACATTACGCTACTGGAGTTTCCAGGTGGCACTGAAGACAATTCCAAAAAAAGAAAAAAACATGAACTACGGTCTCAAAAAAGTAAAAGCAACTATTGATACTCAGGAAAAAATAATAACTGCAATTCAGACACTGCAGGTCCATACACAGTGAACAAATACAAACATATTTTCACATCTTTTAAACATCTTTTTTAGAGTTTTTTTTATTATTTTATTATTATTTATTATTTTATTAAAATGTAGCTGATATAACATGTTAATGCAATTTCATAGTATTTTAGAAATGAAAGACATTCAGCTGCTGAAATGACCATCAGCTCCTTCACAAAACCAAAGTGAAGTCACCCGCTAAAACTGCTTGATAGAAGCAAAAGAAAAAATGCAAAAAAGTAACATATTTTCTGCTGAATTTTTTTTTTTTTTTAATATTGATTAATGATGCTGTGTTTGTGTATTTGGCAGGATTTTCAGGGATTTGAGGTGAGGTAGCACATAATTAGGAGAAGAGAGACTGAAAATGTGGACGAATAACCCCATGTCAAAGTCTGTTGTAACAACCTAACAGAAACAGTGGATGCAGCAGAAGCACCAGATAGATACATTGTAAATGAAAAAAGTTATATTTAAATAAATAAGTTTTTTTTTTCCAAATAAAGTGACTTATACGTATGAGATAAAACACACTGAAATATTGTGTTGATAAAGTGGTAGATTTAATGGGGCAAAATTTGACAGAACTCAGCACTAAGATTAACATTTTACAAATATAAATGATTTTAGCATTTAAGGCATTTATTTGCATTTAAATCAGGGGTGGGAAAACTTTTTGATTTGTGGGCAACAAAGGGTTCTAAAATTTGACCAAAGGGACATACCAGGAGCAGATATGTGAAGTGTTTTTGTAATCCACCTCCTCAGAGAGAGAAATAATATGGAATCTGAACAAAAATCTGATTTCATTTTGATTGACAATTGATTTATGGATTTTAAAACATAACATTTTGGGGTTTTTATTTCAAAATTGTGACTTTAGTTCTCCTTTTAGTGGCTATTGCACCAATGGGTTGAAGTTCCTCGCAGAAACCTAGAGAAATGCCGCATTTATGCGGCATTGGAATGATTGGAAAAATGACTGTCCAACTCAGAAAACACATGAACGTCAAAATAACAACAGAAGCTTCCAACACCACATAAATGCAGAATAACTTCCTGCTTCAAACAAAAGTCAAAGTATTTTTGCGTTCCATCTATGGAGAGATTTCACAATTACAAATGAAACAAGAATTATTAATTTTGATTCCATTTTGGTATTTTTATCTTTTCTTTTTCTTGTTTTTCAGCAAATTTGAGAATTTAGTTTGAATTTTTTTTAAATTGACATTAATTTACATGATAATATTCTTATCCGAGTTAGCCTGAAAAACAATTGATACGGTATTTAATGCATTTAAAAGGTTTAATCAAAGGCTAACAGGTTTGCTTAAACCAATTTTATATTTAAAGTTTATTATATTTAAATAAAAATGTCAAACATTTAGATATATTGTGTGATAAACAAGACAAATTTAGAACTTCAACCTTCAAAGAACTAATTTGTTGAGTTTGAGACATAAATTTAGGTTTTGAGACAAAGCGGGCAGCCGCTGCACGCCGATGGGGACATGTGAATCAGCTTTTCAGAAATCACACCTTCTATGTGACACATACACACTAAGCAAAGTTTATTTATAGCTTGAGTGACGAGGTGTTGAGAGGGGAGTTTTTCATGTTGCATGCTGGGGACCCAGATGGGGCAAAGGAGGATAGAGAGCACACTCGAGTGTATTTATAGCATATCTGTTCAGCATGACTTCTCCAAGAAACCCCTCAAAAAATAAAACTAGACATTGACTTGCATTTTTTATAGTTACTCATCATTTTTTTATTTTTAAAATGTAAGAAAATCCATCAGACATATCCTTGATAGTCAATTTATAATTCTCTAACTGGGTAAAATAAAACATCTATGCCATTTAACATTAAGTTGATAATTTATTCTAATATTTCTCATTTTATCAGGATTTAATTGATCAAATTAATAAAATCAGCCAAAGTTTTAAACCTAGTTGGCAAATGTTGCTTGCCTTCGTGCCTTTAATGAAAGCTGCTGAGGTGGAGGAATCTCCCAAGACAGCTTGACTATATTTCTCCAGCTAGTCGAGTCATATCAATGTCATCACTCAATCAGTATAGCTCGTCTGAAACTCTGATCTAAACAAGTTTACAAGTCTAAAACAATAATTCTATTAAGATGAAATTTCATAACAAGTTTTAATGATGCTGCGAATGCTTTTTTTCAGAAATATTTAACAATATCTGCATCGACTACAGATGCTGTGGTCAATATAATTTTTTTAATATTTATATTTATATTTATTTCCTCTAAATATTTTTTTAAGATGAGTCAAAAGTGTTGTAAAATATTTTTTTTGTCTAAAGAAAAACTTTAGATAAGCAATTATTTTTAAATACTTTAAAGGTGGGAATATGTTCACTCCAAAGAAAACAGGAATTTAATTTAAGGTCTCTTTAGCATCAGGTATTAAAACTAACACTGAAAATCTGCTGCTATTAAAAGAACATTTCTAGAGTGATTTCTCCTTCTTTCCTCACTAGCATTAAAGCTCCCATTTAGTTTTAAAATTGCAGAAGCCAGTGCCTAAACTTCATCTGATAAACCAGATTATCTTCATTATAAGGAAGAAAAATACAAATAAGCATAAAATACTAAATTAAAGTTGGTGGATCGAATACATTTTGTCAAATGACCATATATAAAAGTGTATAAAGTAACTGAAAAAGTATTAAATCTTCCATCAAGCATCATACATGATTAGCAAACATGTACATTTCTATTAAACTATCTATATTGAAATCTATGTGTGCACAGAAAAATCCTTAAATGTAGCAAATAAATTGCTAGAGTGAACTCTTATTTTAGAAATAATTATAAATATATGTAACTCTAATGTTTATAGTATCATAAAACACATGCATTTGAACCATACAACTTAGATTCTTTCCATCATTTTCCCTGATGAAGTTTTTCACCTTACTGACCTTAGAAAGGGGCAGGACCAGAAAAGCTCCTCCTCCACTGGACTCAACTATGACTGCCAAGAACTTGGGGTTGACGGCGCAGAAGGAGCTGTCCCAAGTCACCTTGGAGACGCGAATGTCATCGTAATTTTGATCGGCTTTGAGTGCCTGGCCAAAAACGTGGCGAAACTTGCTCTGCCGCACGATGCTGCGACTCATGGCTGAGGAGAGAAAAAGAGGGAGGAAAGGTGAAAGGATGAACGGGGGGGAAATTTAAATAAAAGATTAAACAATACATGAAAAGATCCCAATATTTTATGAGTTATATAAAGATAGCAGAACAAAAATAAAAGTTTGAACAAGTTGTTCTTTGTTTGAGTCTTTTGTTTTTTCCTCCCGTGTGTTGCTGCCTCCATCAGGCTGTTGACTGATAACTTTCTGCCCTGCAGCTGTCATGGAGAGCAGGCAAGTAGGACTGTAATCCTCAAAAACACAGGGGATATTGTGTATCGTGGCTGCTTCAGGGAAGGTATTAATAGTTGATTGTCCCACTAAACACTATGTGGGAGCCAAACGACAAAGTCAAACAGTATGAGAGCAGGTAGAGTACAAGGCAAATAAAAACTTAATTAAATTATATGTAAAATAAATCTAAATGTAGGTCTTGTGTTTAAATAAACTCATATTTTATCCCTGTGTTTTTTTAAATCTTGATTGTTACTTTTCTAGACCAAATCAAATTTTCTTAGACAAATTTTGTGTAGAGCAGCAAGAGTTCATGGAGAATTTGCCTTTGAGTTATGAGCGCGGAAGTAATCCTCCACTGATGTCCCGTCATCCTTTTGTTTACACTCTCTCCCGCTAGCTTACAACCCCAAAGCTAAAATTAGCGGGGCAACAAAAATGGTGATCAATATTTGAAATATCCAGCCATGCGGTTTGAAGCCAGAGGCCAGCTCGGACGAGGAAAATAAAGACCGACGTGGATCTATTTGACTACATGAGGTCCAATAATATATACTTAATTATTCCTCATAATGTCTACATAATAATGCAAAGATTCTGAAAATACAGAGATTTTTCTAGTAAAGAACTTAAAGTTTAAATATTTTTTACGAGTAATCAAAAATTTATATTGTTTATTAGTAAGATCTACTTTTAAATTGTTTTAATCACTTTTGGAGCATTCATTAATATTGTGTAAATTTAATTAGAGAATTTAATTTTTTTTTTTTTTTTACGTAAGATTGGATCATAATTTTACTTGTGAACGTAAATAAATTTTACTAGATTGTTCTTGGTAGTTTTTATATTAATAAATGAAGTAAAAATTTAAGTAGAAATTGTTAGTGAAAATTGTTGCCAGGATTTTCTTAAGTAAGTAAAGTTCTTATTAGTTATTTTTTTCAGAAGTGGAACTGGGAGATTTTTGACGCTTTTAGATAGCTTTTCCCAACACCATTTTTAAAATCTGTTTATATTTTGAATAAAGGAAATGCAGTTTTAATCTTAAATTATCATATATATCCTCTTTCATGATAAAAAATGCAAGAAGAACATGTTAAAATCACCAAAAATACAATGTTCTTTCTTTAATGTAAGCTAAAAGTATGACTTTAATATAAATCGTATTAAAATCGTGGGGTCAAGGTGTGAAGGACTTTGTTAGTGATGAAAGGACAGAAAGCCACCAGCACAACTTTCCTGGAAGCTGTGCATTATCTAGAAATGTTCATGCTGGAGGGGGCAGCTGTGGTGCGTTCAGGGACCGCCGAAGAATCTAAACACTCGGACTAATAAATAAAATATAAACAAATTAGCAAAAGTTACAGTTTAAAACACATTTTCATTTAATCCTTTATTTTTAATCGTATGAGTGTCCTGTAGGGGTATGAGGGGGTGGAGGAGGGGTCAGCGTGAGAATGAAACTGCCACTTTCCTAATATAGACACGACAAACTGCTAAGCTCCTCCCCCCCGCTGCCTGATCCCAAATAGTTCTAGAAGGAAAGCGGGCAGCGGGGCCGGTGGCGTTCATAGTCTAATGAAGTGACTGTAAATCTGAACAGCCCCCCCAAATATACGCATAAACGCCGGGACATGACTGTCAGGGTGGGGTGGGGGGGAGTCCGTGAACATACCATAACGTGCTCCTCCAGGAGTTCACACCTGCGCACTGGTCAAAACCTGCACGTGCAGGTTGCACAGGTTGTTGTTGTTGTTTGTAGGAAAATAATCGATGGAGTTGTTGCTGCATTTGAGGACTGACGCACCTCACGCACCACTGCAGCACAGTCACGCGCATTTAAGCGCAGCTTACCTCAGGTTGCGGGGAGCCCCCTCCTCTGATGTGTGGCCCCACTGGTTTAAGCTTCACCTTCCTGAGGATGTTGTTTTTGTTTAGTTTGTTTAGTCCGGGAGTCAGGAAAGCTGCTCCTCGCTCCTCAGCCGGGAAAGAGAGAAGGAAGAGTACCGGGACGGAGCGGGACAGGAGGAGGAGGGGGGGCCGGATCTATTTTGGAACTGACTGTCAGGACAGGGAAACGCCAGGCGCGCCACCGACACGACGGGAGCGCGCCTCCGGGTCTGAGGGGACACCAGTCACTTCTTTCAAAGTGTTAATTTAGGATCAATCAAGTAATTTACCAAAATAAAAGCTTCAACAAAGTGTCTAAAACTGATTATAAAATATTTACTGGGTGTTCATAGTATAAGAAAACGTGTGGTAAAAGATTAAATATAAGAAATTAACTTAATACAAATATTCACTCTTTCTATAAGTAAACTCCATTAATCTTGCAAAAACTAATTTTATTTGTAGGATTAAGATTAGGAGTGCGGTAGTTTATTGATGAACCGTTATATTCCTACAATCTAACATGATTGATCCATCTGAGAAAAGTTACTAATATAATCAGATTGAACTATTTCCATTATATTTTTTTCAAAATAAAATCAATCAATTATAATCAATGTTTGGAAATGCTTTAACTTTACTAATGATGAATGACAATTATCAAGACATCATCACAGTTTGGCATAATGTTCTAATGATGTTCTGTATGTTTTATTTTGATGAGAAACAACAGTGGGCTGAACTTCAGAAAATTAAAATGTGAATGGATTTACCACTAATTTTTTTTTTACTTCTTTGGACACATATTTAATTTACAATTGATGATTTTCTAAGAAATAAAAGGAACCTGAGAAACGTCACACGTACTGAATTTATTTGGCTAAAGATGTCCTGGATTATGGAGTTACATTGAGGCCAATATTTTTTGAAACTCATATAAAACAAATTGAAAAAAAGATTTGAAACTGAAAAAAAGTTTTAAAATTGTAAATTTTGATTTGTGAAACCTAAAAAGCAGAACATTTGAAACTGAAATAATTAAGTTTAATTTAGAATAGCAAAAAGTTTGACTTTTTTTTTCTGGCCAAACACTAATATTTTTTTTTTCAATTAGGTTTTAAATAATATTGACCTCAATTTAGCTCCATACTGAATGGACTTTAGGTCACTGAATCGGATCGATCAAAATGAACCAAAACTGACAATGAAATGTATCGACAACCACAAATGATATGTATCAATTTTTTGTTAAAATAAATCGCTACACCCCTACTAGGGATGTTGATTTTGCTTAATGCAATAATATTTCAGGTTACCAATATAAAATAATTGACAAAATATCTAAAACTGATTATGAAATACCTTTGGGTGCACCTACTAAAATAAAACTGCATGATAAAAGCTTAAATAGAATAAATTTGTGTCAGTTTTCACTCAATAAGTGAACTCCACTAATTCTGCAAAATGTCATCCTGTATATATAAGGATTAAGATTGTTTTCTTCCTTAAATTTGATTTTTTTTTTTTTAGTAAAAACCATCAATTCACAATAACCCATGACATTTGAGGGCTAAATCCTGGGATGTCCAAACTTTTTGAAAATTGGGCTGGATTTAGTAAAATAAAAAATAAAGTCTCATAATAGCATTAAATGCAATAAAATGAATTGTTTTGTGAACATTCTTTTGCAATGGCATACTTTATGCTCCCTAACAAAAATAAAAATGCATTTCCTTTTTTAATGATTTTAAATTTAGGTTTTGATGAACAGAAATAAAATTAAAAAGTCAGAGTTCCCATGAAAAAAACACACGATGCTTGCCAAAATTGAAATCATTTGATCAAGAAATAAGTGATCTTATTTAAAAGTACAAACCAGTGACAGTTTTGTATTTTAAAAAATTTCAAGTTCCCACTTTTCCTGGTGGTCTTGATGTCAAATTTACTTTTTGTTATTAGTTGAAGTTTTAGAAATTAGGTGGAAAGTGTCACAGAAGGCTAATAACAGAATTTAGCCAACCACGATCAATAAATAGTTCACAGATTTTATAAAGTTCTGCTGGTCGTATAATATAGATTTTATGACCAGTGTCTGCGGGCCAGTAGAACTTTAAAAGTGGGTCGCATTCGTCCGGACTTTGGACACGCTTTAGTTTAATATGACACAAATTCAGCAAACAGGGTTTTATGATAATCTCCACTGTTTAATGGTCACAGTCAAACCACATTATATAAAATCATATTTACACAAATAGTTTAAAAAGAAAGAAAAACAAAGAAAAAAGTTGGACAATATGCAAACATACCCCAACATCGGCCACTACATCAGCATGCTCCCCAGAAAGCAGCAAACATACAGAAGAAAGAAACAAAAAAAATCCACATTTAAAAAAAATGAAAAACAAAAGGGAGTAAAGTGCACGTTTGACAGACATTTCTGATCGCAGAGAAGTCTCGTTTGCCACACTCCTAACATTTAAACAAAAAAGGATTTTTAAAAACGATGTGCACATCCATGTGGTAAAAATTGTGCTGCACAGTTGCACTCCCGACACAAAATGAGATTTAAAAAAAACAAACGAAAAAAAAATATTCACCTACAGGTCAAAGTCTTGACACAATATAAACCTTTACATCCCAAAGAGAACACAGCAAAAAACTCACAAATGTACACTCAGCCTTTAACGCCAAAATCCTGCCTTTTTCTCTGCCTTTGTCATTCATACTCCACGACTGTCATGAGGGTGAAAGATGTTTTTAGTTGTTTGTCACAGGGATAAATGATTTCTGATTGAGAGGGAGATCTGAGGAAACCAGAACCAAAAAGGTTTTAGAAATGTTTTGGCCTCAAAACCATCTCGAGTTTTTTTTTTTTTTTTTTTAACTTTAGATTATCTAACTGAAGTTGCACACGGATGAGTCGGGTTGATATGTTTTCACCACAACTTTCAGATATTGGAAGTAAATCTGAATAATAAAAACTACATTCCACCATTAAAGGGGTTGGAGCAGTGAGACGGCTTTAAACGCAGAATGATGTCGAATAAACCAGCACTGCATAAGGAGTGCATGGAGCCCAAACCACATTCAAAACACCTTCCACACACTAATGATTGTTTCAGCTGCTTTCTGAAAAAAAGTTTTTGTCATTTTAGCTCAAGACTTCCCACTGCTTTCATTCCAACTCATACATCTGAGTTTTACAGAGGCGGAGGAAGATGTGCAGAAAAACACAGAAACTACTAAAACGCGTCTTTAAGGCAAAAGGCATCGTGGGTTCTGCTGAGGAAACCTTATATCTGTGCGACGGATTTTCCTTATGCGGGCAGGTGCACGACCCTTCCAGCTCTTGTGGGTCACATGGTGTGGTACGGGGTGCTGACGGTTCTTTTTTTGAGTCGCCTCAAGGGGTGAGTTCTTCCGTATTGCTGCCGTGTTGTCAGCAACGTGGGCCCGGGGGCGAGCCAGGAGTCCTGGCCGCCGCTTAGGAGTCTCCGGAGCGGTTGATTGGGTGGCGGGGTGGCGCTCGCTTCGTGAGGCGTCTTCGCTGGGATATAGTGGGATTCTGGCTGCTCGCCTTCTGAGCAGGTAGAGTTGTGCACGCGTTGCTTCTTGGACTCGTCGGCGGCGGCGTGTTCGGAGGGAGTGGCCACGAGGGAGCAGCTGAGCTCCCATTCGTTCAGATCGTTGGCGAGCAGTTCTAGGCAGCCCAGTTTGGCCAGCGAGGCGGAGCGCTTCATCAGAGAGGGCGGGGTCAGTCCGGCCTGGCGAATCCTGGCTTCCACCAGCTTCTTTTGGAAGGTGTTTCCCCGCTTCGCAGACGGACCGGCGAGTCTGGCCTTCTGGGTTCCGTCCATGCTCACCTGCTGCAGGAAGGCGCCCAGCTCGCACAGGGTCTCCCACGTCTCCCTCATGACCACGTCGCTGTGAGCTCCCTCCATGAGGCAGTCCCAGTCTGTGCCTGATTCCAATTCTGTCACGCCCTCCAAGCACAGGAAGTTGATGGAGGCAAATGGGGACTTGGCAGAGTAGTGTAAATGAGACGAGGTAGACAGCGATCTGGTATCAGCAGGCTGGAATTTGTTTCTCTTCTGAACCTCCATGCCAACAGTTTTAGACTTCCCGCCGTCCCCCTCCTTCAGAGCGCCGGCCGCCGACGCCTGCCTGCAAACCGATGCGCTCGGAGGCGGAGACACGGTTGACGTGTGGACGCTGTGCGGACGACGCTGAGAGTGGGAGCTGCAACCAGAGAGAGACGGCGGGGAAGAGGAAGGCGACGGCGCTTCGTGCTCCTTCTTCATTCTTTGCTCCAACTGTTGAGTGGCACGCCGGACGGAGCCCCGAGTCCAGTTGCTATAGAGACGAGGAGAAGTCCCATCATCCTCCTCTTTATTCTTCACTTCCTCTTTGTCGTCTGCAGGCTCCTGCTGAGAGATCACCTCATCGTCGCGCTCCTCCGTCTCTGGTTTTGTCAAATTTTGGTCTTGGGAGCTCTGAGCTACAGGTTGGCAAAGGGTCTCTGAGGACTTGGCTCCTGTGACCTGCACAGGAGCGGGCGTATCCTACAAAGTGGAGATAACCTGTTTTCATTACAAATGCCAACACAGAATTGATCAGAAAATTTAACGTCAAGAGTTGCATTTTCCTAAATGTACCACTAGGGGGCAGACTTAAACTCAATTTAAAACTGGTATCAACAGCTAAATATTTAACTAAGGGAGGATTTTCATCTTAAAAAATACTTTATTTGCACAAATACTAGAAAAATTGCTACAAAAAATAGTTACCTTTCGTTTCTCCTCTTCTTTCTCCTCGCTTGAAGGGACTGACTGGTTTTCTTTGCCACAGCTTTTCAGCAGGTTTGAGTGCTGCGCTGCAGCTTTGCTGTCTTGACTCATTCCCTTGAACTTCTCCCTCGCGCTGAAAAAGTTGATGTGATCGGCGCTATGGCCAAACAGCAGCACGTTGTCTTGTGGGATGGCACTGACGAAATCATTAGTTGAGGACGGATGTGCTGCTGCACCGTCGGACGGCAGGCCAGATGCTGGTCTGTCGCCGTCATCTTGTCTGTCGGACGCGCAGGGAGGGCCGGCTTGGTGTGTGCTTGGCGTTGTGGAGGGAGGGGCCGACGCCACAGTGGGTTTTGTCACAGCTGGAGAGCAGGGCGGCCCCTGCGGTTTGACGGGTTCGTCTGTGTTTGCAGGAGCCGGCGAGGGAGCAGGAGAGGGGAGCGGGTGGTGACCAGGTAAAGGTGGGTGGGGCTGGTCGACCAACACGCTTTGTGCAAAAGTCACCATGTTCGTCTTTTGAGTTTCGGGCACCACGGTGGCGGCCATGGGCTCAGAGGGACGACGTGCAGAAGGCCGCTCCTGCGAGGTACATGAAGTGTTGCAGAGCAGAGGAGATAAGGTCACAGAACCAGCCGCGGAGTCCTGGCTGCTCTTGGCGGCGTGAGAAGAAGCCTTGAGGCTTTGAGCTTCAGCGTCACCCGATAGAGTTGCCAGCCCTTCAAAGGAAGAGGAGCCAAGCTGATTAGACGAGACGCCAGCGTCGGGCTGGGTGGAGGAGGAGGAGGCAGCGGCCGCTGCTTTGCTGGGTGGAGTTCCCATGGACTCCAGCAGCTCTTTCATAGATTGGCCGGGGGTGATGCTGGCCTGGTTGTGGGGGTCTGAGCGACCCAGGCTGTGGGGCTGGGCGTAGCATGTGGACAGAGGCTCGTGGTGCTCAGACAGATCGCTATCAGAGTGAGAACGCCACAGCTTGTTGTGCCGCTGCTTGCTGTGGAAGAAAAGGAAAGTTATTCTATAAAAGCACCTAGAAGTTATTTTATTTTCTGACAGTCCTTTTTGTTTTTAATACTCTGACTAAATAGCTAATGTGACCAAACATCTTTCCCTCCAGATTAATGAAGTTTAGTCGGAGTATCTTCAATGCAAGAATTGCTTCAAAGCAATTTATTGGAATTGATCTTAACTTAGAAAATAAAAGTTATTAATGCATTAAATTCATCATTTATTATCCTTTTATATCATAATAGCTGGTGGACAAAAAATGCAGTTAAAAATAAAAGCCTATTAGGAAGTTATGGTAGTTCTTTTTTTCAAGCAAGAACTATTCTGGGTTGATAAAATCAATACGTCAATAATCGATCCATAAAAGTAGAGATTGAGATAATGCATAAGCTAAAGTCTGCTAGCTCGATGCTAACGTATAGTAAGACTTTTCATAGGATGGCTAATGCTAACGCTGGGTTGACCTAAACATCCATTGCTAACTAAATGAACATCTTTATAAACTCACAGGCATGAATTTTCCATTAAATTAACCATTTGTGGTCTTAAACATCGTTTTTTTTTACTTTCTTCTTCTTCTGGAATAAAGTGTAATGCTATAGAGTGATCGCCACCTAGTGGCCAAACTAAAACCCTCTCTAGGAGAGGCAGAAAAATTGCTAGAGCTTCTCTGTTTGAGAATTCATTTAACACTGAATGATGTTAACAACCTCATTATTATTTCACTTATACATTTTACAGTATATGAACTGTATTAGATTAACAAATATATTCAAAATTATATTAACTATATTAATGTAACAAATGTGTCTAAACACAAACTCAAAGTTGACTTGAATCGAATTGAATTGAGTGGATCGGAAAGAAATGTCAAGAAATTTGGTCAAATGAAAGAAAGATGTCCATTCAGTGACCATTGATATTCTTTCCAAGAGGAAGGTTACTTGATCAATGAAACATTCCCCTTTTAACTAAATTTTATAGTCTCAGATAATTTCTGTTATATTAATCTTGAAAATGTCTTCAGAAATTTTGCTATTAAAATCTGGAAATCTTGATTTTTTTTGGTAAATCATTTGAAACTTAATCAAATCTTAAATCCAGACCAGTGTTTTGGTAGTGTATTTCTTAATACTAAAAGGTTAATGGAAAGTATTAAAACCTATATAAAGCCATGGTAACAATTGGTTACAGAAAAATATCAGAATGTGTTCTGTGGTCCAATTGGCTTGTGGTATATTTCACTTTATTTTGTTTTTGAGGAAGAATTGGTCTGAGTTTTTATTAGTTAACACTAGAAAAACATTCCCTCACTGTGTCGCTGTTTTGCAGATTTTTTTTCAGTGCAACTTCACGTTTATTTATTTTTTTGTTTTCTGCATCCCGATTGGCTGTTGATCTACAATACCAGATTTATTTTCTATGAAGGCTTGAGAGTTTAAATAAGAGAGTAAAGCGTGACAATGTTCATGTCAGTTGTTGGAATCATCGCTGTGTTTACCTGGCCAGGAGTATGCCCTGATACTCCTCCAGCTGTCGCATGAACGAAGGGTTTGGCTTGGTCACAGTGCGGCGCTCTTTGACGTGCGCAAAGGCTTTTTTCAAATCCCAGCCGTACTCCTTCATGGCGTAGGCGATCACTGTGGCTGCAGAGCGGCTGATTCCCATTTTGCAGTGCACCAGGCACCTGGCCCCAGACTTCCTGGTGGAGATAAGAGGAACAGCGGTTAGGGATCACCCTGATACTGCAGATTACAGAGCAACTGCAGGGCTTTCAAAGAAGCCTACTTAGAAAGAGAGAAAAAAAAAACTAAGACTTGCAGTCTTTTGCGAACTTATCTTCCACCAAAAGTCAAGGTTTTTCTATTGGGTAAAAATATCTAACAAAATGTATCTAAAATTTAAAACTACTATTTTTTTTCTTCTTGAATTTAAGGAAGTTTGATATTAAATAATCAGCAAATATCTACCAACAATCAAACTGCAGGTCAAGGAAAAATGAATATCAGAAAAGCTTACTTTGCTCTTGATATGAACTTAAATGTGTCGTTCCAATATGCGAGCAGGTCGGTAGCTTCCTCGTCGTAAACGCGGATGTTGTGGTACTCGAACACGCCGGGGAAGAAGTTATCAATCTCCCTCGTTACATTCAGGATGTACTGAACTCTGAGTGGCAAAAACACACAAAAGGTTAGAAAAACACGAGACACAGCAAGGAGCGCAATTACAGCCAGCCCAGAACATGAACATAATCCTTCAATACGAGTTCTTTAATGCCTGTTTTTACTGTCCTCAGTACGGAGGGGAGATTTGTTGTTTTTGCCCAGGCTTACCCGCTCTTCTGCAGCTCCTCTAAATTGGATGCATTCCACTCAGATCCCTGAAAGAAAGACGCAAAAGCATTCCTAAAGACTTGTTTAGCCTTCCATGCAGATAAGTCCCGCATTAGGTTATCCAGAACCCACTCCAAACCAAACACCACGCAAGGAACGCTAAATACTCCGAACTTCCAACAATAACACAAACTTATGACAGCTCGTTACAGTTTTCAAAGCACGTGTGCGCGTCATGTGACGGTCGACCTACCAAGAAGACGTGATCAAAGATCTCCGTGGGACTGTCCATCTGGCCCAGAATCACAATCATCTCGTTGTCTATGAATTCCTTGAACTCCCGCAGGTTGCATGTCATGCGCATTTCCAGCTCTGTTCGGATCTACACACCAAATTAAAATATGAAAAAATGTCCTGCAGATAATACAAGTTTTAACAACTAAAACTGCAGACTTACTTCTTTACAGGTGACATTCTCCAGATCTTTCTGCGTCATGATTTCCCTCAAGCTGGTTTTGATCTGTCGCTCTGTTAATTCTCTCTCCGTGGGTCTGCAAAACGTTTAAAAAAATCATTAAAATATGCAACAAAATAATAGAAATATCTACAGGTGACTAAACATCCAGGGAGGGAAGGACGATCAGTGGCCGCGTACATGTCAGAGAAGAGCACAGGTGAGTCAGCGCGGTGGGACTGCACGTCCTGCATGGCGTTCCACTCGTTGATGCGGGCCTGGTCAGAGGACACTCTGCTTTGATAGTAGCTGACCCAGGTGAGAAACAAGCTGCCTGGGAAGTAGTTGTGGCAGCGGGCGACTTCACATGCTTTATGGAGTGACTGCAGGGCCGACCTACAAAAAAAAAATATCAAAACAGAAGGAAAAGACAAAGAATGAAGATGTGTTTTAAAAAATTAAACTTGATTAAATGGGAAAACGTAAATAAAAAAAGAGTGACTCACCACATGGCCTGCACAGAAACAGGTTTGAAAACATGCACTCTGTTATCAGTTGATACGCTGAAACCTCTGAGGGCAAAGGCAGGGGAGAGAAAAGAAAAACAGACATAACAGTCAGCCATCTTTTCCATCTTTTCGTGAGCTTCTTAGACTCTCGTAGATGCCCTCACCCATCTCCATCCAGATGTATCAAAGTGTCACTCCATAAAGGTAAAACAAGGCCCACAGAACAGGACCTAAAGCAGGAAGAAAATAAATACAAATGAAATAAGTGCGAGCCCAAAGCAGGCAGGATCATGTGAGGTTAAGGTCTCTGTCTCACCCATCTACAGGACTGAAATCCATCCCCAGCACCACACTCTCCTCTGTATCCTGGCGACCATTGGTTGAGACGACCACCATGTAACGGGTCAACTGAGGACCAGTGCTTTCCAATCGGACAGCCTA